>CM037456.1:4905000-6224802 GCA_021014325.1 Plazaster borealis | reverse complement strand
ACAATTTTAAATTCAGAAAAAAATCTTTTTTAGGAAGAGTGTGATTTTTGAAAAGTGTTTGAAAATGAGAAATAATGAGCAGTTCTATATTTGTTTACAAACATGCATTTGTGCAGGTTGAAGTACTGTGTGGTGTTGTACATCACTAATCTTCGAAGGATTTTCTGTTCAATGTCTCTCACTTGAAAATTAATTGAATTTTCTTGACATTATAACTTCATAACATGTACTTCATAACAGCAATAATTGGGTATTGCAACTTTCTTAACATTTAAAATATTTAAACTGTTAGTTAAGACTGAATAACAAAACTTTCTAGTACTAAAAGATTATGTACATGAAAGTAGTTAAAGGGTGACAGGTGCTCATGAGTCACCTTTCGTGGTTACAATCACAGACTCTCACTACACTGTTTCAAATCTTTTGATTGGTTCAATTGTGTGTTGCTACGAAAAATGCTGCTTGTGTGTTAACTGTCACTGAATGAAACCTTAGTCAGGACTACTCAGTTTCAATTGTTCTTTTGCATCTTATTCTTGCAAGAATATTACATTCATGGTACGTTTTATTGTTTATTAATTCGACTGCCGACTTTGTAGTGCAAATTGTTTAAATATTTCAAGTTTTGTTTACCTTTTAGTCGGCTGTATCCGTGTCTGTCATTGAGTTTTCAGAAGGAATTATAGATATTTATTGATGGTAAAGGTTTATTAAGAGTGCAAAGTCGTTGTCGACACTTCATAATTTCAACAAGAATTTAAATGTCTGCTTTAATGGTGATTTTGAAATTATTTTGCGTTCACAAATTCTATTATGCGCATAACCAATGTGTTGGAAAGTGATCAAGCATATTATCTCTTCGTGAATTGTTAATCAAAACGAGGTAAATGGTTTGACCTAAATGGACTTAAATTCTTATCTGAAAACATACTTTCTAAAATCCATCCTCAGTCTGGTATGCTCATCTTTTTGTAAACTATCAACACTCTTGTATGTTGACAGTTTCTTGAGGCATTATAATCTTCTGTTTTTGTTTTATGATATATTTCTATCTTACTCTTATATTTACTTTGAGGACAACAACATCTGATGGGATGCTTTGACGTTCGGCAGTTTCTATTATCAAAAACTCATTTCATAGTATTTCCTATGACAATCAAAGGCAGTCCATTGCTCTTTTTACCAATGTTGGACATACTGCAATGCTCTGTGTTCTCTATTTTCACTCTCTAAACTTGTGTCTTTCAGTGACATAACTGATCTGTAGCTCCTTTAATGCTTTTAAATACTTCATGACAATTTTTGTTTTTAAATGTCTACTATAGGAGTTTAATGTCTACTATACAATAAAAAATGCCAGCAAGTACTTGAATCATTATACATACAGTGTGTAGGTATCTTGGTGAAGGTAAAAGACGTGACAACAAATTTCAAAATTCTGATGAAGCAGCTAAAAAGCTCAACCACTACAATTCCTCTTCCAAGGTTTCCTTATGATAGGTCTTTCCACCTGACAAGGTCTGAGATGACATAAATTGACTAGTGTTCCTTGGTCTCTCTCCAAAAACTTTTGTCCTTCATCGACATAACTGATATGTACTTCCTATAATGTTTTTGAATATTTACTGACAACTTGTTAGGCATTGTCTACTATACCATGGAGATTGTGGTCTCTACCTCAGCAAAGGTATCGGCAAGTACTTGAATCATTATACATGCAGTGTGTAGGTATGTTGGTGAAGGATAAAGATATAAAAGTTTGAAGTTGAGGTGACATAATGAGGTGACAACTAGAGAACTCGGCAAGTACAAATTCTTCATCCGAGGTTTGTGGTGAGGAGCGTTTGTTCATAATGAGGCTAGTTATGACAAGGCTTTCTGTATGTTTGTTGGTCTCGCTATTGAACCGTCGCTTTCAGTTACACCGAATACAACTAGTCTTTTTAAATGCTTTTTAAAGTTTTGTCTTTCAGTGTGATAAGTGGTCTGTGACTGGTCTGTGATGAGTCTTTATGCTAGACAAGGTCTGAGATGCCAAGAATTGCTTGTTGTACCTTGGTGTCACTCTTGAAACTTTGTCCTTCAGCGACATAAATGATCTGTACCTCCTGAAATGATTTGACTATTTACTGGCGATCTTTGTTGTTATGCATTAAATGTCAATATACCATGCAGTTTGTGAGCTCTACTCCAGCAAAGTTATCAGTACAGAATCATTATAGTTGCAGTTTGTAGGTATGTTGGTGAACGATGAAGGCTTACAAGTTTTAAGTTAGGACATAATGAAGTGACAACTAGAAAGCTCTACAAGTACCAATTCCACTTTCAACACTTCCTGGTGATAAGACTTTGTTCACGACAAGGACCGATGTGAAAAGAATTGCTTAATTTTTGTTCCTTTGTCTTACTTTTTAAAACTTTTGTCCTTCAGCGACATAACTGATCTGTACCTCCTATAATGTTTTTGAGTATTTACTGACAATCTTTGTTGTTAGATTGGATGTTTATTGTGTCATGCAGATTGTTGGCTAATCAAAGTTATCAGCAAGTGCTTGAGTCATTATACATGCATTGTGTTGGGATGTTGGTGAAGGATGAAATCGGAACAAGTTTACAGTTGGGACATAATGAAGTGACAACCAGAAAGCTCTACAAGTACCAATTCCTCTTTCAGCAATTCCTGGTGATAAGACTTTGTTCACGACAAGGACCAATGTGACAAGAATTGCTTAATTTGTGTTCCTTGGTCTTACTTTTTAAAACTTTTGTCCTTCAGCGACATAACTGATCTGTACCTCCTATAATATTTTTGATTATCTTTGTTGTTAGATTGGATGTTTATTGTGTCATGGAGATTGTT
Source organism: Plazaster borealis (assembly GCA_021014325.1). Taxonomy (NCBI): domain Eukaryota; kingdom Metazoa; phylum Echinodermata; class Asteroidea; order Forcipulatida; family Labidiasteridae; genus Plazaster; species Plazaster borealis. The sequence goes on along the minus strand of CM037456.1, from coordinate 6,221,942 downwards.
GGCTCTATATCCATCAAAGTTATCAGCAAGTGCTCGAATCATTATACATGCAGTGTGTGGGTATGTTGGTGAAGGATGAAATCGAAAAAAGTTTACAATTGGGACATAATGAAGTGACAACCAGAAAGCTCAACCAAGTACCAATTCCTCTTTCAGCAATTCCTGGTGATGAAACTTTGTTCACAACCTGGCCAGATGTGACAAGAATTGTTTAACTTGTGTTCTTTAGTCTCACTCTTGAAACCTTTGTTCTTCAGCGACATAACTGATCTGTACCTCCTATAATGTTTTTGAGTATTTACTGACAATCTTTGTTGTTAGATTGGATGTTTATTGTGTCATGCAGATTGTTGGCTAATCAAAGTTATCAGCAAGTGCTTGAATCATTATACATGCAGTGTGTGGGTATGTTGGTGAAGGATGAAATCGGAACAAGTTTACAGTTGGGACATAATGAAGTGACAACCAGAAAGCTCTACAAGTACCAATTCCTCTTTCAGCAATTCCTGGTGATAAGACTTTGTTCACGACAAGGACCGATGTGACAAGAATTGCTTAATTTGTGTTCCTTGGTCTTACTTTTTAAAACTTTTGTCCTTCAGCGACCAAACTGATCTGTACCTCCTATAATGTTTTTGAGTATTTACTGACAATCTTTGTTGTTAGATTGGATGTTTATTGTGTCATGCAGATTGTTGGCTCTATATCCATCAAAGTTATCAGCAAGTGCTTGAATCATTATACATGCAGTGTGTGGGTATGTTGGTGAAAGATGAAATCGAAAAAATTAAACAATTGGGACATAATGAAGTGACAACCAGAAAGCTCAACCAATTACCAAATCCTCTTTCAGCAATTCCTGGTGATGAAACTTTGTTCACAACTTGGCCAGATGTGACAAGAATTGTTTAACTTGTGTTCATTAGTCTCACTCTTGAAACCTTTGTTCTTCAGCGACATAACTGATCTGTACCTCCTATAATGTTTTTGAGTATTTACTGACAATCTTTGTTGTTAGATTGGATGTTTATTGTGTCATGCAGATTGTTGGCTAATCAAAGTTATCAGCAAGTGCTTGAATCATTATACATGCAGTGTATGGGTCTGTTGGTGAAGGATGAAATCGGAACAAGTTTACAGTTGGGACATAATGAAGTGACAACCAGAAAGCTCTACAAGTACCAATTCCTCTTTTAGCAATTCCTGGTGATAAGACTTTGTTCACGACAAGGACCGATGTGACAAGAGTTGCTTAATTTGTGTTCCTTGGTCTTACTTATTAAAACTTTTGTCCTTCAGCGACATAACTGATCTGTACCTCCTATAATGTTTTTGAGTATTTACTGACAATCTTTGTTGTTAGATTGGATGTTTATTGTGTCATGGAGATTGTTGGCTCTATATCCATCAAAGTTATCAGCAAGTGCTTGAATCATTATACATGCAGTGTGTGGGTATGTTGGTGAAGGATGAAATCCAAAAAAGTTTAAAATTGGGACATAATGAAGTGACAACCAGAATACTCAACCAATTACCAAATCCTCTTTCAGCAATTCCCAGTGATGAAACTTTGTTCACAACCTGGCCAGATGTGACAAGAATTGTTTAACTTGTGTTCTTTAGTCTCACTCTTGAAACCTTTGTTCTTCAGCGACATAACTGATATGTACCTCCTGCAATGTTTTTGAGTATTTACTGACAATCTTTGTTGTTAGATTGGATGTTTATTGTGTCATGCAGATTGTTGGCTAATCAAAGTTATCAGCAAGTGCTTGAATCATTATACATGCAGTGTGTGGGTATGTTGGTGAAGGATGAAATCGGAACAAGTTTACAGTTGGGACATAATGAAGTGACAACCAGAAAGCTCTACAAGTACCAATTCCTCTTTCAGCAATTCCTGGTGATGAAACTTTGTTCACAACCTGGCCAGATGTGACAAGAATTGTTTAACTTGTGTTCTTTAGTCTCACTCTTGAACCTTTGTCCTTTAGCGACATAACTGATCTGTACCTCCTATAATGTTTTTGAGTATTTACTGACAATCTTTGTTGTTAGATTGGATGTTTCTTGTGTCATGCAGATTGTTGGCTCTATACCCATCAAAGTTATCAGCAAGTGCTTGAATCATTATACATGCAGTGTTTGGGTATGTTGCTGAAGGATGAAATCGGAACAAGTTTACAGTTGGGACATAATGAAGTGACAACCAGAAAGCTCTACAAGTACCAATTCCTCTTTCAGCAATTCCTGGTGATAAGACTTTGTTCACGACAAGGACCGATGTGACAAGAATTGCTTAATTTGTGTTCCTTGGTCTTACTTATTAAAACTTTTGTCCTTCAGCGACATACGGTAACTGATCTGTACCTCCTATAATGTTTTTGAGTATTTACTGACAATCTTTGTTGTTAGATTGGATGTTTATTGTGTCAGAGAGATTGTTGGCTCTATATCCATCAAAGTTATCAGCAAGTGCTTGAATCATTATACATGCAGTGTGTGGGTATGTTGGTGAAGGATGAAATCGGAACAAGTTTACAGTTGGGACATAATGAAGTGACAACCAGAAAGCTCTACAAGTACCAATTCATCTTTCAGCAATTCCTGGTGATAAGACTTTGTTCACGACAAGGACCAATGTGACAAGAATTGCTGAATTTGTTTTCCTTGGTCTTACTTTTTAAAACTTTTGTCTTTCAGCGACATAACTGATCTGTACCTCCTATAATGTTTTTGAGTATTTACTGACAATCTTTGTTGTTAGATTGGATGTTTATTGTGTCATGCAGATTGTTGGCTAACCAAAGTTATCAGCAAGTGCTTGAATCATTATACATGCAGTGTGTGGGTATGTTGGTGAAGGATGAAATCAGAACAAATTTACAGTTGGGACATAATCAAGTGACAACCAGTAAGCTCTACATGTACCAATTCCTCTTTGAGCAATTCTTGGTAATGAGACTTTCTTCACGACAAGGCCTATAGATAAGAATTGCTTAATTGGTTTTATTTGGTCTAAATTTTGAGAACTGTTGTCCTTAAGCTACATAACTGATCTGTACCTCCTATAATTTTTTTGAATATTTACTAACGATCTTTGTAGTGAGGCATTGGATGTCTATTATGCCATGCACATTGTGGGCTGTATTTCCATCAAAGTTATCAGCAAGTCGTCAGCAATTTCACAAAGTGCAAAAAAGTCCCCTACAGCCAAAAATGTATGTTTGGAGAAAACGGCGTTTAAAGTTAAGCTAATTTTGAAATTACTGGTTGGTAGACTATTCGCAGTTTAATCTTTAAAATTTTACATATCAGGGAAGTAGAGATCTTAAATCATACAAATCTGTTTTCAATTTTGTCCATAACGGTTTAATTAATGAGTATTTATTTAATTAACAAAATTGTCACTTCGTGAAAACTGCACAAAACTCTCAACTGTGTGCAGCGCGTCGTGTGTAAAGTTTTTGGCTGTTCGTGAAAACGCAAAAGCCGGAGCACCCACTTTTGGCACTGTGCCGGTGGAAAAAAACCACTTTTAGAGCAATACACTTTTCGGCACTTTGTGAAAACGCAATTTCAGGTTGTGGCACTTGTTTGGCCTTTTCGTAAAACATTGGAGGTCAAAGTTTTTGGCACTTCGTGAAAACTCAAAAGCCGGAGCTCTCATGATTGGCGCTGTGCCAGCCGTATCTTTAACGTGGGCGTGTGACAAAAAGGTTTTTGGCACTTCGTGAAAACGCATTTCCAGGTGCTTGAGGTTTTTGTCTTTCATCAACTTAGCATAATTAAGAAACTAGACGATTTTTTGACCAAAAACTTTGTAAATTCTTAGATACCGTTCAAATAAATCGAAACCAACAAAAAAGTCCAAATAAGTTTTTTGTTGATTTTTCATGTTTTTGGCACTTCGTGAAAATGCTGACGAAGTGCTTGAATCATTAAACATGCAATGTGTAAGTATGTTGGTGATGGATAAATATTTGTCTGCAAATGATGAAGGTTTGAACAATGGGAAAGTTATGATGTAACATCAGACAAGTTAAGAGAATTAATTCCAAGTTTTCATAAAATGTGTTAATGATAACAAGTTCTCTCTTAGAATGATCTCACTTATTTCTCTTGAGCATTTTGTTTTGCATTACTGATATAATGTGCTTTAATTTCTCATGTTTATTTTTTCATGATGCCCTCTAGTGTTTGTCAATAGACAATGAAACAGATCTTACCCAGATAAAGACGAACTCAGTCACAAGAGATATTACATGCTCGTTGTTTTATTCTTCAATCTCCAACGGTCCCGTACTATTGCATGTGTTCAGGTCAACACTATTTGCATAATTAACATATGAGCAAGTACATCCACACTTCTGTACAAAGACACTACATCTTCCCCCTTGGTCAAACCTTATACACCATCAACCTTTGGCATTATGATGATTATGAATACAACATTATATTGCCCAGGCCTGAATCCGATTATTTACAAACCAAAACCAAGCTTAGTGTTTTCTGGGAACACATGTGGTTATTTTAAAACTGACACAACACTATGTACTGCAACCTTTCAAAATGGAGATTTAGTTTGAAGTTATTATACAGAAAACTATCTACTGTTGCAGTTTTCCCCTCAATTGATATTCTCCATTACATGCCATAATATTCCCTTCCCTTTGTATATCCATGTGTATTATCGTTGTGTGCTGTCTAGTCTGTTCGTTTGTCTGTTCAAGGCTCTCCCTTTATAAAGCTTCCGCTTCTTGTATTCAGCCTCCATTCCTGTCAATATTATTATGTACCGCGACACCCCTATATTCTGATAACTCCTTGTGATCTACACACTAAGTTGGTGTTTTAGGCTATGTTAGGTTACAGGGTTAGGATAGGTTAGAATTAGGATTAGCAAAATACAATATGGGTGTCGGAACATAGGGGTTTCGGAACATAGGGGTGTCGGAATGTGTGTAGCCACTTCTTCCCTTTTAACTATTCCTGTTGTGTTTCACTCCCTACGTTACACTGTTTCCTATCTTGTCACCTAAAGTATAAGGGTGTACTTTAAAAGGAACAAATCTTTCTCCTTGTCGCGTCTGTTTTACCAGAACTGCATCCCCTTGCTTCAGATTGCTTTTGGCTGCAGTCCATTTCCCGTATATATACAACATTTTTTGTATTCCTGCATAGCATCTTAATTCTTCACTTGTTCGTCTAAATTCTTCAAAAGTTTTGTTCACAGTTTTATGACGAGCACAGGAGACACTGCAGTTATTCTACGGGGCATACGTTTTCCATTTGGCTCCACCACATTTTGATTCTAAGAGTTTTTACTTTGTACCTACGATGCCAAGGTGTCCCTGATGTGCCAACTTTACACACTTCATTCTTAGTTCCCTTTGAAAAACAAGTCTGGGACCCCTCATCACTAGATATCCTATGCAACTATCTTCACACTGCTTCACATTGCTTCACACAAAATTAAAGTAATTTTGGTATTAATAAATGTGACCTGTTCCCACGAAACCCAGACAAAGACGCATCTCATTATTTCGAGTAACTGGCGTGCAAAGTCATTTCAGGCTGGAATCGTCCCAAAATATTTTTGGGGATAATCGTACTCTTTACAAATTCATCTATCATTTAAACAAAAAATAAATAAAATTTGTTCACATAAACTACCCTTTTTCCCCCTATTTTCGGAGTGAAATTGATGTGTTGACTGAAACAAAATATCGCAAATTATCGCAAAAAGTGCCAATAAATAACTGTCTGCAGATTCTATTTTCATTTTGAGTTTGAGTTTGTACCCGTAGTTTCTAACAGTACTACAGTATTTGTGTTGTTAAAACAAATTTGTGATATTTTACATTGGAAAGCTGAATTATTGGACAATATGAAAATACTATAAACTCAATTTTAGTTTCTTGCGACTTTGTCCGGGTTTCGTGGGACAGGTCACAAATAAAATATTTTATTATTTTGAAAGAAAAAGACTAATTTTTCAATAAAAACAAAACAAAATTATTTTTACCCCATCAAGGAATCAAACCCGGGTCCCGTGCATGGCACATTACCAATGCTTTATTTGCATCTCAAGAACAATTGTTAATTTTTGCTCTTAATAATAATAATTATTTATTTTTTTTAGAAAAAGAAAATAAAAGTAATTTTGTTATTAATAAATGAAATCTTTTATTATTTTGAAAAAAAAAGACTAAAACAGAATTGTAAACCAGTCGGGGATTCCAACCCTGGTCACACGCGCTATCTGCTTCTCAAACTACAAAAGGACATTTTAAAAATAATGTTTAAAAACTTTTTTAATTTGTTTCATTAAGTTTTTAATAAAAACAAAACAAAGTTATTCTCACCCATCAAGGAATCAAACCTGTGTTTTGTGCATCGCACATTACCAGTGCTTTATCTGTTAATTTTGTTAATAACAAATGAAATCTTTTATTATTTTGAATAAAAAACAATTTAAAAAGAATTTAAACAAATTCTCACCCGTCCAGGAATTGAACCCAGGACCACCACTGCAGAATCTACATCTCTACCACCCGGCTATCTGCTTCACACAAAATAAACATAATTTTGTTAATAATAAATAAAATCTTTTATCATTTTGATTGAAAAAGAATTTAAAAATATTCTGACACGTCCAGGAATTGAACCCGGGTCCACCACCTGCAGAATCTGCATCTCTACCACCCGGCTATCTGCTTCACATAAAATAAAAGTAATTTTGTTATTAATAAATGAAATCTTATATTATTTTGAATTAAAAAGAATTAAAAAATATTCTGACATGTCCAGGAATTGAACCCAGGTCCACCACCTGCAGAATCTGCATCTCTACCACCCGGCTATCTGCTTCACATAAAATAAAAGTAATTTTGTTCATAATAGATGAAATCTTTTATTATTTTGAATAAAAATAAATAAAAAAGATTCTCACCCGTCCAGGAATTGAACCCGGGTCCACCATCTGCAGAAACTGCATCTCTACCACCTGGCTATCTGCTTCACATAAAATAAAAGTAATTTTGTTATTAATAAATGAAATCTTTTATTATTTTGAATACAAAAGAATTTAAAAAGAATTTAAACAAATTCTCACCCGTCCAGGAATTGAACCCAGGTCCACCACCTGCAGAATCTGCATCTCTACCACCCGGCTATCTGCTTCACACAAAATAAAAGTAATTTTGTTGATAATAAATGAAATCTTTTATTATTTTGAATACAAAAGAATTAAAAATATTCTCACCAGTCCAGGAATTGAACCCGGGTCCACCACCTGCAGAATCTAAATTTCTACCACCCGGCTATCTGCTTCACACAAAATAATGGTAATTTTGTTAGTAATAAATGAAATGTTTTATTATTTTTATTGAAAACTAAATAAAAAAGATTCTCACCCGTCCAGGAATTGAACCAGGGTCCACAACCTGCAGAAACTGCATCTCTACAACCCGGCTATCTGCTTCACACAAAATAAAAGTAATTTTGTTATTAATAAATGATTTTTTTTATTATTTTGAATTAAAAAGAATTAAAAAATATTCTCACACATCCAGGAATTGAACCCGGGTCCACCACCTGCAGAATCTGCATCTCTACCACCCGGCTATCTGCTCCACACAAAGTAAAAGTAATTTTGTTCATAATAAATGAAATCTTTTATTATTTTGAATTAAAAAGAATTAAAAAATATTCTCACCCGTCCAGGAATTGAACCCGGGTCCACCATCTGCAGAATCTCAATCTCTACCACCCGGCTATCTGCTTCACACAAAATAAAAGTAATTCTGTACTTAATAAATAAACTCTTTTACTATTTTGAATTAAAAAGAATTAAAAAATATTCTGACACGTCCAGGAATTGAACCCGGGTCCACCACCTGCAGAATCTGCATCTCTACCGCCCGGCTATGTGTTTCACACAAAATAAAAGTAATTTTGTTATTTATTAATGAATTTTTTTATTATTTTGAATTAAAAAGAATTTAAAAATATTCTGACACGTCCAGGAATTGAACCCGGGTCCACCACCTGCAGAATCTGCATCTCTACCACCCGGCTATCTGCTTCACATAAAATAAAAGTAATTTTGTTCATAATAGATGAAATCTTTTATTATTTTGAATAAAAAAAAAATAAAAAAAGATTCTCACCCGTCCAGGAATTGAACCCGGGTCCACCATCTGCAGAAACTGCATCTCTACCACCTGGCTATCTGCTTCACATAAAATAAAAGTAATTTTGTTATTAATAAATGAAATCTTTTATTATTTTGAATTAAAAAGAATTAAAAAATATTCTGACACGTCCAGGAATTGAACCCGGGTCCACCACCTGCAGAATCTGCATCTCTACAACCCGGCTATCTGCTTCACACAAAATAAAAGTAATTTTGTTGATAATAAATGAAATCTTTTATTATTTTGAATACAAAAGAATTAAAAATATTCTCACCAGTCCAGGAATTGAACCCGGGTCCACCACCTGCAGAATCTAAATTTCTACCACCCGGCTATCTGCTTCACACAAAATAATGGTAATTTTGTTAGTAATAAATGAAATGTTTTATTATTTTTATTGAAAACTAAATAAAAAAGATTCTCACCCGTCCAGGAATTGAACCAGGGTCCACAACCTGCAGAAACTGCATCTCTACAACCCGGCTATCTGCTTCACACAAAATAAAAGTAATTTTGTTATTAATAAATGATTTTTTTTATTATTTTGAATTAAAAAGAATTAAAAAATATTCTCACACATCCAGGAATTGAACCCGGGTCCACCACCTGCAGAATCTGCATCTCTACCACCCGGCTATCTGCTCCACACAAAGTAAAAGTAATTTTGTTCATAATAAATGAAATCTTTTATTATTTTGAATTAAAAAGAATTAAAAAATATTCTCACCCGTCCAGGAATTGAACCCGGGTCCACCATCTGCAGAATCTCAATCTCTACCACCCGGCTATCTGCTTCACACAAAATAAAAGTAATTCTGTACTTAATAAATAAAATCTTTTACTATTTTGAATTAAAAAGAATTTAAAAATATTCTGACACGTCCAGGAATTGAACCCGGGTCCACCACCTGCAGAATCTGCATCTCTACCGCCCGGCTATCTGTTTCACACAAAATAAAAGTAATTTTGTTATTTATAAATGAATTTTTTTATTATTTTGAATTAAAAAGAATTTAAAAATATTCTGACACGTCCAGGAATTGAACCCGGGTCCACCACCTGCAGAATCTGCATCTCTACAACCCGGCTATCTGCTTCACACAAAAACAAAAGTAATTTTGTTATTAATGAATGAAATCTTTTATTATTTTGAATTAAAAAGAATTAAAAAATATTCTGACACATCCAGGAATTGAACCCGGGTCCACCACCTGCAGAATCTGCATCTCTACCACCCGGCTATCTGCTTCACACTAAATAAAGGTAATTTTGTTACTAATAAATGAAATGTTTAATTAGTTTTATTGAAAAATAAATAAAAAATATTCTCACCCGTCCAGGAATTGAACCCGGGTCCACCACCTGCAGAATCTAAATCTCTACCACCCGGCTATCTGCTTCACACAAAATAAAAGTAATTTTGTTATTTATAAATGAATTTTTTTTATTATTTTGAATTAAAAAGAATTAAAAATTATTCTGACACATCCAGGAATTGAACCCGGGTCCACAACCTGCAGAATCTGCATCTCTACCACCCGGCTATCTGTTTCACACAAAATAAAAGTAATTTTGTTATTTATGAATTAATTTTTTTATTATTTTGAATTAAAAAGAATTTTAAATTATTCTGACACGTCCAGGAATTGAACCCGGATCCACCACCTGCATAATCTGCATCTCTACAACCCGGCTATCTGCTTCACACAGAAATAAAAGTAATTTTGTTATTAATGAATGAAATCTTTTATTATTTTGAATTAAAAAGAATTAAAAAATATTCTGACACATCCAGGAATTGAACCCGGGTCCACCACCTGCAGAATCTGCATCTCTACCACCGGGCTATCTGCTTCACACAAAATAAAAGTAATTTTGCACATAATAAATGAAATCTTTTATTATTTTGAATAAAAAAGAAATAAAAAATATTCTCACCCGTCCAGGAATTGAACCCGGGTCCACCATCTGCAGAATCTAAATCTCTAGCACCCTGCTATCTGCTTCACACAAAATAAAAGTAATTTTGTACTTAATAAATAAACTCTTTTATTATTTTGAATTAAAAAGAATTAAAAAATATTCTGACACGTCCAGGAATTGAACCCGGGTCCACCACCTGCAGAATCTGCATCTCTACCACCCGGCTATCTGTTTCACACAAAATAAAAGTAATTTTGTTATTTATAAATAATTTTTTTTATTATTTTGAATGAAAAAGAATTTAAAAATATTCTGACACGTCCAGGAATTGAACCCGGGTCCACCACCTGCAGAATCTGCATCTCTACCACCCGGCTATCTGCTTCACACAAAATAAAAGTAATTCTGTACTTAATAAATAAAATCTTTTATTATTTTGAATTAAAAAGAATTAAAAAATATTCTGACACATCCAGGAATTGAACCCGGGTCCACCACCTGCAGAATCTGCATCTCTACCACCGGGCTATCTGCTTCACACAAAATAAAAGTAATTTTGCTCATTATAAATGAAATCTTTTATTATTTTGAATAAAAAAGAAATAAAAAATATTCTCACCAGTCCAGGAATTGAACCCTGGTCTACAACCTGCAGAATCTAAATCTCTACCACCCGGCTATCTGCTTCACACTAAATAAAGGTAATTTTGTTAGTAATAAATGAAATGTTTAATTAGTTTTATTGAAAAATAAATAAAAAAGATTCTCACCCATCCAGGAATTGAACCCGGGTCCACCACCTGCAGAATCTGCATCTCTACCACCTGGCTATCTGCTTCACACAAAATAAAAGTAATTTTGTTATTTATAAATGAATTTTTTTATTATTTTGAATTAAAAAGAATTAAAAATTATTCTGACACATCCAGGAATTGAACCCGGGTCCACCACCTGCAGAATCTGCATCTCTACCACCCGGCTATCTGTTTCACACAAAATAAAAGTAAATTTGTTATTTATAAATGAATTTTTTTATTATTTTGAATTAAAAAGAATTTTAAATTATTCTGACACGTCCAGGAATTGAACCCGGGTCCACCACCTGCAGAATCTGCATCTCTACCACCCGGCTATCTGCTTCACACAAAAATAAAAGTAATTTTGTTATTAATGAATGAAATCTTTTATTATTTTGAATTAAAAAGAATTAAAAAATATTCTGACACATCCAGGAATTGAACCCGGGTCCACCACCTGCAGAATCTGCATCTCTACCACCGGGCTATCTGCTTCACACAAAATAAAAGTAATTTTGCTCATAATAAATGAAATCTTTTATTATTTTGAATAAAAAAGAAATAAAAAATATTCTCACCAGTCCAGGAATTGAACCCGGGTCCACCACCTGCAGAATCTAAATCTCTACCACCCGGCTATCTGCTTCACACTAAATAAAGGTAATTTTGTTAGTAATAAATGAAATGTTTAATTAGTTTTATTGAAGAATAAATAAAAAAGATTCTCACCCGTCCAGGAATTGTACCCGGGTCCACCACCTGCAGAATCTAAATCTCTACCACCCGGCTATCTGCTTTACACAAAATAAAAGTAATTTTGTTATTAATAAATGAATTTTTTTATTATTTTGAATTAAAAAGAATAAAAAAATATTCTGACACATCCAGGAATTGAACCCGGGTCCACCACCTGCAGAATCTGCATCTCTACCACTCGGCTATCTGCTTCACACAAAATAAAAGTAATTTTGTTAGTAATAAATGAAATTAGTTATTATTTTTATTGAAAAATAATAAATAAATAATAAAAAAATTCATTTATTAATAACAAAATTACTTTTATTTTGTGTGAAGCAGATAGCCGGGTGGTAGAGATTTAGATTCTGCAGGTGGTGGACCTGGGTTCAATTCCTGGACGGGTGAGAATATTTTTAATTCTTTTTTATTTAAAGTAATAAAATATTTCATTTATTCCAGGTGGTGGACCCGGGTTCAATTCCTGAACGTGTCAGAATATTTTTTAATTATTTTAAATTCAAAATAATAAAAGATTTCATTTATTAGGCTATTAACAAAATCTCTTTTATTTTGTGTGGAGCAGATAGCCGGGTGGTAGAGATGCAGTTTCTGCAGGTTGTGGACCCGGGTCCAATTCCTGGACGTGTCAGAATATTTGTTTATTTATTTTTCAATAAAACTAATAAAAGATTTCATTTATTACTAAAAAAATTACCTTTATTTCGTGTGAAGCAGATAGCCGGGTGGTAGAGATTTTGATTCTGCAGGTGGTGGAACCGGGTTCAATTCCTGGATGGATGAGAATCTTTTTTTATTTATTTTTCAATAAAACTAATAAAGGATTTCATTTATTACTAACAAAATTACCTTTATTTCGTGTGAAGCAGATAGCCGGGTGGTAGAGATTTAGATTCTGCAGGTGGTGGACCCGGGTTCAATTCCTGGACGTGTCAGAATATTTTTTAATTCTTTTTAATTCAAAATAATAAAAGATTTCATTTATTAATTTCAAAATTAGTTTTATTTTGTGTGAAGCAGATAGCCAGGTGGTAGAGATGCAGTTTCTGCAGGTTGTGGACCCGGTTCAATTCCTGGACGGGTGAGAATCTTTTTTATTTATTTTTCAATAAAACTAATAAAAGATTTCATTTATTACTAACAAAATTACCTTTATTTCGTGTGAAGCAGATAGCCGGGTGGTAGAGATTTAGATTCTGCAGGTGGTGGACCCGGGTTCAATTCCTGGACGTGTCAGAATCTTTTTTAATTCTTTTTAATTCAAAATAATAAAAGATTTCATTTATTATGAACAAAATTACTCTTATTTTGTGTGAAACAGATAGCCGGGTGGTAGAGATGCAGTTTCTGCAGGTGGTGGACCCGGGTTCAATTCCTGGACGGGTGAGAATTTTTTTTAAATTTATTTTTCAATAAAACTAATAAAAGATTTCATTTATTACTAACAAAATTACCTTTATTTCATGTGAAGCAGATAGCCGGGTGGTAGAGATTTAGATTCTGCAGGTGGTGGACCTGGGTTCAATTCCTGGACGTGTCAGAATCTTTTTTAATTCTTTTTAATTCAAAATAATAAAAGATTTCATTTATTAATTTCAAAATTACTTTTATTTTGTGTGAAGCAGATAGCCGGGTGGTAGAGATGCAGATTCTGCAGGTGGTGGACCCGGGTTCAATTCCTGGACGTGTCAGAATATTTTTAAATTCTTTTTAATTCAAAATAATAAAAGATTTCATTTATTATGAACAAAATTACTTTTATTTTGTGTGAAGCAGATAGCCGGGTGGTAGAGATGCAGATTCTGCAGGTGGTGGACCCGGGTTCAATTCCTGGACGTGTCAGAATATTTTTAATTCTTTTTAATTCAAAATAATAAAAGATTTCATTTATTAATAACAAAATTACTTTTATTTTGTGTGAAGCAGATAGCCGGGTGGTAGAGATGCAGATTCTGCAGGTGGTGGACCCGGGTTCAATTCCTGGACGTGTCAGAATACTTTTTAATTCTTTTTAATTCAAAATAATAAAATATTTCATTTATTAATAACAAAATTACTTTTATTTTGTGTGAAGCAGATAGCCGGGTGGTAGAGATGCAGATTCTGCAGGTGGTGGACCCGGGTTCAATTCCTGGACGGGTGAGAATCTTTTTTTATTTATTTTTCAATAAAACTAATAAAAGATTTCATTTATTACTAACAAAATTACCTTTATTTCGTGTGAAGCAGATAGCCGGGTGGTAGAGATTTAGATTCTGCAGGTGGTGGACCCGGGTTCAGTTCCTGGATGGATGAGGATATTTTTTATTTCTTTTTTATATAAAATAATAAAAGATTTCATTTATTATGAACAAAATTACTCTTATTTTGTGTGAAACAGATAGCCGGGTGGTAGAGATGCAGTTTCTGCAGGTGGTGGACCCGGGTTCAATTCCTGGACGGGTGAGAATCTTTTTTTAATTTATTTTTCAATAAAACTAATAAAAGATTTCATTTATTAATAACAAAATTACTTTTATTTTGTGTGAAGCAGATAGCCGGGTGGTAGAGATTTAGATTCTGCAGGTGGTGGACCCGGGTTCAATTCCTGGACGTGTCAGAATATTTTTTAATTCTTTTTAATTCAAAATAATAAAAGATTTCATTTATTAATAACAAAATTACTTTTATTTTGTGTGAAGCAGATAGCCGGGTGGTAGAGATGCAGTTTCTGCAGGTGGTGGACCCGGGTTCAATTCCTGGACGGGTGAGAATTTTTTTTAAATTTATTTTTCAATAAAACTAATAAAAGATTTCATTTATTATGAACAAAATTACTTTTATTTTGTGTGAAGCAGATAGCCGGGTGGTAGAGATGCAGATTCTGCAGGTGGTGGACCCGGGTTCAATTCCTGGACGTGTCAGAATATTTTTAAATTCTTTTTAATTCAAAATAATAAAAGATTTCATTTATTAATAACAAAATTACTTTTATTTTGTGTGAAGCAGATAGCCGGGTGGTAGAGATGCAGATTCTGCAGCTGGTGGACCCGGGTTCAATTCCTGGACGTGTATGAATACTTTTTAATTCTTTTTAATTCAAAATAATAAAAAAAATCATTTATTAATAACAAAATTACCTTTATTTTGTGTGAAGCAGATAGCCGGGTGGTAGAGATTTAGATTCTGCAGGTGGTGGACCCTGGTTCAATTCCTGGATGGATGAGAATCTTTTTTTATTTATTTTTCAATAAAACTAATAAAAGATTTCATTTATTACTAACAAAATTACCTTTATTTCGTGTGAAGCAGATAGCCGGGTGGTAGAGATTTAGATTCTGCAGGTGGTGGACCCGGGTTCAGTTCCTGGATGGATGAGAATATTTTTTATTTCTTTTTTATATAAAATAATAAAAGATTTCATTTATTAATAACAAAATTACTTTTATTTTGTGTGAAGCAGATAGCCGGGTGGTAGAGATGCAGATTCTGCAGGTGGTGGACCCGGGTTCAATTCCTGGACGGGTGAGAATCTTTTTTATTTATTTTTCAATAAAACTAATAAAAGATTTCATTTATTACTAACAAAATTACCTTTATTTTGTGTGAAGCAGATAGCCGGGTGGTAGAGATTTAGATTCTGCAGGTGGTGGACCCGGGTTCAATTCCTGGACCGGTGAAAATATTTTTAATTCTTTTTAATTCAAAATAATGAAAGATTTCATTTATTAATAACAAAATTACTTTTATTTTGTGTGAAGCAGATAGCCGGGTGGTAGAGATGCAGATTCTGCAGGTGGTGGACCCGGGTTCAATTCCTGGACGGGTGAGAATATTTTTAATTCTTTTTAATTCAAAATAATAAAAAAAATCATTTATTAATAACAAAATTACCTTTATTTCATGTGAAGCAGATAGCCGGGTGGTAGAGATTTAGATTCTGCAGGTGGTGGACCTGGGTTCAATTCCTGGACGTGTCAGAATCTTTTTTAATTCTTTTTAATTCAAAATAATAAAAGATTTCATTTATTAATTTCAAAATTAGTTTTATTTTGTGTGAAGCAGATAGCCGGGTGGTAGAGATGCAGATTCTGCAGGTGGTGGACCCGGGTTCAATTCCTGGACGTGTCAGAATATTTTTTAATTCTTTTTAATTCAAAATAATAAAAGATTTGATTTATTATGAACAAAATTACTTTTATTTTGTGTGAAGCAGATAGCCGGGTGGTAGAGATGCAGATTCTGCAGGTGGTGGACCCGGGTTCAATTCCTGGACGTGTCAGAATATTTTTAATTCTTTTTTATTTAAAATAATAAAAAATTTCATTTATTATGAACAAAATTACTTTTATTTTGTGTGAAGCAGATAGCCGAGTGGTAGAGATGCAGATTCTGCAGGTGGTGGACCCGGGTTCAATTCCTGGACGTGTCAGAATTTTTTTAAATTCTTTTTAATTCAAAATAATAAAAGAATTCATTTATTAATAACAAAATTACTTTTATTTTGTGTGAAGCAGATAGCCGGGTGGTAGAGATGCAGATTCTGCAGGTGGTGGACTTGGGTTCAATTCCTGGACGTGTCAGAATATTTTTTAATTATTTTTAATTCAAAATAATAAAAGATTTCATTTATTAATAACAAAATTACTTTTATTTTGTGTGAAGCAGATAGCCGGGTGGTAGAGATGCAGATTCTGCAGCTGGTGGACCCGGGTTCAATTCCTGGACGGGTGAGAATATTTTTAATTCTTTTTTATTTAAAATAATAAAAAATTTCATTTATTATGAACAAAATTACTTTTATTTTGTGTGAAGCAGATAGCCGGGTGGTAGAGATGCAGATTCTGCAGGTGGTGGACCCGGGTTCAATTCCTGGACGGGTGAGAATATTTTTAATTCATTTTAATTCAAAATAATAAAAAATTTCATTTATTAATAACAAAATTACTTTTATTTTGTGTGAAGCAGATAGCCGGGTGGTAGAGATGCAGATTCTGCAGGTGGTGGACCCGGGTTCAATTCCTGGATGTGTATGAATACTTTTTAATTCTTTTTAATTCAAAATAATAAAAAAAATCATTTATTAATAACAAAATTACTTTTATTTTGTGTGAAGCAGATAGCCGGGTGGTAGAGATGCAGATTCTGCAGGTGGTGGACCCGGGTTCAATTCCTGGACGGGTGAAAATATTTTTAATTCTTTTTAATTCAAAATAATAAAAGATTTCATTTATTAATAACAAAATTACTTTTATTTTGTGTGAAGCAGATAGCCGGGTGGTAGAGATGCAGATTCTGCAGGTGGTGGACCCGGGTTCAATTCCTGGACGGGTGAGAATCTTTTTTATTTATTTTTCAATAAAAATAATAAAACATTTCATTTATTCCTAACAAAATTACCTTTATTTTGTGTGAAGCAGATAGCCGGGTGGTAGAGATTTAGATTCTGCAGGTGGTGGACCTGGGTTCAATTCCTGGACGGGTGAAAATATTTTTAATTCTTTTTAATTAAAAATAATGAAAGAATTCATTTATTAATAACAAAATTACTTTTATTTTGTGTGAAGCAGATAGCCGGGTGGTAGAGATGCAGATTCTGCAGGTGGTGGACCCGGGTTCAATTCCTGGACGTGTCAGAATATTTTTTAATTCTTTTTAATTCAAAATAATAAAAGATTTCATTTATTAATAACAAAATTACTTTTATTTTGTGTGAAGCAGATAGCCGGGTGGTAGAGATGCAGATTCTGCAGGTGGTGGACCCGGGTTCAATTCCTGGACGTGTCAGAATCTTTTTTAATTCTTTTTAATTCAAAATAATAAAAGATTTCATTTATGATGAACAAAATTACTTTTATTTTGTGTGAAGCAGATAGCCGGGTGGTAGAGATGCAGATTCTGCAGGTGGTGGACCCGGGTTCAATTCCTGGACGGGTGAGAATCTTTTTTTATTTATAATAATAAAAGATTTCATTTATTATGAACAAAATTACTTTTATTTTGTGTGAAGCAGATAGCCGGGTGGTAGAGATGCAGATTCTGCAGGTGGTGGACCCGGGTTCAATTCCTGGACGTGTCAGAATCTTTTTTAATTCTTTTTAATTCAAAATAATAAAAGATTTCATTTATTAATAACAAAATTACTTTTATTTTGTGTGAAGCAGATAGCCGGGTGGTAGAGATGCAGATTCTGCAGGTGGTGGACCCGGGTTCAATTCCTGGACGGGTGAGAATATTTTTAATTCTTTTTAATTCAAAATAATAAAAGATTTCATTTATTATGAACAAAATTACTTTTATTTTGTGTGAAGCAGATAGCCGGGTGGTAGAGATGCAGATTCTGCAGGTGGTGGACCCGGGTTCAATTCCTGGACGTGTCAGAATATTTTTTAATTCTTTTTAATTCAAAATAATAAAAGATTTCATTTATTAATAACAAAATTACTTTTATTTTGTGTGAAGCAGATAGCCGGGTGGTAGAGATGCAGATTCTGCAGGTGGTGGACCCGGGTTCAATTCCTGGATGGGTGAAAATATTTTTAATTCTTTTTAATTCAAAATAATAAAAAAATTCATTTATTAATAACAAAATTACTTTTATTTTGTGTGAAGCAGATAGCCGGGTGGTAGAGATGCAGATTCTGCAGGTGGTGGACCCGGGTTCAATTCCTGGACGGGTGAGAATATTTTTAATTCTTTTTAATTCAAAATAATAAAAGATTTCATTTATTAATAACAAAATTACTTTTATTTTGTGTGAAGCAGATAGCCGGGTGGAAGAGATGCACATTCTGCAGGTGGTGGACCCGGGTTCAATTCCTGGATGTGTAAGAATATTTTTTAATTCTTTTTAATTCAAAATAATAAAAAAGTTCATTTATTAATAACAAAATTACTTTTATTTTGTGTGAAGCAGATAGCCGGGTGGTAGAGATGCAGATTCTGCAGGTGGTGGACCCGGGTTCAATTCCTGGACGGGTGAGAATATTTTTAAATTCTTTTTAATTCAAAATAATAAAAGATTTCATTTATTATGAACAAAATTACTTTTATTTTGTGTGAAGCAGATAGCCGGGTGGTAGAGATGCAGATTCTGCAGGTGGTGGACCCGGGTTCAATTCCTGGACGTGTATGAATACTTTTTAATTCTTTTTAATTCAAAATAATAAAAAAATTCATTTATTAATAACAAAATTACCTTTATTTTGTGTGAAGCAGATAGCCGGGTGGTAGAGATTTAGATTCTGCAGGTGGTGGACCCGGGTTCAATTCCTGGACGTGTCAGAATATTTTTTAATTCTTTTTAATTCAAAATAATAAAAGATTTCATTTATTATGAACAAAATTACTTTTATTTTGTGTGAAGCAGATAGCCGGGTGGTAGAGATGCAGATTCTGCAGGTGGTGGACCCGGGTTCAATTCCTGGACGGGTGAGAATCTTTTTTATTTATTTTTCAATAAAAATAATAAAACATTTCATTTATTATGAACAAAATTACTTTTATTTTGTGTGAAGCAGATAGCCGAGTGGTAGAGATGCAGATTCTGCAGGTGGTGGACCCGGGTTCAATTCCTGGACGTGTCAGAAAATTGTTTAATTCTTTTTAATTCAAAATAATAAAAAAATTCATTTATTAATAACAAAATTACTTTTATTTTGTGTGAAGCAGATAGCCGGGTGGTAGAGATTTAGATTCTGCAGGTGGTGGACCCGGGTTCAATTCCTGGACGGGTGAGAATATTTTTAATTCTTTTTAATTCAAAATAATAAAAAAATTCATTTATTAATAACAAAATTACTTTTATTTTGTGTGAAGCAGATAGCCGGGTGGTAGAGATGCAGATTCTGCAGGTGGTGGACCCGGGTTCAATTCCTGGACGGGTGAGAATATTTTTAATTCTTTTTAATTCAAAATAATAAAAGAATTCATTTATTAATAACAAAATTACTTTTATTTTGTGTGAAGCAGATAGCCGGGTGGTAGAGATGCAGATTCTGCAGGTGGTGGACCCGGGTTCAATTCCTGGACGTGTCAGAATATTTTTAAATTCTTTTTAATTCAAAATAATAAAAAAAATCATTTATTAATAACAAAATTACTTTTATTTTGTGTGAAGCAGATAGCCGGGTGGTAGAGATGCAGATTCTGCAGGTGGTGGACTTGGGTTCAATTCCTGGACGTGTCAGAATACTTTTTAATTCTTTTTAATTCAAAATAATAAAAAAAATCATTTATTAATAACAAAATTACTTCTATGTTGTGTGAAGCAGATAGCCGGGTGATAGAGATGCAGTTTCTGCAGGTTGTGGACCCGGGTTCAATTCCTGGACGGGTGAGAATCTTTTTTATTTATTTTTCAATAAAAATAATAAAACATTTCATTTATTACTAACAAAATTACCTTTATTTTGAGTGAAGCAGATAGCTGGGTGGTAGAGATTTAGATTCTGCAGGTGGTGGACCCGGGTTCAATTCCTGGACGGGTGAGAATATTTTTAATTCTTTTTAATTCAAAATAATAAAAGATTTCATTTATTAATAACAAAATTACTTTTATTTTGTGTGAAGCAGATAGCCGGGTGGTAGAGATGCAGATTCTGCAGGTGGTGGACCCGGGTTCAATTCCTGGACAGGTGAGAATATTTTTAATTCTTTTTTATTTAAAATAATAAAAAATTTCATTTATTATGAACAAAATTACTTTTATTTTGTGTGAAGCAGATAGCCGGGTGGTAGAGATGCAGATTCTGCAGGTGGTGGACCCGGGTTCAATTCCTGGATGTGTATGAATACTTTTTAATTCTTTTTAATTCAAAATAATAAAAAAATTCATTTATTAATAACAAAATTACCTTTATTTTGTGTGAAGCAAATAGCCGGGTGGTAGAGATTTAGATTCTGCAGGTGGTGGACCCGGGTTCAATTCCTGGACGGGTGAGAATATTTTTAATTCTTTTTTATTTAAAATAATAAAAGATTTCATTTATTATGAACAAAATTACTTTTATTTTGTGTGAAGCAGATAGCCGAGTGGTAGAGATGCAGATTCTGCAGGTGGTGGACCCGGGTTCAATTCCTGGACGGGTGAGAATCTTTTTTATTTATTTTTCAATAAAAATAATAAAACATTTCATTTATTATGAACAAAATTACTTTTATTTTGTGTGAAGCAGATCCGGGTTCAATTCCTGGTCGGGTGAGAATATTTTTAATTCTTTTTTATTTAAAATAATAAAAAATTTCATTTATTATGAACAAAATTACTTTTATTTTGTGTGAAGCAGATAGCCGAGTGGTAGAGATTTAGATTCTGCAGGTGGTGGACCCGGGTTCAATTCCTGGACGTGTCAGAATATTTTTTAATTCTTTTTAATTCAAAATAATAAAAGAATTCATTTATTAATAACAAAATTACTTTTATTTTGTGTGAAGCAGATAGCCGGGTGGTAGAGATGCAGATTCTGCAGGTGGTGGACCCAGGTTCAATTCCTGGATGTGTATGAATACTTTTTAATTCTTTTTAATTCAAAATAATAAAAAAAATCATTTATTAATAACAAAATTACTTTTATGTTGTGTGAAGCAGATAGCCGGGTGGTAGAGATGCAGTTTCTGCAGGTGGTGGACCCGGGTTCAATTCCTGGACGGGTGAGAATATTTTCAATTCTTTTTTATTTAAAATAATAAAAACTTTCATTTCTTATGAACAAAATTACTTTTATTTTGTGTGAAGCAGATAGCCGAGTGGTAGAGATGCAGATTCTGCAGGTGGTGGACCCGGGTTCAATTCCTGGACGTGTATGAATACTTTTTAATTCTTTTTAATTCAAAATAATAAAAAAATTCATTTATTAATAACAAAATTACCTTTATTTTGTGTGAAGCAAATAGCCGGGTGGTAGAGATTTAGATTCTGCAGGTGGTGGACCCGGGTTCAATTCCTGGATGTGTATGAATACTTTTTAATTCTTTTTAATTCAAAATAATAAAAGATTTCATTTATTAATAACAAAATTACTTTTATTTTGTGTGAAGCAGATAGCCGGGTGGTAGAGATGCAGATTCTGCAGGTGGTGGACCCGGGTTCAATTCCTGGACGGGTGAGAATCTTTTTAATTATTTTTCAATAAAAATAATAAAACATTTCATTTATTAATAACAAAATTACTTTTATTTTGTGTGAAGCAGATAGCCGGGTGGTAGAGATGCAGATTCTGCAGGTGGTGGACCCGGGTTCAATTCCTGGATGTGTATGAATATTTTTAATTCTTTTTAATTCAAAATAATAAAAAAATTCATTTATTAATAACAAAATTACTTTTATTTTGTGTGAAGCAGATAGCCGGGTGGTAGAGATTTAGATTCTGCAGGTGGTGGACCCGGGTTCAATTCCTGGACGTGTCAGAATATTTTTTAATTCTTTTTAATTCAAAAGAATAAAAGATTTCATTTATTAATAACAGAATTACTTTTATTTTGTGTGAAGCAGATAGCCGGGTGGTAGAGATGCAGATTCTGCAGGTGGTTGACCCGGGTTCAATTCCTGGATGTGTATGAATACTTTTTAATTCTTTTTAATTCAAAATAATAAAAAAATTCATTTATTAATAACAAAATTACCTTTATTTTGTGTGAAGCAAATAGCCGGGTGGTAGAGATTTAGATTCTGCAGGTGGTGGACCCGGGTTCAATTCCTGGACGGGTGAGAATATTTTTAATTCTTTTTTATTTAAAATAATAAAAGATTTCATTTATTATGAACAAAATTACTTTTATTTTGTGTGAAGCAGATAGCCGAGTGGTAGAGATGCAGATTCTGCAGGTGGTGGACCCGGGTTCAATTCCTGGACGGGTGAGAATCTTTTTTTATTTATTTTTCAATGAGAATAATAAAACATTTCATTTATTATGAACAAAATTACTTTTATTTTGTGTGAAGCAGATCCGGGTTCAATTCCTGGACGGGTGAGAATATTTTTAATTCTTTTTTATTGAAAATAATAAAAAATTTCATTTATTATGAACAAAATTAATTTTATTTTGTGTGAAGCAGATAGCCGAGTGGTAGAGATTTAGATTCTGCAGGTGGTGGACCCGGGTTCAATTCCTGGACGTGTCAGAATATTTTTTAATTCTTTTTAATTCAAAATAATAAAAGAATTCATTTAGGCCTATTAATAACAAAATTACTTTTATTTTGTGTGAAGCAGATAGCCGGGTGGTAGAGATGCAGATTCTGCAGGTGGTGGACCCGGGTTCAATTCCTGGATGTGTATGAATACTTTTTAATTCTTTTTAATTCAAAATAATAAAAAAAATCATTTATTAATAACAAAATTACTTTTATGTTGTGTGAAGCAGATAGCCGGGTGGTAGAGATGCAGTTTCTGCAGGTGGTGGACCCGGGTTCAATTCCTGGACGGGTGAGAATATTTTTAATTCTTTTTTATTTAAAATAATAAAAAATTTCATTTATTATGAACAAAATTACTTTTATTTTGTGTGAAGCAGATAGCCGAGTGGTAGAGATGCAGATTCTGCAGGTGGTGGACCCGGGTTCAATTCTTTTTAATTCAAAATAATAAAAGATTTCATTTATTAATAACAAAATTACTTTTATTTTTTGTGAAGCAGATAGCCGGGTGGTAGAGATGCAGATTCTGCAGGTGGTGGACCCGGGTTCAATTCCTTGACGGGTGAGAATTTTTTTATTTATTTTTCAGCAAAAATAATAAAACATTTCATTTATTAATAACAAAATTTCTTTTATTTTGTGTGAAGCACATAGCCGGGTGGTAGAGATGCAGATTCTGCAGGTGGTGGACCCGGGTTCAATTCCTGGACGGGTGAGAATCTTTTTTATTTATTTTTCAATAAAACTAATAAAACATTTCATTTATTCCTAACAAAATTACGTTTATTTTGTGTGAAGCAGATAGCCGGGTGGTAGAGATTTAGATTCTGCAGGTGGTGGACCCAGGTTCAATTCCTGGACTGGTGAAAATATTTTTAATTCTTTTTAATTCAAAATAATAAAAGATTTCATTTATTAATAACAAAATTACTTTTATTTTGTGTGAAGCAGATAGCCGGGTGGTAGAGATACAGATTCTGCAGGTGGTGGACCCGGGTTCAATTCCGGGACGTGTCAGAATATTTTTTAATTCTTTTTAATTCAAAATAATAAAAAAATTCATTTATTAATAACAAAACTACTTTTATTTTGTGTGAAACAGATGGCCGGGTGGTAGAGATGCAGTTTCTGCAGGTGGTGGACCCGGGTTCAATTCCTGGATGGGTGAGAATCTTTTTTTATTTATTTTTCAATAAAACTAATAAAAGATTTCATTTATTAATAACAAAATTACCTTTATTTCGTGTGAAGCAGATAGCCGGGTGGTAGAGATTTAGATTCTGCAGGTGGTGGACCCGGGTTCAATTCCTGGATGGATGAGAATATTTTTTGTTTCTTTTTTATTCAAAATAATAAAAGTTTTCATTTATTATGAACAAAATTACTTTTATTTTGTGTGAAGCAGATAGCCGGGTGGTAGAGATTTAGATTCTGCAGGTGGTAGACCTGGGTTCAATTCCTTGACGGGTGAGAATATTTTTTAATTCTTTTTAATTCAAAATAATAAAAGATTTCATTTATCAATAACAAAATTTCTTTTATTTTGTGTGAAGCAGATAGCCGGGTGGTAGAGATGCAGATTCTGCAGGTGGTGGACCCGGGTTCAATTCCTGGACGGGTGAGAATCTTTTTTATTTATTTTTCAGCAAAAATAATAAAACATTTCATTTATTAATAACAAAATTTCTTTTATTTTGTGTGAAGCAGATAGCCGGGTGGTAGAGATGCAGATTCTGCAGGTGGTGGACCCGGGTTCAATTCCTGGACGGGTGAGAATCTTTTTTATTTATTTTTCAATAAAAATAATAAAATATTTCATTTATTCCTAACAAAATTACCTTTATTTTGTGTGAAGCAGATAGCCGGGTGGTAGAGATGCAGTTTCTGCAGGTGGTGGACCCGGGTGCAATTCCTGGACGGGTGAGAATCTTTTTTTAATTTATTTTTCAATAAAACTAATAAAAGATTTCATTTATTCATTCAATAAAACTAATAAAAGATTTCATTTATTACTAACAAAATTACCTTTATTTCGTGTGAAGCAGATAGCCGGGTGGTAGAGATTTAGATTCTGCAGGTGGTGGACCCGGGTTCAATTCCTGGACGTGTCAGAATATTTTTTAATTCTTTTTAATTCAAAATAATAAAAGATTTCATTTATTAATAACAAAATTACTTTTATTTTGTGTGAAGCAGATAGCCCGGTGGTAGAGATTTAGATTCTGCAGGTGGTGGACCAGGGTTCAATTCCTGGACGTGTAAGAATATTTATTAATTCTTTTTAATTCAAAATAATAAAAAAATTCATTTATTAATAACAAAATTACTTTTATTTTGTGTGAAGCAGATAGCCGGGTGGTAGAGATTTAGATTCTGCAGGTGGTGGACCCGGGTTCAATTCCTGGACGGGTGAGAACATTTGTTATTTCTTTTTTATTCAACATATCAAAAGATTTCATTTATTAATAACAGAATTACTTTTATTTTGTGTGAAGCAGATAGCCGGGTGGTAGAGATGCAGATTCTGCAGGTGGTGGACCCGGGTTCAATTCCTGGACGTGTCAGAATATTTTTTAATTCTTTTTAATTCTTTTTAATTCAAAATAATAAACGATTTCATTTATTAATGACAAAATTACTTTTATTTTGTGTGAAGCAGATAGCCGGGTGGTAGAGATGCAGATTCTGCAGGTGGTGGACCCGGTAAATGATTTTTTTTTTTTTTGAATTAAAAAGAATTAAAAAATATTCTGACACGTCCAGGAATTGAACCCGGGTCCACCACCTGCAGAATCTGCATCTCTACCACCCGGCTATCTGCTTCACACAAAATAAAAGTAATTTTGTTATCATGATTTTTGTGTAAATTTAACATTTTTCAATACCCACGTCTAGCCGTGCAAACTTGTACCTGATAAGGTATTTTGATCTGCGGGTGTTTAATAAGGTGTCCGATACAAACATCCGCCTCTTTGTAGTACAAGTCTCACCGCTTGATGGAAATACAGCTTTTTGATATTGGTACTTACCGGCCGCGGGTGGTCCACAGCAAATGTTCTTGTGTTGTGACTTCAACCATGCCCCAGCTCCAACTGCCGTGGAACAGCTCGACACGGACGAGCAGCACCCAGTCCCTGCTCCGGCCACTCCTTGGAAACTCAGTCCCAGCCAGTTGTTGGAATTGTCTAAGGCGTATTTGACATACCAATTGCAGGCCGTACTGGGACCACCTTGAGAGAGCCTGCACTTGCGGCCATTCTCGCCAATGCGAGAGCCACCAGAAGCCATGTCCACGAAATCTTGTGCAGTGTAGGTATCCCAGTTGGCGCAGCTGAAGTTAGGCGCATATCCTGCACACAGAGATAACTAGATATTCAGTTTTTGTCAACTAAAAAAACAAGGTGTTCTTTAGTGATGTCATCAGATTTTGATTGAATGAATTTGGTGAGGTCATTTTACCTTATCAATCAAATGTCTGGTTCAGGAGTTAGATATTGTTCAACTTCCGGTTTGAACCAGAAGTAAAAGGTCAAATGGGGTCACACTCTGTTTAGCTTTTGTTAAGTTTCTTAAGACAATTACGATGATTTATAGCTTCTAAAAATCCAGTGTTCTGTTCAGGAGTTATGATTTTTTTTTCAAATAATAAATATCAACTTCCGGTTTAAACCGGAAGTCAAGGTCAAATGGGTTCAGACTCTGTGTAGAGTTTGTTCAGTTTTTGGAGACAATTACGATGATTTATAGATTCTAAAAATCCGATGTTTGGTTCAGGAATTAGGATTTCTTCAAATAATAAACATCAACTTACGGTTTAAACCGGAAGTCAAGTTCAAATTTGGTTACACGTTGTGTAGCATTTGAGGAGTCACTGGACAACTTTCTGTTAATGTGTAGAGTAAAACAAAATGTATGGTTTAGGAACTATCAATTTTTCTTAAAGTTCAATTTCCGGCTTGAATCGGAAGTCAAGGTCAAATGAGGTAACACTTTGTAGCGTTATTTAAGTCTTTAAAGTCCTTTCTAATGATGTATAGATGATAAAAATCCAATGTGTGGTTCAGGAGTTATGATTTTTTCAAATATTAAATTTCATCTTCCGGTTTGAACTGGAAAAATGGGGTCACATTCTGTTTATATTTTCTGAAGTTGTGACATACTTTCCCAATTATGTATAGATTGTAAAAATTCATTGCGTTGTTCAGAAGTTAAGATTTTTTGAAACATTAAGTTTCAACTTCCGGTTTGAACCGCAATTCAAGGTCAAACGGGGTCACACTTATGTAGCGCGTGTTTAGTTTATTAAGACCTTTCAGATGATGTTTGGATTGTAAATATCCAATGTGTGGTTCAGGATTTATGACATTTTCAAATATTGAATTTTTCAAATATTTGGGTAATGACACACCGAGACTATGCAGACTAAACTACACATGCAATGTGCATGTACAGGTGCATGTACAGGTCAGCGTCTGCGTAGGGCCGAAATGTCATGTGATCGTGCGTTGTCACGTTGGTCAAGAGAACGTTCGGTTTTGACCAGAGGTAAAGGTAAAAATGTTGTCATCTCTGTGCAGACGTTTGAGCAGGCTCAATCATATTTAACCTCAGCCAAAAATTATGTTAACAAAATACGTGGTTTTTGAGATATGAATTTTTGAAATTTTCAACTTCTGGTTTGAACCGGAAGTCTAGGTCAAATGGGGTCATGCTTTTGTAGCGTTTGTTGAACTTTAAATGACATATCCGATGATGTATAGATTGTTAAAAAAAAATCTTGTAGTTAATTTTTTACAGATATTAAACTTTGATTTATTGTAATTCAATACCTGATGACGTCATCATGACATCAAGTTTGTGTCGTCTTGATATTGAGGTTCCATTGTTCGATGAGTTTCAATGTTCAATTCAATTTTTAATCTTGAGTTATGCCCCGAAAGTGACTTTTTAAAGAAAAACAAACAAAGGCAAATTTCTGGTACGACCAGAAGTAAAGGTCATACGACTTTGGCGTCAACTTTTCAAATGTTGCCCTAGTCTTGATCTACGCGATCCCACCAATAAACATCATAGCTTGCAAATTCAAGGATATACAGCGAATAGCAAATGGTAATTTTTCAACTTTTAATACCTAGTAATTGTACACCTGATGACGTCATCATGACGTCATCAAGTTTTTGCCGTCTTCATATTGAGGCTCAATTGTCTAATTAGTCTTAATGTT
Source organism: Plazaster borealis (assembly GCA_021014325.1). NCBI lineage: Eukaryota > Metazoa > Echinodermata > Asteroidea > Forcipulatida > Labidiasteridae > Plazaster > Plazaster borealis. The sequence goes on along the minus strand of CM037456.1, from coordinate 6,193,925 downwards.
CAATTTTAATTTCAATCTTGAGTTATGCTGTAGAGAAGAGTTCCAGGGAAGAAGAAGAAGAAGATGGAGAAAAAGACAAAAACAGACCAATATCAACATGTGTTCGTGCTCAGTGTATTGCATGAACACCTATTATAGGCACAAAATGATATACACGGGTTGTCATTGTTTAAAATCTATTTATAGATATCCTGAGATTGTTCTTTCCGGAACGTGAAATAATTATTTCAAGCCAAAGCACCGAATGGCGGTCGTTTTACATATACACTTTCAGGTCTACAGCGACAGTGTCAATATTATGTAACTCCATGAGATGAACTGACATGTTCAGGAAACTCACGATAAGGCGGTACCTTTAAGGCGAATGGCGGTCGTTTTACATATACACTTTCAGGGCTACAGCGGACTGCATGACGGCTGCGCAAAAAGTTGCAATCACTAAAACAATTTGCAATGTTCGGCTCGGAGACATCTTGAAAGCAGTTGTCAGTCGTGAACGTCCGCGTTGATTGTGCTGAAAACGTTTGTAAAAATTTCTGGCGAGCGGCCGTCTTTTATGGAATTAGCCTAATCAGAAAGGTCTGTGATTGGTTGCTCTCCCTTTTAGCTCCGCCCAGAAAATGTCACATGATTCACATCCTTGTTTATAAATCAATGATCTTTGTAGATATATTGTATTATGGAGAGAAGGGGACCTTCACATAATCAATAAAAAACCTCTACCATCTCAAACCTTCAAAATAAAGTTGACGTAACAGACCGCTATAGCTTGTTGATCAACGACAAATGTCTTTTCTGATGTGTGGCCTTCGGTTGCAAATATCCGGGTTCTAGGAAGTACCTTTGTTCAATTATGGGACTCAACACGTTTGACGGTATGTGACTTTCCCAATTATTGCGACTGGGTAAATTCGCAGATTACGAAATTGACATTTAATTTCGCGACTCGAGGAAAAGACATAAATCTTTTTCCATGATATATTGACGTCAATATTTAAGGTTTTTTTCTTCTGGGCCATCGGATGAAGTCGCAGACGTGAAGTTTGACGTCAAATTTTGTGACATGGCGGAAGTATAGCAGACATGAAATTTGACTTGGAGGAAAAGTCGTGAAATAGTTCATTAAATTTGACGTCAATATAGGTCTTCTGATAATACGGAAGGGCCGATCAAAACCAATTTACGAGGTCAAGATTGAGTGGAGATGCAGATTATGGTTAAACAGTATGTTTTTTTGTTACACTGTGCCCCCTGTGCCCCATTTGAAATCTGAGACTTTTAAGATACAAAATTACTAGAGTTATATTTTAAGTTTTAAACACTTTTTCTATAGACGATGTGACCTGTGACATCACATGTTTACAAAAGAGCCACGAAGCCTGGACTTCCTGCAGGCACGATTTGTCGCAGCTCAATGGGAAGAAACCATAAAATCTTAAATTTTATGGAGATTGCACTGTTTAATTGTTATCAATTACTTTTGATATGATATGAAAGGGGGCACATCTCAAAACTTGTTCAGCTGTTACTTTTAAAACTCTAAGATTTATGTGGAAATTATGACACCAAATATAAAACTTTCCCATATGACCAGTGCAGTATCTTATCGATGTGTTTACCCCCACGGCAGTAGAATGTACATAGCAAGACAAGTTCTTAAAGAACAAAAATCTACACAGTAAGGTAGATAATATGGTGTTACCGCAAGCCAAATATACACGTCAGATTATCTTAAAGACAAACATAGAGCTCTGAAAAGGGGCAAACTGAAAATACAGTGTTAATTGGTCATAAGTGCCCCCTAGACAAAATGTACCTCCGTGCCCCCCCCCCCCTATTTGCTTGATTTGCATTGAAATAAAACGATGAGCAACTAGACCCCACGGCTGTTATTCAAATTACTGAAGCTACTTTGGTGACTCGGCTGACTACCGGTCGGTTGCTCAGATTTGAAATGAACTTTGAAATGTTACCCTAGTTTTGTCGCTATCTGGATGCAAAAAGCCCAGCTTTGAAAACCACAGTAAGGAGTCCACATGGGAGAGGCTTGGCAGCATGGTGAGGCTGGTAAGCTCAAGGGTGCACCCCACTAAATAAACTCCCGTAAAATGCTAAATATTAAAAAATACAAAACAAATACTAAGAAGTCTCACAGCTTTTTACAATAAAGGTAAATTATCCATTGACTCTTGAACTTTTATCCTCTGCTCAATTTAATATGGGGAGTCCCAAGGCCCGGAGAGTTATTTTCCCTCCAAATAAAAACACCCCTACAGCAGCGAAATTGTCTAAACGTCCGAGCATCAATCTTGAAAAATGTCCCTACACCTCTCGGCAAATAGAACCATTTTCAGGGCCTATGTCATCCAAAATACCTCAAGTTGGAAGTCAATACCCCCAGGTCACAAATATTGGGCAATTATTTTTACACTCTCCCCTTTTGGGGGCTCTCAAATCTGTCTATTATAGACTATTTTGAGGGCATACAACAAACTAATAAGGCCGACGCTCTGTTGTCTCCCTATTTAGTGCGGTGCACCCTTAAGAAGTGGGTTTCCAAACCGGAGTCCGGAGAGAAAAATAGGCATGGAGAGAAAACTTTGAAGTCCTTAAAACAAGTATAGTTGGTGGTAGATAGGCCTAAAGAATTCGTATGCTTAGTCAAGTAGTTATGTCCCATGCTTATTGTAAGTATTACGAATTTAGACTAAGAAGGACGATTGTTAATAATTATTTTAAATTCACCCCGTCATGTTAAAAACTACTTCTATTTTAACAAGGATCTGTGCTAAAACAAAATAGATCGTATTCAAGACAGACGTACATGTCTGGTGGTATCCCGATTCCTGTTCAATCTACAACCGAAACAAGTCTATAATATAATATAAGCGTTTTAGGCTGTGCTAGTCTCGCGCGTATCGAACATTGGGACCCGCGAAGGCGCGTGAGTTTGTTCCCTTCACACGTAAAGCAATGTTCGAAAACGCGCGAGACTTGAACGGTCAATATGGAGATAGCAGTCTGCAGCATTTGCAACATCATTGCAAATGAGACATTAAAGGTCTACTTTTTTAATTGTAGTGTTTTGTTGTCAAGGCAACATCATTGCAAATGAGACATTAAAGGTCTACTTTTTTAATTGTAGTGTTTTGTTGTCAAGGGAAGTTACGTCTAAGTTTGAAACTTTGTGTGTCGGTGGAAATGATGATTTTGTGCTGGTTAGCGTTGATTTGTGATTTTATGTGACGCAGTCTTTATGGACTACCGGTGGTTATGCGCGACCCCCGCGGTTAGGGAGTGTCGAGGGTGACATAATGTAGACCTAGCCAGAATTGTATTGGGACTCTTTCTTGTCTCAATTCTTGATAAAATACAACATAGATAAAAGTGCAGCACTTCAACGATTGTTGTGATTATTGTCTCACCATCCTTGCTTCATTGTCTCAGACACGATAGTTTAGAAGACCAAGGAGCCGCGCCCACTTCGGGTAGGGGAATCCCCAAATCGACCCCCGCCGTCCGACAGTGGTGGCGCCCCATTTTGTAAGATCGAAAAAGGTACACGGTCACATAATGCCCCATGTGTGATGTGGTGGCCGTAAGCTGAAAAAGCATCTAAGGCAAAAGATGAAGTCACCTTTGCAGTCGTCCAGTTTTATGCTCCTGTTTGCTCATATGTCTCTAATTGTAGCTGGTGTCTTGGTGGTTTCTACGGTTGCATCTTCAAGCCAGGCAAATCAACAATGTAACAATAAAGCGGATATTCCACAAGCCGATACCAAAGGTTCGAACTCGGGTGATTATGACTTTACACATCATTGAGTCTCTTTTTACATGGTTTGGTTACAACAAAATATATACAAATTATTGAGCAGCTTCTGGCAATGCTCTGTCTGTCCATCTCTCCAGGACTCGATCTCTTTCTGTACTGTCTGAGAAGATCTCCTTTCCATGAAATGATTTTAGGTGAATCGGGCTCTTTGTCTGTGTTCCCCAAGCAATTTCGAGTCCCTGGTGTGGTAGAAATCGTTCATGTCATTCCTTGCATCAGCTGCCCGCTGTAGTACGGTTCCTGTACATTTCATTCCAACCAGCAGTTCGTCTTGAGTTTCCTAGTGTACTTTTGTAGCAGCCTACAAGTATCTTTGTACGCTGCTAATTAACATCTGTTGAATAAATTATCATAATCAGACATACTTCAATACCACTACAAAACTATAATAGTATCGTACGTAGCACTACAGCACAAACAATTGTGATGTTACCACAAGTATTTTGTGTTATCCATATAAAACAATTACAGTTCAGAAGAAATTATAAATGTTTAGGAGAAAACATTCTAAATAATTATGTATGTTGCCCGAAATTCTGGTGATACAAATCAAAACATAATACATTTTAGCACAGAGGTATTAGAGATCATGAGGTAAAACACTGGGTAGGCATGGCTTAAAATAGATCTCCTTAATAAAATCCAGCACCCTGTGACTCTACATCTCCTCCCATCCGTCGACAAGAAACGAGAAGTCCTGACCCTCCCAGACCAATGCCTTCTCTGACAGATCAACCTCTACAGTTGGTTAGACCAGATCCATCACACAAGAAGATACAACTTGTGGAAGAGAGTGTCAAGGTAGGAAATGTTTCTTGGGAGCGTGTGTAGGCCTAATATTTTTTTTATTTTTTTATTTAATTTATTTTATGAGAGATCGCCTAACATCACAAGGCTGGACGGCCACTTCAAGGTGAGGGCAACATTTAACTGATTCGGGCTATCGACCCAAATCACCTGCCATCAGGAGCGCGTTCAGTGTTACGTCCCCTTCACAGTCCGTAAGGATGTAGGCATGAGTATCATCCAGTAGAAGCCTGGCTGGTTGAGCAAAATGCACTACCTTCCCAACTTTTTACGAAGCAATTATAGTTTAAAGTGCCTTGCTCAAGGGCACCAGTGTCATGACCGGGATTCGAACCCACACTCTGCTGCTGACAACCACCAGAGCTTGGGTCCGGTGAACTAGACCACTCGGCCAAGACACGCCATGAATGATTATTATTGTTACTTTTAGGTATGAAGGCCAATTTAAGAAATCAGAAAAATATTGCCCTGGAGTTTGTGTAAAAAAAACCCATTAAAATGTTTTGTGGGTGCTTATTATTGTGCATGAACTGTCCTACTAAAAGTATAAGGGCCCAATTTTATTATGTCGCTGGCTCGTTGCTTTATGCTTTACATCAAATTGTGCGCTCTGTAATGCTGTTTGCCGAGTATATAAGCAGCAACTTAAAATTGGGCCCAGATTTTAAAATTTGTTGTTAATTGTACACTTTGGACAACAGTTTGCAACAGTATGAGAGATAAAGTGGGGGCTGGGGGAAACAACATGTTAAAACAGCATTTCCAAAAGAGACCAAAACATCCCTGTGGAATTTTGGTAAGCTATTTTTGTCAGCACAAGCAGCAAGAGTGGGATTCGAACCCACACTCTAAACAATAAAACCTGATATTGAAGATTTGCCAATTTAACCAATTTCTCAATTGTTTTTTTATTACTTACTCAAGACATTGTTAAGGTTGACCAACCCAGTAGCTGTGGTTGCAGTGGTTGGAAAGTATCACTCAGGAAAGTCCTTCCTTCTGAATCAACTCATGGGGAAACAGGGCAGCTATGGATTCACCGTCGGGCCGAGCTTACGACCCCAGACTATGGGAATCTGGATGTGGGGCAGGGTGAGTTTAAAATTTGTTTATTTATTTATTTATTTATTTTAAGTACAGGCGACTCTTGTTACAACAGGTCACTGGACTGGCCAACTTGCCTCTTTATAACAAGAACATTAAAAGAGGACAGCAAAACAAAGAAACACAAAGTAGAAATGAGATTCCGATTGTGACTTCAGAATTTATTCTTTATTTAAGCAGAACCTCTTTACAACAGTGCTCTTTATAATGAGGGTTGACTTTAATAGTTACATTTCTTTACTAATGCCTAAATAGTAAACACTGAGTTTTCATTGGGGTCCTAAGAACCTTACTTAATATTAAAGAATTGTTTGCCTAATTTACTTTACTTTCATATTCACTTCAAACAATATCAACGTAACAGCTTGATACTGAGGGATGCATCGCCCAGCAACAGTGGCGTGTGTCTGCCCTACTGTTTAGGATCACTGCCCCTGTTTGGCACACCCCTAATGTTGACTAATCTACAAAACAATGAAAGAAACATACAACATAATATGTGATGCGATCAAACTAAGTGAGTCGCTTATCGGAAATATCAGTGTGGAGAAACACGTCAAAACAGGCCGCAAACGGGGTGACATTTTCAATAATATTTGTTTTGTAAATTTAAATGCCAAAATATATCTTATTTTATATTTGCAACTTCCTTCCTGATAAATAACATCAAAAAGGGGTTAGAATTAACATTGAAAGAAAATGTGCCAATGTAGTTTCAATAAACAACTCGAATTTAAACCCCCCTTTTTCTCAGTTTTATTCTCTCACATCTCTTGATGTTCCTACTTTCACAACTTTTGAACCAAAGGTGATATCAACATGGGGTTTTAACAGTATTAAAGCATAGATTATACTCTTTTCAAATGTATGAAAAAATGAAAAATTACCTGGGTTGACAAACGACTCATTTTGCATGATCGCATCACATATATTGAATCATATGTACCATCTCTTCCATCCTCTAGTTGTCAATAAACACACTGTCCAACCAACCTGTCCCAGCTTCACCAGTGGAGGGCAATGATGAATGACCATGAGGAGTGGTCAGAAGGCACCCCCAGGGATAATTACTTAAAAGGAGTCAATGATTCTTTAAAAGCAAAACTCTCTATGATTTTTCCCATCAAATCAAGCAAAAGTGATTTTTGGGGGTCTTCAAATATTTTTGTTTTGTTTACTTTATTGGTATTTCTAATCGGAAATATTTGTCTTGAGGAGTGGCACTTGTATAATCAGTGAGCTTTCAGACTGATACAATTGTTTTTAATAATAGGTGTGAATGTGCATTGGATAAAGACTATTGTGTTTTACCAAATAAAACAATTCGAACTGCCTGTAGGTGCTGGGCAAGCTCAGTGGTCTAGTGTTTAGACATCTGCTCTAGAATTGCAAAGGTCGTAGGTTCGAATCCCGTGGAGTATTATGCCTGTGGATTTTTTTTTTCACAGGACTCTGGAAAATACAGAGTAAACAGTGCTTAACACACATCAATGTATGGGTTAAACACAAATACTAATTTTGTTTATGTTGATTGTTAGCAATCCTTTATTGTTTGTCTTTTAGAATAAAAACACTGACTTTGTGTTTGTATTTTCCCACTTATTAAAGGTATCGTACACGTTTGATAATGACTCAAAACAAATATTAGCATAAAAACTTACTTGGTAACAAGCAACGGAGAGCTGTTGATAGTATAAGTCATTGTAGGAAACGACTCCCTCTGAAGTAACGTAGTTTTTGAGAAAGAGGTAATTTCTCACTAAAATAATAAAAACTTCTTGCAAGAAGTTTTTATTATTCTATCTGAAAGCACACAAATTTGTACAACAAGGGTGTTTTTTCTTTCATCATTTTCTTGCAACTTCGATGACCAATTGAGCCCAAATTTTCACAGGCTTGTTATTTTATGCATATGTTGGGATACACCAAATGAGAACACTGGTCTTTGACAATTACCAAACGTGTACGATGCCTTTAAAGGCACCGTACACGTTTGGTAATTACTCAAAATATATATTATTACTTGGTAAAGAGCAAGGACAAGCTGTTGATAGTATAAAACATCAGGAGAAACGACTCCCTCTGAAGTAAAGTAGTTTTTGAGAAAGAGGTAATTTCTCACTAAATTATTTGAATCTGAAAAATACTTCAGGCATGAAGCCTTTTTCAGGCATCTGAAAGCACACACATTTGTGCAACAAGGGGTTTTTTCCTTTCATTATTTTCTTGCAACTTGGATGACCAATTGAGCCCAAATTTTCACAGGTTTGTTATTTTATGCATATGTTGGTATACACCAAGTGAGAATACTGGTCTTTGACAATTACCAAACGTGTCTAGTGCCTTAAAGCCACCCTACTTAGATCACAGACTTTGACAAATGAATTTTGATTGTTCATTTCTTACACGTTTGTCTTTTGTTCAGCCAACAACAATGATGCTAGCATCGGGTCGTGAGATCTCAGTTATTTTTCTTGATACAGAAGGTAAGGTAAATGCAAGGTTCTTACTTTATTTGTCAAACCAAAAGTCCCCCTTTTTTATTATTATTATTATTATTATTATTTATTCGGCATACAAAAAGAACAATACAAAATACAGGATGAACAAAACAATATAACAAGGACAATAAGCCAATTGCACATGCCTGGAGTTAAAAAAGTTAACTCATTAACTATGACTCGAAAGCCTTTAACTCTGATGCCACTGGCTACATCAAAAATAAATACAAAATCTAAGAAAGGCAAGAAAACAAAAAACAGCTATAAAAACGTACGTTCCTGAAAAACGCAAAATACAAAATCCTAGAAAAGTTAAAAACCCCCAAGAAAAAAATGTGTAGAGTTATAGCAGTAATGGTAACATTATTCTCGCATCACACGCCCAATGTCCCATGACAACTTCAATTAATTAAAATTAAAGCATCCATGGTTTTCCCCTATTCAAGTCAGTGCAATCAAAACGAGGCTGGAGGAACTTTGGTCTGGCCCAGTTTTGTTATATAATTTTCAGTACTTATTATTGTTATAGAAGTCAGGGTTTTTGAAAAAAGAAAATATGTGGGAGTTGAACCCCCCAACCCTGTTGTTTGTAGCCCTGTAGTCTGTTGTGAAAAAAAAGGGCGGTTCGGTAACCAGTCAAAGAAAACTACCTGTTGACGTTTTATTTGTAATCAGACGGGGGCGCCCTAGCTCTCATAGAGGTCACAAAGAAGGTTGCTGATTGGCCTATCAGGTACGCTTCACCTACACACAGGTGTGTGTTATTTTTTTGTTACATCCATCACTTCTAAGGTGGTGGCTGGTTAACACCATGCATGAGGTGTATTATACTAGGCTGGAATTTATCAGCATGGGACACCAAACAATTTTAATACAAACCCTGCTGTACAGTCACCAGGCCTTGTGCTTCAGCTTTTTGGTTTTGCCTACCGGGCCAGTAAACTATGCGTTTTACTTGCCCCCAGGAAGTTTTAGTAGCTCAGATTTTAAACATATTATATTGTATCAAACATTGAGCATCTTTCTGATGTGTTAAATGGTAGCGATCACAACCAGTATATTCGTCAAATGAAGTTACATTCACACACTCAAAAATAACTTACGCTTTGAAAAAGATTTTTTTTTATTAATAAGTAGGTTGCACAGTTGTTAGTGGCCTATAGGGCAAAGTGAGATGTGCTGCTTACTAGCCCATACCAGTTTTTACTAGACCATGTACGCCAGGCTAGTTTTAAGGGTGAGCCCTGGTCTTTTATTTACAACATTTTCCCTCCTCTTTACTTATCAGGTTTTGCAGCCAACAATGTGTCAGAGAGTTACGATGCTAAGGTCTTCGCAGTGGCTTCCCTCTTGAGCTCATATCTCATCTATAACTCGGTCAAAGTGATTGATCAAGCTGACTTGGACTACCTTGAGCTACTCTCAAGAAGAACCCAGGTTTGCAAAAAACTAACATTCTCAAAGGCCTGGGCCCAATTTCAAAGAGCTGCTTTATAGCAGAAAATACTGCTTAAAGGGTCTCTATACTTGGTTTAAAGAAAATAATGATAGAAAGCTTCCCTTGATCTCATGAGTCGAAAACTCGATGTTTGAAAACAGTGAAAACACTTAAGGTTTTTCCCCACTTTTTTCTGGTGATTGCAATGACCGATTGAGCTTAAACTTTCACAGGTGTGTTGTTTCATGTTTATGTTGGGATACACCAAGTGAGGATACTGGTCTTTGAAATTTACCAAAAGTATAAACTCCCTTTAATAATTTTCTGCCTAGCAGAAATGAGCTGGATAACAGTCACAAATTGTACATGTGACATGGTAGTTTGGCTGGTAACCTTATTCTGGTATAAAGCATAGTAATTTTGTTGTGCTTATCTATTTTTGTGCTTAAGCAGCTCTATGAAATTTTGCCCAGATCTTTATTGTCTTCTCTTCAATTAAAGTTGCATGGTATAATGTCTAATATTAGTATAATGCATTGTGAGAAACTTGTCACTTTGAAGTACTGTGGTTATGGAAAAATATAACACTTTTTATCCCCAAAACATTTGAATCTGAGAAGCATTCTGGCCGTAACGCTTCTGAGAGTGCGTATTCCAATGCAGATTATTCTCCAGATTTTTGGCAATATCTCAAAAACGCTACCACATTTTGAAATGAAATTTTCAAAGGTTAGTTTTATGGAATATATCTACAATTATATAGGTTTGTAACCAACAGTAGGCTCCAATTACCAAAAATGTTAGATGCCTTTAAAAGAATTCCAATTTTCTCTGAAGGGATTTTGACAGATGACTCAATTTCAAAATGAAAACCATACAAAAATGTTTGCATATGCCATGGACAATGCATGGCTGATGGACGTGAGATAATGTCAGGATCCCGACAATAATTCATTTGTACTTTTTAAATAAGTTTTAAATAAGTTTAATGGCAATAACTTAAATGAAAGCTTATAACTTTCTTGAATCCACAAAAATAGTTATTGAAGATTTAAATTTAAAATTTTCAGGCCAAATCAGCCAAAAATTCTCTTTAAATCCCTCTGTGGAAAATTAAAATTTAGATGCACGTTCTAATGAGGGAAAAGTGCTTTTCCCATACAAGAACCATGTATCAACCACCTTGTCTAATCCATCCTGCGCTCAATAAATAACACCTTAAACTAGTGTGGCATTAAATCAATATTTAAAGATTAATTTGTTGTAATATTTGAAGACATTTATAGGATTTGAGGAAAGGCATGGTGGGGTATCAATTTGCGGTAACACCATGTGTATCTACCTTGCTGTGAAGATTTTTGTTCTTTGAGAACTTGTCTTGCTATAACTCTACTGCCGCGGAGTGAGTTCTTAATTGGTCTCTCTTGAAGATGTGTTTCAAAGTTTGATGATCTATTGGTTATTTTGCAGCTGTTTGCTCTGAAGTCGCAGCTCTCCAGAGCTAAATGGGCACAGGACTTCAACCATGACCTGCTGAGCTTTCCGCCACTGTTATGGGTAAGTTAAAGTACAGTTTGAGGGCAAGCTTTTGCATAGTATTCACAAATTTGTTTCTGTTAAAACAATTACACAGTGAGGTATTGTTATTCAATTGAACGACACAAAGACTGCCGGACTTGGCTGGTCATTTTTTTACCGTGGAGGGCGTGTGTGAACCAAATTGATGCGAGGCGAAACAAGTAAAACAAATTTTCTGTTCATCGTTGTTGTTATTGTCATTGTTTATTTGGCCAATGATACAAAAAACAACAAACAGCCTGCATTAAAGGTACTGGACACAATTGGTATTTTGTCAAAGACCAGTATTCTCACTTGGTGTATGCAACATAGGCATACAATAACAAACCTGTCAAAGTTTTAAGAAAATAATGAAAGAAATACACCCTTGTTGCACAAATTTGTGTGAAATGCTTGAGAAAGGCTTCAGGCCTGAAGTCTTTCTCAGATTCAGATATTTTAGGGAGAAATTACCTCTTTCTCAAAAACTACATTACTTCAGAGGGAGTCGTTTCTCACAATGTTTTATACTATCAACAGCTCTCCGTTGCTCGTTACCAAGTGAGTTTTTATGCTTTATATACTTTGAGTAATTACCAAACCTGTCCAGTGCCTTTAAGCATTTTTACGCTTACCGTAGGTCTTAAGTGCAAAACGTCCAATAGGTGCTATATTATGTCTGCTAATTTTTCCACTTGTGCCCCTACAGGACTAACAAATCTTTTTGTATCGCAGTATTTTTTTACCGCGTGGAGGGCGTGTGCGAACCAAATTTATGTGAAAACAAACTTTCTTTTTATTGTTGTTGTTATTGTTGTTGTTTATTTGGCCATTAATACAAACAACAACAGACAGGCTTTAAACTGTCATTGTGATGCAAGGAAAATTGCCGTTAAAAGCGCCCTAATGCGGTAAAAAAATACATTCAATTGTCGTAGGTAGTTCAGGATTTTGTTCAGATCACCGGCAATGACGAGCCGACACCATCAGACTGGCTCCATCAGATGATGAAATCCTCGGCCTGGGAGAATGAGAATCACCGCATCAGCTTGATGGACATCTTCCCCGATGTTGAGTGCCACACCCTCTTCTTCCCAGCCACAAAGAAAGAAATCTTGCAGGATTTATCGCTGGTAGGTAGTTCCCTCCCCGAATATCAACATTTTAAAAGAGATACTTCCATTAAAATTAATAAAATAAACTGTGATCAAGTTAACAATTTCTTCTACTCCTGTTTCACCCGGGCTTATTTTCTGTATAGAGCTGCTTAAGCACAAAATCTAAGATAAGCACAGAATATTTCTGCTTACCAGGACAAGGTTACCAGCCAAAATACCTTGTCATTTGAACTGTTTCTGACTGGTATCCTGCTTATTTTTGCTTAGAAGAAACATTTATAAAGCACTAGTGTCTGCTTAAGTGGCTCTATGAAATTGGACCCTGGCAAGTAATGAGTGAAACAAATTGATGAAATTAATAATACAATTCACTGTTACATAACAAACAACATCAATGTCCAACCAAGGTTTTAGCCAGGATTTGGTAAAAGGGTGCCAAATTTGCTGGAAATTTAAAAACTGGGTGTCCAAATTGTTCACTTACAATACACTTGCATGTAAATAACAGAAAAAACAGGGTGTCCAACTTTAAAACAGGGTGTCCAAAAGACACCCAGACACCCCTCTGGCTAAAACTATGTGTCAAACAAAGTTGATACACGTAATAATAATAATCTGGGGTGACAATAATAAATTAAAGTCATCCATAACAAATAATCAAATTTAATATTTACTTTTATTATGGGAATATTATTTGGCTATTTTTTAACTCTCTCAGTAAAAAGTTTCGTTGTCTTCATTATTTCATCTAGGCACGTGAAGAGGACCTCACGGCAGAATACAAAGTAGAGAGAAATCGTCTAATACAGACCCTCCGGCAAGGAATTATCCCCAAAGAGAAAAATGGTACATGCCAAATAACTTCCCGGTTAATTTAGGCCAAGTCTGAATTGACAGCTTCAGCAGTCGTTAAAATGACCTATTCTGCATCGTTGTTGCAAGATCTAATTTGCCTTGACCCTACTTCTCAGGTGGATCAAACTTTTGGTTTTTAGTTGGTTGTAAATCTTGTTTTTTAGCATCGTATTTGCTGTTATTAATTTTAATATTTGTAATTTTTTATATCTGTTTACTCTTGTAACTATTTTTTTTTCACTGTACTGCTTTTATTTCCCTTTAACTTTTTAGTGGTATTTACCTTGCCTTTGGCTGGATTTGAGGGTTTTTTTTGCTTAATTTTGTGCTGTTTCTGGTTTCCGTAATCATTTTGTACAGCCATTATAGACCTTTTGTTTTATGCGTTTCATAAATGTTTGGTATTATTATTATTTATTATTACGGGTCTGATCCTGATCGCCTTCACATTTCCACAGGGGCCATTCAGAAAAGTCAATGTTAAAAGATTTCAGTTTTTTCGAAATTGTGGGTGGTTGGGTCAAAAGAAATAACTGAAAAATCGAAATTCAATTTTTATTTAAAAAATATATTAAATTAACAATTTTTAAAGAAGAAGAAAAAATACCCAGCTAGCCAAGATTGTCAATTTCATTCCTGGTTAAACTACAAAGTTGTTTGTTCAAGCCAGGAAAAGCCATTGAAAACTACTGATGTTGGAGTCCTTTTATCTAAACTATCTGGTTCATTTGAGGCATTACTTTGTTCTTCAGTTTATAGATTATATTATGAAGGCATTCAATATTTAAAAATTGAAATTTGGGGTGGCTGGGTGGGTCAAAACAATTTTGAGAACAACAATTTTTTTAACATTGACTATTCTGAATGGCCCCTTACGCAGATCTCTGTTTGATACTAGTTTGTACTGCAGAGTCTGATTCCCATTCAATGGATCTATGCGGGATCTAGTGAGAATGTATTCTACGTGAAATTGCCTTCTTTTTGGGGGGTTTGCCACAGGATTTTCCCAGAAAGAGGGTGCATTATCCACAAACTGCTCTTACTGCACAAACTTCCCATGTGAAAAACCATAAACGAGAAGGTCTTGCACTAAGACACATTGGAATGGGGTCTTGAGACCCAATTCAAGAAACTCCTTCTTTCTTTTCATTGTGCAGTTGAAACAGTGCTGGGCCAAATTTCATAGAGCTGCTTAAGCAAAAAAAGTAGCTAAGCAAAACAAACCTATGCTTACCAGAATCAGGTTACCAGCTAAAACTACCATGTCACATGTACACTTTGTGACTGTATCCTGCTTATTTCTGCTAAGTAGGAAATTGTTAAGCAAACTTTACTGCTTAAGCAGCTCTATGAAATTGGGCCCTGCTCGTGAATTTCATTCACCGATGATCTCACTTGGAAATTGACTTCTGATTTTCATACTAACAAAAATTGTAAATCTATCATCAACTAAATGAATTAATATTCTTATCATTATTGTCATCTATAGGGCGACCAATCACAGGTGCCGAGTTGGTCTCGCTTATCGATGTCTTAGTAACGGCAGCTAATGAGGGGTCACTGTCCCAGGTAGGTCCAACAAATGTAAAGTAGACATTGGCAGCAGTGTCAAATCTTCCAATTGTCTGTTCTGTATTAACCCAAAGATCTATACAAATATAGAAAGACCATTGCTTAATACTTCTTGACTTGCGGTCCAGTGTAAATTTCGAGCCGTGCTTTTTGGGATGTCACCTTTATCCTGTACTTCTCTCTGCTCATGTGTCTAGCGGCTTGTATTGCCTTTATTGTACTAACCAATTTTCCCTCATCAGCTAGTGCCAACTGGGCCCAATTTCATAAAGCTTTCGATTTCTGCTTACGGAGGGGCCATCAGCAGAATTTTTCTTTCATAAACATGCTGCTAATCATAAGCAAAGCAGAAGGCCACTGCTTGATGGGGATTTCTGTAAGCAGATGAGTGACGTAACAATGCAAATCCATTGTGAATGCAAACACGCACTGTCAAATCTTCTCGATCGTTTATGAAATACAATTGTGCTTACGCAATGTTTTTTGATATAAGCACACAAGTTTGTTTACTGGTAAACAGCTTCATGAAATTGGACCCTTTAGACATATATGAAAAGTTTGCTGTCTCTCTTAAAGGCATCGTACACGTTTGGTAATTGTCAAAGACCAGTGTTCTCAGTTGGTGTATCCCAACATATGCATAAAATAACAAGCCTGTGAAAATTTGGGCTCAATTGGTCATCGAAGTTGCAAGAAAATGATGAAAGAAAAAACACCCTTGTTGTACAAATTTGTGTGCTTTCAGTTAGGAATAAAAACTTCTTGCAAGAAGTTTTTATTATTTTAGTGAGAAATTACCTCTTTCTCAAAAACTATGTTACTTCAGAGGGAGTCGTTTCTCAAAATGTTTTATACTATCAAGAGCTCTCCAATCCGTTGCTTGTTACCAAGTAAGTTTTTATGCTAATAAATATTTTGAGTAATTACCAAACGTGTACGATGCCTTTAAAAAGTAGTCTACTTTCCTGGTTTCATTTATGCACATTATTTTAGGTATAACATCTTCTCATCTGTACTCTCACTATCATCTCTCCCCTCTCATGTTACCCCTCAACTGTAGATTCCAAGTCGATGGTCGGCCTTCATCCAAAGCATGGAGCAGTCCGCCGTTGGAGATTGTCTCAGATTTTATGAGACGGAGATGATGGTCTTGCATCAGCAGTATGACATGGGTCCTGTGGATGAACAAGAATTTGAGGTGCTTGATCTTTAGTACTTTTACATTTGGATATTAGATGGTCTTTTTTTAGCAATGAGATGGGCCTTGTTGGGTGAACCTGAATTGGAGGTTTTTCATCTTTAGTCCTTTTCGCATTCGAGCATTAAGATGGTCTTACATCAGCAGAATGAGATGGGCCCTGTGGATGAACAAGAATTTGAGATGCTTGATCTTTAGTACTTTTACATTTGGCTATTAGATGGTCTTATTTTAGCAATATCAGATGGGCTCTGAGGGTGAACCGGACTTTGGGGTACTTATATCTTAAGTCTGTTCGTATTGGGGTATCAGATGGTCTTACATCAGCAGAATGGCCCTGTGGATAAACAGGAATTTGAGGTGCTTGATCTCTAGTCCTTGTACAATCGGGTACATTTTATCCAATAATTTGTTTTAATACAGAGCTGGCACAACACTTCTGTCAGCAAAAGCGACAAACTCCTTCAGCAGGTGTTGTTTGGGTGAGTTATGTAACTTTTTTTCATCATGATGTAAAGGTTTATATCAGTTAAATCAATTTTTGAGTGGACCAAAATTGAAGTTTTACGTGCTGGTGATGTACCAACCAAGCTATCTAGTCCTATGATGGTTGTCTCCCTATTTTGTCAATATCTTTGTTTGGGGGTGCCAGTCTGAAGACATTCAACCTGTAACTGGCGTATAGCCAGGGATCACACCCAGTGCCAGTAAGGGCATGATCACCTCAAGGGAATGGGATTTTTTCTTTTATAATTTCAAGTATTAAACCGCATTTAGTGAAACTGATCGGTAACAATTTAAATAAATATTTAGGTGAACAAAGAAAAATTGACTTGTCTGCTTTTAGATTGGGGGACGTTATTGACGGGGCGTCTCAAGACTTGAAGAGCCAGACTCAGGAGAAATATCATCGAGCCGTTGAGATGAACGAGAAGAAAATCAAGCTCCGATGCAGCGAGATCCAACACAGAGTTGAGGTTATCACAAGTCATGAAAAATTATCACACATATCAAAACATGCACTTAATTCAAAAGTTCCATCAGGCAAATGGTATGTTCCTTAATTGTAGTTTGTAGAACCATAGAACTCAGGTCGTGTTTTGACTTTTATTCTACCTAAATAGTCATCTTCGTCTGCCTGCAGTTGTCTTCTTCAGCCCGCGATACACATATTATAAGGCGAACCTACTTGGAGCATTTACTACTCTTGATTAATTTAAAAGTGGACTAAAATATGAAACAGTTTTATGTTCAAACATATACTTCCCTCAAGGTATATATTTATTGGAGAATTCAAGAATTTTAGGTTCTTTAACCTTTGATTTGAAAAGTAGATATTAGAATAATTGATTATTATTATTATTATTTATTTGGCCATTTCTCAAAAAAACAAACATACTGTATACAAATAGTCTCTTAAAAAAAAAAAAAGCTGGTCCATATCAATTTGGCCAGGCTTAACAAAAGTGTACCCAAACACTGTGTACTCGAAAGTCTGCTTATCCAAACTTAAAAATTGGAACATAAGTAAAATACATACATTTATAAATCAATATAACATTAAGAAAATATAATTTTTACTAAAACAATGAAATTACTATTTGGAAAAAATAAACTGATAAATAATTAAATAAATATCTAGATAAATAAATAAACAAATAAATAAAGAAACAGTAAATAATTTTTTAAGCAAGACAGTAAGGTAAGGAGAGAGAAAAAAATAACACAAAGCCAAAATGCTGCTTTTTATCCTGTATCAGCTTGAAGGAGAGAGTCGTCTTGGAGAGCTATCGTTGCCGATGAGAACATCTCAACTCCGAGACAACTACGCACGAGTCAAGTCTACCTGCATTGACAGCTATTCCCAAACCCTCTCCAGACTGAGGAAAAGTCTACCTTTCGTGAAGTTCCTGGACCAGTTAAAGGTGAATAAAGACATCATTTTACGATTTATCTTTCAAAAAATGGAGTTGTAGTGCAGCAATAAGTACTTGATGTTTAAGTAAGATTTGAAACTTTGCATGGTGGGAATACGATATGGAAAGGTTTGCGGTGACACCATGTACATGTAATAATCTCTCTATGTGAGTTGGGGGTGGTTCTGAAAAGAACCGTTGGTTTCAACTCGACGTTTCGATCAGTATGCTCTGATCGTCTTCTGGAGAAAGCTGGACTCTGATGCTGCATGCTGCTTAAGTACTGTGGATGGGGACTAGCTTGGTGATGCACGAAGGCGGGAAGTAGAGGCGGGAAATGGAGCTCGGTGATGCGTGGTAAAACTGGATCCTGCACTGGAGCCTTGGACTGGTGTGTGGGGAGTGTGTGCTCACTGAACTGTGTCAGTAGGAACAAGCACAGGGGATGGTGAGGGTGTGGGGCCTAGGGGACTGAGGGTATAGAAGACCCAAAGCAGTCTGAAGGGGGTATGGGGCCTATGTGGACTGAGGGTATAGGGGACCCAAAGCAGTCTAAATAAAATAAGTCTAAATAATGGAGTGGGGCCTAGGGGACTGAGGGTATAGATGACCCTAAGCAGTCAAAGGGGTGGGTAACCGAGGGGGCAGTAAGAGACTAAGTGTTGGTGCCTAGGGGAGTGACCGTGGATATAGAAGATCCATTGGTCGGGAGGAGGGGGAGCCAGATGTCACTGATGTGGAAGCCGATGTCTTGGGGTACAGTGTCATGTTTGTGGATCTCGATGGCCTCTCTGATGCGTCTTGGGTGCCATGCCTGGATCGGAGCGATGATTTCTGCTGCTTCCCAGTCAACTCGGTGGTCTGTGGTGTGGGAATGTTTGACGATGGCTGATTTATCGAAGTCTCCCCTCCTTCCGTGTGCTCGGTGTTCTTTAAGTCTGGTGGGAAGGTTTCGTCCGGTTTGGCAGACGTAAACTTTACCACATTCACATGGAATGCGGTAGACTCCTGCACGGGTGGAGGGATCGTTCTTGTCCTTGTGCGATTGGAGAGAGCGGTGGAGTTTCCTGGGAGCGGAGTGATACACCTTGATTCCCGCTTGCTTGAAGATGCGTTGGAGGCGATGAGAGGGGGACCTAGGTATGGTAAACTAACTGTGGGTGTGTGAGTTTGACCTTGGGTATAGGAGACCCTTTGGTCGGGGGGGACGGGCTTACTAGTCTTGACTTGCTTGGCGTTGTATCCGTTCCGCTGTAGAGAAGTAGTGATGTGTTGTAACTCGTGCTGGAGGCTGTCCGTGTCACATATGGTGTAAGCACGCTGAACTAGCGCACGGTTGACTGATGACTTGATGGCTGGGTGATGGAAGGACCGCTGGTGCAGGTAACGATCGGTGTGGGTGGGTTTCCGGTAAATGCTGTGGTGGAGTGTGCCGTCTGGGTTTCTGGTAATAAGAACATCCAGAAAGGGTATCTTCCCGGAATGTTCCTGCTCCATGGTGAACTTGATACTTGGGTGTTGTTGGTTGAGGTACTGCAGAAATTCATGGAGAGAGTCCTCACCGTGGGGCCACACGACGAAGGTGTCGTCAACATAGCGGAGCCACAGACTGGGTCGGAGGTCAGCGGTGAGAAGGGACGATGACTCGAACTCTTCCATGAATATGTCAGCTAGGACCGGGGATATAGGAGATCCCATGGAGGTCCCAGCCGTCTGCTCGTAATACTTGCCCTGAAATTGAAGGAACTAGAAGAAACACATGTACAAAGTAAATCATGAATTTGGTCAGGAGAAAGACCAGTGCGATCCGGGAGGGAGGGGTCATGCGATAATCTCTCCTTAGCCAAGAGGCAAGCTTCATCTGTGGGGACGTTGGTGAAGAGAGATTCCACATCAAAACTTACCAAGATGTCAGTGGATTGTAGGGTTAGACTGCGGGTAATGTCAACGAACTGGGTGGAATTGGAAACATGGTGTTCTGTGAGACCCACCAGGGGACGAAGTACTTTTGCTAGGTACTTAGCAGTGTCGTAGGTGGGGGAACCTCTCGAGGCAACTATGGGGCGGAGGGGGACTTCCGGCTTGTGGATCTTGGGATTGCCGAAGAACCTGGGGCAGGTGGAGCTAGATGGGCGGAGTCTACGGTAGAGTGGGACAGAGAGAGCTCCGGACCGGTGGAGAGATAGGAGTTTGCTGGCAACCCTCTTCTCGATGCTGGGGGTGGGGTTCTTAGGGAGGGGGCGGTACGAACCAGAGGATAAAATTTTATTTAGACTGCTTTGGGTCCCCTATACCCTCAGTCCACATAGGCCCCATACCCCCTTCAGACTGCTTTGGGTCTTCTATACCCTCAGTCCCCTAGGCCCCACACCCTCACCATCCCCTGTGCTTGTTCCTACTGACACAGTTCAGTGAGCACACACTCCCCACACACCAGTCCAAGGCTCCAGTGCAGGATCCAGTTTTACCACGCATCACCGAGCTCCATTTCCCGCCTCTACTTCCCGCCTTCGTGCATCACCAAGCTAGTCCCCATCCACAGTACTTAAGCAGCATGCAGCATCAGAGTCCAGCTTTCTCCAGAAGACGATCAGAGCATACTGATCGAAACGTCGAGTTGAAACCAACGGTTCTTTTCAGAACCACCCCCAACTCACATAGAGAGATTATTACATGTACATGGTGTCACCGCAAACCTTTCCATACTTGATGTTTGTTTTACACTGTGGGGTGAACAAAGAAAAGTGTGCTGGAGATGGATTTGAACTTGTGACCTCTGGGTTTAGGTACTTGTGTTCTACCAACTGAGCTATCTAGCCGTATGTTGGCGCTCTCCCTATTTTGTCAATATCTTTGTTTGGAGAGGGTTAGGGTTAGGGTTTGATTTTTTTTTTTTTTTTTTGGGGGGGGGGGGTACAAACTTTCAAACTATGCATAAAATGCTTTAAGCTTGTTTGCTGAACAAAGGGCTGCTTCACATTCTTACTGCTTGATGGTACTGGAAGCTAAAGCTGGTGACGTAATTTGCACAGCTTTATGGGAGTCAGGGAGTCGTCGACCATCGAGCTGTTCAAGTCTTTTCTTAAGACTCATCTTTTTAAACAGTATTTTTTTAAACATTGTCACTTATTGAAAGTTTTTATCTATTATTCAATTTTTTTCTTCTCCTTTTTTTCTTTTTTTCTTAAACTAGTTGATCTTTTAGCTTTCTGTGTATTTGGCTGGTCCAGACGTAACTTTTATAAAATTGTTTAGTTATCGTTGTTTTTAATTTATTTTGTTTAATCCATTTGCTAGTATTCAATGCCTTGAGGCGGAGCCGATCTGCAACTGTTTGCGCTTTATAAATTTCTCTTTATGTATGTGTTCTAGAGTGGGTCAGAGGCACATCTGAGAACTTGGCAACTAAGTTGTTCAAAGACAGCACCACAAGGAATTGTACCTAGTAGACAATTGCTACCAAATAAACAAATACATATCTCTTCATTTGAGTTGTTTTCTCCTTTTGGATA
Source organism: Plazaster borealis (assembly GCA_021014325.1). Lineage (NCBI taxonomy): Eukaryota > Metazoa > Echinodermata > Asteroidea > Forcipulatida > Labidiasteridae > Plazaster > Plazaster borealis. Next base: position 6,172,515 of record CM037456.1, on the reverse strand, counting down.
TACGCTCGAGACTTGCACAGTCTTTTATAACCACGGTCCAGTAATTTCACCATTGAGTGAGTGCTACATGGTGTGTGGTTCAATAGACAGTTCCAACTTGACATCACAAAGTGTAAGTCGGCCATCCTTACAGGCAATGAAGTATTATATTTCAGATGCATAGCTGGCATGTTGTGGCCGAGCGATTTAGTTCATCAGACTCAAGTTCTGGTGGCTAAGTCATCAGGATGTGGGTTCGAATCCCGGTCATGACACAAGTGTCCTTGAGCAAGACACTTAACTTAATATGCTCCTTTTCATTCAGGAGTAATTGGGTTCCTGTGTGGGCAGAGATGGTTCTTGTGATTGATTTAGCTTGGTGCACTACATATATTTGGCAGCACAGGCTGTAACTCCAAACAAGGGAGTTGATGAGATGGTTTAAGGAATGAGATAAATGGCTCAGTGAACTAGGGCCGATTTCACAAAGAGCTAAGATTGATCTTAACTGTGAATCAAACTTAACTGCTAAGCAAAGTGTGATGTCACAATACAAATCACTAAGGAAATGTCGGAAACTCATCTTAAGATGATTCTTAGTGCTTAGCGAAATCGGCCCTAGGGGTAATAATGTTTGAGCACCATGAGCGTTCTGAGTGACTGATTTGAGCCTTAGAAGAAAGCCACTATTTTTATTATTATTATATTTCTCTGTATCTACAGACAGCTCTGGACAATATTCGTGATTCATTCTTGCTAAGAAACTCCCAGCTTCTGGACACGGTCCTGGAACAAGCAACTCAAAAAGCTCTTGGTAAGCTTATTGTTTTAGCTAAAATCTATATGGGGGCAATTCCAAAGTTTCTCAGGTTGCTAATAATTGACCACATGTATGGATATCAGACATCCAGTTGCCCAAATGTGACGCCCAACACCAAAATCAGACACTTCTCGGAAATAGTGAAATGACAAAGCGAAACCTACAAAACATCAGCCATGACATTTATGTGATGATGTCTTTAAAGGCACTGAACTTGTTGGTAATTACTCAGGGCCCTGGTAATAACCAGGGCCATATTTACAGAGCTGCTTAAGCAGAAAATATTGCTTAAACATTCCCTGCTAAGCAAAAATTAAAGGCAGGGTGCAAGTCACAGATTGTACATCTGACATAGTATTTTGGCTGGTAACCATAATCTGGTGAGCATAATTTTTGTTGTGCTTAGCTACTTTTTGTGCTTAGCAGCTATATGAAATTGGGCCCAGATTTATGGTTCCTGTTGTCATCGTGCGAAGAGTCACTGTGGAATTGCACACAGGATGATAATGAATTCACAGGTTATTATTTTTTTCTGCAGAGGAGTTCACAAATGCAATGCAAAACAGTCATCAAGAGCCCCGCACCCCTAAGACCATGAAACGATTGACCCTTGATGCAAACGAGAGGGCAGTTGGTGTGTTCACACAAGAAGCAAGGGTTGCTGGAGAGGAGCCGTCGTACAAAGCCCAGGTGGCTTTGATGAAGGTACAGATTTTAAGATCATTCATGTAGGCAGGGTTTGCTTTAACTTTTCAGTGACTAGCGAGTGGGACCAGTTAGCTTGTCTTTCATTAATCCCCCAGCTTTTTCATTAGCCCATATTTCATATTAAATACGGATGCTTGTCAACTCCGAACTAGCCAGCCAGACCACTTGGAGTGAATTTTGACCGCTCCTACGGTGTTTTCATTTGACCAGCGGACCACTATTAATTAAGGGAGAACGCTGTTCAATTCAATTCAAATAACATTTGTTTCCATAACACAAAACCAATAAATACATGAACAAGTAAATGTACGGTGTATAGTAATACAGAAAAACTACAGGAAAAAACTAAGATGAGTGCAAAAACCGAAGCAAATGATAATCCACATGGGGGAGCGAAATAGAGGCATATCCCAAAAGCACAGCTTATACAGGAGGCCTATAAACAAGACACGACAAACAAACAGACAAAACAGACAACAAGCGGACAAATACATAATTAAACAAGCCCGAATTGACTAAAGCGGGCGAAACAAAGCAATTGGGAACATAATAATGATCATGAACAAGACTGCAGACCAGTAAATAATAATAAAGAAAAAGGAAAAGCCTGTTAAGGGAGAAGGCTGCAAATTATTGTTTTTATTCCTATTTATTTGACCAAGACAAAACCATACAAAAATGTAGATGAAGAAAAATAAAGAAGTAATCCAAACAAAAACAAAAATGTATACAACAGTAAACATAAACATAAGTAAGTAGACCCTAGATAAATAATTACAAGTAATAAAAAGTGGGAATTTCTTTTTAATAAATAATAGAAACAAATAATGAAAGCAAGGAAAAAGGACAACTAGGACCAAAACGGATTGAGCGAGTGAGGGTGGAGCATGCAGGAGGGGAACAAAACCAAATTGGTGTTGATAAATAATATATATTGTAATTTTTTATAATTTTAGAAAGGTACTGAGCTCAAAAACGTTTTACCTGGCACTTGCTTGCACTGAGGCCCCCCGGGATAAGACATGCATGCAGTTTTTCCTTTTGTACAACAACAGGACAAAGGTCTGGAAATGGGGGCTACACGCAGTAACTCCCGGAAAGGGATTTTACATGGCATTTTTCCAGAACCTGTTGTCCCTCTTTGTACAGGTGAAAGGAAGCAGGTGCATGCCTGTGCATACTACACACTGGAAAGTCTGTGTGAATTATAAACTTCAGCTGTCCAACTGCCAGCAAAAATTTGAGGAAATTACGAAGTTGTTCTGGTCGTAAAAAAAAACGTTTGCCATAAGTCAGTCAAGAAAAATTTAGCGAAAAAAAAACTTCATCTGATGTGAAGTGGTTAAGTTTTTCAAACAATTACTCAAAACATATCTGTTCACTTTGTAATCTGTGTCATTGAACTGAAAGTCGCTCCTTACACTGTATGTTTAACTTAAAGTCAGCCTATGTTAATCAATATGTTAATGTTGTATAGATATATATATTGGACTTTCTTTTGTATTCGCTTTTGTATTTGCTTGTATAGTGCCATGAGCGTCATGCCTGATGGACCTGGGTGCTCTATAGGAAGCCACCATTATTATTAAGTGTTTGTTGCTCTCACTTGCATTTCCCTTTGGAACCCCAGTAACATCTCTTTTATATAATTTCTAGGCAGGTTTATCTGAAGCTGAGCAGGACTTGAGGAAGAAAAACGACCAGCTGTTGAAAGTGAAATGTCAAAAAGAGGTACACACTTTATAGACCTTATGCATGTAACATTATTTGAATTGGGTGCCCTCGACTAGAGGTTAAAAGAAGTCTTGCTCATTGGCCCATCCGCTGCGCGTACATAGATGTGCGCTTTTCCACTATTTCATTATCGTTGTTTGGGTACACCATGTATGAAAATCTTCCAAGAAGAAGTTGTGGTTCTGAAAAGAGCCATTTGGGGTATTCCCAACACTTTGAAACGCTCCTTTGTTGTTGAGAGCATACTGAACATCAGCTCTTTTCAGAGCAACTTTCCTTCACAGAAGTGGTACATCAGAAAGAATGAAAGATGTAGAATTTTCAGGCATGATATTCTTCCTACTTTAATCTGATTTCCAATTTTGTTTGCCCTTGGAAAAATCTGAAAAATTGTGATTAAATAGCCTGACTATGTGTACATGTAGGTCAGCCCTTGTACTCAAAAAAATTGTCATACTTTTTTCAAAGGACCAAATATCATGCCTGAATTTGAGGCTTTGCATGGTGCAGATATATTGTTTACTGATAGTAGACGATAAAAACACAAGAGATTTGTCTGATGTCTGTCACAGCTCAAAACTGGCTTTATTGAACCCACAAGAAAAGCCAAAACAAAAGTGAGTCAAATCTACCTTTGGCGCCCGCTCTGAAAGTTTCCATTGGTATGAGCGGTCCTGATTGGTTCAGACTGGCAACCCTTGAAAATATATCAAACTTACTGGCCAACCAGAGGGAGGCCCACGAACAAAATTTGCGACCCACTAATGAACGCAGCAAACTATTGCGAAGTTTACAGCTAAACAACCCCCATACAATGAGACAATAGAGGGCGTCATCCAGGAAGTGTATAGCAGTTTTTAAACAATTTTATCACGGAATGATAGAATGGAATATATATCTTCACTATGCAAAGCCTCAAATTGTACAACACTGTACATTGGGCCCTTTTTTTAAACCACAGCTTTGGCTTAGGCTCCTCCACTTGGGTTCTGTCAGATATTTTGAAAACTTACCTCTCGGCCTTCCTCCATGGTATGGGAATTCAAACAAGCAGATGGAGCCCGGGGCCCAATTTCATAGAGCTGCTTAACAGCCGATTTTGTGCTTACCGCGCGAGTTTCCATTTCATAGCTCTGCTAACCATAATCACACAAAAAGGCATGCTAACCTTCTGGTGCTTACTGTATGAAAATGAATGACGTGATCAATACAAATCTGTGGTGAACACACAAGCTGGCCGCCTAATTTTCTTGCTAACATGTGAAATATGCTTACGCTTAAGCAAATTTTTTTGCTATAGTTAGCACGAAGATTTGCTTACCATTAAGCAGCGCTATGAAATTGGCCCCATGTGTGAGCCAAAGCCTATCTTGTGATTTTGAAAATGGTAATAAAGCCCTTGCACTAAACAGACTGCCATCGCTGAGTCAAACAATGGAAATCATACATGCTAATGATTGTTCTTCCTTTGACCACTGTGAGGGTGCTATTATTTGAGATTGTGACACCATAGGCAAAGGGTCTATGCATCATACCACAAGAGGGAGTAATAACGGAAACATTTTGAAAAAGGGTTGTCTTTATTTTATTTTGTAGCTATTTTTTGTTCACTTCACCAGGTGAATGGACTAGCTCAAACTATGAGGGATAACACTGACGGCACACAGCTACCCCTACCAGTGAATGATACAGATCTTGATCACAGGTAATTATCTATGATGGATGTTCAAAAGTTCTAGATTTGAAAGCTTCTTTGGCAAAACCTTTGTGTGATGTTTGAAGTGTGGATATAGTAGGAAGTAACTATTATTAGTAATCTTGCAGGTACAACCAGAAAGAATGAAAGATTTAGAATTTGAGGCTTTGCATGGTGCAGATATATATTGTTAACTTATACACTGATAATTGACAATAAAAACACAACACTAGAATTGTCTGGCGTTCTGGCACAGCTCAAAACTGGTTTTATTGAACCCACAAGAAACGCTGTAACAAAAGTGAGTCAAATTTACCTTTGGTGCCCACAACCAGAAAGAAAATCTCATTTGGAGGAGTGTTGGCTCTGAAAAAAGCTGTTGTAAAACTGTTGATATAAGCAAAGGGCTAGTAAACATCCCATCAAAATCCCATCAAAGAGTAGAGAGATCGCCTCTCTATCAAGGAAAGATTATTTGACTTGCCAGGCACACCAAATTAACTTTTATAACAACTGAAAGTCATTGGGTTGTCTTTTCTCCACAGACTTGCCCAGGAAACTACAAGAGCGAAGTCTTTGTTCAAAGAACTACTCGTAAGTCTTTGTTTTTCATTTATCAATACTACCAGTAAATCATTTTATAGTGCATTATAAATCACAAACTCCTGGGAGCAGGGTCTAATTTTTTTGCTCTGCTTACCACAGAATTCTCTGCTCATGGCACTATGTAAAGCACATAATTCTATGGGCCATAAGCGCAGAATTCCGCAGTAAGCAGAGTCAAGAAATTGGGCCCAGATCTTTTGCTTCTATGATATGAAGTCAGTTAGCAGAAGTGATTTAAAAGAATATTTTTTCACTTGACTGCAATAATACAATTTTTTTCTAGGAGGATTATTCATCCATGCCATCGTACGAGGAATGTCTGAAACATCTTCATCGACTGATTCATTCAGTTTGTGGTCAGAGAAGACAAGAGAACATGGAAGCATACTCCAGAGAGGTGAGTATATACTTCTAGTTTACTACTTTTGACGATAACTATCGACCAAGACACATATGGAAAAGTTTAATAGGAAAAGTCTCAATAAATCAAAGCGCTGTGTTTATAATGCACAGTGCATTAACACTGTGTGCGTGCGCGCGCGGGTTACACACAGAGGTCAAATTGTAATACATTGAACCGTACCGTGGTGTAAAGATACATCGCATTTGATTGGAAAACAGTTTTGATGTTTTCACTGTTTTATCCTGTCCGACGAAAATATTCAACCAATCACAGCAAAGTTGATACACAAGGTAAAAGATTAGTTACAGTGGGAAAAGGTGGAAACCCCACCTACACGAGTGATTTAGTTAACGAATGAGGGCGTCTCACAATCGGTGGGCAGAGTTGTTTGTTGGAAGTGCGCCGTGTAGGCCACACAGAATTTATCTAAAATGCTGCGTTTTGGGTTATTTTGAAAAACATTTTGCATGACCGTCCGACGAGTTATTGTGATCATTTTAAATAAAATCACAATGATTTTAAAGACAAATTAATATAAATTAGAATGCCGAGCACCCCAATCTTGTACATCTTTTTAATTTTTCGTGGCCAAGCATTTTGCGTCGAGATACTGATTTTCAGCCTGTACTTTGAGTGCGTGTTTAATTATGGAGCGCAAAAGAGACTACTTTTCCATATGATAGAGGAAGGGGGAGGAGCCACTCTTCTCCCCTCTCTCCTCCCCCCCCCCATCTGTTTATGTGTCAGCCAGTGACTTTATATTCCCCCATCCATTACCATTTTATAGTTACGCCTTCTGTTTTACTTTGTTTCAGGTTGAGATACCTCTTCAGTCAGCCAAGAAAGTTGCCCTGCTGTCAGCCGACAAGTACAACACAGAGTTTAGCCTTACAAATTTTGTAAGTGTTCCACATTGCCCCATTTTATGTTGAGTGCTCTAACAGCTCTAGTATGTTGTCTTTGCCATCAGAAGAGTTTTGTCATCATATTGATTACCTGTGCTTTATTTCATTTGAACAGACAAAGGTCCCCGTAATTAATAATTTGATTCCTAGGTTCTGAGGACTTTATCAACTACAAAAAATCAAGATTTCCTATAGTTTTATTTTCATGTAATTCTTATTTTTTTCAGATTCGTGAAGTTTGCATGTTGAACCTCGATGAGGGGAAACCAAAACATTGGCCAGTTGACCTCAAAGCCAACATCGTTGACCTTTTCATGAACTCTGACCCTGATATACGCCGGGTCATCAGAGATCGGCAGGGTCTCTGGTCGACGCTCCTAGGGTTCTTGCAATGGATTTGCTGGTTATTTAGCTGATGAGACTGTCAAACTCTCCGAAAGCTATACTTTTGAAAACTGACACTTGGATGCAGTGACGTCGTCTGAAATCTGAGAAACACCCATAAGACCTTTTTCTAGACAGGAAAACCCGAGTTTATCTTTCAGAAAAATTTGTGCACAAGGGCTATGCTCTCAGAGAACTGTCGATAGTTTTGCTTTTATATAAAGTGTATTTGATAGGCTTAAAACCGGGACTAGGGCCCACGCCTGAAACAGTGAAATGGCATTAAAAGTGTAGACAACCGGAGACTTACATGAGGATGCAGTGCTGTTATCTAAAATCTGAGAAACACCAAGTTGAAACTTTTTTCTAGACAGGAAAACCTGAGTTTGTGCTTCAGGAAAATTGTTGCATTGAAATAAACCTTCTTTAAACAAGAGCCCTGTTCTCAGTTTACTGCCGATAGTTTTGCTTTTATATAAAGTGTATTTGATAGGCTTAAAATGTGGACTAGTTTTAAGCAATAATCACACCTAAGTATGATTTAACTGTAAGTCTCATTTTGTGATTGCATAAGTTCTTCACTTGGCAAATTTGATGCCCACGCCTGAAACAGTGAAATGGCATTAAAAGTGAAGACAACCGAAGACTTACACGGGATGCAGTGCTGTCATCTGAAAACTGAGAAGCACCCAGTTGAAACGTTTTTCTAGACGGGAAAACATGAGTTTATGTTTCAGAAAAATTATTACATTGAAATAAATAATACAAAAAACATTGAAATAAACCTGCTTAAACCAAGGGCCCTTCCCTGAAACAGAGAAATGGCATTAAAAGTGAAGACAACCGAAGACTTACACTTGGATGCAGTGCTGTCATCTGAAAACTGAGAAGCACCCAGTTGAAACGTTTTTCTAGACAGGAAAACTTGAGTTTATGTTTCAGGAAAATTGTTGCATTGAAATAAACCTTCTCTACAAGGGCCCTGTTCTCAGAAAACTGCCGACAGAGAAATGGCATTAAAAGTGAAGACAACCAAAGCATATCAGGCATGATATCTTTGTGAAGTGATATCTGCAATGTTCTGTTCTTGAGAAATACTTACCTTATAGGCCCTAATTAGGTTCTATTTAAAAGCCCTTTTTCTCATCTATATTATGATGAGCAAAAAATCCTTGGTGAGTTTTGACAGGTGGTGCCTGGTTTGGCTTGGAGCATCACATAATGTACTTCACAGTTGGTAGCACTATGATTTGTGTATTTGTGGTTGTGGGCCTACCCTTCTTTAAATGGAGGAAAATGGTTTTAAAAAATATTCAGCATTATGCTCCGCTCTATTTTAGTTCGGGAGACACAGGTACTATTATTGTTACTGAACACAGCTTTAAAAATCACCACAGATGTTAATCCCTGTACCTTGCCCCTTTGCACATACTCGGCTACTTTATGCCATGCTCACCATTTTGGAAGTTAAATTGCAAATACAAATTATTGTAAGCGTGTAAACGCAGCATCGCCTACAATACGCACTACACTGTTATCACACAGGGACATTGAATCCCAAAATGGCGCAACCAAGATTATTGTGATGATGACGTCAGGTGAAAATGGTTCAGTAGGCTGCAACATTTTGTTACTTTATTTTTCTACTTAATGTTTTCGTTTCTGTAATTTTATTTTTTCAGTTTGTGACATTACACGTGATTTCTATTTTGTATATTGAGCGTTTTTTGTGTTATAAAAAGAGCAACAGATTTGCGATGGAGAAAGTTGAATTCTTGTCTTGTGTAATACAATTCTTTTGGATACCTGCGATGTTTGGTGACCCCACCCTTCCTCGCTCCTCCGTTTAACTCTAATTCTAAATGAAAACAAAAGTGAAAATTGTACAAAACTAGAACAAATGCTGTAAGTTCTTCCGTGAGAGTGGTGGTCATTTTCGTTATATTGATTAATTTCTGACTGATAAATTACATCAACTTACATGTATAATGTAGTAATTTAAGACGAAAAAGTAAGCTTGCATTTATTATTTAGAGTCTTTGCACACTGTAGTACCTTTGAAGAAAAAAAAAGATTTTAAAGAGATGGGTTTTCTGAACCATTAAATTTTAAATGGCGCCCCCACGTGGGGAAAAAATCCGCGGTGACACCCCCATCGATAGCTGGAACACCTTTATTCTCGCATTATAATTCAAAGCTGCAGACGTCAAGGTATGCGACCAAAGTAGTTGGCCTATTGTGTAAAACTTTTCAAATTTTTCAGCTTGTAGATCGCGCTACAGTAAAACGTATCGAACCTTACTCGGGACAGGAGTAGCATTGGATTTCGTTTTCCATGGTAAGTTAAAGTCTGTAAGAGGGGACATGCATGTATAAATATAATAATTATTATGATATAGTATAATAATTATTATGATATAGTATTCTTATTTAAAAAATATGTATATCTTTAAAAAATGAAACTGAACTTGACACTATGAAATGACAGCGTAAATGATGGTTGACCAGATCCTAATAAAAAAATGTTTCAGGCTTTACTTACAGCACATTGATAATGTATCCCCTCTCGGTTTAAATTTGAAATGCAACAACATTTAAAGACTAGCAACCAAAATCTAGCATTTTGCTTTCATAAATACACATTAAAACAATTTCAAGAACATCCATGAAGAGAAGTGCTCTGTAACACGGACTACACGTTATAATGTAATCATCAGTGTAAACACGCGACAAAAAAGAAGGACCGACAGGGTTCGCCAATCGCGACTACTTAGTTATTCTTCTACCACCATGGACATGATGGATGGGTCGTCGTAGTCAGACAGTAGTTTGTTGATTTCCGCTTGCATGAATAAAAGCTATTTTTATATGCATTACAAGGATGGATGCTGGTGGCTGAAAGTACCAAGATGACTACTGTTTTTGAGCAGGTAATGAATTTATTGATATTTAATTATGCATTTTCTCTGGACTCGGCCGCTATACCTACAAAAACTACACAATAACAACATGTACTACCAACTATTAGTTACTTACTATAATATTATCCTCCAGTCGCCGGTTTTCGGGGTACCATAGCTTTTTCTTTGAATTGATATTACTAGTACAACGTAACGGTGGAAGGTTACCTGTCTCCAAGTTTTAGGTCAAGGGAGAAGAGACTCAATGTTTGGCAAGTAGAAAATGTAGGGGTTGTTTACATCACTCGCAGTGACGTGAAACTTTGCCTTGATTATATGAGGGGCACCCCGAATACAGGACCTCCAACGATATAGCTATCTACTGATGGCTATGCGAGATTCTGTACTGGCCACTGTACTGCCTGGTATATTATGGACGGTTTGATACATTGTTGATTCGCTACTCTAGGACAGGACAGGAGTGGGGCCCTGTAAGGGGCCCTGTATTCCCCGGTTTTAAATTTTCTTTTGACATCTGGGGTCAAAGAAACGGAGTACAGCGCCCCAGTTACTGGGTCTAGGGCTACAGCATAAGTACAGTAGCCCCACAGTGCCAAATTACATGGTCACTGGATTCATGATAATGATACACTTACCGTACAGTTAACACACTACCATGTGACTATAGAACATTAACACTACAGTCTTGGCCCCATATTTTATTGCCAAGAAGCGGAGAGAGTCCAGCGTATTGGTACTATTTATGGGGCTACACTACTACACTAAGCCTACACTACGCGTGATATAACCCTTATTGAGGTTTACGATTACTCATAGAACTATAGTTCTAGGAGTAGGTTACGATCATCCCAAGAATTATGCCTGATTAGTGATCGTTGGGATGATCTTAATCCTCAATCAACGAGCGGGTTGTCTTATTATAATCATCATCCATGATAATGTGCAAAGTACACAAGGTGAATTTTCTTTTTCAAGTTGGAAAAAATGGCATATCTGTCTGCCACTTCTGGATTTGGATTATGTTCTCGATGCTCTTTTAAAGCCAGACGAGAAGAGTGGGTGTGCGTGGTAGATAGTTCTTACTTGCTTTTAAGGTGGGTTATAATGGCTCCTTCAAAGGTCTTATTGTCTGTGTGAGGGATATGATGTCTTGTGGTAGTGTGTTCAAGTCTTTAACTGTTTGGGGGAAGTATTTGAAGCAGTCTTTGTTTGTGGAGAACAGTTGGTACATGTAGGCCTTGCTGTGATTGTGTCTGGATTGGCGTGTGACTGGTTGTAAGAACTTTCCTGAAGGGACGGCAGCCTGTAGTGACCATGGTGGATTTTGTGGAGCATTGAGAGTTGGCCACTTTACGTCTGCTTTTCAAGGTGTCCAACTTGAGAGATGTAACACTACTGGTACGGTTGTAGTCACTGCAGACGAAGCGGGCAGCTCTTCTCTGTGTTTTCTCAAGTTGGTCTTTAAGCTCCTGCGTGTAGGGGTCCCAAATAATTTACGAGTACTCCATATGGGGGCGGACCAGGGTTTGGTAAGCGATGGACTTGAGATCTTCAGGGCAAGAGTATAGGTCGAGTCTAATAAAACCCAGGGCCCTGTTTGCCTTGGCAGAAACGGAGTGGATATGATTCCCCATTTGAGGTTATTGGTTATCTCAACCCCCAAGTATGTGAACTTACTGAATGGATTTTAAAACTTTTTAAATGAATCCTTCCATATATCTCCCCTAAGTTTCAATATTCCTCTTTCTAGAGGAATTGGTACATGAACCTATTTAGAAAAGAAAATTCAAGCTTAGATTTCTCCACATGTCTGGAATCCTCGCGCACTCGTGCCAAAAGGAACTCAAATGGCGTTTATCAAGACCACTGTAGACCTGATAATGGCTTATTTTTTATGATTTTGACACTTTATTATAGTTCAAAGTCCCTTTTACTCAATTTTAAATTGTTGGTTTGATTTCTATCCTAATTTAGTATCATTTAAGTATTCCATCCTCTAAATCAACTGATCTTGATTTTATAGCGCTCCATGACTTAACTAATTTTGTACAGTTGAATTAGTTTTGTTATGATTTAAGTGAACTATGTAAAATTGACTTGTCACTCCGACTCAGACTCAAACCAAGTGACTTGTGACTCGGACTCAACCTTAGTGACTCAACTGCGACTCTGGAAACAGTTAATGGCAAACCCTGCACATTGCCAAACGTAGAGGAAGGAACACTCGGCTGCAATACAATTGTAACAGGAACAGGTCATTTTGTAGGCTAACTGGTTTACACAATACTCAAGGACATGTTTGGACCCAGAGGTTTCATTCTGTAGACATTGAAAAGCATTATGGCATGTATGAAACAAGTTCGGAAGACGTCCTTTTGTCCATTTGCGATTTAAATCATGCATGTGTGGTATGTTTTTCACTGGAGTGCATCTTGATCGACAAGTCAAAATAGTAAGTCAGTGTATTTTGTTGAGCAGACGATGATTAACGTTTACATTTTAACGAAACAAATTATTGGCATGTCATTTTCATCTTCTATTACTATTGCTTTTTATTATTTTCTCTACTTTAGTACTTTATTAATTAATTATCTCACTGCACAGATAAATTATTGTCATAGAACAAAATCCACCATTATTGTTAAACAACTCATTGATTGTATTTTGGCTTGCAGTCAACACCATATCTACTTTACTGTGTAGATTTTTGATCTTTGAGAACTTGTCTTGCGGAGTAGATTTCGGAATTCGGGAGACTATTCTACTGCCGCAGAGTAGAATTTTCGGAATTGGGAGACTACCAAGTTCTGAAAAAGAACTGTCCTGCTTCTTAACTACTACCTTGGCGGAAGGTAGGAAATCGTTCGGGACTACTACTTTCGCTTCGTGGATCGGGGGGACTTTGATTGTTATGTACTGGAACTCGCAAAATTGACTAGAGAAACATTGACGCTAGGTTGATCCAGTTGGACTAGCTACATTAGTAAAACCAAGCAGGGTTCGGCTGATGTACAGATCGACTACCGTGACTACGTTATTTCTACATGTACCTCCATGGGTTAAGTCTAGTCAACTCTAGTCACCCACCCGAACTTGCTCATGCTTGTTTTGGAAAATGTTTGTGTCATCTAGTGGACTCATTATAATTGCGCTGTTTGGTTTGGGTAAATCTGTCTCAGTATACACCTAAACCAAACGGTGTACTCAATTAGTGTTCGCCAATCGCCATTCTCAAAAAGGCTGTGCAGGGTTAGCCCTTAACTTTTTCAGTGACTAGCCAGCAGGACCAGTTAGCTTGTCATTTCACTAGTCCACAAGCTTTTTCACTTGTCCATATTTCATACTACATGTAAATAGGAATGCTTTTCAATGCTGACCTTTAGCCAGCTGGACCACTTGGAGTGAATTTTGACTGGTCCTTGGGAGTTTTAACTGGCCTTTGGCCAGCGGACCACTGTTAAGGGAGAACAGTGCTGTGTACGCACAATGATGGCCCATTTTCTAAGAAAACCGTTACAAAAATACAAAATATAACCTTGACAAAATCAGGAAAATGTACTCCATCTCTTTGGAAAACATTTATTGTGTAAATTTCAAATGTTGTGACTGGATTCAAGATTTATTTTAAACATTACAACATCTTATACTGAAACACCTTTTAAAAATGATACTTTGTTACTTTGTACAGTGAATGGTTTCCTGTGTATAGCATCAAAATGCCATACAAAACGTACCAGTTGCTACTAAAAAATCATCAATTTACTACACATAAATTAGCATTCATCAGTGTGTTTAGTTTGCAAAATTGCGAGACAAAATCATTCCCTGTTTGTTTAAGATTTTGATGCCTTAAAAATTTCAGAATGTCATTGTTGCTTTGGAGACAGAGAAAGTTTCCTTTTTATTTTAAATCATTGAAAAGCCTAATATACCACCAGTATCTACAATCAAGTTTGCCGGATGGTAGCAAACAGAGGTCAGTGCAGAGTTCAAAATGCTATCCCTGTTTTATGCTGTCTCTTTTGAAGAACATCTATAGGGGCCCTATATCATAGGCCTATAACAGGTACTTGTCCAATTTTAAAATTTCAAAACTTCAGCGAGTTTTATTAATTGATGCGAGAACGCAAATATGCTTGTCCTCCGTCAGTAATTCCGTTACTGATAATAATCTTCGCCCCTTAAAGGGTAATCTTGTGGGAATTTTTTGGGGGGGGTCAATCAATTCTATTGGGTCTTGGCTCCCTTTCCATGTTTAGATTAGTTGGCTAGCATAGAACATATTTTCTTGGGAAAGAATAAGCCTTGACAAAGTGACAAATGGGCGTAATTCTGTTACCGAAGAATTGCCCATTTGCTCAGAATTTCAGAATTTCCTTAATTTTGAGGATTTCCTCAAAATTTAATCTTAGAAATTCCTTTAAAAGTTAAGCTTTCCTTAAAATAAGGACATTTCTTAGTGAGTGGAAGCACAGACTCTCACATACTGTACTAAGAAAGGATATTACTAAGAAAGTGCAGTAAAGTACAGTACATTACTATGATCTCCAAGGTGAACCCATTGTTGGTGGAAGTTGTGTACAGGTACTACAGTACTACATGTAATATAGTGCAGTACACAGGATTGTGATGCCCTGTGTAAATTATGTGTTCCAAGATTTACGTGGGAATGAAAAAAACAGCTGTGAACTCTTGGTGGTAGTGGTGTGCAGCCATGTGTGGGGGATTAAATTGAATCGTAAATACTCTGAAGTTTGGAAAGTAGGTCAGCCTTTTGGGTTGTTTACAAATATTGTACCCCTGTGTACCAATGTACTTACAAACCACATGCAGTCTGGTTTCATAACAGTTTAATATGGCATACCAGTAGGAGCTCTCTGGTTGTGTGTGACTTACAACACTCTGTAAACAGGTAAGTTCTTGTACTCAAAAGGACTGGAAATAAATATGAGGATAAATTTTGAAGTGTGGAAATAAGTAAACACGGTTTAAAAACATGGAGCTGGGAGGTAGGTTTCAAGTTAACATCAACAAATAGGCCTATTCAAGGGTTTCTTTTTGAAGCAAATCTTTCTACCACCAGAACTTTGTAAACATTGAATAGGGCCTACTTCCCAGAGTTAGTGCTTTTTGCACCACAATCCTGAACAAATTTGGAATTGTGTTTTCTTTTTATGGGTCAATGAAGGTCCAAGCATAGAGAAAGGTCCTTTCTCTATGGTCCAAGGATAGGTGATTGAAGTTAGGAACATCTTGATCCCCATATAAGAGTGGTTCAAGGTTCTTTATAGAACCACAAGACATAATACTGTGTCTTTTTCATCCTGGTCTTGTTGTAAACAGAGTACCTTAGTAGTGCAGTGGTTTTTTATAGATCGTTTTATTGATTTCTAACCATGCATTCTCCAGAATCATGACAATAGTTTGAAGGTCAGTGGAACAGACGTGTGTTAGTTGACCTATAACAAATAATGATGACACCGTTCAATGGTGTATTGTTAACTTAAGCTCATGGATCCACACGTTACTGTGATTGGTTTTTAATATTTAGAACACTCCGCGGAAATAACCATTTCCATTTGGGGAAGAAACAGGTAGTCTGTTTTGAAAGGATTTTGTTGAAGGAGAGAACTTTCAACATTTGAAGAAAATTGTTTTTCAGGTAAGTCCTCTATTTAAAGCACAAGACAAACTTTGGTAATTGTCAAAGACCAGTATGCGCAGTTTATGTGACCCAACATGTGAAAGTTAAAGTCAATCAGAGTTGGCAGAAAATAGTTAAAGAACCCATTAACTGACATCATATTTTGGAATTGCAAGATCAAAATGAAATGGTTTCACTCATTCCGGACAAAATTATTTTGATGGAAGTTTCCTCCATGACAATTTTTATACCATATAAAGTGATGTGTAATTCTTTGAACATTACAATCTTACCAAGCCTTAATAAAAGTGGAAGTTAAATTCACAATTAAATTTTTAAAATTCTGAAGTTTTTTAGAGCGCTGTGTCTTGCTTAAAGGTATTGTACTATTTTGGTAACAGCTCAAAATCAGTGTCCACATTTTGTGTGATTCAACATATGCATGAACAAACAAACCTGTGAAAGTTTCAGCTTAATTGGTCATCGAGGTCACGAGAAAATAGTGAAAAGAGACCTTATGTGTTTTTTGTTTTTTCAAATTATCGCGCGTGATAAAACTATTGTTTTACTCATTTCTCAGAAACGATAGCATTTTAGGCAGAAATATTTTAAGGAACCCTTTCTACCATTACTTACTTTAAATCATGTAGGTTATGTGTGAATCTGTGAACATTGTGTTTTTCGATCTTACCAATAGTGTACAGGGCCTTTAAGGACACATGTCACTACTGGGACTCGAACCCACACTCTGCTGAACAGAAACACCAGAGCTTGAGTCCGGTGCTCTTATCCGCTCGGCCACGACACGCCAATCAAGGACGAAAAACTTTCAATTGAGACACTGAACAAAAATCATCAACATTGTTAGTAAAAGTTGGTTGAACAAGTGAGTTATTACTGGACACAGCCATGCACAAACAACTTGTTTATAATGTTACAAATATTTTGTGCAGTGTGCCTGGCATGCGCAACAGTAACATGGTTTTTCATTGTGAAACATCATCTGTCAAAATTCGTTTGGAGAAAAGTTTAACTTTGTTGTTTGGTCTTTCGGCACAAAAGTTTGGCCACGCAACTTTAATTGTACAACAGTAACATGGTTTTTCATTGTGAAACATCATCTGTCAAAATTCGTTTGGAGAAAAGTTTAACTTTGTTGTTTGGTCTTTCGGCACAAAAGTCTGGCCACGCAACTTTAATGGTACAAACCGCAGCCCTTCTTAATGCAAGGGGCATGCAGGGTTTAGTTGTCATGATGGGTGCTGTGGGCTATCGGAGGCCTGTCTACCTCTGTGCAGGGGAGGATCATGTTCTTGTGAGCACTATGGCAACTGATGGCTGAATGACTCCCAAGAGAGTTTGAGAAAGCGGAATGAATATTGGACACTGTTTTAATGTTTTTTCCAACCCAATATGATATGAGCCAATGAAGCCTGGGGGAAATTCCGTGCCAGTTGTAATAATTATGGGCTTGTGTAGCCATGACGGAAGTAGGTCGAGAATCATTGTTTCCACACGAAATGTGATGAAATCCAAATTCAGTATGGAAGTGTTATCGTGCTCAATAGAAACGTTATGTTATGAGGAAATCCAAGTATCAATGGAGACAGAGCACACTCAAGTTACTGTCAAATTGTAAATTTTGTGAACTTTTGTGAAGAATAATTTTAAAATTATTTGTACACACTGTGTACCTCTTTATAGTACATTTACTAGTACAATATTGGTACGGCTTTGAAGTGTTGGTTTTTGGACATACATTTGTACAGTGTTAGGGGTGCATGATCAGAGTCAGAGCAGGAAAAGAATATTGATAGTGACTGTGCGAATCTCGGGAGTGTTGAAAATGAGAAAAAGACTCTATATTTTGTTTACACAAATCTTCTTTTCAAATTCTATACACAAATCTTAAAAATTTAAAAAACCCATAGCAATTTGTTATTAATACAATTTGAATTGTTATTTGATACAAATAATTTGTTGAAATTAACATTGAAACAAAATGAAAACTTGGGACTTTGAAGTACTGCGACTATGGAAAAAGATGTCACTTTTTATCCCCCCAAATTTGAATCTGAGAAGTAATACGGCCGTACTAACGCTTCTCAGAGTGTGTATTCCAATTATCCTTCCTGCTTGGACATAACCGCTCCAAATTTTCAGCAATATCTCAAAAACACTACCACCTTTTGAAATGAAATTTTCTCAGGTTAGTTTTATGGTATATATCTACAACTATATAGGACTTAAACAAACAGTGGGTTCCAATTACCAAACGTGTATGATACCTTTAAATATATTTTACTTTTAATATATATGTTTCATCGCTAAATTTTAATTTCCCAACAATATAATATAAACTAAAGTGAAGTATTTGAAGAAGCAGAATTGTGCACTTGTAAGGTTGGAGGTTGGGACCAACTTGGTCCCGGAAGTTTGAATACGAGCGAGACTTGCACAGTCTGTTATCAACCATATTACAGTACTAACACATACTTGAGTTATCTCCTTTTTTTTCGCTATCCCTAATTACCTAAAACCCTCAAAAATCTATCCCCTGGTTTACTCTGTCCATGATACTTTTAAAGGAAGGGGATAAATGTACCTTTGGTAATTACTCTAAAAATTAATGACCATAAAAATGTACTTGGTAAAGAGCACTGGAGAGCTGTTGATATTATAAAACATTGAACATTAGAAATGACACCCTTTGATCTGAAGTAATGTAATTTTAGAGAAAGAGGTAATTTTTCACAAACAAATTTGTGTCTGAGAAAGGCTTCAGGCAGGAAGCCTTTCTCAGGTATCTGAAAGCACACAATTCTATGCAGTGAGGGTGTTTTTTTCTTTCATTATTTTCTTGCAACTTCGATGACCAATTAAGCCCAAATTTTCACAGGTTTGTCATTTTATGCATATGCTGGGGCACACCAAGTAGGGATACTGGTGTTTGACAAAAAGTATACCCAGCTTTTAAAGAGCTAATTCATGGTAAGATAGGGTAGACTGGAAATCTATAAACCTGATGAAGTACTTTCCTTTTTGTACAACCTTTGAAAATGATGAAAGTTTGGATTACTAACTTTTTTAGTGACTGGCAAACGGGACCAGTTTGTTCGTCTTGTCAATAGTCCGCCAGCCTTTTCACTGGTCCACATCTTATACAGTTTTCTTTCAACACTGTCATTTTGTATGGTTCCTTAGTTTAAAACCATGAATAATCAATGCAGGCAATGAGTTACAAACAATAAACTAGCCAGCCGGACCACTTGGACATAATTTTGATTGGTCCTCAGATAACTGGCATTCAGCCAGCGTACCACTGTTAAGGGAGAAGGTGATGAACCCTCAGGCCAAAATAAGATAGTGCCGATATTGTGTGGGAGCAAATTTGATGTATAACTCGCACATTATTTTAATTTTAACACTCATCATTGTCTAGAATCAGGATGTAATTATCAATTGTACAGCGTACAAGTGGATCCTGTCAAAACATAGGCTGAATTCTGTAGGGATATCGGGTATGAATTATCTAGCCCTACAGGATATGGGAAATGAGTATCACACGTGACTCAATCGGACGTTTCCTCATTGGGCAACGGATTCCATTATGCAGAGTAGTTAGTGACTTGCTAGTATAGGGTAGGACTGCAACACTACCCTACATGTAGGTATCATAGACTAGTGTGATATTCAGAGTCATCGATAGGAAGCCTTCAGAATGATCTCCAACCAAGCGCTAGGTGTCATCGTTAATTTTCTCATGCTTTGCCTCATGGATTCCATAACGTAGCTGTCCGTACTGCTAGCTAATCGTTGATGTTACACTCGTATGTAGTCCCATCAGTTTCAGGATTTGATGTAGAGATTACGCAATCTGCTCAGCTGTCCACGGAAAAAATCATTGTTTGGAAACTTTGTTCCTGAATATATTTGGAAATAACAAATAATGTAAATCGCTTTCCCTTTGAGGATACAGATGTCATTCTCGAGAAAAAATTCTACAATGAATGGTGAGAATCACGAGCAGTGTTTTTGTTTTGGGTGATTAGTCGCTCATTCGGATCTGGAAGTGACTATTATAGGGAGTGGATTGTGGTGTTTTTTTTTGCCTTGTGGAGAATTCTCGGCCGAACCTTTTCTGTGGACTTTTGACTAGTGATATGGGACAAAATCAGTGTAGAGTGGACAATAATAGGGATTCTACATGCAGTACCAATGTGTTTAGGGCATCATGGTTGAACAAAGTAAGTATGGAGCATGTTCGTTTTCTAATCAGGAAAACAATTTTTTTTTCCCTCATCGTTTAGTTGTCAGTAAACACCATTCTACCAACATGTCAGAAATTCCATCGGATTTGTCAGTCACCTTTTTGTGAAAAGGATGGAACAAGGTGTTTTTGTCAAGGATTAAGTGTCCATTCATATCAGGTTTATTTTGTATTGCGTCATTCAAAATAAGCGATGGTGATGTGGGCTTGGGGTCTTTAAATGTTATTTGCTTGACTTTGACTGTGGAGAATTGGTACCAGTATGAACTTAATAATCAGCAAGATTTTTGATACAAACCAATAATTTTGTTTGTTTTAGATAATTATCAATCCTGTAGTATTGTGTCTTTCATTTCACACACTACTTTTTTTCACTGGTGATAAAATCCAATGTTTGAAAACAGTGAAAATATATTTTAAAAAAATTCACTGTTTTCTCATGCCTCTGAAGACCGATTAAGCTTAAATTTTCACAGGTTTGTTACTTCATGTATATTGTTGGGTCACATCAAGTGTGGATACTTGTCTTTGACAATTACCAATGTTGTACATTTGCTTTAATGTAAGCCAAACTGAGGCTGGAAGGAAAAATAGTCTGGACCCTTTAAATGGTATGTGAAGAACTGTCAATCACTGTGTGAACAGGGAAGGGAACCCATCAAAGATGGCCTTACAATGATACATGTAATGGTCTATTGGCTTTAGTATGAGGTGGGTTCACAGATAGGCAACCTCGTTCCCATGGTGTACGATCTCGCCGCGCCATTTTGTTTTCTTTCCCAGAATGCCTTGCTCGATTATACACCCTGGAAGTGTGAAACGAAAGTAGCCCATATATTTGGCTATTTTAATTAGTCCTGTGGTTGATCCATTCTGTTTTAGAGACTACGCAGAGCGTGCTGTCAAAATACGCATCAAGTCATAGAGCAACTGGCCCCTCCCATTCTTTTTCGATCTTGTGATTAGCTAACTGTATGCAGTTTAGGGAGACCATGTAAAAACATGATTTATTTGAATGTATTGCGTCGAAATACTTGCATTTTTACGCGCGTTCTACGTGCATTTTTAGGCGCGTACTAAGAGCCCGACAAGCGCCCTACAAGCGCTCGAATGTTAGTAACAAGCGTGCACGCAAATCAGTCACTTTTGGGAGCCAATCAGCGTTGATTTTCAGTGTTTCCCTCCCAGGGGTTAGTGGTGAGAGGTATCGATACGGCGCGCTGCCCGTGGTAGCGAGGCTGACCGATAGGGTATTAAAAGTGCAGGGAAAGGTCTCTTGCTTCTAGGCAATCTAATCCCTATAGTATTAGGACATCACAGTTTTGTCCACATTTATTTATAGGTTGGCACAGTGTCATAGTTGAGAAAAATAAACTGCTGAGTTTTATTCTTCAAAACATGACAAGCTACAAATTACAATGTGACAGTGTCATATCAATAGTATTACTGAGAAAGGAGAGGCAAGGCTGGAGTTTTTACACCAGACCGCAGGCCCAAGGCCAGTGATTTTAGCATTGGGCCAGTCGGTCTTGTGTTTTTCAACTATTGTACCTTGTACAAATTTTCACAAGCCTGCTTCCTTCTGTTCCAGTAAACAAATTTGAGCTAGATGCCCAGTTGTCTTGTGGATTTTTTCACAAAATTTGAGCAAAATTTGAGCATTGAGGGGTTTGCTTTCGAGTGCAGTCCACCCCCCCTCCCCCCAAAAAGGGACCCCCCCTCAAAAAAAAAGCATCCCACTGACTTTATCTTACCTCCCACACATTTCAGAGCCACTGCAGACCACCACTGTGATTACCTTTGCACCTTGCAATGTCTCAAGTTTATTTTGACATGAACTTGGCTACAGTAATCTTACTGGAGATTAAATTGGTAGTGCAGGATACTGTATTCATTTATATTAACTGCTGTCAGGCATTACAATGCAGACTGCAATGTAGCATGAGTTACATGCAAGTGATTTATACAATGGGAATAGAAACTGTTGTCTAGTTTTGATCACTCTCGATCTCGACTGAGTCACAACTGCTGGGACAACTGCTCAAGTTGTATAATTAACGTTTTTGGAATGCTATGTTTAGGCCTATAATGCCATCAATATAATGATACTACTTTCCCATTCAGACTTTGCAGGGATGGGAAATTTACAGACTTTTTTTGTAAATGGCTCGAATTTCGGGGGGAAAATCCACAAGACATCAGGGCTTGTTACTAAAAATGTTTACTGGACCAGAATTGTTTTTACAATACCAGAATCAAAATGACAAAAAAAACCGTCCTGACACAGCTTAAAGGGTGTGTACAACATTGGTAAGGTTGAAAATATAAATGTTCACAAATATGCACATAACTTACATGGTATAAAGATGGTCATGGTGGAAAACTTCCCTTGAAATAGTTTTGCTTGAAATGCTTAAGTTTTTCGGAAATTAGTAAAACAATTAACCTTTATCACTGGTGATAAAATCCAATGTTTGAATATAGTGAAAACATATAACAGGGTTTTTCACTGTTTTCTCCATACTCCTAAGACCGATTTAGCTTAAACTTTCCCAGGTTTGTTATTTCATGTATATGGTGGGTCACATCAAGTGTGGATACTGGTCTTTGACAAATACTAATGTTGTACATTTGCTTTAAAACACACATTTAACTGTTTTTATTTGAACCAGTACTATGATATGTACATAGAGAGAAGATTGATCTCATTAGTCTTTATGGCCTAGGTATTAATACTTCATTGCTAAATAGAAATGAAAGGTATTCTATCCGACTCAAAGTCAACATTTGAACATGATATTATACAGAGTTTATAGGTATTCTTATTCAGCTGAAAAAACACAAGACCGCCAAACTTGGCCAGTCATTAGTTTACTGGCCCGACACTCAGACTACTGGCCTCAAGCCTGTGGTCTGGTATAAAATTCGAGCCCTGCCTCAAGTGTAAAGAAGAAAAGAAGATGTGAAGAAATCCTGCTCAATCTACTTCTCTAGTGCTGAAAATACTGTTGCCAGAAGCTCCTTGAACTTAGCCTCATTTTATGAATCTTATTTATTAACGTGTTGTGGCCGAGCGGTCAAGCAAACTGGACTTAACTCTGGTGTTTCTGATCAGCGGAAAGTGGGTTCGAGTCCTGGTCTTGAGACACTTGTGTCCTTGAGCAAGACACTTAAAGGAACGTTACAGAACTGGTAATTAAAATTTTCTTTAAGATCACAGATTTACATAAATCTTACACGGTCTAATGATGATGATAGTAGAAAACATCCCTAGAAATATTTCTGTCTGAAATGCCATATTTGATGAGAAATAAATAAAACTATTTTCCGATTGGAGTTTATCAGTCATGAGCGTTTTATTCATGCACACATGCAAATGTGTAATCGTTTTTCACTATTTTCTTGTGACCCAGATGGCCAATCGATCTCAAACTTCTACAGGTTTGTCAGTTTATGTATATGGTGGATTATATACATGTAAAGTGCTTAACTGTTTTGTTAGCAAAAACCAATTCTGTAATGTTCCTTTTCTTTAACCATTCATGCTTTTGCCTTCAGATTGAACGTAAAGCTGTAAGTCCTGTGTGTTGTGTATTAACCTGTAAACAAATCCAGTTACACTTATTGCTAGTATTACTAGAGAAGGGGTTTGTCCTAGTGTTTCTGGCATTGCCTGCTGAATGTGCTGGATCGCCTTCTAAACCCTTATAAGGTGCTATACATCAGTAGGTCTTCTATTTCAAAAACTTCAAAAACCTGTCTTAATCATAATAATAAGCACTTTGAGCTGCCTGCAGATAAAGCACTATAACAGCTAGTTATTATTATTAGTTAGTCTCACTCCTATTATGACAAATCCATGAGGCTGTGGCAAGACCACAAACTACTTGTTTCATAACCTTATGCTCTTGGGTACCCATTTTATGACCTGAAAAACAATTGGGGCAGTTGTACTTACAAAAGGTAAATAAAGCAGCTTCGTAGATACCAATCTATCATCAAGTTAAATATTTGTGCAAGAAAATATACCAGTAGTAATTGTGCACTGTATGTGTACATTAATAGCGCTCAGTTGAAGAGGTCAGGAGATTAAGTATCTATTATTACCCACCCTGGTGTTGACACTGCCTTGATAAGCCTGTGCCCTAAGGTCCATTTTGAGTTTGCTTATAGTCCTCCAGGAGTTTAACATATAATGCATAACTTTGTTTTTAGGCTTTGATGTACTAGACAGGCTTTTCCCCATGCACAAGCTAGTTTATCGGGCCGATACACGCAAATTGTGTGCCGATACGCGCAAATTACGGGCTGTTGTATGTATAGTATATTTTTAGTTTAATTTCACAAAAATCATCAAGAGAAAACCAGAGAATGCTCCAGACTACACAGTAGGGCTTTTAAAACCAAGATAAAAACCAAGTAGAAAACATTCCATGGACTTGGTTTCAATTCAGCCCGCTTCAACCAAACATCCAAACATTTTTGTCCAGAATGCCCCACAGTTTTGAAAATCCTGGAGAGAAACCCTGCGAGATATATCTTCCAGGGATGAACAATGTCAGACTTTTGTCTGAATTCATACACATCTGTCTGTATGCATACACATCGGTGTATGGGTGAAACTAAAATAATTTTATTTTAGCCCCGATGCAAATTTAACAGCTAATACAATATTTTATGCATGTAATGAAAGATCAAGGAAAAGGTATCCATATTCAAAACAAGGTATCTGTTAAAGGGGGGAGGGTATACCTTTGGTAATTACTCCAAAAATTATTGACCATAAACACTTACATAGTGAGAAGAACTGCAGCTGTTGATCATAACATTTTGAGAAACAATTCCCTTTAAAGGAATGTGGTTTTAGAGAGAGGAATTCAAAAATATTTCAATCTGAGAAAAGTTTCTGCTTGAAATGTTTCTCAGATTATGTATTCCAATTATGGATTATTCTTCCTCAATCAATCAAGTCGAGGCCATACAGCATCTCGGTCCAGATGACCCGATCCAGCATGCAAGTACGCAGCTCTTCAGCGCTGGCCAAGCCGGTGTCCCGTTTCAGCAAGTCCATGAAGGAGAAACATCTTCCTGATTGGACATAACCGCTCCAGATTTTCAATCTGATCAGCAATATCTCAAAAACGCTAACAAATTTTGAAATTAAATTTTCACTTGTGGTAATAGCTCAAAATCAGTGACCACATTTTGTGTGATTCAACAAATGCATGAACAAACAAACCTGTGAAAGTTTGAGCTCAATTGGTCATCGAGATCACGAGAAAATAGTGAAAAGAGACCTTATGTGTTTTCTGTTTTTTCACAAAATCGCGCGTGATAAAAACTATCGTTTTACTCATTTCTCAGAAACGATGGCATTTTAGGCAGAAATATTTTAAGGAACCCTTTTAACCATTACTTACTTTAAATTATGTAAGTTGTGTGTGAATCTGTGAACATTTGTGTTTTTCGATCTTACCAATAGTGTACAGGGCCTTTAACAATCGAACAGTTCCAAAAGGTATAGGCCCTACTTCACCTTTAAGGACGCGTATTCATCCATTCCTTTGGGTTAAAAAAGAAACTAGCACAAACAGTGGTAGCTCCCCTCGATTAGTTTCATCAGAGGATATCCATCAAGGATGGGGAATGAGTAAAATGTCAATCTACAGCCTTTAATCTTTCAACCCTACACCCATACTCTATATCCAGTAACTGTTTACCGTGCATTCGAGCTTGGCTACGTCCCATGTCAAATAGCTCAAATGTTGAAATACAATCAAGTTTATGGGGTCGGATTCCCTTATCGGTAATTGCAAGCTGGACCTAGTGGATATAAAAACTCCTCACTTCTGTTTTGCACAGTGTAATACTACTACCCTGTTCTGGAGCACAAATTAGTTGGCATGATTAATACACAGTAGCATTTATGAACCATGCATTTGCACACTTTATTAGTGGGGCAAGATAGGGGAAATATTTGGGGGAATTTCCTTTGATATACAAGCATCTCAGTTTGGCACACAGAGTGTGTAATGAGAATGATAGTTGGCCATAGGGCCATAGCAGATTTGTCCTTTTACAAAAATAGGTAATTAAATATGGCTGCCATTGCTTGTTGTTCCACCTATATTTTTTCAAAGGACAATTCTATGATGGCCCATGTCTTTTTCATGACATACTCTGACTGTATGCCAAATTCCATGCTTGTATCATCAGAGGTACAAACCCATCACCAACCAGGGCCCAATTTAATACAGCTGCTTAAACACAGCAAGTTGCTAAGCACAAAATAATTATGCTTAACAGAATAAGGTTTATTACCAAATTACCCATTTCACATGTGCAATTTGTGACTGGTATCCTGCTCATTTCTGCTAAGCAGAAAATTGTTAAGCAATAATTTCTGCTTAAGCAGCTCTATGAAATTGGGCCCAGCGCTGTACTACATTTATGAGGAGATATGGCAGGTTAAGAGCACCGGACTCAAGTACTGGTGTTTCTGATCAGCAGAGTGTGGGTTCGAGTCCCGGTCATGACATGCGTGTCCTTGAGCAAGGCACTTTATCATAATTTTTTCTCTCCACCCAGGAGGACAAATGGGTACCGGCGAGAGCTGGGGAGTAGCCTGCGATGGACTGGCATCCTGTCCAGGGGGAATAAAAATTATATTCTCAGTCGTTTAATGTCAAGGAAACCGGATATAAACACTGGCCTGATGAGCCATATTGGCTTGGGACAGACTTTACTATTGCAGGTTTTCAAGAATGAAACACACTGATTATAAACATTTTAAATTCTTTGTTAGTTTGCCTAGATCTCTCTCATACAATCTCTACCCTTCCACTCCTGGGTGATGAGGCAATTATAATGAAGTGTCTTGCCCAAGAACAAAGGTTTCACGACCGAAACTCGAACCCACACTCGGATGACTTAGTCATCAGAACTTGAGTTTGATGGTTTAGAACACTCATCCACGGCATGCCATCTTTTAAAAGCGTGTTTTTGTGGGATGACTAAATTTTTAGAAAGCACTTGCATTTCAAGATATCATGGAATTACTATTAAAATAACAACATAATTCAATGGAAAAGTGACATTTTGTAAAGACATTATCCCCATTCAACTAACATTCTTGGAAATAGACAGGATTTTGAGACCTAATTTCAAAGTCACCCAATCCTTGTTTTATGGTGTACTAGTCTCTTCTTGTATTCATTTCCTTTTCCCATATTCTGTATACACAAACACAGTTTATATTTTATGAAATTCAGTTCTGTTTCGTAGTAAAGATTTGTGGGTGACGCCTCTTGTGGTAATTGTTAGTGGTGCGCATGTACATGTACACGTAGGTTAAGCCTTTAGTCAAGGCGCATGCGGCACCCCAAGATGGTATTTTTTCGTGCTTGACATATGGGGGTGCTGCGTGCGCATTAACTAAAGGCTAACATAGTTTTTAATCAGATTCAGGAACATGGCGGCCAAATTTCTATAACTAGCTTTTGCCATTGTATGTAGTATCAAGAGTAAAGCCATGTTCGCATTGGATTAATATTTAACTGACACCATGCATATTTCGGTAACATTCCAATGGGTAAATCTTACTGATGTCCGCACTTGGATTATTTGACGCACATGTAGGTTAACTAACCGAGACGATGGTGAAGTAAACCAACGGACTATATGTAAACACATGGAATGAATGACCAGGTTAGTTTACCTTGGCAGAAGCTGGCCAGTTTAACTACCTATTGAAAAAGTTACTTCCAAGGGTGACATTTTCCTGGGCTGTTCGCACCCATTTGTTCAGTTACCCATTTGCTCAGTTAGTTTAGCCCCAAAAGTCCAATGCGAACACGGCTTTAAAGACAACCAAAACGATGGACTGACGACATCAGAGAGTGGACGGGACTGACAATCGCAGAGACAGAAACCTTTGTTCAGCCGTCAAGACTAGAGAAGTCTGGTGCTCTACTCTCTGACCTGGTGCCCCCATGACTCTCTTGGGAGTTCAGGGACAAGAGAAGACAACAAATGTTAATAAAAGAAAGGGTGTGCAATAAAATCATCCTCTCTACCTGCAGGACATCTGTACCTTGTATTTTAAGGACACCTCTACGAGGTTAATAATAATAATAATAATAATAACAAGTTCTTATACATGTATAGCGCATTTTACAATAACGTATTAATGTGCTTTACATTAGTGCCCTGGTCATTGGGCCAATAACATTCCTTCAATCTTTCTGAGCTCCCTGGGGAGTAAACAGCCCTGGGCTGCCGTGGCACTCGGAAGGCTTTTTCAAACACAATATCAACCTCTACCCTCGCAGGTACCCATTTATACCCCTGGGTGAAGAGAAGCAATTATAGTTAAGTGTCTTGCTCAAGGACACAAGTGTCATGATGGGGATTCGAACCCACACCTTGATTACTTAACCACCAGAACTTGAATTTGATGCTCTAAACTGCTCGGCCATGACACCCTACAATGGGTAAATTTAAATTTACTAATTTAAATGTCTACGAATTCATTTCAAGGGCCACCAAGGCAATGACCAAGGGGCAATTTGCCCCTGGCTACAATCAGCAACACTAAACACCCCAAAATATTAGCTTTGATGACTGTCAACTGTTTTTGTTTTGTTTTCCAGGAGGGTGCCATGAAATTATGGAAGGAAGAGAAGCAGAATGGTGCAATATACAATGTCTACCTAAAAAGGGTGCGTTACAGGCACTCTGTAGCATCCATCATGGAAGAGGTAAGAAGATAAGATGAAAGTTCAAAGTATTATTCCCCCTACTGTAATTAAGCGTGCGTAAAACGAGCTATACAATGAACATAATACTGAACAGACCAGGAAATAAAGTAAAAACAATTTATCAATTTGGAACACGGGGGTCGAAGAACTTCACAAAGAACCCAGGAATAGACACGTCTTAAAGGGTCTGTATTTGTTTGGTAATGACTCTGAAAATTAATGGCAATAAAAACTTACTTGGTAACAAGTACAGCAGCTTTGGATAGTATAATGCATTTTGAGAAACTTTTCACTTCGAAGTACTGAGGTTATGGAAAAAGATATAGCTTTTTATCCCCCAAAATTTGAATCTTAGAGTTACTGCAGTAATGCTTCTCAGATTGTTCTTCCTGCGTTGACAACAGCGTGTTAGCCAGCGAGCCGTGCAAGCCGTGTTAGCACGGCCAGTTGGGCTGAAAACACGGGCAAAATTTTGATGCACGGCTTGGTCATGTTGGTTGAAGCCGTGTTGTCTCATTGTTTATAATTTCAGTGAAAAATTACTGAACTTTATTTTGTTGTTTTGTTTGTGGAAAGAGATAGTAAAGCTGAGATTTGTTTTTACTAGTTTTCCTTCTTCTTTTCGAATCGAAATTTGATTGTGCCCGCACGTCGACGCATCCGTGACACTGTGCAAAACGCTGAACACATAACGATCACGATGTACACCAACAACGCACGATCCCGTGCGACACATCGTTTCCAATTTATAGGCTTGTAGTCTTTTTTATTTCGTTACTTTGCGTGCGACAATAAATGCAATTAATATTGAACGCTAGAGGGCGTTTTAGAATAATTCGATAGCGCGAGAATAAACGCCCTCTATTAGTAAAATTACGCGATAGCATACAAAACCAAGTTACAAACGCCTTGACCAAAGACTTGACGTTTCTGTGCATGCTCGGGAAAAAGCGGTTATTCCCCCGAAATTGCAATGTCATCATCCCTGGTGCGGGCACGCTAAAACCATTATACAGCATTGTCGTTGCTGGTGCGCACGCATATTCTTTCGACAGCATGGTCAACGGAGCACAGTTCCGTGAAAATTGTAGCTTGTTTACGAAAAACTACAGAACGTGTAGGCTTCATTCTACAAAAATGACAAATTTAGGATACCCTGGATGAACAAAAAGAGTATTGTTTTGTTGTTTTGGGAGGGTTATTTTGCGGGGTGAGTGCGCGAAGTCAAAATGCTGTGATGAAGACGCAATGTTTTTGATCAAATGCGCTGTTGCAACAAATTTTTTAAACTCGAATTTTTGTTTATGAAACGGACGGTTACACGCGTAACCGACCGTTTCAGAAACGGTTACACGTTTACAAAAATAACCTTAAACGCACACAGCCTTACAAATGAGCAAAAAAAAAATTCAATATTTTGTGCCGACCCTAATTTTTAGAGCAACAAAATATAACACCAAAATAAAACGTGTTTATGTCCCTACTGACCCTATTTTCCCCCAGTGTGATATAGGAAACACACATATTATTTTGTTTGGCCTTCTTGACCTGTCAAATAACGACATCGATGATGTCGTCCAGCATGGCTAAGATAACAGACTTTTTCTCAAAGGTACGACAAACTTAGCACGTAAATTTATAAAAGAAAGAAAAATAGAGAATAATAATACTTACAAGTAGGCCTACATCGGGATCGGGGTCTAATTTATACTAATAAAGTTGTAGGCCAGCCCATGCTAGCCCATGGAGAAAAATGCTAGCCGAGCCGATCCATGATTCGTAGCCTATGCATCGGGATTTGGCCCTAAATTTGCCTATTGACCTGTATTGACCATCATGGGAATAACAGTTTGAGATTTTCATCTTGACATTTTTCAGAAGGCAAACGTTTTTGTTTAATTGTTCATTATTTTTGGTGTAAGTCTTTATTGAAAAACAAAAATAAAACTGACTTAGTTATAACCTGTTTGAAATGATTCATGTGTCATTGTTTGCATCTTCTTTGTTACAATGTTTAATCATAATTGCAATCACGGAGCAAAAATCGTGGACGTCTTTTATCTTTACAATCTATTTTGCTGTAAAGCCTCTCTTTTTCAGTTCAAAAAAGCAAATATTCAAATCAAAAAAGTTCTCTTGTACCGGAGAAATAGGTGCCAGAAATGCATCAGAAACCACCAAAGAGCATCTACAGTAGCCAGAGCTTCCAGGGCCCTTAAGCGGGCCCTGGACCCCGGCCGAGACAGACTTCGCGCTGCGCGCTCGTGTTGTGTGCTTCGCACACAATTTTTTTATTTTTAAGTTGCACTCCCACTTTTTCAGATTGCACTCCCACTTTCTAAATTCCTGGCTAAGACACTGGTTGACAAACTGCTCCAGATTTTTGGCAATATCTCAAAAACTCTACCACCTTTTGAAATTAACTTTTCACAGGTTAGTTTTATGGTATATATCTACAACTATATAGGATTCAAACAAACAGTTGGTTCCAATTACCAAACGTATACAATCCCTTTAAGAAGATGTTTAAAAACAGGGTGTGGCACCTCTTCAATGAGACTGGCAGGGAGAAAACACTCCATCGTTGATGCAGCAACTGCCAAGACACTTGTTTGTGCTATGGTCTTCTTTTAAATCTAGGAGTGGCAGGCTGTGAAGTGGATGAAGTATGTGATCAAACACAAATAGTATACTGGATGGAATACAAAGAGTGAAATGATTCCCACATGATACTCTTGACTCAATTTGAAATTTGAGGG
The DNA here is from genome assembly GCA_021014325.1 of Plazaster borealis. Taxonomy (NCBI): domain Eukaryota; kingdom Metazoa; phylum Echinodermata; class Asteroidea; order Forcipulatida; family Labidiasteridae; genus Plazaster; species Plazaster borealis. The sequence goes on along the minus strand of CM037456.1, from coordinate 6,140,927 downwards.
GATGTTAGTTTGGGATTCTTTTTTAAATGTTGGTAGACCTCCCCCCCCCCCCCACTTCCACTCGACATCCGGTGTTGACCTAGATCTGAGGAAGTTTACATACAGTCTGAACAATCAGTAGAACTTGGCATCGAATGGTGAATTGGCTCAGTGCCAACCACAATCCATTGTTAATTTCCTTAAGGGTTTTTTCCTCATACATGAAATATTCTGGGTGGAATATATTTTGTGAAATTCTTTCTTCAAAAGTTCCAGGAGCAACATTAAAATAGTGATCACTAAAAGCAGGTCAACTAGCCCAAATGGCATGTGTGAAAAAACATAAAATAAAGCCATATAAATGGCTTCAGATTGGTCAGCATCAAGTGAACAACATTTTGAGGACCTCTTTATCAATTCAGCGTGCTTTTTGGCCAAACTTACAAAATTTGGGTCCAGAATTCCCCACAGTTTTAATGAAACCTGGAGAGAACCCTGCTGATAAAAATATAATGTTCAGCGTCAGGCAAGCACAACAATGACGCAACTCAATGCTCTCATCATCCACTTATAAAAAGAAGGGGGAAAATGCAATCACCCCTAGATCCCATAATAATGTTATTGAACAGACTCGCTCCCCGCTAATGAGTCACTAATGCCACAAATTCAAGGCAATTAGATTTGGAATTATGACCCAAAGTTGAATATTCCCTCGAAGGAGCCTTTGATGTGTATAAATGAGACGCCCTTTCTGGAACATGTGCCGTTAACAAGCCAAATGCCCTCGGTGTAATTTTGAGCTTAAGGGTAAAGTGAAAAACAACATTTGGGTAGAGATTTTCCTGAGAGTACATGTACACTGTATGTTTAAAACAAGATATGAATGTGCAAATTAGTTGGATAGATGTTTAAATAGATAAATATGTAGATAAATAAGAGGTTGATTCTCAGTTAATGTATGATCATTTGATTTGTATTCCTTTAGACCATGGAACCTTTGTTTACAAAAACTCAACCTTGTACATTCCGGGGCCTTTCTGGAAGGCAAGATACTACACTGGTCACGTGGGAAATTTTACATTTTGTGTCATAATTTTCACATAAATTCAAGAGTTATAAAAATAACAGCTGAACAAGTTGTGAGATGTGCCCCCCCCCCCCTTCTTCATATCAAAAGTTGATACAAATCAGACAGTGTAATCTCTATAAAATATAAAATTGTACATGTATGTCTTCTTACGTTGGGCTGTGTATAAGTCATGCCTTGCAGGAAACTTAGCTCTGTGGCTCTTTTGTAAACAAGTGATGTCACAGGTTACATGGTCTATTACAGAAAAAATACATGTGTACGAGTTACAAATTTATTCAGGCACGTTAAATTTCATAAGCTTTGGAATTTCTTTTACTATTTCTATATTTTGTTATCCCATTCAATTTAAATTATTTTCGTATTCTTTATTGATTTATTTTCTTTTTCACCTTTGCTTTCACACTAGACCAAAACTAAACAAACACTTATGTCTAGTTTTTTGTGTGTGTTATTATTCTTCTTGTTCTGTAGGGGACTGCAGAGCAGAACTCTGGTCTTGAGTGGGAGACCATCAAGGTGAAGACAATCAAGGCAGCTCCCCTGGAGACCCTGGTGGAGTATCTCCCTGTGGCCCTGGAAGAGATGGACTCCAGCTACATCAACATCTTTTTCACAACGTACCAGACGTTCACCAATCAGATGCAGGTTCTACAGATCTTATTGGACAGGTGCGTAGGCAAGGGTAAGGGTTGGGTGGTAGGGAAGGTATAAAACAAAAACAACTCCTTCCACTCACCTCCTAAAAATATCTTTGGAACAAACGAGCAAAATAATATATGTAGTTCCCAAACAAATAAAACTGAACAAAGAACAACCTAATATAAAAGCAAAGAAACCTACAAACATGCCAAAAGTGAATTATTTAACCCTTTCCTAACCATTGACGACTTTAGTCGACCAAGCTCACACACAAAAAAAGCACTCAAGCCTGAGCATAAAGGCCATTTGAAATAAAGCTATAGTTTTGTCCATGTTCACCCTCCATACCCAAGCTTACTACCATTGGAAAGAGAAATATCAGGTCTTTCCAATAATGGTAAAATAAAATAAGGTTGCTATTATGCAATCTTTTAAAATTGGAGTTGAAAGATCCAAAGCGCCATATGGTTGTGTACAAAAAAGTCTTTGAGATTACAGATCACACTGAGGAAAGTAAGACAAAGAACTTTGACATTTATTGACCAATCTCAATGATTTTTAGATCATATGAAAAGGTTTTCATTAAGTAAGAACTTATCATTACTTATTTTGCTGTAAACAATATCTTCAAGGAGATAATGGAGTTTGTAAAAATGGCCTTTGAACGAAAGCTTTCTGTTGTGTAAGAATGTGTGCTTCATGTTTTAGTGTCAAATAATGCGGTCACCAGCGGTTGTTTATGTCCAAACAATTCAGTAACAAAAAGGGTTAACAAGTTATACAGAAAACTTTTTTTTAAGAAAGAGAATAAAAAAACCTGCAATAGGAATCAAGACCCAACATAAAAAAGGTCAGTCACAGGTGCTTGGAGGAACACACATCAATTGACTTCAATGATAAGGGGATTGTCCATAGAATAACCATGAACAATATATAAATGGATAGAAACCACACTGAAGGGTTGTCAATTGACAGTTGTTTAAATAGATGTAATACAAATAGAAAGAAACACAATGCTCAACAAGAATCGATGGATTGTCTATAGAGCCCTCTGGTTTGGAAATATACATTTAAAGGTATCGTACACGTTTGGTAATGACTCAAAACAAATATTAGCATAAAAACTTACTTGGTAACAACATGGAGGAAGGATCTATGGTAACAAGCAATGGAGAGCTGTTGATAGTATAAAACATTGTAGGAAACGACTCCCTCCGAAGTAACGTAGTTTTTGAGTAACAGGTAATTTCTCACTAAAATAATAAAAACTTCTTGCAAGAAGTTTTTATTCCTATCTGAAAGCACACAAATTTGTATAACAAGGATGTTTTTTCTTTCATCATTTTCTTGCAACTTTGATGACCAATTGAGCCCAAATTTTCACAGGCTTAATATTTTATGCATATGTTGGGATACACCAAGTGAGAACATTGGTCTTTGACAATTTCCAAACGTGTTCAGTGCCTTTAACTGTCGCAAACTCTTTTGATTGTTTTCTTTTTGACAATATCCAGGTACAAGACAGGCAAAGTCCACGGCAATTTATCAGAAGATCAAATACACAAGTAAGTTGACCCAGTTAAATTTATTATTAATGTGTAAAGGATTTGATTTACTTGTGAAAAATATATAATTCAGTACAGCCATTGTGTTTTTTCTGCGGATGAACCAGTTTGAGGTTTGTGGAGAAATATAGTTAGATGCCTTTTCCGTAGTTGAGAATTTTGCTATGAGCCATTGGTATTGTACATAGCATGGCGTGTCGTGGCCGAGCGGATAAGAACACCGAACACAAGCTCTGGTGTTTCTGATCAGCAGAGTGTGGGTTCGAATCCCAGTCGTGACACTTGTGTCCTTAAGCAAGACACTTAACCACATGCTTCGTCCTTCGGATGGGACGTAAAGCCGTTGGTCCCATGTGTTGTGTAATGCACGTAAAAGAACCCAGTGCACTTATCGTAAAGAGAAGGGGGTTCGCCCCGGTGTTCCTGGTCTGATCGGCAGCATATATTGCGCCACAGCACCTTGTAAACCATTGCATGGTGCTATAAATGACTAGGCCTCATACTTCAATCGTAGCTCCACATAGTACCTTGCAGGAAAAAATTTGTAGTCCTGCGCCAGGAGTGTCAAGGCTGACAGACATGGCGTGTTATAAATGTTCACTATTATTATTATTATAGGGAACATGACAAAGTAGGTAACATGAGTATAAATCTCAAGGTGGATGCACTTTGTACACAACAGTTCTTCAAGAGAAGGGAACTAATTGTTGGAAGTTTAACCCAGGGGGCCACTACAAGATTAGAGATCAATTTGGAGATATCGCTTCATATCGCTGGATGACATCCTCTCATTACAATAACACAAGATCTTTTTCACATCAGCGCCATTATTTCCTGTGATAGAAACCTGTTTACCAGATGATGCTGTACCTGGAAGTCCTGTGTTATTATTTGTAACCTGGTAGGAAAAAAAAACCTGGTGTTTTTAACAAAAATTGTGAAATAGTGTTTTGTGTCTCTGGAAAATTTTCAATATCAGTTTTAACTTTGCACTGATTAGGGTTTCTAGGCAGACTTATCTCTTAATCTTGTTTTCAAAGCTAACAATAGGCCCTTCTATTCCCTGTTGGATTATCTCAATTGGAGTTAATCCCCCCTGTTGACTCTGAAGAGATAATCTTCTCCCTACATTGGATTATAACTGTCAAGTGAAATAACTGCCCAGGTCTTAACTGTTAATGATCTGCAAGCCACATTTTATTTGATGTGTACAGTTATAATTTGAGTTGAACAAAGAGAAATTGACTAGAGCAGGATTTGAACCAACGACCTCCAGATTAACTTGCTGGCACTCTACCAATTGAGCTATCTAGCCCTAATGTTGGCGGTCTCCCTATTTTGTCAGTATCTTGGTTCGGGGGTGCCAGTCAAAAGCCATACAACCTTTAACTGCTGTGTAGCCAGGGATTACACCCAAGTTAACGATACAACCTGAGAAGCGGCAGACAGGGGATCACCTTAATGAGATGTGACTTTTTATTTCCAATATCAAGTAATAAACCACAAGGGAAACTGACTGGGTAAATTTTAAACAATTTGGGGTTGAACAAAGACAAATTTACTAGAGGGGGATTTGAACCAACAACCTCCGGATTAACGTGCCGGCGCTCTACCATTTCAGCTATCTAGCAATAAAAGAAGAAGAAGAAGTCGCCACTGGTTGCAGGTAGATCATAAAGCCGCAGGTACTTTCCTAAATGCAATGATGAAACACAGGTACCTGTGGTACATGTAGATTCTAAAAAAGGAAATGCTCGTATCGGTAGTGGTTATCGTGGTCAGTTATCTCAGCCGCAAATACACGCACCAACTATCATGCTTGACCAATAGATTTCCTCTTTCTAAAATGACTCATGGTCACAGGAACAATGATGTTTCCTTTTATATGCCCTCAGAGATCTATAGCTCTTGAGGAAAACCCCAAAATAAAATTGTATATGTTTTTTGCCAGATTGTCATGAAGATTTTAAGCAGAAAGTATTCTTCAATCATAAATTTGTATATTATTTAGCAACAAGTCACAGAAGTAATAACTACACAGTGTTTGGTAGTGTTGTTCTGCAGCTGTGTTCCAGGCTATATTCTACTACTTTTGATTATGAACAAATTTGTGTAAAAAGAAAAAGAGAAAAAAAAGGCTGTTTCAAAATGCTTACCAACCAAATGAATGCAAAAAATGGTTGGCCTCATGTTTCAAGCGTAGCAGGTTTATTACTCAAACGACAAGACAACACGTGCATACCGATAAATTAGTGTCACCAAAAGAATCAGGTTAAAATATCCCTTTAGTGAATTGTATCCCCACAGTATCAAAATCCAACACGACTATTGTAAGTTGGAAACTCAACAAACTCAACACCCAAACTGTTGGACTCAAGAGTTATTGTGGGATGCCGGATCCCACGTAAAGCATAATCAGTTTACCAGTGCAGTCACCCAGGCCAACAGAATCAAACCAAACATGCAGTTGGATTTTGAAGGGTTAGGGTGGTTAGGGTTAATGCGTGTGTTGTGTTTTGTTGTGTTGTGTTGTCATTTTGCCCATGAGTGAGACTCTGCTAGGGTCAAAGCCTGAGACCGTACTAATACAACTCTCAACAGACCCACCACTAGACATATTTACTCAGAATGAACAAAAGCTTTTTATGCGAGGAATCAGATAAAAGATGACTAACTTATGAACAACATAAATATCTAGCAAAAAGATCCTTGCTATAGGTCTAAGTTTTATGTGAATGTCTATGGAAATTTGGCCCTATAGAGCTGCTTAATCACAAAAAGTAGCTTTCCCCAACTAAAGTTAGTAGGGTTACCAGCCAAAATACCATTCCACATGTATCATCTGTGACTGGTATCCTTCTCATTTTTGCTTAGTAGAAAATTGTTTAAGCACTAATTGCTGCTTAAGCAGCTCTATGAAATTAGGCCCAGCAGATCCTTTTTCCTGTAAAGTGCTAAAAGTGTTTCAAAGGGTTATCTAGACAAATCATTTCATAAGATGATTTACAGTATTACGTTATCTACACAAGGAAGTAAATCTCTGGACTACGTTTTTAGAATCCGGACCAGAAACTGGATATCCTGTCAGAAATACTATCACGTTCTTTTCAAACATAAACATCAATATGAGTATTTACAGGAATGGTGCGTGCTTGTCAATGAGTGCATCACATGTACTGTATTGTATATTAAAATTCATTTCTGGGGTTCAACAAATAAAAATAATTGAATACATTGGGATTTGAAACTGCGACCTTCGGATTAACAAGCCGGCGCTCTACCAACTGAGCTATCTAACCCTAATGGTGGCAGTCTCCCTATTTGGTCAATATCTTTGTTCAGGGGTGCCAGTCAGAAGCCATTCAACCTGTAACTGTAGTATGACTAGGGATCACACCCAAGTTTACGATACAACCTTGGAAGCAGCAGGAGAGGGATCACCTTAAGGGATGTGACCTTTTTATTTCAAATATCAAGTATTAAACAACAAGGGAAACTGACTGGGTTAATGTTTAATTAATTTGGGGTTGAACAATAAAAAATTGACTAGAGTGGGATTTGAACCTGCGACCTCTGGATTAACGTGATTGCGCTCTACCAACTCAGCCACCTAGCCCTTAAGTTGACGGTCTTCCTATTTAATAAATTAAAACTATTACAACCCTCCTAATGTCCGACCATTCGATATCCTATATGGTTTTGAATGATAGAAAAACTATTTAGGCCTAAAATATGATATCATGTGGTGAGTGCATCAACACAGTCAACCCTCCTACTGTCTGACCATTCAATACATCCACTGTAGTTTAGAATGATAGATAAACTAAGCCAACCTGCAATGATATCAAGTACACAGTCAACCCTCCCACTGTCTGACCATTCAATATAATCCACAGTGGTTTGTGAATGATGGATGTACTATGCCAGCCAGCAATAATTATGATATCATGGTGAATGCATCAGTTAGTTCTGTACACAGTTGGTCTACCATGCACAGCCTGTGCAGTTGAATGGTTTCAAATGGCTGCTCAACCCGCTTGAAATCTCCCACAGTCAACCCTCCCACTGTCTGATCATTCAATATCATCCACTGTTGTTTGGAAAGATAGATTAACTTTTGCAGCCTGCAATATGATATCATGTAGTAGATGCATCTACACAGTACACACAAGTACAAAGGTTCTGTGTACAGTAGACAACCTGTGCAGTTGTATGGTTTCAAATAGTGGACTGAGAGTGAGAGGGTTGTGGTTAGGTTTTTTTGCGTAAGACTTTGCTGTGCAAACATTCATTCATTTGAATGATTTTATAATTACTCATCTCTTTGCTTTTGGTTTTATTGAAATCGCCAAAAGTAGCTGTTGGATGCTCGCATATTTTTAATGCAGTAATTCATAAGAACAAAATACACACTTATCACAGGGCTGGATGCAACTTTGTCAAAACATTTATCCTCTTTTGTAAATTTAGCCAATGTTCCTATCTCTACTCAAAATACTTGTTTGTTTTCAGGAATATCCGTTCTGTCATCCTCATGTGGTTGGATGAGAACCTAGATGACTTCAAGCAGCCTCCCGACTATCCCTGCCTCACTGTGCTGCAGAAGTTTGCCAATGGGATCTACGATCTGGAGATGGAGGAGAGAGCAAAGAGGCGGATCGAATTCTTCAAGGAGGATGCTTCCCAAAGTGGTGAGTTTTACGGGTCTGGGTGGTGGTGTTTCTCCTCAAGAACCTTTGTACGCTTTCTTTGCTCCTCTGTCTCCTATTTTGGGCCATATTACAAGATGGATTCAAAGTTTGATTAAAATTTACTTTGTAAACTTATGTCTGGTTCAACGACTTGATTGGTCACAAGTGAACACTCAAATTTGAAATCCCCACACTAAAGACAGTGTGGCTATATCCACTATGGTCTGGGGTAAGCATTTATATAGCAACCTCAAGATGGGTCGAGCCTGGTACCATTGAGACACATTTATTCAGAATTGTGTATGGTTGGTCTCTGACACAACTGCACATCAGCTTGCCCTGAACCTGGTCTCTAATCTGGGCACTTCATATTCATGCGGTCATTTTTGACAAAGGCAATTCATTGTACCAGACATTATTCAAATCTAACTCGCAAATGGCTTTTTGGCCTGAGAGGTATTTTTGCATGATATATACTACCATGGATTTGCCAAATCAAACTGAGAACATTAACCAAGTTCACAAAATCCCTGATAAAACATCAAAGGTTTTCTCAATTGATCACCTTTTGTTGGCTGACTGTGAAGTTTGTTTCTTGGAATAAATTTATTTTCCCAACCCTTAAGTGGCTTCTAAATGCGTGGGTGCTGGTGAATATGCCCACAGGCAATGCTTTTTATAAATGCATTGATTCAATTATACCAGCCCTGTTAGAATGCAGTTATTAGTTTAGGGTTGAGCATCATTGGGCTGTTGACCTCTGCATTCTGCACTTTTAACACGTTTATTCAGTAACTTTTTGTCTGGTTTCTGAAGTCACTGGGCAGCCTATCACGTTAACAAAATTTGCTCGCCTAGTACTTTCATACTTTCATTTTCTGTGTCTTCTCGTTTGTTTGCATTTGTTCTTTTGTACAAATTGTGATTCACAGTGTAAAGAGGACTGAAATCCTTTAAGTAAAATATGCCCACAAGGTAATTTTTTTGTATTCTCCTTGAAAAATTATTTTAACAAAAAAAGGGTTGTGATAGCGGATTATTCTCCTGTGGTTAGCAGCACAGAAAACGAAGGCCCACCTCAGTTCAGGGCCCTCTTTCTGAGGGTTATTTAAGCATAAAAGTTCGCTAGACATATAGATAGATCTTGCGTAGCGAAAGCAGGTTACCAGTTAAAGGCTACTTAATGTATATTGCCTTTGACAGCCCCTACCTCTGTATTTGTGCTCAGCAAAGGGATCTATAATAATAGATGTTCTGTGAATGTTGGCACATGTTGAGTTTTATGTAGTGACTTTAACAAAGATGACTGTGTGCAAGTCAAACACTCACCTAGTTTAAAGAAAATAGATTAAAAAACAGAAGAAGAGTGAAAACCTAAACAAATAGAAAATGCACTATTTAAAAGTTTCCAACCTTGATTGTTATTGCACTCCTTCCTGTCGCACTAAGGAAGTACTGATTGGGGGGGGGGCCTGTTATATTCCGCTGAGGGGAAGTTGGCAATACTCCAAAGTAACATCAGGGACCCGACATGTAACACAATTCCAAGGGATTTTAACCTTGATGTCAGGCAGGATGTTAGCAAAATCCGACGGAAGATTGAAGACTGTGGATACAGTTAAATGCGCATAGTGAATCAAACGTCATTACAGGCGCGGAGACATGCGTCGTGTAAACATTGCAGTGTTTAGCATCTGTAGGTTGACGTACAGGGTTGTTAAACTGCAGAAATATTCAATGACGTGTTATACATCATGTACGTACGCAAAACCTGAACATTCAATGCTTTGTAAAGGAGGAAATGTAGCATCCATGTGACACGCCCAAAATACATACAATACATACTCGTTTAATGAGACACATTCAGTTTATAGTCAGAATACTGTTTGAAAGAAAAAATGGAAATCCTGGGACTTCCTTTCTAGTCAGTGTACCCAGGGCTCAATTTTTACACTGGACCTCAGGCCCGAGGCCAGTGATTTTACCTTTGGGCCAGAGAATTCAGGACCAAACAAGTCTGACTGCCTAATTGTGTTTTTCAATTGAATAATAACACCTCTCTGTCTAATTATCTTAAATTAACAAAAAATGATGTTCAAATGTTGACTTTGAGTCTGGTAAATATCTTTCAATTTTGTTGAGTATCTAAAAGTACACTCACCTATAAGACTAAGATAAATATTCCCTTAGTGTTTATTCAAATCTAAAATAGTTTATATGTGAAAGTTTGTGAAAACTCTTTTTCATTTTATGATTCTGGTCTTGTTAAATCAATTCTGGTCGAGTAAAAATTTTCAGCTACAAGCCCTGTGGTCTTGTGGAATTTTACCCCAAATTCAAGCCCTGGTACTCATTCTTGTTATTGCAGAGACGAGCAGTCAGCTGGCATTCCAGGCTAGGATGTGCGATGAAGTCGAGGGAGTCATGATGGATAACATGTACATGGATATCAAGAATGTAGACAGTAGGCAGTTAGCCCAGCAGCTGACGTGTATGGATGCTGTAAGTGCAAACACATATTAAAGGCATCGTACACGTTTGGTAATTGGAGCCTATTGTTTGTTTCAAACCTATATAGTTGTAGATATATACCATCAAACTAACCTGTGAAAATTTCATTTCAAAAGGTGGTAGCGTTTTTGAGAAATTTCTGAAAATCTGAAGTGGTTATGACCATGCAGGAAGAATAATCTGCACTGGAATACAAATGTTTTGGGGGATAAAAAGTGATATATTTTTCCATATTCATAGTACTTTGAAGTGAAAAGTTTCTCAAAATGCATTATACTATCCAAAGCTGCTGTACTTCTTACCAAGTAAGTTTTTATGGCTATTAATTATCAGAGTCATTACCAAACGTGTACGATGCCTTTAATCCTCAATGCGATCGTCACCTATTATGACCGGATATGGCTGATTTTGTAAAGTGATCTTTTCAATGAAGATTTTTCAGGTTAAAACAAAAACACAGACAGTAGCAGGGTTCTCCCCATGCACAAGCTAGTGTATCGGGCCGATACGCACGATTTGAGTGCCGATAAGCACAAATTTTGGCCGATAAAAAAAAACAAAAAACATAAAGAAAACCATATAGAATGCTCCAGATTGCACAAACAGTAGGGCTTTTAAAACAAATATAAACACTAAGAAGAAAACATTCAAGGACCTTGTTTTTAATTCAGCATGCTTCGGCCAAACATAAAAAAAAATGGGTCCAGAATGCCCCACAGTTTTGAAAAAACCTGGGGAGAACCCTGAGTGGTATGTTTTATTTGTGAAAGCAACTGTGGTAACATGAGAAACATGTAAAATTCAGGACAGGAATATTCATATGACCCTTTTTGCTAAATGAGACTTGGTAAAACACTAGCTTTTTGTGGTTGCTGCAATTGGCAGTTGATATCACTCAACATTGATTGAACACTGAATAAACACATATTTAGCACCAGTTGGACCATTGTTCAACACTTGTTTAGCACTGGTTAAACACTGGTTGTACACTTGGTGAGCACTGCAGAGCTGCCAACTCTCCCGGATTCTGCAGAAAGTTCCCTGAAAATAAACCACTCTTTCCATGTCCTGATGAACAAATTTGACAATCTCCCTGATTGTGGAAACTGTTTTCCTATTATGTTGAATGTTATTCTAAATATCTTCCTGATTGTTGGACAAAATCTCCCTGGTTGCAGGATGCAAATGTTCTGCTCTGGCTCTGGCACTGGTATACACTCTGTTGTACATTTGTTCAGCACTTGTTGTACATGTGTTGAGCACTGGTTATGTACTAGTTGAATGGTGGTTGTACACTAAGTGGTGAACCCTGTCAAACACAGAATGAACAATTATCAAACACTGGCTAAACATGTGTTATGTACTAGTTAAACGCTGGTTGTACACTGGTTAAATATACAGTTAACACGTGGACGAGTGGTTAAGAGCACCGGACTCAAGCTCTGGTGTTTCTGATCAGCCGAGTGTGGGTTTGAGTCCCGTTCATGACACTTGTGTCCTTGAGCGAGGCACTTTATCATAATTGCTTCTCTCCACTCAGGAGTACAAATGGGTAGCGGCGACTACGATGGACTGGTATCCTGTCCAGGGGGAATAGAAATATTCTCAGTCATTTAATGCCAAGGAAACCGGGTATAAACACCGGCCTGATGAGCCATATTGGCTCGGGACAGACTTTACTAACCCCTTTCAAACATTGGCTGAACACTGATTGAACATGGTTTAAATTATGCCATAATTCCAGAATCTCTTCAAGAAGGTGAACCTACAGCACTGTCTAGGCGGTCTGTGGTCTCGGAGGAGCAAGAAGATTGGAGGTTACCATGACGTTCTGTCCGTCAAAGCTACGGTGACACAGTTCAATGACGTCACCGATCGTGTCATGACGACTGTCATGGAGAATAAAACATTGAGATCGCATGAGAGGGCTGCAATTGTCAAGAAATGGATCGAAGTAGCTCAGGTACAGTATGATACTTTTCTTTTGTGTGGATGGACAGGGAAATAGTTTTCCCTGTCGCTGGACATTTCTGAAAACCACGGCTTAGACTCCGGCTCCGGCTTAGGTACCATCCACATGTTTAAAATCCTGAGCCCAATTTCATACAGCTGCTTAAGCACAAAAAGTAGCTAAGCACAACAAAATTTCACTTACCAGAATAAGGTTACCAGCCAAACTACCATGTCACATGTACAATTTTTGACTGGTATCCTGCTCATTTCTGCTTAGCAGACAATTGTTAAGCAATATTTTCTGCTTAAGCAGCTCTATGAAATTGGGCCCTGTACTGAATGTGTACATGTATGTTTTTAAAGTTACTGATTTAGCCTAAGCCAGAGCCTGAGGCGAAGCTGGGGTTTTGGAAATGGCCTTCAACTTTAAACTCTGGAGGTGTCTTGGCTAGGAGGTCCGCCAAATCCAGTGAAGTAATGTACTTGATGGTAAACTCAACATCATATTTGTGTGGATTGTAAGAATTGGGATGATTTACAGATTATTTTGAGTGGTAAGGGTGAAAGGAATTGTATAGGATTATGGTGACCCCCCCCCCCCCAATTATTGCAGGATGGAGGGGTGTCAAGGCTTAAATTTCAGTACATTTTGTTAATGTGTTGGATTTGAAGACTGTACTGGTTTACTAGGCAAAGTCCCCCTAATCTGAGTTCAATGGTTTGGGTGTTGAGCAACTTGTAGTATGTTGTTTGACTTAGTGTTCAGAATCATAGGTCCTGCATGAAGTGCATTATGCCTAGGGTTTACTGGTAGAGGGGCAAGGTGGTTTTCTGTGATGAGGCACAGTTCCTGAGAGTTAATAGAGAGTTAGTTACAATCATCTGTCACATCCACCCTTCATTCATTCATTCATTTATTCATTAATTTATTCATTCATTCGTTCGTTCAATGCTTGTTTGATTGAATGAATGAATGATGGTTTTCTGTGATGAGGCACAGTTCCTGAGAGTTAAATAGAGAATTAGTTACATTCGTCTGTCACATTCATCCCTTCATTCATTCATTCATTTATTCATTCGTTCAATGCTTGATTGAATGAATGAATGAAGGATGGTTTTCTGTGATGAGGCACAGTTCCTGAGAGTTAAACAGAGAATTAGTTACATTCGTCTGTCACATTCATCACTTCATTCATTCATTCATTTATTCATTCGTTCAATGCTTGATTGAATGAATGAATGAATGATGGTTTTCTGTGATGAGGCACAGTTCCTGAGAGTTAAACAGAGAATTAGTTACATTCGTCTGTCACATTCATCCCTTCATTCATTCATTCATTGGTTCATTTGTTCAATGCTTGTTTGAACAAATGAATGAAGGGTGGTTTTCTGTGATGAGGCACAATTCCTGAGAGTTAAATAGAGAGTTAGTTACATTCGTCTGTCACATGAAACATGCTCCTTGACGCATGTAGATTAAGCTTTTTTGCAGTGGGATGATCACCTGGGACGCTGTGAGTCACACAGTATCAGAAAAGAGCATTTCGGATATTGACATGACAGCAGGGGGGAAATGCTGTCTGGTCTAATAGAATGATTCATACAGCACATGCATTTCTGTACATCTTGAAGGTTTCCAAGTATGAAGGATTTAAAGATAAACCCTTAAATCTATTTATAGAGTTACATCTAATTTGTGGTTGGAGGGGTACTGTCGTCAAAATCATAGCAGGCCTGTATGCGGCTGTACATGGAATTATAAACTCTCACCCAGTTACTGCACGTGCGCGTAACTGCCGTCACATCACAGAGGGCGCCGTCATTATAATTATATTGTGGTGTGACGGCTAAGCGTGCGCGCATGTAGTAACTTGGTTAGAGGTCATATTTCCATGTACAACCACAGGGTAGTCCACCTCTAACCGCCTTTAGTATACTTTATGTGTTGGCTTCATTTGCTGTAGAACTGTGGGGCATTTATAGACCTATGGGCATCTGTAGACCTGAGGGGCATTTATAGCATGTTGGCATTTATAGACATGTGGTGCATTTATAGACCTGATGTGGGGGTATTTATAGACCTGTGGGGGTATTTATAGACATGTGGGGGTATTTATAGACATGTGGGGTATTTGAAGACCTACGTATGTAAGATGTATGTATAACACTATTTGCATTATTTAATGCCCACTAGTCATTGCCTAGGTGCTCCTTGGAAGGTTCCATTAGAAATTTACCTCATGGTGCCCTTTACTGAGGAAAAACTGCCTTGCCCTTAAAAGAGCAAAGTATCCAGCCTCCTACACATGTATTATAAGCAATTGTTACCGGGTCCCACTTTTTATTTACTTCCCGCCCTTCAAAATGTTCCTGTAGACTTTTATCAACAAGTCCTTCACTTTTGGAGAGATTTGCCTTCCCCTTTCAAAGTTCAAGGTTTGCGTAGAATACGAATGATGAAATACAGTGAACACTATTTGCATACAACAGATACACACATATTGCACAAATCAGTTGCACTTGATCTTAATCTACGTGGGTTGCATTTACCCAGGGACTCTCTCTCTTCCCTGGTAACCACAAACCCATATTTAGTGGTAACCAGGAAGTCCGTCTTAGTCTGTGATATCGCTCATGGACTGATAGGGACCGTTGACTCAGGGTCAGCGTCGTGTGGCGGTTTTGTATTACGTGACAGCCGGGATTGTTTTCTGCCTGTGTTCATTGCTACTGATTTTAACAGAGCTGTGTAACCACAAAGATCAGGGCCAAAAAGAGCTGCTCAAGCAAGAAATATTGCTTGACATATTTCTGCTAAGCAACAATTAGCAGGAAACCAGTCTTGGATAGTACATATAACATGGTATTTTGGCTGGTTACCTTTATCAAGTAAGCATAATTATGTTGTGCTTAGCCACTTTCTGCTTAAGCAGCTCTCTGAAATTTAGCCCAGCTAATCAGAAAAAAAAGTGCTAACCCAAAAAGTTTACCAGCCAAAATACCACATCATACATGTGCTTTTGACTGGTTCCTTGATTTTGTTTCCTCAACAGAAAGTTTTGAATCAATTGTGAGTTAATCAATTTTGGTTGGTAAGCAATTTGCAACAGCTAAATTATGAGACATACAACTTTTCAGTTGATCAGCTGATGTTTCTTTTTTCTCTCTTTATTTATAATGCCATTGAAAACTGAAAAATACATTGTACAGTAGTTTTGTGTGCTAGGTTGTTTCTAATTCTTTTTGCTTATTATTTTAAAGTTGTTGTTCTGGTTATATTTCTGCCTAAAACAGCTCTTGAATGTCTGAAAATGTTCAATCACTGACCGTTTAGTGCACACTGTGCCATCGTGAAAGCATCGTTAGTTGGGCTCTGGTTCTCCAATAGGGCAGTGTTTGCATGGGGTCCAGAGATGTTAGATTAACTAATAAGGCTACATGTATCTCAGCCATACCGAAAGCAGCGATCCTTAGTTAGGCTCCATTTCTTCAATTGGACACAACAATGGGTCCACATGTTTAAGTGATGAGTTGAAACAACTAAAATGCACCTGCCTGCACACAACACATTTTGTTTTTTTAATTACTGTAGGCCAAGGGTAGGTGATATGGTTAATCCCTGCATATACTATCAACCATTTGGCATATAATGGCGCCAGGCACAGACTGTCAATGCCAGTGTCGCTTTTCTGACAGATTGTAGGTTGGTCAGACAGTCCGGAGTGGACTTTAATTCTACACGTATCCAAATACAGATGAGTCCACTTTTGGATTAAGGTCATCCGGTGCGTGCAGTTTGATTCTGCAGGCTTTGATCCCATTCAAACCCCAACCACCCTTATTAATACTGTACTCGTGACCAGGTATACAAACTGATTATGCTTTACCAGGGCCCAATTTCATAGAGCTGCTTAAGCAGAAAATATTGCTGAACAGACTTATGCTAAGCAAAAATAAGCGGAAAACCAGTCCAAAAATCTGGAACAGTCCACGCAGGAAGACTAATCTGCAATTGGAATACACAATCTGAGAAACGTTACTCAGCAATGCTTCTCAGATTCACATTTTTGAGGGATAAAAATCTTTTCCTATAACAGCAGTACTTTGAGTGAAAAGTTTCTCAAAATGCATTATACTCTCTAAAGCTGCCGTACTTCTTACCAAGTAATTTTGTATTGCCATTAATCTTTGACGCCAAACAAATGGTGCCATCTGAAGGTACAAGAAATCCTTGATAATAATGAATGGCTAACAGACAGTGTATTTCTTGATGGTTTGATCTCTAGGTTTGTCGGGAAATGAAGAATTTCTCCTCGTCCAAAGCCATCATATCTGGACTCCAGACTCATCCGGTGTACAGACTCAAGAAAGTGTGGAATGCAGTACCAAGGTATCATACTAAACTCAGATTCACTCGTCTCCCATTCAAAACTGACATGATTTAAATACTGATTTCCTACCTTCCGCCCAGGTAGTAGTTAAGAAGCAGGACAATTCTTTTCAGATCTTGGTAGTCTCCCGAATTCTAAAGATCTACTCTGCGGCAGTAGAATAGTCTCCCAAATTCCGAAATCTACTCCGCGGCAGTAGAATATAGCAAGACAAGTTGTCAAACAACAAAAATCTACACAGCAAAGTGGATATACACATGGTGTTACGGCAAGCCAAATATACATTGATACCCCACCATGCAATGCCTCAAATCCTATATATAGTTGTACAATAAACTTCTTTTAATTATCAGTTAATAATTACTTCACGTTAGATGACGTGTATACACGCCAATTTTTTCTGGACTGGCCTACGGCGATTCAGCAAGAGAACAACAAATTCCTGTGTTAATTAAATCAAGATCAGGGTTTCATTGTGGCAAGGATAATTTCAAAAGAAAATTATTAATCCAGAAGCTCAAAAAAAATCAGGAAAATAATACCGCATATGGGCTAAGAAAACCTTTCAGAATACCGACGTGAAGTGGTTTAACCCTTTCAGCCCCAATGCCGACTTTAGTAGACTATGCACTGTACCCTGCTTGAGCCCCAATAAATGGTGACTTTAGTCGCCCAAGATAACACACAAAAAAGCACTAAAGCCTGAGCACAAAGGCCATTTGTTAAAAAGCTGTGGTTTTGTCCATGTTCACCTTCCACACCCAAGCTACCCATCATTGGAAAGAGAAAGATCGGAGTGCTATTATGCAATCACTTCAAATTGGAGTGGAAAGATCCGAAATGCCAAACACCTACGAAGTGCCATGGTTGTGTGCAAAAAAGTGTTTGGGATTACAGAACACACTGTGGAAACAAAGACCAAGAACTTTGACATTTATTGGCTGATTTCAATGATTTTTTAATTATATGAAAGGAAATTCAATAAGTAAGAAAATGTTATTCAGTTATTATGCTCTAAAATGAAATCTTCAATGTAATAATACAGTTTGTAAAATCAAACTTTGAACACAAGCTTCCTGTTGTGTGAGAATGTGTGCTTCACGTGGTCAAACAACGTGGGTCACAGAGGTTGTTTATGTCAAACAAAAATTGGGCTGAAAGGGTTAAGACTACACTGCTAAAAATGGTATTCTTTAAACAAGAAAAACATCTTATTTTGAGAATATATTTCTTGTGTCACTCCCTAGAAAAAGTTTCTAGGGAGTGACACAAGAAATATTTTCTCAAAATAAGATGTGTTTCTTATTTCAAGAATACCATTTTTAGCAGTGTACTGTGTTAAGCAATAAACTAGGTTCTCAATTTGGTGTTTTCTCCCCACCAGGGCTCATGTACTTTTATTCGAGGACCTAGCAAGCATATTCATGGATGATAATAATTTTGGAGTGAGTCGAGAGCTGCTTATGAAGGTATGTTATTTGTACTTTTAATCCAACTGGCATGGTCCAAAAAATGATAGTGACCTTCCTATGGGAAGTGGCATTGTCATATTCATGAATCAATGTCAAGGCCTGTAAAGATCTTCAATATAATTTGTCAACTCAAAAACAAATATTCAAAATGTCATCAGGTAATAAATAATAAATCTTGTAAAGAAAAATAGTGTTTTACTTTCTGCTTTTACTTTTTACTTACTTTCTGCACCATTTAGCCTCCTCTCAAGTCTCCCACGTAATTAATTACTTCCTGTGTGTCACTCTTGTGTAGGAGGGAACAGCAAAGTTTGCCTATGTAGATTCGCCTCGGATTTCAAGGAAACCTGTCTTGAACCTGGTGCGGAGACTAAGCGGGGAGAAGAGCACCTCACCGCGAAGAGAAGGCGTAAGTTGTAAATCCCACCTGTCTTTATGAGGAAATTGGTTCCTTTTGCTTGATGCCTTAGGCAGGGAACGTCATGGCTCATACAGAGGATAGTGACCTTTGGTTCTTTGGCCAGGGCTAAGAAGTGTCTTCTATGTTGAGTGGTTTTCTGGGCAAGATGATGTCACGAAAGAAGTGTCCCCAGATCATCTGGGCCCAATTTCATAAAGATGTTTAGCAGAAAATATTGCTTAGCAAATTTCTTTGCTAAGCGAAAAATTAGTGGGGCACAAGTCGCAACAATGTACACTTCATGTTGGCTGGTAACCTGTTTCTGCTAAGCAAGAATTTTCTGTGCTTAGCAAGTTTTTGTGCTTACAGGATTTATGAAATTTGGCCCTGTTGTCACAAAGCCAGTGTCCCTGCAAAGTATGTCCACATAGGTGTGGTGGCCTCGACTTTGCTTGGGCTCCCAAAGCACAAGCTTGCTGTCTGGAAGTTCAGGGGAAAACATTCACAAGACTGCAGGGCTTGTAGCTTAACGTAGCTCCAAAAATTGTTTTTTACACTGACCAGAATCAAAACGAGAAAAAATCTTTGACACAGCTAATTTATTTTTAAACTGTTTTTATTAAAGATATTACACAGTGAACTGTTATTTTTCAATTGAAAAACTTGAGATCGCACGACTTTTCTGGTGTTGAGTTTACTAGCTTGACTCTAAAATCACTGGCCTGTGGTCCAGTGTCGAGCCCTGGGGTCCAGTGTCGAGCCCTGCTTCAAATGTTTGCATGGGCTTTAAGACTTTCTGATGGAAGTGTTCTGCACAAAAATGGAAATACCCTTGCCCTGTGTAAGACTTAAGTTCTGGCCTGGGGTGTTTTCGTCATCTATCCCTAAATAAGCTGATGAAAGAACCAATGATCAGTGGTTCTGCTTAACATCGTTGACAAATCTGCGCTTACGGTAGCAGAAATCCATGCTTAAGCATATTTCAAACTTTGGCAAGGAATCTGTGTTGGTGTGTGTACTTTGAAGCATTCTTCGATTACACAGCTAGCACAGATATTCAGCACTAACCCTGTGAGAGGTCAAATGATGACTCTATGCCGTGATAAACAGAGATGCGAAATTGGGCAGACTTGTTGCTGGTTTTCGTCAAAATGGCGTTGAATTCTTCGTGCTGGGCATGGTGCTTGTGTTTTGGGGCAAGACATTTAACCATGATTAACTTCTCTTGAACTAAGAATATAAACGGGCATCTGTTGAGATAGTAGTGTGTTATTGTTCTTTTAACTGTTCAGTAAGACAGCATTTATTAAAGCACGCAAACGACATTGGTATAATTTTCAATCGGTTAAGAGCACTAGACTCAAGCTCCTGCGTTTCTGATCAGCAGAGTGTGGGTTCGAGTCCCGATTGTGGCACTTGTGTCCTTAGGTCATAGGTCCTGTCTACTAGGATTGGTAATGCATGTAAAAGAACCCAGAACACTGATCAGGGAGGAGTAGGGGTTAACCCTGGTGTTTACAGGTTTCCACAGGCTTGCGAGCTACACTGATTAAGTTCACTTAAGAGACATCCTTTTTTTTTTTATCACAAGAAATAAAATAATAATACTACAATTAACAATCTACTAATTTGTCTTTTCAGGTTCGTATGCATGGAACTGTTCCGTATCTAGGCACTTTCCTGACAGATCTGATTAAGATCGACGCCGCTTACCAAGACCTCATCGAGGATCATCTCATCAACTTTGAGAAGAAAAGAAAGGTCAGTATATAGACTTGATTTTGGGTTGACTAAAAGCAGACCTCCGGCTTAATGTGCCGGCGCTCTACCAACGTTTTCACCTCAATATTACATTCTGCGACAATGCACTCATATGCATGCAATAATTGTATAATGTTGTAATTTTTTCCTCCTGGCAGGAATTTGAGGTGATCGCTCAAATCAAGCTGTTGCAGAATGCGGCTAAGAATTACCAGATTGAGTTAACGCCTGACTTCAGGAATTGGTTCAACAACATGATGGTGTTGACCTATGAGGAATGGTGAGGAGACATCATTATTTGGCATAGGAATAGAATGTGCTTAGAAAATTGTTTGGCTTTAAACGGCTTTATGAAATTTGCTCCGAGGGTCCTGTAATGTCCTCAACTACTAAGTGCTCACAAAACCTTGCTTAGCACTGAACAGTTGTTCAATGAAGGGCCAAATTTCATAAAGCCTGTAAGTACAAAATCTAGCTGAGCACAGAAAAATCATGCTAAGCAGAAACAAGTTGCCAGCAAAAATGCGATGAGGTTCACATTGTTGCAACTGTACCCCACTCATTTTCTTGCATAGTAAAAACATGGCTAAGCAGTATTTTGGCTTAACAGCTTAATGAAGTTGGGCCCTGGGCACAAAAAGTAGCTAAGCAAAACAGAAATATGCTTACCAGCATCAGGTTACCAGCCAAAATACCATGTTAAATTTACCATCTGTGACTTGTATCCTGCTCATTCCTGCTAAGCAGAAAAATGATGAGCAGTATTCAGTGCTTAAGGTTCCGTTCTAATTATTCTTATGACAGAAATTTTGTCAAGCAGTATTTTCTGCTAGTAGACTCAATAATGCCTTCCATGTTCAGAACTACTGCAATTTTAAAGATTTTCTGGCCGAACTGCAATAGTTTTAAGGGCCATGAATAGCTTATTTTGATGAATTTAGTACTATTCTTGAAAGTCAAACCAATTTTAACAATTTATTTCAGCTGTGAGTTATCGGACGAGATTGAGACAAGTTCGTCATCACCTTCTCCGATGTTCACCACACCCGCAGATATTAGGAAGTCACTGCCATTCAGGTAAGTAACGGAGACTCAACTCCTGCAAATAACCCAATATTACATAATAAACCAGGCTTTACTCAAAGCATAAGCTAGCGTAATGGGCCGATAATATGTGCAAATTGTGAAGTTTAACAAAAATAAAAAATAAAAAGATTTTAGATCAAACTTACAAAAATCTTTAAATAAGTTTTTTTTTAATGCCCAGATTGAACAGTAGAACTTTCAAAACCAAACATGAACATCAGGTGAAAAACATTCTGAGGACCTCGTTTCAATTCAGTGTGCTTCGGCCAAACTTTCGAAATTCAGGTTCAGAATGCTCAACAATGAAAGATCTTGCTTTCTTGGAGCAGGTATTAGCCTTTTGAACTTGAGGGTCTTACAAATGATTCTTGCTGGTCCCAGGAGCGCTGTTCCCCTCTGGAATAATTAAATCTTCACAGTTGTACCAAGCTCATGAGAAGTTTATTCAAGTGCCCTGGAAGAAGCATCAAATGCTCCTATTACTTTCACTTGACCCAGCTGTTATAAGTATTATTGTCGGTCCGTTTTTTAATAAGCGGAGATAGGGCCCCTTTGGGTTTTTTTGTGAGGTTTTTTAAATCATAGAAAATATTTTGCCATTTTCTAAAATATTTTTAAAAACGCCCTCCCACCCCCACTTCCCACCAAAAAAGGCTGATCAACAATTTTTGTTTATGTGGCCTAAAGTCAACAGAATGATCAAATTGTTTTCACAGGAGATTCTTCAGTTACACAGCAGAAGACACAACCAGCAGGACAAACAGCACAAAGAGTCACCGAAGTAGCAGTAGCTTAAGTAGTAACAGCTCCACAGGCTCGGGTGAAACCCCCTCCTTGGAAGATGGTATGAGCTTCTCCAGTAGTGAGTCGCATGCGACGTCCATCAATGGCGGGGAGAATCTACTGCTGAGGAGAGGGGAGCAGAGACGGACGACAATGGGGGTGAAGGAAAAGGAAAAGCCGATGAGGAAGGTGGGTTCCTTGTAGATTTAGCATTGGAATGATTTTTTTTTTTAAAGTTATTTGTAGATTTTTCTTTGAGCCGCAATAAAAACAAGTTTGTTAAAAAAAAAAAATGCCTTGTCATTTTTTCTGCACTGTTTTCATCACCAGAAATGTATAATAAGAAATTCTGTCCATCTACTTATTTATTTGTAGATATCTGCCTCCTACTCTATGACCGATCTGACGCAGTTGATTGTTCCCGAGAAACACAAGAGCCCCCCTCCATTTCCATCGGATGCCTGCCGGATCATTAGAGTGTCACTAGAGGGCAGCGAGTGCAATGTCTACAGGAGTATTGTGGTACGTTGCAATTGTTTTTCAGGCCCCCTACTTCAAAAATACCTTGGCAGAGAATAATCTTGCTAAGCTAAAAACAAAAAGGAAAAAGGATGACCAGCTAAAAATGCATTGTAATGTGTCTTGATTGTGATGGTTCCCCGCTGGTTTTTACTAGTCATCTTGAAGCTATGCGCTGCTCCATTTCTTTGGAATAGTCTTCCTGTGCATATTCGCCAGGCTAGTTCTTAACACTGTTTTAAGTCTGTGTTAAAAACTCATTTGTTTGAAGCTGCTTATTTGTAATCTGCTGACTTTAATGTATCTTTCACTCACTGTATATTTTATTGTTCTCTTTATGCACTTAGAGGCTGTTGCATTAGGCGCTTTACAAATGTCTTTATTATTATTATTATTTAGGCACTTTGAGTGTGGGGTGGGTTCAAAAAATATGCAGCTAGTGGAAGCCACAGCTTGGTCAGAACTTTGGGGTTGGGAGAATGGTAGAAGGGGATGGCTTCAGAAACAATAATAATATTGACTCTTATATAGCGCAATTCCAAAGAATGATCATTGCGCTTCAAACATCATTACCCCTGGTCACTGGGCCATATATTTCATTCCTTAAACCATTTCAGGGGCCCTTGGGAGTATACAGCCTGTGCTGCCAAGTATGTAGCGCACTAAGCTAAATCAATCACATAAACCACCTCTGCCCTCACAGGTACCCATTGACCCCGGGGTGAACTGGTGGAGAGAAGCAATTATTGTTGAGTGTCATGCTCAAGGACACAAAAGTGTCATGACCGGGATTTGAACCCACACCCTGATGCCTCCGCAACCAGATCTTGAGTCTGATGCACTAAACCGCTCGGCCACGACACACCACGAAAAAGGGGGCTTGAGAAAAGGGGTGGTGCAGGGAATTTGGGATTTCTTGATAAGATTCTTCCATACAAATCAATACAAAGTAAACTGAGGCCCTGTCTGGTAGTAGTCTTGCTCCTTATATCGTCTGAATGAGAACCATGCATGAAGGATAAGAGAGTATCTGACCAGGATGTTTTGTGTTTTTTTCGTCCCTCTAGATCACACAGCAGGAACACACACCATCAGTCATTAAGACGGCAGCTGAAAAGCATCGCCTATCCCCTGAGGAGAACTTATCACAGTTCATATTGGTACAACTCCTACCGCTGGGAGGTAAGCTAATGTCCATGTTAATAAAGTAGTTCCCTGTATACACAATGATAAAGACTGTTCTAATTCTCATTTGATAAAGAGGGACCCAACTACTTTTTTCCTCTCCAGCCTCGGTAGGGTTGTCATGTGGCCGAGTAATTTAGAGCATCAAATTCAAGTTCCGATGGTTAAGTCATCGGGGTGTGGGTTTGAATCCTGGTTATGACACTTGTATCCTGGAGCAAGATACTTCACTATAATTGCTTCTCTTCACCCAGGGGTATAAATGGGTACCTGCGAGGGTAGAGGTTGCTATTGTGTTTGAAAAGCCTTCGGAGTGCCATGGTAGCTCGGGGCTGTATACTCCCCAGGGAGCTGAGAAAGATTAAAGGAATGTTTTTGGCCCAATGACCAGGGCACTAATTTAAAGTGCATTGATTAGTTATTGTAAAATGCGCTATATAAGAACTAGTTATTATTATTATTTTATTTTATAGAGTTCAGCAGGTCAAATTAAAAATGGCTGAACCATAATAAAAGGTCTCTTGTATTGAAAACCAATTGACACCTAACAGCCAGAATTCTCTCTTCTGGGAGAAACTGTTAGTTCTGAGAAGAACCGAGTTGAGGTGAAGTAGAGTCTTGATGTGTCAAACAGTATGCTCTGCACGTCTGCATGAGAACTTGATCTCAACCACGGTTCTTCTCAGAACAAACACTTCCCGGAAGAGATTTAATTCACATGGATGTTACCTGTAAACATACTCGATTCTTACTTTCAATACACCACGCAGAGCTCCAATTCTTACTTCTTATTGTATGAAATGAAATGTTGCTCTTTGATTTAAATTTACAGAGCTTCCAGTTACCTGTAAACCTACTCAGTTCTTACTTCCAATACACCACGCAGAGCTCCAATTCTTACTTCTTTTTGTATGAGATAAAATGTTGCCCTTTGATTTAAACTTACAGAGCTTCCAGTTACCTGTAAACCTACTCAGTTCTTACTTCCAATACACCACGCAGAGCTCCAATTCTTTAGTCTTTTTGTATGAAATGAAATGTTGCCCTTTGATTTAAACTTACAGAGCTTCCAGTTATCTGTAAACCTACTCAGTTTTTCTTACTTCTAATACACCACGCAGAGCTCCAATTCTTACTTCGTTTTGTATGAAATGAAATGTTGCCCTTTGATTTAAATTTACAGAGCTTCCAGTTACCTGTAAACTTACTCAGTTCTTACTTCCAATACACCACGCAGAGCTCCAATTCTTACTTCTCTGTGTTTGAAATGAAATGTTGCCCTTTGATTTAAATTTACAGAGCTTCCAGTTACCTGTAAACCTACTCAGTTCTTACTTATAATACACCACGCAGAGCTACAATTCTTACTTCTTTTTGTAGGAAATTAAATGTTGCCCTTTGATTTAAATTTACAGAGCTTCCAATACCAGACAACGGTAATGTGTATTATGCAATGAATACAACAACAGAACCGGACTTTATGCTTAAAAGACGACCGCCACCTGGCGCTGTGATCAAAAGAAATACCAGCAAGTCAAGACGGAGTCGGAAGTCCTGGGTACGAGAGAGTCTGGACACATGACATGTGCTGGCTTGAGGGTACACCTCAGTATTGTAAATGAAAAACTGATTGTTTTCTAATGAAGTACGTTTTTTGTTCAAGAAAACTCAATTATTGAGCAGCTGAATCTCACCGTGATTGTTTACATTTCAAAATGTCTCAGTGATTGTCTACATCTCGACACTTGTAGTAATTGTCCTGCCACTCAATAGTCACAGCCATCAATGTGGATCATCTGCAACTCAAAACTCGCAGCCATTTGTAGGGATCATCTACAACTCAAAATTCATAGGATCGTCTGCAATCCACAACTCTGCAACTTTCTGCAGCTCAGACCCGAGTGTAAACGTGGACCACATCAAAATGAAAATTCTTCTACGTGTACATTCCTTATCTAACTGCAATTACTGGAGAAGATTGTTTTCCCTTGCAGCATTAATCTGGTATTTAGAAAGAAAACAAAATGGCTACCATGCAGGATAAATATAAATACTTTGATTGAAAGAAATGTGCAAAAATGTATTTTTATGTCGACGGTCCACACTGACTTGGGCCTTTTTGATGTTTATATATTTTTTATTATACAAAATATTTGCACAATTGTACATATTATAAATTATGAATGCATCATCATTATACCTCCATAATTGAACAGCTCAACTGTAGGAATACTTTTACAAATCCCTGATTCCACGCTGAGGCCAGAGTTGACATGCCCCCAGACTCTCACATTTATAAAGAAATACATACAAAAATGCTGTAAAAGCACCAGACTAACGTAGTCGAAAGCCTACCTGTGAAAGAGGGAACATAGCAATCTAGGTTCGACCGTGGAAAATGACAGGATTTTTGTAATGTTGTAAAAAAACAACTATTGGAAGTTGACAAGCTAGCTCCCTCGGCTTCGCCTCAAGAACTAGTTTGTCAACTTCCAATACCTTGGGGGAACTAATATCAACTGTCCACCCTCAAATCATATTTTTTTATGTACTGTGCACTACAAGATCAACACAAGATTTTGAGCACAAGAGTATTGTTAAAGAGTTTTTATAAGTTTGGTTATGACTCTGAAAATTAATGGCAATAAAAACTTACTTGGTAAGAAGTACAGCAACTTTGGATAGTATAATGCATTTTGAGAAACTTTTCACTTAGAAGTACTGCGGTTATGGAAAAAGATATCACTTTTTATCCCCATAAATTTTAATCTGAGAAGCGTTACTGACAGTAATGTTTCTCAGATTGTGTATTCCAATTGCAGATTATTCTTCCTGCGTGGACATAAACGTTCCAGATTTTCGGCAATATCTCAAAAACGCTACCACCTTTTGAAGTGAAATTTTAACAGGTTAGTTTTATGGTTTATATCTACAACTAAATAGGATTGAAACAAACAGTGGGTTCCAATTACCAAACGTATACAATCCCTATAACTCTCACTAACCATCCTGATGAATTGCAGTGTCAAATTTGTACATATTATAAATATATATATATTTGTACCACATGATATTTATACATAAATTTGCAAAAATTATGGCAAATATATTTGAGATTAAAATTAGTAAAGAAAACACCTTTATTGATGTGCTATTTTTATGTATTTAAAGGTATTGTTTATCAGGGCCCAATTTCATAAAGCTGTTAAGCAGAGTTTGTTAGAAAATGTCTTGTCTGAGCAAGCAATGAGTTGGGTACCAGCCGCAGCACTGAAACTGTATTTTATTTTTGCTGCTAACCTATTTCTGCTTAGCAATATTTTGTTGTGCTTAGCAAGTGTTGTGCTTACAGACTTTATGAAAAAGTAGCTAAGCGCAACAAAATTTTGCTTACCAGAATAAGGTTACCAGCCAAATTACCATGCCATGAGTACAGTTTGTGACTGGTATCCTGCTCATTTCTGCTTAGCAGAAAATTGTTAAGCAATATTTTCTGCTTAAGCAGCTCTATGAAATTGGGCCCAGGTTGTTGAAAAGGTGGTACAACAGTTGCAATTAGCAGAAGTCTGTCATGTATTTTATACTGAAAAAAGAAAACAAGAAAAAAGGAACTGGTTACTGACCTGTGGTATAAATGCAGTGGGAATGGCCCTACTTTTGTAACACACTAAAATACTTGTGTGTTGTTTATTAACCTTTAAAGGACTCTGCTTGGATCGAAACGAGAGGCCATTGCCACTTTTCGCAAGTTTACACTGGGCTGTTTTCACTGGGTATACAGTTGGTGGTAGCGAAACTGAACTCCTGAGACATATCTAACCAACTGAAAACCAACTGAAAACCTGTTGCCTTGCAATGCAATTGACCCCTTGCACACACATCACGCACGTCACACAGCGACTGTGCCATGCTCACCATTTTTCGAGTCAACAGGAAGTGTGTAAACGGCTTCTTGGCCTAAAATTTGCACTATTGTACGACTCCCAAAATGGTGCATCCTAGATTATTGTGATGATGATGTCGGGTGAATTGGGTCAATCAGCAAACAATTACCTTGAGAATAGCTGTATTGTCAAAAATGCGAGCACTCTTTTCAATCAGCTATTTGTGAGATCAATTTGAATGATGTGTGGAACACTGACTCGCCTGGTCACTATTAAATGCTCAATTTGAATTCCTCAGACTAAAACTATTGTTGTTACATCAGATGATTCGAGGCAAGCTATTGTATAGCACCCTCGAGATCAGAGCCCAATTTCATGGCTCTGCTTACCGCCGAATTCTGCGCTTGCGATTAGCATTCTTCGCTTACAGGGCAAACGCAAAATTTCTGCGCTTGTTGTGTAAAAAGCAAAGAATGCCTAGTAACTTGGACAATGCACGCGTACCAGCAGAAATTCCTTGCTAACCAGTGAAAAACACTTGACGTAAGCGCGGAATTCCCTGCTTCCGTAAGCGTTGATTATTTGCTTGCGGTAAGCAGAGCCATGAAATTGGGCCCAGTAAAGGCTGGTGGTCAAAATTACGGTCGAATGTGTATGGGTGTTTGTCGCCCCTTATGCAACTTGCAGTAGCATTACTGGATTTAGTCCGAGGAATGTCGATTGAGCTTGCACTTGTGACTGAGCAGGGTATTTTACCAGACATCATTCAAATCTAACTCGGAAGGAGCTTATTAGATTAATTTTATATTTTCCATGAAAAGTTTGTGGTTAGACAGAATGTACATTGTATATGTTCTTTTTAAAAGGAAAATAATGTACCATTCCTTTAATTTTACATAAGCAAACTAAATTGTATTTTTAAGTTGTAAAGGTATTTGTGTTAATCTGAGTTTGCTCGTTTATCTACCCAGAAAGCAGCTTACTGGAGCACACAAATACCAACCTGCTAATTAATGCTGCCAGTATGTTAATTAACTTAGTTGAAGTTCATTGTTAAAAGGAGTGTACTGTGAATGTAATGTGTGCTTTTTGTCTCAGGGGTAAGAAATTGAGGGTTTGAAATGGTTTTAACAAGCTCACTTTAAAAGGGAAACTGCCTTAAATCGGGAGGGGGACCTGCGGAACTTGGGAAGCACTGCCCGAGTCAGTAGCCACTGCCCAAGTTGGGAAGTGCTGCCTAATTCAAATGGCACTGCCACAGTCAGGACGTACTGCTCCAACTTGAAGGCACTGCCCAAGTTGGGAAGCACTGCCCAAAGCACTAGGCATTGCCCAAGTTGGGAAGCTCTGCTTGATTCAGGTGACACTGCCGGAATCAGGTGGTACCATTCCAACTAGAAAGCACTGCCCAAGTTTGGATGCACTGCCTGAGGCAGCAGGCGACCACATTTTAAATCAATTGGGGATGATGGGGGAGGGCACTATTCAAACTTGCCATATAAATAGAATGTTTTTATTATCTATGCACAAATCTACAAATACATTTGATGAACTTGTTGATCTGTAATGTTTTTATTAGGGTTCTTTAGCAAGAGGAAATGTTGATGTTCTCTCTTTCTAACCCATGCTCTGTTATCAATACATGCTTGGGCTTGGTGTTCTGCTTGATTGTTATAATTGTTGTAATTACTCATATCACAGAATGAGGACACACTGTAGACAATCATTCCTACATTTATCACTTGATCTTAAAATTTAATGAGAAAACTACATTTTGTTGATAAAGCATGCTATATCACAGGGCTCTCACTGAACCACTCTGACCTTCGACCCATGATTAATCAAGACCCCAAAGTTTGTGAGGCTGCTTACCATGGAATTCTGTGCTTATGGAGCCCTGTAAAGCATGGACGCCATATGCACAGAATACCACGGGAAGCAATGTCCAAAACTTGGAACCAAGTACGCTTTGGCCTTTTCCCAAACCTCAGCTTACGGCCGAGGTTCTGTGAATCACAGTGAATGGCTTCTCATATTTACTCACAAGACAACATCAAATCCTGGTGTTTATTATGAGTTTCATTGTGGCAACAATATTTTCAAAGGAAAACGATTACTTCTGAAACTCGGAAACCTTCCAAAAAATAATACCGCAGTTGGGCACGGAAAATCTTTCTGAATACCTACCAAAAGTGGTTAAGGGTGAAACACAAAAGGGCAACATCTCAACTAAACATTTTTATTATGTGTATTACAGTAATGGAAATAGAGAAATTTTTTCAAATGATTTTATGTAACCAAATATATTTTCCTAAAAGAGGTGTAAATAAAAATAAATGTGTATAATTTAAGTGAAGGTTAAGATTAATAAAATGTATGGGAAGAAAATGCACAATTTTAATGTTTAAGTGACTTGGTTATGTCTAGTCTGGCTGCATTTATATTTTGTAGGGTTATACCTCTATTGAATGTAAACTGAATACTTTTTAAAATATTGTTCAATCTTGCAATTCTAATGTGTGGGTTAAACTATTAAATGTATGCACATAATCATTTGCATATCATTAATTATGCAGCAAACTCTAGAGTGAGTCACAAAGGTAAATTTTTGAATAATTAACAGAGTGTAGTAATACTTCTGTCAAGCTACACACAATGCTCTTTGGCATTTTGTGATTCGTACGAATGTTGAAATTGTAAAAAAAAAATATCAAAATTTGACATCACGTCTTCAAGAAGTGTTCAGCGAGTGCCTTTAATGCTTTGCCTCGATGTGAAATACTGTTCTTGGTCGTAGATTCCAACTCGGCATACCTTATGAAAAGAAAACAATATATATTCATAATCATAGCATTTTGTATCAAACTTTCCTGCATCCTCCAAATCTTAAAAGATTTCTGTGGTAAGATTTGTTCCTTTTCATATTTGATAGAGTAATGTAAGGCTGTAATAAAAACATGGCTGGAGCAACAAGTGGGTCAAAGGTTAAAGCTGATGCATAACATTTTAAGTGAAAATGTGATGAGATGGCACCTTTAACAGACGCCATTTTGTCACGTCAGTGCAACAAAGTTGTATCAAGACTTACGGCATTGTTGCAATTTCACATGATGAAAAACAAGTAAACAAACAGGATTTTTTTCATTTTGTTATTATAATGTTTACGTATTTCATCATTGATGCAAGAAAACTACATACAGGCAATTAAAATAAGATGAAACTGTGATTGTGATGCAAGACATTCCCTGATGCAGTGCAACAAACTTGTTTGAAATGTGATTTTTTGTTGCACATGAATGTCAAATCTTTGTCACGAACTGCTGCATTGGAGCACACAGCGAATGGATTGAGACTTTTTTTACCAAACTGAGTTTCAAACTTGTTGGACTAAAAATGCAATAAGTTTTTACTCTTACGTTTGTGTGAATCCATCTGGTTGGAAACAAGGATCCCACCCAAAATTTTGAGGTCCTCTTGGGGAAACGATCGAACCCTGCAACAAAAATAAACACTATTTATTGTAAATATCCAAACATCTTGTATTTCTGTCATTATGGCCCTCTTCAAAAAACGACTTTGGCTCAGGCTTCGTCAGAATTTGAAAACATACACTTTTGTTTTAGAACTTCAAACAGGCGCGGGGTACCCGAGCTGAAGCCGAAGCCATGGTTTTGAAACCAGGCCTGAGATTGATGATCTAAAACGAGGCCTGGGAGAGAAAATAGTCTGGCCCCATTTGCAAAGGCAATCAGCAGTTAGGGTTGCTGTCACAAGCAGGGGACAAGACTGGTGGTAAAGGCTTATACTTGAGCTTACAAAACTCCTGCAAAAAGGAACGTGATGAAAACTTAATATAGAAGAGATAAATCTGTTAGTGTTATCAGTTGTATTTTTACAGAAACATTTTGATCAAATGAAGATTCCTTGGTATCTGTGGAGTAAGTTGGCTTGAAGGGAAGATACTAATCTATACGAAATACAGACAAATAACTTACCGGTGTTTTCCCCCTGAACAGCTGCACTGGATCCTCAAGATTTCCGTTGGAGTATGCAAACGTGCAGAGTGCATATGCTGACTTGTCGGTCCAGTCTGTCAGCAAGCGATGAAGCCCTGAAAGTTAAACAACGTTTAAATTATGCCAACAAGTTTAACCAGGGAATAGTAGTAGTAATAATACTTTTTTTTGGTATATCGCATTATCTATGGGCGTCTCAAAGCGCCTGTTTATTTTAATGGTAGGTATGTTTGAGTTTGAACCATGAGACCCATTAATATCACACCTTGCAAGGGTTTCCGACGTGATGTGGCCCAACCTGCTACAAATTGTGCCAGAAACACTGGGGCAAACTCTTTTTGGCGAGGTAAACTCAATCCGGTCACCAAAGAATTTTGTTTAGACCCTGATCGATTCATCAGACACAGATTATTTAATTTGTAAACTTGAAAATGCAAAGTTTAACTTGTATATTATTATTTCCGGTAATGAAACCAGGGGTGCC
Organism: Plazaster borealis; assembly: GCA_021014325.1. Lineage (NCBI taxonomy): Eukaryota > Metazoa > Echinodermata > Asteroidea > Forcipulatida > Labidiasteridae > Plazaster > Plazaster borealis. The sequence continues at coordinate 6,108,518 of CM037456.1, read as the reverse complement.
TCATTTGTGAACTTAATCACTGTAGCTCACAAGCCAGAGGAAACCAGTAAACAAGGGTGCTTGTTTTGTGAACCAGAAACATCGCCCGCGATTAACCCCTACTGTTCCACGATAAGTGTTCTTGGTTCTTTTACGTGCACTACCAATCCTGGTAAACTGGACCTAGGGCTTAATGTCCCATCCGAAGGACAAAGCAATTATGCTTGTATCTTGCTCAAGAACACACGTGCCACGGCGTGGACTCGAACCCATACTCTGCTGATCAGAAACACCAGAGCCACAACTCACTCCATTACTTCACTACCATTCATTGCCTGCACTTTGAGTCACATTAGCACAAAAAGTGCACACTTCATTGAATCACAATTAAAGCAAAACTTGGTCAAAAGGCAAGAAAGGAATACAAAAGGTGTTAATGACATACCTGAAGGGCCAAGTTTGGACAAGAACCACTTTCTGTGTGGAACAAAAAGAGAATAAGAGGTTGTGAACATTTACAGGGCATATTTGGACCTACGGCTAGATGCTCAGAGCTGCCAACATTTGCATCTTGCAATCAGGGAGATTTTGTACTACAATCAGGGAGATACAACTACATTCAATACTATAGGGAAAACAATTCCATAATCAATGAGATTTTCAAATTTGTTCATCAGAACATGGAAAGATTGGTTTATTCTCAGGGAACTTTCTGCAGGATCAGGGAGAGTTGGCAGCTCTTGATGCTGTTTCCGTCATCAATCGTGTTTCACTTGTTGTGACCAAAAACAAATTTGTTTAGGTATAAAAGATTAGACCTATTTTTTGGTAATAATGAGTGAAAAAGTGGCACACGGATTCAGGCTGAGCATCCTTTCCAATATTGTCATCAACAAGTTTTGCTGATGAAGATCGTTGTGAGTGGTATACTACAGAGAGCAATGAGAAGTGTCTCTGCCTCAAAATACTACAAAAGATCATGTCAATGTGTAACTGCATTAATCGTATAGCTCTTCATCATTTTCCTCAGACCATAGACCTTTCTACGACCATCTGGAAGGTCAGGGTTACGATCATCGCAAGTAGTCATCGTAATGACATTTGTAATAATGAAATAACTAAAACTCACATATATGGACCTGGCATTCCTCCCAATGCATTGAAACACAGGCAAGTATCTTCGACAATAACTGGACCTTTTACCTTGTGGGAAAGACGAACAAAAGACACACGAACAATCAGAAGGGAAAAAGATACAGTATGACTAAAAAATAATTTGGTAATAAGATACAATATTTGAGTTTAAATGAGTAAAAAATAGGCGGTGGATTCAATATCTTTTCCACCAAAGTATTTTGATTAGATTCATGCAGGTGGGCAACTTATCGGGTGATTTCCTCATTTTGGGCTTTCTCAGCTGTGCCATTGAAAATTGAAGAAAAAAACAGTACATAGTCTCACTGTGCCTGGCACTTTCCTCTTTTTCGTACATGCCTGGTTCATCATAGCCCCATAAATAGTACCAATACTGGTCACTAGATATGAAGCCGAGTTAGTCCAGCGTATTGGCACTATTTATGGGGTTAGCCTGTTCGTGGGAATAAAGGTTTTGAGCACGTTGCATACTCACATGTTTGACAGCTTCTTTGCATTTTGCTACAGATATGTCGTCAGGTTCACCTTGAAATTCAGGAACTGCAAGAAGAATGAAATTTATTTCTAAAATAAATATATATTTTTAGAGGTTGAAGTGCGAGTTGGTGAATACTCGATGTGTAACTTTGTTTAAATGAAATCTGGAAATTCCATGTAAACTTACGATCTATACTCCTTGAAGTCACATTGAACTTGTCACCAAGAATGGCGATGACCTGAAAATATCACAAAAAAAGTTAAATCTAATCAAAGAGTGTTTAGAAAGAGAGAAACCAATGGATTTATGCATAATTTTTGAGATCATCACATTTGACATTTCGAATGCTGGCAACCGTGATCATTCTGCTCCATTATTTGCCGAAATAAATATAATACAATGTTATGACAATACTAGTAAATACCACTTTAAATTCCCCCTTGTTTTAATTCTTGTTTTACCTTCAACGTCTAACACATTCATGATATTACTATTATTACATGTACTGTAGTAGTAGCGCTAGGTAGTTTGTTCGCCAAATTTAACATAACATCAATGGAATGTCCACAAAATAGTGTTGGAATGGTTTAGATGATTTCTCTTAAATCTTTACCATCCCTACAAAAGCGTTTCCCCTTAGGTATCCCCATACCACCGGCTAATGATTAGTTAGGCTAATGTGCTGATTAAATATTGAATCACTGTTTACTTAAGTTATATCAAATTTCATTCCAATGTTTTACTTTTGTAATTTCTACATTGTGCATTTATTGTAGTTATCAATGAGACTAACAACAGCAGTGAATAAGTGTACTGCATTCCACAACATGGTCATCAATTTTAATTTACAATTACACATACAGTTTACACTACAGTCTACATTCGCTCATTTTATTTAATTTTCAACTTACCTCTTCGAGTTTCTTTGCGTTTCCTGTCACAAATACGAGATCTAAAACTGCCTTTGCTTTCTTAGGTGATGATGCAGCCATTTTTAGACAACTTTTTACAGCAGAGCACAACTTGAACTTGGTTGTTGGTAAATAAATTGAAGCATACGACGTTCCCGCAACTTGACCCTTTTCGGGAAATGACCTTTCAACTGAATAAGGCCGAAGATTAATAAACTTCCTCTAGTTCGCTGACTTGATAGTTACCCGTCTTGGTAAAATATACCATTCGGCTTTTTAAAAAAAACATATTTTCTGGATGTTTTAGATTCTTTTTTCTCTATAAACAAATGTTTTAATAATTTGTGATCATTTAAATGTTCAAACATTGACAATAATTTGCAACAAATGAAGGGTGCAATCGTACGATTCGACTAGAATAAGTTTGTTAGACAGGGGCCTCAAAGCTTGTCTGGATTCTAGACTTTTTTTAACACGTGTGATTTCCTCATAATAACAGTACACTGACATAGACAGTTCAACCAGTTCACTACACTGACTCAGATCAGATGAGATAGATAACAAACAACTTTTGGGAGGGGACATTGACATTGACACTGACAGCGTTGTCGCTGTACAGTGAGTGAGCTCAACAAGGTACGTGAATTTCTGGTTCATTTCATTAATTGTTTTTCACCTTAAAATAGCATCGAACGCGCCCAGGCGCAGGCAGGAGGCCCAGGCATGCCAGGCTAAGTAAGTATCAGATAAAGTTGTTTACAAAATGTTTATTGTTAATTTTGAAATTGTTAGTGACTGTTATTAATTTTAAACTTAAACTTAAAGTTGTAAGTTTGTACTTAACTTTGTTTTGTTTTGAAGCCTCACATTTATGATTTTTATGTGAAAATAATAAATACTATTGTGGCACTATTAAATTAGTCTTAGAAGAACCGGAGGGAGTCCAGCAGCAGGGGTAAGTGGGTGGTGTGTGGGGGGGGGGGGTTACTCCTACACTCCTACTGAGTCCTAGATGTATGATGAGGTTCGGTTCGTGCCACTATTGTCTCTGCGAACCTCTCTAGACTCTAGTGTAGTCATATGGGTAATCATGCATGTACAAATCCTATCCTTAACTGTTTGCCCTTGGGATAATTTTATGCACCTATACTACATGCCTTTGTTCCGTCCCAACTTGACAATCGTCCCAACTATAGTTGGGACTGGTCCCAACTTGAGTGTTCAAGTTGGGGCGTCCCAACTGTAGTTGGGATCGCCCATAGAACTCTATAGTAGAGTTCTATGGGGACTGCAACATGCGGGCCCGGGCGTGGATCTCTCCCTCAACAACTTGTTCATTAATTATGTGGGTATTGGGCCCAGGTTTGGCTTTAGAATAGTAGATGAGTGTGAAATTTGTCATTATGTGCCTGTGGTTTTGGTGCCAACCTTTTTCCAAAAAAACAAAACCAAAAGGAGGTGTTGGAATAATTACTCCATCTTGTTTACCCTGAAAAAGTCTACTGTTTTGATGGCTGCTATCACAAACAACCAACCTGCACACTACTGTCCCAACTACAGTTGGGATGCCCCAACTTGAACACTCATGTTGGGACCAGTCCCAACTATAGTTGGTGCGATTGTCAAGTTGGGGCGGAACACCTTTATTGGAGACATGTTCCTTTTACCATAAAGAAAGGACCACATACCAGCCAGGATTTTGTAAAGTTGAATTATAGACTTCACTGTCATGAACGAGGCCTTTTGTCTCTCTCGGGGATTCTGCCTGTTCAACCGGGCATACATATTGACGGTATTACAATGGTTTAATTGTGCTTCAGAAACACAACCGTTAAAAAAATTACGAGCCATTAAAATATGTTAATATCTGTGAGAAAACGTTGTTGAGATGAGTGGGTGTCCAAACTGAGTATCATTGACGAAAAAATTGATTTATGGCAAGAAAACAAAAGTTGCTTTTTGACTGAAAATAATCCAGCATGGCGGGTAATGGGAAGCAGACTGGTTAAAAAGACTTAGAAGAAACTTATATCGTTGTCTACTTTTTGAATGAGTTTAACAGTTTTTAGCGATTGGTACTTGGAATAAGTAGTGTCAGTGCCTGATCCATTTAAATTGTGAATAAATTTGTGGTTTTGTGGGGGGTTTTTCCAGACAGAATGATCATTTGTTCAGTGGTCAGGGATTGAATCTTTGAAGGAGTGAAATGGACTTGTACACAAGGAGTCGGCATGGATCCACCAGTCCCAAAGAGTATTGGGACAGAATTATCAAGAAGCAGGGAACCGGTCCAAATGAATGGTAAATATCAAAGATTTTTAGACCATTTTAAAGGGATTGTATATGTTTGGTTATTGGAATCCACTGATTGTTTCAATCCTATATAGTTTTAGATATATACCATAAAAATAACCTGTGAAAATTTCATTTCAAAAGGTGATAGCGTTTTTGAGATATTGCCAAAAAGCTGGAGCATTATGTCCACGCAAGAAGAAAAAATCTGCAATTGGAATACACAATCTGAGGAACGTTACTGTCAGTAAATGGGGATAAAAAGTGATATTTTTTTTCCATAACCGTACTTCTAAGTGAAAAGTTTCTCAAAATGCATTCTAATCCAAAGCTGCTGTACTTCTTACCAATTAAATTTTAATTGCCATTAATTTTCAGAGTCATTACCAAATGTATACAGACCCTTTATTCAATGTTTACCATCTTTTACTTTCCCCTATTCATATTAAACCAAATGGAGGCTGGAAAGAAATATAGTCTGATCCCATTTTGGTTCATTGACAATCTGTACCGTTGATTGCAACTGGACACGGGGAACTTTACAAAGAACTTTACATGATCAAGGTCACATCATCATCATCATCACAGATGGCGTTCTCCTCATGGAAGACGTTGGTAGAGCAGGGGTCGATTTTACAAAACTCTTCCTAACTTAGGACTAATCCTAGACAATGCTAAGAGATAGGACTAGTCTTAAGTTAAGACCAGTTACTGGTCCTAACTTCAGATAAGACTAGTCTTATCTCTTTGTGAAATCGGCCCCAGGTCATGCAAGACATTTCTTCCCTCATTCGATGTCATTGGAAACAGTGGTCTGGGTCTTGTTGGTGGCCCCCCACCCCCCCCCCACCCCCTCAAAAACGTCCACTTTTTTATAAATGAAGTTTCAACAAATTTGCAAACAAAGGATAAGCCTGGAGTTACACAGCAACTGTTGCCAGCCCTGGTCTTTGTCTTGAAAATATCCCAATATCCTCTCTGATCATCTATTCATAATTTGTTTTCCGTCTCTACATGTAGGTATGGAGGTTACCATGATTTATCAGGCGTTCTTCATAAGTACATCCGACCATCAGACAAGACGCTTTTTATGGGAGACGTTAACTGTACTCTGAGTGAGAGTCTTTATGATGTGGGTTATCGCTCCCTTATCAATATTGATGAGAACGATGCCATCGTGAGACAGATGATCACTAGGTCTGGCAAGACAAAGCCAGAGATAAAATTCCTTCAAACTGATGCGGCGGAGGTAAATATCAACTAAAGGAAATATTTGTAAATAATAACAACTGCGTAACTTCTCCTGACGACAACTGGAGCAGATTAGTCCAAACATTGAAAAACAATACAAGGTACTTTTCAGAACCCACCTCAATCAAAAGGAGATTACTTCATACGATATCAGTTAGACAAAATAATTATCTCCACCATGCAAATCATCAAGTCCTGTGACTCCCATGGATGCATGCACTGGATGGCTTTCCACCATCATATCGCAGACTATTATTCATGGAACCACTTACAAAACCATCTGAATGATATTGAATGATCTTTAAAAAAAAAACGGTTTGATTTCGACAGTGTTGGAGGTCTTGAAATAAACCTAGTGTGGATCTTGATTATGCTTCAGTCTCACTTGGTCTTGAACTACGCCTTAGTCTACAATACTTGATCTTTTTTTATACTTAATGAAAAGCATTCTTTATCTCACCTTAATAGATGAAACTTGAAGATGCCTCATTCAACGCAGTTCTAGACAGGGGTACAGTAGACCTCCTCCTTGCAGAGGACAATGAGGAGGCCCGACTGAAAGCGAGTCAAGTATTAGCAGAGGTTTGCCGAATCTTGAAGATGGGTGGACGGTTTGTGTGTCTCACCCTTGCTGCAGATCACACATCAAGACACCTACTCAAGCACTTTACTGAGAGGTAACTTTTGAAATAATAATAATATTAATAATAATAGTGGCTTCTTATATAGTGCTCAAATCCATCACTCGGTGATGCTCGTGGCACTGCAATATTATTACCCCTGGTCACTGGCCCATTTATTTCATTCCTTAAACCATCTCAGCTCCCTTAGGAGTATACAGCCTGTGCTGCCAAATGATGTATGTAGCGCACCAAGCTAAATCAATCACAAGAACCATCACTGCCCTAACAGGTACCTATTTACCTCTAGGTGAAGAGAAGCAAATACAGTTAAGTGTCTGGCTCAAGGACACAAATGTCAAGACCGGGATTTGAACCCAAACTCTGAAGACTTAGCCACCAGAACTTGAGTCCTATGCATTAAACCACTCGGCCACAACACTCCAAATAGGAGCATCAGGCTAAAAAAACTCTTGTTATGCAAGCCATGTTTGTCATGTTCCCAAAAGTGCTATAACACTTTTTTCAAATACTGATTTTCACAATATATACTGGGGCTCAGACTGTACGATATTTCTGAATTTTTTCCAGTGGGTGGTTGGTCCGTCTGCACAAGATAACATTAGAAGGCCATGAGGAAAATGATGCAACAAAACCGATTTGCAAAGTTCCAGTTTTTGCATTTGTCTTTACCAAGTTCAAGACAATGCCAGGCATTCAAATGGTATGTACAGATATTTTCAAAGATGCATTTTCTCGTATGGAATTACCAAACCATGATTTAACAAACAAACTGGCATGAAATTTAATTGTCTATTAGTAACAGATGTCCCACAAAGGACAGGAGTACACCTTTTGTTCTATTGATTTAAGATTTAGCAGATATCCATTTTGAAATACACAGACATTGCTCCTCATTTTTACATGAATGAGAATTTACCAAGTAATAGGCACCAGAATGGATTGGTTATTACCCAAATTGATGATTGGCCCAACTACAGTTGGGTGGGTTTGACCAACTAAATTGAGCCCGTCCCAGCTATTGTTTAACTGAGCCAGCCTGGGTGTACTCAAGTTGGGGCAGGCCCAACTATGGTTAAGTCTCTTAACTCAAGTTGGGTTGTCAAACTTTCTTTACAGCCTCTGGAGCTCTGTATGACGGACAGTGCATCCGCGGAAAGAGTGCACTCAATAGAGATCATCATGACTGCCATTGAAGAGTGCAAACACTATGCCATGGTCAGACAGATTCTAAATACAATGTGAGTGGAGAGAGAACACCTTCATTTATAAAGGGGCACAATGCCTTCGGATTGGCCGCTTTAGGCTATAAAAAGCGTTATGAAATTACGGTTGTAAAGATATTTTAAAAATAGAATGTAATGATTCACATAATTATCCCTTGAAATTATGGGTTTTTTGGGGTAATTTCATGACAGAACAATAAGCTAATTTGTGCTACACATTTGAATGTCCGGTTGGATATTCCTGTCAGCCATCCAACTGACTGCGAAAAATTGAGGGCGCTCCGAAGTTGTTCCGGGCAACAAAAACTGTCCACTGTAAGCCAGTTAAGACAAATTTTACGACGATACATGTCATCCGACTTGAAGTGGTTAAGCAGAAATAAGCGGGGAAACGAGTCAAAAGTAACTTACACTACACAACATTTTTGGCCGGTAACCTGTTTTTGCTAAACAAAATTATTCTTTGCTAAGCAAATATGACAGGCTTACCAGCTTTATGAAGTTGGTCCCTGATGTTTTCTAAAGCCATATAAGGTATACATCCCTGACGTGCAAAATGTGTACCAATTTGGACAAAACACTTTTCTTTGTACTGGAAAACTGTTCATTGTTGTTACGTTATAGTTGCTAATATGAATCCCCAAATTCTATGTTATGATGGGGTTTTTTTTCTGATTAACAGGGCTGTAACAAAGGATGACATATCAGTTCGGCTGTACTGTAAGACGAATCCAGATAGCCCGAGGTATACCATGCATGTTGTAGACAGTGACAGAAACTACAGCGCCTCAAAGAAGTTCGGGATCTTCATAACGCCCCAAGGAAGGTGACAAGAATTGCTGAGTCTTTGAAATGTTGTTTAATTATTAGGCAGGGATGCAAAAGTAAAGGGAAACTAGAAAGGTGGTGAAAATTATTATTTAATGTTTTGGTTGTTTTTTTTGCTTTATTAAAACTAATATTAACTGAAAAAAAGGAGGCGATATCCAAAAAGGAAGCGAGCGGGGACAAGAAGTATGTACTTTTTGTTTTATGGCGATATATTTGGCTGAAAGGCATCGTACACGTGTGGTAATTGTCAAAGACCAGTGTTCTCATTTGGTGTATCCCAACATATGCATAAAATAGCAAGCCTGTGAAAATTTGGGCTCAATTGGTCATCGAAGTTGCAAGAAAATGAATAAAGAAAGACACCCTTGTTGTACAAATTTTTGTGCTTTCAGTTAGGAATAAAAACTTCTTGCAAGAAGTTTTTATTATTTTAGTGAGAAATTACCTCTTTTTCAAAAACTACGTTACTTCAGAGGGAGTCGTTTCTCACAATGTTTTATACTATCAACAGCTCTCTGTTGCTCATTACCAAGTCAGTTTTTATGCTAATATATATTTTGAGTAATTACCAAACGTGTACAGTGCCTTTAAAGGGTCTGTATACAGTAGGTAATGACTCTGAAAATTTAAGGCATTAAGAACTTACTTGGTTAGAAGTACAACAGCTTTGGATAGTTTTATGCCTTTTGAGAAACTTTTCAGTTAAAAAGATATCACTCTTTATCACTCAAAAGTTTGAATCTGAGAAGCGTTAACTGCAGTAATGCTTCTAAGATTTGGTATTCCAATTGCAGATTATTCTTCCTGCGTGGACAAACCACTCCAGATTTTTGGCAATATCTCAAAAATGCTACCACCTTTTGAAATTAAATTTTCACAGGTTAGTTTTATGGTATATGTCTACAACTGTATAGGATTGAAACAAACATTGGGTTCCAATTACCAAACATATACAATTCCTTTAAATTGATCAACCTGTTTTATAAATGTTTATTTTGCACTGTTGTCCACTTTTGTTCTTATGGTTGCTAGTGATCCTTATTTTTGTTCTTCATCCTTAGAGAGACTGAGTGGATGTTTTGTACAGACAGGGGTCGGGAGACATTAGCGGAGTCAGCGTGTTTCCAGCGACTTCTTGTCGTTTCTCTTCACCGTGATCACTCGTACACCAACATGGATGCTATAAAGGCAGAGCTGTCAAGTAAAGTCATGGAGTTAGCTCCTCCGGGGATGCAGGAAAATGTGCAGGTAGCAATATTTGTCTTGATTGTTTTTTTTATCTTCATGGTTACTTTGCAAGGCACCTTCAGTTTCACTGGTTTCATGCCAGAAAGGGATCGAGTTCGCCTAAAGTGATTTCTTTCTCTGCCTTTCATCTCTGTGGACCCCTGTTTGAATCTCGCCCAGATCAGACCCTTGTGTGTGGTTTGGGTTTTCCAGGCATGTGAGACCTCTGCGTTTACGCGGAAATCCGCGTTTTTTATTTTCCCATTCCGCGTTTTTGCAGGCTCCGCTTTTTCCCGTCTCCGCCGTGAATGGCCGGTCCGCGTTTTTTAAATGTTTTTTAACGTCCAACATCCATCATCAAGCAGCAAATCATTTTACTGACAACACTCACACAGAGAAGGGGAACCTGGCATCGGGAAGCACTTTAAGTTTACCTGTATAATCATATATCGCGGAACCACAAGGCGTGCATGAAAAAAACGGCACGTTAACAATAAATTGCGGCCCGGCAGCTGGCCCGATATGCGGCTTGCGGTCTTCCATGAATACTTGGGCGAGTAGGGAAACACGCAACTCGAATCTCCAGGGTCAGAAGACGTGCGGTGGAGTCTTATTTCAACCTTGTTCCTGTTATATTTCATGCAAAATTATAACCTCGTACTCATAAACTCATTGCTCTCACTGACATTTTTTTTTTCCAATGTGCGTCGTCGACAAATCGTTAAATCACAAAGATTTCAGTGCAAAAGAAGTTCTATAAAACTGATCCTCAAATTACGAATCCATGAAAGTTGCTGTTGATGAAAACACTATTATTCAGGGCAGAAATTAGGGGGAAAGATTGTCCAAAATTGCAATTTTACGAACTTCACTTCCGTGTTTTGGGGGTTTTTTTACATTTTTTTTTTTTTTTTTTTACACTTCAAAAATTGTGTGCATACTTACATGTAAAAACTTGCGGGCGACAAATTTGGGACTCCAACATTTTGCACTACCTGCTCGCTAACTAAAAACAATTTTTCCTCTTTTTTTTCCATGACCCGCTCACATGCCTGGTTTTCAGAGTCCCTACCAGATTTGCTCCCAACTCTAAAACTGACACTTCTTCAACATCTTCTTAGACTTGTGGACGAGTCGTTAAAGGTTTGAGAGCAGTAGTCTTCCGTGTTTTTTGGTTTTTTTTAGATTTTTTTTTTTTTTTTTTTACACTTCAAAAATTGTGTGCATACTTACATGTAAAAACTTGCGGGCGACAAATTTGGGACTCCAACATTTTGCGCTACCTGCTCGCTAACTAAAAACAATTTTTCCTCTTTTTTTTCCATGACCCGCTCACATGCCTGGTTTTCAGAGTCCCTACCAGATTTGCTCCCAACTCTAAAACTGACACTTCTTCAACATCTTCTTAGACTTGTGGACGAGTCGTTAAAGGTTTGAGAGCAGTAGTCTCGGGGGCCAGCAGTCTCGCGAAAACATCGCTCGTGTCGCGAGAATCGCGGAGAGAGTCGGAACGCTATCATCGCGACAAACATTTAATGACTTGTCCACAAGTCTAACATCTTCTCTACACGGGTATCGTCAGGCCTAAGGGTACAGTGCAAGGTATTACAGGTGTATATGACTTATCGTTGAATTACTCTTAATTTTGCATTTTCAGTGAAGACAAGCATTTGTTTCTTGTACTCCCAACTAGGTGCCATTTCTGTCAATCGGTGATGACATAGGACACCGAGAGGTACGCTATAGAGGCAACAGTCCCCTGACTGGGGACCTTGTTGTTGAAGATGTGACAGATGGTGAGGACGTCAATAGGAGGCTTGTGTTCCTGAGCGGGGTGGTTTTAGTACAGTCACAGGCTCGTCTTATAAGAGGTGAGGATGAGGTACAATGCCTCTATGGTGGTTACCTCAAAGGAGGCTTGTACCATGATAAAGGCTGGGCCCAATTATGCTTAGCAACTTTCTGCTAAGCAAAAATAAGCAGGGTACCAGTCACAGATTGTACATGCGATATGGTACTTTGACTGGTAACCTTATTCTGATAAGCATAATTTTGATGTGCTTAGCTACTTTTGGTGCTTAAGCATACTCATGATAAAAAATGAGAACTCCTGCATCCAAAATATCCTTTTAATAGAACTTTTTTAGTAATTGTTTATTTATTTATTTTAAGTTGTTTTTTTCTTTCTTAAAGAACGACCACGAAAAGGGAGACATAAACAAAAAGCCAAAGCATCCTCCCACCAGATGGTCATCGACCACACCTATCTTGAGTTTGACTTTCATAAGCAGATGGTGGCAGGTCTAGCCCTCGTCCCACAATTCCTACAGCTCCTTGCTAATGAGATGCGCATATTGATCGTCGGTCTGGGTGCTGGCAATCTGCCCATGTTCCTGTATCACCATTTCCCAAAGGTATGTCAATAGCCAGAGGGGTGTCCAGGTGACTTTGGGACCCCCCCCCCCCCCCCCCCGTTTCAATTTTGGATACGCTGGTATTGCATCGTGTAGAGATGCACAAAAGTGAACCCAGTCAGGGCCCAGTTTTATAGAGCTGCTTCATTTTAACGGTAAGCAAACTTTTCTGCTTACTTTAGCAGAAAAGTTTGCTTAAGCATGTATTTTACAGCCTAGCAAGAAAATTGGATGCGCAGCTTTTGCGTTCACCATGGATTTGCATTTCTACATCGATCACCTGCTTTATACTCAAAGCGCCAGAAAGTTAGCATGCCTTTTACTGTGCTTAGGGTTAGCAGCGCTATGAAGTTGAAATCGTACAGTAAGCACAAAATCGGCCGATAATCAGCTCTATGAAATTGGGCACTGGGGTTGTGTATGAATCTCAACCACTTTATTACACTTACATGTATGCAACACCTTTGTACAGTTAGATGCAGATGAATTTAACTTGACCATGGGGGAAGAAACTTTACTAGCACATAATATAGCGCCAGGCCGCTGAGGTATAAATATATGTTTCTTGATCTCAAGTGGATACAACACTTGTTTTATGGCTAATGTTTTTGAATACACAGCAAATTCAGACGTGCTATTCCACGATCCTGATCGATGATAAGTGCCTGTACATGCTGGAAAGATTTTTAGAGGATTTTATGAACAGAAATGACATGGCACAGTAGACCCTCCTCATATGGCGTCACTATTTTAGCAATCCTTATACTGGAGTACTGGAGTGCTTACTCACGCACGTCACGCCACTTAAACTGCGTGAACATCTGCTAAGAAAAGCAACATATTGTACGTGGTCATAGTAATCCAAAACGGCAGACCTTTTGCGTTGCTAAATAAATGTGACGTTAGTGAAAAGGGTCTAGTTCCGACTGCAGGTGCACGGGAAGATTGTGATGAAGAGGGATTTTTGTCACTAATGATTTATTGGCTCGTCTCCCAGCTCCAGATCGATGTAGTTGAGCTGGACGGTGCGGTTGCCGAAGTTGCCAAGTCTTGGTTTGGTTTCATTGAGGACCAACGCATGAAGGTTTTCGTCGAAGATGGGTTGAAATTCATCCACAAAGCTAAAGGTGAATTCTTTTTAAAACTCAAATAAACTGGAAGCTTATGTTTAGAATTTTTTCAAAGGTAAAATCTTACATTTAAGAGGTTGTTGAGATTATTATTTATGGTTGATTGATTGATTGTTTGATTAGAAATTTATTCAAAAGTTATTCAGCCATATTATAACTGCAATCAGGAAAATCTGAGTCAAATATTGAGCTCTTAAGTTTTTCACAAAGACAGCGATCTTTTTACATGGAGGTCATTTTAATTTGGGCATTGGTCTTTGCCGTGATGCCCTTTTGATCGGATTTTCTTTTTTGTTGAGTGTAACAATGTTCATTGTTACCGGCCAACAAGTTTTCAAATGTACAACCAGCAGACAGAATACAACAGCTGTAGAACCAGCAGATAGATAACAACAGCTGTATTCCTAAATTCTGCTTAGCCACACATGTTGCCCTTTTTATCTGTGTTTTTATTGACTTAACAATCAACTGGCTGATCCAGTTCTTAGTTCTTTTAATTTAAGTTTTGTGTTTAAAATTGTTAATGCTTATCTTGATGCAGTAGTGTGAATTTTGAAAATTTGTAACGTAAAACTTTAATGTACATATCTGCATTTCAGTTTTTTGGCCACCATGCTGGCATTTTGGATAAACCAACAGTTATAATAACAATGATGTGTGAATTTATTTTCAACAGAAAAAACGAGTTCGTTGTACCATGCCATAGTGTTTGACGTAGACGCTAAAGATTTAACAACAGGACTGAACTCACCACCTAAAGCCTTCATAGAAAAGGTCTTCCTGCAGGAAGTTGCCTCTGTCATTATCCCAGAAGGTAAATTCATATTAATATTCATGTTGACCCCTTGCACATTGTTCAGCGCAATTACAAGCACCTATCCTGTCCGCCAATTTGGGAGTCAAAATGTACACAAAGGATTTGACTCCCAAAATGGTGAAAATGGTAGAAGCACATTGTGCGGAGGTGCATTCCGCATTTTGCAAGGGGTCAATAGACCTCTCGCATAAGGCCTGCTGGTACGCTGAGGCCACGAGCACATTTTTACGCATCAAGAGCAGCGTTTGTCCAATGATTTGCCTCCTCTTGCCTCAGTGAGGGCGCTGTTTGAGAGTGTGACATCATATGCAAGATTGATAAATTGAAAAAAATTATAAATTGATGTACAATTGGTTGGTTAGGCAGAAGATAAAAGTTTTTACACAGAATTGTGGCTGCAGCTGCTATATGATGTACAGAGTTCACCTTTGCTATGAGGGTTTTTCTCTGGGCCCTTCGGTTTTCCTCCCTACGGAAAAGTCAAACACCAGTCGATCTCTTGCTGTGCTCCGTGGTCATATATGGGTCGATGCGGTTGGCTGCCAAAAGGCACCTTTACATGCCTGCTGCTCGAATATGTTGTAGTGGCATCCTTCACAATTCAGCTTTTCAGCTGCGAGAAAGGATGATTAGCGTCCCAATTTATAACTAATATAATTGTAACAATTGTCAGTTACTGTGATGTTAGGAGTGTAGGTTTACATCATAATCATCATCATCATTCGGCATAGACTTGCGTCCGTGGCCTCCTCGTCCTCAGATTCTAATGGGGGCGCATTCCTGGAGTCGCCGCCATCACCTGTTCTCTTTCAATCGCCGCTATTCTCAGCTCTCGCACACTTCTACCACTCCACTTTGTCACATTGTCTATCCAGCGCATCATAATGAATAATTTAAAATAATTATATTTGTTCACACTTCGTGCCCTTTTCCTCAGGAGTGTTCATGATCAATCTGGTCAGTAGGGATGAGGGGATCAAACAGGACATCATTGATGACGTTAAGACTGTCTTCCCAGTTGTGTTCACCAAGAGCAGCGAGGATGAAGTGAACGAAACACTCTGTGCAATCTCAAGACGTAAGGATGTGGGTATCATGGCAGAGGCGGCCTCAGCTTTGCCATCATCGAAGTCTTCTCCATTATCAAAATTATCCGAAGGACAATCAGCCTCTGCCCTTCAGGATGCCCCGGCAACAGAACTGCTTGGGAGATTGCCGAGGTTCGGTAAGGAACTTCAGAAGGCAGCACAGTCAACACATAGGGGAGCCTGGGATCCAGACACGGACTTCAGCGCTTTGTTGGGAAAACTGCAGATCAGGTAGCAGGGTATGGGTGGGATGATTCAGAAGACCAGAATTATTTCCCCGACTCTCTTTTTTCATTATCTTGCCCACTTTGATCAATATGCTGGTGGTAATTATCAATAGACTCCCTTGCATAAACTGCTATGGCTGAGGTCAGATATTGGAATTGCAGGAGCATGCACACCTTTATGTAACAGTGTTGTCGTCAAGACCACATGGTTCGAGGCCGAGGCCAAGACCTCCCTTCCGAGACAGAGACCTCAATGTCCGAGACCGAAAGAACATGGAAACAGCCGAGACCTCAACAAGTTGGGTCTCAGACTGGTCCCGAGACCAACAACACTGATACATGTATGTAATATAACTGAACCATTGAGTTGACCTCATCAAGGGATACTGCATAAACTTGACATAATTGGGTCTTTATTCTGTTTTATTCATTCAAGTGATTCAAATGTCGTTATTGATGCTAAGCTTAGTGAAGAAGGCAGAACAAAACCCATTTAAGTAACCGTTTGCATATGCAGACAACCGACTGAATGCTTGGGTACTTCCATTTTTTTAATTTTGAATGTGGGAATTTAATGAGAGTTACTTTGATTAGATTTTCTGTGACAATTTCTTTTAAGAAGAATCCTTGTCAACTGGAAAACTTGCGGGTAAAACGTCCTGTTTGAGCTTGTTTATGATGTACAACTGGTTGACGTGAAATCTTTCGCAGAAACTAGATTGCTCAAAAATTTACAGGAAATGTCACCAAGAGCACGAGGGTTACAAAATATTTCACAAGTTGTTGGGCTAGTTGCTCTTGCCATTCTCTGTGTTTTCATCGGGGGATGCAATTGGTGGTAGGACATTCGGGACTAGGAAGAAGAACAACAAAATATGAGATTATTTAAAAGATAAATTGTGGCGTGTCACAAGCTGTTAAGAGCACCGGACTCAAGCTCTGGTGTTTCTGATCAGCAGAGTGTGGGTTCGAGTCCTGGTCATGGCACTTCATCCACAGGCAAGACACTTTACCATAATTGCTTTGTCCTTTGGATGGGACATTAAGCTGTTGGTCCTGTGTACTAAGGCTGGTAGTGCAAGGAACACTCATGGAAGAGAAGGGATTAACCCCAGTGTTTCTGGTGGTTCTCATAGCAAGCGCCCTTTTTTACAGGTTTCCTCAGGCTTGTAAGCTACAGTGATTAAGTTCACTTATGAGGCATTCTTGGTTTCTTTACTAGAAACATATAATAATACTAATAATAAATGCCATCATGGCCATTCAAACCAAGAGCTGAATGGGAGTAAAGTAAGCTGTGTCTGCTTTTTAAAGCTCAAAACAAATGAGAAATATTATGAGAAAAGATACAAAAATATTGATAGTTTCTCAAAAAGAAAAACACATTTCCTTTCGCCCTACCCCATTGATGTAAATAAATAAATAGATAGATCCAATGATAAGTAAAGTATGATTTTAAACAATTAAATAATACATACACCAATATGTACATGAAAAATGTAGGGGAAATATTATGTATAAAATAAAACATTTGTGATAATGAAGAATGAATGAACGACAAACAAAATGAGTTTACTCATTTCGACTGTGGTATTTGCAGTCTGCCGAAAATGCTAGACTTTACCTATTCCCCTGGCAGGCACCGTGCAGGTGTAAGGCGTGTTCCCGAAGCGGGTCGTCTTCTGCTTCTTGTCTATAAGTTGTGGAAACGCTCGGGCTGGCTCCTCGTAGCTCCGGCGTGATGTGGAGTCCAGAGTGTAGTGAATCGCCGGAGGCTTCCCTTAAGCCAAAAATAGAGGCACAAATAATTGGGAATCAGGTTGGTTCAGTGGTTTCTGTCCCTGCCTTTCACCTCTGTGGATTCCCGGTCCGAATCCCACCTCAAACTCCGAGCTTTGCATGTGGATTTGACTTTCAGTCGCTACCTGCATTTGCGTGGGGTTTCCCCATTTTCGGGTTCTCCTCCCACATCACGTACATGTTGAATTACAGCCATTTGCAATATAAGAGTTTGCAACCAATTCGTAAAGTTATTCCAAGCATAAGCTGCGAAGCGGGTCAGTGAAGATTTTGATAATTTACCTCCGTGATTGCAGTAGTGCTCACCATCAAGTCAGAAGTAAAAGGGGTTTCGGAACAGTCCATAACGCAACAAGTACAAACTACATTAAAGGCATCGTACACGTTTGGTAATTGTCAAAGACCAGTGTTCTCACTTGGTGTATCCCAACATATGCATAAAATAACTAGCCTGTAAAAATTTGGGCTCAATTGGTCATCGAAGTTGCAAGAAAATGATGAAAGAAAAAACACCCATGTTGTACAAATTTGTGTGCCTTCAGATAGGAATAAAAACTTCTTGCAAGAAGTTTTTATTATTTTAGTGAGAAATTACCTCTTTCTCAAAAACTACGTTACGGAGTCATTTCCTACAATGTTTTATACTATCAACAACTATCAACAGCTCTCCGTTGCTTGTTACCAAGTAAGTTTTTATGCTAATATTTGTTTTGAGTCATTACCAAACGTGTACGATACCTTTAAACTATAATTTGATAAAGTACAATTTGTGAAGACCCAAGCCAAAAAGAATCAGTTTTCAGAAGTAGCGAAATGGCATTATAAAGTGAAGACATTGGAAACATCAGCCTTGATATCAACGTCATGTGTTGTCTTCGTAAGGATAAAAACATCATTGTTTAATTTTAGTCTGAAGCTTGCTGGTAATGAAGTTCATACTGGAACTTTTTTTATGAGAAATATTTCTTTCTGAACTGATGTCATCAGAAAACTGTATCTGAAAACCTAAAGGAAACGCAACAGCTGATTTCGGTTGTTACAGCCCAAATTAAGGAAAATGTGTTTACGTGCTGAAAATTGTGCAGGGTTTTTCACCATTTTTTCCTGACTCACAAAACGGATTAAGCCACAATGATAATTAATGACAATAAAAAGTTACTGGGTAAGAAGTACAGCAGCTTTGGATAGTATAATGCATTTTGAGAAACTTTTCACTTCAAAGTACTGCGGTTATGGAAAAATATATCACTTTTTATCCCCAAAACATTTGAATCTGAGAAGCATTACAGCCGTAACGCTTCTGAGAGTGTGTGTTCCAGTGCAGATTATTCTTCCTATACGTGGACATAACCGCTCCAGATTTTCGGCAATATCTCAAAAACGGTACCACCTTTTGAAATGAAATTTTCACAGGTTAGTTTTATGTTATATAGGGCCTATCTACAACTATATAGGATTGAAACAAACAGTGGGCTTCAATTACCAAACGTGAACGATGCCTTTAAACATTCTACTTATTGAGAAACTTAAAGGCCCAAATTGGGTTGTTTTTTGAAAGCTCTTTTCTTCTATTTGATGAGCAAACAAACCCAGTTTTAAGGTAATGGATGATAATAGTAAACAAACCACTTGGTGCTCTTGGTAGGGTAACCTCCCTGTTGTCACGGCAACATGTCCAATTCGTTGTTCCTGGAAAGAAGTTAAGAGATGCACACTTTAACCTTGGCGTCGTATCACCATAAAATCACACTCCTACTTCAACATATGGCCTACTTGCTTATTACTTGCTTGTGTGAATGCGTGCAATACGTTTCTTTTTCTTCCTTTTTTCGTCTTTTTCTCTTTTTGGTGTTCAAAATCCCTTTTCGCATAGTCTAAAACAGACCCTATAAGAAAATTGTGTGAGCTTTTTATCATCAGAAAGAATCACACGCTCACACCGTCCTATTTAAATTTGCAGCAGGTGGGAACATGAAAGTTCCTCCATAAAGACCCATGGGAGGTGATTGTATGCCGGGCTGGTGTTTTGGTATCAATTTATGGGTCAATGTTCAACCAAACAGGGCATTCACCTAGCTATATGTTTCAGTATGAGAACATGTGGATTTTGAGTATTTTTGACCGAAACATGGCAAAGTAAACAACTTTTGTTAACAAACCTACTGTAAAAGCGTTTTAAAACTCTTGGACGATACAATTATTTTCACCTAAATCGTTTCCTTCGTCTTTGATGCAAACTTGATGATAAAATTACGTTGTGAAAACAGACATCGAGCTTGTTTTCCCGCCCATTTTAAGTCAATTCAACAAACTTATAAAAAATGGAACTGTATCAGTGATATCAACGGATATACTTACGTATGTGGGTACACATTTCTGGAAACCGTGACCGGAAGAGATTGAAATCTGGACTCCAGATGCCAAAGGTCTGTTCGATTTAAAGTTATTATAAAACAAAATATGTTAGTAAAATGGTCTGTTAATATTATAATGCTTTGACCGACCAAGGGATGGCAAAAATAAATCGCAGTTAAAGAAGAAAAACATATTCTGCCCCGAAGAAACGAGTGAATGGTATCTGTTCTTGGACAGTGATACTCGTAAATTCTTACACAGTATCTTCTGAGAGAAGTAAGATCGAAGTCGGTCTTATCCGGTGTCAAGGTTACACAGGGATTTCGAGTCGATTCGACCGAAGAAACGACTGAGTCGTGCTGATCAAAATCTTCTCTTGGTTTGGGTCGAATTATGACCTGAAGTTTTAGATCGAAGTTAGATTCTAGACAGTGCATTTTTTTAAAAGGTGTCCAGTGACGTTGAAGTGATTTCTTACGTGATTGTCCTTGTTGTACGGACTCTGGTACACCAGTCCTATCGAATGTGGATTCTGCCGCCGTGTTGGCGAGAAAACCCTCGTCACGGACCTCGGCTTTGTCTGGTCATTTGTGCAGGAGAAATCGGTCAGTGTGGTAGTCCGCGGACGTCTGTAACGTCGGGTAAACACGTTAGCCATGCTGACAATTTTAACTGTTTCTGTTGGCAATCATTCAGCTGACAGTTATTTTCGCCAAATGTTTTGTGCAGAATTGCTCATGCAGCAGACTTCAAGACGAAGTATGGTTTTACACCCCACGCTTAATGTAGTAGACAACGTGCGCAGCGACAAGCGTAGTTACGCGCGTCTTTCTTGTGTGACGTCATGAAATCAACACAGTTGAGTGTATTAAAGCTGCGTTCCTATGATCTACGGGGTTCTGGATGGACCATCCGCCATTGTGGAAATAAACACCCTGAATACATGACACGAAAATTACGGATGTGCGTGCCACGTAAATTCTTCAAATGAATTGTTGGATTTTGTCTACCGAAGGAGGCCTAATGTATGATTGCTATCAGTTGATGGGGGGAAAAGGCACCATTAGTATTCAACGGGAGACTTTTGAGAACAATTGCGTACAAACTCATACTCGAGCGAACCTTTAAGATTTGTAATACATGTTGGTGAGGTAAATTTTCAGTATACCAATTAAAACAAACAAAGAATGATTTATTTATTTTATTTATTTATTTATTTATTTCCAGGCAAACAGTAGGCCTACATACAAAGAATAAACAGTAAAGGACTACACAGAGAACAAGCCTGCTGATAACCAATATGCGAAATTAATTACTATTTACAGGCGATCCAGACAATAAAACCTACAATTGACAAAGGCACAAAAAAAGTACAAGAACAAATACGTCATAAAAATTGTGAAAATTACACATATCAATATCAATATCAACATCAATGATTATATAATTCTGCCGTCTTCAGCAAAAATAATGAAAAGAATGCTTACAGTTGAAAATATATATAAGATAGCTGAAAATATTTCATAATCAGTACAGTGTGCATAATGAGTGCCAGTAAAATTAGACCGAAATTACTTCGAAGGATGATAGCTTTGCAACGCAATTTACAATGTAGAGCCCAAATTCAGAACCAACCGTCCATCGATCATTTTTACGGTCACTTGCTTCTCGAATATGCATAAGTTCTACAGTTCGACAGGGTATAGGTGATGGAGTGTGCCTTTGGTGAGCATTGATTTTGGCACTCGGCCAGAGGACACCATAAGAAAGAGTTTTGGCTATATAGGCCCATCGGAATTTTTCGTCTTGCGTCTTGCACCTACCTACAGGGTCATAGATTGATAAATAGTCCAAAATGACCACAAAAACCTACTTGGTAGTAAAGCACTGCAGCTGTCGATAGTATAAACTTAATTGAGAAAGGAATCCCTTCGAAGTTATGGTTTGGATAATTTGTCACCCCGAAAACTCTTGCATCTGAGAAACGATTTGTGCATTGAATCTTTTCTTAGATTTCTGCTGAGGGTTTGTGTCCGTTCGTGAATGCTTCTGCCAGAGATGCGGTTGGTACCCGCTTTCACCTCGCTAAACGTGGATGGATTCGACGTTCTTGTGAAAATGTCGTGACAGTGTTTTGCTGTTTTCTCAGCAAGTATAGGCACTGTATTCAACTAAAACTGTCACATGTGATTTGTTTTTTTCTTGATAACTTTGCTTATAGATGAGCATTACGTCGACAAAAACCAATCTATTACCCTATAATTTTAAGGATGTGTGCCGTGCTACCTCGTTCATATGCTATGTGAATGAATAACAAATCAGCTAGAAATACACCTGTTGCGACCCCCTTTTCATATTTCCCACCAATTTATTTCATTATAAAATAATGCTCTCTTGGAACTCCCGCAAAATTTGTATGAAGTAGGATGAGGATGAGGAACTAAGTTATATCCTATACACTCAAAGATTATTCTGTAATTTCTGAATATAAAATACTCTGCATGCAATCTGGAGGTCGCAGGTTCAAATCCAGCTCTAAATATTTCTTTGTTCAACCCAAAATTGATTATATGGAATAATACATGACTATAATAAAATGTACAAGAGATCAACCATTTCATATATCACTGATTCACTAAATTTAAGACATTATTTGAGACACTTTGCTTATTTCAAATTAATTATACGTTGAGTTATCATCAAACCATTCCTGTTTCTTCTCAGGCAAATGTTTTCTGCACTGACCAATGAAGACTTCGAATGTTAGTTCCTACTCCACAGATCGGATGTAGTTTTTACATCGACCCAAGGGTTTTAGTGTAAGTTCATCAAGAATCTCGTGACCTTGACCTGGTAGAAGGTCAAAGTTGAATCGATGAAGCAACTTGGCCAAGAGAACGCGGGCTTCGATCTGAAAATGAAATAAACGGATGCACATGAAACATACGAAGTAATTTGTGGACAAGTTAAATGATTGTATGTGCCTATAGAGTGGCTGGGAATACACGCTGACCACACCCCTACAACCCCACCCTTAACTCCCGTACACCCGCATTGGAAAGGAGTAATTGTCATTCTTCGATTTGCTTCGATCGGATACTAAATCAAATAATAAAAGTATATAAAATGATGCACATTATTTTATTACTAAATTGTAAAGTCTGAAATAGTATATTATTGTGGCTGTAAAGTTGCTGGGAATACACTTTCGGCTTGCCACCCGCAACCCCAACGGCCCCCATTGAAAAGGAGTATACAATATTGGCATGTCACATCCATGTGTTCGCACAAACATTCAATATCTTGTAATATGAGTTTACTCACCATGGCAAACTGTTGACCAATGCAATTACGGCTGCCCAAAGAAAATGGAAAGTAGGCATACTGTGGTCTGAAAGGGTTAAACGAAATAATAGTTCCAAACTCAATATAAATCAATGTTTGGCTCGTTTGCAACATTTCAATAACATTGCAATCTTTTTTCGTCACTTATATTTAAAGATCAATATTATTTAATACCATTAAATTGAATTTTGAAATAGTTATGCTAAACCAGTAGGTGAAAATTGCTTTCAGAAGTGGGTTTCCTTCTGTTTGCACCACCCATGTGTAAACGTAATTGAGATTTACAAGTGACGTAGAAGGACAGTTGTCTTACTTGTCATCACTGGCATTGAAGCGATCAGGATCAAACTGCAACGGATCGTGGAAATATTCCTCCATTCTTGCCATAGCAAACGAGTTCATCTGCACGGAATAATAATAATCAGGATTTGATACAATGTCATCTTTATAACAGCTCTAGCTACAAAATACTATTTATTTTTATTTGTCCATACAATTGCACCTGTTTAGTTTTTGACCTATGCAATTTGTTCAGCGCCTTAGAGCTTGCCTGCATGATTAAGGCGCTATAACCACTGGCTGATTCGTTTCACATTAAAACTAACCATGGTATCGGTATACACCTGGTTATTGTATGGAGGTGGAAATACCTCAATGGTTATTATGTTATACCCAGTAGTATAAAATGTACGTCCAACCCTTTGCTTATAAGATTTTGTTCTCGTCTGTAAATACAAATTTTGTGTTTAAATGACAAGTGTTCCATTTTGCGTTATTTGTTGAGTTGACGATTACTTTGAAGGGGCGGTAAAGCCGTCCATAACAGAACTATCGGTGGTGTCGAATGCAATGTCAGCTTTCACTGTTAGCACTGGTAGGTTCTTTATAGTTCTTTATAGTTGGCACATCGGGGTAGGAGTTTTGGAGGATCATTTTCCAAGACTGAGCTCAAACCCCTCTTCCCAAGTCACCCCATTATCCAAATTTCATAACCATACACTTCGTGCATTTTTGATTAATTTTCATCGGTGTAAAGTAAACATTTGTAATTAATGTTACTCCAATAACAAAATACAAGAATTAGATAGTATGTGCAATTTTAACTTACGGCTGTTTGTGTCACAAACCTACCATAACAATAGTCCCTTTTGGTATCGTATAGCCTTTGACTGTGACGTCATGGGCAAGCTCTCTCCCAGTACCCGTTACAGGAGGCCAGAGACGCAGTACTTCTTTAAGAACCTAAAGTAAAGAAAGTTGAGTTAAAGGCACTGAACACGTTTGGTAATTGTCAAAGACCAGTGTTCTCACTTGGTGTATCCCAACATATGCATAAAATAACAAGCCTGTGAAAATTTGGGCTCAGTTGGTCATCGAAGTTGCAAGATACTGTTGAAAGAAAAAACACCCTTGTTGTACAAATTTGTGTGCTTTCAAAAGGCTTCTTGCAAGAAGTATTTTATTATTTTAGTGAGAAATTACCTCTTTCTCAAAAACTACGTTACTTCAGAGGGAGTCGTTTCTCACAATGTTTTATACTATCAACAGCTCTCCGTTGCTCGTTACAAAGTTAGTTTTTATATTAATATATATTTTGAGTAATTACAAAACGTGTACAGTGCCTTTAAGCAAATCAATCAGTGTCGGGTTTGTTAATTCATTGGTAGTCTCGATTCAAAACGTTAGGGGGTACATGGTTATATCAAATACTTTGTGTCGGTGGGTTCTGTAATTCATTAGACTGGGGTTTGATAATAATAATAATAATAATACTACAAAGCATTTATAAGGCGCTATACAAAGAACAGAGCGCCTTACACTTTACAAAGGTTGGGAAACAAAAGAACAAAAATCAATACAAAAACGAACCAACGACAAGCCAGAAACTAACAAAAACAGGAGCAAATTAGGATGGTTCATGTCTTACATGATTACATTTGAACACAGAAGTTAAGTGATTATCAAACATGGTTTTAGGTGCTGTACCGATGTGCACTTTTTATAAACCGTGTGTGTCCAAGTCATATTACGGCTTTTGTTTTTGCCGTATCTTTATACGTACCTGCATCATGTAACTGAGTTTAACAACGTCGCTGTATTCCAAGTAATCCTTATCCCCATATACAGACTCTACCTCGGTTTTCAATCTGTTTAACAATCAAACAAAATTGATTCACATGGATATATTTAAGACGAGATTATTTTCGATTTTAAAAAGCTCAATGATTTTAAAGTTCATACAATCATGTAGCAATCCCTTAAAAAAATATTTCTTTCGCGAATACCGTCAAAGATGAGAATTGAACATTTAGAGAAAAAAAAAAGAAAGAAAAAAAAGAAGAAACAAATAATCAACTTTGCTAGTTTTTCGCTATTTTGATCAAAGCAATCGTAAAATCTCCGACAAAATATAAGCTGTCTTTCGTTGTTTTCAATGTTAACTTTTTTATAGCTTTGTGATTTTAGTCTCTTACCTGTGCATGACTTCTGGATGGTGACCAAGTTCTAGCAAAGTGAAACTCAGCAAATTGGCAGTAGTCTCTTGACCTGCAAGAGATAATATATAATTAATCGGCTTGGGTTTTTTGTAAGGGACTTAAACACCCATAGGCCTACTTAGGCAAATTGGTCGTTTCTATGAAAGTCTGTGTGTTTCTGAAAGAGATGTAAGAAATGATGAATGTTAATATTTCTCGATACAAACAGTGGTTCATTTTATTTTGGTTCAATCCAGGGGCGGATCCAGGATTTTCCAAACGGGGGGGCGTGAAAATATTCCAAGCAGCAAAATGATAAATGAAGTTTGTTGCCCCATTTCTCCCTCCCCTTCTCTCTCTCTCCCTCTTTTTTTCTTTTCTCCCTCTTTTTTTTTTTTTTTTTTAATATGAAAAAGGGGGGGCGTGCGCCCCCACGCCCCCCTGGATCCGCGCCTGCAATCATTAACTCAATCGCTATGGGTTTTTTGTTTAATCAATTAAACCAATTTAAAAGCGACTATGGAAATTTAAGTTCAACATTTTCTCAAAGTTGAAGGACTTCAAATAATTATAAGAAGACAGATTCCCATTACCAGCAACAAAGAAGGTGACAAACTCGTCTATGACGTTTTCCATCGGGTTTTTATCTTTTCCAGACACTTCAGTCACTGATTTTAAGATGTATGTTAAGATATCTTGAGGTACATCTTCCTCCCGTTGCAATGCTTCCAATCTTTGCTCGATGCATTTTCTTCCGGTTTCTCTTAGGAACTTGATGCTATCTCGGACTTCTTGTTTGTATTTTCGAGCAGCTGGAAACGGATTAAACTGCAAAGATTTTAAGATATTTACAGGAATGATTATGAAGTTAAAATAATACCATAAACTTGTTAGGAGTATGTTTCATTGATATTTTGTGTTTTACTTGTAAAATTACCATCATAAATTGTGACAACGGTAACTTGGAAAGACATGTTAAAGGGTTTGGGTACCTTTTGTAGATCAATTTTTTGGCCATGACCTGAATCCCTAAACTCACTGTGAATGAAGATGTATGTAATATAATTCACCTGTAGAAGTTTCAGCTTCATTAGTCGTCAAGTTTTTGAGAAAAAAGAGCTTTGTTTTCAGGTGAGTCGCGTAAATACCAGTACTGGTAAATACGTTGTACATGCTAAAATAATGTTCGTCTCCCGAGACGAAAATTATTTTCGTGACGTTGTTTTACTAATTTCGCAAAAACTACAGCACCTCAGCAAGTAATATTTTAAGGGAAGTTTTTTACCATCTTTATCTTCAAACCGTGTAAGTTTAATGTAAATCTGTGGACATTGTGTTATGTTTCGTACAAAAAGTACCCAAACTTCATTTACTCAATAAATATACAGATTATACATGTGTATCCTCCCGTGTCCGGTTTTCGATGTACTATTTTTTTATTTTCTTTTATTTAAAAAAAAATAAAAAAAATATATCACCTATACACTACCCTAAGTTTACCTTCCTAATTATAAAAATATAATAAATTAAAACTAACATTGAAAGACATTGACCATTTCACGATCTTCGATGACTTCAATAGCGTCCCATTTGTTTTGTTTTTTTTTTACCTGTTTTCGAGACAGGAAGAAAGTGGTGCCTGGTGAAGATATACGCAGAAGAAACATCTGCAGTGACTACAAGTGTTCTGTGTGACGTTGTGTATGACTCTATAGCCAGTATTCCAGTTCTTTATATTTAAAATATTTTTTTTTTAATTTATTATAATTTAAATGGTAATTTGCAAAACTTAAAAAAAAAAAAAAAAAAAAAAAAAAAATAAAAAATAAGTCTTTTATCTGATTTTTTTAAATTTTTTTTTTATGTTTCTTTATATTTTTATTTTATAATATATATCATAGCATATCATATTTGAATCACATTGAAATTTAATGTTTTTAATTTAAAATAATAAATAATAAATAAAAAATATTAAAAAAAAAAAAAAATCCAGATAAAAAGAAATATATATAAGGCACATGGCTTCTTTAAGCTCTGTATTTTTTTTCCCCAGAATGCTCAGCAGAATTTTACATGATTTTATCATCGTGATTTGAAAATTGAAAAAATTTTTCGATGATTTTTTTTCGGGCAAAATTTTTTTTTATATGGACATATTTTTATATTTTGTACCTTGTAGAAAATGCTAAAATAACACAAAATTTTGCATACAAGTGCAACTTGCCAGTGGAGCCTCACATAATTCTAAGTTTTGGTCAAAGGAGGAGAGACTTTTTTTGGCAAGTCAAACCACAAAAATTGTATCTAGGGACTGTTTACATCGCGCGCAGAGAGGTAAAAGATTTGCATCGATTTCAGGGACGCCCTGAAAACAGGACCTGATACATCTCCAATACAGGTTTATTTTATACCATGTAATGTATGTAGCAAATATTGCAATAATCATGTTCGTTATATTTACCTGAATGAATGGTGAAGTGGCAATAGAACTCATGCCATGAAAACACTTATTAATTGCTTCAGTGAATGGAGATTTCTCGTCAAATACAACATTAAGGTCCAACCCAAACGCCACCTGATTGAAAACAACAGTAATTATAACGCTACAAAAATCATTATAAGCGATTCAGATTCAAATATGACAGAAGTGATAACATTACTTTCCATTTAACTCCAATGTTGTGAGCCAAAGATAGGGTTTTTACATTTTGCATTGGTGAACCTTTCTGGTAAAAAATGGATGTGGTTTGTGATCAGTTCTTTTAGAGTGAGACTGTTTGGTCTGTGTATAAACCACAGAACAAGGACCCTTAAGCAAGATCAAAGTATTCTGACGTCCTATTATTCTCTTGCTAAATATATCTGCACTATCAAATAAGATTCCATTGAATTGATTTACTAGGTATTATAATACTCAATGCATTTTGTATTGATTGGTTTAATGTTCGTACTTTAGCAATTACATCCAGTGTTGTTCTATTAAATTCATCCAACATGGCCACTTCTGTCTTGCCATCAGCTTTATGGCTCAGTTTCTCAATAAGAAGATCTGCACTGGCATTAAACTGATGCATCAAATTCACCAAATATCTAAGAACAAAAACACCAACAAAAATAATGATCACAAAAATTGAAACTTGAGACCATGGTGTGGGTTGAAAGATCTTAATCAATTTAACGTTTTGTTGCAGATCTTAAGTTTTGAATTAAGTTTTGAATTGTTTAAAAAGAAAAGTCTTTAGCTTAGTCTTAAAAACAGAAAGAGACTGTATCGATTTAATGTGAGAGGGTAATCCATTCCTAATGACTTGTCCCCAGTGGATTTTTCATTTTACCTTTTGGGTAACTTAAGAGTAGCCTGTTATTAGAACGCAGAGAATAGTTAGAATGGTCTTTAACATGCAACATATCAATGATGTACTTTGGAGCGAGGTCATGAAAGGCCTTGAATGTCAATAAAATAATTTTGAATTGCAATACGATATTGAATAGGCAGCCAATGTATCTGATTGAGTAAGGGAGTAACATGGCTCCATCTTGCGGTGCCACATACAAGCCAAATAAGTGGTGATCGGTGGCTACTGCAGAATTACCAATTCAATCTCAAAACACGAGGTGTACTAAACATCTTTTAAAAACTGGATTGAATGGTCATATCTTTAATGGTCATATCAATAAAGATTAAATATTAAGAAATCCTAAGCTTAGTGGTAGGCTTCATAATTTGGCGTGGTTTACCTTTTGTGAAATGCGGGATTCAGGAGAGATCGCTTGGGTCCGTGGACTGCTGGATTCAACTCACAAACGATGCTATCACCCATAAGTCGAGCACCAAATATCTTCATGAAAATCCAATAGAATGAGTATGGCTTTCTATGGATCATAGTATCGGTGCATAAGATTTTCTTGGATCAAGAGTAAAATGAAAATGAACGGCAATTTATTTATTGAAATAAAAACCATTTGATTTCTCTCATCAATAAGTAAAATGTTAGCCTGTAATTACCTACAGATATCTAGTTATATTTTATATTATACTCCATAGCCCTACTGGATTCAATCATTTTAATATAAGTTCAAGTGGCCTACCTTGACAAACTCTGCATCTAACACTATGACCATCGGATTGAAGAGCATAAATACGTGGAATATCGGGCCATATTCTTTCATTCTATATTACAGATAGACAAAATGTTTAAAATAAAACACAAATAATAAAATGCCTCAGAAAAAAAGGTTAATGGTAATTGAAATTGTTTGACACTTTTTGTTATCACCAAGGAAGACTTGTTAAGTCACTCCGAACGCTGTGATCTGAACGCTGTGATTACGAGACATGGCTGAACCCGTCCACTGTGGTTGAACCTCAGCTCAGACCGCCTGCCCCCTCTTGCCACCCCGTAAAATTTATCAAAGAAAAACCAATCGTGGAATTTGTTTGGTTTTCGCAAATAACATAATATAATATTATAATATAAATAACAAGCCTGTGAAAATTTGGGCTCAATTGGTCATCGAAGTTGCAAGAAAATCATGAAAGAAAAAACACCCTTGTTGTACAAATTTGTGTGCTTTCAGATAGGAATAAAAACTTCTTGCAAGAAGTTTGTATTATTTTAGTGAGAAATTACCTCACTCTCAAAAACTACGTTACTTCAGAGGGAGTCGTTTCCTACAATGTTTTATACTATTAACAGCTCTCCGTTGCTTGTTACCAAGTAAGTTGTTGTGCAAATATTTGTTTTGAGTCATTACCAAACGTGTACGATACCTTTAATAAAGGGGCTTATTATAGTAACTGTTATTATTTACTAAAAATTAAAATATAAAGCAAACGCTCGGCAACCTCGTCCCCATGGTTTACTTTATTTCCAACCATCCCAACCATGTTTACAATAGTAAACCCTGGGAGGGAAACTCCTTACTTGGACCCTGATTGGACAACGACTGGTGTACAACAGTGTATTCAGTATTCACCATGTTCGCAGCCAGACTATTCTAATTTGCATACGTATCCAAAAATTTTGGATATGCAAATGATCCAATACCAGGGTGAGAGAGCGGTCAACTTCGTCACCTCGTACTGCTCGACACACCCTGGGGACGAGGTTGAACTCTCGGTGTATGGATGGGTCACATAATATAGCCTATGCGCATCTTTGACGTACCGTAGTACCATGGAGGTAGAACCACTACAAGTCACGTGATAACATGTAAACATTGGTCGTGCAATCGGTCTATTGGGATTATTGACACAAAACGTTACTTACATGTCTACAAATGAGTAAGCGAATGACAAGTTCCTCTTCTTGTAACTGATCAGCAAGTTCAAATGACCTGTGAAGAAACTGGTGGACATGATTTGTCAACAACAGGTTATTATAGGACCTCAATATCAATTCGCCGTATTCTTGACCGCGTGAGGGCGTTTATGGACCAATTTTTACGTGATGGTAAACAAACGGGGGTTTTTCACTTTTGTTATTATGTTTATTTATTTCGGTAATGATGCAAGAAAACTATATAAAGGCAATTCAAGTGAAACTGTCGTTGTGATGCAAGACATTCCCTGAAGAAAGCGACCTCATGCGGTCAAAAATATGGTCAATTGATCAAGATGGTTGTCAGTGAGACACCAGCAACTTGACATCATTAATTCACATCATCGGATCATCCTCCATGCACCCACTTCAAAGTAATGTGTTTCGTGTTTACAGTGACCCATCACTCATGAAACTCGAAGTAGCATGAGGGACCGTGTATATGAATAGTACCAAATTCTTTATAATAACAACTTTGCAGTAATCATGATGAATGACAGAACGCGCAGTATTAAGTAAATGATGGGTTAGACTTTGAAAAATGATGTTTATATAGAATAGGAAAACACTTCTTCTATTAGGCTTAATGGTGTGCGGTGAAAATTATTTGCAAGGTGTAAAGAAGAAAAAGGGAAACAAGCAAAACAAGCTTTTTACTACAAACCATCCAACAACAGAACTCCAATTTGGCTCATAACTCCCCGTCTAATAACCAGTCTAATGTAATATTGTAAAAGTCCATATGGATCCCTCTCCAACCACACACCATTCATAGAACAAGTGTTTTCTTCTTCTATATGAACTTACTATTGTTTAAGTTCAAACCATCACGATTGTACTTTTTGTCATTCCCAATGTTTACTGTAAAGTTATTATTATAAACCATTCGGTCATAAATATTGTGAGTGTTTTACCCATACACTTGTGTTAAGCACATGTACATACGCTCAGTACTTTCCCGAGTCCTGTGAAAAATCCACAGGCATTACTTGGGTGGGATTCGAGCCCACGACTTTTGTCATTGTACAGCAGATTTTCTTTTCACATGACTCGAGAAAGTACCGAAGTAGGCTCTATACAGTGTTTTGTATGGGTAAAGCACAAATAATATTATTTCATTCCCATAACTGCATATAGATATTTATTCAAAGTATAGTCGCAAACGTTTACACACTCACCTTTCCCTCGGGGGTGACGGAATATGTGCATACTTCCGATGCTGATAATGAACGAACATCACAAAAGCCAAAAACAAGACTGTTATGCAGATCACAGGGACGAGAAACATAACGGTAAACATATCGGCAGCCATTTTCAGTACCGGTAAAAATGGAAGTCTTACGGTTGCGTATAAGGCCTACCCCGGAAACCAAGTGACGTTATTTAGTTTTGGTGATAGAGCAAACAAAAGGGGTCAGAAAGACCAAGCTACGGCTGAGCTTGTTCACTGAAAATTATAACAATGGCATATACTTGTGACCTTGGTGTACCGATAACACTGTAGTTTGGTGCTTGTTGCTTATGCCATGGAGGTAGAGCCGCACCCACGATAGGTCAAAACCTGACTATAAAGGCATCGTACACGTTTGGTAAAATGTCAAAGACCAGTGTTCTCATTTGGTGTATCCCAACATTATGCATAAAACAACAAGCCTGTGAAAATTTGGGCTCAGTTGGTCATCGAAGTTGCAAGAAAATGATGAAAGAAAAAACACCCTTGTTGTACAAATTTGTTTGCTTTCAGATAGGAATAGTTTTTATTATTTTAGTGAGAAATTACCTCTTTCTCAAAAACTACGTTACTTCAGAGGAAGTCGTTTCTCACAATGTTTTATACTATCAACAGCTCTCCGTTGCTCGGGCAAGTCAGTTTTTATGCTAATATATATTTTTAGTAATTACCAAATGTGTACAGTGCCTTTAACAGGGAGACGTGGGGGCCCACAGGGCGTTGTGGCGTATTAGTATTGGTGTGCTCACAGGAGGGCCCTTGTGGGGTCTTTTACACGATGGAACATTGGACCCTACAAAGTGTTTTTTTGTTCAACTTAACCCCCACAGAGGAATTCTTTAGAAAAGGCAATGATGGAACAACGATAGCAGAACCCCACAAACCTAATCCATAAGGTTGTGTGCGTGTGTTTTTAAACAATCAAATTAAAGCATTTTAATTGGAGCTTGCTGTCATCTTATTCTAAATTTCAATAAAGTAAAAATAAAACAGAAACATATGAGTAGTGTAAGTCACTTCTTTCCCAAGCACTTACCCAAAACCTAAATCCCTTCATGGAAACTAAGTATGGATTCGGTTCGAAAATTGAAAAATCACAAGGGGTAAGTCCAGCATTATTATCAAATTTGGGTACAAAAATATAAAAATCAAAAGGGGCAAATCCAGCATTTTTATCAAATTTGGTTTAAAAAAGTGAAAAAAAATTACAGGGGATAGGCCTATGTCCAGCATTTTAATCAAATTTGGTTCAAAATTTGAAAAAATCTCAAGGGGTAAGTCCAGCATTTGTGTCAAATTTGGGTCAAAAGTGAAAAAATCACAAGGGGTTAGTCCAGCATTTTTATCAATATTAGGTCAAAAATTGAAAAAATCACAAGGAGTAAGTCTAGCATTTTTATCTAATTTGGGTCAAAAATTGAAAAAATCTCAAGGGGTAAGTCCAGCATTTTTATTAAATTTGGGCCAAATATT
The DNA here is from genome assembly GCA_021014325.1 of Plazaster borealis. Lineage (NCBI taxonomy): Eukaryota > Metazoa > Echinodermata > Asteroidea > Forcipulatida > Labidiasteridae > Plazaster > Plazaster borealis. Next base: position 6,074,849 of record CM037456.1, on the reverse strand, counting down.
GAAAAATTCACAAGGGGTAAGTCCAGCATTTTAATCAAATTTGGGCTAAATATTGAACAAATCACAAAGAGTAAGTCTAGCATTTTTATCTAATTTGGGCCAAATATTGAAAAGATCACAAAGGGTAAGTCAAGCCTTTTTTATTAAATTTGGGCCAAATATTGAAAAATTCACAAGGAATAAGTCCAGCATTTTTATCAAATTTGGTTAAAAGTTAGAAAAAAATCACGTTAGGCTTAAGTTCAGCATTTGTGTCAAAGTTTGGCCAAATATTGAAAAATCACAAGAGGCAAGTCCAGCATTTGTATCAAATTTGCGTCAAAAAATCGAAAAAATCAAAAGGGGTTAGTCCAGCACTTTTATCAATATTGGGTCAAAAATTGGAAAAGATCACAAGGGGTAAGTCCGGCATAATCAAATTTGGGCTAAATATTGAACAAATCACGAGGGGTAAGTCCAACATTTTTATCAAATTTGGGCCAAATATTGAATAAATCACGAGGGGTAAGTCCAACATTTTAATCAAATTTGGGCCAAATATTAAAAAGATCACAAGGGGTAAGTCCAGCATTTTTATTAAATTTGGGCCAAATATTGAAAAATTCACAAGGGGTAAGTCCAGCATTTTTATCTAATGTGGTTCAAAAATTGAAAAAATTACAAGGGGTAAGTCCAGCATTTTTATTAAATTTGGGCCAAATATTGAAAAATTCACAAGGGGTAAGTCCAGCATTTTAATCAAATTTGGGCCAAATATTGAAAAAATCACAAGGGGTAAGTCCAGCATTTGTGTCAAATTTGGGTCAAAAAGTGAAAAAATCACAAGGGGTAGGCCTAAGTCCAGCATTTTTATCAATATTGGGCCAAATATTGAAAAGATCACAAGGGGTAAGTGCAGCATTTTTATCAAATTTGGTTAAAAGTTAGAAAAAATCACAAGGGGTAAGTCCAGCATTTTTATTAAATTTGGGCCAAATATTGAAAAATTCACAAAGGGTAAGTCCAGCATTTTTATTAAATTTGGGCCAAATATTGAAAAAATCACAAGGGGTAAGTCCAGCATTTTAATCAATATTGGGCCAAATATTGAATAAATCACAAGGGGTAAGTCCAGCATTTTTTTTCAATATTGGGCCAAATATTGAATAAATCACAAGGAGTAAGTCCAGCATTTTAATCAAATTTGGGCCAAATATTGAAAAAATCACAAGGAGTAAGTCCAGCATTTTAATCAAATTTGGGCCAAATATTGAAAAGATCACAAGGTGCAAGTCCAGCATTTTAATCAAATTTGGGCTAAATAATGAACAAATCACAAGGGGTAAGTCCAGCATTTTAGTCAAATTTGGGCAAAATATTGAAAAAATCACAAGGGGGTAAGTCCAGCATTTTTATCAAAATTGGGTCAAAAATTGAAAAAAATCACAAGGAGTAAGTCCAGCATTTTTATCTAATTTGGTTCAAAAATTGAAAAAATCTCAAGGGGTAGGTCCAGCATTTTAATCAAATTTGGGCCAAATATTGAATAAATCACAAGGGGTAAGTCTAGCATTTTAAACAAATTTGGGCCAAAAATTGAACAAATCACAAGGGGTAAGTCCAGCATTTTCATCAAATTTGGGTCAAAAAGTGAAAAAAATCACAAGGGGTAAGTCCAGCATTTTTATCAATATTGGGTCAAAAATTGAAAAAATCTCAAGGGGTAAGTCCAGCATTTTTATTAAATTTGGGTCAAAAATTGAAAAACCTCACAGGGAGTAAGTGTAGAATTTTTATCAAATTTGGGTCAAAAATTGAAAAATCTCAATGGGTAGGCCTAAGTCCAGCATTTTTATTAAATTTGGGCTAAATATTGAAAAAATCACAAGGGGTAAGTCCAGCATTTTAATCAAATTTGGGCCAAATATTGAAAGAATCACAAAGAGTAAGTCAAGCATTTTTATTAAATTTGGGCCAAATATTGAAAAATTCACAAGGAGTAAGTCCAGCATTTTTATCTAATTTTGTTAAAAGTTAGAAAAAAATCACAAGGGGCATGTCCAGCACTTTAGTCAAATTCGGGCCAAATATTGAAAAGATCACAAGGTGCAAGTCCAGCATTTTAATCAAATTTGGGCTAAATAATGAAATATTTATCAATATTGGGTCAAAAATTGAAAAAATCACAAGGAGTAAGTCCAGCATTTTAAACAAATTTGGGCCAAAAATTGAACAAATCACAAGGGGTAAGTCCAGCATTTTAGTCAAAGTTGGGCCAAATATTGAAAAAATCACAAAAGGTAAGTCCAGCATTTTTATCAAGTTTGGGTCAAAAAGTGAAAAAATCAAAAGGGGTAAGTCCAGCATTTTTATCAATATATGGTCAAAAATTGAAAAACCTCACAGGGAGTAAGTATAGAATTTTTATCAAATTTGGGTCAAAAATTGAAAAGATCACAAAGGGTAAGTCAAGCATTTTTATTAAATTTGGGCCAAATATTGAAAAATTCACAAGGAGTAAGTCCAGCATTTTTATCAAATTTTGTTAAAAGTTAGAAAAAAATCACAAGGGGCATGTCCAGCATTTTAATCAAATTTGGGCCAAATATTGAAAAGATCACAAGGTGCAAGTCCAGCATTTTAATCAAATTTGGGCCAAATATTGAAAAAATCACAAGGGGTAAGTCCAGCATTTTTATCAAATTTGGTTAAAAGTTAGAAAAAAATCACGTTAGGCTTAAGTCCAGCATATGTGTCAAAGTTGGGCCAAATATTGAAAAATCACAAGAGGTAAGTCCAGCATTTGTATCAATATTGGGTCAAAAATTGAAAAAATCAAAAGGGGTAAGTCCAGCATTTTTATTAAATTTGGGCCAAATATTGAAAAATTCACAAAGGGTAAGTCCGGCATAATCAAATTTGGGCTAAATATTGAACAAATCACAAGGGGTAAGTCCAGCATTTGTGTCAAATTTGGGTCAAATATTGAATAAATCACAAGGGGTAAGTCCAACATTTTTATCAAATTTGGGCCAAATATTGAATAAATCACAAGGGGTAAGTCCAGCATTTTAATCAAATTTGGGCCAAATATTGAAAAGATCACAAGGGGTAAGTCCGACATAATCAAATTTGGGCTAAATATTGAACAAATCACGAGGGGTAAGTCCAGCATTTTTATCAAATTTGGGCCAAATATTGAATAAATCACGAGGGGTAAGTCCAACATTTTAATCAAATTTGGGCCAAATATTAAAAAGATCACAAGGGGTAAGTCCAGCATTTTTATTAAATTTGGTTAAAAGTTAGAAAAAATCACAAGGGGTAAGTCCAGCATTTTTATCTAATTTGGTTCAAAAATTGAAAAAATTACAAGGGGTAAGTCCAGCATTTTTATTAAATTTGGGCCAAATATTGAAAAATTCACAAGGGGTAAGTGCAGCATTTTTATCAAATTTGGTTAAAAGTTAGAAAAAATCACAAGGGGTAAGTCCAGCATTTTTATTAAATTTGGGCCAAATATTGAAAAATTCACAAAGGGTAAGTCCAGCATTTTTATTAAATTTGGGCCAAATATTGAAAAAATCACAAGGGGTAAGTCCAGCATTTTTATCAATATTGGGCCAAATATTGAATAAATCACAAGGGGTAAGTCCAGCATTTTTTTTCAATATTGGGCCAAATATTGAATAAATCACAAGGGGTAAGTGCAGCATTTTTATCAAATTTGGTTAAAAGTTAGAAAAAATCACAAGGGGTAAGTCCAGCATTTTTATTAAATTTGGGCCAAATATTGAAAAATTCACAAAGGGTAAGTCCAGCATTTTTATTAAATTTGGGCCAAATATTGAAAATATCACAAGGGGTAAGTCCAGCATTTTAATCAATATTGGGCCAAATATTGAATAAATCACAAGGGGTAAGTCCAGCATTTTTTTTCAATATTGGGCCAAATATTGAAAAAATCACAAGGAGTAAGTCCAGCATTTTAATCAAATTTGGGCCAAATATTGAAAAGATCACAAGGTGCAAGTCCAGCATTTTAATCAAATTTGGGCTAAATAATGAACAAATCACAAGGGGTAAGTCCAGCATTTTAGTCAAATTTGGGCAAAATATTGAAAAAATCACAAGGGGTAAGTCCAGCATTTTAGTCAAATTTGGGCAAAATATTGAAAAAATCACAAGGGGGTAAGTCCAGCATTTGTGTCAAATTTGGGTCAAATATTGAATAAATCACAAGGGGTAAGTCCAGCATTTTTATCAAAATTTGGGTCAAAAATTGAAAAAATCTCAAGGGGTAGGTCCAGCATTTTTATTAAATTTGGGTCAAAAATTGAAAAATTCACAAGGGGTAAGTCCAGCATTTTAATCAAATTTGGGCCAAATATTGAATAAATCACAAGGGGTAAGTCTAGCATTTTAAACAAATTTGGGCCAAAAATTGAACAAATCACAAGGGGTAAGTCCAGCATTTTTATCAAATTTGGGTCAAAAAGTGAAAAAAATCACAAGGGGTAAGTCCAGCATTTTTATCAATATTGGGTCAAAAATTGAAAAAATCTCAAGGGGTAAGTCCAGCATTTTTATTAAATTTGGGTCAAAAATTGAAAAACCTCACAGGGAGTAAGTGTAGAATTTTTATCAAATTTGGGTCAAAAATTGAAAAAATCTCAATGGGTAGGCCTAAGTCCAGCATTTTTATTAAATTTGGGCTAAATATTGAAAAAATCACAAGGGGTAAGTCCAGCATTTTAATCAAATTTGGGCCAAATATTGAAAGAATCACAAAGAGTAAGTCAAGCATTTTTATTAAATTTGGGCCAAATATTGAAAAATTCACAAGGAGTAAGTCCAGCATTTTTATCTAATTTTGTTAAAAGTTAGAAAAAAATCACAAGGGGCATGTCCAGCACTTTAGTCAAATTCGGGCCAAATATTGAAAAGATCACAAGGTGCAAGTCCAGCATTTTAATCAAATTTGGGCTAAATAATGAAATTTTTATCAATATTGGGTCAAAAATTGAAAAAATCACAAGGAGTAAGTCCAGCATTTTAAACAAATTTGGGCCAAAAATTGAACAAATCACAAGGGGTAAGTCCAGCATTTTAGTCAAAGTTGGGCCAAATATTGAAAAAATCACAAAAGGTAAGTCCAGCATTTTTATCAAGTTTGGGTCAAAAAGTGAAAAAATCAAAAGGGGTAAGTCCAGCATTTTTATCAATATATGGTCAAAAATTGAAATACCTCACAGGGAGTAAGTATAGAATTTTTATCAAATTTGGGTCAAAAATTGAAAAGATCACAAAGGGTAAGTCAAGCATTTTTATTAAATTTGGGCCAAATATTGAAAAATTCACAAGGAGTAAGTCCAGCATTTTTATCAAATTTTGTTAAAAGTTAGAAAAAAATCACAAGGGGCATGTCCAGCATTTTAATCAAATTTGGGCCAAATATTGAAAAGATCACAAGGTGCAAGTCCAGCATTTTAATCAAATTTGGGCCAAATATTGAAAAAATCACAAGGGGTAAGTCCAGCATTTTTATCAAATTTGGTTAAAAGTTAGAAAAAAATCACGTTAGGCTTAAGTCCAGCATATGTGTCAAAGTTGGGCCAAATATTGAAAAATCACAAGAGGTAAGTCCAGCATTTGTATCAATATTGGGTCAAAAATTGAAAAAATCTCAAGGGGTAAGTCCAGCATTTTTATTAAATTTGGGCCAAATATTGAAAAATTCACAAAGGGTAAGTCCGGCATAATCAAATTTGGGCTAAATATTGAACAAATCACAAGGGGTAAGTCCAGCATTTGTGTCAAATTTGGGTCAAATATTGAATAAATCACAAGGGGTAAGTCCAACATTTTTATCAAATTTGGGCCAAATATTGAATAAATCACAAGGGGTAAGTCCAGCATTTTTATCAAAATTTGGGTCAAAAATTGAAAAAAATCACAAGGAGTAAGTCCAGCATTTTTATCTAATTTGGTTCAAAAATTGAAAAAATCTCAAGGAGTAGGTCCAGCATTTTTATTAAATTTGGGTCAAAAATTGAAAAATTCACAAGGGGTAAGTCCAGCATTTTAATCAAATTTGGGCCAAATATTGAATAAATCACAAGGGGTAAGTCTAGCATTTTAAACAAATTTGGGCCAAAAATTGAACAAATCACAAGGGGTAAGTCCAGCATTTTTATCAAATTTGGGTCAAAAAGTGAAAAAAATCACAAGGGGTAAGTCCAGCATTTTTATCAATATTGGGTCAAAAATTGAAAAAATCTCAAGGGGTAAGTCCAGCATTTTTATTAAATTTGGGTCAAAAATTGAAAAACCTCACAGGGAGTAAGTGTAGAATTTTTATCAAATTTGGGTCAAAAATTGAAAAAGTCTCAATGGGTAGGCCTAAGTCCAGCATTTTTATTAAATTTGGGCTAAATATTGAAAAAATCACAAGGGGTAAGTCCAGCATTTTAATCAAATTTGGGCCAAATATTGAAAGAATCACAAAGAGTAAGTCAAGCATTTTTATTATAAAATTTGGGCCAAATATTGAAAAATTCACAAGGAGTAAGTCCAGCATTTTTATCAAATTTTGTTAAAAGTTAGAAAAAAATCACAAGGGGCATGTCCAGCACTTTAGGCAAATTCGGGCCAAATATTGAAAAGATCACAAGGTGCAAGTCCAGCATTTTAATCAAATTTGGGCTAAATAATGAATTTTTTATCAATATTGGGTCAAAAATTGAAAAAATCACAAGGAGTAAGTCCAGCATTTTAAACAAATTTGGGCCAAAAATTGAACAAATCACAAGGGGTAAGTCCAGCATTTTAGTCAAAGTTGGGCCAAATATTGAAAAAAATCACAAAAGGTAAGTCCAGCATTTTTATCAAGTTTGGGTCAAAAAGTGAAAAAATCAAAAGGGGTAAGTTCAGCATTTTTATCAATATATGGTCAAAAATTGAAAAACCTCACAGGGAGTAAGTATAGAATTTTTATCAAATTTGGGTCAAAAATTGAAAAGATCACAAAGGGTAAGTCAAGCATTTTTATTAAATTTGGGCCAAATATTGAAAAATTCACAAGGAGTAAGTCCAGCATTTTTATCAAATTTTGTTAAAAGTTAGAAAAAAATCACAAGGGGCATGTCCAGCATTTTAATCAAATTTGGGCCAAATATTGAAAAAATCACAAGGGATAAGTCCAGCATTTTTATCAAATTTGGTTAAAAGTTAGAAAAAAATCACGTTAGGCTTAAGTCCAGCATATGTGTCAAAGTTGGGCCAAATATTGAAAAATCACAAGAGGTAAGTCCAGCATTTGTATCAATATTGGGTCAAAAATTGAAAAAATCTCAAGGGGTAAGTCCAGCATTTTTATTAAATTTGGGCCAAATATTGAAAAATTCACAAAGGGTAAGTCCGGCATAATCAAATTTGGGCTAAATATTGAACAAATCATAAGGGGTAAGTCCAGCATTTTTATCAAATTTGGGCCAAATATTGAATAAATCACAAGGGGTAAGTCCAACATTTTTATCAAATTTGGTTAAAAGTTAGAAAAAAATCACAAGGGGTAAGTCCAGCATTTACAAACTTGGGCCAAATATTGAAAGGATCACAAAAGGTAAGTCCAGCATTTTTATCAAATTTGGTTAAAAGTTAGAAAAAAATCAAGTTAGGCTTAAGTCCAGCATTTGTGTCAAAGTTGGGCCAAATATTGAAAAAATCACAAGAGGTAAGTCCAGCATTTGTATCAAATTTGCGTCAAAAAATCAAAAAATCACAAGGGGTTAGTCCAGCATTTTTATCAATATTGGGTCAAAAATTGAAAAAAATCTCAAGGGGTAAGTCCAGCATTTTTAATAAATTTGGGCCAAATATTGAAAAATTCACAAGGGGTAAGTCCGGCATAATCAAATTTGGGCTAAATATTGAATAAATCACAAGGGGTAAGTCCATCATTTTTATCAAATTTGGGCCAAATATTGAATAAATCACAAGGGGTAAAGTCCAGCATTTTAATCAAATTTGGGCAAAATATTGAAAACTTCACAAGGGGTAAGTCCAGCATTTTTATCAAATTTGGGACAAAAATTGAAAAAATCACAAGGGGTAAATCCAGCATTTTTATCAATATTGGGTCAAAAATTGAAAAAAATCACAAGGAGTAAGTCCAGCATTTTTATCTAATTTGGTTCAAAAATGAAAAAATCTCAAGGGGTAAGTCCAGCATTTTTATTAAATTTGGGCCAAATATTGAAAAATTCACAAGGGGTAAGTCCAGCATTTTAATCAAATTTGGGCTAAATATTGAACAAATCACAAGGGGTAAGTCCACAGAGCATTTTTATCAAATTTAGGCCAAATATTGAATAAATCACAAGGGGTAAGTCAAGCATTTTAATCAAATTTGGGCCAAATATTGAAAAAATCACAAGGGGTAAGTCCAGCATTTTTATCAATATTGGGCCAAATATTGAAAAGATCACAAGGGGTAAGTGCAGCATTTTTATCAAATTTGTGCCAAATATTGAAAAAATCACAAGGGGTAAGTCCAGCATTTTTATCAATATTGGGTCAAATATTGAAAAGATCACAAGGGGTAAGTGCAGCATTTTTATCAAATTTGGGCCAAATATTGAAAAGATCACAAGGTGCAAGTCCAGCATTTTAATCAAATTTGGGCTAAATAATGAACAAATCACAAGAGGTAAGTCCAGCATTTTAGTCAAATTTGGGCAAAATATTGAAAAATCAAAAGGGGTAAGTCCAACATTTTAGTCAAATTTGGGCAAAATATTGAAAAAATCACACGGGGTAAGTCCAGCATTTTTATCAAATTTAGGTCAAATATTGAAAAATTCACAAGGGGTAAGTGCAGCATTTTACTCAAATTTTGTGCTAAATATTGAAAAAAAACACAAGGGGTAAGTCCAGCATTTTTATCAAATTTGGGCTAAATATTGTGAAAAAACACAAGCATTTCTATCACATTTGGGCTAAATATTGAAAACTTCACAAGGGGTAAGTCCATCATTTTATTCAAATTTGGGCACAATTTTGAATAAATCACAAAGGGTAGGGCCTAAGTCAAGCATTTAAGACAAGTTTGGGCCATACATTGAATTAATCACAAGGGGTTAGTCCAGCATTTTTTATAAATATTGGGTCAAAGATTGAAAAAGTTACAAGGAGTAAGTCCAGCATTTTTATCAAATTTGGTTAAAAATTAGAAAAAAATCACAAGGGGCAAGTCAAGCATTTTTATAAAAATTTGGGTCAAAAATTTTTAAAAACACGATAGGTAAGTCAGCATTTTTATCTAATTTGGGTCAAAAAGTGAAAAAACCACAAGGAGTAAGTCTAGCATTTCATCAAATTTTGTTAAAAATTAGAAAGAAATCACAAGGGGCAAGTCCAGCATTTTTATCAAATTTGGGTCCAAAATTGAAAAAATCACATTCCAGCATTTTTATCAAATTTGGGACAAAACTTGAAAAAATTACAAGGGGTAAGTCCAGCATTATTATTAAATTTGGGTCAAAAATTTAAAAAATCAAAAGGGATGAGTCCAGCATTTTTATCAAAATTTGGGTCAAAAATTGAAAAAATCACATGGTGTAAATCCAGCATTTTTATCAAATTTGGGTCAAAAAATTGAAAAAATCACAAGGGGTATACCAAGGTAACGTACATGCAAACTCGGCCTCGAGGCCTAGTTAACTTTTCTTTGAGCCCGTTGATGTTACAGAAATATTTCAAATAAAACTTAAAGGAGCAGAAGTGCTTACATGTATGTATATTTCTCTAATGTTAGGCATACAGGGGCTTGATTTTTCACCCCAAAACGCCAAAAGCCCAGAACCCCACCGGGGTTTCGCCCCTGGACCCCACCAGAGGCCGTCAGGCCGGCCCCTTGACCCCACCGTTACATTTTTCTGAGCCCGACCCCACCCCCCTAAAACATAATCCTTGGTGCGCCGTTGTCTAGATCTTTAAGAACTAGTCGTTACACTCATTCTATCTATGCATACTTTTGAATGAGTTAAATCCTTTATTCACGGTGGTGTTTTTAACGTCTCATGGTATGAGGGTGTAGGGCAGTTAGGGGCCATTCAGAATAGTCAATGTTAAAGAAAATTGTGGGTGGTAAGGTCAAAAGAAATAACTGAAAATCTAATTTCAGCTTTTGTTTAAACAAATTACATATATATGTATATATATTTGTTACGAAGCCACAAATCGAACGGACAACTTAACAGAATTTAAAGGGGAAAAACCGCACTTGAATTAATGTAAATGGGAGTCAACGTTTACAACAACAAAATATTAGACATTAATGAAGTACATACTCAGCGCTTAAAAACTATACAAGCATAAGGGGAAGTCGAATTATTTAAATACAATGAGAATAATTAATTACAATGAAAATAGGATGGTGGTAACGGAACGCATGAATAGGGGAGGGGTATACCTCCATTGAGACTCTAGGCTGGGGTTTGAAGTCCCGTGGCTGGTCCAGTCGTTGGCGGATCCTCGAGGTGCTCTGCGGCGCGACATCAACGTCTGTGAATCGGATGAACCAGCGAGGGAGGCAGAAGAAGGTTCTTGACCATCAAGAACAGGGGTTGCATCACTGCAGACGGCAGTAGGTACCGGCAAGGACTCAGTACGGTCAGCAGGAGGTATTAGAAGCCTCCGGGCCACGCCTCACGGCTGCTAGAGCCCGGCAGTCGAAGTTATCACCCGTCAGTTTCTGGAAACCAAAACTTAGAATCTCCCGAGTCGCAAGCATGGTCTGTCCTCTTAAACAACCGATTTAATCGTGGAATTCCAATGTTCTTCTGGCAAATGCGGTCGGGGACAATGGGTCATCAAGACAAGAATTGCAACCACAGGTTAACATACTTGGACTTACATAAGGTTGCGTAAACGCGAATTCTTAACAATATTAACAACTGAAAAAGAAGAAGAAAAAATACCCTGAGCAAGGCCAAGATCGTCAATTCATTCCCGATTAAACTACAATATTGTTTGTTTAAGCCAGGAAAAGCCATTGAAAACTGTGTTGTTGGACACCTTTGATCTAAAATATCTGGTTCATTTGAGGCATTACTTTGTTCTTAAAGGCATGGACACTATTGGTAATTACTCAAAATAATTGTTAGCATAAAAACTTACTTGGTAACGATCAATGGAGAGCTGTTGATAGTATAAAACATTGTGAGAAACGACTCCCTCTGAAGTAACGTCGTTTTTGAGAAAAAAGTAATTTCTCAGTAAAATATTTGAATTCATTTCGAGACCTCACGCGTGAGGTCTCGAAATCAAGCATCTGAAGCACACAACTTCGTGTGACAAGGGTGTTTTTTCTTCCATTATTATCTCGCAACTTCGATGACCAATTGAGTTCAAATTTTCACAGGTTTGTTATTTTGTGCATATGTTGAGATACACAAGTGAGAAGACTGGTCTTTGACAATTACCAAAGGTGTCCAGTGTCTTTAAGTGTATAGATTACGGTATATTATGAAGCCATTCAAAGTCGAAATTTGGGGTGTGTGGGTGGGTCGAAATAATTTCGAAAAAAAAATCGAAATTGTTCAACATTGATTATTCTGAGTGGCTCCTTAGACTTTAGGTCTTTCTTTTATTAAAACAGATGTAATGTTATCGTTTATCGTCACTCATAGGAGTGCATGAATAATAATGACCATATATCTATGATATTATAACAAGAAACTACTGTTCAACGCGCGTGTAAAACAAAACTTGAATAGAATCCAAATTGGAAACATGGAAAATTAAAAAACAGAGGGATTAAAAAAGGGAAATAAAAGTTATACCCATAAATGGAACAACACAAGCCACATGTACAAACAAAAACATAAGGCCAGTGAGGCCAAATTACACCAAGATATGTAATGGACCTCGCCTACTAGGAAAATGGAAAAGGTGGTGTATGGGCCCATTAACCTCCAATCTGTGCTTTTTGATTGTTTCGTCATCGTTTTACCTCTAAGATGGCGGCTGGCCGAGGTCCATTATCTAAACCAGCGGGCCAACATTTATACAATACATACGTGCATTATACCGTTAAAAAAGTAGGGTCCACACAGTCAGTCAAAACTAAAAATAATATTTACAGATTTACTTCCACGATTTTTATAAGCAAGGTATTTGTATTTATTAAATCACATACAGATTATCATCCAGTCTTTCTGGATTGAACAAATATGAGTAAAAAATACATAAGACAATGTTTAAGAGAAATCGAATTTTCAGTAATTTTGCAAACTGAGTTTGTTTTAAGGATTTTTATATGGAATAATAGACGAAGAGGTAGATCAAACTGCACATCACATTTCTTCACCTTTTCCCACATAGTCACCACCTTTTTACAGCTCAGATTTAAAATCGTACTACCTTTACTTTTTATTTCATGGTGATGTACCAACAAATGAAAACAGCCACTTACACAGCAGGAAGGCACTGAAACATCAGTTATATTTACTTTTAAAGTAATAATTTAAAAATAAAATAAAATCAATCATTTGACCTTATACCTCGTATTGGAATCAAGTAACCACACAAACATCATTTAGAATATCAGAACAATCAAGCCTGGAATTTCATCTTTGAGGGGACAAGGCCATTTTCATTTTTCGAAGGGCACTTCCACTTGAAAGGCTCAAGTCTACAGGTAACTTTTGAAGGGGCAAAAAGGCCAAGACCATGGCAACAGAGGCCAGGGCAACAAAGACCATGACCTCCGTGGCCTCCCGTGGCCTCCATATAATTGCAGGCCTTTTGAAGAGGCAACAAGGCCAAGACCATGGCAACAGAGGCCAGGTCAACAGAGGTCATGACCTCTGTGGCCTCCATATAATTCCAGGCCTTTTGAAGATGCAACAGGGTCAAGACCATGGCAACAGAGGCCAGGGCAACAAAGGTCATGACCTCTGTGGCCTCCATATAATTCCAGGCCTTTTGAAGGGGCAACAAGGCCAAGACCATGGCAACAGAGGCCAGGGCAACAAAGGTCATGACCTCTGTGGCCTCCATATAATTCCAGGCCTTTTGAAGGGGCAACAAGGCCATGACCTCCGTGGCCTCCCGTGGCCTCCATATAATTCCAGGCCTTTGGTATGGTAAGTTTAATTTCTGTATGGAAGTAAAATGCCCCCACCACCATCACCACCATCACAACCACCCGAGAAGGATCCACAACTACATTAACTAACAAATTAATTACTTTGATTAATACTTTAGTTAATGGCCTGACGTTTCGACTCCAGGTCTTTTTGGTTGGTAAAAAAAAACATGAAACTGTGACCAAATATTGGTAGCATTCTTTAACAGCTTTATAAGTCTTACTTATTATTAGTATTATTAATAATAATAATACCCAGCTTGAAAACATTGTTCTGTAAGTTATTTTTAACTTTCAACTAATCCTTCTATGTTTCCCTACTTGAATCCTTTTTTACAAAATAGTCAATCAGATTACTGGATTTGTTTGCAGTACAGCAAAAATATATTAAAATTACCTCTCGATAATCAAATCTAGATCTCCACTATTACGTAATGAATTTCATTAGCATGATCCTTGAATAAAACTCGAAACTTGTCGCTCAACCATAGACTAATCTGGTTTGTGACACCCGTGTCCTTAAGCAAGACACTTATTGCTGCGTCCTTCGGATGAGAAGTAAAGCCGTAGGTCACGTGTGTTGTGTAACGCACATAAAAGAACCCAGTGCACTTATCGTAGAGAGAAGGGGTTCGCCCCGGTGTTCCTGGTTTGATCGGCAGCATATTGTGCCACAGCACCTTGTAAACCATTACATGGTGCTAAGTAAAGGAACAGGTCTCATACTTCTCAAAAAAACTTAGCTCTGCATACCTTGCAGGAAAAAAAATACTGAGCGCTTACTGATAGGCCCAATGGGTGTAATAAAGTACTATATAAGAACTCAGTATTATTGTTATTCATATATCCCCTTGATGCGTTTGTTCTGAGGATCAAAAGGACTTTTTAAATGAAGCTTAGCCTGATACACCTCCCCCATCCTCTCAATTGTGTAATTTCCATCAGTAAGAAACTCGTTTGTAATGACATCTCCATTGGGGTGACTCACATAGCCATAACCAAGGCTCTTGTTGATGTGATAACCAAACTCACCACGTCGGATAAAGCCCACAACCTCATCGTTACGGCGGATGCATTCAAAGCCAAGTAGAGGTAGATGTCTGAATGTAAAAGGGACAGAAAGAAATCCAAAAGATGTTTAAAGACCATGAATGGAAAATCTGAATTAAGATGTTATAAAATCGGAAACTTATTTATTGTCTTCCTCCCTGAAATTGGTGATTTACACTAACTTAAAAAACGAAATTATGAGGTGTAAAGGGATTGTATACGTTTGGTAATTGGAACCCACTTTTTGTTTCAATACTATATTATTGTAGATATATACCATAAAACTAACCTGTGAAAAATTTATTTCAAAAGGTGATAATGTTTTTGAGATATTGCCGAAAATCTTGAGCGGTTATGTCCACGCAGGAAGAATAATCTGCAATTGGAATACACAATCTGAGAAGCGTTACTGCAGTAATGCTTCTCAGATTAAATTTTTGGGGGATAAAAAGTGATATCTTTTTCCATAACCGCAGTACTTCTATATGAAAAGTTTCTCAAAATGAATTATACTATCCAAATCTGCTATACTTCTTACCAAGTAAGTTTTGATTGCCATTCATTTTCAGAGTCATTACCAAACATATACAGACCCTTTAACAATGCTTATTATTCAGAAAAGGCGACTATTGTTAATAAGTGTGATATTGAATTTGAAACAGTAACATTCAAATCTAATACACAAATTAAAGGTATGGTTATAGATTGTTAAATACTCCAAAAATGAATAACCATAAAAACTGACTTGATGAGAAGCACTGCAGCTGTTGATGGTATAAACTATTTTGAGAAAGGGTTCCCTTCGAAGTAATATGGTTTGGATAATTTTTCACCCAAAAACATTTGAATCTGCGAACAATTCATGCACGAATGGTTTCAGATTTCTGAGGGTTGGTGTCCGTTCGCAAATGCTGCGGCCAGAGGTGCGGTTAATAAATGCTGTCAGTTCGCTAAGCTAGTTGGAAGAATTTGACGTTCGTGTGAAAATACCGTGACAGTCTTATTCTGTTTTCTCAGCATGTAGAAACTGTATTCAGCTGAAACTTTGACAGGTGACTTTTCTTGTAAAATGTTGGCTATAAATCAGCAATACGTTGAAAAAACCCAATATATGACCCAACCTTTAAATGTGTTTTTTTAAAGTTATAATGGCAGGTCATTTTATGTGATGGATCAAAAGGATTAAGAAATTTTACTCACTCTTCAACTGTGAAGCACACTCTCTTTTTCCTGATTCCTTCTGCCTTCTGTTTCTCGACTGCCCCTCTACCAAGAAATGGAGTGTCCTTCTTTAACTTACACACAAAGCCTAGTCCACTTTCAAGAGGGGTGTCTTCTGAGCGGAGGTCAGTGCGCCATAGATGATACCCTGTTTATGAAAATCATCTTGACATCAAAAAAGGAGCCCAGCTACCAAACAATTTGCTTTATGTCTTAAACATCAATCCTTAACCAATAAAACAAATTGTTTGTTTTTTATATTTAAGTACCATGTTTACAATTACTGTTTCTTGTACCTGTGTAAATCCCAGTTCATACTTCCTGCAAATGCAAATGCGAAGCGAATTTGATGTCACAATGAACATTTCATAAGAGTTGGGCTGTGCTCCACTCTTGCGAAACATTCGCAGCGAAAAACAGAGTTGTGACGTCAAATTCGCTTCGCATTCGCAGGAAGTATGAACCGGGCTTAACTTGTGAACAAACTCATCTCCTGAAACACAATATTTGGATGACAGTATTAAAATGGTAATCATCTGAAAGATTTATCATAGTGCGCATTGTGTCACTTGAAGGTTAAAAAAGGTTGTCATTTCATACTAAATTAAACCTAAATTAAAACTGGATCATGTAAACTGGAAACATAATCAAGCAGCATTATAATTAAAGTAACGTCTCTTGGTGGTGGGTACAAATAAATGCTTTATGTTACTGAAAACAATAATTGTTTGCTATGGCTGTTGGCTGCAATAAAATTTAAAATATTGAAGTGTCGTTAAGTGCATTGGACTCAAGTTCTGGTTGCCGAGTCAACAGGGTGTGGGTTCGAATCCGGGTCATGACACGTGTGTCCTTGAGCAGGACACTTAACTATAATTGCTTCTCTTCTCTGAGGGCAGAGATGGTTCTTGTGATTGGTTTTGCTTATGCGCTACATACTTGGCAGCACAGGCTGTATACTCCCATCCGGGAGCTGAGATGGTTTAAGGAATGAAATAAATGGCCCAGTGACCAGGGGTAATAATATTCCATGTGCATGCAAATATCACTCTTTGGAATTGCGCTATTTAAGGGCCATGTCGCACGAGGCAATTTACAGGCAACCAGTTCCAGGCAATCTGCAGGGAGTAAAATCATTCACCTGTCAATTTCCACATTTGTCTTGGGGACAGTAAGATAGGGTTAGAAAAATGTCTGGTGTACTACCGAAGTTTTCCTTCTGTACGCAGTGCAGTTGGTTGCCTCCAAGTTGACTGTAAAAATGGACAAAGGGATTGTAAACGTTTGGTAATTGGAACCCACTGTTTGTTTCAGTCCTATAGAGTGGTAGATATATACCGGTACCATAAAACTAACCTGTGAAAATTTCATTTCAAAAAGTGGTAGCGTTTCTGAGATATTGCCGAAAATCTGGAGTGGTTATGTCCACGCAGGAAGAATAATCTGCAATTGGAATACACAATCTGAGAATTGTTACGCTTCTCAGATTCAAATCTTGGGAGGATAAAAAGTGATATCTTTTTCTATAACTGCAGTACTTCAAAGTGAAAAGTTTCTCAAAATGCATTATACTATCCAAACTGCTGTACTTCTTACCAAGTAAGTTTTTATTGCCATTAATTTTCAGAGTCATTACCAAACGTATACAGACCCTTTAAGAGCCGATATTATTATTATTATTAAATAAACCTTTTCAGCCATAGCCGCTGCCAAAGCCGCTGCCCAAGCCATAAATTTGGACACAGCCAACATGATTTCAAATTTCAACCCACCTTTTTCTAAACTCAGAGAGTCCAATGCCCTGTAGCCACCATTAGTAATACCAAACTGGGCACCAGCTTCCATCACTGCTTGATAAACAGGTACGGCTGTTTCATTGTTAACATGCAACTCCCATCCTAACTCTCCGACAAAAGACAGACGTATAGCGCGCACCATGTGACCACCGACGCTCATCAGTTTGTGGGTGTTGAATGGGAATGCTTCATTACTCAGATCAGTTGATGTCAGTGATTCCAAGACTTCTCGGCTGGTCGAAATAAATTGGAAAGTGATCAATTTATCTGACAAATAACTCACCAATTTACTCGATCGGAAACTTACTGCACAAATCAATGTAACATTATTTTCACAAAACGACAAAAACAGAAAACATATAGGTGAGAGTATTCCATTAAGTGCAATAATACATGAACATTCCTAAAAATTGACAAACTATAAAAATGAATATATATTTTGTTTATAAAGGATAGTTTCACTACATCAATATACCTTTTTGGCCCCTGGATACTCAAAACCCCCATATCATCAGAATGGTCCAAAATTGTGCAATCAAAACGCTCATCTTGAATTGCTGTTTGCATGTGTGTCTTGACATGCTGTGTCACACCCCCTCCTGAAGCAATATAAAAACCACGCCCACCAAAGGAAGGATCAATGGCCGAGCCTGTCCCACTTTCAATAACAGAGACTGTCAGGTCACTCTCAACGCCACCATCTTTGTTGAGGGCACAGGTGTACATAGTAGATCCTAGAGAGATAACCAGATGTGTATGAGTTAATATGTAAACGAAAAAGCACTCTCAAACACCTGTCCTTCTAAATCTACACTGGCTCCAAATATCATCCAGAATCATCTACAAGCTGATGCTGATTGTGTACAAAGCACTCAATGGGCAAGCACCAACGTACATCCTAGACATGCTCAACATCTATAAACCATCCGGCAACCTTAGATCTGGAAACAAATATCTTCTTCAAGAAGTCAAATCTCATCGCACCTGGGGGGACAGATCATTTTCCGTTGCAGCACCACATTTCTGGAATCAGCTACCTCTTCACATTAAAACCTCAAATACTATTCACTCATTCAAAAAGTCTCTCAAAACACACCTCAAGTCAAAAGCCTTTAGTTCCCCTTAACTTAATTTTCTTTTGGTACCTTCCCCTTTCCTTTTTTCTCTTCCTTTGTTACAGCGCCTTGAGCACCTGCGATGGATATGTGCGCTTTATAAGACTTCGTTGTTAATATTATTATGATTATTATTATTATTAAACAAAAAGGAATAAAATGTAATCAATAACTCACAACTCGAAACATAGTACCAAACTCAACCCCGGATCATACCTGCCATAAAATCGGCAGTAATAAACACCAAACCAACCTTGCCTCAAATGGTACAAAACAAAACCAACAATATCCAACATTGCTCCTGAAAGTGACATACCTACAGATTTCGTCATATCATTTGTGAAGATCCAGTCTACAGCTTGCTGAGCATCTGGGCCAGTTAGATACAACTTGCCAAAGTATGACATGTTGAAAATGCCAACACCATTACGACAAGACAAGCATTCGTTCCCAATCTGCAAAAAGATATACAGTAAAGAATGCTTCATATTTCACATCAATAATTTACTAACTTGACTGCAAACTATACCTAAATGGAAATTTGATTGAACAGACATACAAATGAAATCTAAGTTTGCTGATGGTAAAGCAAAGAACATTAACTCTACATGTAACATCCTAACCATTACGACAAGATCATAAGCATTCGTTCCCAATCTACAAAAAGATAAAACCATAAAGAATGCTTCATATTTCACATTAATCATTTACTAACTTGAATGCAAACTATAAATGTCAATTTGGTTGAACAGACATACAAATAAAATCCAAGTTTTCTGGTGGTAGAGCAAAAAACATTAACTCTACATGTAACATCCTCACAATAATATTTCAAAATGAAATCATTACCAATAATAATAATAAAATATTATTATTATTAAGCGCAATTTACCAAACACACAATCAAAATACTAAAATAAAAAAAAGGTTCAAAAAGACACATTAAAGTTAAGCAATCAAAGATAAATCAAACTGCAAAAATAATAAGCAACAATGTTGCACATGATAAATCACAAAAAAATAAACAAATAATCACTTGCAAAATCGACATAGATACAGAACAGGTACATTTCATTACTAACAACATGTAAGCTAAAAGGGATTGTATACGCTTGGTAATTGGAACCCACTGTTTGTTTCAATCCTATATAGTTGTTGATATATACCATAAAACTAACCTGTGAACGTTTCATTTCAACAGGTGGTAGTGTTTTTGAGATATTGTCGAAAATCTGGAACGGTTATGTCCACGCAGGAAGAATAATCTGCAATTGGAATACACAATCTTAGAAACGTTACTGCAGTAACGCTTCTCAGATTCAAATTTTGTTGGGATAAAAATTGACATCTTTTTCTATAACCGCAGTACTTCAAAGTGAAAAGTTTCTCAAAATACATTATACTAACCAAAGCTGCTGTACTTCTTACCAAGTTTTTATTGCCATTCATTTTCAGAGTCATTACCAAACGTATACAGACCCTTTAATGGTAGCTTACAAGCCTTAGTAAAAACATGAACAACATTAGTGAAAGTAAAATCAACCAGTAAAATACACAAGAAATATTAAATACAGTTTCAACTAACTTTAACTTACAATATCATGATGCTTTGGAAAGTCAAAAGTGTAATCATCTTGCAGAAGCTCCGCATAGCGGTGGTTTTCATGTTTTG
Organism: Plazaster borealis; assembly: GCA_021014325.1. Classification (NCBI taxonomy): domain Eukaryota; kingdom Metazoa; phylum Echinodermata; class Asteroidea; order Forcipulatida; family Labidiasteridae; genus Plazaster; species Plazaster borealis. Next base: position 6,054,863 of record CM037456.1, on the reverse strand, counting down.
GGTTGTCGTAGGCACCATAGTAGTCATACTCCAAAACCTGTTAAACATAAATTATGGAAAGGACACATAAGACGTTGTGGGTTGTTGTTGGCACCATAGAAGTCATATTCCAAAACCGGTTAAATAAATAATGGAAAATACACACATATCCCATTGTGAGATACACTTTTTGATGTCCTAGTTTTACAAGAAACACTGTACATTGAATCTGTTTTTTCCGAGGCAAAAACCAGGCTTTAAATTTAACCTTAATACAGCTACTTGTTAAAAACCAGCCTGGTCATTCCCATCCGAGTCAAATTCGACACACAACCAACAAACTTTGTAAGAAACGTGATAACACCCAGGCTATGAAATAAACTTACAGGAGCAGCGCCATTAGTGGCAAACCAGCCTGGTCGTTCCCATTCTAGTCTCCCTCTACACAAAAACTACAAACTGTGTAAGAAACGTGATAACACCCAGGCTATGAAAGGAACTTACAGGAGCAGCGCCATTAGTGGCAAACCAGCCTGGTCGTTCCCATCCTAGTCTCCCTGTACACAAAAACTACAAACTGTGTGAGAAACGTGATAACACCCAGGCTATGAAAGGTACTTACAGGAGCAGCGCCATCAGTGGCAAACCAGCCTGGTCGTTCCCATCCTAGTCGTTCTTGGTACACACAGCCAGCATCTTCTAGGACCTGTTGTATAAAGAACTTAACATATTCAAGTCTCTTCAATGCATTATGTGTTTATTGGACAGTTTAGAAAGAGAAAATATAATTAGCTGTTGCAGACTGCTTACCTACCAAAAGGACTTAAGGTATAAACACAAAAAGTAGTTAGTGACCTGGTGTTTCGACCCCAGAGTCTTTCTCGAAGGCTAAATTACAACACAACACACATAAACAGGTATACCTGTGTAACAGAAGCAGCCGAGAGATGAAAAGAGCGAGGCAGAAAGTGCACAAAAAAAGCAAGGGATGAACAATGAGGGGATGACAAAGGGGGGTAGAGGGAAGGGGCTGGTTTGACTAAAAGAGGTTGGAAACACAAAGGAGAAAAAGAAAGGTTGGCAAGGGAAAAAAAGTAATTAATTAGTGAATTACTAAAAAGAAGGATATATGTGGGGGGAAAAGGAGAAGGCAAAGACAGAAAGTTATTCATAATTTCCTTCTTGAATATTCAGACCATGGGGTTGAATGGTCTGGAGGTGCTTTCTCCACAGTTTCTACTCAGACGAAAAGTCTCTCTGTGGTTATCAATGCCCTGTAAAATCATGTCAGAAATGGAGTGATTAGGAAGATTGAAATGATGTCCAATGGCTGTATCCAGCTTTTGGGTGTTGACCGTGGATCTGTGGTCGTAGAAACGCCTCTTGAGTGTAGTTCTTGTTTCACCTATATATATTGAACATCACAAACTTTGCAAGATATTAGTTAGATGAGACTTTCACCAGTCTTACATCAGCTACATTGGCTACCAGTAAAATCCTGGATAACTTTTAATATTGGTTTTGATCTACAAATGCACACATCAAATAGCCCCGGTTTACCTCCAAGAATTAATCAGCAATTATCATCCATCAAGGACTCTTTGCTCAAGCAACAAAGATCTTCTCACTCCGCATCCAGTTCTCACAAAATCATATAGTCAACTTGCCTTCCAAATCGCTGCACCTGAACTATGGAACAATCTTCCACACCACATCAAAAACAGCCCCACCCTGGAACAAAGCGCTCTCAAAGCGCTCAGTATTTTTCCTACAAGGTAAGTGGAGTTACGTGTTGAAGTATGAGACATATTCCTTTGCATAGCACCATGTCATGGTTTACAAGGTGCTGTGGCACAATATGCAGCCAATCAAACCAGGAACACCGGGGCGAACCCCTTCTCTTTACGATAAGTGCACTGGGTTCTTTTATGTGCATTACACAACACACGGGACCTACGGCTTAACTTCCCACCCGAAGGACGAAGCATGTGGTTAGGTGTCTTGCTTAAGGACACAAGTGTCATGACTGGAATTCGAACCCACACTCTGCTGATCAGAAACACCAGAGCTTGAATTCGGTGTTCTTATCCGCTCGGCCACGACACGCCACAAGGACTCTTCGCTCCAGCAACATAGATCTTCTCACTCCGCATCCAGTTCTCACCAAATCATATAGTCAATGTGCCTTCCAATTCACTACACCTGAACTATGGGACAATCTTCCACACCACATCAAAAACTGCCCCAATCTGGAACAATTTAGTTGCAACTTAAAACACACCTGTTTACCCACTCAAGCGCCTAGAGACTTCATTGTAATATGCGCTTTATAAGAACTGTTTATTATTATTATTATTATGGGTTATTTAGAAAGACTTGTTACCTTGTGTACGGCATCTTTTCTCATTCCTCTGCCTGCTAACGGTTCATCATGAGGAAACACAGTTGAGTAATTCTTAGCATAAGCTTCTTGGCTTCGATCATCTACCCACTTAGCTTTGTGGCTCACCTTGGGATGAAACCGTCTAAACAAAAATGTTAACAAAGACTAAAATTATATATAGGATTTGAGGCATTACATGGTGGGTATCAATGTATATTTGGCTTGCAGTAACACCATGTGTAAATCTACTTTGATGTGAAGATTTTTGTTCATTGGTAAATGTTGAAGAGTTGGAAACAGGGTTCTCCCCATGCACAAGCTAGCGTATTGGGCCGATACCCGCAAATTGCATGCCGATACACGAAAATTTAGGCCGATACACACAAAAAAAAACAAAAAAACGTAACATTATATATAACAAACTGAAAAGAAAACCATATAGAATGCTCCAAATTGCGCAGTAGGGCTTTAAAAACCAAGAAAAACACCAAGTAGAAAACATTCCAAAGACCTTGTTTCAATTCAGCGCGCTTCGGTCAAACATCCCAAAAAATTTGCCCAGAATGCCCCCCAGTTTTGAAAAAACCTGGGGAGAACCCTTGGAAATATAATGACTTAATCTTACCTGATGTCGTAGCCATACATATCAAGTTCTGGTCTACCATTAATGATCCAATGTGCCATTTCTTTCCCTGTACCTCCACCTAACATTAACCCAGAGCTATTCATGGCACAGTTTAAGTAGAACCCTCTCACTTCTGGAGTTTCACCCATTAATGGCTTGTGATCCGGTGTGAAGGATTCTGGTAAAACGTATTAAAAAAACAAACCAAGACAAGATTACAGTTGGGCAAAACAAACATTTGACTTGTTACTAGTACATGTAGGCCAATTTAGTCATGTGGAAACTTGCCCAAATTAGAGATTAGTTTTTATACTAAATGTCTTTTATCATTTCCAACATGGTCGGTTTGGCGTAGTCACAGTGGTGTCTTTCCTCACCTTCCACTTTTAGGACCTCGGTTCGATTCCCGCCGGGGGCACTATGTGGATTGGGTTTTCAGTCCCTACATGAAATGAAATGAAATGAAATGAAATGAAAAACAGTAGGATGCTTTACCTGGTCCACAAACTGTTGATTTGATGCCAGTAGTTTCCAGGGCAGGTAAACGATTCACAGCGCCATCTATGGTGAAGCCAAACACATCCCAATCCAATTCAAATAGTGAAAAGGCAAAGTCATTCTTCACCTAATTATAGAGGAAAACAGAATGTTCAAGAACGTAATTCTTCTCTCTTACTGCAATCATCAGATATAGTCTATTTCATCATCAGTTTACCTCTTTATAAGATTAAGAAAGATAGTGATTTTATATAGATATATAGGATTTGAGGCATTGCATGGTGGGATATCAATGTATATTTGGCTTGCGGTAACACCATGTGTATATCTACTTGGCTGTGGAGATTTTTGTTCTTTGAGAACTTGTCTTCCTATGTATTCTACTGCCGCGGAGTAGATTTCGGAATTCGGGAGACTATTTTACTGCCGCAGAGTAGATTTTCGAAATTCAGGAGACTACCAAATTCTGCAAAGAACTGTCCTGCTTCTTAACTACTACCTGGGCGGAAGGTAGGAAATCGGTCGGGTCTACTAGTTTTGCTAAGTGGATTTTTATAGACGTGTTGATTTCTAAAAGAAAATTGAAATAAACGACTCACATCTCTCCAAAATATTGGGTTTGATTCGTAGCCACCAAATGCGATACCATCTCCTTGCACTTTGAGATACACTGAAGCATCATGGTCCCTCACATTAGGCATGCCGTGAATTCCTTCAATTCTTTCAGATACAACGTAATGATGATGTAATGCAGTCAATGGCACTGAAACACCAGCCATCTTTCCAATGTAAGGTGCCCATACTCCTGTTAATTATACATAAACGGAAATAAAAAGAGAAAATATTTGTTATGATTATGATTCCCATGTCATAGTATTAAAAGAGTAAATCTGGTTAGATTCTACAGTCATGAACTCTCTACCCGACTGAGCCCAATCAGTTTACCCAGATACCAATTTTTACCAGCCAGAGGTTTCCCTTAACTTTTTTCTTCACTCGCCGGCCAGGCGATTCAACCAAACTTTTGGGTCGCCCGCAAGTTTTTTTCAGTCGCCCAAAATAATGCAAACAAAATTTGAAGCGTAAATAATTTTCGGCAATATCTCAAAAACGCTACCACCTTTTGAAGTGAAATTTCCCAGGTTATAGGCCTATATCTACAACTCTATAGGATTGAAACAAACAGTGGGTTCCAATTACCAAATACAATCCCTTTAAAAGAATTTAGAAAGATTACCTGCTGCGTTGACTACCACTTGTGTTTTGATGGTTCCCGATACCGTCTCAACCCCTTTGACTCGTTTTACACCAAAGTCATCCTCACCCACAAGGATACCAGTGACTGGGCAGTTGGTAATCACCTACAATTACACAAACGTGGATACCAGTGACTGGGCAGTTGGTAATCACCTACAATTCCACAAACGTGGATACCAGTGACTGGGCAGTTGGTAATCACCTACAATTACACAAACTTTTAATATTAGCTAAGCTTGGGCGATATCGCTTTTTTTCATCGACGATGTATCGTCCAGAATATATCGCGATATTCGATAATATCGTGATTAATTTTTTATGACGTCAATCTTCAACACGAAACTCACTGTGCAAGTTTCAGTTATAAAAGCAGCCGTTTAATACATGTATCGACTTTTCTCCAATGATCTATTCTTCGGGTTTTACTCTAAACCTATGGGGTGAAAACCTGGGCCTATTTCTTATGCGCATTTAATGTGTCTACTGCGCATGACAGACTGTTCTATATGTGTGCATAACTAATTAGATCACCAACCTCGTTCCCAAGGTGTGTCGAGCAGTACTAGGTTCCATTGTAAACATGGTTGGAAATAAAGTAAACGATGGGGACGAGGTTGATACAACACGTGATAACACCCGGAAGCGCGATGTCGTAGTTTTTCGGTAGTCTGTGTGAGACCGCCTGATCACTAATAAGGCTTTGATGTTGGTTTTTTCGAAGAAACCCGGTCGGGTCGGATCTGTTGGGGAATCTTGCGGTTGCGGTCTGTGACTTGCAGCTCTTTGTTGTTGCAAGATCGTCTCCACTAGGAGATTTTTTGTTGCAAGATCGTCTCGGTTAGGAAATGCATCGCGATACTTGGACGATATCGCGATTCACCGATATCACGATCAAAAGAAAATCTACCCGATATCGTAATCGTTTCAGAACTAGTATCGCGATATTCGATAATATCGTGGTATCGCCCAAGCTTAATATTAGCACTTTGGGATATTTAAATTGTTATTACGCAGCATTATTTATGATTGATAAATACTTTTGAGTGTATATGCATTTTGATTGCTCCAAAACTGGTCACATTGGGGTGTATTAACATGTGATATAAAGACCGACTCAGTGACCTAGCAAATAAATGGTCCCCTTAGCAATCATGTGTAAAAGTTCTGTGCACTGTGCAAGTTGTTAGGGTAACTATCATATCATATGTTGTTGTATTTCATTTTGGCAAGGAGAGATGGTGCTGTGTACCACATTCTTGAAGGCACAGACAGCGTATAAATTTAAGGTAGCTGGTAGGAATATGAAACCAACATAATGCTAATCATAAAGCCGCACACCAACCGAACTAATTCCATTTATAGTGCAGTTACAATGTAATAGTCTGGTTGTTGAAAATGTGTAAGAGATTAGATGCCACACAAAATTGGTCCTTGAACATGAATGGAACAATTTTGTATAATATAGGAGAAAGAAAATTCAAAAATTCTGATGTTTTTTTTACAAAGGTATTTATTATTCATTAATGGCAATAACAGTGTGATGACCCAGTCTTCACTGCGTTGTAATGTCTTTGGTTGGTGGCTAGCAGCTGTTAATGGACCTCGCCATTGGCTCGGTCCATTAACAGCGGCCAGCCATCAACCCGGTCATTACCATGCAGTATACTCAAAGAGATTTTTCACCCGGTTGTACACACAAGTATACTATTTATAGTTCCTTCTTATGTAAAACTCAATGTTGAAAAATGATTCTCCCTTTCATGGGCATCATATATCATGTCAGTAAACTCTTGCATCTGTGTCTGTAGAAATGCCTCTTGAGTGTAATTTTTGTTTCACTTATATATTGAACATCACAAACTTTGCAAGATATTAGATAGAAGAGATTAATGGTAGTGCAGGTTACATGACCCCCTTGTCTAATGGGTGGTTTAGAAAGAGAAAGACTTGTTAACTTATGTGTATGACATGGTTGTGTCTGCAAGTTTATTATTTATAGTTATTTGTCCACACCATGCAAAGCTTCAAACACCACTTATTAGGTTTTACCTTGGCTCCTTTTTTGGTAGCTCCTCTTGTAAGTGCTGTACAGAAACCAGCTGGATCAATACTCCCATCTGAGGGTGAGTAAAGTGTGCCATAAATATCTGCCGTATTCAACAGAGGGTACAACTTCTTGGTCTCTTCAGGTGACAGAACATATGATTCAATACCATACACCTTGCCAAGCTGTATCAGGATAAATCACAAGACCATTCTGAATCACACAAATCATGAATGACAGCGAATAAAAGACATAGACAAGCTGGTTAAAACCTTATATGTGAGCCCTTCAAAACAATTTAAAGGCATCATACACGTTTGGTAATTGTCAAAGACCAGTGTTCTCACTTGGTGTATCCCAACATATGCATAAAATAACAAGCCTGTGAAAATTTGGGCTCAATTGGTCATCGAAGTTGCAAGAAAATGATGAAAGAAAAAACACCCTTGTTGTACAAATTTGTGTGCTTTCAGATATAGCAATAAAAACTTCTTGCAAGAAGATTTTATTATTTTAGTGAGAAATTACCTTTCTCAAAAACTACGTTATTTCAGAGGGAGTCGTTTCTCACAATGTTTTATACTATCAACAGCTCTCTGTTGCTTGTTACCAAGTCAGTTTTTATGCCCATATATATTTTGAGTAATTACCAAATGTGTACGATGCCTTTAAAAGACAATAAAAAAGACGGCACATTTAATAATGCGAAATCATATCATAGAAAAAGTCATACAATAGCCCTTATCACACGATCCCCCTAAAAAACCTAGATTCCTTTCCACGAATTTTACGAGCGTGGATTGTTTACTTCTCATCTCACGCTTCAGAGCTTTACGCAAGCATTCACACGACACCAGGTAATGAATTGACCAACATTCCATGCAACGAGAGTACAAATATAGCTGGTTACCACTGAACTATCAATTTGTTGTTTTGAATCATTACTAGTACCAGTGAAATGATGACGTATTGCGCAGATGTTTTTAACACAACGCGTTCCGGTTCAGATTGTTAGCATGATGCACATTTTAAAAACAGTAATGCAAACATTCGCGTTGCAAGACCGCTTTCGCAAGGAATGCCCGACAATAAAAACAGGTCGTTTCACATGAGGGGAGTGCGAACAATTCTGCTAGCGTAATTTGTTGTCGTAGGTAAAAAATTCACAATGTTTGAGAAAATTTCACAAGGAATGTAGAGCATGTAAAAAAATGCTTTCCTTTCACACAAACCTCATTTCACAAACATTGAGAAAATTTCGCCAGGAATATTGTTGTTTTTTTGTCGTGTGACAAAGGCTAAGAGTGTTGAAATTGGCCTGCTGTCATGCAGCGTTCTCCCTTAAAGGTATCGTACACGTTTGGTAATGACTCAAAACAAATATTAGCATAAAAACTTACTTGGTAACAAGCAACGGAGAGCTGTTGATAGTATAAAACATTGTAGGAAATGACTCCCTCTGAAGTAACGTAGTTTTCGAGAAAGAGGTAATTTCTCACTAAAATAATTCTATCTGAAAGCACACATTTGTACAACGAGGGTGTTTTTTCTTTCATCATTTTCTTGCAACTTCGATGACCAATTGAGCCCAAATTTTCACAGGCTTGTTATTTTATGCATATGTTGGGATACACCAAGTGAGAACACTGGAGTTTGACAATTTCCAAATGTGTTCAATGCCTTTAACAGTAGTCCGCTGGCCAAATGCCAGTTCATACACCGGAGGACCAGTCAAAATTCTCTCCAAGTAGTCCGGCTGGCTAGTTCAGTATTGAAAAGAGTCTACCATTTAATACCAAGTATGGACAAGTGCAAAAGCTGGTGGACCGATGAAATGACACGCTAACTGGTCCTGCTGGCTAGTCACTTAAAAAAGTTAAGGGCAAACCCTGTCATGTGTAATGAACACAAAAGGCACAGAAAGCTGGGTAATTTTCCGGTGTTGGAACAAGACAGGGATCATTTCATTCATTCAGTCGATGCGGAGCATCGGATGATGGCCCTCCAAACACGTTGGTCTCTTATTGCTGTACACAGCTCCTCCCGTTGCAGGCCAGAGTCCTGGCACAAGGTGTCCACATAGGTGGTTTGTGGTCTGCCACGAGAACAGTGTCCCTGAGTAGGGGCCCATAGCACCAGCCTGCTCACTGCCAGCTCAGTATGTCTGAGGCAGTGACCTGCTAATCTCAGCCGTCTTGTCCTAATCAATGGTCAGCAATTTTTTTTTTTTTTTTAAACAGATAAAAAACCAAATGCTAGAATGTTTGAGAGCATCCTTACCGTGGCAAGCCTCTTGTACTCATCCAATCGTTCCTTATTGTTAGCTATAAACAATCCTCCATTTTCAATCCATCCAGGAACAATACCAGTCTCTGGTTCCAGCACACTCCGCACAAGATGAGCCATGTACTTCAGGAGTTGTACCTCAATATCTGATGGCCTTAAGTTCCACACAAGACCTAGCATTAGGTGAAAAAAACAACATGATGACAAAAAAGACAATAAGACTAACAAATATACCAAGTTCTACGCACAAGATGAGCTATATACTTCAGGAGTCGTACCTCAATATCTGATGGCCTTAAGTTCCACACAAGACTTAGCATTAGGGGTAAAAACAACATGATGACAAAAATGACAATGAGACTAACAAATAGACCAAGTTGTAGCAAACTGTGTCATAACAAAATAGACCAGTTGTACATTGCAAAAAGTGTCCTGTTAGTAACAATGTCTCACTTCAAACCATAATGGAAAAATGTTAAAATAAACTACAGATGTAGGGTTGTGTGAATAGCAGGTAAATATTAAAAGTTTAATCCAAAGAAAATACATAATCATCAACATAAAAACCATTAAATAGAGATTTATAATGTTTAGCCAATTATATTTAAACTTCCGGTTTTGACAAGTCAGTGGTAAGTGGCAAAGTCACGAGGCCTTTTCTAACTTTTTGCGTGTCTTTGTTGTTACACTATTCATAAAGATTTAAATATAAAATTATTCATAATTTTTATAGAAATAAGTAAAGTGCTGAAAGGTTATAAACCAATCACAATGCATAATAGGTTAATGTATGCTGACCAGCATACCATGGCAGATTATCTGCCGTGGCTCACAAAATCTCGGTGAGTGCCTTTCTCACACGACAATATCAAACCCTGGCGCTAATTATGAGAACCCTTGAAGTATTTCCTTTGTCATGTCAGGGTTTCATTGTGGCAACAACTCTCAAAGGAAACCGATTACTCAAGAAGCTCCAAAAAGTTCAAAAAAATAGTACCGCAGTTGGGCACAGAACAATTTTCAGAATACTGTCCAAAAAGTTGGAGCAAGCTCAAAGATTTACAACCTCATGTAAAAATTGTGATTAAAGGATAAGTATATAGGATTTGAGGCATTGCATGGTGAGGTATCAATATATTTATTTGGTTTGCGGTAACACCATGTGTGTATCTACTTGCCAGGTAGAGTTTGTTCTTAGAGAACTGTCTTGCTTAATTCTACTACCGCGGAGTAGATTGTTCGGGTGTTCGGGAGACTTCTCAGTTCTGAAAAGAACTGTCCTGTTTATTAACTATTACCTGGGCGGAAGGTATAGAATTAGGCTGGGACTACTACTTTAGCTTATAGGATCGTAATTAACTGTACTACCGCGGAGTCAGTTCTTGAATTGGTCTCAACGTTTCGACTAGCTTGCTCTAGTCATCGTCAGGAGACTAAGTAAAGGATAAGTAGTTTGGTTTTGACCAGGGCCCAATTTCATAGAGCTGCTTAACGGCTGATTTTGTACTGACTGCGCAAGTTTTTATTTCATAGTGCTGCTAACCGTAAGCATACCAAAAGGCAAGCTTACCTTTCGGTGTTTACTGTACAAAAATGAATGACATAACAATGCAAATCCATGGTGAACGTGTGAGCTTGCCACCCAATTTTCTTGCTAACCTGTGAAATACGCTTACGTTTAAAAGCAAATTTTTCTGCTTCAGTTAGCACAAAAATTTGCATACTGTTAAGCGACGCTATGAAATTGGCCCCTGAAGTAAGGTTAATCCTGGGTCATATCTCTGTGAAAGTTGCAGGCCTTTTAAGCAACCTACTGGATGATGTACAGATTGTTAAATCGTGTGACATATGGTTATTGAGTTATTGGATTTTTTTAATGTTAAAGTTTGAATGAATGTTATTTGACGCCTGACTACGTCATCATGACATCACTACAGTGGTGTCTCCTACTTGTGATGATCTAACTATGTATGAAGTTTGAAGAATACGTGAGATTGCGAAGAATGTTTTTTAGTGGACAATCACGACGGAGAAGAAGATTGTTTTTTTTTATTATGAACAAAACAAGAGGTGTTTCGAGAGTTGCTCCGAACACCTAATAATTTGTTTAATATCATCTTATAGAAATAATTTGCACTTCTTACCTCCAGTGTGCCAGGTGGTGCCAGAAGTCAATTGGTCGCGCTCCACTAAAACAGCATTGGTTACACCCATCTTAGCCAAATGGTACAATGTACTACAGCCAATTGACCCTCCACCAATGACAACAACATCTGCTGATTCTGGTACGGTGTTAGGATGAGATTTATCCGAGCTCTGAAGGGTGTCGTATGGTACACCACTCCCTGCTTGTTGGCTGCTATAGCGAGATGTGCAGAGAACCCTTTGAGATCTCTGGTTCGCTTGGAAAGCACCTCTTGCTAAAGCCCGCCACATAATGACGTTCTGATCCTATTCAAACTCCCTGTAACTGAATTAACAAGACATGTTACAATTGTATTTTGTGGTAAGAATCAGTTAACACGTACCAGTGTTGTAGCTGAGACCTGAGGTCTGAAACCAAGCAAAAACTGTTGAAAATGGTGTGTTTTTTAAATACAAAGGGTATTAGAAATTCACCTTATTATATGAATAACCCAAACGAACTGCATTTCATTGACATGTTACTATTGCCCAATTTGTACACACAACCTTTGAAACTGTATTATGCTACCAACTGGAATGAACCAGTTCTAACAAAACAAACTGTGGTATATTTTTTAAAATCATCCATGTTACCTGAGTAAAGATATTTACTCACATAACAATGAACATTGACCAGGGCTCAAAATTTACACTGGACTGCAGGTCCAAGGTCCAAACTTATGATTGGAAAAGTCATCAACTTTTAGTCTGATAACTCTCTCTAAAGGCACTGAACAAGTTGTCAAAGACCAGTATTCTCACTTGGTGTATCCCAACATATGCATAAAATAACAAGCCTGTGAAAATTTGGGCTCAATTGGTCATTGAAGTTGCAAGAAAATGATGAAAGAAAAAACACCCTTGTTGTACAAATTTGTGTGCTTTCAGATAGGAATAAAAGGCTTCTTGCAAGAAGGCTTTTATTATTTTAGTGAGAAATTACCTCTTTCTCAAAAACTACGTTACTTCAGAGGGAGTCGTTTCTCACAGTGTTTCATACTATCAACAGCTCTCCGTTGCTCGTTACCAAGTAAGTTTTTATGCTAATATATATTTTGAGTAATTACCAAACGTGTAAAGTGCCTTTAAGTTATGTGGAGTATTGACAAATTCTTATGAGATAAATCTTCTCTTAGTGCTTGTTCAAATTAAAACAGCTTAAATGTTGAACTGTGCAGGGTTTTGGGTACTTTTGTTCTCATTTCAAATCTGGTCTTGTAAATAAAATTCTGGTCTAATAAACATTTTGAGCTATAAGCCACAGTCTTGTGAATTCCCCCCCCAAATTCGAGCCATTATTTGAACTTGCACTATTTAGTGTCAATTTGACAATTTTACAACTCCACGACAACTCAACAACAACATAAGACAACAAGTTAAAATTTGTGATGTTTATTGCCAGAGTGTATCTGGGAAACACATCTAAAACTGATCAGCACTTTCATGCATTTTTCAAGGGGAAAAAGCTTTGTTTGTAAAAATAACCGATTTTCTCTGTGGGTAGAAATGGCCAATGTTATGCTTACTGCACATGTGCAGTGACATTGGACCATACCACTATTGCACTGAACACGTTTGGAAATTACCAAATGTGTTCAGTGCCTTTAAGGATGACTGCCTTTTATAGGTGTTGGGAATGACGCTTGTGTGCAGCATGCGAAGAAACAATTGATGTGGTAGCAAAATATAAACATAAATATTTCTATTTCTATTGTAGTACAATTTTAGGGGGGCACAAGGGGGTGAGCCATTTTTTCTAGGGGGGCACCTTTGGCCAAGTTTCCGCTTGTCTTTTTCTAAACAAATCCCTTTTCAGTGCCTTTCTTTTACGTTATTTACTATTTTTTACAAAACAATTTGGCATTAGTGTAAAAACAAATACATAGTCTGTGTCTAAATGGAATAATAGTTTGAAAAACATTGAAATGATCACATTAAAGGCATCGTACACGTTTGGTAATTGTCAAAGACCAGTGTTCTCACTTGGTGTATCCCAACATATGCATAAAATAACAAGCCTGTGAAAATTTGGGCTTAATTGGTCATCGAAGTTGCAAGAAAATGACGAAAGAAAAAACACCCTTGTTGTACAAATTTGTGTGCTTTCAGTTAGGAATAAAAGACTTCTAGCTAGAAGTCTTTTATTATTTTAGTGAAAAACTATCTCTTTCTCAAAAACTACGTTACTTCAGAGGGAGTCGTTTCTCACAATGTTTTAAACTATCAACAGCTCTCCGTTGCTCGTTACCAAGTAAGTTTTTATGCTAATAGATATTTTGAGTAATTACCAAACGTGTACGATGCCTTTAAAGCGTATAAAATGTAACATTTTACTCTCAAAATTTCCTATCCCAAAAGTACAGATTTCAAATGGAGGGGGGGGGCAGGGACATCAATTCCCCCCCCCCCCACTCTAGGTGCTGTCAGCACATGCCAACATATTTTAATATTTCCATTGTCTTAACCACATCGTACACACTGTAAAGTAAACAACAAGTTAAAGGTTGGGTCATAGATTGGCAAAATTAATCCTTGGACTGTTGGCATTGCATAGCTCTAGCTGTTCATCTAAAGTCAAATAAACTCAACAGAGCAAGGGCCTACAATACAAAACACTTGTTAGACCACAATCCATCAGAATAACTACAAACTTCAGTTGGAGGGGGTTCAAGGGCGATCTGCCAGATTTTTGTGCTTTGTTTACAATGTAACAACAATATAGATCATTAATAGTCGTAATCATATTCATGGTGTCAGCAGTGCAAACTGATTAATCTCAACTTGAATGGGAACTGCATCAGAAACATCAGACAGCCATCAGACAGCCATACAATTCTTTACAAATCTGTGGTCAATCAACCGGGTCAGTGATTTGGTTAGGCATGACAAAACTCTGCCAGAATCCTTTGTGTACAGAATCTGATCAGTATACCGATTTCACACATGTCAATTGAATATGGTTACATAACAATTAGGGGGCCTGGGGCCGATTTCACAAAGAGATAAGACTAGTCTTATCTGAAGTTAGGACCAGTAACTGGTCTTAACTTAAGACTAGTCCTATCTCTTAGCATTGCCTAGGACTAGTCCTAAGTTAGGAAGAGTTTTGTGAAATCGACCCCTGGTCATCTCGCCCCCTAGCAAGCTCGCCCCCAACAAAGTCGCCCCCTACAAAGTCGCCCCCTGCAAAGTCACCCCCTAGCCGGCTCGCCCCGGGTTGTTACAGAGTCGCCCCCTGGCAATGTCGCCCCCAAACAATGTCGCCCCCTAACAAAGTCGCCCCCTGACAATGTCGCCCCCAGCCAATGTCGCCCCCTCGCAAAGTCGCCCCCAGATGTTATTTAGTTTGGAAAAATAATGCTCCTTATGTAATATAATGGCTTAATTATTGTATTGAAAGGAATATTGAGTATTAAAGCCTACTTATAGTCTGTATGTTTAGTTTGTGCTTGGGTAAAAAACGTCATCAAATAATAAACTCCATGCTCCAAATTTCCTACTTCTTACAGACATACATGGCATTTACTGAACATTTAAACAAATCGTTTGCCTGCTGGTTATCACTTAAAAACATTTTTTTCAAATTATTAAAATAATTGGCAATTAACTGAACTATAGATGGAACATTTAAAAAATTGTTTGCCTACTCATGGAGGAAGAAAATAGACCTCCATGGCCTACTGGTCACCACTTATAAACATTTTTTTTCAAATTATTATAATACATGGCAATTACTGAACTATAGATGGATCTTTCTTTCTGGGCCAATTCAAAACCGTTACCATCAGCCCTAATTATTTTCCGAACTAAAATAACATCTGGGGGCGACTTTGCGAGGGGGCGACATTGGCTGGGGGCGACATTGTCAGGGGGCGACTTTGTTAGGGGGCGACATTGTTTGGGGGCGACATTGCCAGGGGGCGACTCTGTAACAACCCGGGGCGAGCCGGCTAGGGGGCGACTTTGCAGGGGGCGACTTTGTTGGGGGCGAGCTTGCTAGGGGGCGAGATGACCAGCATTCACAATTAGTTACTGGCATGACCCAAGAATTAAACTAAAGCACACAAATATGTTTAAAAAATCTTTTCTCTATGCTTAATTAAACAACACAAATCGTTGAAAAATGCAAAACCTCTCATTATCCATGAAGGTAGAATGTTATCACCATATAAAAAGCTTACACTACAGCATGAAAGCATGTGCTGCTGACTAGTTGCAAGAGATGCATGGAGCAGATGCAACCTCATGACGTACCTAGTGCACTGGTGGTACTGGTGGGCCCCAGCTCGGCGCCCCAGCATGCTTAATTGTGTAGTCTTACTCTTACCTGATCAACCTTGCCGATGGAGTGCCCCTAACCTGCAGATACCGTCAGTTAGAATTGAACAAATTCGCTAACTTTGTGCCTTTGTGTGCAACTGTTATGTTGTTTTTTGAGCATGGAGGTAGGTACACGCTTCATGCTTCGAGCAGTCCACTGCATCCGGATCCCCAGCAGCGGGGGGCCAGAAGTAGACATGACCCAAGTCGAACTTTCGTCGAGTTCTTCGTCGTCTGGCTGGATGCAGCTTTATTTCACCACTTTGTTGTGCGCCCTCACTCGCCAGGAATGTGCCAATCAACTGGATTCGAAAGTCCGACTTCGAGTGCGTTTTGGCGACCCCAACCAATAACCGGTTCGGTTGTTGGTCGTTGGTTCTGCTGTTCAGACTGAACGATAACCGAGTTGTGAGCTCGGTTACCGTTTCGGTTATGAAGTCAGAAACAGTTATTGGTTACAGCCGCCAAAACGCACTCCAGATGAATCTGCCATGCGTGATATGTAGTTATTCATTATTCTTGAACCAAGACTAGTGCGTGGTGGGTGTGTGGTGCATAGACTAGACATACAGTACATGTACATGTACATGTATGTACATAATAATGTAAGTAGACGTGGCATCATGTTCTCTGTGCATCAACAACAACACCAACGCGCCACTAGACTTGGTTCCAAGTCTGTGATCGTGGTTTTTAGTCGTCCTGATAGCCTATACATTATTGCAGAGCTCTGAAACAGCGCCCTCTTGTGGATAAACCTCCGTCTTGAACTTACGATCATAGTCTGGTTCCCAGACCAAAAAATCTCCGACTAGGCTCTGTCGAATTTAGGGTCCGGTATCACCCAAAATCACGTGACCAAAAAGGAGGAATTCCTCCTTTTTCAAAGTTATCCGAAATGTTCCGAACGTGTTGTCGTCAACATTCGGACAGTATCGTTGATGGTCGGGCATTTCCGTGTGTTTACGGTTGCATTGTAAACAGAATCCATGGAATCATGTCAGTCCTGTCGGCCGTAGATCCAGGAGTTTTTGAGTTTACGCTCAAGTCAAAGCTAGCTGGCCTTGGCCAATATCAATACCAGGCGTAATGCCAGCTATTGTTATTTAAAGCCAATGCAGGCGTTGTGCCTAAAAAAAAAGCGATTACGGAGGATACTCTCGCAGTTTTCAGATACATGTTGTAAGTAGGGAACCGCACACAATCAATGTCAAACGTTTTCTTACGCAGCATCTGATTGGTTAGGAATCAGAGTACAGTTAGTTTGATGCACAGTCTGACCAATCACGTTAGGGCTCTCATTTTACAAGCGAGTCATACCGGACATTTCGAATCTGAACGGTTACGCTGACGAAGACAAATTCTGTAAGTGTTCTTGACTGTTTCGAGTTTCCTTAAAAAAAAACGAATATAGTAAAATACTAGATGAATAGCGTATAACGAAAATTATTCTGCCCAATGTCGTTAACTATTAAAAAATGACTTTTACGGAGACCCTTATTTCTGCACAAAATCCGTTATGTTCTTGGTCTCATATTTCTTTATTTGTACCACAGAAAACAAATGAAAGAAAACTCTTTTCGGACCCCTGCTGCGTACTGACTGAATATATAGCTTCCGATCAGGTGCAGACATGGTTTCCCTGGAGATGACCCCCGACCCTAACAAGTTGCGTCATGCTCTATTTTTAACCGTGGGTGATACCTGACCTAAGATTTTTAACAAGAGACGTCAAGGAATCTTTGGTCAGGGAACCAGACTACTACGATCACAGACTTGGAACATTGTTCGTCGGTTTGTACACACCCTATGGCGAATTAGTCCAAAAGTGGACGGAACACTCTGATTGGTCAGAATCTCCGAGGCCCTTAATAAAATGCACATTCAAACTTAACCGTTTATACCACGGGATAATAGTAGGAAATACAACATTGATGCACGTGTAACTAATCTGTCTCGTCTCGGTGATTCAACTTACAGTTTGGAAACACAAAAAAACATCGTGATTCTAGTTATTTTATTCAAAATACGTAAAAAACGTTGGGAAAATCTTTGGACGATACCATTCAAATCAAAGGTATCGAAATTGTTCGTCTAGTAAGGATCAGGTTGTTTGTCAAGTTTATTTTTCAACATTTTGAGATTAAATCTTGTGTTATTTTATGTATAAATTATATATAACGTACTGTATGTACAAAGCACCGTAAATACAAGTAATGGCTCGATTTTACAGAAAATGCTGAAGCGATTTCATCCTATTTGGAATGGACGCAGCCAACGGGAGTTTTGTGGTCTCCTGATTGGTCATCTCTCTGGCATAGTGTTGTTATGTAAATGTAAGTAGTGAATAAATGAATATCTTGCATACACAAGAGGGTCAAGTCTGAGATTGCGAGTTAGAGCGCGTGATAGCAAATCTGCGGGGGAATTCTGCGTGGCTGATGCAGAGAAATAACCGCAAGCTCAGTCTAACGCGCCACCTACGTTGACAATAATCTCATTCGACTCTCGCGACGCCGACATAATAGACAGTTCGAAGCGCTCTACCGTGTACAAAACAAAACCAACATAGACCTTTCTTTTGATTGAAACGTCACAGCCCGAGTTTTTGCTAACCGAGGTTGGAAAACTATGGAAAGCCATAAATGCAAAGCATAAGCAGATAGTCACAGTTTGTAATATTGTTACACAAATATTCAAAAATAGTGTTGAATTTGTTGGAAACAAACCAACCAATCATGGTATGTATTTTTGGTTGATTGAAAGTTTACAGAAATGTTGAATTTGGACACAACATTTGTTAACACGATTGAATGTTTTGCTAACATTCGGCCGTCCATGCCAACCAGCGCGGTTTGTTTATCAACAAAAGAAAGGTCTGTACAGCGCGGCAGTGTTGGATGTGTAGTCTTGATTGGCGACGTTCATTCTGCTAACGTAGTCGCCGATATTGCAACACGAATTACTGGAGAAGAGATAACTTTATCACACAAACTGTGCCCCAAGTCTATCAGGACCCTAGTCTCTTCACCACTAGACTTGGTTCCAAGTCTGTGATCGTGGTTTTTAGTCGTCCTGGTAGCCGATACATTATTGGCTGAAACAGCGCCCTCTTGTGGATAAACCTCCGTCTTGAACCTACAATCACGAGTTAGAGCGCGTGATAGCAAATCTGCGGGGGAATTCTGCGTGGCTGATGCAGAGAAATAACCGCAAGCTCAGACTTGAAATCAAGTCTACTTCACCACCAGACCCCCCCCCCCAAGACCTAGGGTCTTCCCAAAATGTAGTTAAAGTCTCTCTAGGCAGCCTCTTGAAAAAGTCAGATTTATTTTTGGCAGGTCAGCCATTTGGAATTTTTGCTTATTACCCCAGAAATAATCATCTATTCTCTTCAACCGCCACCCCCCCCCCCACAGACCTAGGGTCTTCTATACCAGAAGTCAATACATTTAGGACCTATTCTCTTCATCTCATCATCATTGGTAATTACTCCAAAAATTAATTACCATACAAACTTATTTGGTTAAGAGCACTGGAGAGCTGATGATGTTATAAAATATTGTTAGAAATGGCCCCTTTGAAGTAATGTACTTTTACAGAAAGAGGCAATTTTCACCCAAATTTGAATCTGAGAAGGGCCATGAAGCGTTTCTCAGGCATCTGAAAGCACACAGTTCTATGCAACAAGGGCATTTTTTCTTTCATTATTTCCTTGCAACTTCGATGACCAATTGAGCCAAAATTTTCACTATGATGGGATACACCAAGTGAGGATACTGGTCTTCTTAGACTATTACCAAAAGAATACACTGCCTTTAACTAAACACAACAAACATAATTGGAGACAAAAAACTAATTTTACATCACATGATAAAAAATTGAGACTTTATTTCTTGCTTGGGAACTGCACACAAAACTTACTTAACAAACATGTAGAAGACAATAACTGCATGATTACCTATCGAAATAAAAAAAGCAACAGAGGGGGTAATGTGCCACTATGGTCCAGACCAAGATGAACATTTCAAATAATTTTAAGTAAATAATTGTCATGCAATCAAGATAATTACATGTACAAGGAGCTTGTTCACTAAAAATAAATTATGTAATAGAAATAACGTAGAAAATAAAATTAAAGAAAAGAGGGAAATGCTACGACTACCTGTAAACCACCTATTTTTATACAGTTCATTTTACATTTTGTTTTTAAAGAAGACAACTGTCTAGTTAAAACAATATTTACACTTTCTTTTACAGAACTCAAGTAAAGTTGGAATTAAAAACTTAAAAACTTCACCAGCAGTCGAATCATTACATTCTTTTTCGTTCAGAAGTACAAAACACAATTTGATGAATAACCAATAATTGGGGGATTTTATTTGTTTAGTATTGATGTTTTATGACAATTTCAACATTTTCAGGCTTCTGAGGTTAGTATGGCTTTTTAGGTCCTGAACACCAAGCACAACAGCTCATAAATGAACTTTTATTGTATTTTTATATAACAGCCGAGAGTTGCACTTACAGAGCTGCCAACATTTGCATCCTGCAATCAGGGAGATTTTGTACAACAATCAGGTAGATAGTTAGAATTACATTCAACATAAAAGGGAACAAGTTTTCATATCATGGAGATTGTCAAATTTGTTCATCAGAATTGTTCATCATATGTTTATTTTCAGGGAACTTTCTGCAGAATTAGGGAAAGTTGGCAGCTCTGCACTCAAAACCCCCCAAAATAGGTGGGATTCAAAAATGAAAAAGTTTGGTCATCGCAAAATCTGTACAGCAAGGACACAAAGTGCCATCAGGATTGCTTTGTTTTCTCTTACAATTTTCTGTTTCTTTAAAAATATCTTCTGTTTAAATCTTTATGACAATGAATGTCAAATGTAGAAACAAGTACAAGTGTAGTATTTATATGTACAGAAAGCCATTGGATATAATAAACAAGATTTCGTTTAATGTGAAGCCATTGAGGTACTTGATCAGTCCATGATTGTTTAATATGCATTTAAGATATGAATTTCCAATCCAACTAAACTTGTTCTCTCTGGTTAAAACTGACTACAGCTTGTACAAGTTTGTTCTCCTGTCTGGTTTCTTATCTTGTTATTGATGTCTTAAAACAACGCAAGAATGAAGTTCACCACACTTTCTGAAATCACAGCCATTAGATATATTAAACAAGATTTCGTTTAATGTGAAGCCATTGAGGTACTTGATCAGTCCATGGTTGTTTAGAATGCCTATAAGTTATGAATTTCCAATCCAACTAAACTTGTTCTCTCTGGTTAGAATTGACTCAAGCTTGTACAGGTTCTTTCTCCTGTCTGGTTTCTTATCTTGTTATCGATGTCTTCTGAACTCACTGAAACCTGTCAGGTTCAACTGTTGAAGAAAAATTTTGAAAATAAAACATTATAAGATGACCAAAACAACAAAGTGAAGAATTTTAAAATTGTGCATTTTGCATTTAATGAAAAGGATCTACGTGTGTGTGTGTGTAATATAAAACAAATGTTGGATGCATTTCGTTTCAGCAAGGTCGCAGAATATAATCACTTGCTTTTCCATTTTACTCTGCTTCGATTAGTCCAGATTTCACCTCATGATTATATTCTACGACAATGCACTCACACACATCCAATATTTGTATAATATCACACTGTTATTGCCATGGATTGGCCAATGACAATCAAAAGTTCAAGTTTGCTTGAAGAAAAGAAAATTTATCACCAAATGGTTCCTCTTGAGTATTCCTTAAATTAATTTTTAAAACAAAATCAAAATTAAATGCACTTACTGTAAGAGGTCATGTCAATTTCTTCAGGCAATTCTGTGATGTTGACTTCAAATCTGTCCTGTACATCATTGAGAATTTTGGCATCGTTCTCATCCGAGACGAAAGTGATGGCTAAACCCTTGGTGCCAAAGCGACCAGCACGGGCGACCTTTAAAAAATAATTTTGAATAACTCAAATTAAGTATATATTTATGGTTAAAATAGGTTTCTCACAATCCTGTGAGAATCAAGTACAAAATATTTGAAGGCTGAATTGTTAACGATTATGGATAAATTATGGGGAAAAAAGGGTAAAAGACATGCGTCTACAGGTTTGCACCCAAACACTGATACCCTTTACCCATGCAGACATTTTCATGTTTCATCTCCATAGTTTTGGGGGAAAGATAACAAGTTTTCAAATTATTTTAATTCTCACCCTGTGAAGGTAGGTGTCTGAGTTTTCAGGCATGTCGTAGTTGAACACGATATTCACCCTCTCTATGTCCATACCTCGTCCGAACAGGTTTGTAGCTACCAAGATACGCTTCTCAAAGTTTTTGAACAACTTGTAGTTTTGCAATCTACAGAAATGAGGACAACAGATTAAAAATGAATAATGTATTATGAAAAAAACTTGATGCAGTTCAATCTCCTATCACTTGACCTTGCGACCTTATTCTTTTTTCGTTGGCTCTTATGGGCAGCTATCCGTGTTGAAGATGATCAACAAGACGAGTCAAAATTAGAAATTTACTTTAATTGTAATTTAACAAGAACAATCTATGGTTTTCTCTCGATGGGTAGAGCTTAAAGGCACTGAACACATTTGGAAATTGTCAAAGACCAGTGTTCTCACTTGGTGTATCCCAACATATTCATGAAATAACAAGCCTGTTAAAATTTGGGCTCAATTAGTCATCGAAGTTGCAAGAAAATGATGAAAGAAAAAACACCCTTGTTGTACAAATTTGTGTGCTTTCAGATAGGAATAAAAACTTCTTGCAAGAAGTTTTTATTATTTTAGTGAGAAATTACCTCTTTCTCAAAAACTACATTAC
Organism: Plazaster borealis; assembly: GCA_021014325.1. Lineage (NCBI taxonomy): Eukaryota > Metazoa > Echinodermata > Asteroidea > Forcipulatida > Labidiasteridae > Plazaster > Plazaster borealis. Next base: position 6,032,438 of record CM037456.1, on the reverse strand, counting down.
TTCAAAGGGAGTCGTTTCCTACAATGTTTTCTACTATCAACAGCTCTCTGTTGCTTGTTACCAAGTAAGTTTTTATGCTAATATTTGTTTTGAGTCATTACGAAATGTGTACGATACCTTTAAGCATTTTTATTACTAATCATTCAATGTGTTGAGTTGACTAGAGGAAAATTCCTGTTTAATAACTATTAAAGGATAATGTATCTCACCTTGTGGTTTGTGGCATTAAACGATGGATACTGATGGCTGGGAAGTTTTGCTCGACCAGGAGTTCACACAGAGCAACACAGCGTTGAACACTTCTGATAAAGATGACAACCTAAAAGACCAATACGAGTCAAAATTGTGATAATCAAGTATGGCATGACAATTAGGACAGGCATTGTAGTAAACCTGTTTACAAAGCAGTGAAAAACCAGGGCTAAATTTTATGGCACTGTATGCAGGCATAATATTGGGTCCTTGGGAAAAAAGGTAGGACAATTTCATCAAGTACAAGGGCTGACGTCCATGTACACATGGTGTAAGCTTTAGCAGCTTTAGCAGCTTCAGCAGACTTTTCAGGCTATTTAATCATTTTTTCTGATTTTCCCCCCAGGGCCAAAAAATCGGAAATAAGACTAATGTAGGAAGAATATCGAGCCTGTGTATGCCGTCAGCATATGTGAGAGGTTAGCAAGTAGTTATAGCCTGCACGCATGCATCCTTCACTTTACCAAGCAGTTCTTGCTTACACAGCTAGTGCAATAAATTTGGCACCAACTCTGTAAGCAGAAAATGGAGTAAAATGTCATGGTAGGCAGTACTATGAAATTGGGCCCTCAATGTTTATTGTTTACATACAAGTACAGCTTGTAACTACGACACAGTTCCTGAACTGCCATACAATTTCACTTCATATAATTGAATCCAGACATAAAGATGAAACAGAGAAACATTTCTTAACACTGTACCTGGTTGAACTCTAGCACGTCAAGGAGATCAAACAGCTTACGATTTTTCTCATTATCCTTCAGTTTAACGTAGTATTGCATCAGACCATGAAGAGTCAGCTTAGTCTCATCATCGACGTACACTTCCATAGGCTAAAATAATCGGACATGGCGTTACTTTCAATTTAAAAAGTACTGGAAACATTTCCACTTTACAAGGGATGCCACATCAGGGACATTTGGGTGGATGGTTTCAAATAATATCAATTTTTAAATGGGTTTAATTTTGGTCAGTAAAATTTCCAAAATTAATCTGCTTAGCTTGTGATTATCTTTCAAATTAATCAGCTCAAAACTTGTACTTTGAACTAAAATATTCAGTTCTTTCATTGTTCACAGGACACTTGGCACGTTTTGGGTTTTTTGTTCTTCATTAATCCTGAAAATATTAGCAAACAATATTATACAACTAGCAGAAATCCTGGGAATAATTATTCCACTACCCTTAATAAACAGAGCAGTGACCTTGGACGCATTGAGGCCTTACAGCACAATGGCTGAGGGGTCCGCACTTTCCAAGCACTGACCAGCTTAACATTGTTATCTGATATGGCATGGTGTCTTTAAAGGCATTGTACATGTTTGCTAACTGGAGCCTACCGTTTGCTTTTAACCTATATAGTCGTATATATATACCGCAAAACTAACCTGTGAAAATTTCATTTCAAAAGGTGGTAGCGTTTTTGAGATATTGCCGAAAATCTGGAGCAGTTACGTCCATGCAGGAAAAATAATCTGCATTGGAATACACAATCTGAGAAACGCTACTGCAGTAACGCTTCTCAGATTGAAATTTTTTGGGATAAAAAGTGATATCTTTTTCAATAACTGCAGTACTTTGAAGTGAAAAGTTTCTCAAAAAGCATTATACTATCCAAAGCTGCTTTACTTCTTAACAAGTAAATTTTTGTTGCCATTAATTATCAGAGTCATAACCAAACGTGTACGATGCCTTTAAAACAAACTGATCAATTTAAATTACAAACATTGTAACTTATTTACATGTACAGAATTCGTATAGCAAATGACAATTGTCATAAACTTTGAATGGAATCGATTTTGAATGTTGCAATTGAATGTCAACTCTTCTTTCTTAGTCTCGCTATCACAACAACAAATTTGAACTTATTCCAACTCCAAAGTACCTTTTGTAAAAGTTTGGAATTGAAGCTTTTACAGAAACAAAATTTAATTTAAACATTAATTGGGCTGGTCCCCTTCAAGACCTGGCCCAATCCACTAATGCTGTGCAACATCAATGTTGGCAAAGTCTTCAGGAGATGGGTGATCAGAAGACCTATGAGGTAACAGGCAATGGCAAGGCAAGGATGATCTCAGTAACAGGTGGATCCAAACGCTGCTGACTACAGTAGACACCATCTTGATACATTCCAGTTCATTCTAGAGTCTTACCATGAATGTTCCTAGTAGTCCATGCTATGCAATCCGCGATTCACATCTTCCATGGGAATTATAGTGCAGCATGCTAGAGTTCTTGATGTGCAGACCAAATATATATTGACAGTCACAACTCACTTCATAAGAAGGTGCATCACTAACCACACCACAGCTGGCAATTTTAACTTTACTTTGTTGCAAGTCCATTTTACGGGGTTCACATCAGTTTTGATGGAGAATCAAGCCGCCGATCTCAGATTAAAGATAAGAAGTTGCAGGTTTGCAAGATATTTTGTTTTGTTTTATGTGTTATTTTTTCTTCTTTTTTTTAAAGAAAGAAGCTCAATTGGTCGTTATGGCAGACACTTGTTTGGGAGTTTAAAAAGGCGTTTCACTTTTTCCACACTTTCTGTATAATCATCCGTAAAAACAATTCCATTTGCTTCAACAGAGCAGAGCACTTAACAACCATTGCAGATAAGTAAGCAACCATGAAACGAATCCCAATCACAATTTAAACATCAATCATTTGAAGACAACATGAATGTTTCCAAGAACACCCAATATTTTAAAGCTCTTCATGAAGAAAATCAGAGAAACAGACGGTCGAACCAACTCATGACCTCCTAAAGGACAGAACGTCAGATCCTACAAAAATTTTGCCGATGAGCTTATGGGCGCCTTGGGCCTGACCTAAAGTCAAGTCCGCATTTCCCACAAGTTAAAAAAATAAAAATAATAAAAACCAACTCAGAACCTAACCTCAAATTTTCCGACGAACTCATGGGCGCCTTAGGCCTGACCTACAGTCAAGTCCGCATTTCCCATGAACAGACGAACAAAAAACCTAACCCTCGAAGATGTTGAAGTGATGAACTCATGGGCGCCTTGGTCCTGACCTAAAGTCAGGTCCGCATTTCCCACAAGCAAAAAAGAACCAGCAAAAAACAAAAAGCCTAAAACTAAAATAAAAGGAATCGATTTGAATTTGAAAGTGCCTGCCAAAGACAATTGAGATCCAATTGATTTAGGGGGATTTATTTTGATAAAAACGATGTTGTTGAAGCGCAGTCATCCAGATTTATTGCTTATGCCACGCTTTGATTGATGATCCAAACCGACCTCACCGATGGTACCCTCGTATACTTGGTTTCCAAACTTCAATTGCCATTTGCCAACCTGCCTCAGGCTTTTCATTTCCCACTTGTCTGCAACTGGTTGCAGCCTCCTTTAGAGCACCGTTGATCTTGCCTGATGATAAGTCCTATGACCTAGCTGAACCAGATGACCATGGCAGCCACTCAAGAACCTATGATTGCGGCATTTAAGTGCTGGAACAAATGATCGACTGTGCAGCGAAGATGCCCGAAGGCCCGACAAGAGAGGGTGGTTATATTTACGTCTTGCATGAATTTCTTGCAGACTGGTCGGATTTCCTTGCTGAGTGTGGCGCTGAACATCATGACTTGTTTCTCATGGGGGGTAGCACGAAAGATCTCTTGCACATCTTTTCTCATGTCTGTGGAGGAAACAAAATCCAATCGTCACATAAACGTGAGCATAACTCATCACAATTTTTCATAACTGGATGGTCTAGTTCAGGAAACCTTCATAAATCAACTTTTTATGCCAAGGTTTCTTGGATATCTTTACATGCGTTACTAATATCTCTTTATGAATCTATAGAACACACACATTCACTATATTTCCACAAAAAGGTTTAAACAATCTACCTCCTATTTAAAGTTACATGAAATTTCTGAAATGTTTACCTAGCTGTTCTAGCATCTTGTCACATTCATCAAGGATGAAATGCTTGACATTCTTCAAATTGAGAGCCTTATTACGAACAAGAGCCAACAGACGTCCTGGTGTACCAACTACGATGTGAGGGGGATCCGTCTTCAGCTTCTGTATGTCTTTCTGGATGTTGAGACCGCCAAAGAACACCGCTACTTTCTCCTTCATGGTTGGCATGTACTTGGAGAAGCGGTCATACTCTTTCTTGATCTGGTAGGCCAGCTCACGAGTGTGGCACATAACCAGCACACCGATCTAAATAATTGATAATAACAAGTATGTTCTTAGAGATATGTAAACTTGAATCATACTCTTTTGTTAAATACAAAATGGCAAACAATTTATATATATAACAGTTTTCTCCCTTAACAGTGGATCGCTGGCCAATTGCTAGTTGAAACGCCCAAAGTCGAGAGGACCTGTCAAAATACACTCCAAGTGGTCAGGCTGGATAGTTCAGTGTTGAAAAACATCCCTATTTAATATGAATTATGGACAAGTGAAAAAGCCGACGGACCGGTGAAATGAAAAGCTGGTCCTGCTGGCTAGTCACTGAAAAAGTTAAGGGCAAATCCTGTTTGAAATGCTGGTTAACATTTATAAATTTCATAAATATTCAAAAGTGTTGAAGAAATAATAATTAGTTACCTTAACCACGATGACCTCAACATAATTTCATACCACAAACAAATTGAAGTGCATTAATAGGTATAAATCCTGGCACTTCCAAAGTCAGATTAACTTTACTTCAGTGATGCCAACTCATTCTTTGTTCAAATTAGAACAACTTATGAACAACATTGCTATGAGTAGCGATCATTTAATGATCTTTGTTGACAGCACAATTTCACCTACCTGTCCTTCTACTGGCTCAAGCTGTTGGAGAGTTGACAAAACAAAGACTGCCGTCTTTCCCATACCACTTTTTGCCTGACAAAGGACATCCATACCAAGGATGGCTTGTGGAATGCACTCGTGTTGAACTACAGGGAAAATATTAGTATATATTCAAACATTAGAATTACAAAGTCGAGGTAGTGTTTGCTCTTGAAATTTGTTTTGAGTGTATAAAGTATTCATAGCTAAAGAAAAATGAATACACATCTAATTTCATCTTGGCAATTTTTTAATGAAGTCTGAGAATGATCATAAGTAAATTTAAATCCGATTTTATACTTCTCTAAACATTCTGTCTGTCACAAAGATGTCTTACAATTTATGTTCAAAAATGATTTAAGACAATACAAAATACAGAGATATGTAATGCTTAGAAATTCTTGAAACTATACAACTGATATAAGATGTCTTACAATTTATGTTCAAAAATGATTTAAGACAATACAAAATACAGAGATATGTAATGCTTAGAAATTCTTGAAACTATACAACTACAGAAATCAGTGCAGTACGGATTGTTACAAGAAGGTCAAATTCTACTTTACAGGCAATACAACATTTCTTACCTTCAGATGGATGTTCAAAACCACAGTCCACGATTGCCCGCAGCAACTCTGGCTTCAACAAGAAATCTCTAAATCCTGAGCTGTGAATAGACACGTAGGTTCCTTTCACTTCTTTCTTGGCTACTGGTGCGGGAGTGTCACCTGCAGCCTCCTGAGTGGTGTCATGTTCCTCTTCCTCGTAATCCAACAGCTCTTGGTCAACATCATTATCAGCCATTTTGTGTCACTAAAATATCTGTTGAGAAGGTTAACAAAAGTTGAAGCTTTGTATTTGAAATACAGTGGGGCATAATCACTAATTAAATCTAGATTCCAAATTAAAAAGCCAAAGTACATCCAGGCATGGATTTAGAGGTTGGCACAGCAGACGCGCCCCCACCCCCTCCGTAAGTTTCGGCAAATGAAAAACAAAATTAATTGAAAGGCAAATAAAGCGAATTCCTAATTGGTAAAAAATTATGTGTAAAACACTTCTGAAATGTCCTGGATTGCACCAGAGACCATCCAATGTATAAACAGTTTTCCTATGCCCAAAAGAAATAAAACTTGGAAAAGTTTCCGCAGCATGCCTCCAACTTATTTTTATTTTATTTATTTTTTTAAATTGCAAATGGAAATTGCAAATTTCCAAATGGAAAACAGAAAGAAGAAACAAAATTTAAAAAATAAGTTGGAGGCATGCTGCGGAAACTTTTCCCTTCTGCAGGCCCTGGATCCTTAGCTTGCACAAAATCGTTTTAATGTGCTCTCCACAATAGGCAACGGTAATAAACTGGGGGAAAAACTTTCGGCAAAAATCCATGAGTTTCTATTCGAAAAATCATCACACTTCCTGATCCTATGTGGGCCTACAGGGCCAAGAAGCGGAGGGAGTCTAGCATATTGGCAATATTTATGGGGCAATTTGTTTCACACAATGTTTAACAACTTAACAAAGAGGGCGCTCTTTTGAAGAAAAAAAAATTCATTCACGCATGATGATGGACATGATCATGATGGATGTGGTTCACAAATGAAAGAATTTAATTAACAGAAACGCAACAAATATCAGGAAAAAGCGAAGGGCATACGGTCATTGCATCAAACATTATCTCAACTTTTCCACAAGGGTGCCACTTAAGTCATTCATGTTACGGTATTTTGATGAATGTTAGTTGGTAGATTCGTTGTTCAAACGACAATGGCTATGTACTAGGCTTTACTTGACAAAACCAACAAAAGCACTGCACAAAAACTGTCCGATATTCCCAAACGGGAAACAGCTCGAAAACATAAACATTCCTTAAATAATCCTAAGTGTCCAATAGAAAACTGCATCTAATTTTGACTGAAATAGTACAGACAACAAAAGTGATTCCTATGGATGCTTACCTTCAACTGCCGAGCTAATTCAAACCCTGTTTCGTGAACAGAAAGGCAGCGCAGAAAGAACCTAGCTTTCGTCGTTTTCAGCGGAACGCTATATCATATGTATGACGTCACCAATTTGATGATGGCGTCAAAATAGTGATCACGTGTGCGTGTACGCTCGTTAACTTTATGTTGATTTGTTAAGAAAATCAGTCATTAACTATTGTGTGACTAAAATTGTGTACAGATTTTGTGTATTTAAACCAAGTTCAAGATACAAATTAAATTAATTTTTGTTTCACTGTTTTGAGATGAAGTTTTGAAAAAATAAAGACTCCGCGTCAGAAACTGACTAACACAGCGCTTCCCTCGTGAAACAGTCAAGACACCATACTATCAAGTTTATCAAACTCATTCCCAGATATCCTTTAACGAGTACCTTATATCCCACGACCCCTCGATCAGACACACACTTAGTCAACGAGAACACGACGGATGGGCAGGGAGGCTGAAATGTGTTCAACAAGTATAAACAACCCGCCCGCCCTTCCGTGTTTTGTTGTGTTTTTGTTCAGTGAGAAACTTCATTTTGTAAGTAGTCTAGTTGTGAAAAATTATTGGTAAAATTTCCGTATCCAACTGCCAATTTTTTCATTCATTATGAAATAAAATAGTATCTTTTACTCAAATGAGATATTGCTTTTTGTAACAATATAAGTAAAAAAGTGGCAGTCTGATAATATGTGATCAGCAGGTGATAAATGATATGATTTAGACATGGTCCAGAAATTTTTCCGCAGAATGAATTATGTCATGTTTAATGTAGGCCCCCTGATCTGATGATGTGCCCATTCTTCGTCTTTTTTCTTCATCTTCTTCTTCGGTATAGTGCAGGCTTCATGGTATGAAGATATCGCACTGTATCGCATTGCTTGATGTTTTTCCTTTAAAATAGCTATTGTTGGGGCTTGGCGTCTGACTTGTGTGTGGTACCGGTAGCTAAAGTAATTCTACCTCCATGGTGGTAGCTTGTTCCATTCTGCAGATGATCTTGGGAGGATCAGAATGAGAATTTGTAAACAGTCACTCTTTGTGTGCAGGTAGACCCATGGGGAGCTGTACACTGTACTCCTTTGTAATTACACAGTTTTGAAATCTTCGGAATTCGGTCCTACCTAGCTAGAGTAAGACTAAAGAGTAGCTAGAGTACTACTACATGTACTACTACGTTTACTATTACATCCTAACAAATTAAAAGAAGTACAGTGCTCCAGTCACTGGGTGTAGTGTGCAGGGCAGGGGGGGGGGCGGCTTAATGAAGGCAGTTGCACTTGCAGCCTTTTGTCTAGTTCCAACCCTGTCCCCATATACTTTGGTCTGTTATGAATCAGTGTCTATTTATAGGGACTATGGCAATGAGCTTGTGCTTGTACAAGTTGTAGAAAGATTTGTAAATGTAAAGAGTTAATCATTGGATGGCCCTCACACGCCCTCCGATGTTCCAGATGTTCCCATTCAAGTTTAAAGGAACGTTACAGAACTGGTAATTAAAATTTTCTTTAAGATCATAGATTTACATAGAACTTACACGGTCTATTGATGATAGTAGAAAACATCCCTAGAAATATTTCTGTCTGAAATGCCATATTTGATGAGAAATAAATAAAACTAATTTCCGATTGGAGTTTATCACTCATGAGCGTTTTATTCATGCATTGTATAACACATGCAAATGTGTAATCGGTTTTTCACTATTTTCTCGTGACCCAGATGGCCGATCGATCTCAAACTTCTACAGGTTTGTCAGTTTATGTATATGGTGGATTATATAAAGTGCTTACACTGTTTTGTGAGGAAAACCAATTCTGTAATGTTCCTTTAGACCAAATCTGGCAGATTGCCCTTGAACCCCCTCCAACTAAAGTTTGTAGTTATTCTGATTTAGTATGGAGTGACTATAAATAAATAAATAGTAAACTTACGGGTACAACCATGTGTAAAATCTCTTTTGGAGGAGTGTTGGCTCTGAAAAGATCCGGTGTGGTCTTGACGATACAGTATACCCTGCTCGTCTTCAGGAGAGAGTGATAGTGATAAGGATTCAGCAGTGTAATTTGTTTATAAAAATACTCTATTTATTAATTATACTAAAGGAGAATAATTACACAGCAAGGGCATTATTTTTATTAAAATGTTTATGCCAAATTATTAATACATGCATGATTGATACTGTCCCCGAGTGTTGACATGGTTTTTCCCATTATTTCACTTAAAGGTGTACAATCTGTATGATGTCATATAATATGCCTGATTGACCGATATTCAATGTCATTTAATTGTTATGCTCTAATTGTTCTTTATTACACAGATTTCTAAAGGTGATGATGTGAAGCAAATAACTTGGGTGAGAAACATGACAGTCGTGGCAGTTGAAGTGGAGATTGTTTCAAGGCGTCCACTCTCTCCTCTCTCGTCTCATCCTGCAAAGAACTGAACCTTAACAATCTCACACACTGTTAAACTGAAAGTTTTCAAAGACGGACCACCAAATGATCAAGTATGACAGCTATTATTTCAACAATTATTCACTGCGTCAGCAGTTTCCTGTGGTGTTGCAGCCAGCCTGTGTATTTCATCCTATACATCTTTGAAACAAACTATGAGCTAATATCTGCAGTGTTTTCTGCCATTTATACCTGCATAGTGTATTCTGCAAAAGTATGCTACCTTCTGATTTATGGACTAGCATCTATGGTGGAGTACATTGTATTCACTTTGATGGATACCAAAGAACCACTTATGATGGCAGTGAATTTCATAATATCGCTTGCAAAGATCATCATACGAGTTCCGGTGTACATCTTTCAAGCGCTTCTTTATGTACCATTGTTATTTACTAGTCTATCAAATGGCATTATGGAGTTGGTAACTTCAATAAATTATTGTTACAATGTCTTTTTAAATTCATCAAAAGGACTTCTTCAAACGTCAATGGTAGCTTTTGATTATTTAAAAACTGAAGGAATAGTTTGGTATGATTTCCTTGAAACAACAGGAACACAATTGTTGACATATGTTCAGATCTCGGTTGGTGCTTTGGCTCTTTTGATTTCTCATTTGTTGAATGCGATAAGCATACTACTAGCTTCTACCAAGGGTGCAATTTTTGATTGTGTAGCTGCTTTGCAAAATTCAGACCGTTTTAAAAACTCGGCAACAATCATAGCGAACTATGACACCAAATTATATGAGCATCTTTTTAATGAAATATTAATTGCATTTGGTTCATTTTCTAATATATTTGTTACCTTCCTTGAGTTGGTATCCTACATGGTATTTTTTGCATCAATTTGTATTCTTCTTGTCTTTGTCTTCATGAAAGTTTATTTATTGTACAGCAATGCATTGAACTCCGCAAACAGTTTGATGAATTTTTTTCGAAGTAGTTTATCATTTGGCACAAGACGAGATAATATGCAGCATAATCAAGTACCACTGGTCAGACCTGAAAGATTTGCCCAGGAGGGGAACCGGCCGGATGCGGAGGGTGACGATTCACTCATGAATAATGTTAGGAATAGAGTCTTAAGAAGACCACAACAAAGGCATCATGAGGGACCAGAACTGCGTTCTTCACAGCCATCTCGAGTAAACACCCAGACTCGTACTGAGGAACATCGGCCAAGTTCTTCTAGGGAACATTCTCGGACACAAACAACCCAATCGTCTCACTCGTCAAGGAAGAATTTACATAATACGGAGACTGATGCAGCAAAACTTGCTCGACAGCTTGAAGAGGAGAAAGATCGACTATTGTGTGTTGTTTGCCAAGACAAAAATAAGAACATGTTAATTCTTCCTTGTAAGCATCTGTGCGTTTGTGAAGATTGTGTGGAGGAGATAACAAGTCATGGTTCAAAGAAATGTCCCTTGTGTAGAGGAAGTATTTCTAGCTACCTAGAAGTCTATTCATAAAAAGATGAGATTGGAAATTAAAGGTATCGTTTACGTTTGGTAATGACTCAAAACAAATATTAGCATAAAAACTTATTTGGTAACAAGCAACGGAGAGCTGTTGATAGTATAAAACGCTGTAGGAAACGACTCCCTCTGAAGTAACGTATTTTTTGAGAAAGAAGTAATTTCTCACTAAAATAATAAAAACTTCTTGCAAGAAGTTTTTGTTCCTACATGTATCTGAAAGCACACAAATTTGTACAACAAGGGTGTTTTTTCTTTCATCATTTTCTTGCAACTTGGATGACCAATTGAGCCCAAATTTTCACAGGATTGTTATTTTATGCATATGTTGGGATACACCAAGTGAGAACACTGGTCTTTGACAATTTCCAAACGTGTTCAGTGCCTTTAAGCTTGAACAAAAAGCAATTTAGGTATAGTGTTGCTATGGTAAAGGTGCTTTCATCATCGAAAATAATTATGTTGTAATTATTTTTATAGACTGAAATAAGCAGGGGGAAATCTGAAGGCAATGCAGTAAATATTGCTCATTTTCTTGCAGTGTTTGAACTCAAGTTAAAGGGTCTGTATACATTTGGTAATGACTCTGAAAATTAATGGCAATAAAAACTTACATGTTAAGAAGTACAGCAGCTTGGATAGTATAATGCATTTTGAGAAACTTTTCACTTCAAAGATTATGGAAAAGATATCACTTTTTATCCCCCAAAAATTTGAATCTGAGCAGTAACGCTTCTCAGATTGTATATTCCAATTGCAGATTATTCTTCCTGAGTGGACAAACCGCTCCAGATTTTTGGCAATATCTCAAAAGCGCAATCACCTTAACCTTTTGAAATGAAATTTTCACAGGTTAGTTTTATGGTATATATCTACAACTGTATAGAACGTATACAATATCTTTAAAGCTCTGCAAATGCACTCTTATTGTGTATGTCTTCCCCCTTGTGCTTCATAAACTCATGACGCTAAAATGGTTTGTGTTCATTAACTTTAACTTGAGATCTTTTTTTAATGAGAACAACAGTAGGCCGGTCATGTACATGTTTGCATTTAGTGTGATTTTTTGTAGCAAATCTATAAATAATACAATGTACAGTAACCACAGAACTTTATATTTTACATCAAATGTCTTTTGTCTTTACTATGTGACGCCTTTTGTTAATCAAATTTTAGTCTGGAAAAGTATTTGTTCAGAAGTAATTGCCAAAATGAGGACATAAGCAAAGAAATAAAAACTTTGTGCAGCAATTTTCAGTTTTCAATGTAAATACACATATTATATTTTTCAAAAGAGGAATTCAGCTGATAATGTACGTGCCCCATTGATTGTGTCCATCTTTTTAGTTAATTTGTTTTTGTGGTGTTTTTTTTTAATTCTGCTTCGTTTTATTTCAGTAAAGGAATATATTTTGAGTTATATGTAGATGTTTATTCTGACATAGATTTTCAGAAGTAGCCTTTTAAAACATTAATTTCCGATCAAAACTTTGTAACAACTGCATTTATCATTTTATTTCAGACAGTTATGCATGTATTTACAAGAACAAAGTAGCCTTTTGGTTCTTGTAAATACACGCATAACTGCCTGAAATAAAATGATAAATGCAGTTGTATCAACGGTTTGTTTTACAACAACAAAATCAAGCCAATTATTTTCTAATCTTCACTGTGATATCCAATTGAGCAGTTTCCACCAGCCCAGGGCTCCAATTTGACACTTGACCGCAGGCCCGAGGCCAGTGATTTTAGCATCGGGGCCAGTAAACTCATGACCATACAAGTCCGGTGGTCTTGTGCTTGTGTTCAAATGTTCTCTTTCAGTCTAACAAATATAATTCTGTTGATTATTGAAGAATACTTAACCTTAGTACAAATGAGTTAATTCAACAGTTCAATTGTTATTGTGTCGGCATTTTTCTTCTGATTTCAATTCTGGTCTTGTACACAAAATTCTGGTCCAGTAGACATTTTGAGCTACAAGCCCTGCGGTCTTGTGGGTTTTCCCCCAAATTCGAGCCCTGCAGCCTATTATTTTGTGCATTGGTAATCAATGTAAGTGCTGTTTATATTATTGCTTGTAACTAGTTGCCAGCTATTTAACATCTCAACTTTCGCTCTTTGGCATAAAAAAACAAGATATTCATGTTGCATAATATAAGTCTTCCTTGTACTTTGTATGAATAAAAAACGCCACCTGTTATTCTCTGGAAGAAACATAAAAGGTTGTCTCAATTGGAATTATTTACTTCTTTTTTTTTGTAATGAAATAGAGATGATTTTTTTATTCGAGATTGGATCTTTTGGCCCAATGCACATGATTTCATCATCACACTGTGCTATTACAACGTAGTGTGCATTTTAGGTGACACAGCGTTTAACAATGTACCATTGACTCCCAAAATGGTGGGCGTGGCAGACAAAAGCATGTGAGATGTTGGTGCAAAGGGTGGATCAACGATGAATACAGAAATCTCTGCAATCAACAGATCTAAATAAGTTTTTAAATCAACTCAAACAGCTCATTTAATCCAATTTCCTCTGACATTGTGGTTTTCTTCCGTTTTTAATGTTTTTTTAACGCGTGTGTATTTTTTCCCCTTTAACTTTTATTTGTCATATTTTCATTGCTTTTCTGTAGTTTTTGTGAGTGACAGGATCCAGTGTTCCTTAAATGAATACCCAATATTTTTTCTCTGCAACCTTTTATTCTTTTATCTTAAGTGCATTTCTGTAGGTTGTCATGTAAGCTGGGATCCATGGAAGATCCGGGAGATCATTGAGTTTTTTCTTACTGAAACGATTACCAAGGATAAACAAGAAATAACTAAAACAACAAATAAATTAACATTCCATTAATGGGAAATGCACAGCACTGGTTGTAATTACATTATGAAACATCAATTGTGGGTAAAACTTCATACTTAGAAATTATTCTTTAACCGAAAAGTGAAGACATTCAATTCATTAAACACAAAGGTTGTAATGAGTGACCCATTTCCTTTATCGAATTTTGTGTCCTCCCTGAATATAAAACCACTAATTAAATCATTAAAGGGATTGTATACGTTTGGTAATTGGCACCTACTGTTTGTTTCAATCCTATATAGTTGTAGATATATATACCACAAAACTAACCTGTGAAAATTTCATTCCAAAAGGTTGTAGCGATTTTGAGATATTGCCGAAAATCTTGAGCGGTTATGTCTACGCAGGAAGAATAATCTGCAATTGGAATACACTATCTGAGAAACGTTACTGCAGTAACGCTTCTCAGATTCAAATTTTGGGGGATAAAAATGAATAAAATTATATCTTTTTCCATAACTGCAATACTCTGAAGTGATTTTTTTTTTCCAAAATGCATTATACTATCCAAAGCTGCTGTACTTCTTACCAAGTAAGTTTTTATTGCCATTAATATTCAGAGTCATTACCAAACATATACAGACCCTTAAAACCTGATGGATTTGTCTTCAGATTTGTTTAGAAATAATCCTTTTTTTTATCGAGCAACATGTTCATCATAAAACTCTACTCAGAACAAAAAACCTCAAGTATTTAAATTACAACTGCAATTTTATTGCAGCGTTTCAAAATTAATTATTTTAAAAAAGTTCTAAAAAAAGTATTCTCTACTAAGAAAATGCATAATTTACAGCTGTGTCAAACAATCATTTTAAAAATTCCAAAACAAAAACAAAACAAGTGATTTATCTGATAAATTAAGCACTGAATAGTAAACATAAACCTTTTCAAACAAACTAAACTTACTGAACAGTAAACATTAAACCATGAAAGGGGAATAAATTCTTTGTGATTCTGTATGAACATCTCAAGGAAACTACTTGTCTTTGAAAGTTATGCAAATATATGTTAAAGCACATGTGTCACATTGGTAATTGTCAAAGACCAGGGCCCAATTTCATAGAGATGCTTAAGCAGAAAATATTGCTTAAACATTTTCTGCTAAGCAGAAATGAGCAGGATACCAGTCACAAATTGTACATGTGCCATGGTAGTTCGGCTGGTAACCTTATTCTGGTAAGCAACATTGTATTGTGCTTAGTTAAGCAGCTCTGTGAAATTGGGCCCAGTATCCACACTTGATGTGACCTTAACATTAGCCTTGATCAAGGCGTTGGAGTTTTTTCTCAATTTTATTTTATTGCTTTCATTTTTATTTTATTTGCGCCGCGCTACACACCCGAGCTACCAACCCGAGCTACCAACCCGCCCGAGCTGTGTGCATGGTGTCTGTGTGTGCAGATACGGTGCGCGCGTGCTCGTGTGAGCTGTATGCGCCACTCACCGATCAACGCCTTGACGTTTCTGTCTCCCCGCCGATGACTCATTACTATAATGCGCGCGAAAGGCGAGACCCCATTGGTCAGTGGCGGAAGTCTTGTTTACTCATTCTTATGAATATGCATGCAGAATCCAGATGTGGCTACACTGGCGCGCCGGTTTGAATTTGGGAATACTTTGTTAAATAATATCTATCTGAAAATGTTGCGTATTCTCCTCAGCTGAGCGAGACAATGAGGGCATGGAATTAAACAAATGAGGTTGCGTGGATCGATTTGTTACATACATTACATACACCATTTTCCAGCAGGAAGACGCTTTCTGATGTATTTTTCGTAATGACGTAAGGCCCGATTGACCATCTACTGTCTCCATCTTGCATCATTAAACAGTGATTTAATCATTGTTGGTGCATTCATTGGAGGTAGAATATACAAAACAAAGACCTCAATAAACTACCATTATTGATTGTTTCATCATGAAGGCATATAGCTCATTGCACTTTTTATATCATTTGGGCCGCCCCACTAAAAAAGAGCTGCCTAACCAAATTTCCCAAGTACATTCACTAGAATAGGGTAGCTAAAAAACTATTTCACATGTATCATGTGTGGCTGTATCCTGTCAATTTTTGTTTGGCAGTAAATTCTTATAAGACCCTGTCTGAGAACAATTCAAAAGTATGAAGACGGTGTGGCTGCACAGAGTCGGACTTCGAGAGGACATGTCAGGAAAAGACAGATGCAGAAACTACATCAACTCCAGAATTAATAACCAAAAGAATGGCGAGTGATCAGGATAGTCCAATGAGGGAACTTGAGTGCAGCGCAAAAAGCTCCAGGGGCCGCGCCCGGGTTCAGCACTTGTGAGCTGACTGACCAGCCTCGCAGATTACCGGTCAAAAATGGCTGAGACAATGCTACACACAAACGCCATTAAGTCGGTAACTACTCACATCGCATCACATACAGCAAGCACGATATTGATATGGTACAAAGGTCATAGTGAGAGAAGGTCGTGATTGGACGTCAAAATGAATAATTCATTTGCTTCCCATCCTGTGTTGTCTGCAATAGGTCTGACGAAAGATTTAAATATTCATGAGCTGCATACTAGCATATCCGAGAGCCCCCCCATTTTCGTCCAATATTGGACGAAAATATCAAGAAACACATTAAACCCGGAAGTTACAGACCCGTCAAGGCTGTCGGCCTGACGGCCTCCGCATGCGGAGAGTGGTACGAGTGCGGATGACCTGCGCACAGTGTGTGTACGGGCGTGTACACAGTGTATACGGGTGGGTCGTGCGATGCGATACACACCTTACGCACACACATACGGGTGTGTTTACGGCGTCTTTTTTGGAGTGAAAAATGCGACTGCCTTGATCAAGGCTACCTTAACATATAAATGAAACAACAAACCTGTGAAATTTTAAGCTAAATTTAAGGTCATTGGAGTCACGAGAAAAAAGTGGGAAAAATCCTTAAATGTTTTCACTGTTTTCAAACATTGAGTTTTGGACTTGCAAGATCAAAACCAATTGTTTTGCTAACTTCTCAATTTTATTTTGCATTTTAAGCAAACATATTTCAAAGGGTGTTTCCCACAAGGACAAACTTTATACCATGTACGTTGTGTGCAATTCTGTGAATATTTTTATTTTTAATCTTCCCAATGTTATGCACACCCTTTAACACAAAGTGTAACAAGGGTAGGCAAATCCTAAGGTAATCACTTAAAATAATTGAATTATCATAATTTTTGTTGATCTACATTTAAGCATTCTTATTAAAATTAACAAGCTACTAAACACAATTGTGAAGAACATGACCAACCCTCTTAAGTATAGTCAAGCCTCATATTACCGTGGGTCTCCTAATACCGTGGTAGCAGAAAATTCACTTTTTTCGTTGTCAAAGCGTTATCTATAGACGACTTTCATATGGTGAATCGATAGCCAAGAACCCTTTACCAATCTGGTAAAAACACAAAAAATGAACTGTTGCGGAAATGATTTAAATTTTAAAAAAATTGAAAAAAACGCTATTTTCCCGACTGGACGAATTTTCGCTGACCATGTCTGTCAAAAGTGCCATTATATCATTGACATTTTTACCTTAACTGTTGTTCTGTGCATTGAAATATCAGTGCCCAGATCCTGTTCCACGGTAAAAAAAAAAATTGACATCTAAAGTACGTGTTTTCACCTCAAAAACGTAAACCAATGTCTGGCGTCCGAATAAGGACAGGAAACTAAAAACGCTAAAAAATTCAGCATCTTTGCAAAGGGCGCCCTCAATATGTAAGTTTAACACACAAAGTGAAAAACTCGCTCAAATTACAGATATGCTTGCACAAGTACAATACTACGTCATCGGATTGTTCCAAAATTAAGCGCAGGGGGGTGACTAAGGAAATTATCGGTACTCGGTAATTAAAATTCCTAAAAGACAAAATTTGTCCATCTGCTGGGAAGTTTAACATCGTAATCCCAGTATTAGGTAAATACTTCAATATTATCTTTGGATTGAGCTCCTTTTATGTAGAGAAAGTTTATTTTAAAAAATTATTTCTGATTACCACGATAATAGGAGGCTCACCTCCAGAATCACTCCGGGCGCATGCACACTTTCAGAGACTTTGTGGACGAATTTAATCAGACAAACGATGTATTTTTTTTATGTCAAAGTGGAAAGTAATACTTCAACAATAGTAATAACTTGACACTTTTTATAGGTTGTTTTTTTTTTTTTTTCTAATCGAAAAACGTCCTAACCCCCACGGTAATAGGGTAACCCATCCTAGTGTTTCAGAAATATTCTCCATCTCAAAAAAATATCAAAATGTTTTCCTGAACACTTATGTGAAAGTTTGCAAAACAAGCTTCATAATGAGAGGGCTTACTCTAACAGAGTTTGTATCTCCACCATTTAGTCTTCTTCAGTTTCAGAAACAACTTCCCATTCCCCCTCGATAATATCAGTAGCTTCTCCCTCTTCATCTGATTCCCCGACTTCATCAATGGAAATCATATTATCGAAATCAGGCATCTCTGCGAACCAGTCTACATCCTGCACATCATCTGTTTCGTTCTCAATCTCACTTGAATCTGATTTTTGCTCTTGGTTTTTCTGGATGTCGGACTCTTTCATTTCCGAAGAGTTTGTGATGTCATCTTGAGTAACTGAGTTTTCCTTTGAGTCGGATACCATAGATCCAAGGAACTCCTTATCATAGCCTGATGAAAGTTTTGATGATGTAGTTGTCACACTTGAGCTAGCCATTGTAAATGAGGTCGAAAAAATATTTCTTATAGTTTCTGATGTTGATTCATCATCATGCAATGTTGTCTTGGATGAGACTTGCTTGGGTGTAGTATTTTCCAGTGGAGTACTTTTTGGTGCAACACTTTCAGTAGAAGCATGATGGGATGGTATGACCTTAGCTTTCTTTGATTCCTGGGAATTAGGTGCTTTAAGAGCTGCAATTTTAGATGAGGACATCTTGGGAATAGATAGGACAAGTTTTGGTGTTGATTGCTTGGGCGAAATCTCTTCCAGTGTGGGTTCCTTCTTGATACTCCTTGCCTCTTTCTGGGATGAATCTTCTCTCATGAAACTCCTTGCCTCTTTCTGGGATGAATCTTCTTTCATGAAACTCCTTGCCTCTTTCTGGGATGAATCTTCTTTCTTGATACTCCTTGCCTCTTTCTGGGATGAATCTTCTCTCATGAAACTCCTTGCCTCTTTCCGGGATGAATCTTCTTTCTTGATACTCCTTGCCTCTTTCCGGGATGAATCTTCTCTCATGAAACTCCTTGCCTCTTTCCGGGATGAATCTTCTTTCTTGATACTCCTTGCCTCTTTCTGGGATGAATCTTCTTTCATGAAACTCCTTGCCTCTTTCTGGGATGAATCTTCTTTCATGAAACTCCTTGCCTCTTTCTGGGATGAATCTTCTTTCATGAAACTCCTTGCCTCTTTCTGGGATGAATCTTCTCTCATGGTACTCCTTCCCTCTTTCTGGGATGAATCTTCTTTCATGATTGTTGTCATTGGTGATGGTTTTGCTTCATTGACCAATATTCCTGGACTTGCCTTAAGACTAGCAACTGATGACTTAATGCGACTTGTGTAGTATTGCTGCAAAGAATATATCGAAATAATAGTTCAAAAGAAAGTTTTTTTAACACAGACTTTGTATGGTGGCTGAGCAGTTAAGAGCACTGGACTCAAGGTGTTTCTGATCAACAGAGTGCGAGTTCGAATCCCGGTCTTGACACTTGTGTTCTTAAGCAAGACACTTAACCATTGTTGCTTCGTCCTTCAGATGGGACGTAAAGCCGTAGGTCCTGTGTGTTGAGTAATGCACATAAAATAATCCAGTAACACGTATCACTAAGAGTAGGAGTTTCCCTTGGTTTTTCTGGCAGTGCCTGCTGAATGCGCTGTAGCACCTTGTGAACCCTTAAAAGGTGCTACATAAATTTGTCTCATAATTAAAAAAATTAAAAAACCTGTTTTAAAATATTTGTTTTTTCAAGCGTCTGGAGTACCTTATTGGTAGATACGTGCGCTATACAAGACTATGTATTATATTATATTTTATTAACACCTAAAAGATTTCAGGCTCTGTGTGATAGAAGACTGATGTATTATCGGTTTTCAGCTTATATACAATACATACCATGCGGGTAATCTAAAAAAAAGTAATTTTCAATTAACTACATTTTGTTTTACATTTTTAGATTTATGTTGTTTGCCGTGGTTTTCCAGGGCAGCAAACTTGAAACTGCTACCAGTTATGTTGCTTTTGTTTTTAACTTCATTTCATTTATTAATTCTGGTTGTGAAGCCAAGGACTCTCAGAAAAGCGAACTTAATCACTATACTAGCCAAGAACCCCATTGAGAGAAGACAAAGAAGGAAAATTCAGTTTTAGATGTGGGAGGAAAACCCACGAGAAATACTCCAGGGAAAACCCACGCAGTCAGGTAGGGACTGAAAACCCCAATCCACATAGTGCCCCCGGTGGGATTAGAACCGGGGTCTTAGAGGTGGAAGGTGAGGAAAGATACCACTACTACACCAACCCTACCGCCCTGTTAAAGGGGTTGTGTCATTATGAACAAAGCAGGCCTGTGGCTGTACATGAAATTATGAACTCCGTATCATATCGATGGAGAACGTGTGCAGTAAATGGGTGAGCGTTCACAATTCCATGTACAGTAACAGGCCTGCTTTGATCATGTCGACACAGCCCCTTTAAAGGGTGTGTACAACAATGGTAATGGCCAAAGACCTGTATCCAAACTCGATGTGACCCAACATATACATGAAATAACAAACCTGTGAAAGTTTAAGCTAAATCGGTCTTAGGAGTCATGAGAAAACAGTAAAAAAAAAACTTTTGTGTTTTAACTTTTTTTCAAACATCAGAATTTTATCCTGCAGGATCAAAACTATTATTTTACTCATTTCGTAAAAACTATGGCATTTCAAGCAAAACTATTTCAAAAGAAGTTTTCTACCATGACCATCTTTATACCATGTGAGTTATATGCAAATCTGTGAGCATTTACATTTTCATTCTTTACCAATGTTGTACACACCCTTTAAGCCAACGCTCACATGAAGAAAAACAAAACAGCTACACTATATCCGCTTGTGAAGCAAAGTAAAAGCTAGGATTACAGTTTATTGTTGTCAGAGAATGCTGCCTTATATTTACCTTGACTTTCTGATCATGAAGGGAAGTAGAACAATGATATTCCTTAGCTGCCTTTTCTTTGTTGTAGAATTTGGAGCAAAGCTTGCAGAAGAACCCAGAGATTGGGATGATAAACTCTGGTCCTGAGAACCAAGTCAACATAACATTATCAAACTTCACACATCATAACTTTATCAAACAAGGGAAATGATCAATTCAATTTTGTGATGTACTCATTTTCCAATAGTAGAGTTCTCATGTGAGTGGGGAAAAAATTACAAGTCTCTAACCTCACGTTAAAAAGGTGTAAATTGCCTTGGAATTCAATACCCTTCCAGTGCAAAATTTTAAAACATCTAATGACATCATTCTGAGAAAACTGATTCTGTACATTTTTGTACTGGATGTTTTGTTTCATAACATGTAATCAAAACAGCCTTGAATTTAACATTTTGACTGGCGAAAAATTCCCCCTTGGAATGTAAAGATTCATAAATTGTTGAAATCCAATGACGTCATGTTTCAAATTTCACTCTGAAAAAGTCACTTATGAACCAAAACATCCCCGTACAAAAATGTAGAGACCCATTTTTCTCAGAATGATGTTTTGGATGTTGACAAATTTTGCACTGGAAGGGTTTTGAATACAATGGCAATTTACACCATTTTAACGTGAGGTTAGAGACTTGTAATTTTTTCCCCCTCACATGAGGACACTATCTTTTGGAAAATGAGTACATCACAAAATTGAATTTTGTCATTTCCCTTCCTCTTTAAGATAGTTGCAATATTTTACGAATTTACAGTAAGAAGTGCCAGATTCAAAATGAAAAACTTAAATTAGGTAATAACAAAGATGTCTCTACACTGTACCAAACTTTTAAATTTTTTGACACAGAAATATTCAGCATATTTGGGAAATTTCACAATTCGTGATGACCAGCAGCCTCCCAAATGACATGACCTCTACTACATGTAATATAAATATCAATATAAAAAAATGTACATACCTGTAATGTTTATTTTGTGCTGTGACTGTTCCTTTTTCCCTTTTTCCTTTTCTTCATATCCTTCATCATGTATCTGCTCGGATTCCTTCAGCCCATCCTTCTCATTCACAGAATCAGCAGCGGTTTTTTCAGCCTAGGTGGCAATAAGGGGGAAAAAAAATCATTATTAAAGGCACACGTTGCCTTGGATCAGACGAGTTGGTCTAACAAATGAAATAAATGAAATGAAATGTGTCAACTTTTTGATTTTGTCTTCAATTGATATCGATTGTTTTCTCCAGTTGCAACATGTAAGAGAACATCAAAATCAAATTTGTAGGTGAGAAAATGGTTTAAAGGGTGTGTACAACATTGGTAATTGCCAAAGACCTGTATCCAAACTCGATGTGACCCAACATATACATGAAATAACAAACCTGTGAAAGTTTAAGCTAAATCGGTCTTAGGAGTCATGAGAAAACAGTGAAAAACCCCCTTATGTGTTTTAACTTTTTTTCAAACATCGGAATTTATCCTGCAGGATAAATACTATTATTTTACTCATTTCGTAAAAACTATGGCATTTCAAGCAAAACTATTTCAAGGGAAGTTTTCTACCATGACCATCTTTATACCATGTGAGTTATGTGCGAATCTGTGAGCATTTATATTTTCATTCTTACCAATGTTGTACACACCCTTTAAAGGGATACGTTGCCTTGGATCGGGCGAGTCGGTCTATAAAAAGCGTTTGTAACCGTTTGTTATAAAATGCATATATGGTTAGAAAGACGTTATAAAAGTAGAATACAATGATCCACACAAATATGCCTCAAAATTGGTTTTCCTTTTACTTTGCGAACTAACACGGTCGGCTGTTTTGTGGAGTTACAAAATTTGACTCCACAAAATGGCCGACCGTGTTTGTTCACAATGTAAAAGGAAAACCATGCAATTTCGAGACATATTTGTGTGGATCATTGTATTCTACTTTTAAAACATCTTTCTAACCATATGCATTTTATAACAAACGGTTACAAATGCCCGATCCAAGGCAACGTGTCCCTTTAAAATCATTTTCTCACCTACAAATTTGATTTCGATGTTGCCTTTCATATTACAACTGGAGAACACAATCGATATCAATTGAAGACAAAATCAAGAAGTTGACACATTTCATTTCATTTCATTTATTTTATTTGTTAATTCTGGTTGTGAAGCCAAGGACTCTCAGAAAAGCGAACTTAATCACTATACTAGCCAAGAACCCCATGGAGAGAAGACAAAGAAGGAAAATTCTGTTTTATATTTGGGAGGAAAACCCTAGAGAAATATTCCATGGAAAACCCGCGCAGTCAGGTAGGGACTGAAGACCCAATCCACATAGTGCCCCCGGTGGGATTCGAACCAGGGTCCTAGAGGTGAAAGGCGAGGAAAGACACCACTACACCAACCCAACCGCACATAGTACTCACCACAGCATGATTGGGCATCTGAAGATGTCTCAGGTAGTATTTATGGCTGACAAACGTCAAGTTACACACCTTGCATTTTGGTCGGATTTCCTCATATTTCTGAAATTAACACAAAGAATAAACCAATAAAATAAAAATAAAAATAATAATAACACCCAATTCTTAAATGAACAGCGTTTCATCTCATCCAACGAGCATATCATAGTTGACAATATTTTGACAGGTAAATGTACACAGCACTGAACTACTTGTATGTTTGAATCATGAGAATTATTTATAAAGCACATTATATAAAGGGTTTACAAGGTTATGCAGCACAATCTGCAGCCAATCATAGCCAAAAACACCTTCTCTTGCAAAATTTCGCTGCTAGACTTGTCACCAAAACTGGCACTCAGGAATTCATCACACCCATTCTAAATGATTTACATTGGCTACCAATACGGGCTAGAACAAATTTTTAAATTTTGGTTCTCACTTATCAGTGTATCCATGGCATTGCCCCTGTTTATCTTCAAAGTTTATTTCAGGAGTATAAAACAGCAACAAATCTGCGATCTTCACATAAATCCCTTTCGACTCCCCCAGTTATCAAAACCAAGTCGTATGGTTCCCGCTCTTTCCAATATGCAGCAGTTCAGTTATAGAACAGTCTTCCAGAGGTTGTTAAACAGGCTGAGACAACAGAACAATTCAAAACCTGGGTGAAAACATATCTGTTTACTTTGTACAATTGTTGATTTCCCCTTAACAGCGCTTAGGGACCTCACGGTGATATGCGCTATATAAAAATGGTTTATAATTATTTATTAACGGTAAGTGTACTGGGTTCCTTTGCATGCATTACACATCACTGCTTAACGTCCCATTCGAGAGAGGACGCAATTACGGTGGAGTGCCTTGCTCAAGGACACAAGTGCCATGGCATGGAACCAAACTCTGATAACAACCCAACTTAAGTACGATGTATTAGATCACTCGGCCAAGAAACGAGCGCTAAGACATGTAAGAGGAGATCGATTTCATTTGGCTTTATGGGTATTAAGCACAATTCATTATGTCATTACTCAATACAATTGAAAGGTATTTTATACACTAAACATAATGAACAACTCTCGCCTGAAAAAGATCACTACATCTATCATGAGTCAAGTCAGCTGGAGGATATAATGCAAACTCTATTTAACCAGTTCGCTTCGCAAATTAAAAATCCTTTTCATTTTACCCGTACGGGAACATTTTCAGTCAACAGACAGCTTGTTTTTCTAGCCATTAATAATTGTCAATGAAACTCTGTTTGGACATCCATATGAAGACGTTTTCTCATTAACATTTGCAGATTTAAAGGGCTTGTATTTGTTTACAGTCGTGTTTCTGAAGCACAATCAGGTAAAATATGAAATAAAGAATAAAGAAATCATCAAAATCACTATAAAACAGAGGGTTTGTGTGATTTTTACGTTTTTAATTGTTTTGTTAAACCCATTTAACTCCTAGGTAAATATTTGAATTTTGTTATTGTTTTTGCCAACATGAATAACCTTTCTTCAAACATCTTTTCCAACCTATAGATTTTGAAAAAATATCAGCTGAAAAATCTGCGAGCTAAATTTGACTGAAAAGATCATTGAAAAGACCGTTTTGTATGATTAAACAAAAACATGGGGTCGGGAGGTTTTGTAGCATCGGGCGGGCACGATCAACAATTTTTCTTTTTATGTGGCCTTATGTAACAGCCGATCAATGACCCATGCCAGGTCCATCAGACGGCATCCCGGAGAGAGATTAAAGGCCTCATGACAATGCAGTATAAATCTATATTCACAAAATCTTGGCTGGTATGTAAAACGATTAGATCTTCGATAAAAGCATTAGGCACAAAAATCCATCCAAAGAGTTAATCCATTCATTGTTTACAGTGGATCGGTGCCACTGAACCATGACCACAGGGACTCCGTGAAACAGTTGCCTGTGTACGCCTGAAACAGTTGCCTGTGTACGCGCATTCCGCCACAGTGTCTCACCATGCATGGCCTGTTCACATGACCACCGCCAATACGCACAGAAACTTGAATGCCAGTTTAAAACACCGTCGCTGCGTGTTGCGTAAGAGTTTTGCCTGTTATTGCGTCCTCCGAAAAACAAATGTATGAAAAAGAGAAGTCACACACTTCCCAATTCTTTGTCATTAAATCAACTTATCTCAAAGGTTGAAGTCACTGAATAAAATGAAGCATTTTTTCCTTTTCAAATAATGATGCAACGAAATTCAACTAATAAAGTCTACATCGATCATGAGGAACGCGGTCAAAAAACACTTGCCTTATGTTCAGGTGACTCTATGTGATCTTCATGACTTCCAATGTAGGTCCGGAAACATCGACGACAAAAGTAGATCTGCTCAGTATCCCCTGGAATAGATTTGATGCTTAGCCTGTGAAAATAAACACAACAGAATACTGAAAATAATTCTAATCATCTCATCTTCCTGTACTGTGCAGAAACCTCCTCGGGACTACACTCGCACAATGGTTGAGGTGCAAACAAGCAGATGCAGACAAAACTCAAGACATAAAAACAGATACGTATAGTGTGCAAGTAAAAGCTGTTATTTAGTATCTTGTGTGGGGATGGGTGTTTAGCTGAAGGTGACGACGCTTAGTCTGTTCTTGAAGACATCCAGGGTTGGTGACTCAATAACTTGCTTGGGCAGTGAGTTCCACTGAACTAAAAGGAGGTACCTCCTCATTCTATTAGTAGGTATACAACAGTATACCTCCTCATTCTAATAGGAGGTATACTATATTCTAATAGGATGTATACTACAGTATACCTCTTCATTCTAATAGGAGGTATACTACATTCTAATACCACAGTATACCTCCTCATTCTAATACCTCCTCATTCTAATAGGAGGTACTCTACATTATAATAGGATGTATACTACAGTATACCTCTTCATTCTAATAGGAGGTATACTACATTCTAATACTACAGTACACCTCATTCTAATAGTACAGTATACCTCCTCATTCTAATACCTCCTCATTCTAATAGGAGGTATACTACATTATAATAGGATGTATACTACAGTATACCTCTTCATTCTAATAGGAGGTATACTACATTCTAATACTACAGTACACCTCCTCATTCTAATAGTACAGTATACCTCCTCATTCTACAGAATACCTCCTCATTAGATCCATACGTTCTCCATCCAAATACGTCTGATTCCATTTTGTGTTATTTTATTGTGACAGGTTTAGACATAATCTAAACAGCCTATGTTACACGAGGCAATTTACAGGCAACCTGTTCCAGGCAATCTCCAATAAGAAAAATTCATTCACATTTCAGTTTTCTCGTTTTTTTCCTTGGTGATAGTGAGTTACAGCTAAAACAATATCTCTTGTGCTGGCAAAGTGTTCCTTTTGCATACAGTGAAGTTGGTTGCCTCCAAGTTGCCTGAAACAAAATTGCCCTGTGTGACATGGCCTTTAGATAGCAGCACACTGACAGGTGTATCAGTTATCAGATAACTTCATATCATAAGGCAACATAAAAACAAAAAATTGTTGATCGTCCTTTTTGGGGTTGGGGAGTGGGGGTGGGAGGGCGGTTTTTTATATTTTTTGTCACATGGCAAAATATGAAATAAAGAATAAAGAAATCATCACAATCACTATAAAACAGAGGGTTTGTGTGTTTTTGATGTTTTAAATTGTTTTGTTAAACCCATTTAACTCCTAGATGACATTTTCTGTAAGCATTTTCAACAAACTAAAACGCAGTGTAGCTTTAGTTAATATTTGAAGAATTGTTCTTGTTTTTGATAACATGAATTTATAACCTTTCTTCAAACATCTTTTCCAACCTATAGATTTTGAAAAAATATCAGCTGAAAAATCCGGGAGCCAAATCTTACTGAAAAAAGATCATTGAAAGGACCGTTTTTTATGATGAACAAAATAAAATAAATAAAAATGGGGTCGGGGGGTTTCGCAGGGTCGGGCGGGGACGATCAACAATTTTTTGGTTTATGTGACCTAAGTATTATCATGCAAGGATAAGGGCCTGGGGTTTTTTCATCAGAAGGAACAAACAAGGTGGATACACTCACTGGAGTAGCTGGCGGTGATCAAAGTTAGGTTGTCTAACTGTGATCCATTTGTTGGGATCCCCTTGTCCTTTCTCAGGTAGTTCTGTCAGCTTGGAGATGAGTACCTTCTTAAGTGCTGCATGACCAATCTCATGTAACTTCTGAAACATTGCTTTGTGTTTACGCCCCTCCACATGAGTGATGTACACCTACAAATAGGTAAATGTTACAATGCAATAAATTCAATTCAATTCAGTTCAATTCATTGAGGTTTATTATTCAACACAAAATTATGACTGCAGTTTAAAGGCACTGGACACGTTTGGTAATTGTCAAAGACCAGTATTCTCACTTGGTGTATCCCAACATACATGTATGCATAAAATAACAAACCTGTGAAAATTTGGGCTCAATTGGTCATCGAAGTTGCAAGAAAATAATTAAAGAAAAAACACCCTTGTTGCACAAATTTGTGTGCTTTCAGATGCCTGAAAGAGACTTCAGGCCTGAAGTCTTTTTCAGATTCAAATACTTTGGTGAGAAATTACCTCTTTCTCAAAAACTACGTTATTTCAGAGAGAGTCGTTTCTCACAATGTTTTATACAACCAACAGCTCTCCGTTGCTTGTTACCAAGTAACTTTTTATGCTAATATATATTTTGATGAACTACCAAACGTGTTCAGTGCCTTAAAAGGACAATACAAATTTTGGAAGCTTTACATTCAACCATTCTGAGACCAAATGACAAATTCCTCTTGATACTTACAGTCCATGAATGGCAGAACATCCCGCATACATAGCAATACCAGTCAACCAACTCCTTTGTCTCGACATACTGATCAACTTCAATTTCCTTCAACTGTGTCAGCTATAAGACAATGAAATACAATAAGACATTTTACATCACCATCACAAGATAATTTCTTTCAAATCATGATGAGGAATCAAATGAGACTGTTTGAGTGGTTCAGGGGAAAAAAGGGAAAATCAAATCAGATGTGAAACCCAAAACCTGATGAACAGAAAGCCAGAGCTGCCGACATTTGCATCTTGCAATCAGGGAGACTTTGTACAACAATCAGGGAGATGTAGGAAAAGGTTTCCATAATCAAGGAGATTTTCAAATTTGTTCATCAGAACATGGAAAGATTGGTTTATTTTCAGGGAACTTTCTGCATAATCAGGGAGAGTTGGCAGCTCTGGAAAGCAAAAAGAATAATGACAACTTTGCTGAAACTTTTTAGTCGAATTGAAAAGTTAAACGCATTTTGGTTTCAAATATCAAATAATAAACCACAAGGGAAACTGACTGGGTTTTAAAAGTCGCATCCCCTTAAGGTGATCCCCTGGCTGCCGCTTCCCAGGTTGTATCGTAAACTTAGGTGTGATCCCTGACGACACAGCAGTTAACGATTGTATGGCTTCTGACTGGCACCCCGAACAAAGATATTGACAAAATTGGGAGACCGCCAACATAGGGCTAGAAAGCTCAGTTGGAGGTCATTTGTTTCAAATTCGCTCCAGTAAATTTTTCTTTGTTCGACCCCAAATCATTTTCCTCATATTAAAATTATTAACAAAGTTTGTTAGAAGCTTGACATTTCTGAATTGGATTATGTTAATATTGTACAACCAGGGCCCAATTTCATAGAGCTGCTTAAAAGTACAAAAAGTAGCTAAGCACAACAAAATTATGCTTACCAGAATAAGGTTACCAGCCAAAATACCATGTCACATGTACAACTGTGACTGGTATCCTGCTTATTTTGGCTAAGCACACATTTTTTAAGCAATAGTTTCTGCTTAAGCGGCTCTATGAAATTGGGCCCTTTCTTCATCATTATGATAGTTGTTCCAGGTAGTGACTACACTGTCCATCCATTACAAGTCGGCTCATAGTTCAAATAAGAAACGGTAGAAACAGTTAAACGTTAACCGGAAGTAGTAAACGTAGATGCACAGCCCTATAGCCTAGGTCATCTGTGTGGCAAGTTGGAGTTATTACCCACATGACCGTGCTATCAACCCTGCATAGTCTGGGTAATACATACTCAAATCCAAGCTACCAGGTGACCATGATCCACCAAGCATAGCCTGGGTCATCCTTGTTTTCAGTCCAAGTTACTTAGGTGACCATGATCCACCACGCATAGCCTGGGTCATCCTTGTTTTCAGTCCAAGTTACTTAGGTGACCATGATCCACCACGCATAGCCTGGGTCATCCTTGTTTTCAGTCCAAGTTACTTAGGTGACCATGATCCACCAAGCATAGCCTTGGTCATCCTTGTTTTCAGTCCAAGTTACCGAGGTGACCATGATTTACCAAGCATAGCCTGGGTCATCCTTGTTTTCGGTCCAAGTTACCTAGAGGTGACCATGATCCACCTTGCATAACATGGGTAAGCCTTGTACTTAATTATCCAAGTTACACAGGTGACCATGCTATTCACCAAGCATAGCCTGGGTCATCCTTGTTTTCAGTCCAAGTTACCGAGGTGCCATGATTTACCAAGCATAGCCTGGGTCATCCTTGATTTCTGTCCAAGTTACCTAGGTGACCATGATCCACTTTGCATAACATGGGTAAGCCTTGTACTTAAATCCAAGTTACACAGGTGACCATGCTATCCACCAAGCATAGCCTGGGTCATCCTTGTTTTCAGTCCAAGTTACCTAGGTGACCATGATCCACCAAGCATAGCCTGGGTCATCCTTGTGGTCAGTCCAAGTTACCTAGGTGACCATGATCCACCAAGAATAGCCTGGGTCATCCTTGTTTTCGGTCCAAGTTACCTAGGTGACCATGATCCACCTTGCATAACTTGGGTAAGCCTTGTACTTAAATCCAAGTTACACAAGTGACCATGCTATCCACCAAGCATAGCCTGGCTGGGTCATCCTTTTGGTCAAGTCCGAGTTAACCAGGTGACCATACTATCCAACCTGATTAGCCTGGGTCAATCTTGTACTTAAATTCAAGTTACCCAGGTGACCCTGCTAGTATCCAACCTTCTTAGCCTGGGTCATCCTTATAGTCAAATCTGAGACAACCATCCAGGTGACAATTCTATCCACATTGCATAGCCTGGGTCAACCTTGTGGTCACATTTTAATTGCCCAGGTGACCTTGCTATCAACCTAGCATCCTTCCCTATGGTCATGTGAGTGTGGTTTACATGACCCGACTATCAGCCCATAGCCAGAGTCAGTGCTCAGAGGTGAGTATTTAAGTTTACATTGACCATGTTGTCCATTTAAGCTATTTTGAGGGAAACATTTTCAACTTTGTGTAAGGCTTTAACCACCTGTACGTTATCACATCCTTGCAAATATCCTGAAGGAATCTCATGCCACTACCCGTTGGTGATAGACAACTATGATATATCCAGGGGTACCAGGTCAAAGGAAGACCTATCATTGGCCGAGAGTTGCGCATGGCGCATGACACAAGGCTCATGTTTCCATTATTTGACTTCAGCAATGGCGACCTTTGCAAGGAGACATACATAAAACAGACTGTCAATTAAAGAGTAAAGTAACCTCTTGGGTGGTTATTCCAAAATATTGTCCATGCCTCTGCGCGGTATTGTTTTTCGGACCTTTTTGGAGCTTCCGAAGTAATCATTTTCCTTTGAAATTATCATTGCCACAGTGAAACTTGACAAAGGAAAACAACAAAGGTTCTCATAATAAGCACCAGGATTTGTTGTTCTCTTTCGAGAAAATATGAGTATGCGTTCACCATGAATCGCTAAATCTTGGCCATAAGTCACGGCCAATAATCTGCCATGGTATGCTGGAATCTTGGAATGCCACATTTGTACAACGAAATGACAAACTCCGGAATCAGGGATTACACTATAACCCCTGCAAAAAGGGAAATTTCAAGCGAGTACTCCGGTACTCACTGTCCCTCTTTGTACAAGGGAAACAAAGCATAGTAAGGTACATGTAGATGCATGCTGTGCAGACAATAAGTATCATCACAATAAGAGTAATCCACTTGAAGTTAGAGAGAAGATGAAAATTGTTGATAATTGTGTTCAATGTTTGTGATGAAAAGAATCAAACTATAACACATGTAGAGCCAAACTGAGCTGCTTCACTCCAGCTCTTTTGTCCTTTGATGAGAAAACAGCTCTACAATCTGGTTTTACCCTCAGTTGACTTTAATAATACTTGGTTCTTGAAAGTGCACTAGTAGCTAGATCAAGGTGCTGTTCATCAGGCGTGCTCAACCATTCCTCAAACTTTCTCAACTCTCTGGGGAGCGCATACAACATTAGCGTGAAGGGGTTTAATCCAACACAATGATGTCTCAGCCCTTTTAGGTTCCCATTACAAACCTGGGTTGAGAGAAGTAATCATGGTTAATTGCCTTGCTCAAGGACATAAGTGTCATGACTGGGAACAAGTACATTATACGTGTAATGTCCGGGAATCGAACCTACACTCCGATGATTCAGACGTCAGAACTTGAGTGCAATGTACTTGACCGCTCGGCGTTTCTAATAAGGCATTCGTGTGTTATCTGAACTCAAACTCTCTCTCTACTTGATGCTATCTGGACTTTCCACATCAGGTCATTGTTGATGCATCTATTGACACTGACGATGTAGGACTACATACAAATTGTTTTTGAAGATCTCAAGTATATCTTTCTTATCAAGTCTCTTAGAGCCATTATGGCTGGACTGCCTTTACAGCACAAGATCCAACAGATGCCTCTTTGTCCAAGCGGTAGTGTATCTTCATTCTCTCAAGTCTCCTTGTGAAGATTACGACATGTAAATAAAACTACACTGAGTTCCCACAACTAATTTTGTTGTTGTTGTCACATGCAAACGGTGAGATTTCCCAACTCCATGACTTGCTAAGTGAACTTTATGAATCCTCCACATTACGCATCAATATATGTCACAGCTCGTTTTAAACTACTACACAGCTTTGATTGTAGAAAACTAACCAACACTGAATCATGTTCTCCAAATTACTTGTATGCAACATCAAGAATTTCACAAATTCTCTACCGGACATTGTTTGCAGAAGAATTAAGTTGTGCTGTATTTTTCGGTTCAATCTGGACCAAGCTCATTCCAACATCGAGTGAGGAAACTAGTTTTAGTTTCATCGATGTGGTATTAAAGCATACACTGTACAGTCAGTCCTTATCAAGTTAAACGATGAACCTTTTCATGGCATGGCTCAAAATTAACTTGTAGAGTAACAGCAAAGCACTCAAATTCTCTGACAGTGACACATACGTGTATCACTTTATAATAACTGTTGACAATCATTCCAAGAGTGATTTCTTTCACAATATGCTTAAAAATATATTTGTTATGTGCCATGTGTGCAGCAAGTAACTGAACATAAACCTCTTTATCTATAAAAATAGTTAGTCACAATGTTAGACATTGGCAGTATTCTCCCTTAACAGTGGTCCGCTGGCCAATTACCAGTTAAATCACATGAGGACCAGTCAAAATTCACTCCAAGTGGTCCGGCTGGCTAGTTCAGTGTTGAAAAAGCATCCCGTTCAATATAAAGTATGGACAAGTGAAAAAGCTGAGGGACCAGTGAAAAGAAAGGCTAACTGGTCCTGCTGGTTAGTCACTGAAAAAGTTAAGGGCAAAACCTGCATTGGACAGAATCAGAATCGTGTACAAAGTGCATAAAATGTATTTAGCGAAATCTGTACTTTCAATTTATCGAAATGGACAAATTTGGAGTAAACAAGAAATAAAAAGATAGAAAATCATGAGGAAATGTGTGATATGATGAGTAACAACAGATACACACATGTTTGTACGTACCTGATGAGAGATGCTGCTTTCACCGATGTGATTAATTAAAGGTGTATCTTTCAGGGTTCCTGCCACCTTCTTGGCTTCCTCAACAGTCAGTTTCCCTAAGGTAGTCCTTTTCTTCTGTTTCTTGGTCTGCTCACCAATGGCTGTCTGAGTGTCAGACGAAGCTGAGGTACTTGGACGTGTAGAATCATCCTTCAGTTCAGAAGTTTGGATGGACGACTTCTTGCTTGTAGAGCCTGAAGTAAATTGACTAGTGGGGGATTTTATTTCACCATGTCTAGAAGTGACAATTTCCATCAGAGGTTGAATTTTGGATTTTGACTGCAGCATATCCTGTTTCCTCTCGTCAACTTGGGGCGTCTCTGACAGTGACATATGTTTTGCCGATTGTTGTTTCCCGTCTGACTTCTCTGTTGTGGACTTCTTATTTTCAAGAGCAACCATCTTGTGTTGATCCAATCGTGGGGTTGTCCCTCCCTGATTAGACCTACCACTTGAGTTCCTGTCAGCAGTGGATTCCTTGTCGTTAGACTGGCCGGTTTTCATCCTTTTATGAGTGGGGCTCTCTCCTCTACGATTCTGGCCTTCATGGTGGTTTAACCTGACTCTGTCATCTCCTGCAGTCCCCCTGGATCCACGCTCCTTCCTTTCTCGACTGCCACTTCTCGTCCTCTCCCTCCTTGTTGGGGATTGATGTCCCCTCTTTCTACCAACATCTCTACCATAACTCTGTAACCTTCTATCATCTTCTCTCTCCAGTGATGTTGTTGAGTGACCTCTGTCGTGCCGGGAGATTCTCTCTCTATCTCTCTGTCGATCATCATGTCTACTTCTGTCCCCCGCCTTCATATCAGCCTTCTTGGCTTGACTACAAGCATGACTTTTTCCATCATACCTATTGTCAAGGGTATGTCTCGTCTGCAGTCACAAGTGAAGCAAAGAAATTAGTTGTACATCAATTAGTTTAGATTTACATAGTATTTTCTTTATAATGTTATTCCCAAAGCCCAAATGTTTACATTATGTGTGTGATTTTTGTGTTTGTTTTGTATTATGATGCTTAATGGGTTTGATAAGCCATTGCAATTGCAAGTAAGATTTGAATATGTCTGATACAATTGTTATCAGTGAATCACTGAATGTTACATATGATATAAATTCCTTGCACTAACTCCACTGTTGGTATGCCACATGGCAAGGGGCAAGCTCTGGCGTAGTTGCGTATATGTGCAGTAATCTTGAAGAAGAATAGGCGGCTAGGCCCCAAGTTTACAGCAAAACATTATTATTGTGTGATGCCAAGGTCATATCTCTATCACTTATTAGTGAGTGAGGAGGCATAGTCCAGTAACCCTTGTCTTGTCTTTTCTTAAGTAAAGTTTCATGTTAAATTTTGGGATGGTCTGTTGAAAAAAGAACTAGCTATCACCTTCAATTTTCTGCCTGATTTCATTTGTGTGGTGGGTTTTGGGTTTTTGTTTTTTTGGTTTTTTGTTTTTGTTTTTGTTTGTTTTTGTTTGTTTTTTTTTGTTTTGGGGGGTTTTTGGGGGGTTTTTGGGGGGTTTTGGGGGGTTTTTTTTGGGAGGGGGGGGGGGTTCGTGAGCACAATGTGTTTAAAGAGATGTGAACACCCATTCACAATTGCCATTTCCAGTGGTGTATGGAAAAGGGTACCAGGCTTTGCAAATCTATAGGTTGCTGAAGAAAAGCTTGCCCCAAATACAGTGTTTTTGTTAAGATTGTTTTTTGTATACAATTGTTAGTTAGTTCTTCATCTTACCTCTCCATTACTTGTTTTTCTTTGTTTTGAAGTATGCCTTTCATCTTTCCGCACTCTTTCTTTTTCCCCACTGATTGATATGGCGTGTTCTCCTGTGGACTCGGACAGGAATGGAATAAAACCTGATGCGGGGGTTGAAGTGGCAAAGAGGCCCACAGAAGGTGTTATGGTTGTATCTTCTTTTGACGGTAGACGCATAATGGACAAGTCAGAAGGAAAATGAGGTTGAAGGTGATTGATTTCTCCTGATAATATACAATTATTGTTGACTCTTGATGAATTGGATGAGGACTCACTGTACCCTATTAAATTAGACGATCCTCCTGATAACTTGTCATCAACATCCTGACTAGACCTCAACATCTCCAGAATGGTTCCCAGACCACGACTGGGATCAGTGGCTTTCGACATCTGACTCGGACCTTTCAAGACTTCACCCGGACTCGGACCTTTCAAGACTTCATCCATCCCTGGCCAGTTGGTGCTGATTTCACCGACAGCAGACTTGCCTAACTCATTTCTTGAGTCTGGAGTACAACCAGACTTAATGCTTCTCAAAGCTTGCAGAATGTCCAATGCATGAGCTGATGTCAACCCAAGCTTATCTGTGTTTCCGGAGAGTAAAGCTTTTCGTAATATCTCTGCCTCAGTGGAATTTAACCCTTTTAAAATATCCATAATGCTGACTTGAGGAGGTCTCGTCTGAACAACAGCCAGTGTGGAAATGACCATATTAGAATCAACTGCAGGTGTTATCATTCCTTTACTAGTAATTGGTGTAGAACCAACAGCACTGTGAAATGCCCCATGTTGACTTTTACTAACTTGAGTTGAACTCTGAGAAGTGGGAAAAGCACCTAGAAGGCCAGGTCCAGTGTTTAACTTTAAGTTCTTCTCTATCGGCCAGGCTGACTTAAGCTCTTGTGAAGATCCAGACATTCCCTTCACACCAGTTACTGCATTTTTATTTGATTTATTACTATTATTCCCTTCCCATCTTGTTTTTTTATCTTGGCTCTTTCTTCCAGAATACGTTGCAGCAAGACCTGGTTGTTTGTGTTGAAAGCTCTGCTGCTGTGATAACTGTTGTTGCTGTGGCGGAAGCTGCTGCTGCTGTGGCGGAAGCTGCCGCTGTTGCTGTGGAAAGCGTTGCTGCTGAGGAAACTGTGATTGTATGCCTTGAGATTTTAAAGTGCTTATTGGCTGATGAACAGTTACAGGTGGAGCAGCCATTCTCACCTGCTGCTGCGGGTGTAATGGCTGTTGCTGCTGATTTTGTTGTTGCATCTGATTTGGGAACCATGGTGGTTGCTGCTGTTGTGATTGTATCATGCTGAGGCTAGGCTGCTGCTGTTGCTGCTGCTGCACAGGTACCTGATTCATCATACCTGGTGCTGTCCTGGTTGGTAACAAAGCACCTCCTTGGCCACTACCTGCAATCTGACCCATTTCAGCCAAGGATGCACCCATCATTCGAGCAGCAAATACCGTCTCCTGTAACTGTTCTTCAGTTAGATTTTGAGTTGCTGCCGCCACTAATGATGTGCCACCCACGCCCACTGAAGATGTAAATGGTGCTGCAGCAGCCCTTGGTGGTATAGCATTACCACCAAGATGTTGCATGGATTGTATTTGAGAACGGTCAGTGGGCTTTATTAAGGTATTGACCCCAGGTACAACACCACTGGCCACTGAAGTTGGCGTTGGTTTCTTCATCGCTCGTGCTGCGGGAAACAACTGAGCATGCTGAGTAGATCGATTATAATAATTCGAATTTGCCATTTTGAATTGAACACAAACAATATCCTTTTTAACTTAAGAAGTTGAAATTGTTTCCTCACATGACTAAATTACTCACTCACAGTCACACTCCCCCAGTCACTATTATAATGCAAATATCCGTCGTTTTCTGTTTTACGTTCGATTCTTCGATGAAATCACAGGCGAATTCTGCAATCCTATTTCAAGTTCCGCCGTCGCCCGTCTTTGCCTCATGGACCCATCAAAACTTCCGTTGGTCAACTCGTACTCGTCGTGCACACACGTACACACCAGCAGACGCGCCAACTCGTCACCCCACCACCCATAGAATCCGCCAACTGGTACATTAATAACTCGTTGCAGAAAATATAAAAACATGGCATAGCGCCCCCTGTTGTTATGTGGTGGTGTATTGACGAAGTCCCAGAGAACATGACAAGTTCATAAAACCTAGTTCCTGTCATCAGTTAGTGTATCTTGTATTAATGTTTCTTGTTTTGTGTTTTTACATATATGATAACAAATAAATAATAGTAAAAACAGTAATAACTGACGAATAAGTATGCAAATTATTGATGCAATTGTTTTTAGCTATAGGCCTTACAAGATTTTAAGTTATTGAAACATTCTCGTTATGAAAAAAATACGGGAATATCAAAAATTGTTTTCTCACTGAGATTACACAATCATTTTACAATAACGAGAAAAACTGAAGGGTGGAATACCCTATAAGAAACAGGTTTTTTTTTAGAAATACTCTGGTCTAATAGCCCATGGCCTTGTTCTTTTCGCCGTGCCATGGCAACCTTGTCTATGTTAAGGACCACAATAGACCATGTGACCTTTGTTTACAATTAGTGTGACCTTGTACATTCTTGGGCCTTTCTGGCAGGCAAGATACTGCACTAGTCATATGAGAAAGTTTACATTTTGTGTCATAATTTCCACATAAATCCAAGAGTTATAAAAGTAACAGCTGTACAAGTTTTGAGATGTGCCCCCTTTCATCATATCAAAAGTTGATAAAAATAAGAGTGCAATCTCCATAAAATATAAGTTTTTATGTTTTCTTCCCATTGAGCTGTGTACAAATCGTGCTTGCAGGAAGTCCAGGCTTGGTGGCTCTTTTGTAAACATGTGATGTCACAGGTCACATCGTCTATACAGCAGCCCAACAAGGTTGGTAGGTCTAACCATGGTCTAACCATGGAGGTAGACTAGCCGTCAAACCATAGTCTAACACGAAGTTGTTGTATTCACCAAAATAAATGTGTCAACCCGGCACGTTTTCGATTTGATCGAATTCCTTCCAGACATCTTGAAAGCAGCAACAGGGAGCCTAGGGCATCGGGAGGTGTCAACACCTCCTGGTGGGCTATTGAAACTCGGGAGTCAACGGATTGCAGTCTTCAGGCAGGCGGGGGGGGGGGGTCTAACTGAAACACGCGTATTCCACCCGAAAACAAAACACTACGGGCACGCATTGGCGTGCACTGCACTGCCCTTTCAGTCTTTGAGATGAATGTGAAATCAGGTGTACACTTTATGGCCGACTATGGGCCAACCAACGGTAAACAAAACTGTTTGTTGAGCTGATCCAGTCCTAGTCTTGGTTCCAACCCTCTTTGGCGGCGAGCGAGCGGTTCATGGGGCAATGGCGGTTTAGATAGCGGTTAGGTTTTCGTGACTATACTTCGTGACTACACAACTGGAGCGTCTTGGAACCAAGACTAATCCAGTCCTCGCTCTATAATGGTTGATCATGGGCGGACTCCACCCACAAAGAAAGGTGTTAAAAAACTTAAAACACTAACGAGTTCCTCCATGATTGTAGATTGAAAACGTGGACGGGGGAGGCAGGCCGCGCAATATTGAATGTGGTCTGATAGTTCCTGTATAATTATGTGATTTTAAAGAAAACTGTATAACATTAATCATGTTCAGCTACTTCAACCATGGAGCTATCCTTGCATGCCGGTACTCATTTCTCAGCCAGCAATATGACTTGACTTGAGGAGGAAAAAGGTCAAACGTCTACAGGGGACACACGGCATGTCATTCTATGACATGGTACAGGACCCCACCAAACTAAAATAAGTCAGTTTGTTATTTGTATGGGGCACGCGTCGGCTTGTCACAAGCACGCGGTATAGCTCACTCAACTTCTACGAGTCAACTGGTTTGTTTCCATTACAAAAGTTTTACGGAGTTTTAGAAAGAGCGTACTTGCATAGGTTGGTTGTGTGTGCCCGAGGGTTTGCAGGCGAATGTAACGAAACTCTTGTATTCATCATAGAACAAAATAAAACATAAACAATGATCGATTCGTGTTCAAAATTTGGAAAGGATTTATCAATAATTATAATTGCAAGAAGTGAATGTTTTTGGTCTTGACGGAACATGTGAACATTAAAAACAAGGAAAGTTTAAGTTTTTTTTTATTTGGTTAAGAACCACGCGTTATTTCATATGAAACCCTTTTCATTTCAAATGTTTACTCAATCTCAAAATCTCTCCCGTTTGTATTGGAGAAGTTGGTGTGTGACGTCGACCTTTTGATCAACAATTATTTTATATGGTCCGTGCATATCTCAAAGGGAGGGTATACCTTTGGTATACCCCCAAAATTAATTACCATAAAAACTTACTCGGCAAGAACATAGGGCAAGGAATAAGAAGCACTGCAGCTGTTGATAATGTACCGGATAACATTTTGGTTTTAGCGAAAGGGATTCAAAAACATTTCAATCTGAGAAACGTTTCTGCATGAAACGTTTTTCAGATTGTGTATTCCAATTACGGATTATTCTTCCAGCGTGGACATAACATTTCCAGATTTTGGGCGATATCTCAAAAAGGTTACCACATTTTGAACTGAAATTTGCACAGGTTATAGTTTTGCCGTATCTACAAAACAATCGAACGGTTCTCAATCGAACGTGTACTGCAGTAGCTTTCGTGGATATTACTGGTGGATAACTATACTAGTACATGTACTACTTTACAGTGGAATATTTGGAAAAAATAATACCAAAAGGGCTGGTTAAAGTTTAATGTGCCATGCGACCTGTTGTGTCAGCAAGGTCAAGTCCAATAGGAGTAAGGAATGCGGCCCATGATAAATAACTGCAGTCGCCTGGTGTGCGGTATGTCCTCTTTACAAGGTCACTGTGTGTCGAACCGAAGACTGTTGGAGCCAGTTTTATACAAAAAAAATTATCATAATCCAAAATATTTTGGGCATTTCGGCGCTGAAGCAACTTTAGCAAGGTATGGTTCCCTGGTGTTACAGTACACTGCATCTGGGATGGTACGGCCAACTGATGTCCACTGCAATTGATGACTACGCAGTTCTGATCAGTGACTTGTCTTTTTATTCCTCACCGTTCACGGGGCCGAAATGCCCAAAGTCAGTAGAAAACAGTATCGATATAATGTAACATGATGCAAACAAATTGTTCATAATGTGGATGAAAAACAACTTACATCAAAAGTTCCAGAAAAAAAAGGTGTCCTTTTTGCAAAACGGGCATAATGAAATGCGTGAATTGCAAAACAAAAACCATAGACCTGTAGTTTGTTTGAGGTTTTTTTATTGTCTCTCAGGAAAACAGGATTTTCTTTTAAAACAATTATTTGAAATAATTTTCAAGTTATGTTCTTAATATTTTTCACCTTGATATGACAAATAAAAACGTATACATAATTTGAAGAGGCTGTCATGATAACATAATAGGCCCTAGTTTCGTCAGACTTTTGCTTTTATGATCCGACAATGACATAAACTACCATCGTGGTTGCTGTCTGAATCTACGCATCAATAAATATCATATACGTTCCACTGACTAATTTCATAACGATAGGCTACCATTGGCTTAAAATAGGTTAGTTGTTATGTAAATCTGAAGGTATAGCCTCCCTTACCCAACCAAGCAGATAGACCGTGAGAAAATTTGGGTGGATTCGCTCGGGAAGTCTTTGTGGATTGAAACTCCAATCTAATTATGCATAATTAAGCACGGATATTTTAGTTTGTTGAATAAGACCATACTATGAGATAAAAAGGTTTAAGTTCTACTAAGACCATTGCTCCAAGCACTGACTACGGTGTTACCGACATGCTTAGATTGGAGGAGCCATCGGCAGTCACATGGGGGAACCTATATATACCGCTAATCGGGTAGATTAGCTGCCGATTTGACACCGTGATTGGCAGCCAGTTTGCTAATCCACGGGCCTGAAATTAGCCGGTGCACGCGGCCCAACCCACCGGCCGTCACACGGGGTTCGACTGCCGG
This sequence comes from Plazaster borealis, assembly GCA_021014325.1. NCBI lineage: Eukaryota > Metazoa > Echinodermata > Asteroidea > Forcipulatida > Labidiasteridae > Plazaster > Plazaster borealis. Next base: position 5,991,213 of record CM037456.1, on the reverse strand, counting down.
CCAAAGAGCTGTTTGCTCGTGCTGAGCGCGTGGGTCCCGGAAACAAAGGCTAATTAGAGACCGGGCCAAGCCAACACGCCGAAGAATGAGCGCCGGGAATTATTGCGTGTGCTCCCACGGTGCTGTGTGAGCGATGCGGCACGGCGCTCCTTTGTGAGCTGGTCCTAGACAATAACACTTGAACCACAAGCCTGTTGCATTCGGGTCCTTGGTTAACGAATTATCTGTTAATTCTAGATATGACGAAAGTGTGTTGTCAGTGAAGACAGCCTTGACTCGAAATGACATCAGTGAATTGAAGAAGAAAAAAAAATTAAAGAACATAACAAATACCCCAAATAACAGCACTTAATATAAGTCAAAAGAATCAAACAAGGCAAGCCTCTTTTTTTTTACTCAACCTGTTGCTCGAAAAAAAACAATACTACATCTAGTATCAAACTTAATCAAGCAATACAAGAACAATACAATTTCGTAACAAGATAATGGCAAATAAAATAAATCCAATGATTTTATTGGTATGAATAATTCATTAGGTACATAATTATCTGAAGCAACAGCTGTTGGTTCAACGGTGTTTAGTGAACTCCACCAACACATACCATATCTTCCACTGAATGCATGGGAACCAAAATGAATCACCTAATGAGCTGTCATAGCCTTTGTATAGACATCATAGTCATCATTTGATGATGCTACCAGTATGGATAAACACATTTTCCCCGACTAATGTCACTTTCCCAATATATACTCTGTAGAAACTACTGAAAAAACATTGTTAGAAATTATAAGCAAGTGGGTTTTTTGGTGGGAAATCAAGTTATTTTTGAAACTGAGCAACCTTTGGTATTTTGTCAAATTCATGCCCTCCACCCACCCGCAAAAAGGAGAACAAATTAAGCCAAAAATAAATAAATAAATAAATAAATAAATAAACAAATAAATAAATAAATAAATAAATAATTGTTGCTCCTTGTAATTTTGCTATTTATCGTTTTCTTGTAGATTGTCAGTATTAATATATTTATTGAAATAAACGGATTATTATAACTCCACAAAAATAAAAATAACTAAATGAATAATAGATTTTAAAAAATAAAAATAAACAAATAAACAAATAAATAAATAAACAAATAAATAAATAAACACACTGGAGTTTAATAAACGGAGTCTAAGAGCTCCATTCAAAAGAAGAAAACAAGAAAATAAATACAAAGATAGATAAATCAATCAACCAATTAATAAACAAATAAGTTATTATTAGACTATGGATGCTTGGATTCTTGTTGAACAATCCTTACTATAAGAAAATATACAGGGGATAAACATTAGTATTGAAAGACACTGGACACCTTTGGTAATTATCAAAGACCAGTCTTCTCACTTGGTGTATCTCAACATGTGCACAAACTAACAAACAAAAAATTTTGAACTCAATTGGTCATCGAAGTTGCGAGACAATAATGGAAGAAAAAACACCCTTGTCAAACGAAGTTGTGTGCTTTCAAATGCTTGATTTCGAGACCTCACGCGTGAGGTCTCGAAATGAATTCAAATATTTTACCTTTTTCGACGTTACTTCAGAGGGAGCCGTTTCTCACAATGTTTTATACTATCAATAGCTCTCCATTGATCGTTACCAAGTAAGTTTTTATGCTAACAATTATTTTGAGTAATTACCAATAGTGTGGACAGTGCCTTTAAATGACTCTAACGGAATTCTGGGAGATACAAGTTGAAACTTGTTTAGGCTGTCATCATAACTAGTAAATGCTCAGACAGATTTGGGATGTTCCTTGTAAAATTAATGTCTTTCTCAAAGTTATTCTAGTGCAGCTGAAACTGCACAACTTATAAGTAGTTTGAAACTCTTCCTCCTAAAGGAAAATTAAAACAGAATGAAGTCAGAGTCTGAAATATGTTATAATGGTAGCAGAACCAATGGCCCTTTTTGCATCACAAAATAATGTGTTAAAATTAATTTATTAATTTTTCATTTTGCACGAAGTCTTTGATTTTTCTTGATCTACTTGTTCTAGCTATTTTGTTTAATTATTTTTTCTTGACATAATTGATCTTGTGTTTATTTATTTAATTTAAATCAATATTGAATGTTCTTTGTCAGATCTAGTGATTATATCACTTTAAATTCATTTTGTTGTTCTTTGCTTTCTGTATTTTTGATCCTTGTGTAAATGCTAGTAATAGCGGTATTTATTGTGAACAATGTTGCTTATAAGAAATATTTGTTGTAGCAAGTGTTGTTGAAATAAAAGTAGAAACAAAACTCCACTGAAGAAAACAAGCAGTTATTATAATGTTTTGTGTTGTTACGCGGAGTAAAAATGTTCACTGGCATTATTTTGTCTGGTCTAAATTACATGTAATGTGCCATATTTATTGGTAATTTTACTTTTAATTAGCAATGTTATCATTGTTTCGTTATAATGTATTGATTGCTTATTAATTCTCATTGATTAGTTTATTATAAATATATTTTGCTTCAGCGCAAAAGAAAACAATTAATATAAATAGATTAAATAAGTAAGTAAATAAGTATTTATTGGAGCTTGTTTTATTTGCTGTATGTTGTTGCTGATGTTGTTGTTGAATAAACGGAGTAGTTTAACTCCACATCAAGAGAAAAAAAAATAAAGAGGGAAAACCCCTGCTTTTTCAATCCATAATGAGCGATATTATTGATTTCACTCTTCATAGATTGTTTGCCTTAATTTTTTAATTCTTATTTATGTTAATTTGTATTACCGTTTTATATATTGTTTGTATTAACTTTATTTATCAAGTATCTTGAGTTAATGGTTTTAAATGGCAAAACTTTTTCTTTTCAGAAGTTCCTGTGATTTTGTCATAGTTTTGCATTGGTGTAGTGATGTTGATTCTTTTGAGATTTTGAAAATAATGGAATCGTATAACTTCAAGAGAAAACAAAATGAAAAAATAAATCAATCAAATAATACAACAAAACTGACGATAATTTTATAAGATATAGAAAAATAGTTAATGTTTAGATAAACGATCAAAAGATTAAAGATGTGCCTTTTGTTGTGTCACAAAATATGAGCAAAATATTGTTGAATATCAGTAGGCCTACTGTGTTAGACTCAATTTTACTCGTGATTTATGAGCGAAACCCCCCCCCCAACAAACAAGAAACAATAGAGAAATTGTGCTTGATTAGTCTCAACTTCAAAACAAATTTAAAGGATGTGAAAAAGTATAATAGCAATTGCAAACCAATCCACACTCATTAATTGTCACTGCCGTTGAGGGCGTATTCTTAAGTCGAAGCATGTTTGTCAAGAGTCAGTCGTAAGCACAACACTGGTGCGAGTGTAGCGACACTATGGTGGCCCTGAAGGGACACCAAACATATATATTTACGTGAATATTATTACGTAAATATTCACGTTTTTTGCCCCAATTCGCAAATATTTACGTGAATATTTACGTGAATATTTGTGAATTGGGGCAAAAATCGATCGTGAATATTTACGTAAATATTCACGTAAATATATATGTTTGATGTCCCTTCAGGGCCACCATACGACACAGTGACAGTTTGATCTCTGTTAATCACAGTGCTTGGGTTAAAACTAGTATAGAGGTTTTTAACTGTTTAGATTATGTCAAGTCATTTATGTTTGAACAGGTGAGGTTCGCGTTGAGGTTCAAAATGGTGGTATCAATTATTTGATGTTTGCTGATGGATCTGAGCACACAATAACCTAAAAGTAAAACTAAACCTCTACGTACTGTTTATTAATAATAACAACCTGCCCTCATCGGCGATAACTTTATGACGTTTTAGTCCCATAAGAAAACAACAGTCAACTTATTAAAAATTAAAATAAATAATTTAATGATGAATACTTTCATCTGCTTTTTAAAAAGTACTTTATTATAAATTTCTTGAACCAGACTTCACATAAGTCAAGAGTAGATTACCGGATGGAAGTACATGCAATGTACAATATTCAACTTGAATGATACTGTATTTAATTGTTAAATTACGTCCATTTACATAATCCCTGAACGAAAATAGTGAGATTCAGACCTTGTTGGTATCACCTTTCTCTATGGTATCACGTACAGTCCATAAATATTTTCTCTGCAAATAAATAAATAAATATATAATATATACATTTATACCTAAATATTAAAAGCAAGCGAAACAAAATCAACACCTCAAGTTGTCCATGTACTGATGAAAAAAAGTTTTAAAGTCCCTTGATTAAAAACCGCAATGAGCCTACCCGGTCTCTAAATTTCGAGGTACTTTCTGGCAGTGGATGTATACTTCCTTGAAGTTGCCTGAAAAACCATTTAAATCCCCGTTCTTTCTACTTGCTGCATTATATGGCTGGGTATAGTTTATTGTGATTGTCCAGTGCATTTCCTAAACTGTTAGAGATTAAGCCCCAAAAGAAACCTGTTAGCCGGTCGGCAAAAGCGTGCCTGAGTAAATGGTATTTGCATAACAATACTTTACAATAGTTGAGAGGCCCTCACTGCCGCGGAAGGATATGCCATGGTCGTGCGCTTTGTGTCCAGACACACGACTTAACTTTTTGTACACAAAACCTAGACCGATAGACTTTATGCACTAAGAAATAAAACAACTGTTGGTCACCAAACTCCACACTGTTTCATCGACTTTTCAGCCGTAATTTACAGAGAACGTTCAGTGGAATTTACTTGTGGACATTACTGCACTCATGGTGTACGATAAAGGGATCTTGTCGTAGGCAGAGGGTGTCGACATGGGACGTAATTTTGGACCGAAATTTCGGAAACCCCGTTTCAAGTTGGTACTGGTGGTGGCGGTGCTTACATTGATATACTGCGCTACCGTTGTCCAAGGTAATGTGTACTGTGGGATTCCGTACTGCCTGTGCATTGGTAATGGTATTTGGTATTAAACGTGCATGTGTAGTTGACATGTGGCGTGTTTAACGGTTTGTTGGGTCCATGGGTTCACCACCAATGCACAAGTTCTCGTTTAGGATGAACTGTCGACAGTGGAAAGTGAAAAAGGGTTGACTTTTGTAAAGATGACATACTGTGTTTAAATAACTTCTGCTTTCCTCTCGACGTGTAGACTGTAGTAAAATGACAGTGAATCTCTTGGGTTGAAAATAAAAAAGTTTTGTGTCGTCCAGTTCCCTCACTTGATATGTACATACTATACATTTACATGTACATTTACATGTACACGTACATGATGTATGTTAACTTTGTTGTGTTGTGGTGTATATTTATTTTGTGCATGGAGCTAGTTGTATGTAAACTTAACTGGTTCTGCTGTATCTGACTGCCACTTTTTCATACATTATGAAAACAAAATTTATCTTAATTGTTCAATGAGATATTGCTTTTGCTTGGTAACAATGAGTGAAAAAGTGGCAGCTGGATACGGACATTTTTTTCAGTTTTGGTTTAAAAACCATGGTTGAAAAAGTGGCAGTCGGATACAGAAATTGTTTCCTTTACCGAATTGCCAAAAATACTAATAATAAATAATTAATATCAGTATTATTCATGCACAACTTGTTGTATTCAAATGACAATTGTTGGGCGCAATCTTTGAAAACTTTGGCAATTTTTAAAATTTGCGTGGTGTGCCTTTTTTACAGCGCAAACTTTGTTTCCTTCCTGACAAATTTGCGCAGGATAAAGTCTTAATGCAACATTCTGTGGAATACATTGAGTTAAAATTTTCATTGGACATCTTGGACATTTTCTGAGATGATTTTAGGGTCGTTGTTTTCCTGTTAGAGTAAAAATTATCCTTTGCACTCACTCACAAATTTAAGTGGTACCATTAAAGTCTACATAACATAATGTACAACCCATGAAAAACAGAAAATCAATTTAGTAATAACTCATTTGGGAATTATTTTACTATACACCATACAAAGTATTCAGCTCAACTGTACAGCCTACAATGTAACAAGCCCAGCTATTCTTTGCTTGGGTGTCCCTTGAAATCCCCATAATAGAAAGTTGCATTTTCCTTGTTGAGATGCCCTAAGATAATATAAACCATAAAAGTATTTCCTTGTATGTGTCTGTGATTCTTAATACTATTTGAATTATACTGGTAACATTTCTAAGAAAACAAAGCAAGAGCTTTTAAATTAAGTTTAAATAACAACTTACATGTACATGAAAGTGGAAGACAAAACTCATATAATGACTTTTCGTTTTACAGTCCTTCTGATTTGAGGCGTGCGATCGCACCCGCACGCCATGGCACGCCTAAAAGCTTTCCCAGGAGTGCGAATAATCACACGCCTGACCCCTCTAAAATGCACGCCTTGGCATTATCTGTTGGCATAATCTTACTTCATAGTTTGTACAATAAAATAACGTCGTAAAATTTAAATCAAGCATTACCATAACATTTGTAATTTTCCCAACAAAACAGCAAAGGCAGCGCGGCACCAATGCTGGCACGATCAGTGCTACATAGTAAGGATAACGATCACGATGTACATGTACATACATATATCATGTACACAACGTGCGCTCCCGTGTGACATCGTTTCCAATTTACAGGCTTGTAGTCTTCTTTATTTCGTTACTTTGCGTGCAACATTAAATGCAATAAACATTGAACGCTAGAGGGCGTTTTAGAACGATTTGATACGTGAGAGTAAATGACCTCTATTGGTGAAATTACGCAAAATCATTCTACAACCAAGTTACAAACGCCTTGACCAAAGACTTGAAGTTTCTGCGCATGCTCGGGAAAAGCGGTTATTCCCCCGAAATTGCAATGTCATCATCCCTGGTGCGCGCACGCTAAAACTATTATACAAAACTGTTGTCGCTGGTAGGCACGCACATTCTGTCAACAGCATGGTCAACGGAGCACAGTTCCGTGGAAATTTGTTTTTGCAAAACTACAGAACCTGTAGGCTTCATTCTACAAAAATTACCAATTTAGGATACCCTGGATAAACAAAAGAGTATTTTACTGTTTAATCTAAGATTTTTTCTTTTGAATTTTGTTTTGTTTTAGGGGGTTTATTTTGCGGGGTGATTGCGCGGAGTCAAAATGCTGTGATGACGACGCAATGTTTTTTGACATGGCTAAGTTTATTTTGTCTCAGTCACAGTCTGTACCACAAATTTTGCGCTCGGCAAAATCGCATGCCTAGAAAAAATCCAGGAGTGCTTTTTTCCACACGCCTGTGATTTTCAAATCAGAAGGACTGGTTTTACAGAAAGTACGAGTTTGTGTATTGCTGGATATGCTGAATCTAAAATTCAGAATAACTTGTTTGAAATCCAATCTTTCCCAAACAACACAATCATCTAGCATTATTTAGAAATTCCCTTGCAAATTTTTGTTGTTGTAATTTTCTCTGCTTTTTCTCAATTTATTTCAACGTACAATCACACTTGATGTTTCAGCTCAAAATAGTCTGCTGTATGATGACATATTTTGAGTCAGATTACCAGACCAACAAGAGTGAGAGCGATTTAAAAATTCCAGGAGATGGGTTCATAGATTCCTTCATTATCTTGCTCTGAAATCTTGATATCAGAGATTCCATACCAGCTTCCCATTCCAGAAAATCCTTTAATCAGCCTATCTAAGTTTAATGAATTAATTGGATTTGGTGCCATTTTTGAAATTTCTGATGCAGTTTATTAAAGTTTGTAACTGTATATCACAATGATTGGATTTGGCATAGCTCACAGAAAGAAATATTTCAGGAATTACGAGTGACTCTAGATTGAAACCTGTAGTTTACTCTTTAATTTTGCATTAAACAAGTTCAAGTTTTCCTAAAATAAACATTTTTTTTGTAAACATCAGATTCTGTATGGTAATTGCAACAAATGTACAGGGCGTTTCACAATTGAGAATTAAGATGAACAACGTTCTTTGAATCTTTTTAGGTTGTTTGTGTTTTATTTCCAATTCTTTATGTCTAAATGCCTCCTCATAATTTCTTAGTTAACCACAGTATGTAAACAAGGTGATGTTTTTGTAAGGAAATTGGGTACCATGCAGTAACCTCTGCCCTTGATCGTGTTGATAGACAATCATAAAAGAATGTCATGTGCCACAAAACAAAATATTTTATGAAAGAGATGTGACCTTAACCGCTTCATTGGTATTGAAAAACGAGGGAATATTTAACAATAAGTTCTGTAATTGCAGACTGGTCATGGTTGGTTCAATATTATTGCAATCAGGAATGAAAACCTATGACGTCCGGCTCAGCTCTGCTCCTAAGAGACTATTGTCCACCAAACTTTTTCAAAAGAAAACAAGCCGGCCTTAACAAGTTGCAAAATGGAAGTAAAATCTTTAATGAACTCCATTCAATTTATTATAGTATAGCTATGAGGCCATGTAGAAACATTAGTTGTTAAGCATCCTTCCTGTTAAATTTCTGCAGGTCGGGAGGGAAGTTTTTTTTTTGTTTTTTTCTCGGCAATCAGTCTTACAATACCATAGAAGCAGATGACAGATAGTACTGTGTGAAACCCCTTTGGAACAGAGTTGTAAAACTTTATTTACCATCTGAGGTGTAGCCAACAACTTATGCCTCGGATGCTGCAACAATTTGGACCAAAATGTAGGCAGTACATGCACTCTCCAAAACCAGGAAAGGTCACCGCGACCGCTCAGAAATAAATTGCAAGAGAATTAGAAATCTGTCCCATTCCGATTCTACTGAAATTTCATGCATCAATGATTTGTAACATTTCAGTGACTGCATTGAATTCGGAGCAGTCATGGCGGCTTGGTTGACACAAAGTTTGGGCTAGTCTTGGTATGCGACGCTCCTTGTTCATTATTCTCAATGCATTGACAATGCAACGTCACACCGGATGGTCACAAACACTTACTTTGCATGTCAGCTATGTATGTATTTTACACACACACTGCTAAGCCATGAACCAAGACTATACTGTACTTTGTGACGAATTGTACGATTGCATATGTGCACACCATCAACCCCATTGCCTGCAATCACCAAGCACACGAATGCCTGCGAAAACAATCTGGCACCCAGACTACCACAACATAAAGAATCACTAGTTGTAGTCAGGTGCTGACCAACTCGCAGCCCACAATAAGCCAATATGTTTTGCTTGTTGGTATTATTGGTCGTGCCTAGATGCATTTTTCTCCCATACATGTGCTACATGGTTGGCTTTGGAGCCAACAAAATTGTAGTTGTAGTGCCATAATAAAAATAGTTTCTACAGTAAGTGTTGAAAGGGTTTTTAAGCAAAAATAAAAAATGAAGTAAACAATAAAAGAGGTTTTGGGGGTTATTTGATGGCCAGGCGGGGATGCTAAACAACTAAGACTGTTTACATGGCGGAACAAAATTGTAAGATTCTTCAGTTAAAGTTAAAAAGTACAAAATTTATGTTATATTGTTTGTATAGCTATTAAAATGAGTATAATGACTTGAGCATAGCATAGTATTGTTATCCTTTGTAAGCCTACATGTACTTATACTATTTAATAGACTATAAATCAGTCCACAATAACGCAAACCATTGGTAAATAAATCCTTTGCAGTTTGTGCCAAGTTTCAATATTTTTGCGAAGGATTTTTAATCATAAATTTTAAAGAGAGCAACCTACGTACATGTACATCCATGACTGATACTTGCACTAAGGGGAGAAGCCCTACCAATTGAACAAATTCCTTCATATAATTAAAGTGTAATCAAAGATTGTGCATACAGTAAGCATTGAATACTCTACCTGTTTACTTTAAATTGATGGGTCAATGTTGAGTTCCTAACCATTGAAACTTGATGACCCCAGACCAACTGAAGAATGTTCTTTATTATGACTATGTGAAACTAGAGACCCCTGCCTTTTAAAAGCCCATTTTTTTTTCTTCTTAAGTGGGTGGGGGGTCGGAAACAAATAGTCCGGGGGAGTAAATTAGAAACCTCACGATGTTCACGACGATAGGATTGTTGGGTTATTAATTCACATGCTAATAATGTGCATAAAATAATTGTTGATAGTCTAGTCCTAAACGGGATTGAACTTGTAAGGAAATTTGTTTAGTTTTAAAAAGAGAACATTCGCTGTAATTTCAAACAGTTAACCCGATGTACATTGTAAGTAGAGGATGGTGTAGAAAGGGGGAGGAGAGTTTGAATGGGCAAATTTGCAAATTAATATTTTCCTTCACACATTAAGTAGTTAAAGGGTCTGTATACGTTTGGTAATGACTCTGAAAATTAATGGCAGTAAAAACTTACTCGGAAAGAAGTACAGCAGCCTTGGATAGTATTATGCATTTTGAGAAACTATGGAAAAATGTACTCACTTTTTATCCCCCAAAATTTGAATCTGAGAAGCGTTACTGCAGTAACATTTCTCAGATTGTGTATTCCAATTACAGATTATTCTTCCTGCGTGGACATTATCTCAAAAACGCTACCACCTTTTGAAATGAAATTTTCACTGGTTAGTTTTATGGTACATACGTATTTATCTGCAACTTATGTAGGATTGAAACAAACAGTGGGTTCCAATTACTAAACTTTTGAAATCCCTTTAAGGATTAACATTATTTGAAGAAACTTATTTCATAGCATTTCATACAATATGCTTAATTTCAACAACATTTGTCTGTGTACAGTTTCCCCGTAGTTATTATTATGTGTCTTTTGAATGAAAGGAAGGTGGGCGACCCACAATTGCTAAATCTCTCAAGAAAAAAGAAGAACAAAATAATATGATAATGGGTGGTCCAAAGAAGGCTTATGGTATGACCATGGTTTTTTTTTTCTCAAAAGGACTTCTTGTATTAAGTAAAAAATGCCACGATTTGGGTTGTTTGGAAAGTTAATATGTAGTGAAAATTCAACTAATAAATTTGACAGGACGGTAATTTCACGGATGTAAAAGAAACTTTAACAAAACCAAAAGCACCATTTTGAACTGGTTGTTTCTTCACAGTCACACTTGGTGAGACTAAATAGTAAAAGATCCATTGACTACGGATGGATGCTGTAAAGTTATCACAAACAGCCTTGTTTTTACAGTTGGTATTGCACTTGGGCTGCAGCACAGAAAGGTGCCTCTTATTTTTAGCAGACAGTATGTATTCGTGATAGGTTCTGTCAAGTTGGTTAAGTCGGGCCATATCTGGTTAAGTGCCTGAAGGGTATTCAGTTCTGTTGCTTTAGTTGAATCAGTGTGAAATGTTTGCAACATTCCTGGTTGTGCATCTCTCGGACAACAAACTGAAAAAAAACCTACTTTTATTATTCATAACGTATGTGCAGTGCTTGACTTGTTGTCCATATGATAATTTCAACATTGATTAAAGAATACACTTTAAACCTTCAGAAATAAGTGTTCTGTTTACCATTGGGATGTGTGCCGTGCACGGGCCAAATTTGCAAACTGTATTTGTTTGCCCGCATTGTCGCCGGAACTGGTATTCTGTTGGTATGCTCACTCACTCACTCCAGTGCCAATGATTCTATAGACATTGTGATAAACTTGATTGATAAGAGCAGTCAGGGTCATCTAAAGATGTCATCCCAGCATAGATTAAAAATGTTCTTATGCTAGATATCATGATACCTGATTGGTGTGTACACAGTTGAGTAGGATTGCAAATCAATTAATTCTTGTAAGTGGTGAATTTCATGACATTACTCGTGTGATTTCATTTACTTGACTGTTAAACCTGTGTGTTAGTGGCACCCTTCCTTCATGGTTGCACCTTGGAAAGAGTACAGGTCTCAAAAGCACATTGTACCATTGGACTCAACAGTCATGGATACAAATTTGTTATCAGATCTTATATAATTTATAACAGACATGAACTTTGTATTCAAAATGAACTTCCTTCCCAACCCCATTGATGTCTTTAGCTGTATCAGAGTATGTGTACTTATTTTTAAAAAGTGATAATTAACAGTCAAGTAAATGAAATCACACGAGAAATGTCATGAAATTCACCACTTACAAGAATTAATTGATTTGCAATCCTCACTCTCTTGAAATTTGTGGCAAAGAGCTAAGTTGAAGTCTTTGAGGTCAATTTATACAGATGTATGTGAATTTAAAGACACAAGACACTAATCTTACAATGTAAGCGCGAATCATACTTCACTCAAAAGTTAATGCGAAGCAAATTATGTGACGCAAACAGTTAGGTACGCGCTGTTTCCAATTATGATGCAAGGAAAATATCTTCGCTACCGCAATTCGCGTGAAGTATGGACCGTGTTTACAAGCAGAGAAGATATTGAACTTGCTCAGCTTGTTATTGTTACTGGGGCCAGTGGACTGGTAGTCACAAATATTTTAATTTGTTCCTTATTTTAAGAGAAATTCATATTTGGTTGAACTAACTAGGGCCCAATTTCATACTGTTTTATTAGCAGAAAATTCTGCCCTGCAAATGTCTTTGCTAAGCAAGAAATGAGTGGGATACCAGTCACAGCAATGGTGTTCTTTGCAAAGATGTGAGCTTAATTAAGCAGCTCTCTATGAACTTCCGACCTTGCTGGTCTTTGAAATAGGAACTTGACCGATCATTTTAAAACCCAATATAATGTATGGAATTTACCACAATTGAGATTGGATTTTAAATGAGAATGCTGGGCCTGAAATTACACAGAGGCCACGGAGGCCATGGCCTCTGTTGCCCCTGCTCTTGGCCTTGGTGCCCCTTCAAAAGTGTCCCATAGACTTAAAGATTTTCCAGTGGAAGTGCCCTTTGCAAAATGAAAATGGCTTTGCCCTCTCAAAGATGAAAATTCCAGGGTTGGAATGCTATTTGAATGATTTCAGATGCTCTCCCATTGTTTGTACTGTCATCTCACAATACATGTAACGGTACATAATGGTTCTTATTTTGTTTCTGTTCTTGTTTAGGTACCTCCTGTGAGGTAATGCCATGCAGAAATGGTGGTTCATGTGTTACCACTCCTGGAAGTGTGGCCCATTGCCAGTAAGTATTTTCGTTTAATTAGTGAATTTTCTTTAATAGTCACAGGGTTCTCTCCAATGATTTTTCAAAACTTTGGGGCATTCCGAACCGACATTTTGGAAGGTTGGCCTAAGCACGCTGAATTGAAACAAGGTCCTTTTGGAATATGTTTTACTTGGTGTATCTTTGGTTTTAAAAGCCCTACTGTGCAATCTGGGTGGTTTTATCTTCATGATTTTTGTGAATTTGATCAGAATTGTTTGTTTGCTTTTTTTAATGTATCGTTCCGCAATTCATAAATTCAGCAAATTCATTACATCATTGGGATAGTGCCAGAAAAACATGTTTATGTGTATGCAGATGTTGATATAACTTGTTTTCTGGCAAACATTTCCTTGATTATTGCACACAATTAATTTCACAAACAGGAAGGCAAACGATCAAATAACCACTTGTTTCCAGTAAATTCATCCTTATACAGATTACTGACACATTTTATGTAGTAATCAATGCAATATCTTGCATGACCTAGCAGGAAATGACAACAATAAAGAATTACGAGCACATTTACATAAAAGTATTATTAGTTGGTTTTGATCTTTTGTTTCTTGTTAAATTGTTCCGGTGGAGTGTCTTGAAGTCATTATTTGTCCTAGTCACATCTGCTTGTTAAATTTAATTGGCATTTGTATGTAAGCAATAGCATAAGTTCTCCTTGAAGTTGCATAAAGTGTGTACTATTGTCATCTGATTTCAATTGACCCCGACTAAGAGATCCCAAGCTTTAACCAATCAAATTTCACGATATCTCATTGACAGGCATGAGAATCTTCCTGTTTAAAAAGGAATTCCTGTTTTTTCCCTTTCAAATTTGTGGTCTTTGAGTTCAGTGTGAATTTGAAATAAAATTTGGGGGGGTGAGTTCAACAATTACCGCCCGGCTTCCATTAGTCTTGGTTCCAAGACTCTTCAGTTGTTGCGTAGTCACGAAAACCCAATCACTATCTTAACCGCTATATCCCACTCGTCACCAGAGGGTGCTGTCATTCCTGTAACCGCTATGTGTAAACTTCTCTCATTCCTCGCTTCAATCACGGTGTGGTTTATTAACTGTTTGACCGTAATATGTGTACTGCTGCAGCAAAGGAACATGTGTGGAGACTTTGAAAAGTCTACTGACAACAGTTCACGCACCGAGTGCGGCGCTGACGCCTGGGTCACTATGCCCAAATTCCGGACATGCATTTTTAGTGTTCGATTTTTCTGATTTTTTTCTTACGAAATGGATTTCCTGTTTTTTCATCATCGCCCATTCTCATGCCGGCATTGACATACAAGGTACATCAGGATGAATATAAAATGACTTATGATCGGGCAGAATATTTGACCTTCCCTACATATGAATGTACATGTAACTGTGGTAGTAGCATGCGAGTCTCAAAACATCCACGAGATAACCATTGGGTCCATTCAGGGATTCTAACTCAGTTTGAAAACTCTACTTTGAAGAGCCAAAATTGTATAATAAGTAATAAGTTCCTAAAGTCAACAATCTATTAACAACATCTCAATAGGTGGATCGTTTTGTTTCAAATTGGATAATATTTTGAACTTCAGTTAACATGCGTACTACTTGCAATAATTTAACATTATTAGGCTTTACTTTGCAGCCTTTAACAATCTTTTTTTCCCAGACGTGACGCCAAGTTCCAACCAACTTGGCGTCATTCCACACTCTATCCAAATATATTAACGATTAATTTTAGAAGCTGTTATAAAAGAGAGTCCCTTTCACAGCCCACATGCTGGGATCAATCCCTATATGCACTACCCTTGTATTGTAGTGAAAATTAACAATGCTTTTGATTGGCCTCACAATGACCTACTTACCACCCTTTCAACCCCTAAGGCCAATTAAATAACCTCTTAGAAAAGTTTCCACATTCACAAGAGTTCATTGCAAATTCTCCTAGCAACTGGCTTGTTGTACTTTGTTAACAGGATTATCTTTTTGTTACGGTGAATCGTATTCGCTGCTTGGCGTAAAAGGCTGGTTTTTATTGGCCAGCTTAGTGAATAAGAAATAAAGCCCAACTGCACTGAATGAAAAAATTAAGCTGCTTTGATTCGTGCAAATACGGTTGTGAGTTTTTTTTAAATGCTTGACAAGAGAAAATATCATGACCTTTAGTGTACAAGGTAATTAAACAAAGCTGAAACTTAAAGAGGTGTGTCAAAACCGACCAAATTCCAGAAGAAAATATCAAACTGTGCAGAAGCATCCTCTACAATTTTGATTGAATAATTTTTCATAAATTTGGAAGATAAGATTAAAAAGGAGTAGGAAATTAACAAATTTTAGTATCTTTCTTCAGTTGGTTGATCATTCATACAATGTACATGTAGCTTAAAAATTTGATTCATGAATTCATTTTTATTTTGTATTTGATTATTATTATTATTATTATTATTATTATTATTATTATTATTATTATTATTATTATTATTATTATTATTATTATTATTATTATTATTATTATTATTATTATTATTATTATTATTATTATTATTATTATTATTATTATTATTATTATTATTATTATTATTATTATTATTATTATTATTATTATTATTATTTATTTATTTTTTTTTTTTTTGGGGGGGGGGGGGAATGGGGGGGGGGAACCCACCAGACCGCAGGGCTTGTAGCTCAAAATATTTACTGGACCAAAATTTTGTGTACAATACCAGAATTGAAATGAGAAAGAAAAAAAAATACCCACACAGTTTAACATTGAACTGTTTTTTACTTGATCAAGCACTGAGAGAAGATTAAGAATTTGTCAATATTCAACAGAACTAAAAGAGATTTATCAGACTGAAAAGTCAACCTTTGAACAAAAACACAAGAATGCCGGACTTGTCTGGTCATGAGTTAACTGGCCCAATACTAAAATCACTGGCCTCGGACCTGCGGTGCGGTGTAACATTTTGAGCCCGGATTCATGTAAAGTTTGCAAACCTAAGATAACTTCATGACATTAACATCAGAGCTTTCCCTAAAAACACATGTTTTGATCATGACCTTTAAAGGCTTTATTGCGTGTATAATTTTCATTGAGTAAATTTAAATCAGTACAATCATTGGCATGGCTTTCATCTCCTCAGTCCACAAACATCCTGGTTCTTAAATGTGTTTTGACAATAACAGTGCGTCTGTGTTTGTAAGGACATCCTTGTTTTTGTATCCAGTTTAATAAAGTGCATAATGTAGACATTATGTTGACACAGAACTGTTAAATGAGGCAGTATCCCTTGATTCAATGCTGACACAGCAAGTCTTTTCGGTGCGGAGGTCAGCTACAGTGTACTGCAGTGGCAGCTTTTCTTGGACATTCTTCAAGCTATCTGACCCTCAAATTAAGGCCACTACCGATTGGTCATTCTCTGGATATTGAACTCATTCAATTCAAGTAATATATTATAACAAGTTTTTGTCATAAAGATATGGAAGTGTTTTCCTCAACAAAAAAGTACAATGAATGATTAGTCAAAACCTGTTAAAGCTGCATTTTTTTCAAAAACAATAAATTAAACATACAAATTACACTTTTCAGTCATAAAGCATGGTCAAAAGCACTTTTTAAAAGAAATTTTAAAAGAAGTAGAATGGCTGTTAGGAACAGAGTTTCAATTACTGGTTTAGTTCCAGAATGTTCAGGATAATAATTGATACCAGTGAAGCCCTTTAAGTAAGAGTCCCAATCGCACAGTGTGATACTTGTGCAGCAGTCTTCAGTACCAGTGACCCAGAAACTTGATAAGGCCACATAAAACAAAAAAATTGTTGATCTTCCCCGCCTGACCCTACGAAACCCCCCCCCCCCCCGACCCCATTTTTATTATTACTGTTATTTATTTTTTATCATAAAAAACGTTATTTTCAATGATCTTTTCAGTCAAATTTGGCTCCCAGAATTGTCAGCTGATTTTTTTTTAAAATTCTTATGTTGGAAATAGATGTTTGAAGAAAGTTAATTCATGTTGGCAAAAAATAAAAACAATTCTTCAAACATTACTTAGGCTACACTGCGTTTTAGTTTTTTGAAAATGTTTACAGAAAATGTCATCTAGGAGTTGAATGGGTTTAACAAAACAATTAAAAACTTCAACATCACAAAACCCTCTGTTTTTATAGTGATTGTAATGATTTCTTTATTCTTTCTTCATATTTTGCCATGTCAAAAAAAAAAAAAAAAAAAAACGCCCTCCCATCCCTTTTCCCACCAAATAAGGACGATTAACAATTTTCTTTTTTTATGTGGCCTAATGCCTCGTTATAAAGGAGAAGTTCAGAAAATAACCTTGTACTGCATGAATGTGGAGTAGGGTCTGTGATTGCAATAAGTTTGTAATTTCCGGCTCCTAAACATTGTCATGCAATCCAAACATCCATCACAACTAAATCACACACCTTTATAAAGTAGTTAACCACATTTTTAAAACCTGTATTTCATTTGGTTGTGTTGTTTCCGTGTGTAAAAAAAGCTTTGGATGCCTAAATTGAAGAAGTCATCAGAAAAATATGCTTTAGAAAGAAAACTTTTAGGCACAAACGAATAATACTTTAATTGTGAGTTAATTTTTGTGGTTTCACTCGAGGATGTATGCGTTTCTTTTTCACATTCATAAATGAATGTAGACATTCCATTACCAATACGCTATAGAGCTACATTGTATGAATGGACGATGGAGATTTTAGAATAGTGTTTACATGTACGTTCCAAACTTGTTTGTTGAGGTTAACCCCAAAAATGTAAACCACAGCATACAACTTGGCTGTAAGTAATTTGATCTACAAAAATCCCATGTTTTTACACTTGCTAAGGTTGAAATATTCAGTCAAATAATGCATTAAGAGTTAATAAGTCTTGGTATAGAACTTTTGAAGGAAGTACATAATACGTCTCCAGATGTTAGTGTCTATCATTTCGTTTAGTCTCAGATTTTCTTAATTGTTAAATATTTGTCATAAAAACCATAACAACTGATAAATTTCCATGAGATTCAGCTAACTGGACTATTCTCATATTCACCAATGCTCTTGTTATAACACTAACAACAATGTTGTTTTACACTTCACCCATCCCAACCCAAAACTTCAAATGGATCGAGTCAAAAACAACACATTTTGTTATCTACATTTACGTACATACAACTAACCTTCAGTCTATTTTTTTAGGCAATAAAAAATACCAGCAGTTCTTATTTTTACCTTGTCAATGCATGCCTAACTCTGTATTTAAAGTTCAAGTGAGTTAAGGATGGAAGACAAGGAATCCAATATTATTCCAAGCAGACATATGAACTGCATTTAGAATGCTGTTACATTACAATCCCATAATAATAACATAACATATCCGGAACACATGTACATCATAAGGGTTCAACTTCCTTAAAACAATAAGGCAGTATGGATTTAAAGGGAGGGTATAGTCCTTAATTACCATAAAAACTTACTTGGTAAGAAGCACTGCAGCTGTTGGTAATGTTTAACATTTTGAGAAACAATTCCTTTCAAAGGAATGTGGTTACAGAGAAAGGGATGCAAAAACATTTCAATCTGAGAGACATTTCTGCATGAACATTTCTCAGATTGTGTATTCCAATTACGGATTATTCTTCCTGCTCGGACATAACCGCTCCATATTTTTGGCGATATCTAAAAAATGCGACCACCTATTGAAACAAATTTTTCACAGGTTAGTTTTATTGTATAATATCTACATATATTGGATTAAAACAATCAAACGGTTCCAGGTATACTTTGCCTTAAAGGTGCATTGTGTTTTTTAAATTCATGTACTGATACCGGGTACCCGCATACAATCAGTTTATTTTACTCATTTTATGATAAGCTTTGGGAAGATGTAAAGGTTTTTTTTCCATTTGTTGAATGCAAAGCCTTAAATTGTTTATTAGTTTTTCAAAATGTTCAACTAAACTAAACAAAAAGTGGCAAGGTTATTAATTTTTTGCAAGTTGTGTAAATTGTAAAGTACAGCCATTGGAAAGTCCAGATTTGAGATTGAGTCCAAGTCCTTTCTAGAGTTTGATTGTCAAAGACATGTTGAATACACTAATATTAACAATGAATACACTCATGAGTATAAAGATTTGCCAACTCTTGAATCTGTATTAAACTCTCCAATGTGCTGTGATATCTGAGCTGAATGATGAATCTGTCTGTTCTACCACGATCTACACTTTCACATCATTTTTTTCTACAATCTTATATTTCTCTGTGGTTTCCTGAATGGGTGATTCTTTTAAGGTCAGGACTCTCTGGGGACGAGTTGTCAACAAGAGGAAGCGATTATTTAGCAATGAATATGAAGTGTATGCAAGTCTTGTATTTCTCCAATTACTAGTCACATGATCCAGGAAGTGTTGTTGAGGAGACAGCGTCTACTTCTTGGGGAATTGTATGATGTGAAACTCAAAGTACATTAACCCAGCAGTCTTGCGGTATCCTACAGGTACATTATTGTATCCAAATCTGTTGCCATGGTTCCCCTTATTGATTTGATTTAACTGATCCATCCATGGATTGAGTAGATGAGGAGGCTGTGAGATGGTAGGGGGCTCTTGGGTTTTGGTTGTTCTTCCAAGTTCCAGGATATCTCAATATACAAAGGGACCCAAAAGTCCTTACTTGGGGATCGAGCAGAAAGAATTATATTATCAAGTTTATTATCCATGTCCAATTGTGGTATTTGTTCAGTAACAAGTAGTACATTTAGTTGTATACAGTACATGCTTTAAGTTTACAAATGTATGCCTATGCAAATCTTTGTAATAGGCCTACTGTTTTTGTTTTAAACAAAATCCCAATCTGCTACTGAGTTACACATCTACACAGAGTACTTTAATTCACTTACATTTTGTTTTAATACATAGTTTTTTAAAAATAACTATGAAGTCCATCGCTTACCTATAAATACACAAAGGATCATGTTTTCAGGGAGACATTAAAACCAAATTGTCTTAAAGGGATTGTATATGTTTGGTAATTGGAACCCACTGTTTGTTTCAATTCTATAGTTGTAGATAAGTGTATGTACCATGAAACTAACCTGTGCAAATTTCATTTCAAAAGGTGGTAGCGTTTTTTGAGATATTGTCGAAAATCTGGAGCCGTTTGTCCACGCAGGAAGAAAAATCTGCAATTGGAATGTTAATTAAACAGTATGAAAGTGTTACTGCAGTAAGGCTTCTCAGATTAAAAGTTTTGGGGATACAAAGTGATATCTGTTTCCATAACCGCAGTACTTCGAAGTGAACGGTTTCTCAAAATGCATTATTCTATCCAAAGCTGCTGTACTTCTTACCAAGTAAGTTTTTATTGCCATTAATTTTCAGAGTCATTACCAAACTTACACAGACCCTTTAAGAATTACTGCTCAAGATATAAAAATGATGACAGCCCTGATGTGCAGACATTGCCCCGATTCTGTCAATGTTTCAACAGATCCAACAAAGTTCGTGCATATCTAGGTTTGGAAACCCTGTGATACTCACATCCAATTATCAGTGACCAATCATTCCATGAATTGTTCTGGTTGATTTATGACATCCAATTGCCATGTGAAATGAGTCAATAACAGCTAGATTTACTGACCTAGGGATTGGGAAGATTTGCCACTTGGCCAACTCTCCCACGATATGTAAAGGGAACAAGATTTATGCACACCAGTTGATAGTTTCTGTCTTTGGTGAAACCGTCATCTCAAGTCTAAGGTTTGCATTGTATCCCCACATTTCTACAGAAAAAAAATTACATGGCGTATAAACAGATTTGAATTTGCTAAACAGCCTTTGTAATGATATACATACAAATTTGTATTCTTATTAAAGTAATGTTTTCCTAGCAATTTACCATTTTTATATGAATTAATAATTTGTTCTTGCTACATTTAGGCACTTTTGGAAAACAGTGTTTCACTGTAAGTGTTCCTCTAGGATTAAAGTAATAAATAATTCAATAAATGAACTTGAACTAAGTCATTTAACTTGATTTGATTGATTTCAAGAATTGGCTGAATTTTAAAGTGATGATACAACAAATTACTAAATTTATTATAATTATAATATAATTTTTTTCTTCAACTACATTTATGCCGTTAACAATTGTATTGTATTTACGTTGCAATTGCAATATCATTATCATGTGTAAACATTTAGGTCTTCTTCTTTATGTCACGTTCATGAAGAATGGTATACAATTCTTGAAGATGAAGTTCCTTACACTGTAGGTACATATAAATTAAATATTTTTAGATTTAGAGTGGGAATTCTCACAAACTGTATTTCCTTAAAGTCTTGAATTGAGACGTTATTGCTACACAGGGTTCACATTCAAGATATATCTCCCAAGTCTACATGTATATAGATGTCTCTATATTTTAAAGAGGTTTTTTTGGATAACAAATCTTAAACGAAACCAAAGGCAAGAATCTTGGGAAAGTGTCTTGGGAAAGCCGGGATATTGGAGCAGACGCAGTAGCATATTTGTGCGGATGATAATTTGAATGTCACAATAATTATGATTTAGAGTCTCTCATATTACCTCTGGATGACATCACTTAAAGCACTGATGGTTTGTGATTGGTTAACTGGCCGTGTACATTCCATTCATACATGTATTAATATTAATAGTGTAATCGTAGTGGATACAGTGTGCTTGTCAAGACTCAGAGGAATGGAATTCAGTAGAGATATGACAGCCAGGCAGTGATACAACAACGATCCGCACTGTACATGGTTACCATTCCAACTTATCATTGCTAAGTCTAGACAAAAAACAAGGGGCCAGTGGGTTAATGGAGCATAGTGAAGGCTGATGTAAGACAGGTATACATATTATTGGAAATGCACACAGTCTTTTGATTTTTTTATCTATTGATTTTTTTTTTAAGGTACTGGAATTCTTTTATTGAAACATAATTTTATAAAGTATCTAGATATCAGAGAGTATTTTTTGATGACAAGTTGAACAAAATTGCTTTGGGATTACATATTTGTAGTGGATTTTTAAGTCCGATGCCAGACTCTCAATAAAAATGCTGTGTCCACAAAGCATTCAATAGAAGTCTGATCCACACAGATTTTATTATGACTTAAATGTGGATTAGTTTTTATGATTCCGTTTTGTAAAACGGACAGTCTTCATAGGTTTGTTTTGCTCAGAAACACCAATATGGTTTTGCATTGTAGACTTTGTTGCACCGTCTTCTATTCAATTAGACAAGATTTATACATCGTTAATAAATCCATATATTTTGTTTTACTACCACAAAGTGGATGATGAAATTGGCTCTTGGCTGTGGTGGCCTACTGGTTCCAAACCTTCAATGGTACAGAGGATTAGTTAATACTTGCTCAATATAAAGAGCAAGTTGCTCTTTATATTTACCATACACAGTAGGCCTCTACACTTAAGATGATTAGCAATTGTTGCAGAGAAATATACAAGTTATTGTATTTGATTGTGAACATTATTTATTTACCATTGCCCTCAGTGCTGAAATACTGGATCTTGGAGCGTTTGCTTGCTCATTTGATGCAATGGAAAGCTTCAGTTCACTAACAAAGCCAAACTATGTATTATATATGTACATGTACATCCTGTATCGGACAAACAATTGTCATCCTCAAACACACTTTTTCCCGCTCAACCAAAACAAAAACTTGCCCATGGTCAGAAACAATCAATGGCGGCAAACAAAGGAAGGAGGAGTCTCCCAGTAGTTGTCTTTGTCAGGGTTGTCTATATGCCTCATCAGTCTTAAACAAAGACTCCACAGACAAGGGGCTGCCAGTGGGTTGAGGAACAATCTCAGGCCTTGTGCAATGACATCCTTGAACTTGGGAGGTGGCCCTTGTCCATGCAGCTGTGCTCAGTTGATTTTCACAGAGATGGTTTTGGTATTACCAGAAAGCCTTTTGGGCAAGTGGGCACCTCATATGGCTAGCCAAAAGGGCAACAAATTACACAAGTTTTTGTGTGTTTTTACATCACTGATGTGAAGTCACTTTGAAGAAACATTTTTGTTATATAGTTTGACAAGAGATACGGTATCGACTCAACATGTGCCCATACCAGTACACTATTGGAAGTTTGAGTTTTTATATTGGTTAATCGATAATGTGATCACAGATGTTAGCATATATATATGAACACCTTTGTTACGGTTGGTATGCTGTAATGCGGGAATCGTGACACTAGTTATCAATAGTGATGATCAGATGTGATGAGGGTATTGAGTGGGGGATGATCGTACAACGCTAACAAATGCGTGTAATCAAGTCCATTGGCATTTTCTCATGAGTCCAGCCTGTTAAAAAATGCGTGTAACCATAACCGCTAGTATTTTCCCATCAGTAGGCATGTGTTTTATGTATTGGAAGTTCACACATCAGTATTGATGTTCACGTTACTGCATGCACTATATTGATCACAAACAATGGTGATTAGTTCGGCAAAATTTCATCTTTTGATCTCGTTGTAGAATTACGTTCCTGAGGGAAAGATTGATTAGAAGGGAGGGCAGACTCTTTGACTATGAACATTGATAGTCTCAGTATGCTTTAACTGAGTCGTACATCGGTCGTTCACTTAAATCTTACATTCCATTGAAGTAGTTCTTACACTTTGATCTCAATCAACTAAGAACTGAAAAACATTGGGAACACGCATTAAAATGCATCCAATGTACTCATATGACATCACAGTACAAACTCATTGTTGTAGAGTTGTACAACGTTTGGCCCTCCATATCATTTTGATATCCTTGGCCCTCCATTACACCACCATCTTGTATTCAGTTTAATTCCTAATACATTGAGATACCTGTGCCAGGGGAGAAATGACTTTGAATTTGAGAAGTTTGAAACGATGAGAAAGTTTTCTTGTCTGATCTGAGAGACCTCTGAACAATCAATCTGTTCATGGGGGGGTAATCCAATACATTCACAAAACTAATTTGACATAGAGTTATCCATATGGTGTGGATAAGACACATCCTGGACGAAGAAGACAAGTTTGTATTGGTGATTGATGAAATCTGAAATGCAGTCAGACAACCAGTATGGTCCCACCAAGCAGTTAGTCCAATCATTGTCCAATGCAGGGATGGTGTAGTCAAGAAATCTTGTAGATCCAGCACCAGAAAAAAAGCTGAAGTGGCCACTGGCCAATTAAAAAAGAACTCTTGGAGTTTCAAAATGGAAGACTTACTTTGAACCAAGTTTCAATAGCTGATTGCAAGTTAGAAGGTGATCAGCTGTAGTGTAGATATCATTTCTTGATGAAAGTGCTGACTGCTTTCTTAAATTTCACAGCAGACTGTGAAACACTGTGTAGTTACCTATATTATTTCCGAGGTTTGTAAACAGTAGAAGTTGACAATAGTCACACAATGATGGCAATTGAGAGCGCTATACAACATTCGACTGTTTTTATCCCTAAACCAACAATCACAACTGATACAAGCGACAGGACATGTGTGAGAGAAATAATTTAAAAATTTGATTGGACACAACAAATGTTCCCAGGGTTTATTGTGCAATAGTAGGCCTACGCACCTAATATTGGTACCAGACTGCTTAGCATACAAACCAAAGAACATTGTACTAAGCAGGTATATCGACCATTTACCTGGTAACATTGGTATTTTTTTAGCTGGTACTCGGCTATTTTTCCTGTTAAATATACGTTGTACATGTACAATGTATGTATATCTGCTTATACTTCTACTCTTTCGGGTGCAAGTGTCTTTATGGACACAGCTGTACTGCTACCAGATGGTTAAGGGGCTTACCCCTACACTGTATCAATCCTATTCAATTTATCAGAAGACGATCAGAGCATACTGATCGAAACGTCGAGTTGAAACCAACGGTTCTTTTCAGAACCACCCCCAACTCACATAGAGAGATTATTACATGTACATGGTGTCACCGCAAACCTTTCCATATCAATTTATCAAGGTAAGATGGATTTGTCCTGGATAAATATAGGTGTTTTATTTAGTGCACAAAAAAAAGTGGTTTAGATATCAGTTGTTGAAATAAGATTAAAGGAAAGTTTGCCACACTATATGTTGTGCATGTTAGTTTTGGTTTTGACCATTGACAATTTGAATGTGTAGGCCCCCCCCCCCCCTATGTAGTTTAAATATCTTTTATTAGCCTTCTAGTTCTAAAACATTCTAGACGTTTTAGGGTATATAGGTCAAAGAATTATTTTTACTTTTACCTTATAGACAGAAATGATGCAATTTTTAAAAGTTGAAAGTAATATGAACTTGTGTTGTCTTGTTTAACAATGATACCAGATTTATTAGGTATACTCCTTTAAAGGGATTGTATACGTTTGCGGATTGGAACCCACCGTTTGTTTCAATCCGATATAGTTGTAGATATATACCATAAAACTAACCTGTGAAAATTTCATTTCAAAAGGTGATAGCGTTTTTGAGATACATGTATTGCCGAAAATCTGGAGCAGTTATGTCCAAGCAGGAAGAAAAATACATCATCTGAGAAACGTTACTGCAGTAACACTTCTCAGATTCAAATTGTTGGGGATAAAAAGTGATATATTTTTCCATAACCGCAGTGCTTCGAAGTGAAAAGTTTCTCAAAATACATTATACTATTAGTATTCCAAAGCTGCTGTACTTTTTGTATTGCCATTATTTTTCGGAGTCATTACCAAATGTATACAGACCCTTTAAAGACTGACTTTGCTAGATAGCCAATAAGGGTACAGGAATGTCTTAAGAGTAGACAAGTGTTGCCACATGCAAAGTGAAGGAGTGATGCATTCATTACCGCTGAGAGCACGAGAGCGACCAACGGCCGGGGGCGCGACACGGGACCCTTAGAAGCCAAGTTGACCTGTAATCAAGAGTGCATTGCCACCACTAAGATATCCAGTTGGGAACTTGGGGGAGGAACGTTAAAACTGTCACCATAATGTACGTCAGGTCTTGATGTGTTTATGGTCTGTAAATGGTCCACACAAAGAATAGCCAACCTTAACTTTATAAAAAGAACACAGAGTTTAAGCGAAGCTTCTGTTAAATATTCCTTATTTAAACAGGTTGTAAGGCCATCCTTGTATATGGTATACATGCAGTAAATGGTGTTTTATATCATCAACTTTACCGTAATCTTTGATATTATTTGAATTTTGTAAAACAACTTTAAATATAACTCCAGCTGTTAAGTGTGATTTCTTTTACACACCGCAAGGGGCAAGTGTAAACTGGAGCAAGCACTTGAATAACACTCTGTTTTGTGACTTGTGGCGTGTCTTTCGTTGGATTTTCATTCATTCTTGAACCTATGGAGATCTCTTAGAAAACATTACTTTATAGAATGTTTGGTTTCTTTGATGGGTAACGCGTTTTGAATTAACCAGTAAGGTTTAAAGGGTCTGTATACGATTGGTAATGACGCTGAAAATTAATGGCAATAAAAACTTACTCGGTAAGAAGTACGGCAGCTTTGGATAGTGTAATGCATTTTGGGAACTTTTCACTTTGAAGCGTTACTGCAGTACTCTTTCTCAGTGCATTCCAATTGCAGATTATTCTTCCTGCATGGACATAACCGCTCCAGATTTTCGGCAATATCTCAAAAACGCCACCACCTTTTGAAATGAAATTTTCACAGGTTAGTTTTATGGCATATATCTATATCTATATAAGATTGAAACAAAAAGTGGGTTCCAATTACCAAACGTATACAATCCCTTTAATAAATTTTTGAAATAGTTTATTAAAAAAGCTTTTTACCCTGTAAAGGAGGGTTTCTGAGAATACCCCTGCACACCCTGTGGTTGTCCAAAGTAACTGATAAGAGCAAAGGTTGCCATCTGTGGACGTGTTGGAATGTTTAGCACCTTGGTGGATCTAAGGTTGATGTTGATCCACAAAGGTTCAGCTACAGTCCACACTAAAGTCCACTCAATGTTTTGTTAATCTTTTAAGTAGGTTATCAACAATAAACATTTTGTAAGAAAGTAACTCAACAAATACCATGAGAGGAACAAAGTGCTCATTTGCGTTGTTCGATGTTTTATGAGTCACATTTACGCATTTTTGTATAAAATTTGAAGTATCTCGTGTTCGCTACAAATTCATGCACTTGGAAAAGGAAATGCAATCTCTTTTATTCTTAACTGTTATAAGTAGCTTGTGTACTGCCCAGCGCAGGTTTACCGATCAAACGGCTTCTTGAAGCTAAATATTTTCTCTTTCCATTAGTGTAACATGAATGATGATTGGTTGATCGTAACCAGTTGCTATTTTGCAGGAGATTTAATCATATCCAATGGGAAAGACTGTTTCATAGCATGTTCAGAGGTCAGACTCCGCGGTGGGGATATGCAGGGTTTGCCATTAACCTTTTTAGTGACTAGCCAGCAGGGCCAGTTAGCTTGTCATTTCACTAGTCCCTCAGCTTTTTCACTAGTCCATATTTCAAACGAAACAGGGATGCTTTCTTACTCTGAACTAGCCAGCAGGACCACTTGGAGAGAATTGTGACTGGTCCTCGCTGATGTGTGTGCGTGTGCAGACATTACAACGTGTGCACACACAGCGCATCAATACTTGAGCGCTTCGCATGCTTCTCATGGTAACAAATACAATGCCTAAAATATTAAAAAGTATTTCTGATTGAAAGTCTTTTAGAAACTTTTGCCTGACAAAATGAAAGCTTTAGGGCCCCAATCCGGTCGTGGCTTCGAGAGATTCTCCATCAACACAGGCCCTTACAACTCCCTAATGAGGAAGGTAGATCACTTTTTTAAATTGATAAGTTATCAAACACAATCATCCTGATGTATTTGTCTGTAATGTTAACCAGCATAGTAAACAAGGAAATATATTATTACAAACAAAATAAATTATATAGTATTTTTTTTAAAGCAAACAAAGGGTGGGGGATACTTAGTGAGAGTTTTTTTATAATGGTATATAATTTACAGTTATAACAATAGTTAAGGAAAAAATTGTTATCATAACAGAACTGAATGAGGAAAGTTGTAACTGGATCCATAAGTCATTTCATCGTCATTGAAAATTTATATTCCCAAGGCTTTTGCTTAAAAATGCAAAATGTTTTTTCAAGATGACAAAGATTTCTATTTATGACCATGGAGTGACTAATAAAAACAAACCTTATAAAACCACAGAACAAAGTAAACAGTTGTACAGGATAACAATACACACAACGAGAAACAAAAATATAGGTTAATTGTGCCTCATTCAAAAATAATTCTATGTGTTTGTCAGCCATGACAATTGAGTGTTTGTAGGAATCACTCAATGACGCTGATCTGAAACTACTCTGTAATTTCATTTTCTGAAATTCAGTTGACTTTATAACCCTACTTTACATTTTTTTTTTCCCCTGGTTGCGTAATCAATTGATAGATTAAAAAAAAATGTAAACTGTGGTTTTTTACATTTTGCATAAAAACAGTTACGTTAAGTTTGTTTTTATTTCACAAGAACTGAAGTTTACATAATGCTTACTTCCCTATGTATGTATGTTATTAATCACTGCTTCTCAGTTCGCATCCAGTACCTGATCCAGCACCTGCCCAATAGGGGCACCTGTTCTACAGGAACAAACTCTCTTGTCCTCTCTCTCACAGATGCTGGTGACTTTCAGATGTTCACTAATAATATTGCATCACAGAATTTTAACTCTGCCAAGATGTGATGCACAAGTTGCTTAACATGAGGTCCATGATTCCCTGGGACAGGTTGCTGACCCAAGCTGAGCATTCCTCAACTCTGAGTATGAGAAGGATTGCAGCTTTTAATCAGTTAGAGGGACATGTAAATGTACATTCTTTATCAAGTCTCTAGTCTTGAATTATATTAGAAAAGCTTAGCTTGGTGTACATGAAATGTTCTCCCTTAACAGTGATCCGCTGGCACATGAGGACCAGCCAGAATTCTCTCCAAGTGGTCCGGCTGACTAGTTCAGTGTTAAAAAAGTATCCCGAGTTCATTTGAAATATTGACCAGTGAAAAAGCTGGCGGACTAGTGAAATGAAAAGCTAACTGGTCCTGCTGGCTAGTCACTAAAAAAGTTTAGGGCAAACCCTGACATGTACAAAGTATGTAACAATTGATCTCTCTTATTTCCTTTAAAAATGTTGAGTGAATCTGTTCACTTTATAAAATAGTTTTACAAATAAGGCTCCTTGCTTAAACAGTGTGCATGAAATGAAAGCATGAAGGAAAGAAAAGGAAGCATCAATTTATTATGATGTAATGATGATCCATTTGAAGCTACATCTGGCATTTATTACAAGTAACCCACGCAAAGAGGGAGTATTCACCTCTGGCACTGGAACATTGAGTCAGTTGCCAAGATTCCAATCCTGTCCTTCAATAACGGAGAAGGTATTCCTTGGCACAGGACACCTTGATTTAAACAGGTAATCGTAACCATCAATTCTCAACTAGGCACAGATCACAGATCCTTCATGAGTTACATGTAACTCTTTCACTAGCCGACCGGTCCCTAGCGACTGGTTAAAGTCCCTTCAGAAAAATAGTTGTAAAACAAAAAATAAAGATCACACGGCAACTCAGTTTTCAGAATGGGAAAGAGAACTCTTGAGGGTGCTATTGTGAGCTGTTTTTCGTTAGGGGGGGGGGGGTCGCTATTTGCACACACAAAAAAACGAGTTAACAAATAATGTGTCCTTAATATGATCAACTTATCACTAAAATAAATGGTGCATGAAAGGGTTAAGGAACTGTTCAAAGTGGTATCAAGACCAATGCTATCAGGATCTTGATAGCCTCGGTCAGTGGACCAAATGAAAATTCAATTGAACCACATCTTGAAGGCTTGACTATGTTCAAGCAGCCATACTAGTCTTCATTGTGAAGCGCAGAATGAAGAAGAGCACCACATCAACAAAGTTAAAAACCATTTTCTCATTCTTTTACTGGAAAAAGTACAGATAACCATCAAGATGCTTGGTCCGATTTTTGGCTGATTTGACCCGAAATGTAGATTTGAATTTTAAATAGCTATTTTTATAGATTCATGAAAGTTGCAAACTCTCATGTCAGACATTGCACAAAAAAGTTGTATTTCATTAAAAACTAAAAAATGAATTATTTGTCGGGATCCTGACGTTAATTCACGCCCATCGTCAGCCATTTACAAACAATTTTTCCATATATTTACAAGTACTATTTGCATGGTCCGTAACATAAATGCAAATGTTTTTGTTTGTTTTCATTTAGAATTAGTATCATCTCTCAAAATTCGTTCCGAGAAAATTTGTTTAAAAACTCAAACAAAACAAAATTGGCAAAAATCGGGCCATGCAACTTCAAAGATACAACCATTGTAATCTGAATTGAGAGTTAATATGAATTTAATACCTGTTAAAATAACAGTCAATTGATATCAAGTAAAATCTGGTTTAAACATGTCAATCCCCCAAATTATTGATACAACTTACAGACATGCATCAATATATCAACTTGTGTTAAATCAACACTACCATTAATCATCGTCCTTCCACAAAGACAATTTCCAGGGTAAGCTGCATGATTAACGTTTGATAATTGATCGCTCTAAGCTTTTCCTGTTTGTTTTTGATGAATCGATGAAGACCTTGTGTGACAGGGAGCTGGAATATTCCATTGTTAGGAGTTTTTATAATGTATGGATACAGAGGTCGAATAATAACATCTGCCACTTAGTATCATCATTAGTGCACAGATGTGTCTTCAATAACGACAGTTCACAAACCTTTATCAGTATCCACAGTTCAACCAAAGTTTAAGATGCCCGTTTTTCTAATCAGAAAATTCCACTACCTGAAAACATGACCATCAGAATCTAAATTGGGAGTCGTAAATGGTATCAATATTTTGAAGTTTACTACCAGAACTTTTGAGTTCATTCTGGCATGGTTTAAAAGTTTTCAAACTGAAAGAGCACTGTTTTTGTAAATACAACTTAAGTTCACCACAAAGGTCGAAAATCCAATACTTCAACTTTCTATATTAAATGTGAATCCAAGTTTTTCAATAATACTTTGTCATAAAATGACATTTAATATTCTAGTAAGATTTTTGATGATTTAGTTACAATTCTTATGTCATGATGATTGAGCTTCATATTTTACTTCAAATGGATCAATCATGTTCCTTTGAATGAAGTTAATGTGAAAAATAAGTTCACAAAAGCACAATGTACGTGGAGGTTCACCACAATGTACGTGGAGGTTCATCATAATGAACTCAGTATTGTCAGTGTGGAAAATCATTACAGGCAATAATGTAGTTACCAGCTTTAATGCAATTGCACCCAAGATAAGTGGTCTTAAAGTGAGATTTTAATTTCTTTTAACATAATCCAAACAATACATAATTCCGAAAAAACAAATCTTGTCAAATATTTTGAGGAGTATTTGAGCTAATTTGGGGTTGAACAAAAAAAATTGACTAGAGTGGGATTTGAACCACTGACCTCCGGTTTAATGTGCCAGCGCTCTACAAATTGAGCTATCTAGGCCTATGTTGGCTGTCTCCCTATTTTGTCAATATCTTTGTTCAGGGTACCAGTCAGAAGCCATACAACCGTTAGCTGCCAGGTAACTAGGGATTATACCCAAGTTTACGAGTATCAAGCTGTAACAAATCTGCGGTTTCATCCCAGCTACACTTTCAGAAGCTGATTTAAAAAAACTTTTACTCTTCAAAACATTTTATTTATTAAAAACCCGGTATTTTCTATACTATGACAGACTTGCATCATTTCTTAAAACCAATCGAGACAATGCCCAGGTTTGATTGAACGTAGAGGTCAGTTCCATGTCTAATAGCTTTATGTCTGCTTGTATAATTATTGTGAGGCTGAAGATAAACTAAAGTAGTATAACACATTGAGATTACTTGGTGTTTATGTGAGGATACATTTTAGGATACCAACCTCCCCACTGAGACATCTGTCTCTAAGTGCAGGTGAAAGAACATCATATGAGTCATCTCTGAGACGTCATGTCATGAGATGGACTTGTTGTTTACCAATCATAGCTCATCATCAAAGTCTCTCTAAAGATGCACCCCTTGCTTCAGTTTTAATCTAGAGATTTTAAGACATTTGCCTCTACATTGTGGGGAAAATATTAGTTAATGCACCATTACTTGATTAAAAACAAATGGAAGAGTAGAAAAAACAAGCCTTTGGGTGATCCATCCCAGACTTAGCCAAAACAGTTTAGATTTGAACATGAAAACAGCTTTTCAAAAAAACTTTTAGAATCTTTCGGCACTATTACCATTTTCATGCAAGAAAATGTTATATTTTCCCGGAGTATTTTGAGCAATTACCATCAATATTACATAAAGCAGACACACTGAAGCCCAACAAACCTCCAAGATGTTAAAGCAAGTCATTTCAACATCCCTCCATTCCCTTGTCTTGTTGAATCCTATTATGGTACAGTGTTGTTGATTCGAAGTAACAGGTCCAACCTGGATTGCCATATATAGACATGCTTGCCAGATACTGCTTCAACACACTGTTTTCAGCACCAAGGACAAACACTCACTTTCACTTCTGATGCCTTCCAGGTACATTATTCCAAAACTGGTTTCTAAATTAATTTTTGCCCGGAGGTCAGGGGTGAGGGTTTTCTCCTCCAGATTCTGTACTTTCTAACTATAAAGTCGTTCAAGTGTACAGTATGCTTTTTAATAACATCTCTAGACCTTTTTGTTTTAGTTTAGTGCTGTCAATTTGCATTACTCACATTAATGCTTGTAAATGGGTTTTTTTTAACTGTGGAATAAATTCAATTTGGTGATTCTACTTGTATTTTTTCCCCTTTTCTGTGAAGGGAATGAAGTTTGTTTTCATGAATTAAAACATGTATGCATTACTTTATTCCATCTGTCAATTTGCATTACTCACATTAATGCTTGTAATGGATTTTTTTTAACTGTGGAATAAATTCAATTTGGTGATTCTACTTGTATTTTTTCCCCTTTTCTGTGAAGGGAATGAAGTTTGTTTTCATGAATTAAAACATGTATGCATTACTTTATTCCATCGCTAGGGATCATCTTTGGCAAGGGGCCAATAAAATGCCAGTCGTTTGTAGACAAAGAAATGGTCGTCTCCTATTGGGCATTGACAAAGACAGACAGAATAAAAAACAACATACATGTAGTCAGAGTGTGAATACAAAGTATGGGTCTGTGCTGCCGTATTTACATTGGCCTCTAGCGTTGTTTTCATCAAAAGTCAAAATTCTTGTCTCTGATTTTTGGATAACAACGATCTTGCTGTCAGTCAGGCTATTTGCCACTGCCTGCAAATAAACTTTCGAGAGTGAGTGCTTCGTATTATTGTGTCATTTATGCCTGGGTTTGTTTTAGTTAAAAGGTTTGTTAGAACATGAACAAAAAAACACCCGAAGGCAAGACTTCAGGAATCTGATAGAACATTATTTGAAGTGTTGAGGTTTATTGAATAAATGTTTTACTTAGGGAGCATTTAAGGGCAACAACCCCTAAAAAACTGTTTGCGTGAACGATACCATATTTTATTTTATGTGGACAAATTTTTTCCTTCAAACTTTGTAATAGCCTACATATTTGTATACGTATGAGTGTCGTATTTGTAGCTTTCACTCACACTTCTGTGAGAATAGTGTTTGATGAAAATATCGTTCAACTTTTGTCTGTATTTGTTGGGTTTGTTTTTCTTTGTTAAATGTGGAAAGTAATTGGTGATAACAGATTTGACTCTTTTTTTATCCCGTGTGAAAATTTACATTTAGCCGCGTCCAAATTTCAGCATGAGTAACTTTGCAATGATTGTTTTCCCACGGTTTTCCAAAGAAGTAGGCCCTACCCTACAAATGCCGCAAAAAATGTTTGTGGCTTTCATTTATTATTTAAAAAGAACCGCATTGGTACACCTGACTGATTACCTTGTGATGCTGCTTGTTACCAGTCTTTGGAACAAAATGTTGCTTTTCTGTAAGGCCAAATAAAAAAAAAACATGTTTAGCGTCCCCGCCCGCTTCCTTTTTAGAGACCAATCCTTTTTTTAAATTTTTGATTAAAGAAAAAAATGATAAGTTTTTATTATCCCTGACGATTTTCTTATTTATTTCTAATAAATAAGATCGTATTTTCGACTTTAGCACAGCGAAAAAAGCACAACAAAAAAAGCTGGCCACCATCTTGAAAAATAGCCCGGCCGGTTGTCTTGAAAAACTTGTCGGGCGGCCATTTTGAAAAAAAAAGAAAAGAAAAAAAAGGCCCTCCTCCTTCCTTTTTTCAAAAAGGCAGGACGCTAAACATGTTTTTTATTTTATTTGGCCTAAACAGCATAGTGCATAACATTCATGGGGAAAATAGACTCAGTGCGCATTAAAGGGTGTGTACAACATTGGTAAGAATGAAAATATAAATGCTCACAGATTTGAACATAACTTACATTGTGTAGATGGTCATGGTAGAAAACTTCCCTTGAAATAGTTTTGCTTCAAATGCCATAGTTTTCACGAAATGAGTAAAACAATAGTATTTATCCTGCAGGATAAATTCTGATGTTTGAAAAAAAGTTAAAACACATAAGTTTTTTTTAAAACTGTTTTCTCATGACTCCGAAGACCGATTTAGCTTAAACTTTCACAGGTTTGTTATTTCATGTATATGTTGGGTCACATTGAGTTTGGATACAGGTCTTTGGCAATTACCAATGTTGTACACACCCTTTAACTAAAGTATAAGTAGTAGGTTTCTATTTGTAATTTTACATCGTTATGAATATTCTATAGTTCCATTCATTTATTAGTGCCATGACGGCATCATAAACTAGCAAACTTGTTTTGTCATGCAGGGCCCAAAATTAACACTGGACTGGTGGCAGGCCCAAGGCCAGTGTTTTTAGCACCGGGCCAGTAAACATATGATCGGACAAGTCCTGCGGTCTTTTGTGATTGAATAATAATACATCACCTTATCTTATACATTTAAAAGAAATTATGTTCAAATGTTGACTTTGAGTCGGATAAATATCTTTCAATTCTGTTGAGTACTTTATGAAAGTTGTACCTATAAGTACAAAACCCAGTTTAATCGTGACACTGGTAGTTCTTTTCTCATTTTGATTCTGGTCTTGTGAAAAAACATTTTGTCCAGCAAAAGTTTTGTGGATTTTTCCACCCAAATTCGAGCCCTGTCATGTCAGGAATATTGAGTTGAAATGTAGGGCCTATTGCCCTTGCTAACAGACCTTAGTTGAATAAATAGCCTTGGACAGAAAGAATACCGTCTCCTCACTAGTGTCAAACTATTTTATTCATTTCATTTCCAATTCAAGTCTATAAAGTAGTTCCCGCAATTTGTCACGTCATACGTACATGTACATTGGCAAGAAGGCATGCCCCAAAATGACTATCGTCCTCTACAACTGAAAACCTGTTGTGAGAATTGTGTAAATATTTTGTACCTAAATGGATGAGTGATTCTTTTAAGATCAACATGTTTTTGGATTTTTGGATTTCTGTGAACATGTTTTCAAAAACAACTCCAATAAATTACTTGATTTAAAGTAGCTGAGGGGAAAAAGAACAGTTTGTTGCAAACTGCTTACCAACCAAAATGACTTGTAATATAAAAGAAAATTTATTTTATGGCCTGACGTTTTGACCCTAGTTGTCTATCTCATTCTCAGTCTCCTCTAGGTTCCCTCTCCTTCCCTGTGTTTGTCACCAACTGATTCAGTTCAGTGAGCACACACTCCCTGCCCACTCCCTGTGGGTTTCAGTTTAGGTTTAGTCCCACCCAAGCCTACACGCTTCACCGAACTAAGCCCAGCTTATCCAGTTCCCGCCTTCGTGCAACACCAAGCTCAAGTACTTAAGCAGCACCCAGCAACAGAGTCCAGCATTCCCCTGAAGATGATCAGAGCATACTGATCGAAATGTTGAGTCGTTAACCACCGGTTCTGTTCAGAAAGAGATATTCACATGGTGTTACCGCAAACCTCTCTTAGTTATACCTCCACCATGCAAAGTTTCAAATCCTACTTATCTCATTCAGCCTTTGACAAAGACTCTGCTAGGCTTAAAATGTCAGGGCATTAACACTTTTTGAATTTAAGAAGCTTGTACATTGTTCGCTTTGCCATCTAGGCACAGTTTCATAAAGCTGTTTAGCAGAAAATTCTGCTTAGCAAAATTCTTTGCTGAGCAAGAAATGAGTGGGGTACCAGTCACAGCAATGGTAACTGGTATTTTGGCTGGTAACCTATTTTTCTTAAGGAAGAGTTTTCTGTGCTGAGCAAGTTTTTGTGCTTACATGCTTTATCAAATTGGGACCTGCAGGTAGAGTGTGCTCTTCATTAAAAAAAAAAAATTCTAAACATCTTTACATATTTCTGAAATTGTTTCACCAGATACATTATACAGCCTACTGTAAGTATGTAATGTCAGATTTCTTTGAGTCATCCAGTGAATAAGTTATTTCGGAGCCAACACTCCCACAAAGAGATTTTACACATGGTTGTACCCACAAGTTTACTATTTATTTATAGTTACTTCTTTAATCCAGTGAATAGTTTGTTATTCTAGAATAGCTATGAAGTATTATTCCGACTACAGCAATAAGGCTTAGGTGTTTGATTCCCTATTACATACCAACACATATCCCTAGATATTAAAATAAACACCATTAATCTCTGATGCTGACACCCATATGGTTGTAAGTCACTTTGGTATGTGCAGTGTAAGCCAGTTGACAACGTTATTTACGCATATCCTTCTTTGACATATTCACAGATTTCTGTTATTGGCATGTTTTGAATAACACATTTCCAAGAATAAAAGAGAGTAAGAAACATGCATCTGAAATGTTTACTTTGAACTGGGCTTCTTCAAATGTACATGAAGGAATTTTACAAAGAAATAGGACTACTGTACATTCACAGAGCTCCAGCTTTATCAGATGTAACTAAGCCAGTTATCAATATGATGTAGTTTTCCACTGAGTGATAGTCTCCAATGAATTAAAGGGTCTGTATACGTTTGGTAATGACTCTGAAAATTAATGGCAATAAAAACTTACTTGGTAAGAAAGTACAGCAGCTTTGGATAGTTCAATGCATTTTGAGAGACTTTTTACTTCGTAGTGCTGCGGTTATGGAAAAAGATACTCACTTTTTATCCCCAAAAATTTGAATCTGAGAAGCGTTACTGACAGTAACGTTTCTCAGATTGTGTATTCTAATTGCAGATTATTCTTCCTGCCTGGACATAACTGCTCCATTACCAAACGTATATAATCCCTTTAAATGTACAAGAAGGAATTTTACAAAGAAATAAGACTACATTTACAAGGATCAGCTCTATCAGAAGTAACCGAACCAGTTCCAATATGATGTAGTTTTTCCACTGAGTGACATAGTTTCCAATTAACATTTGGAAGGAGTATCTTAAGACACTTTAATAAAGCCCAAGTAGATTCTCTGTGTTCTCCCATCTATTATTAAGGAATTGCTGTCAATATTTAGACAGGAACCTCGTTGATTATTTCAATTGTTTGTTAACAATCGAATACTTACCTCCGCCTGGTCAAAACCTCAACTAAGTTTTCAACCAACTTTTTTTTTTTATCGGAGTGCTGTTTGTGAGGTCAGCCCTTGTAAGTCCAGTGCCTTGAGTAAACACACGTGCCAATGATAGGTCAGATATTCAGCGCCATCATTAGATAGCATGACTGAAGTGGAGTCCAAGTCACAGTGGAAAACAAAATAATATTTGGAGTTCACAGCCAGTGATGTTGAAATGGAGCGTTAAAGGGATGTACATGTTTGGTCATTAGAACCCACTGTTTGTTTCAGTCCTACATGTATATAGTTGTAGATAATTACCATAAAGTTAACCTGTGAAAATTTCATTTCAAAAGGTGGTGGCATTTTTTGAGATTTTGCCGAAAATCTGGAGTGGTTATTTCCACGCAGGAAGAATAATCTGCAATTGGAATACACAATCTGAGAAACGTTACTGCAGTAATGCTTCTCAGATTCAAATTTTTTGAGGATAAAAAGTGATATCTTTTTCTATAACCGCAGTACTTCAAAGTGAAAAGTTTCTCAAAATGCATTATACTATCCAAAGCTGGTGTACTTCTTACCAAGTAAGTTTTTATTGCCATTCATTTTCTGAGTCATTACCAAACGTATACAGACCCTTTAAATATATTTGGAGTTCACAGCCGGTGATATGTTGAAAGTGATATTTTGAAACGGAGCGTTAAGTAGAGATCAACAGTACTAATTGAACAGTGTCCTTTCTGTTAAGTAGCGGCTGGTTAATTGAGAAAGACTGAAACCTTGTTTAAATTTATGTTAATTTTAGGTGAATACTTGGATATGTATTGTAAACAAGTCAATCCAGGAATCATAGTTTTATAGAATGATTTATTTGTTGTTGGGTTTTTTGGGTGTTTTTTTTTTTCAAAATGGATTTGAAGGTGTCTGTTATATAGAACAGCACAGCTTCCTTGGTGCTGCCATCAACGCTCAAATTTTATATGTGAGAAGCTTAGTTTAACCATGCATACCTTGTCATATCTATAAAACCCATTTTGATTCTATATACTTACCATAGAGCAACTCAAACCATCTATCTACATAGTCTAGGTATAATTAATATTTCATGTTATCAGAGGTTATCTTTCTGTACACACACAACATGGGACTCCTAAAGTCCAAGCGGCACCACTAAATCGGCTTATAATCTTCCTTTGCGACACCATTATGCATGCAGCACGTGCCTAGCGCGGGAGGGTGAAGGGTGACTTACGCCCCAACAAGGCTCCAATCAATACCAAGCAGGAACACAAGGCTTTGTCCTGACCCTCTTCACCTAATTTAACAGGGGGCCCAAAGTCTCCTCTAAAGCACTCCTCGTATTGATTAGTATCCCAGTGCCTGATCGATTCCTGGATCGTGTTCTTATGGTTCTAAAAGCCGCCAGAAACAAAGATGGCGTTGCTAATATGTGTTTACTACATGTGTTTTATCGATTGTACTAGGGGGCACAGTTAGGACAAATAGAGCTGGAATTTGTTGTACAATCGCCAAGTAATCACTATATATCGTGCACCTGCCCAACATGAGAGGTGCTCTGTACCATTCGACCTGTTTTTGTAAGGAGGCCCAGTCATGGGTTCTACCATTGATTGAAATGCTGGAGATAACTTCAGTTCACCTGGGATTGGTTTCCATTTGTATAAACAGAAGGTTTGATATTTCATAGTAAAGGTTTAAGTTGACAACAGGGCTTTTATCATTGAGAAGTAAACTTTTTTTTTAGAGTTGATTATCATCAACTTCAAAAAGTCAGTGTCCCCCCCCCCACCCTCCTAACTTTATAATTTTAAACTCATCAGAAGCAGCCAATTTCCCACGCTTGATACGAATCCCGGGGCTAATGCAGTCTGTACAATTCTTGCATGCTTCTTGTATTATGAATGAAAACATAAGTACGGACTCCCTGCACCCAATGGGACTGCAGCACTGTCAAACAACATCCACAGCAAACTTCAAAGAAATTCATGACAAAAGAACCAACCATGGTCTGACAAAGGATGGTGCTATTGAGTTCAGTAGAATACAAATACACCTGAGCTTGAGTGTGCAACGAGGCAGAACACTATATAACCAAACCTGGTTGCCTAGGCTGGGCTACCTGTAGTACCTCAATGGGCCTATATAATAGACCTGTATTTTTGTACTTGTTGGGATGCAGACAGGTTCTATTGGTAACACTACAGCATAGAGAAAGGACTCTATGGTAACAGGTACTATTCTTTCCTAAACAGGTGTGCACGTTGCATGCCTTAGGTAGTGTACCTGATCAATGGTTCCAATCCAAATCCTGATCACCATCAATGGTTGCACAGGAAGAAGTACAGCGAGTTCATGTGCAATTATTATATATCCAATGTGAAAATTCAGTCATCAGTATAAAACCAAACTTTGAGAAGTTTATATTTGGTTAACTATAAGCAATTAAATAAAAAATAAGAATAAAGTGAAAACTAATAAAAGATGATTTCAGATTTACTCATTTCAGACAGAAGAACAGGCCTGGATTTAAATCGTTGGGAGGGCAAGGCCATTTTCATTTTGCAAAGGGCACTTCCATTGGAGAATTCTTGAAGTCTATGGGAAACTCTTGAAGGGGCACCAAGGCCAGGACCAGGGGCAACGTAGGCCATGGCCTCCGTGCAATTCCAAGCTTGGAAAATATTGTCATTCTTTTGGAAGTGTAGCAAATCAGACTCAATCAGTTGTAGTCAAATCAGACCATCCCTTGCAAAGACAATTTTGAAATCAGGAACGATATCAATTTCAATTTGATGAAAGGTGTTTTTGAAAATCTCTGTCATGTACTTTTTTAACTAAAACATTTCATGGACTTTGGACTTCTTTTGAGCAACTTGCAGTCACTGTTGAACATATTTTTCTCCTCACAAATATTTAAGTTTGCACAGCAGAGAGCTCCTACATGTATCAGCAGACAGAGTTATTTCCTGGGCTATTTTGTGTCACCACCTGTTTCCCAAATAAATTTTCTGGTAACTTTTGATCAGCAACAATTTTGGAAACCGTACCATGCATTTGGTGGTGGCATTGCACTTTACCTAAAATTACCTTCAAATTTGAAACTGGAGTTACATTAAAGGGTGTGTACAACATTGGTAAGGTTGAAAATATAAATGTTCACAGATTTGCACATAACTTACATGGTATAGAGATGGTCATGGTGGAAAACTTCCCTTGAAATAGTTTTGCTTGAAATGCTATAGTTTTTAGGAAATGAGTAAAACAATTAGTCTTTATCACTGGTGATAAAATCCGATGTTTGAAAACAGTGAAAACATATAATGGGGTTTTTCACTGTTTTCTCATGACTTCGAAGACCGATTTAGCTTAAAGTTTCACAGGCTTGTTATTTCAGGTGTATGTTGGGTCACATCGAGTGTGGATTCTGGTCTTTGACAATTACTAATGTTGTAAGAGACTTTTCTGATATTGAATAAAATCAGCACTTGGGTTTTAAAACAGTTTTGCTAATAACATTTAATAAAAACACACAAAGGGGTGGTAGAGTACCTTTTTTTTTGTTATTTTTTCATTTCCTCGTATTTGTTTCACTTAATCAAAAGTACAACAAATTCTAACTAGTCTATTCCTTTTTTACATTAAATATAATTTGCAATAAAGTATTGATGTGAAACTAAAACAATAAGTCTCTCAATATGAAAGAAAATTCCCAAGTTTCACATCTGTTTTTTTTTTAAATATTGGATGGTGATGCTAGCTGTGAAGAGGGGACAACTACAATAAACATATAAAGGTGCACTTTCAGCAATTTAATGTGAATTATTACAAACTTGTAGTGCGTAGTTGTCTGCACTTTCTACTTTAATAGCCCTCTCATTTTCACTTTCTCTTTTAAGCAAAATGGCCTTGAAATATTAATGAGATTTCTGATTATATGCCATCACGTATAGTATTCCAACAAACTGACTTATTAAAACACCAGGAATCTAGGAACCAACGCTATCAACTCTACAAGTTCAGGTCATTTCCATGTAAATGTCCAGGATGTTAAGTTTAGGCTACCTTCATGGTTTAGGTAAATCAAGCATCAATGCATCAGTGATTAAAGGTCCACCACAGTTGAGTTAAGATTTTGTCAGTCTTAGGAGTTTATATTTCAAAAGGGGGCCAGTCAGTTCCTTAATTTGACCCTAGGGGTGCAGGCTGTTCTTTCATAACAAGCTGGATCAAGTGAAACTCTACACTGTCATATCCATAGGGTCAGTGGTGTGGTGGTGGGTGGGTGGGTGGGTGGGTGGGTATGGTCCCACAGTGGTCTCCCTAGTTTCAGGCTAAGGTGGGGAGGGTTCATTCTACGGTCCGTGTAATGAGTATTATTAGATATATACCCCACACCCCTAGGCACTGGACACATTTGGTAAAGTGTCAAAGACCAGTATTCTCACTTAGTGTGTCCCAACATATGCATAAAATAACAAACCTGTGAAAATTTGGGCTCAATTGGTCATCGAAATTGCTAGAAAATAATGAAAGAGAAAAACAAAATTGTTGCACAAATTTGTGTGCTTTCAGATGCCTGAAGTCTTTCTCAGATTAAAATATTTTAGTGAGAAATTACCTCTTTCTCAAAAACTACGTTACTTCAGAGGGAGTCGTTTCTCACGATGTTCTGTACTATCACTCCGTTGCTCGTTACCAAGTAAGTTTTTATGCTCATATATATTTTGAGTAATTACCAAACGTGTCCAGTGCCTTTAAACCGTAGAGCCAAGAAACCATGGACTTTCTGCTGACCCTCTTCTGACTCTCTGCTGACCCTCTATTTTTGCTATACATCTGGGGCCAATTTCACAGAGTTGCTTAACGGTAAGCAAATTTTTGTGCTAACCACAGCAGCAAAATTTTGCTTAAGCGCAAGTGTATTTCACAGTTTATCAAGAAAATGAGTCAGCCAGCCTAATTGTTCACTATGGATTTGCATTGTTACGTCATTCATTCACCGGAAGGTTAGCATGCCTTTTCGTGTGCTTGCGGT
The DNA here is from genome assembly GCA_021014325.1 of Plazaster borealis. Taxonomy (NCBI): domain Eukaryota; kingdom Metazoa; phylum Echinodermata; class Asteroidea; order Forcipulatida; family Labidiasteridae; genus Plazaster; species Plazaster borealis. The sequence goes on along the minus strand of CM037456.1, from coordinate 5,948,496 downwards.
TAGCAGCGCTATGAAATGGAAACTCACGCAGTAAGCACAATATCGGCCAAAATTGGCCGAAGTCTGTTTTCACCTCCATGAAATTGGGCCCAGGGGTCGATTTCACAAAGCACTATGATTCATCTTAAGATGAGTTATCGGTATTACCATAGTGATTTATATTGTGACATCACTCTTTGCTAAGCAACTGCAATGGATTTGCAGTTACGATCAATCTGAACTCTTTGTGAAATCGGCCCCAGGTCCTTGCTCTATCATCTATGGTTCATGTACCACAGCAACTATTAGATCACAAGTTTCCATTCTGAAACCAGAGTGTGTCATTCTCTGTTTCATTGGATAAAGAACCAGAATCAATCGGACTTTATTAAAGATTTTTCCAATAACAAGTTATTGTTAATTACTTAAGTAAACAATATAGGTGTAGGACTAGGGGATTCAGATGAGTGAAACATGGAAGAGGAAGGGTTTGAAAGAAATTATTTTATTTCAATTTTTTTGGTCTGCAGTTGAAAAGAAAATGACCAGGGCCCAATTTCCCTAAAGCTGTTAAGCAGAAAATACTTCTTAGCAAATTTCTTTTGCTAAGCAAAAAATGAGTCGGGCACCAGTTGCAACAGTGTAAACGTTATGGAATTTTGGCTGGTAACCAGTTTCTGTTAAGCAAGATTTTTCTGTGCTTAGCAAGTTTTTTGTGCTTACAGGCTTTATGAAATTGGGCCCATTTGGCTACATAATGCCAGGCAGGAATCACCATGATTACAATAAGACAGCCTGGGGGGCTTTCGTTTATTATTACCATCACTAATGAAGCAGGATGAAGTCCTTATCACCAGAGTAGATCTTTGATAATTGCTGGGAACCAGTCTTGCACATCCGGAGGCCAAAGATAGGCTTCTGCCTCTCCATGCTCGGTACCGTACTTGCAAAAGTAGTCTGGGAATATTTTTGAACTGTCCAACAATTTTTTTAGAAACTAATTATTGAGAGATACCCTTTAACGGGTCTGTATACGTTTAGTAATGACTCTGAAAATTTAATGGCAATAAAAACTTACTTGACAAGAAGTACAGCAGCTTTGGATAGTATAATGCATTTTGAGAAACTTTTCACTTCGAAATACTGCGTTTATGGAAAAAGGTATCACTTTTTATCCCCCCAAATTTGAATCTGCGAAGCGTTACTGCAGTATCGCTTCTCAGATTGTGTATTCCAATTGCAGATTTTTCTTCCTGCGTGGACAAACCGCTCCAGATTTTTTGCAATATCTCAAAAACGCTACCACATTTTAAAATGACATTTTCACAGGTTAGTTTTATGGTTTATGTCTACAACTAAAGGATTTAATCAAATAGTGGGTTCCAATTACCAAACGTATACAATTCCTTTAAAGGTAAGGTGGTTAATTACATGCATTACAAGGGATTTTTCTGTATAGCCAAAAGTTCATGGACCTGATGCAACATCGGTTCTAGGGAATCAAATACAATCTAAAGTCGAAAGAAATATTTTGGCCACAGTCTGCTCTGCACTGGGAACATATTGTCGTCTGGCAGTGAATTCTCATTCCCCTGATTTTATTTGTATACAGTTTTTCTTCCATTGTCCATCACGTACATGCATCAGTTCCTCTGTGATAAAGCTGAAAGAGAAAAATGGACACACAAATTGTATTCCTTCTACCTTTCTAAACCCATTGTAGTTGCTGTCTGTATTTGTTCACTGTGCCCCATTTTTATTATGCAATTGCATTACTTCCAATGTATTCATGCATGCTTACCTTTCAGGAACTATATTTATCAAGTGTGATCTCCCCCAAAAGTTCACCCATAGGGTTTGCACAGGCCACCATGGGGAGTAAACAAGCTCATTTAGTATGCGCACCTGTCCCTCTAGCTCGCGACCCCTTTGCACCCATTGGTCCATTGAGCTCATGAATAATTCAAGAGGGAGGGTGGCTATGTAAGCATGGGACTGTTATTGAGGTAGTGTGGGTTTGTTTGCAGTAAAACCTGTACTCTGAAGACTGCACTGTTCAGTGACTATAATCATGGAGTAAATAGATTCTACCCCCATGCTGTAATGGAGGTAGAAATCTCCCCCATGGTATAACCATATAACCCATGGTATAAACCATGGAGGTCTTGCTTTAACTTACAATGTACTTGTTTGCACATTTTGCAGAGTATTTTATCTAAAGTTGAGATGTTTCACTCAATTTTGAAAAGTCTGAAATTAAAAGATACTTGCAGTTCAAATGCAATTTGAACACCTGTTTTATTTTGTAACTGTTGTATAATGCAAAACCTTTCGGTTAAGTTCGGTTTAAGAACAACTCGAGTAACACCATGTATGTGTACATTTCTTCCAGGTTTCCTTGGGTCAAAACAGTTTGAAACTTGAACTTCTGAGACTTTTATTCTTTATTTCAATCACATTTTTGGGGGTCAGCTGATTTTATGTCTTATTTCATGAAATGTTGTGCTTGTGTAGCAACTTTTAGTGAGCGTCAAGCGATGAAAACAAACAAAAAAACCTTCAAGAAAAATCAGACCTTCCTGTTCAAGTTGTGTCTGTTGTAATACTACATGGAGTTTTTGCAAAGAAACTACCGTCGACAACTTGTTTAAAAAAATGCTTTAGTAAAACAGAATTATGGTTGTGAATGACACCAGATTGTTCATAATGACACCCCGGATGTTCGCTCACTCTGGCTGTGCGTGGGAAGAACACAACCCTCATCCTCCCATGTTTAAGATCCTCATTGAAGAATATCCGTATTATCATGAAGCGATGATTCAGCATTGTGTATTCTCTAGCCTTGCTAGCATCCTCAAAGCTCAACTCAATAGGCAGCTTAAATCTCCATATGCTCTGGTTGAGCAGAAGATCATTTTGGATTTGTCAACAAAAACAGGATTTGGATGTGCTTTGTTACAGTACACACATAGGGCTCAGATGCGTACCTGGGATTTTATTTTGTTCGGAATCTTGTTAAAATCCCCCATATAGTTAGATTATTAAGAATTTAAGAACTCACTGATGATTCATCTAAATGTTAAATTCTCTATGGTTAAATAATGTGTAGAAAAAAAATAGTTAGCCTTGAGGTTTTGTAAAACTTCAGCTCCTCATATTAATTTGTTTCCCCTGTTTATTTATCTTTGTCTTCTCTTGGAAATTTAAACATCAGGTAAACAATGTGTATTTATTTATTTGTTTATTTATTTATTTATTTGTTATCATAATTATTACTTTGGGTTTGGGTTGGGTTGATGGCAGATCTTATTGTGTTAATTTCTGGCTTCTAAGAAAATTTCATCCAATCGGCAGATCCAAAATTTAAAGTGAAGGGAATTGAAAAGTAATTGTCTAAACTCTTTTTCTTTGTTTTTCCCTAAAAAAACAAACCTCTTTGTAATTGAAGGGCAAGCAACATGTCTTGAGCAAAATAATTAATTCCTCTTTTTCCCGCATTATCATAACTTAATTGTTTTCGTTTATTTCACATCAGTGTTTACCCGCATACGTTTGTACTATGTAAGTGTTGACTGTTACCAGGAGAGCAACAACTTTTGATTGAATTAGAAACAAGGCAATAAAGAAGTACTAAGGACAATTGCTTTGCTTTTTCTCATTCCAGATGCCCAATTACTCATGTTGGAGAACTGTGCCAGTACAATGACCCATGTTCTGGGATCCCCTGTATGAATGGCGGCACCTGCGTTGTAGAACTCCAAGATAATGACACACCCAACTTTAGATGTTTATGTTCCGTTCAATGGAGGAACTCTGTGTGTGAGTTGCAGGTTGACAATATATGTCAGAATGAGGACCTATGTCTGAACCAGGGACGGTGTAATCTTCGACCAGACTCGCTGACAGAATACACATGTGCGTGTAAAGCTGGCTTTACAGGTAAGTTGGACAACCTCTACCCCAGAGGGTTGGATCTAAGAAATGTAGAAATCTTTCCAACATAAGTTTGACAACCTCTACCCCAGAGGATTGGATCTAAGAAATGTAGAAATCTTTCCAATATAAGTTTGACAACCTCTACCCTAGAGGATTGGATCTAAGAAAGGTAGAAATCTTTCCAACATAAGTTTGACAACCTCTACCCCAGAGGATTGGATCTAAGAAATGTAGAAATCTTTCCAACATAAGCTGGACAACCTCTACCCCAGAGGGTTGGATCTAAGAAATGTAGAAATCTTTCCAACATAAGTTTGACAACCTCTACCCCAGAGGATTGGATCTAAGAAATGTAGAAATCTTTCCAATATAAGTTTGACAACCTCTACCCTAGAGGATTGGATCTAAGAAAGGTAGAAATCTTTCCAACATAAGTTTGACAACCTCTACCCCAGAGGATTGGATCTAAGAAATGTAGAAATCTTTCCAACATAAGCTGGACAACCTCTACCCCAGAGGATTGGATCTAAGAAAATGTAGAAATCTTTCCAACATAATTTTGACAACCTCTACCCCAGAGGACTGGATGTACAAAATGTATAAATCTTTCCAACCTATGATAGCCTTGGTTGAACTCTTCTTTGATCCATTAAATTGTACAATCATAGAGTGAAATGAAAACATGAGCCCAAACTGGCATAAAAGGTTGTAACTTAAATGGTCAACCTTAATTATTTAGCCTATGGTGTTGTCTAAAAGTTTGATGCATTGTTGTGTTGGACTAGGAATACTATACCCGCTATGTAAACAATGGACATTTACCTGGTATGTCTACTGCCACTTAAGCGTTCCAAAGTTTCCTATTGTGGTAACGATTTGAATGATTTAGACATTATTTTCTTAAAGAGGTTTTTGTGTGTGTGTTTATTTATCAACAGGTGAAAACTGTAATATGATTGATTACTGTGTGGGAAACTCATGTCAGAATGGAGCAACCTGTAATACACATGCCACTGGCTACACATGTACCTGTACAGAGTTCTACCGTGGTCCAAACTGCACCGTTGATATCAATGAGTGTACAGAAAACCCACTGCAATGTAATAATGGTGGCTCTTGCCTCAATCAAATTGGGACCTTCATATGCCAATGTGCACAGGGTTACACTGGTAGGAGGTGTGAATCTATTTTCGTACCATGTGAGCCAAGCCCTTGTTTACATGAAGGGATGTGCATTCGTCTAGGAGGGCAGTATAACTATGAATGCTCATGTCTTGCAGGTAAGCAGATCCTTCAATCTGTAGCAATTATAAAGTCTCAACCAAGTCCTATCACAAAGTCACAAAAGACTCCATAATGTTTTCAACAAATTTTTAGAAGCCGTTGCAGCGTTCTCCGTTAAGTGGTCCGCTGGCCATATGCCAGTTAAAAACACAAGAGGACCAGTTAAAATTCACTCCGAGTGGTCCGACTGGCTAGTTCAGTGATAAAAAGCATCCCTTTTTCACTTCAAATAATGGACCAGTGACAAAAGGTGATGGACCAGTGAAATGACAAGCCAACATGGTCCTGCTGGCCAGTCACTAAATAAGTTAAGGGCAAACCCTGTTTGGTGTTTAAGAAATTTATTGTTTGTAGCTTACCCAGATTAAATTAAGAAAAACTTGAAGAATCAACATGAAACATTTTCACAAACCCTATTTGTTAACTGAGACCAATTAAGAACTCACTCCACGGCAGTGAAGTTAATAAGCGAAAGTAGTAGTCTCGACCGATTTCCTACCTTCCGCCCAGGTAGTATTTAAGAAGCAGGACAGCTCTTTTCAGAACTTGGTAGTCTCCCGAATTCCGAAAATCTACTCTGCAGCAGTAGAATAGTCTCCCGAATTCCGAAATCCACTCCGCGGCAGTAGAATATAGCAAAACAAGTTCTCAAAGAACAAAAATCTACACAGCAAAGTAGATATACACATGGTGTTACCGCAAGCCAAATATACAACGATATGATACCCCACCATGCAATGCCTCAATTCCTTTATTTAATGATTCATTTGTAGAATAACAATTAATTGAATGTAATTACTTGGTTGTATAGATTGATTCATGATATTGACATACATACATTTCCTTTGGTTAGGTTTTACTGGTTACCACTGTGAGAACAATATTAATGATTGTGTTGGCCATATTTGCTCTCATGGAAGCTGTGTTGACGGCGTGGACTCCTACACTTGTCATTGTGATCCAGGATACACAGGTGCGTATATGTATGTCTAGCTCCTCGCCCCCAGGGGTGTACGATCTCGCCGCGACATTTTGTTCTTCTTTCCCAGAATGCCTTGCTCCATCGTAAACCCTTGAAGTGTGACTTTGAAATATCCAAAAATATTAGATGTTTTAATTAGTCCTGCAGTTGATCCATTATGTGTTAGAGACTCCCCAGAGTGCGCTGTCAAAAGACGCATCAAATCAAAGCAAAGCAGAGCAGTCACTTTTGGTAAGCCAATCCGCGTTTATTTTCAGTGCTTCCCTTCCAGGGGTTAGCAGAGCTGCCAACTCTCCCTGATTCTGCAGAAGGTTCCCTAAAAATAAACCAATCTTTCCATGTTCTGATGAACAAATTCTAAAATCCCCCTGATTGTGGAAACTTGTTCTCTATTATGTTGAATGCAATTCTAAACATCTCCCCGATTGTTGTACAAAATCTCCCTGATTGCAAGGATGCAAATGTTGGCAGCTCTGGGTTAGTGACGAAAGGTATCGATACGGCGCACTGCCTATGGTAACGAGGCTGAGTACCTATGTATAAATGCATAGTACCCTTATAAAGGTATAAATCTTAATTTAAGCACCAGTCTATTTTAGATTGGAAGCTCCTTTTGAATGTGATAGCATAATGAGTAAGTTCATAGGTATTGAGTAAATAACAGACCATCAATAGACCTTTTGCATAAGCTGCCATTGCTGACGACAAACAAAAATGCCTATCGGCCAATGAGAAGGCATCCTTTGACCTCAGTGGGGGTGCTGCTTGAGCCGGTGACACAGCCTCGCTACCATGGGCAGCGCGCCGTATCAATACCTCTCGTCACTAACCCCTGGTAGGGATGTACTGAAAAACGACGCTGATTGGCTCCCAAAAGTGACTACTTTGCATGCATGCTTGTTAAAAACTTTCGAGCGCTTGTTTAACGCTTTGTACATGGTCACCCTTAACTGCATACAGTTAGACATATCACAAGATCAAAGAAGAATGAGAGGGGACCAGTTGCTCTTAAACTTGTCGCCTCTTTTGCGGGTTATCATACGTGTAGAGTGGATCGGCCACAGCCCTTATTAAAGGGTGCTAGATTGTAGCACATTTTAATTCATCAATTCCAGGGGTTATGAGTGAGCAAAGCATGCGGGGAAAAAATGGCGCTGCGAGATCGATCACCCCTGGGAACGAGGTTGCCGGTGACATCATGTGAAGGGTTCTATGAGAAGTCTCTGAAAGCAGGAAAATTAAACATACATCTTGTTACTCTACATTCAGGTAGATTAGAAAATTGACCCACCCAATCTTTGGAATGTCTTCTTTGAATTAATTGGAGACAAATAACACAATTAAAATGAGACTTCAAAAAATTCCTTGATTGGTTTCTGTTTGGACAAAATCAAAATGATTGCAGTTTTAGTATGAGTGTTTTATTTGTTATTATATGTTGATTTCTGAAACCTTTTTCTTTATTATTTTTAAATATACAGGACAGTACTGTGAAATAGACATAGATGAGTGCAGTGAGTCGCAAAATCTCTGTATTAATGGAGCTACATGCAGGAATGTGGACGGTGATTATCAATGTTTGTGTGTGTACGGATGGGAAGGAAAAAATTGCCAAATCAACATCAACTCCTGCTTTCATGATCCTTGTTATAATGGTGCAACTTGTCAAGATTTGGATGACAAGTTTAGATGTGTCTGTACTCCTGGATATACTGGTAAGAAAGAATTATAACTTAATGGCCGAACTTGGCTGTTGTTGGCTCAGATTTGGGCTAACATTGTACGTATTAACCGTCCTGTTGTCTGACCATTCAATGCAATCCACTGTGGTTTTGAATGATGGACAAACTATGCCAGCCTGCAATACAATATCAAATGGTGAATGTATACACAGTACAAATATATACACAGTTAGTTTTGTGCACAGTTCAGCCAACCAATGGTTGGTTAACATTTTGAAATTTTGTACCAAATTTACCAAGTCAGTTTCCCTTGTGGTTTATAACTCAAATACTTAACAGTTTATGATTCAATCAATTGAATAGTTGCTTACATTCATTCATTTCTTTTCTTAATGTGCCAGAGTCCGACTATTCTCTTATAATAGCTTCTGTTTTCTTCAAAGTATAGCTTATCATCCATATCTTACATATGATTTCTTGCAGGGTTATATTGCCATCTTGAAGATGCATGTGTTAGTAATCCCTGCTCTTCTACAGCAACATGTAACACAGACCCTAGTGACGGTCGAGCTGAATGTAGCTGTCCGAGAGGTCTGGAAGGGAGTGACTGCTCCGTTGATCTAAATGAGTGTATCTACAGTAAGTTTACTCTCTGATTCAAATCAGAGCCGTATATTGAGAGAGTTGCGACAACTTGCGATTAGAAGCCATTTTGTGTCCAAAAAACACATTGGCAAATATAGGGTGCCAGACTAGTCTGCCCAATGGGTTGTGCTGCATGTGGACCGAAAATGGCATCCAGCAACCACGTGACCGAAGAAAACTGGTCCCTCTATGTCACATCTCTCTCAATACACAACTCTGATTCAAATAATACAGATTGCGAGTTTTATGTCCCAGCTTAATGACTGCTAGTCCCAGCTTAATGACTGCTAGTCCCAGATTAGTGACTGCTAGTCCCAGATTAGTGACTGCTAGGCCCAGCTTAAAGGTATCGTACACGTTTAGTAATGACTCAAAACAAAAATATTAGCATAAAAACGTACTTGGTAACAAGCAACGGAGAGCTGTTGATAGTATAAAACATTGTAGGAAATGACTCCCTCTGAAGTAACGTAGTAATCATTTTCTTGCAACCTCGATGACCAATAGAGCCCAAATTTTCACAGGCTTGTTATTTTATGCATATGTTGGGATACACCAAGTGAGAACACTGGTCTTTGACAATTTCCAAACGTGTTCAGCTTAATGAATGCTAGTCCCAGATTAAGCTAAGACAGTTTGGACAGCTACAGCAGTGATGGCATAACACAGGCAAACTATAATGCACTGATGAAGTACTCTAGCACAAGAAGAGTATTAAGGAGTTGGTGATTGTCAGAAACTAATATACATGTATAACTGAACTTTCAAAGACATTGAGCAGGGAGTTTGTCAGAACGATTATTAAGTTATTATTGGATTTTTTTTATTTTTATTTCCTGCCAGGTCCTTGTGAGCTGGGAGGTACTTGCATCAACACTTTTGGCTCCTACATGTGCATCTGCTTGCCTGGTTTCACTGGTACCCGGTGTGAAGTCAATGTTAACGAATGTTCATCTCATCCATGTGTCAACGGCGGGACATGTTTGGACCTGGAAGGGCAGTTCCTATGTATCTGTGTCAGAGGTTAGTTTGTCATGTCATAGGTCAAAGGCTTACCTGATCATCTGAGTTCTATGGTCATACAACTACAACTACTTTCATTAAACAGAATTTATGATGTGCTGATAATACATGGCATATTATCTGTGATAATTCTATTGATTAAATATATTTTGAAGAAATACTTTTGACTCACAAATCTTCTAGTTATTTAATGTGAAATAACGAGTTTACTTAACGTACTTTCAGAATTTATACAGGTGCGTACTGAACAGTATCCCATTTGATGACTTTTTGCTGATTAACCTCCTGACCTTTAACCCTTAGGTTATGCTGGTATATATTGTGAGATGGACATCGATGAGTGTGCCGACAATAATTGTCTTAATGATGGGATCTGTCATGATCGAATTGGTCTCTATGAATGTCAGTGTCTTGAAGGGTTTGAGGGTGAATACTGTGAAGTGAACATAGATGAATGTCGATCAGATCCATGTGTCAACGGAGCAGCTTGCCACGACGGCAGGAATGAATATTCATGTAGCTGTCAGCCAGGTTAGTATTTTAGTATGTCTGCAAAACTTCCCTCATGTTAAAGGTATCGTACACGTTTGGTAATGACTCAAAACAAATATTAGCATAAAAAGTTACTTGGTAACAAGCAACGGAGAGCAGTTGATAGTATAAAACACTGTAGGAAACGACTCCCTCTGAAGTAACGTAGTTTTTGAGAAAGAGGTAATTTCTCACTAAAATAATAAAAACTTCTCCCAAGAAGTTTTTATTCCTATCTGAAAGCACGCAAATTTGTACAACAAGGGTGTTTTTTCTTTCATCATTTTCTTGCAACTTCGATGACCAATTGAGCCCAAATTTTCACAGGCTTGTTATTGTATGCATATGTTGGGATACACCAAGTGAGAACACTGGTCTTTGACAATTTCCAAAGGTGTTCAGTGCCTTCAAGACACCTTGTTGGTCTTGTGTAAGAACGCTGTTCATGAAATGAGTCGTCAAGTGCAAATAAGCCATTCTTATATTATTCTTACATTATTTACAAAATTGCGTCAATTTGTACAATAACAAATATTTTACAATACACAAATCATCAATTATATAATGAAAAGAAAATCATTACAAAATTCCTGTGTTATAGGATGTATTTGTTGAACATTTGCAGCTCACTGATGAGAGTACAATCCAAAGAGCTAAGTTGTCTTGAAGGTTTACACAAACCAATGCCATCACAAGTAAACTCTGACTGGGTTATTATTTTGCACATAAGGCCATATAAAATTTAAAAAAATTTGATTGTCTTTTTTTGGTGGGAAGTTGGGGGTGAGGGTTATTTTTGTTTTTTTGTTGTGTGTTTTTTGGACATTGGCAAAATATGAAATAGAGAATAAAGAAATCATAACAATCACTATAAAACACAGGGTTTGTGTGATTTTGATGTGTTTAATTGTTTTGTTAAACCCATTTAACTCCTAGATGACATTTTTTGTAAACATTTTCAAAAAACTAAAATGCAGTGTAGCGAAGTAAATATGTGAAGAATTGTTCTTGTTTTTGCCAACATAACCTTTCTTCAAACATCTATTTCCAACCTATGGATTTTGAAAAAAAAAAAACATCTGAAAAATCTGGGAGCCAAATTTGACTGAAAAGATCGTTTTTTATGATAAAAAAAAGAAGGGGTCTGGGGGTTTCTAAGGGTAAGGCGTGGACGATCAACAATTTTTTTATTTATGTGGCGTAAGCAGGGCTCAAATTTTTACAAGACGGCAGGGTTCGTCGCTCGATACTCTTCATCGACCAGAAAATTTGTTAAAAGACCAGAATCAAAATTAGATAAACAATATATCTAGACAGTGTCACAGTCGTGCAGTTTTTATTTGAACAAGCACTAAGAGAAGATTTACCTCATTTGTCTTATGGGTAAAACTTTCATACTCGACATGTAGAATTAAAAGATATTATCAGACTCGAAGTCAACATTGAACATAATGTTTAAAATGAAAGATGAGGTGAGGTATTATTATTCAAAAACACAAGACTGCCGGACTTGTCTGGTCATAAGTTTACTGGCCCGACGCTAAAACCACTGGCCTCGGGCCTGCGGTCCAGTGCCAATTTACGAGCCCTGACATAAGATGGCTAGTTTGTAATAACGATAATGTATACTCTTGCATTCAGGATACACCGGTGATCACTGTGAGAATGATGTTGATGACTGCGATGCAGATTCCTGCTTACATGGACGCTGTGTCGATGCTCTCAACAGTTTCAGATGTGAATGCAATGATGGCTATGATGGAACACGCTGCCAGAATCTAATCGACGCATGTCTCGGTCAGCCATGTCAAAACGGGGGTACATGTATTGGCATGGTTGGCAGACACCAGTGTGTTTGCGTCGCGGGTACAGAAGGTAAGATGGCATTTCCATTTCCCGATGTTGACAATTCAACTTAATTCTAGACTGCTTTATTTTGCAGTTTCTCCTGAGTTAGCAAGTATTCTACATGTCGTCACTAAAACTTTAACAGGGGACTGAACCCTTCTCAATAAATCATAGACCCCCCAAAAAAGAGATGACAAAACAGGACAGAATTTGATTTAAAAATCACTGGCTGTATTAAGATGTAGGAAGTTATGAAAATCTGACTTTAGAAAGTGATACAAAAGAATGTTGTGTAATTTTCCTGTTCCATTTCTTTCCTTAGGACCCAACTGTGAAGTGAACATGTACGAATGTTCATCGAATCCATGTCAGAATGGTGCTAGATGTAGTGATTACATCAATGGCTATGAATGTGACTGTTTACCAGGCTATGAAGGGGTACTCTGTGAAGTTAACATTGATGAATGTGAATCTACTCCTTGCGCTAACGGTGGAACATGCTTTGATGATGTCAACCAATTCATCTGTGCTTGCCCTTCCGGATATCATGATTCTTTCTGCTTATCTAGTATCAATGAATGTGAAAGTGATCCATGTTTAAATGGCGGTACATGCCAAGATGGTGTTAATGAATATGAATGTGAATGTCCGAGAGGGTATGGTGGCACTCGTTGTGATACGGATATCAATGAGTGTAGCTCCAATCCATGTCAACATAGTGGACGGTGCACCAGTGGTTTAGACTCCTTCACATGTGATTGTCAAGTAGGATACACTGGTTCCAACTGCGAGATCAACATCGATGATTGTGTTGAGAATGCATGTCACAATAACGGCACCTGTATTGATGATGTCAACTCGTATGAGTGTGTTTGTATCCCGCCGTATACCGGTGAAATATGTGATGACATACTTCAGCCGTGCGATAACCATCTTTGTGAGAACGGAGCTACATGTATTGTGTATCCAAACTACAGTGGCTACAGCTGCAAGTGTGCGAGTGGCTATACTGGTAAGTTTTCTGTTAAAAATTCAAACAAATTCACTGGTAAATCAAAAGTATCGCCAACTAAAAAAACAAAAATCACTCGGGAACGTACAGAGTATACAGTGCTTTACACACATCGGTGTAAGGGTAAAAACCCAAATATAATATTTTGTATCCCCGCTGCAAATTTAACATCTATTAAATGGACTCTTTTGCTAGAACCGAGTAGAGTTACAGGTACAACTGTGTGGATAAAAACTCTCTGGGGGAACTGGAACAGTGCGCTCTGCTCATCTTCAGCAGTTAATGAACTCAGATTTTGAGTTATCCTCGATTCATAAAAGTCATCAAGAACTGCTACATGGGTGACATCTTGGATTATATTTCATTGGTACTCTGAAATGAGCAGTATATTCTTCATGTTGAGTTGGTTTGTAATAGTTTGAGTAGAATGAATAACTTATGTTTTATTGTTGTATGTCGCTTTATAGGTGAATACTGCAACCGTGATATCAACGAATGTGAATATCCACCTTGTCATAACGGAGCTCTTTGTAATAATACCTTTGGATCTTATGATTGTATCTGTCGACCGGGCTATGGTGGGAAAGACTGCATCCTCAATATTGATGAATGCGCATCAGGTAAGACTAGCATTCACTCTGAAAAACTGTTTCAATTCGATCAGAACAACCTGTTGTTGTACAACTTTTGTACATCAAATGCAACGAAAACCAATAAATGTTTGGCCAGAGTAAAGAGACTTTAAACTATAGTGTGCCAATTTTCCTTAAAGGGTCTGTATACGTTTGGTAATAAAAACTTACTTGGTAAGAAGTACAGCAGCTTTGAATAGTATAATGCATTTTGAGAAACTTTTCACTTCGAAGTACTGCAGTTATGGAAAAATGTATCACTTTTTATCACCCAAAAATTGAATCTGAGAAGCGTTACTGCGGTGATGTTTCTCAGATTGTGCATTCCAATTGCAGATTATTCTTCCCGCGTGGATATAACCGCTCCAGATTTTCGGCAATATCTCAAAAACGCTACCACTTTTTGAAATGAAATTTTCACAGGTTAGGTTTATGTTATATATCTACAACTGTATAGGATTGAAACAAACAGTGGGTTCCGATTACCAAATGTGTACAATCCCTTTAAACACTTTTTACTTTCAGGCTCACTCAACCTTTTCTATCATAGTTACATTTGGTCGTGTCGAAATTGAAAATGATCACAGAAGTTTCCTTGCAATATCTCTCTACTACTGTTGATTATATGTCTATCTTATTCTTGCATTAAGTGGCGTGTTGTGGCCGAGCGGATAAGAGCACTGGACTCAAGCTCTGGTGTTTCTGATCAGCTGAGTGTTGGTTCGAGTCCCGGTCGAGACACTTGTGTCCTTAAGCAAGACACTATGCTTCTCTTCACCCAGGAGTACAAATGGGTACCGGCGAGCGCTGTCCAGGGGGAATAGAAATATTCTCAGTCATTTAATGCCAAGGAAACCGGATATAAACACCGGCCTGATGAGCCATACTGGCTCGGGACAGACTTTACTTTACTCTTGCATTACCAGTTGTTCATCTGTTTGTTTCAACTTCTAATTTTTCTAAACCAGCACCTTGTCACAACGGAGCAGCTTGTTTCGATGGGAACAACGACTACACCTGCGATTGCTCAGTAGGGTTCACTGGAAAGAATTGTGAAACGGAGATCGACGAGTGTGAATCTAACCCGTGTCAGAATGGAGCATCATGTCATGACTATGTGGCTAGTTTTACATGTACCTGTGAGGTTGGATTTAGCGGAGTGTTCTGCCAAACCAACGATCTGGACTGTACTGACAGGTAGTTACACCTTCACACACACATATCAGTTTTGTAGTTGTATGGTCATGAAATATAGAAAAGAGAAAATAGAATTAGCTGTTGCAAACTGCTTACCAACCAAAATGGTATAAATGCAAAAAATATTCAGTTAATGGCCTGACGTTTTGACCCTAGCAGAGTCATTGGAGACAAGCAAATTTCCCTGCAATAGTTGTGTCCTAGATGCCCTTGTTTTTATTTGTAGTTTCTGCCAGTTGTTTAAAAACAATTTATTCTTGGCATTAGTGAAAAGGAGAAAATTTCGTACTGCTCGATTGTATGAGTAAAGACCAGGGCCCGATTTCATAGAGCTGCTAAGCACAAAATATTTCTCATTAGTTTTATGTTTAGCAAAAATTTGCAGGACACCAGTCACAAATTGTACATGAAACATGGTATTTTGGCTGTTAACCTTAATCTGGTAAGCACAATGTGGCTGTGCTAAGTTACCTTTTTGTGCTTGAGCAGTTCTATGAAATTGGACCCTGGGCACAATTTCACATAGAGCTGCTTAACGGCTGATTTTGTGCTTACTGCACGTTTTTCTATTTCATAGCGCTGCTAACCGTAAGCACACGAAAAGGCATGCTAACCTTCCGGTGCTTACTGCTTGGAAATGAATAAAGTAACAATGCAAATTCATGGCGAACGCGCAAGCTGGTCGCCTAATTTTCTTGCTAACCTGTGAAATATGCTTACCCCTAAGCAAAGTTGTCTGCTATAGTTAGCACGAAAATTAGCTTACCGTTAAGCATTGCTATGATATTGGCCCATGGACTCAAGAATTGTTGTATTTTTTGTTAACAGTTCATGTCTGTATGGAGGAACGTGCATTGATGGAATCAATGAATACACCTGTCGCTGTCCTCCTGCCTACACTGGACCTAATTGCCAATATCAGGTGGATGAATGTAGCTCTAATCCGTGCCTAAATGGTGCTACATGTGTGGATCATAATGGCTACTATACATGCAACTGTGTCTTGGGTTACGTAGGAGAGAACTGTGGGGTGAGTTTACACCTCTAATATTTGTTTTCTTGTTACATCTTAATAATCTGTGGGAGATGATTTTATTCATCTTTACTGACGAAACCGTGGGAGATGATTTTGTTCATTCTGAAGATACTTTACAGCGTTTGCCCTTAACTGGTTTTAATGACTGGCCAGCAGGACCAGTAAGCTTGTTATTTTACTAGGCCATCGGCTTTTACACTAGTCAATCTTTCAAATGAAATAAGGATGCTTTTCAACTCTAAGCTAGTTAGCCGGACCACATGAAGAGATTTTGGACTGGTCCTCAGGTGTTTTAACTGGCGTTTGGCCAGCGGACCACTGTTAAGGGAGAACGCTGCTTTACTGACGAAACCGTAAGATACCTAAAGGTTTAGTTCTTCTCAGAACCGGTGAATTTTTTGGTCGCTTGTGACGATTCATGATTGCTGTTGGTCATTGCTGATGTTTGTACTTCTTTGTCATACAGGGATGGATTGATTGGTGCAGTGAAGATAACAATCCTTGTTATAATGGCTCAACATGCACACAAACAGACAACAAGTATTCCTGTGAGTGTAGATCAGGATGGACCGGCTCCCTGTGTGATGTCCATCAAGTATCTTGTGAAGTGGCTGCCGCTGACAAAGGTAAAACCTAATGGATAACAAATAGACTCTGTCCATATTTTTGCCTTTTATACTGGTGGAAAAAGCATGTACGGAAACTGTCTAATGCAGTAATCCATAATGCTTCTGAAGTCTCAGTAGTTAAATCACAGTGACCATTGATAGGAAGCGTTGCATCTTGTCTTTCTGCTTACCCAATTCTTGGCATCTTTAAAGGCACTGTACAGGTTTGGTAATTACTAAAAATATCTATTAGCATAAAAACTTACTTGGTAACGAGCAACGGAGAGCTGTTGATAGTATTAAACTATGTGAGAAACGACTCCCTCTGAAGTAACGTAGTTTTTGAGAAAGAAGTAATTTCTCACTAAAATAATAAAAACTTCTTGCAAGAAGCTTTTATTCCTATCTGAAAGCACACAGATTTGTACAACAAGGGTGTTTTTTCTTTCATCATTTTCTTGCAACTTCGATGACCAATTGAGCCCAAATTTTCACATGCTTGTTATTTTATGCATATGATGGGATACACCAAGTGAGAACACTGGTCTTTGACAATTTCCAAACATGTTCAGTGCCTTTAAGTCCAGTTCCCCTGCACCTTCCAGTGGTTGGCCTCAATCTTGTACAAAAAGAAGTCTGTTTGACTGCTCAGTGTCCAGAAACGCTGTAGAAGTCAGCACATTCCCTGTTCACATCTACATGTAAATCTGTGTGTTTTTCTTCAGGTATAGGTGTTGAAAACCTGTGTCTACATAGTGGAACATGTCATCCTCAAGGATCAAGCCATGTTTGTCAGTGTGCTTCTGGGTACCAGGGAAGTTACTGTGAGATTAATATATTTGAGTGTGCATCGGCTCCCTGCCTGAATGGTGGCATTTGTCACGACGAAATAAACCAATACAGGTGAGTCAATTGTAGCAATAACACTTTCGTCAATTTGATGTAACTGCTGATGTTTGTATTAGTTGGTTTGGCATTAATCTGACAGTTTACACAAAGAATGGATAGCTGCATTGTATTAAACAATCATGGACATTGTTGGAATTATACCGAGGCCTAAAAAATAAATTTGTATGTTGGTGAAAACACGACCGACCCTAAAAATACGGCCGACCCTGGATATATATATATTTTTTTCCAACTTTTTTTCCCCCAGCTGAAGTTTTGTCAATGATTAAAAAAAACAACTTTCCTACCACAAACGAAGCCGAAAGTGAAAAAAAAGACTGACATCCTTTTCTCAGCCCCAGACACTCTCCAGCCCTGGGAGAATGATTGACACTCCTACTATTGAGATCCAATTACGTCTTATCTTAATCCTCTGCAGTTTGTTATACGTTGTTTCAGTGTGTAATACTCTTGCTTCAATCAAACCACAAGCCGCGCGCTATGTCTTTGTGGTTTTATGACCTGGTTCTGTGACCCTTAGGAGTGGGTATAGTGTTCTATTAAACCTGGAAAGTGTGTTGACACCGCTGGCTTAAAGTTTTGATTGGAACGGTAGAGAAACAGGTAAACAGTTACTGGTATTCACAAGTTTCGTTGAACTGTTATGGAAAAAAAAAAAAAATCCCTACCTACCTACCCTATTTTTTCTGGCCCGTTACGCCAACATAACATTTTTTTTTTTTAGTCCCGAGTGTTAGCCTTGGCCAGTTCCGCAATGTGTACATTATTTCAGGGTCAGTTATCATTATCGGCAGCTTTGACCTGATCAATACCACTCTAATTACAATACTTTGTTGCAGGTGTTCATGTGTACCTGGTTTTACCGGACCCAACTGTGAGATAAACATTGATGAATGTGAGAGTTCTCCTTGCATGAACGGTGGTGTCTGCCATGACCTCATTAATATGTACAGCTGCTCATGTCACGCTGGCAGTGAAGGTAAGCTACCATCCCTCAGTCATATCATGGTCATCAAATTCCTAGAGGGCTTTCAGATAACTGGTACTTTGCTTATCATGTAGTGTCCCTAAAAGACATTCTGCCGCAGTCATTTCTCACCGGGGCCCAATTTCGTGGCTCTGCTTACCGCCGATTTATGCGCTTGCGATCACCATTCTTCGCTTACAGGGCAAGCGCCGAATTTCTGCGCTAGCTGTGTAAGCGAAGAATGCCTAGTAATGTGGAATACGCATTTGCACAAGCAAACATTCCTTGCTAACCTGTGAAATACGCTTGATTTAAGCACGGAATTCCCTGCTTCCGTAAGCGCCGATTCTTTGCTTACAGTTCACATACATATATCCCTAAGTGTCTATGTGATGTTGTCATTGTCATCAACAGGTGTCAACTGTGAGGTTAACTTGAATGATTGCTTCGACGGGGCATGCTTCCAAAATGGCACTTGTAGAGACCTTGTCGGTACATTTATCTGTGACTGCCCGTCAGGCTACGTTGGTCGACGTTGTGAAGGGGACATTAATGAATGTTTGCTCAGGCCATGTCACCCTAACGGAACATTGGATTGTACACAAAAAAGCAACGACTACGAATGTGTCTGTAAACTGGGATATGAAGGTAAGTTATAAACATTTTGAGAAAGAATGACAATTCAGAGAGACTAAATACATTGCTGTAAAGATGAAATGGATTTTTGAATTAACAGCTTCGGACATCTGTAAAAGTACAATGCATTAATAAAACAAAAACAAAAAACCCATCTTGGATTTCTGAACAGAAGTCTTTAAGAATCGAAATGAGGCTAAATACAAAAGTAGATTGATGCTGTTGTACTGCAATACTTTATTATATCAAGTTATAAACCACAAGGAAAATGACTGGGTAAATTTTTTAAATGATGTAGGGTTGAACAAAGAAAATTTGACTAGGGAGGATTTGAACCAACGACCTATTTAGGAGGCCGCCAACATAGGGTAGAGCATCGGCACGTTAAACCGGAGGTCGTTGGTTCAAATCCCGCTCTAGTAAATTTTTCTTTGTTCAACCCCAAAACAATACTTTATTAAGAGATATTTATGCTGCTTGTTATTAACTGTTTTTTCTGACTGGTAATTCTCTTGACAGGACGTAACTGCGACATTGAAGTACACCACTGTGATGATAACCCATGTATAAACGGCGGCACTTGTACACTAACACGTACTGGTGTTACGTGCCAGTGCACGCAGGTATGTACTTCTATTACAAAATATTTTCTTGAGTTTCTGAGTTTGAAAAGCTATGTATGGTGTATTTATTGTTGAGGTTTTGAAAGGTACAATTATTTTGGGGATGGACTAGAATTGAGAATGCATCAACAAATGTAGCTTGTCGTGGCTGACCAGTCTAGGGCACCGAATTCAAGTTGTGGTGGCTGAGTCATCACAAATTGGGTTCGAATCTCGGTCCCGGCACTTGTGTCCTTGAGCAAGACACTTAACTATAATTGCTCCTTGGCATTTATATCCTAACTTATGGATCCTGCCGAGTAACGAAGTAGAAGTAGAAGTACAAAAACAAAAACACCTGCACATTATAGTCTGTTTATGTGTACAATGTGGAAAGGTAAACATTTGTGGGTGTTAAAGTGACCTCTTTTGACCCTTCCCCCACAGGATTTCAAAGGTCCAACTTGCATGGAACCAGTGACGATGTGTGATATAAACCCATGTCGAAACGCTGGTACCTGTCTTGTTACGGATGACAATGAAGCTGGCTTTATGTGTTCCTGTCCACCTGATATGACTGGATTCAATTGCGAGATTTACGATCCGTGTCACCCGGCACCATGTTATAATGATGGAACATGCATCAAGCAATTGGAGTCATTTGCCTGCCAATGCCCACAGAGTTGGAATGGACTCCGATGCCAAACGTATGATCCGGACTTCCCTGGTGGAATCGGTTCAGACCCAATAATTCAAATACCATCAACCGTCCAACCTGTTTCAACGTCAGAGACTACGACCATCAAGCCTACTACAGAATCGAACAACATAGGGATATACTGCCCTAGAGATTGCAATGACAAAAAGGGAGATGGTATCTGTAATGTGAGTAGAAACAATTATTACAATTTTCTATTTATTGGTCTCCTTTAACCCTTTAGAGACCATAGCGGCCACAAGCGGCTTGTACCAAAATGCCCACAGCAGCCCCAAATGGCCGCAAGGTTTGACCCGCTTCCATTCACATAAAGAGGTCAAAGTAAAGGTCATGTCCGGATATGAAATTTTCCAATGTACATGATGTATTATGTTAACCCTTTCAGCCCCAAGTTCTTTTGACATAAACAACCGCTGGGGCCCAAGTTGTTTGACCACTCCAATTTGAAGTGATTGCATAATAGCAACCCTATTATATTTTACCATCATTGGAAAGATCA
This sequence comes from Plazaster borealis, assembly GCA_021014325.1. Lineage (NCBI taxonomy): Eukaryota > Metazoa > Echinodermata > Asteroidea > Forcipulatida > Labidiasteridae > Plazaster > Plazaster borealis. Next base: position 5,927,770 of record CM037456.1, on the reverse strand, counting down.
GATCTTTCTCTTTCCAAGGATGGTAAGCTTGGGTATGGAAGGTGAACATGGACAAAACTAAAGCTTTTTAACAAATGGCCTTTGTGCTCGGGCTTGAGTTTCTTATTGTGTGTTATCTTGGGCGACTAAAGTCGCCATTGGGGCACAAGCAGGGTATAGTGCACAGTCGACTAAAGTCGCCATTGGGGCACAAGCAGGGTATAGTGCACAGTCGACTAAAGTCGCCATTGGGGCTCAGGCAGGGTATTGTGCTCAGTTGACTTCAGGCGCCATGGGGGCTCAAGCAGGGTATAGTGCTCAGTCGACTTAAGGCGCCATGGGGGCTCAAGCAGGGTATAGTTCTTAGTTGACTTGAGGCGCCATTGGGGCTCAAGCAGGGTATAGTGCTCAGTCGACTAAAGTCGCCATTGGGGCTCAAGCAGGGTATAGTGCTCAGTCGACTAAAGTCACCATGGGGGCTCAAGCAGGGTATAGTGCTCAGTTGACTTAAGGCGCCATTGGGGCTCAAGCAGGGTATAGTGCACAGTCAACTAAAGTCGCCATTGGGGCTCAAGCAGGGTATAGTGCACAGTCGACTAAAGTCGCCATTGGGGCTCAAGCAGGGTATAGTGCACAGTTGACTAAAGTCGCCATTGGGGCTCAAGCAGGGTATAGTGCACAGTCGACTGAAGTCGCCATTGGGGCTCAAGCAGGGTATAGTGCACAGTCGACTAAAGTCGCCATTGGGGCTCAAGCAGGGTATAGTGCTCAGTCGACTTAAGGCGCCATGGGGGCTCAAGCAGGGTATAGTGCTCAGTTGACTTAAGGCGCCATTGGGGCTGAAAAGGCTAACATAGTGTCCCAATTTCTAAACAAACCTAAATTTTCTGTTTCATGGTTATTTCTGTTGACATTTTTACTGACAAAATTGGATTAAAGAAATGAACAATATTAGCAATGTCTGGGCATTTTGTGATGATTATAACAGAAATGAATGGTCTCTAAAGGGTTAATATTAGACAAAAAGGAAATGTTGAGTTCAACTGCTATGTTTTGATCTCCTTTGGGCCCTCAAAGGTCTCTATGTTGGGAGCAAAGATCAGTCTTACATCAGGACGTACATTTACATATGACTTAATTCTTACAGGCTGAATGCAACATTGATGTATGTGACTGGGATGGTACAGACTGTTCTTTAGGTGTTGATCCGTGGGAGAGCTGTCCGGTTACTTCAGTCAAGTGTTCTAATCTTTACAATAACGGCCAGTGTGATCAGATCTGCAACAGAAAAGAGTGTCTCTTTGATGCATTTGACTGTGAGAATACACTGCTTCCTTGCAAGTAAGTGTAAATTTAGAGGTTTTTTTTAAAGGGATTGTATATGTTTGGTAATTGGAACCCTCTGTTTGTTTCAATCCTACATAGTTGTAGATATAAACCATAAAACTGACCTGTGAAAGTTTCATTTCAAAATGTGGTAGCGTTTTTGAGATATTGTGGAAAATCTGGAGTGGTTATGTCCACGCAGGAAGAATAATCTGCAATTGGAATACACAATCTGAGAAACGCTACTGCAGTAACGCTTCTCAGATTCAAATTTTTGGGGATAAAAAGTGATATCTTTTTCAATAACCGCAATACTTCAACGTGAAAAGTTTCTCAAAATGCATTATATTATCCAAAGCTGCTGTACTTCTTACCATGTAAGTTTTTATTGCCATTAATTTTCAGAGTCATTACCAAACGTATACAGACCCTTTAAGACTTGAAGACTTTTGCCAATGGTTGGTCCAATTTGTTGGTTCTGATGGAATCAGAGACAGGCTTCTTTGAGTACGAGTAACTGGTAAAGAACTCCTCTCTTTAAGGAATGATTTGTTAGCAGTTTGTATTGCCAGTCAACACAGCCTATAAACCATTAATCTGTTGATGGTATTTTTATTCTTTGTGATTTGTGAAACGTTTTTTGTTTTTTGTTATAGCCCTGTGTATAATGCATACTGTCTGGAGAACTATGCAAATAATGCCTGTGATGGTGGATGCAATACCGCAGAGTGTCTCCATGATGGGTTGGACTGCAATGAGAACTCTCCAAAGTTTGCCAAAGGCGTCTTGATCATCATAGTTCTCATCCCTGTGGAGGAGATGCGATCGGACAATGTGAGTAAAACATTCCTGAGGGAGATTGGACACATTCTACGTACCGTTGTGGTGTTCTTGAAAGATGCAAGCGGCAACAATCGCATTGAGGAATGGAGCTCCGGTTCATCAGGAGATGTGGGCATCTTCTATCGATTCAAACGCCAGGCTTTATACTTGTCAATGTCTGAAGATCAAAAACCAACTCTGACACGTCACCGAAGGGCAGGATCGATGACTGGGTAAGCACATGGAAATGAAGCTGGGGTTTTTTTTCGGGGCTGTACATCCACAGAGTTTAGGCCAGTCATTCTTTTTGTTAAGACCTCTCAAGTTACCATTGAACCTGTTACAACGTTCCTGGGGACACCGATCCTTTTTTGTTCCAGGGCCACACTTTTGGAACTCGCTTCCTCCTACAGCCTTCGACAGGAAAGCTCCCTTACCAACTTCAAATCACAACTAAAAACTTTTCTTTTTAACAACTGTTTGGATTAACTCTGTTTGGATAACTCTAACTTACATCTTTTGTTTTATGCCAAGACTGTACTGTAGTTTTTATACAACATCATTTTCGCATAACCTGCGCCAGGAGTGTCAAGTTGACAGATATGGCGCGTTACAAATGGCCATTTTTATTATTATTATTATTCTTATTATCACTACTTTATTTTTAATGACACATCTCAATTTAACATCATTTCAGGTCTATAACATATCTACACATTGATAATCGAGCATGTTTCTCAGATGGCCATACATGCTTTGATAATACCGGAGATGCAGCATCTTTGTTAGGAGCTGAAGCATCACAAGGGCGTGGTCCTAAAGATTTCCCTATTCATGCTGTTGGAAGTGAGTATTTCTAAACCTGTCGTATAAAACCTGTCAGTGGTTTGTACTGTTACAGTGTGTCTAATTGATGTACATTGATTGGTGTGGTTCGTGTTCAATGCAATGATTCAATTTTGTTCACTGTTTTAACCGTCCCACAATAATGCCACGATGTTATTCTTATCTCAAATTTGACCTTTGATGTGATTGTTGAATTTTTTACCTTGAAGGTGAGCCTGATAAGCCAGGTTCTGGTAATGGGTACTACATCGTGCCAGCGGTGGCAATCATTGGCGTCATGATCGTCCTGTCTGCGCTGGTCATCGGCCGCAAACGTCTCCGCTCTGAAGGCATCTGGTTTCCTGAAGACTTCAAATGGCGGAAGACAGGAACAGGTCGGAGCGTTCCACAGCGCCACGGCCCCCAAGGTCGGGAGGAAACACCGGGAGCTATGGTCGACGGTCAGATCATGGTGACAATATCGGGAGCGGCTGGTGACAATAATGAGAGTGACGCTCATGACGCTTTAGTTTGGGACCGAAGCCAGACGAGATGTCCGGCTATCCAAGACCAACCAAGGGTGAGTTTCAACTTTAGGTAGAGTCAGTGGTTATGGTCAGGCAGGTTATTTTTCCTACTTTAATCTGATTTACGATTTCTTGCCCTCGGAAAAATCAGCAAGATATTTATATATGGCCAGAAAAAGTCTATACAAAAAAAGATTTAATTTTTTTCTTCTTCTAAAGCCTTCACCATATGGACATGCAGGTCGGCCTCTGTGCTTGATTTTTTCTTCTTCCAAGGTTCAAATATCATGCCTGCATGGTTAACCTTGCCTGAAACCCTGTTGACATTAATGTGAAAGGTGCAACTACATTTATCAACCAGACTATCAACAATCTAGATGACAGTGCTGATTTTCTTGTTGATATATCATGACTACTTATAGGAAAAGAGTGAACCATCCTCGCATTAATGGATCAAAATGGATCAAAATGGATCACACTTTTTTAAACTACCGTAAAATCGCTTTAGATTTGTCTGCCACCTGAAGCAGTGACGTTTATTCCTGCTTTTAATGCAATTTTATTGAACTTGTCAACTTACAATTTGTATCTCAGTTTAATAAGATTATTTTACTTTTTGCCCCTGGTAGCCATGCCCAAGACGGCACCTGAGTCCTCGTACTGACCCCTCCTTCACAATACAAGACTTCCCTGAAAATGAAGAGTGGAGTAATGTACACAATGGCACAGTCACACCACCTCATCAGTCAGGAGATGCTGAAGTCGATGACCCAGGTCAAGGTAGGTTATAGATCAGTGGCGTGGCCGAGCGGTTTAGCGCATCGTACTCAAGTTCTGGTTGCCGAGTCATCAGGGTGTGGGTTCGAATCCCGGTCATGAGACTTGTGTCCTTGAGCAAGACACTCAACTACAATTGCTTCTCATCACCCAGGTGTAAATGGGTTCCTGTGAGGGCAGAGATGGTTCTTGTGATTGATTTAGCTTAGTGCGCTACATACTTGGCAGCACAGGCTGTATACTCCCCAGGGAGTTGAGATGGTTTAAAGGAATGAAATGATGCCCAGTGACCAGGGGCAATAATGTTCGAAGCGCAACGGAATATAAGAGCTGACATTATTAAGAGTGCCATATTTTATATTCAAAGAAATAATGTTACTCTCCATGTATTGGAGAGATAATAACATTTCTCGTTTAATTATAGAATCTGATTGAAGACATACATCGTCGGCTCAGTGCTATAAGCTCATTAAATGCAACTTCATACTCGTAACGATCAAAAGGTCATTAAATGAAAAATGCGTATAAATTTGAATAAATTTAATCAAAATCAACAAATAAATGTTTTACTCAGAAAATGAATGTTTCTTTTTGCCAAACAAATACTGCGAAGACCGCTCTTGATCAATAAACCCCATTTACCAGGAGCTCCAAAATATGCAAGACCAGTTTTATGAAATCCAAACCAATTGCACTGATGACCTTATAGTCCTGAGCAGACGACATGTAGGTTTAAACCCTCCTAGATTTGGGTGGTTTGTGGACTCTGTCTTCAAGGCATATTTTCACTGAAATTGTCCCTATCCTCAGATGGTATGACCCCATTGATGTGTGCTGTAATCAGCTGTAATAATGACCGAGACAGTGACGGTGAAGAAGTCTCAACGACCACCATTGAGGAACTCATCGCTCAAGGAGCCAAGGTCAACGCTAAGAGTGATCGTCTTGAAGAAACGGCTCTCCATCTTGCAGCTAGATACTTACATGCAGCAGCAGCCAAGAAGCTGTTGGAACATGGAACCAATGCTAATGCACAGGACAAGTCGGGTCGTACTCCGTTGCATACAGCAGTTGGATCAGATGCTATTGATGTCTTCAGGGTAAGATACAAATCTCAAGAAAGGTTAATTTCTTAGGGACCTTGTCAAAGTTAGTCTGGGACAACCAGCGGATAAGTCCTGTCCGGGACAGAGTTTTTTCCCGGCTGTTAATTCACCTTGTTTGAAATTGGGTGTCGGAGAAACCATGGGAGAAGTTCACAGTGCCTGGGGTTACATTTGTTTACAAACCGTAGAGACTTAGATCGCTAACTACTGGAAAACAAGCAGGGGTACTGTACATGTCTCACTAAAAAATCACTCCACACACCTTAGTTAAATGCAATGACCTACAAACCTTCCAGATCAGTCCAAAACCGCAAGTTTGTTTATACTGCATTTAATCAGCCAGTCAAACCGCAGAGCGCTCAGCGGGACGCACTGGCATAGGCAATGTCTTTAGTGCATCGGAGAACTGTGTACCCTTCAGCGAGTAAAACCATGTCTCTCATAGAAATACAGTCCGACGGAAATCCAACAAACTTTTACATGGAAGAATTGTTATCCGACTACTTGTCCTGGATTAATTTTGACAAGACCCCCTGAGATGATTACAATATTTCCTTCAACCGCGGCAATAACCAGATCCCTATATGTGCCCTTAATTCAACATTGGGCCGCAGTCAAAGTTGCGTGTCGTGGCCGAGCGGTTAAGAGCATCGGACTCAAGCTCTGGTGTTACTGATCAGCAGAGTGTGGGTTCCAGTCCCGGTCGTGACACTTGTGTCCTTAAGCAAGACACCTAACCATTATTGCCTCGTCCTTCGGATGGGACGTATAGCCGTAGTGTGTTGTATTAAAACTATCAATGCACGTAAAAGACCCCAGTACACACTTATTTCTAAGAGAAGGGGTTCGCCCCGGTGTGTCTGGCAGTGCGTTTATCTTCAATCATGATTTGAAGGCTGCACTCAAAAGGAAGAAGAAGAAGAAGGAAACCTAAACAGCTTTAAATAATGATGATGATATATTCCACAGATATTTCTTTGAATTTCAGAAACCACTCCTGTCAAAATGGTTTATTTTGGATGTGTTATCTTTCCAGACTTAAATTTCCAATAGAAACGCAAAAACATTTAACTGTAATAATTTCCTATTATTTCTTGATAGATATTGATAATGCACAGAGCTACAAATGTAGACGCAAAAGACCACCGTGGTATCACCCCGATGATGATGGCGGCCAGGTTGAGCAGTATTAATATTATAGAAGAACTGATTGAAGCTAATGCCGATATTAACGCTGCAGACAAAGAAGGAAAATCAGCGTTACACTGGGCTGCACAGGTCAATTATGTAGAAGTGGTGAAATTACTGCTTGACAGGAAGGCTAACAAAGACATGCAAGACAATAAGGTGATTATTAAATGTGCCATGGGAGGGATTCTGTATATTTTTTATCTACCACAAGTTGTTTTAAGAAAACCTTGTTTTTGTCATGGTGAGACAAGCCTCAACATAGGTTATCTAAAAACCAGATTTTTCTGATGATTATATTCTCAGTCTGTTCGCATAGTTGAGCTTAAAGCACAAGGACAATTGTCAAAGAACAGTATCCACACTTTATGTGACCTAACATTAACATGAAATAATCATGTGAAAGTTTTCGCCCACTTAGTCATTGCAGTCACAAGAAAACACTGAAAAACCCAATTATATGTTTTTACTGTTTTCAAACATCAAGTTTTGGACTCGCCAGATCAAAACTTATTGTTTTACTCAATTCTCAGATACTATAGCATTCCAAGCAAAAATAGTTAAAGGGATGTTTTCCACCATGACCATCTTTATACCATGTAAGTTATGTGCAAATCTGTGAACATTTATATTTTCAATCTTACCAATGTTGTACACACCCTTTAACCCAAGTTATGATTGTTTCTTTTTCTTCCAACAGGAACAAACACCACTATTCCTAGCCTGTAAGGAGGGTCACGTCTCGACAGTGCGTGTCCTTTTAGACCACTACGCTAATCGAGAAATAACGGATCATCTGGACCAATCGCCACGTGACATGGCTAGTGAGAATCTCCACCGGGATGTATTAAAGCTTCTGGATACCTACAAGGTTGTTCCAAGCCCAAGTGCCACTCTGCCGACGGTATCGAGCCCTGCGAGTATGGCTAATGGAGATATTGGTATGGTTAATGGTTACGGACATCATGGTTCGAAGCCGAGTGCAAAGAAAAAAGCCGCTCGCTCCAAGTCGACCGGACACCATCATATTCCGAATGGAGATGTTGCATCAGGAGGTCACGAGAAAGTTGAGAAAAAGCCGCGCCAGCGGAAAAAGAGGAATTCCACAGACGCCCCAACATCTGCGTCTCTGTCACCAGCAGGTTCTTTGGAATCGCCGCGCGGTTATGAAAGGACTTCGCCGCCGTATTTGTACCAAGGCCAACCTTCGGGTGGCATGGTTGATCCAACAGACTTGCATTTTCATGGGATGACAAATGGAATGCATAATAGTATTCATCATGTGCCGCGTTATGTTGAGGGCGCTACAGCCATGAATGGCAATCCGCATATGAGTCATAGTATGCAGAGCTTGAACCGTAAGACAGTCCCAAATGGAGAGATTGGGTCAAACATTGGGGCTGGTGCTGTTGCAGTGGCTTGCCAACCAGATCACCAATGGGGTAATGCGAACAACCATACCCACTCGCAGCAGAACCACAGACCCAGAGAGCAAGGACAACAGGGTATGGTCCCTCAGCAACAAGGGACTTGCGCTTCTTCCTCGAGTCTACCTCCACTCCTCCACCCTATGTCAAATGGTCTCGCCCCTGCATCAGCAGTTTCAGTTTCTAGTCCACCATCTGCACAGTACACATTATCTCCAACAAAGGGCTACCCAAATCAACCCCATGTGAACCACATAAGGCATCATAATCATCACATGCCTAGACATCATTCCCAGTACGGTAATGCTAACGGTGAAGTGCACATGAACGGACACATGAAATCACCAATTCATCGTACTCAGCAAAACATGCGGAAGCAAACTCAGCCACACCCTACTCACATTATTCAGACCCATCTGCCCAATCCTACAGTGGTGAGTATTATGTCGGACAAGTACCCAACTCCTCCCTCTCAGCACAGTCAAGGTGGGTCTCCCTGCGGAGAGAACACCCCACACATGAACGCAATGAGCTTTCCAGAAACGTATCTGACCCCGTCGCCAGAGTCACCTGGTCAGTGGTCAAGCTCTTCCCCACACTCCTCGGCTCATTCAGATTGGTCTGGATCTGAAGGCATCTCCAGTCCGCCAGGACACACCCAGGATTCATTATCCATGCAGTTTAACCAAACTCAACAGGTTTACATCTAAGATTTGGAATGGAAGAGAAAACTGCATTTTGTATTCTTTAAACTGCTGCTTGAAAATGAAACGAACATTTCAAAAGTAGTTTGCAAGGGGGAAAAGCTAAGACTGTTTTATAGTTTCCTTGTATCATGAATCCTTCATCTGGTGTTGAAATCAACAAGACACCTGAGTTCTAGTTGTTCAACCTGCATTCAAAAGGTAGGTATTGATAAGTATTATTGTTAATAGATAAAATGAAAACAAAATATTTTTTTAAATTCATACTTTTCCATCACCTACTGTGGCCGGTTCACAAACTCAACCACTTGTCTTATTAAGATTCCAAGTTAACACTGATTTTTTTTAATTGTGAATATTTAAAAAATTTCCAAAACTTATGGCACAAAAAAAAATCAGATCAGTTTGTTGAAAAATACCTTTACAAGTTTAGAGTAAATTTTTTTAACAAAAGGAGAGGAGTAATTGTGACTTTTTGAAGCATTCCTTGTATCTATCTCCTATGACCTTTCATGTAATTTTAATGCAGCTACTTATTTATGAAAACACAATACTTAAAAGCACGACTAGGATTGGACCAAACCTATAATTCAGACGTTTATTATACAGTTTTAAACCCTTACAAATGTTTAAAAAGGAAATGATTTAGGATTATTTTTGATATGGGACTAGTGGTAGAATCATAATTAAAGTGCATTTCTTTTTTTATATATTTTGTGTTATATATTGTATTAATATTATGCATGCTAAAGGAGAAAAATTGCTGATCAGTTGAGTATTTTCTTTTAAGTAACTCTGTAACCAGCAAGTAATTGTATTCATTTGCATAATTTATAGTCTAGGAAAGTTGTAGATCTTTATGTACAGTGGTGTTTTCTGTCACTAGAGGGCGCACTATAAATCTTTAAAGAATAAAAATGGCAAAATTACGTTCAAGACACCTTGCAGAAAAGTTGAAACCTCTGACCTTTGCACCAATTTGTAATGATAGTTACGATTGCCAACTCTTGCATTATAAAACTGCACTTGTTAGAAAAGTATTAAGCAGTAAGCAAAAATAAGCAGTGCTGTAAATAATTGGAGATGAATAAAAAGAAATTTTTTAGTTTTTTCTCCATTATCCATGGAAAGTTATCGGCAAATTAAGAATTAGTCAACATTCATTGACGTGTATTAAAGTGCAAAGTTTTAGAGTCCATTGTTAAAAGCTTTGCTCAGAAATGTTTTTATGTCGAGTATTGAAAAAGCCCTGCTATTTATCCCTTTACAAAGAAACGAACCTTTTTAATACACCTACCAGAAACATCTTTTTTAAAACAAGCACAAGGTTGTGTTATCATTTTTAAGGCACATATTTATTCATTTGAAATCATAATAAAATGAACAGTTTGGATTCCTTGTGGATCTTGATCATGGTGAAAAATTCCCAAATTAAAAACGATTGCATTTATCATGATTTTGTTGAATTGTAGACCCTCAAATTGCCATGTAAAGATAACGTTCTTAAAATGTATAAATTAAGTGTACAAATTATGCGCCCTAGATGGTGTGATGTCATACAGTAACACATAGTGTAAATCCTGATTTAAACATTATTGTGTAAGTAGATTCAAAGGTGTTTTTTCCAATTTAAAGGTTTTTTTCTACCAGATGTTGGATTATATTTGTGTTATTAATTTGTTTTGATAATGATTAAATACTTTTGAAAACTACAATGTATAAGTTTTGTTACAAGTTTAGAGTTGATATTTTAAGCATATTTTAGTATTAGGACTTTATGTATCTGGTTAATTATATTGCACTGTATTGTTGGGACTGATACTTTAAATGCCTCTTTTGTACTTAAGCAATATACAAGCACTGCCTACAACAATATATTAAATAGAGCCTATTGTTTTTGTTTTAAAGTGGTATAATGTTCAAAGTTTACTTTAGATTTCTTTAAGTTGTTTACTTTTAAAGATGCTCCTTTTTTCCATTTGTTGCGTATTGAAATGTGTACTTCGCAACTCAAAAAGTACACATTTAAATCAAAACTGTTGTTATAAATTGGGTGTCATTTTGTTAAATGGTAGTAAAATAGGTTATGAAAAGAATCTGAAAGTATTCAATGAAACACATGTTTTGGAAAAATTTACAGAAGTGATTTTCTTTTCTGATTTAAAGGGTGTGTACAACAATGGTAAGGTTGAAAATATAAAGTTCACAGATTCGCACATAAATTACATGGTATAAAGATGGTCATGGTTAAAAACTTTCCTTGAAATAGTTTTGCTTGAAATGCTATAGTTTTTAGGAAATGAGTAAAACAATTAGTCTTTATCGCTGGTGATAAAATCCGATGTTTGAAAACAGTAAACATATATAATGGGGTTTTTCAGTGTTTTCTCGTGACTCCTAAGACCGATTTAGCTTAAACATTCACAGGTTTGTTATTTCATGTATATTTTGGGTCACATCAAGTGTGGATACTGGTCTTTGACAATTACCAATGTTGTACATTTGCTTTAAAGATTTGTGGGGCCTTGTTGATACCATATAATTATTTTTTTGTAAAGCTGATTGTGTTAAATTGTGCCTTGTTCCTGGCAAGGAATCGTTCATCATTTGCCTTTTAAGCCTTTCTTTGGGCAAATTAAAAGTAGTGTCCAAGGTTGATTTCAAGTTCTTTTTTCTTTAATTTCTTTAGATGTAAACAGCCTGTCTCTCTTTGAGGTTTTGTTAACGTTATCTTTTCATTGTAATTTAAATATTTTGATAAGGCATAGCTGTCCCAATTTTAGTTAGACACTCATTTGTGGTTTTTTATTGAACATTTCAAAATCCAAGCTTTTTAAAACAGTTTTTCCAAGTGCCTGTGTAAAATGTAGTAAAACTCTGACATTGCATAAGTTTGTAGAGATTTTTGACCAATCAAAATGTTGACTGTTTTTCTATTCATGGGGAACATCATCAATATTATTTTATTTTCACTTGGTAGATGATCTTTCTTTGCTACACTTATGACCAAAATTGGGACAGATACAGTGTTTACAATCAGTGATTTACCACATAGACAATTTATAAAGTACTTGATAGTTATTATTGAAAGACATCATTGCAGAAATTATGCACTCCATTCTAAAATGTTGACATAAGTTGGATGTACATTTGATACTTTATAAAACCAAATTTTTAAGACATCTTAACTCTTGAGGGTGTTGTTTTTTCCCGGTTCACCCTCAAAAGTCATGTTTCTGCAGTGCAAGTCTATAAGAGTGGACCTGTAAAAATGTAGCTGTTTATGTATTTACTATTTACATGTATTATATGGCTTTCCACTCAAATGGTTACTTTAATTCCTTGTAAAATGCATGGTCTGATACTTACCGTGAATTCTTAAAAAAAATCCTTTTGTATTAATGTTTGGCTTGAGTTTATAGATTCAATAAACGTGCTGGAGGCACACAACAACATAATGAAAGTTTTGTAAACATACATTTGGTTTGTCTTCCCTCCCCCCTGTGATGCCCCCCATCATTTCTATACCCATCCCTTCCATACTCCCCCCCCCCAACCATCCGGCATATATCACAATGCCTAATTCTAACTGGCAGTCTAGATGTATAGTAGCAAGGTTTGTGATCAAGTAACTTAAAGGCACTGTACAGGTTTGGTAATTACTCAAAATATATATTAACATAAAAACTGACTTGGTAACGAGCAACAGAGAGCTATTGATAGTATAAAACATTGTAAGAAACGACTCCATATGAAGTAACGTATTTTTTGAGAAAGAGGTATTTTCTCACTAAAATAATAAAAACTTCTTGCAAGAAGTTTTTATTCCTATCTGAAAGCACACAAATTTGTACAACATGGGTGTTTTTTCTTTCAACATTTTCTTGCAACTTCGATGACCAATTGAGCCCAAATTTTCACAGGCTTGATATTTTATGCATATGTTGGGATACACCAAGTGAGTACACTGGTCTTTGACAATTACCAAAGGTGTTCAGTGCCTTGAAGTACATGTAAACTACAAATGTTACCCTGTGAATTACGCAACATTAACTATTACAGTGCCTGCTTTTGTTTGCGTTTTGAACCTAAAATGCCCAGTTTTTTTAGAATTTTCGAAATTCTGTATACAAACAAAGTAATAAGACTTTCTCACCAAACAAATTGCATCTTCCTGATTTGTGTTGCCTTGGTACATCCCAGAGTCAATAGTATTTCTTGAGAAAATTGGCACATAATTGAGATTACACTTTTTGAAACATGCGCTGATGTATTTTATATTGAAGTTACATTAAAAAAAGTTACAAAAAATTGAAAGCCATACAAAAGGTTCTTTACATGGAAATACGCTCTTTTGACAAGACTTGTTACAAGTGAAAAGAGGATCCAGATATTTGATTTGGTGATTAGATTGACCTGGATAGTCAGGAGTTATTTGAGGATTTTACGTGCTTGAAGATTTTAATATGGGATTTTAAATACTTGTTCTCCCTCTTCCCACCTTTGATCTTGTCCTTTGTGTTTCCAACTTCTTGTGGTCAAACCAGCCCCCCTCCCTCCAACCCCCCTTGTGATTTTGTCAATTTTTGAACAAAATTTGATAAAAATGCTGGACTTACCCCTTGTGATTTTGTCAATTTGGACCCAAATTTGATAAAAATGCTGGACCTACCCCTTGTGATTTGTTTAATTTTTGACCCAAATTTGATAAAAATGCTGGACTTACCCCTTGTGATTTGTTCAATTTTTGACCCAAATTTGATAAAAATGCTGGACTTACCCCTTGTGATTTGTTCAATTTTTTACCCAAATTTGATAAAAATGCTGGACTGACCCCTTGTGATTTGTTCAATTTTTGACCCAAATTTGATACAAATGCTGGACTTACCCCTTGTGATTTGTTCAATTTTTGACCCAAATTTGATAAAAATGCTGGACTTACCCCTTGTGATTTGTTCAATTTTTGACCCAAATTTGATAAAAATGCTGGACTGACCCCTTGTGATTTGTTCAATTTTTGACCCAAATTTGATAAAAATGCTGGACTTACCCCTTGTGATTTGTTCAATTTTTGACCCAAATTTGATAAAAATGCTGGACTTACCCCTTGTGATTTTGTCAATTTGGACCCAAATTTGATAAAAATGCTGGACTTACCCCCTGTGATTTGTTCAATTTTTGACCCAAATTTGATAAAAATGCTGGACTTACCCCTTGTGATTTTGTTCAATTTTTTACCCAAATTTGATAAAAATGCTGGACTTACCCCCTGTGATTTGTTCAATTTTTTACCCAAATTTGATAAAAATGCTGGACCTACCCCTTGTGATTTGTTCAATTTTTTTACAAAAATTTGATAAAAATGCTGGACTTACCCCTTGTGATTTTTTCAATTTTTGACCCAAAGTGATAAAAATGCTGGACTTACCCCTTGTGATTTGTTCAATTTTTGACCCAAATTTGATAAAAATGCTGGACTTACCCCTTGTGATTTGTTCAATTTTTTACCCAAATTTGATAAAAATGCTGGACTGACCCCTTGTGATTTGTTCAATTTTTGACCCAAATTTGATAAAAATGCTGGACTTACCCCTTGTGATTTTGTCAATTTGGACCCAAATTTGATAAAAATGCTGGACTTACCCCTTGTGATTTGTTCAATTTTTTACAAAAATTTGATAAAAATGCTGGACTTACCCCTTGTGATTTTTTCAATTTTTGACCCAAAGTGATAAAAATGCTGGACTTACCCCTTGTGATTTGTTCAATTTTTGACCCAAATTTGATAAAAATGCTGGACTTACCCCTTGTGATTTGTTCAATTTTTGACCCAAATTTGATAAAAATGCTGGACTGACCCCTTGCGATTTGTTCAATTTTTGACCCAAAGTGATAAAAATGCTGGACTTACCCCTTGTGATTTTGTCAATTTGGACCCAAATTTGATAAAAATGCTGGACTTACCCCCTGTGATTTGTTCAATTTTTGACCCAAATTTGATAAAAATGCTGGACTTACCCCTTGTGATTTGTTCAATTTTTGACCCAAATTTGATAAAAATGCTGGACTTACCCCTTGTGATTTTGTTCAATTTTTTACCCAAATTTGATAAAAATGCTGGACTTACCCCCTGTGATTTGTTCAATTTTTTACCCAAATTTGATAAAAATGCTGGACCTACCCCTTGTGATTTGTTCAATTTTTTTACAAAAATTTGATAAAAATGCTGGACTTACCCCTTGTGATTTTTTCAATTTTTGACCCAAAGTGATAAAAATGCTGGACTTACCCCTTGTGATTTGTTCAATTTTTTACCCAAATTTGATAAAAATGCTGGACCTACCCCTTGTGATTTGTTCAATTTTTTACAAAAATTTGATAAAAATGCTGGACTTACCCCTTGTGATTTTTTCAATTTTTGACCCAAAGTGATAAAAATGCTGGACTTACCCCTTGTGATTTGTTCAATTTTTGACCCAAATTTGATAAAAATGCTGGACTTACCCCTTGTGATTTGTTCAATTTTTTACCCAAATTTGATAAAAATGCTGGACTGACCCCTTGTGATTTGTTCAATTTTTGACCCAAATTTGATAAAAATGCTGGACTTACCCCTTGTGATTTGTTCAATTTTTGACCCAAATTTGATAAAAATGCTGGACTTACCCCTTGTGATTTGTTCAATTTTTTACAAAAATTTGATAAAAATGCTGGACTTACCCCTTGTGATTTTTTCAATTTTTGACCCAAAGTGATAAAAATGCTGGACTTACCCCTTGTGATTTGTTCAATTTTTGACCCAAATTTGATAAAAATGCTGGACTTACCCCTTGTGATTTGTTCAATTTTTTACCCAAATTTGATAAAAATGCTGGACTGACCCCTTGTGATTTGTTCAATTTTTGACCCAAATTTGATAAAAATGCTGGATATTACCCCTTGTGATTTGTTCAATTTTTGACCCAAATTTGATAAAAATGCTGGACTTACCCTCTATCTCCCTATTCATTGTTTACCCCTTGCCTTGTCTGTTTGCTCTCTGCCTCTATTCATGTATTTCCACTTGACTGCTTTTGTTACACTTATATACCTGTTCATGTGTGTTGTCTTGTCAATTAGCCTTCGAGAAAGACTCTGCTCGGGTCGAAACTTCAGGCCATTAACTGTTTTTTGCAAGATTTTAATATTTTGAAGAAAAAAATTAGCTGTTGCAAACTGCTTACCAACCAAAAGGACCTATGGTATAAATGCAAAAAAAAAGTTAATGGCCTGACTTATTAATTAAGTACTTTTTCGCCCTCCTCCCACCTTTGATCTTGTCCTTTGTGTTTCCAACTTCTTGTGGTCAAACCAGCCCCTTCCCTCCAACCCCCCCTTTGTCTCCCTATTTATTGTTTACCCCTTGCTTTTTCTGTGTGCTCTCTGCCTCTTTCTCTCTCTATTCATGTATTTCCCCTTAGCTGGTTATGTTACACTTCTGTTCATCTGTGTTGTTTCTTCATTTAGCCTTCGAGAAAGACTCTACTAGGGTTGAAACGTCAAACTTGAAAAATCAGTCCGAAATTTACATTTAAATTGTATGAATTACAAAACCTGGCTTCTAAAATTTTCACAGAGACTCAAAATCTTGCATCAACCTTTATATATTTATTACCCTTTTGTTTTGGGTTGGAATGCATAAACCACTTTAAATATCATTGTCCTTTTTTTAAGTTGCAGCAATAGAAATAATCACACACAAAATAAGAACCATTAGAAATTGATTACAAATAAAACAGTAGTTTCACACAGTAAAGGAATTCAAATAATATATCGAACATTCATTCAGTATTCAAATAAAACTCACCCAAGCTTACACACAAACAGTAGTTTCACACAGTAAAGGTATTCAAATATTATCCAGCATATATCACAAACATGTACGCTAATGTACCATGTCTAATTCTAACCAGCAGTCTGGATGTATAGTAGCAAGGTTTGTGATCAAATAATTTAAGTACATGTAAACTACAAATGTTAAAGCAAAACAAATAAAAAACAAAAAATAAGAAAAACACAAATCTGAGTTTTATACTTGCTAAGGCCAAGGTACAATGTGGATTGAGACTATTTCTGGGGTTACCCTGTGAATTACGCAACATTAACTCTTTCAGTGCCTGTTTTTTTGGCGTTTTGAACCTAAAATTACCAGTTTTTTTTAGGATTTTCGAAATTCTGTATACAAATAAAGTTACATGTTGCGGAAATTTATGGTATTATATCAAACATTCATTCAGTATTCAAATGAAACTCACCCAAGCTGACAAACAAACAGTAGTTTCACACAGTAAAGGAATTCAAATAATATATCGAACATTCATTCAGTATTCAAATGAAACTCACCCAAGCTTACACACAAACAGTAGTTTCACACAGTAAAGGTATTCAAATATTATATCAAACATTCATTCAGTATTCAAATGAAACTCACCCAAGCTTACAAACAAACAGTAGTTTCACACAGTAAAGGAATTCTAATAATATATCGAACATTCATTCAGTATTCATATATAACTCACCCAAGCTTACAAACAAACAGTAGTTTCACACAGTAAAGGTATTCAAATATTATATCAAACATTCATTCAGTATTCAAATGAAACTCACCCAAGCTTACACACAAACAGTAGTTTCACACAGTAAAGGTATTCAAATAATATATCGAACATTCATTCAGTATTCAAATGAAACTCACCCAAGCTTACACACAAACAGTAGTTTCACACAGTAAAGGTATTCAATTATATCAAACATTCATTCAGTATTCAATTGAAACTCACCCAAGCTTACAAACAAACGGTAGTTTCACACAGTAAACAAATTATAATATTATATCAAACATTCATTCAGTATTCAAATGAAACTCACCCAAGCTTACAAACAAATAGTAGTTTCACACAGTAAAGGAATTCAAATATTATATCAAACATTCATTCAATATTCAAATGAAACTCACCCAAGCTTACAATTGCACAAATGTGTCAAAAGAGGATTTCGTCTCAATGCCGATTTGAATCCGTACATTGGGGATTGAAACACTTCAATTAAGCCCGGTTCATACTTCCTGCGATTGCGAAGTTAACTTTGACGTCACACATTCGCAACGAATAATTCACAAGAATTAAGAGAAACTCTTGAGAAACATTCGAAGCAAAAACAGAGTTGTGACGTCAAATTCGCTTCACATTCGCAGAAAGTATAAACCGATCTTTATACTCTCACACACAAAATAACAGTCAATAATATGCAGCTCTCATAATTATTACAAAAATCTACAAACTCAACCGTTTCCAATCAAATTGAAGATAGAATTGCATGAACACTTCAGCCAAATACTGAGTTTCATCTTTAATCAAAAATATAATGTTATTTATATCACAGTTCAAAAATAAAATAATTTCCATTCTCTACAAATAATGGAGGCGTGCCTAGCTCAAACCAAGTCATTGGGTGATACAGGCGTAAATTACACCCCATCCCAATAGGTTTTTTAGACAGGAAGAAAAGTTTCCATAAATATTTACTGTAAAAATATACTGATCAAAATAAATATTGCAATTAAACGGTAGAAATCTTCATAGGCTAGGCCTACATGATGTATTCATTAACAGATGGTAAAGCTGATTAAAACCTGTAAAAATTTCATTTCAAAAGGTGGTAGCGTTTTTGAAATATTGAAAAATCTGGAGCGGTTATGTCCACACAGGAAGAATAATCTGCCATTGGAATACACTTTGTGAGAAACGTTACTGCAGTAACGCTTCTCAGATTCAAATTTTTGGGGATAAAAAGTGATATCTTTTTTTATAACCGCAGTACTTCAAAGTGAAAAGTTTTTCAAAATGCATTAAACTATCCAAAGCTGCTGCACTTCTTGCCAAATAAGTTTTTATTGCCATTAATTTTCAGAGTCATTGCCAAACGTATACAGACCCTTTAAAGGGAGGTAATTGGTAATTACTCCAAAAATGTATAACCATAAAAACTTACTAGGTAAGAAGCACTGAACCTGTTGATTATGTATAACATTTTAAGAATCAATTACCTTGAAAGGAATGTGGTTTTAGAGATTTAGTGATTCGAAAACATTTCAATCTGAGAAACGTTTCTAAGATTGTGTATTCCAATTTCGGAATATTCTTCCTGCGTGGACATTACCACTCCAGATTTCCGACAATATCTCAAAAAGCTACCACCTTCTGAAATGAAATTTTCACAGGTTACTTTTATTGTATACATGTAAATCTCCATTTATATAGAATTAAAACAATCGAACGGTTCCAAAAACCAAAGGTGTACTTTGCCTTTAATAAGATCTTGTTAAATACAACATGGTTTACAGTACATTAAAAAAGAAATCCAACCCACCAACCGTACTTTTGTGGGAATGTTGTTGCACCAAACAATTTTTCAAGGCCTTAACTTAATTCATCATTCCGATTTTGCAGAACAAAACTCTCTGAATCTTTGGGCATAGTGCTCTGGTCTAACTGTTGAGAACGATTGAGTTGGGTAGCGTATACATTTATACAAATTCTCCATTTTTTTCAGAAACTTAAACCGAGTAAAAACATCAATAATTCCAATGAAATATCGCTGATTCTGTCCATCTATGACATGCAAAGGATTTGCAGTATTTGGAAGTAAACGTTGATTGCAGTTCGTAACTTCATCCATTTGAAGGCGTTTTGCACATTGACAAAAACTAGAGTTTAATTCTTTCAAGCCTGGTGATTCAGCTGTTCCAGACGACTTGTTCGGACTTGTTACAATATCCGGAGATTTATTTAGCTGGTTCCCTTGGCAACTGCTCGTGGTGACCATTCCAGGCAGAGCCTGTGCACTCATCTCACCTAGTCCATCGTAATCTTTAGTATTATCATTTGCGTCCATATTTACAGGTTTGGGGTCTCTTTCCTGTAGTTGATGACGTCCCACATTGCCTGTGGTACTTAATTTATCATCAGTAACGTTATCCATGCTCGTTTGAACTCTTGATTCTGTTTCGTTAATATCTTGGTGGTTAGCTATT
The DNA here is from genome assembly GCA_021014325.1 of Plazaster borealis. NCBI lineage: Eukaryota > Metazoa > Echinodermata > Asteroidea > Forcipulatida > Labidiasteridae > Plazaster > Plazaster borealis. Next base: position 5,908,018 of record CM037456.1, on the reverse strand, counting down.
TTTGAAAGATTCTTCAAGCCTGGGTGGATAGTGATGGTAGATCTTTGATTTCGTGAGGGACGTCTAAGCTTACAGTTTGGACACATACCGTTTGGACTCTCAGGTAAAGCTTTGATAGATCTGGAGGAAGAAAAATATATATATATATTTTTTTAAATACACGTCTTGGTATTTCTGCACCTTCATCATTGATTATCCGAGACTGTTTCATTTGTCAAATAAGAAACCACAAGGGAAACTGGCTGGGTAAATTTTAAATGATTTGGGGTTGAACAAAGACAAATTGACTAGAGCGGGATTTGAACCAACGACCTCCGGATCATTGTGCCAGCGCTCTACCAACTGAGCTATCTAGCCCTATGTTGGCGGTCTCCCTATTTTGTCAATAGCTATTTTGTCACCCCTGAACAAAGTTATTGACAAAATAGGGAGTCTGCCAACATAGGGCTAGATAGCTCACTTGGTAGAGTGCTGGAATGTTAATTCCGGAGGTCGTTGGTTCAAATCCCACTCTAGTCAATTTTTCTTTGTTCAACCCCAAATCACTGTTTCATTTGCACGCACCCTCAACATTATTCACTAGTTGCTGTAGATCTATCTGACATTTCTACATCAAGGTTTTAATAATAATAATAAGACTTGTAATGCGCACATACACTATCCACCCTGCTGGGTGTTCAAGGTTTTGGTAGTTTTGGAGATATTTGTTATTCATGGTTAAGTTGAAATAGCCGCAATTTCTATGTGGGCACTAGATATTTGTCCAAATAGAATGGCATCTTGTCAAGAAGGTTTCCAAAACCAATACTGTACATGTACCTTGCCCTGCATGTCAAGATGACAATTTTTGTTTGAGGAACAAAACACACAAATACAGTTTTGAACAATGCCACATACAGTAAACACAAATAAGGAACTGAAGGGAACAGCTTAAATAATTATCTTCTAAGAAGAACCAGTACCAAGAAAATAAAACTTTCAATGTCTTTTTCTTCTTTTGACAAATTTTCTGTTCAAACTGATCATTTGCCAGTAGAATGTTTAGCAGGAGGAATATTATTCATACCTTCTAGCTCTCACTACAACATCAGCAAGTTTGCCAGTGGTTATCTTTTCATCAGCGTGCAGCTTTTGAACTCCAAGTATGAGGCTGTAGTCCATCACACCCTGATCCTCAAGAAACTTTGTGTCGATCTCAACCTGCTTAGTAAACCAACATTTCTGGGGTCCTGAAATTAATGGAAGAAAAATTGGTCTAACAATAATGGGACAAGGGGAGGTATTTCAAACCATCGAACAGACTACAATCCTCAACAAAACATGACCTCCTAAACGCCCGGTTCATACTTCCTGCGAATGCTTCGTGCGAAGCGAATTTGACGTCACAGCTCTGTTTTCGCTGCGAATGTTTCGCAAGAGTAGTTTCACTTTCAGATTGGGTATGGGTCATGGCTTATGAAAGTGTTTTTCCTTTGGTATGGCTTGTGGGTTTGGGTTAGTGTGAGTTTCAAGGTTTGGATAAGGGTAAGGGGCCATGAATCGTAAGCATTAGGATCGAATCTTGCTGGGATTGAGGTTTGGGTATAACGGCAGGTTTGCAATTTGTTTCTCTTTTGGATTTTTTTTAAAGGTTATAAACCCGGGGGAAACTGACTGGATAAATTGTAATAAATTTTGGGTTGATCTTTTTATTGGAAGACGATAATTTGAAATACCTATTTTAATTGTCTTTCCCTCAAAGTTATTGTCTTTAAGGACAATAACTTCATGGTTTTCTTCCTCAAATGGTTTGACGTAGCGATTAGCAGAACATCCCTTCAAGTCATATCTGATGAGTTAAGAAAAAATAATTACAGACACATAAGATATATTTCAGATATCAAATAATAAACCACAAGGGAAACTGACTGGGTAAATTTCTGTCAGTAACGCTTTTCAGATTCAAATTTTTGGGGATAAAAAGTGATTTATTGTTCCATAACCACAGTATGTTTAAGTGAAAAGTTTCTCAAAATGCATTATACTATCCAAAGCTGCTGTACTTCTTACAAAGTAAGTTTTTATTGCCATTCATTTTCAGAGTTATTACCAAACGTATACAGACCCTTGCACAATCCAGTAATACGCCCATGCTATATCGCCATTTTAAAATTTATCATCTCAAAGCTATAACAAAAATTTAAAGTGATTTAACTAAGTGAAATTTTAAGCAAAGTAGACATTTTCTATTTGGTTCAGATTCATTTCCTCTCTATTCATTTCTAAAACTTTCTCAAAGTGAAGCTTGAATTGGTTTATTGGAACTTGAAACAACAACATGCTTAAAGGTATTGTACACTTTTGGTAACAGCTCAAAATCAGTGTCCACATTTTGTGTGATTCAACATGCATGAACAAACAAACCTGTGAAAGTTTTAGCTTAATTGGTCATCGAGGTCACAAGAAAATAGTGAAAAGAGACCTTATGTGTTTTTCTGTTTTTTTCAAATTATTGCGCGTGATAAAAACTATTGTTTTACTCATTTCTCAGAAACGATAGCATTTTAGGCAGAAATATTTTAAGGAACCCTTTCTACCATTACTTACTTTAAATCATGTAAGTTATGTGTGAATCTGTGAACATTGTGTTTTTCGATCTTACCAATAGTGTACAGGGCCTTTAAGTGTTGTTTGAAGCTTTGCATGGTGTGGACAAATAAGAGGTAACTAAAATAAATAGTAAACTTGCGGCCGCAAGTTTACTATTGCGGGGACAACCATTGGTTGTACCTGCAAGTTTACTATTTATTTTAGTTACCTCTTAACCACAGCCTTGATTTAATTTTGCACATTTTAAAACAATGCTTAACATCACCTTTCAGTGATTCGATCATCAGGGTAGAACACACTCTGCATAACTGTGAAATACATCTTTGAAGAAAAATGATAATAAGATTTTTGAAAATTCTTCCATAACTACTCAAGCATTCAAGTAACTAAAACATGATCAAAGTAAATCATTGTTTTTACACTACTCCACCACGCATCCAGGATGGTGCTGTGAGTTTGTCCCCTGCCAATAATTCTCCGCCAACTTAAAACCATCCGTTTTAATCCTACCTTATGTTGTTTTATTAATTCCTCAAAGATTGACCCGGAGGCATGCAGGTGTGGCAACATGATCAATCTTCCTCTCCCTCATTTTTTTAACGTCCGTCTTTTTTCCAGCACTCCTGTCTTACTATGTTTGGGATAACAAGCTTCCAAGCAGCAGTAATTTAGACCCCTGCATAGTATTTTCTTTTTCCTTTCATTCATTCATGGTTTATTCTTTATAAAACAAATTTCCCATAGCGACCAAAGGTCGAATTACAGGAAATTATACAGGGAATACAAAATGTAAACAGGAGATAGAATTACACACAAACAATTTCAAAATTTGTTTAAAAGGGAAAAAAATTAACAATTACAGTTACTGCAGTAACGCTTCTCAGATTCAAATTTTTTGGGATAAAAAGAGATATATTTTTCCATAACCACAGTACTTCTAAATTTTTTGGGATAAAAAGTGATGTTTTTCCATAACCGCAGTACTGATCATATCATGCCAGTCCACTGTCCAATATAATAATCATCGATAGTCTTCATTTCAACATTCCATAAAACTGTCCAATATTCAGATCATGAGGTTCTTTGATTAGACCATGGTTGACTTAAATTAAAGGGATTGTATACATTTGGTAATTGGAACCAACTCTTTGTTTCAATCCTATATAGTTGTAGATAGTATACCATAAAACTAACCTGTGAAAATTTCATTTCAAAAGGTGGTAACGTTTTTGAGATATTGCTGAAAATCTGGATCGGGTTGTCCATGCAGGAAGAATAATCTGCAATTGGAATACACAATCTGAGTAGCGTTAATGCCGTAACGCTTCTCAGAATCAAATTTTTGGGGATAAAAAGTGATATATTTTTCCATATAAACGTAGTACTTCGAAGTGAAAAGTTTCTCAAAATGCATTATACTATCCGAAGCTGCTGTACTTCTTACCAAGTAAGTTTTTATTGCCATTAATTTTCAGAGTCATTACCAAATGTATACAGACCCTTTAAGAGTAACTAATAGTTTCTAGTTTCTTTCCAAACTTTTGCCAATGATACCAGTGCTACATCTTTTCATTTTTACAAAGAGACTACAGCTTACCCCTTTACTTCCATTTAGTTTGATGAAGTAGCATCCTACGATCTTTACTAGTAAAGAATGAGGGTAGTTCACAAAATGCTTCACAAGACGACGCAAGAAATGCTTCCTCAGGAAACAGATATCCGAGTAACGCTCGGTTTTTACGATAAAGGCTTTGTTATTGCTGTAAGATAAATGATTTCATGAAAAGGGTAAAGCACCTTGGTGAGAGTTCAATTGATCAATGTAAACAAACAAACAAACAAACAAACAAACAAACAAACACCCCCAACACAACAAAACACAACAAGTGATGTTTAAAGCTTTGCTTTGTGTGGATCAAGACAAACTCTAGAAAAAAACTTGCAAGTACAACCACGTCCCCTGAAGATGACTAGAGCAAGCTAGTCGAAACGTTGAGACCAATTAAGAACTCACTCCGCGGCAGTGAAGTTAATAACGAGAAGTCTCCCTGATCCACTAAGCGAAAGTAGTAGTCCTGGCCGATTTCCCACCTTCCGCCAAGGTAGTAGTTAAGAAGCAGGACAGTTCTTTTCAGAACTTGGTAGTCTCCCGAATTACGAAAATCTACTTTGCGGCAGTAGAATAGTCTCCCGAATTACAAAATCTACTCCGCGGCAGTAGAATACATAGCAAGACAAGTTCTCAAAGAACAAAATTCTACACAGCAAAGTAGATATACACATGGTGTTATCGCAAGCCAAATATACACAAGTACAACCATGTATTCAACTCTTTTGGGGGAAGTGTCGGCTCACACCCAATCTTCTCAGAGCCAACACTTCTCCCAAAAGAATTTTTAAACATGGTTGTGCCCGCGAGTTTTTCCTTAAAACACAACAATTCAATCTTTTAAGCGGCTTATTTTTGCTTTTTGTATCTTGAGAAAATATAAAGTAGTAAGTAGCCTTTAAAAGATTGCATTACAAGTGAAATAAATTCATGAAACTAAGTCTTAGATGTTAAATTTGACCTGCAGAGCTACCAAAATTTAAAGTTGCTGATTATAGGCAGGAACATTTCCCTTCAAAATTAAAATATTCAACAGCAGGAAACACAAAGCAAGGGAACAAAAAAGAGATACAATATAATGATGAAGATATCTGAACAACTCACCACAGAAAGAAGGTCATTCCACTTCTTGAGGAGGTAATAAATTCCATGAAGAATTGAGGGAATCCTGATGAGGGGGAAAGTGACTCCAAATATTCAGACTCTGAAACTCCTATCAAGGCACGTATGGCAGCGAATACTTTAGGAGCATAGCACCTAAATTCAAAATGCTGGAAAGAAATCAAATACAAAACATCAAATATGCAAACCTCTCCTGTAATTGTCTTTCCACTTAGGGATTGTATACGTTTGTTAATTGGAACCCACTGTTTGTTTCAATTCTACCATAAAACTAACCTGTAAAAATTTCATTTCAACAGTTGGTAGCGTTTTTGAGATATTGCCAAAAATCTGGAGTGGTTATGTCCACGCAGGAAGAATAATCTGCAATTGGAATACACAATCTGAGAAACGTTAAGCTTCTCAGATTCAAATTTGGGGGATAAAAAGTGATATCTTTTTCCATAACCGCAGTACTTCTAAGTGTAAAGTTTCTCAAAATGCATTATACTATCCAAAGCTACTGTACTTCTTACCAAGTAAGTTTTTATTGCCATTAATTTTCAGAGTCATTACCAAATGTTTACAGAACCTTTATAAGCCAAAGCTCTAAGGTCTACTTTGGTTAAAATTCTTTCTTTGTTTGTGTTACCTTTTTGAGATCATTCTCAACAAGAGTTTTAATTATTTCCTCTTGGTAGTCTTCATCATGAACCTCTCCCTTTGAAGATAAACACAAAAAATGGATTTTAATTTACGTATACACCACTGGGAAATACCCAGGTTATATGGAACACAAAGTCCCCCTTAAAGTAATGGAAAAGACTGTGTTCAAAGTTTAGGCCGAGGCCCTTTTTAAAATTGTTACATTTTTTTTTATATCAAATAATAAACCACATGGGATATAAGATACCGCCTAACATCACAAGACCAGACAGCCACTTCAAGGTGAGGGCTACATTTAACCGTTTAGGGCTATCGACCCAAATCAACTGTCACCAGGGGCACATTGCCACCTACTCCTGGGGCTGAAACAGGGTTACCTCCCTTCACAATCAGTAAGGATGTAGGCATGGGTATCATCCACTAGGAGCCTGGCTGGTAGAGCAGAATGCACTACCTTCCCAACTTTTTACGAAGCAATTATGGTCAAGTGCCTTGCTCAAGTGCACAGGTGTCATGACCAGGTATCGAACCCACACTCTGCTGCTGACAACCACCAGAGCTTGGGTCCGGTGAACTAGACCGCTCGGCCACGAGGAAAGGGTTGCTCAGTTACTGTCGTAACTATTGAAAAAGGTACATACAGGTGGGGTGGCGGGGGGGGGGGGGGGGGTGGATTTGCGAGACAAATTATAATTTCACAACTCCACAAACACAAGAAAAACAATATCCACAAGTTTGTCTGTGGACAAAGGACATGATGGTGTATGCTTTACCTCGTTCCCAATTTAGGGTAAATCCCCTGGATAGGAAGGAATGAAGTCCTGGGCCTAATTTTACAGAGCTGCTTAAGCACAAAAAGTAGCTTAAAAGTATGCTTACCAGAATAAGGTTACCAGCCAAAATACCATGTCACATGTACAATCTGTGACTGGTATCCTGCTTATTTTTGCTAAGCAGAAAATATTTAAGCATTATTTTCTGCTTAAAGCAGCTCTATGAAATTGGGCCCAGTTGTTTTGACATATAATGGGGACTAGCTTCACCTGATTTATGGGATGTAGTTCAATGCACTGTCGTATCCCCATCTGTATACAGCGGGATAATTCAAACAGCCTATGATTCTCATTGATTTCTATGATTCCTCTTCTGGTCCACTGATGATGGGCTTTACCAATAAGGGTAGCAAAATCTTTAGAATGGGATGGCTGGGTTGCCGGAGTCCGAACTGTTGCCATGTTTTTCTGTGTTGGGATAATCAAATCAGGATTACTTATGATAAAACAAATAAAAGAATATTACTGATATGTTTTGTGGGATTAAAAATGTTTTGTTATTGGGCTAGCCCCATTAAAGGGGTCAATCCACTTTGTATCTTTATATATAATTTAAATAATTTATAGCAATTTCATATTTTCTATAATTCACCATCCCAGTATATAGCTTCCATAGAGATCGAATTGCAAAATGGGTCTTAACTCAAGACCCTAATTCAATCATTGATCATCAAGGTAAAAAGTTCAATAAATCAATCGTTGACTATATAAAATATATTGATTGACTGGGAAAAGTTTTAAATTTCCCCAAAAGCAGTTCCAGATGAAAAATAGTGGTGAAGACTACTTTACGGTATATAATTCTATGATTCTACATTCTAAAAACTAACCTCCTTAAAAAATGGTTCATTTGTATTTGATTTATAAAATTATGGGTAATCACTAGACCCGGTAAGGGGCGCTGTATAGCTCCCCAGTTACCTGGGTCTAGGTAATCACATGATTCTGGCCCTTCTATTTCTATTTATCAATTAGTCTACTTCTACTTTTTCTAATTTCTAGTTCTACTTCTATGATGATTCTCATCAAAGTCTGTTCAGCATCTAGATCAGATGATAAGCGCATTGGATGCCAGAAACACTGGGGGGAACCCCTTCTCTTTTCGATAAGTGTACTACTACAGTGCTAGGGTAGTACTGGTGTCTTTTAGGGTACCGGTCAACTCGGTCCGAGGTCAACTCGGTCCGATCATGGAGGTAGAATTTCTACCTCCATGGTCCAAGTCAACTCGGTCCGAAAATTTAATTAACCATGTGGTTGACGGGAAGTATTTGGCATGTATCGTGGGCTTCAACACATGTAATCTCAGAAATAAATAATAATCACCGTTTGGAAAAAAGGCATGTTTCTAAAGCATGATTATTTTAGGTTAACTAAAAGGAAACAAAACGGTAGAAAATGAACTTTCCTTTGATGATTGTGTAAAAAAAAAAAAAAAAAAACACGAAAATAAATAACAAATTTTCCAACAAATAATATCAAAACAGTATCAAAAAACAATGTAGGGCAATTAATTAAGGAAATTAATGTTTGGTTGAAAATAATATAAACAAAACTTTCAACTCAAGTAAACTTACACGTGTGACGTAGATACAAAATAAAGAACACCAAAATACAGATACAAAATAAAGAACACCAAAATCTATTTAGGGAAACTTAAGCAATAATTAATGAATACTTAAAGGAAAAATATTTTGCAAATATTAAGAGTCATAAATAATTGATAACTATATAGAAACATCAGAGAAGAAATACCTTTACTTTCGTGCAGTCGTGGCAGTGAAGTTTGTTTACATTTTCATAGAGCTTACCGATGATCAAGCACTCAGCAGAGTTTGTACAGCGGTGCCCGTACCCCCTGGTTACTTGGACTGTCCTATTATTATCAAGGTGGAGGTCTCTTTGTGAGTGTTCAAAATCTCGTTTTAATCAAGAAACATGTTACCTGTCAGAGGCACAACGAGGCGTGAACTTATGGTATTAGGAGTGAGCTTTAATTAATTTAATAATTGTGTAATTTGTGTTGTAATTCAAACATTGAAAGGCCGCACGCTAGCCTAAATTTCCCTTATATCCACGTCGGGTGGTGGAGGGCGCCAGGCCCAGTAGTGTCATAGAGAAATTCAAAAGAGGGCGCTATCAGAAGAAATTTGTACACAGGGCCGTATGATGGATGGATGGGTGGATTGTTTACCCGTTTACGATGGGAGCTGTTTAGTAGGTTACAATTTCGGTTTATTTATTGAAAACTGTGCACAGCGTGTCAGTATGTGGTTGTATAAAACAACAACAACAGCAAAGTGGGGACTTTCGATGTGAAAAAGGAGCAATGGGAAAAATAAGTGTGTCACTTTTGTTTAGGTGGGAGGGGTGTTTGGGGCACGGAGAAGAGTTGGAATGGGTACTAGTTATTATGTTTCCATTTTATAGTCTACAATCCAAATTCCTATCAAACCACTTCATTGTTTTTAAAGAGGCCCTGCATTTCAATTCAACAAATCTTTGGTAAAGACATTTTTTAATGATGTCCCCACACAGTGACAACACAAATCAAGAGATTCAACAAGATAAACAAAATTCCTAAATAAAATTTTAAAAATTTATTTATTCACAACAATACTGTACAATATGTCATCATTGATATCATATCAATAGCAAATACAACTAAAGTTTTCAAAAAATATGTATTCGATAGCAATGATGAAAAGTATGAAAGTATTCTTGGGACCATAATGCAGTTTATTTAAATGCAGTTGATGAATTAGATTTTTTTTAAAGAACAAATCAAAGCTTATCTTGAAAATTAAACTTCAGAGTTGATGATTTCACACTATGATCAGTTAACTAGACAGAGAATGGCACTCTCTAATAATTATATTAAAACAAAAAAAGTACTGCCACTAGTATTGGTAAGATCAAAAAACACAAATGTTCACAGATTCACACATAACTTACATAATTTAAAGTAAGTAATGATTGAAAGGGTTCCTTAAAATATTTCTGCCTAAAATGCTTTCGTTTCTGAGAAATGAGTAAAACATACAATAGTTTTTATCACGCGCGATACTTTGAAAAAACAGAAAACACAGAAGGTCTCTTTTCACTATCTTCTCGTGATTTCGATAAACCAATTGAGCTCAAACTTTCACAGGTTTGTTTGTTCATGCATATGTTGAATCACACAAAATGTGGACACTGATTTTGAGCTGTTACCAAAAGTGTACAATACCTTTAAGCAAAGTATATACAGAGGAAAATTCAACGAAAACTTATTCATCTTTGGAATGTCATCGATGAGAGGGCAAGGCCATTCATTTTGCAAAGGGGCACTTCCATTGGAAAATCTTCAAGTCTATAGGAAACTTTTGAAGGGGCACCGAGGCCAAGACCAGGGGCAACAGAGGCCATGGCCTCCTTGGCCTCCCATATAATTCCAGGCATGCTTATTGTACGAGTTTATGAGCAGCTTGTTGTGTAGTGTAGGTCACTTGGTTTTCTTCTTTGTTACCATGACGATGGTTATAAAAACTCCTGCAGGCAAACATTAATGAAAAAATAAATATCAAAATTATTGACCTTGATTTTATCCTCATAAACGGCTCATCATGCCGTATAAACTTTCATAACAATTATAGACCCTATTTGGGTTTTTTATCCGAACCAACCACTCCCCCTTGAGAGGAAAAGGGCAAGTAACCATTATTGCTTCGTTCTTCGGATGGGACGTAAAGCCGGTGGTCCTTTGTGTTGTGTAATGCACGTAAAAGAACCAAATGCACTAATCAAAAAGAGAAGGGTTCGCCCCAGTGTTCCTGGTCTGATCGGCAGCATATTGCGCCACAGCACCTTGTAAACCATTACATGGTGCTATGTAAAGGAATTGGTCTCATATTTAAAAAACGTAGCTCCACAATACCTTGCAGGAAAATACTGAATGTTGAAGCGCCTTGAGCGTCACTGAGTGACGGATATGAGCGCTATATAAAAGGCCACTATTATGGTAATTTATGCTCACCTAGGAATGTCAATAAAGCTAATCCAGCGATGAAAGGAATTATAATTGCATAGATTCTGGGCAGGAAGAGTTGTTGAATCATGTTATCATCATCTGCAAATGGCTGTAAAAATGGGCAAAACAGACTTAAAATACAAAATAAATTAACCATTCTTAAACCATCTTATCAGGGAAGTGGAAAAGGTATTTCTTTTAACAAAGTTTGAGAAAAGTGGTGCATTCTCTTCCTTCTAAATTTAAAGGATCTTGTTTATATAACATCAACAATTGTCTTTAGTAATAATGACAAACAAAACATGCCTTACCAGCAATATCACCCAAACTGTATAGTATGTAAATATGACACCAGCTAAAGTCACCAGACCCATTCCTAAAGTTTGGTCCAGACTGGTCGCCTGCAATATAATTTGAAGAAAAAAATGAGACTGTTAACAAAACAGAAAACATTGGTGTTGTTACTGAATACTGTTGTCTATTGTTGACTTCACTGATTTGTTTTTCATGTATTCTGGATGGTAGTAGTGACTAGTAGTACACTAGTAGTCGTGTAACATTTATGTAGTCCCTTTGATAATGACAAACCTTATATTATTTTTGCAGCAGGCAATCTGTCAGTCATTGTCTAAATTCTAGCGGAAGTAGCACTTGGTTGCTAGCAATAGCAATGCATCATGTATGATGTAGTCGTGGTATTGCTACTGTGTAAGTGTACCGGTTTTTGGTATTCCTATATGGCTATTTTTGTTTGCATGATTTGTAGCTACTATTACTAAGCTAGCACTACTTTTACAAGTTGTACTACATGTAGCAGTACACAACACTACTGTAACGGTACTAGCATGACTGTAGACTCACATCCACAGAAGCTTAGCCCCACTTCTGTGGCCAAGATCCGACAGAAGTGGGGCCAGAGTAGACCCAGTTACTGGGACGCTGTACTCCTTTTTTTCGAAATTTTGACATCTTCGGTCGTACAACAATACTACTCCACTGCAAAGATGTCAAAATTTCGAAAAAAGGAGTACAGTACAGCGTCCCAGTAACTCAACTGGGTCTACTCAGCCCCACTTCTGTCGGATCTGCTGGTTCATGAAAAGTCACTCATCTAAAATAATATATTGACAGCTTTGTTTTTGCAATTAAATAGGGAACATAAAAATTTGCAGTATTTTTCAGTTTTCTATGGAACCTCCAACCCGCCCCCCCAAAAAATCAATACTGCAATTTTTAGTGTCATCGAATCGATAAAATTAATCCGATCCTGCAAGAGCTGTACTATTTATTTATTTATTTATTTATTTGTTATTTCAACTGGGTGGCCCATTCAGTGGTAACCACTGGTCTCCCATGGGTCCCAGCAAGTACAATACAAACATGACACAATACATAGGTATGTGAAGATCCGCATCGATCGCGGCCGCTATTTTCTGCCAGATTTGTGTTCCGCATCTACTGCGCGCGCGCTGGGCACACCCCCTTAAATTCGCATTCTGATTGGCTGTCGGCAATGATGACGTCATGGAAAATCGATGATGACGTAGTGGAGAATCCCCTCTTTATCCGCCATGGTTTTTTTTCCGAATTGGCGAATGTTTTTACCTTCGCTGGAGAAGTTGAAAAAAATACAAGTTTTGACGGCACTAATATCACTCTTTTACTGAACCATACGTTATTAAAAGGTAAACCTACATATTAATTGTTATTCTGTCTTTAAATACTGAAAGTTTTGTCAGTTTCTATGGTTGCGAAAATGACTTACCCGGTGGCGAAAATGACTGACCCGGTCGCGGCCGCCGGGATTCGCGCGACCGGGTCGGGGCAATTGGCATGACCGAGCTGAAAAAAGTCGCGTTTTCGGACACACAAAATTCCAATCAATTGCCTATTTAGAAAATGACGCTAATTAATGAGCTTCAAATGCTTGTAATTTCTTTATCAATTAAGACTTCTCAATAATTTTAGTATCACTGTGTAGGATTTTTCAAGCTCTTTCCAGTGGTACTAATTGCATTTGTATTGGTTCACTTTGAATTTTTTCTTCACATACCTAAACCAAACACTAAACAGAGAAAGGACAAAAACTAATGTTAAACAGGTTAAAAGAAAAAGAAAAAAAGCTTAGTAAAAAAAAATAATAACCATCAATCTAAGAAATACTACTTTGGTTATTTAAAAATTTAAAACGGCTGATGCTGCCAGCAGCAGACTTTTACGAGTTGAAGGAAGGGCATTCCATGCCTGGCTCCTTCTAAATTTGAAAGTTTTTCTGCCTGCCTCTGTCCTGGGGAATGGGATTGGAAGTATAACGTTCCTACAGTCACCTCCGAGTCCTAACGATTACACACTAAGGTAATAAAACTCAGCAAAATTCTTACATTTCAGCATACAATTTAAAAAATGGTATCGAAATATTTAACTTACCATTTTTCAGCTATTTAAAATGCCTTTCGACACTTACTTCGTAACTTCTTCACACAATGTTTCATTGTGAACATGGCCAAATGTGTCAACCTTGTACCCAGGAAATTAACTTCATATTATGCGCACTGTTTATTTATACCAAGGGGTCGAAATGCAAAAGCATTGGCCTCCCATTTGTAAACTTACTCAGTCTTTTATATTTGTATCGAAATATTTTAAAATAAATTCCACTAATAAATTTTTGATAATTTTATAAGGGCAAAGAATTTTCTTTAGAACCTTTAATAATTTGTAAACAATATTTTGTAATAGATTTTTAAAGATTTTTTGTTGTATAAATTTGGATAAATGTTTCTAACATTTGTTGAAAAAATTAACACCCGATTAAAAATGGCTGCGTCCTAGTTCTTATTCATTCATTCACTTGATGATACGTCAGGTTTAACGCGGACGTTAGAATATCAAATTACAATACTTCGTAAATGGACTTGTGTCAAAGAACACTTCTGGGACCATGGAATCTTGTAAAAGAATGTGTTTCTTATTTTTGGTTGGTTGTAGTTTAATCTCTGTCGGCCTAATTAGTCAAGCGGTTGGTGCTATTAAAGTCGTAGAATGCATACAAGAGAGTACATGTTCTTGTGTCATGTCGGACGGTAGAGGGCGCTATGACTTTTCAGCACTGTCTGGAAAACCATATGAACCCTTTTTCCCAAGCATCAAGGGAAGAGACGACTCTGAGACATATTCTTATGATCCGTGTGTCCCCTACACTTTGCAATCACCTGGAAGCAACCCCAACAAAGGATCCTGTGTTGGTGTCGCAGGATGTCAGAAAAAAAATTCAGGTTCAACATCAACGTACTTCACTATTGCCAAGCATTTCACTGTGGTGTTTCTTTACGATGATCAGCAACTAATGTTGAAATATAAAAATGGTATGTTTGTTCAGTTTATTGTTTCATTCATGATTCAATTCAAATCAATTCGATTACTCTTTATTTATGTCCCTAAAATTAAAAGGGTAATTCAAATGCTCGTAATCGTATACAGTTCACTTCTACAGGGATATATACAATTAAAAGAAAACTCATAAAAAGCGATAAGAACAGAAAACACCTCTAGTAACTGGATGATACAATTTATAACTAACGTTTGAAATTAAGATTTTTATGTGTTAATGCACGAGGGATAAAGGAGGATGGGTACTGTTGCATGCAGCATATGGCGAACCGGTACAAATCCTCGCCTCCTTTATCCCTCGTGCAATAACACATCACAATCTTATGATTTTTTATAAACCAAACTAAAAATGTTAGTAACTTTATTATGTCGTATTGAATGATTTAAAGGGAAATAATGTCAAAATATGACAAATTTGACTGCCACTTTTTCACTGACTTTAAAATTAAGAAACAAGTTTTGAAATGTAGCTGCTTTTTTACATTTAAATTACAGACAAGTGTAAAAAGTGGCAGTTGTTTTGGCGATTTGTGGTAATTCAATGTATTTTCATTAAAACCTCACGTTTGTAAAGAACTCACTGCCGGCAAGTGTAGCCCCATAAATATGCCAAGAAGCGAAGAAAGTCCAGCAAATAAATAGGCACTATTGATGGGGTAGGGCAAGTGTAGTCAATTAAATTTTTTTAAATATGTTTTTAAAAACCTCAACAATACGGACAAACTACAAAAGGTGTCTAATTTTTTATTTAAAAACAATCTAAATATTTTTATTCAAAATTCAGAATTGTATGAGGAAAGTTACTCAAATCCTGGAGTATAATACAAGAATGTGACTGTTTTTAATGCCATTTAATATTTCATTCCATCCATTTCAAATGAGTTAATATTATTGATCCTAATTTGTACAAATAAAAAGACTATTTGAACTATTTCGCATTTTTTTGTCCTGCTGCTTAAATTTTCATTTTCAGAGGATATTTTTCAGCCAGTCATCACAGAAGTGGTCATGAAATGCTCAAATTCTGATGCTAACTCTGTCACCCTTTCAAGGGCAACTGATGATGCTGTGCTATTTGAGCTTCATTCTCGTCACGCATGTCTAAACAGTGGTTATGGTGGAGGACTGAGCTTTGGAAGTATCCTTTGCATCATTTTCAGCTTGTCTGTCATTCTCTACCTTGCTGGAGGTAATTATAAACTGATTAGGCCAAGTAAAAAAAAAACATGTCTCTCGTCCAGGTTCCTGAAAAAAAGGGAAGCGGAAGGGGCTTTTTATTTTTTATTTTCAAGATGGCCGCCATTCTTTTTAAAATTTCGAACAACCCTTGGTATTTCCACTGTTCAACACACACAAAATTTAATGAAAGAAACATGTTAGACAAGACATTGAACATGTTTGACAAGACATTGAACATGTTTACAGTGGTTTTATTAGTTAGTTAATTACTGAAATTTTTATCCATCCATTTTTGGCGCTTGCGCTGTGGATGCTGTATGAAATAAATAAAAAATGTAGTAAAAACCCTACTGTAGCTCACTTTCACAAGAATAAATGTGAATTGTAACTAAATGATCTGTGTGTTTTTAACCGTGTAACCAGCACAGGCTAAGTTCTGACTTGCAAGTATATAAATTTCTGATGTATCAGTTGACATTTTATGGTTTTTAAATCTCATTTTGAATTCGTAAAAATAAAAAGAAAGTCCATGCGGCCCCCAAAAAGGAAGCGGGCGGGGACACTAAACATGTATTTTCTTTTACCTCGCCTTATAAATGGGAGGTACAAAAGTGTTAACATCGGTCAAACTACAGCTTCTTGTAAATTCTTTCGATAGCAAATAATTTGCATATAAATATGAAAATGTTTAGGCGAAGTAACAAAAGTAACAAGTTTCTTCAAGGTTTCTTAGGCAAAAATAAACCAAGGAACTTTGTTTTTTTTCTGAATTTTATTTTTTTTGTTTGAATAGTAAATAAGTAGTAAAAAAAAGGAGGCGACGGCCAAAAAGGAGGCGGGCGGGGACGGGAAACTCGTTAATTTTGTTACTTGGCCTTAGTTGTAATTGCAAGAAGACAACTGATAAACTTATGACTCATTTTCAATCCTTTTCGTATGTCTTGCATGATTTGTTCTTTTATTCTGTTGTAGGTGCTCTCTTTTTAGTCTTGGTTCAGAATAAGCCCTTGAATGAAGCCATCCCAAATAAAGGTTTCTGGATGGAACTGCCTGGTCTCATTATGGATGGGGCTAAATTTGCATCGAATGGATTTAAAGCTGAACCAGCTACACATCAGCGACTCGATAATCATGATGTGGATATTGATGATGATGATGATGATGAAGATAATGTCCTTAAAACTGGATCCGGAGGAGGTAATATTAACATCCACAACATATAACTTTATACACATATGGACTGGCAATGAGGTCATTAGCCCTAACCATGCTGAATGGAACAATATGCACCAAATGGTAAAAGTTGTTGTAATCTGTTGCACTTGGCAGTCAACTCAGATGTCATTCTTTGACTGAATTTGTTGCATTTAGCAGTCAAGTGACTTCATATTGGTGTTGCATTTTATTGTAGTCACCACTACACTTATGTGCATACTGTTGCATTTAGCAGGGCAAACCCCCTTGCTCAGTCCTAACGCAAACAACATGCCTGCACAATGCAACAAAATCCCTTGTTGCATTTGGCATGGTTCTCATTTCAACTGTGTTGCATTCTGTTGTATTTGGCAGGGTATGTGGAGGGACCCTGATGGGGGTTAGGGTTAGAGCACATCTGTCCCCCTCGAGGGACTGTGCGTGACCAAAAAAGGAAAATGGGTCCCTCTTCTGGTCACTCACAGGTCCGAGGGGGGATAGACGTGCACTAGTGACTGCATTATGCCAGTCCATGTGTTTTCTGGTCACTCACAGGTCCGAGGGGGGATAGACGTGCACTAGTGACTGCATTATGCCAGTCCATGTGTTTTCTGGTCACTCACAGGTCCGAGGGGGGATAGACGTGCACTAGTGACTGCATTATGCCAGTCCATGTGTTTTCTGGTCACTCACAGGTCCGAGGGGGGATAGACGTGCACTAGTGACTGCATTATGCCAGTCCATGTGTTTTCTGGTCACTCACAGGTCCGAGGGGGGATAGACGTGCTCTAGTGACTGCATTATGCCAGTCCATGTGTTTTGTAACACACCTCGGTCTAAAATTTGAAAAAAGAAAAAGAAACTTTTCAGGGTTTCATAACGTAACTGTTTGAATTCAACAATTAACTCATGAGAAATTAAATCATAAGCAATTCAACAATTAAAGGAACAGTTTTAGTTTCCCAAGATTCATTTTTTTAGTTGCTGTTCACTGTTCATGAGAGGGCGCTGCAACCAGTAATAATGTTTAAGTATATTATTGCCCGGTTCGGGAACTATTTCCCGCAAATTATGCGCGCGCGATGTCTTTAGGTGCGTGTAGTCCCTGGTGGCGCAAATCTCATGCACTTGCCTACACTAGTTAATCCCACGTGTAGCTAGGGGATCACACCCAAGTTTATGATACAACCTGGGAAGCAGCAGCCAGGGGATCACCTTAAGGGGATAAATACTCACTCTTAACTAACACAATATCACAAGTTGAAACGCTTGGTAATTAGGATCTCATGTGTAGATTTGTTTTGTTTACAGTAGGCATTGTGTATTAGGAGCAAAGATGTACTCAGACAATACAGATTGTGATGTAAGTTGTAACATTAGCAAAATGTCATGATCCTGCACTACCTACTGTGGTAAATTCATGTGTGTTCATGTAGTATGTTAAAACCTGGTGCATCTTGATCTATAACTTTTCTGGTGTCCAGGGAAACTACTGTCACTTTTTCGATGTTTACAACACCCTCAGAAACATCTTCCATTTCTTCTGCTGTGTATATGACTTAACATACATTACATCAGGGCTCAAATTTTTACACTGGACCACAGGCCTGAGGCCAGTGATTTTAGTGTCAGGCCAGTAAACTCAAGACCTGACAAGTCCGACGGTCTTGTGTTTTTTTAATTGAATAACAATACCTCACTTTGTAATATCCTAACAAAAGCAAATTACCTTTCAAATGTTGACTTTGGATCTAATAAATAACCTTTCAATTCTATTCTGAGTAATTAAGTATACTTAATGCCATTGACAGGGTTCTCCCCAGGTTTTTTTTCTTCAAAACTGTGGGGCATTCTGGACCAAACTCTTAGAAGTTTGGCCGAAGCGAGCTGAATTGAGGTCTTCGGAATGTTTTATACTTGGTGTTTATTTTGGTTTTAAAAGCCCTACTGTGCAATCTGGAGCATTCTATATGGTTTTCTCTTGATGTTTTTTGTGAAGAAGAAAATAAGAAAAAATGTACTATATTTTTGTTCTTTCTTCGTATGGGCATGCAAATTGCACGTATTGGCCCGATACGCGTGCTTGTGCATGGGGAGAACCCTGCGTTAAGACAAATGAGATAAATCTTCTCTTACACGTCTTAGTGCTTGTATGCATGTTAAACTGTCAGCAAGTTTTTCTTTCTCATTTCAATTCTGGTATTGTGCACAAATTCTGGTCCAGTAAATATTTTGAGCTACAAGTACAAGCTTGTGGATTTTCCCCCAAAATTTGAGCCCTTTACAGTACATGACTCTAAGGGCATTTGTAACATTCTTCTCACAGTTCCACAATCGATAGTCCAGCATGCGTGATTTTTCTTAGCATCACACCACTGTAGAACTTTAAAATATCACAAGATAAATAGTCGACCATGTACATAATACAATAATCTCTAATGGTGGTTGGTTTTATACTTTATTTTAAATTGTCATTTTTGTGGGCATATTGCTTCTTGCATGTCAATACTGTTGTACAGTGTTTGATCAAGGAAAGGCATGTTCACTCAGACTTCTTCCAACAGCGGACTCTCAAATGGAAAATAATTTTTAAAAAGGTTTGTCGCCATTACCCTTACACCTGTTAAATACCCTTTTTTCTTGTCCCTTTTAGTTCCATCTGGGCAGTTAGATGGCTTCACTGCAGTCCCTGTGTGAAAGCCTGCTCTTGTAAATATCCAATGGGATCTGGTGTCCCTTATGAAGCACTCAAGGAAACCAGAAGTACATGAATGAGAAGAGAATCAATACTATGTCCAAGTCTTTACTCATGAAAGTAACCATTGACAGCAGCAGCAACATCAAGTGTACTGGTGTAGGTATGTACATGTATTCCTACAGTCATTAACCCTAACCGTGCTAAATGCAACAATATGCACCAAATGGTAATAGTTGTTGTAATCTGTTGCATTTGGCAGTCAACTCAGATGTCATTCTTTGACTGAATTTGTTGCATTTAGCAGTCAAGTGACTTCATATTGGTGTTGCATTTTGTTGCATTTGGCAGAGTTCATGGTCCCACATGTGAGCCACATACAAGTCACCACTACACTTATGTGCATACTGTTGCATTTAGCAGGGCAAACACCCTTGCTCTGTCCTAACACAAACAACATGCCTGCACAATGCAACAAAATCCCTTGTTGCATTTCGTTGCATTTGGCATGGTTCTCATTTCAACTGTGTTGCATTCTGTTGTATTTGGCAGGGTATGTAGAGGGACCCTAATGGGGGGGGGGGGGGTAAGAAGGCCATTGGTCTAGTTTGGTATTGATTATTAAATTATGAATCACCAACATAAATGTAATGTCCTCACATTAAACCCACATTATTACATTCCTTGAAAAAAATGATTTTGCATTTATCACAAAGAGAGTTTTGAAACTCTTAAATATTTATGGGATCTTTTCGAGCCATCGCATCTCTGCTCGCAGTGGAAATGTATAATAGCTACGTATTAAATAAAGTTGTGCCAAACACAAATCAAGGTGTGTGTAAACACAAAGATGGCCATTGTATTGCCAAAGTTTTAATAAATGTTAATGGTTATTATGTATTCAGATAAATTCCTGAGAAATGTTTTGAATACATGGAACTTCAATGAGTGGAATAATGTTCAGTTTTGTTTAGCCTGTTCAAATGAATCTATTACCGTATTTAATTATAACCTGAAACTGTCAGACGGGAAGAAATATAGCCCTAGCGTGTATTTGCAGTATAGAACTAGAACAGATACAAGCTACTGGAAGAGAGATGGTATATTTACCATCCATAAATAAAAAAAGGTAAAACAATAAAAACCACGGTTAAGTCCATCATGCAACTAATTACGGGATTAATTTTCAGTCAAAACCTTAAAAAACCCAATTTAAATTAAATGTGCTGCTTACATATTGATAGAGCTGTTGTTTCGGACTCAATTTTTCTCAATGATCATGTGTACTTCTGTACATATCGTCACCGTTTTCACGAAGAGCCACATATGTCCAAACGCTTGATTGAGATTTACATTTTCACTGTGCTTGGCTTAAAACTGCAAAATCTGCAGTACTAAAGCCACGGTTTGCATTCAAAGACCTCTCATATGATTCTGAATAAGTTTAACCTCCCTATTGACTGATTAATTTTGTTAAATATATCGGCTAATTGCCATAGTAATTAGTCAAAGATACGTGGCTCTTCGTGAAACCGAAAAAGTGAGTTGACCTACATGTACTTAAACACGCAACTGGTTAACGTGTTTTTACATAGGAAAGGGGCGCGTATGTCACGTGATCACGCGCACGCTGACATAAGTGGCTTTCGTGAAAACGGAAAAACGATTTGACCTACATTTGTTGCAATGTATTACAATCCATTTTTGGGCCGATGGCTCTTCGTGAAAACGCAAAAATGTGGCTCTTCGTGAAAACGATGACGATATGCGAAGATACATTTTGTATAAATTGTGGTTTTGGGGTGAATTAAATAATATAAATTATGATTATTATTGATATAGGCCTAAGTGTTTGTTGACCTGGAGTTCAGAATATCATATTACGCTCACAGTACTTATCATGTGCAATGAAGGAATGACCAAGAGTAATTGCATACGTGTATCAATGTTTTGTCAATATTTAAATGTCTAAAAATACTTAAAATACCAATAAATAAATTTAGAATGTGGAAGTCACAAATGATTGATACTATTTTACCCATATGGGTCAAACAGATATTGAGTGCTATTGTTATTGTGTTTAATACATGTAAAACAACTAATTGTTGAAGAGAACAACTAAAGTAGTAAAGAAGAAGAAAGTGTATCGATTATGTATCAATTTTAAACTTTGTTTTCCTTTGACCTAGAATCAGAATCTACCAAAACAGTCTTTCTTGTAATTTATGGAATTGTAGTCTTCTGTGTTCAACGACTCCTTTTGAGATAAAGTTGTTGACAAAATCTAAAGTTAAAATTATGATTTTTTTAAAATTAATATAATCTTGATTGGATGATTTTTTTAAAAATACATTTGCGATTATTGTTTGACATATAATGTCATCAAATAATTGTTATGGTTAATGAATGGCTGTCCCAAGTGTCACATTTCAATATTAACTTCTTCTTTTTTGCCAACTTGTAATCCTTAAAAAACAAAATCTCAACACTTTCTGTTTAATTCTATAATCTCAGGATATCACTATTAAGCTGCAATTTGTCTTCTCTGTTAGTTGTTTACATATTGTTTTACATTTTTGTGTTTTGGGGTTTTGGGGTTTTGTTTTTTAAAATTCAGTTCCGCAGAAAATTAAGATTAGAAGACAATGTTCATGTTTACATGTGGTGGATAAACATTATGAAGTTTAGGAATTACATGTAGCAGAGATGCCACTTTTCCGGATTTCCGGTTTAAAAAAAAATTAACCTCAACTTCCGTGAAAAAAAAAAAATTAATTTAAGGAAAAATAATTTTCAGGTTTTTTTTCGTTACCACAGTGGCATCTCTGAATTAGTGTGTTATTTCACATAAAATCTTGTTTAATTTGGATTTAGGAAAATTTTCAAGATTCTGTCAATTGAAATGCTTCTATGAAACCTTTTCCAACTTTCTGGTGGTTTTGTATTTTGGGGTAACAGTGCTGTTTTTTGGCATTTTTGGTGTTGTGTAAAGTTTAATAATCATAGACATCAGCAGCAGTACGTCAAGGTATAGTCAATCGGTTTCTGCAAGCAGTTTAAACAATTGAATTTTAAGCAGTTCTGCCAACTTTTATAATAAAAAAAAGCTTCTTGCTGATGTGTATGTTTATTTTTTATTTTAGTGTTTGTACATGTAGAATATATTAGCATTTTCTGAGCAAATTGATCTTCCATTCTGTTAATACTTATTTAACTCTGCCTTATGTTAAATATATGTTGTTTGTCTCGTACATTGAGAAATGCACATTAAAAGAATATGATATTATCATTGAAGTAAACTTGTTGACAATTTATTGCTTGATTTGTTAAGGTAGGAAGCTGATATTTGACCTTTGACACAATATCAACAGCAGTGAAACTGACCCTTTCAAGTTTAACCCATATAAATGTGAACCTAACATTTTAGCAGAATTATAAGCCTGTAGTAGGTCCTTTTTGTGAGGGAACTTTTTTTATTACATTAATAAAAACTTTAATCAAGACTCCCTGCTTCGTTCTTTAAAAAAAAGGTACAAATTTTGCCTGAAAGTTGAGTTTTGATTTAAAGGGTCTGTATACGTTTGGTAATGACTCTGAAAATTAATGGCAATAAAAACTTACATGGTAAGAAGTACAGCAGCTTTGGATAGTATGATGCATTTTGAGAAACTTTTCACTTAGAAGTACTGCGGTTATGGAAAAAGATATCACTTTTTATCCCAAAAAGATTTGAAACTGAGAAGCGTTACTGCAGTAAGGTTTCTAAGTTTGTGTATTCCAATTGCAGATTATTCTTCCTGCGTGGAAATAACCGTTCCATGTTTTTGTCAATATCTCAAAAATGCTACCACCTTTTGAAATTAAATTTGCACAGGTTAGTTTTATGGTATATATCTACAACTAAGAAGGATTGAAACAAACAATGGGTTCCAACTACCAAATGTATACACACCCTTTAACATGTTCTATTACCATCTTCCAAAAAAATAACATTCTGTACATGAAGTACATTAAGAATGTGCTGGGGGATGATCACGGTTACTAAATAACCATGTATTAACATATTAATAAGGTCAACGTTGTGGATAAAAACAATTTTAATGCCCGAAGAGCGCCCTCTATCAGGCAGGCCATAGCAGTTTGGCTGCTAAAGCTTTTCAATCCCAAACATTAACTGTTAATGATTTTCACATAATGTTCACATATAATTATTTGAGAACGGTATGTACATGGGCAAAGCAACTGCCACATGTGGAAGATGCCAACAGAGCTAGAGGCAGCTTCAGTAAACAATAGAGCAAGGACAGAGAACTGACCAGAAGACATAGGTTGTTTTATGGTCTCCTTAAAAATACATACTTCGAGTTGACTGGGTAAATAGTTGTATTTTCCTAATCCTTACCCTAACCCTAACCTTAACCCTAGCGAATAAATCACAGGGTTTTCGGAACATAGAACAGTCACCAGGTAACTATCTATATTCCTACAAGGGTAAACAAACATCCGTTACCAAAACTGCACAACCACTACAAGTCTTCTCAAAGAATAAAGGCACAAATTTCTTCAATAATGACTTGGATGTGAATCGGACAAGAGGTTTCGGTGGGGGATAGTCTATGTTGATTGAGAGCACAAGGGACAAAATAAACTGACTCCACTCCATAGGCTGATACATTTAAAATTCAACATGGGTTTTTTTAATTCATGGAGATCTTTACAAACATGGATATAAAACCAGTCTTATAATTTAAATTTATAAGAATAACATAAAACCCTTGGAATACATGTAAGAACAAAGTGATGGCACACTTAATTGTACATGCCAGTAGGGCCATTGAAGGGTCATCTAGACTAGTGAAGTGTTTTAATGATAAACAAAGGAAGGCCAAGTTGACAAGTAAAGTCAACAGGCATCAATCAGCATCAATAGGTTCATTATCTGTAGTGGATTCTGGACATTGAAGGGGAACAGTGTTGTTCGGGGGCATTAACAGTAGTCTGGGTAAAATAGCTTGTTTGGGTACATTAGCAGTTGTATGGGTCCAATAGCTAGTGCTTGGGTCCATTAACAGTCATATGGGTCCAATAGCTTGTGCTTGGGTCCATTAACAGTCATATGGGTCCAATAGCTAGTGCTTGGGTCTATTAACAGTCATATGGGTCCAATAGCTTGTGCTTGGGTCCATTAACAGTCATATGGGTCCAATAGCTAGTTTTGGGGTCCATTAACAGTCATATTGGTCGAATCGCTTGTGCTTGGGTACAGGCCTTTATCATGCTGTAGTCGTCTGTGTCTGGTAACCCTCACACAATAGTGACAGTAGCAGTTTTAATACAAACGTCACAAAAGGGACCAGACTATCTTTCCTTCCTTTTCAAATAGAAATAAAGCAAGATGGCTGAGCCATGATAACCTCGTTCCCAGGGGTGATCGTTCTCACCGCGCCATTTTTTCCCTAGCATGCCTTGCTCGCTCATAACCCCTGGAATTGGTTCATTAAAATGTGCCAGAATCTGGCACATTTTAATTAGGCCTTTGGCCGATCCACTCTACGCACCCGCTCAAGTATGGTATCCCGCAAAAGAGGCATCAAGTCAAAGAGTAACTGGTCCCCTCTCATTCTTGTTTGATCTTGTGACATGTCTAACTAGTTTAGGGTGACCATGTAAAAACATAATTCATATGAAATGGAATCGCGTCAAAATACTTGTATTTTTACACGAGCGTACTAAGCGTCCTACAAGCGCCATACAAGATCTTGAAAGTTTTTAACAAGCGGTGCACGCAAAGTAGTCACTGTTGGGAGCCAATCAGCGCTATTTTTCAGTCCATCCCTACCAGAGAGTAGTGACGAGAGGTATCGATACGGCGCGCTGCCCATGGTAGCGAGGCTGAGGTAACTACTCTCAAATGATAACAAAGTATCTGAAGGTTGTAGTGCGGACAATGGAATAATAATTTTTAATTTAGTTGTTAACGTACACAATTAATGTTAAACATTCACTGATAACGATACATTACTTAAGGATAAGGATATAGTCATTTCTTTAATGTTTTTTATTATGTAGTTTGGAAGAGTGCCCCGTGTCACACATTGATTTACATGGGTTGTGAAATAAGGTACCAGACTTATTGTGCAGACAAAGTAACAGCCAATGGCGCTATTACATTTGTAAAGACACAGTTATTCACACACCTGATTTGCATATAAAAACACATTCTTTACAACACTATTCCATTAAAAATATAAGTGTCATGTCTTTAACTCGTACACAAGTTTTCTCTTTGACAAAAAGCGAAGGATGTGAAGGATACAAATACAGACATTAAATACTTGTAAAATGAAAAGTCCTTAAGTAAATATTAACAAATTTAGTTTTCCCTTTTTTGAAAAATAGGGAAATTAAATCAACATGACTTTCCAAATTACAAAACACATACATGGTGAAAATGATGCAAAATGGGTTTAAAAAAAATGTGTTTCGTATATTGAAAAGCACAAGCTGCAAGAAAAAAACCATTGCAGCTGTAAGGCAAAAAAACCCCAAAAACATGTTTACCGTCCAGCCTTTTTGAAAAAAGGAAGGAGGAGGGCCCTTTTTTTTTTAAATGGCCGTCCGACACATTTTTCGAGACAACTGGCCAGGCATTTTTCAAGATGGTTGCCAGCTTTTTTCGGTGTGCTTTTTTCGGTGTGCTAAGTCTTATTCATTTTAAAATTTATTTTTTTCGTCAGGATTCGTTAAAAATGTATCATTTTTTTCTTCCCAAAAAAAAGAAAAAAGGAGGCGGCCTCTAAAAAGGAAGCGGGCGGGACGGTAAACATGTTTTTTATTTTATTTGGCCCAATTAACACGTAACATCATTGGGTGAGTCTTCATTTTGGCATTTACAACCACTTTTGAAACATATAATTGAATACACACCATTTTAATGATGTTAAAATCGCACCATTAAGATCCACAACATAAAGTGAGAAATCATTAATATCAGCACATCTGAATACAATTAATATAAAGTCGTAACTTGTACTATGTACACATTGGATTAGTTCAGTTCATCTATGTTAATTTACGAATAGCTATTTATAGAACATGATGTCAACACTATTGCTGGAAAGGTTAAAGTTACAAGTCAAATACAAAACGGTTTCCATTGAAATGATAGTAAGTTGTTGAGATTGTCACCAGTATTCAGTTTCTGTTCTGGTGACACCATTGGGAAATTCTTTGTAAAAATGAGCTCATCCATGGTTATATATAAATAAAGTCGCTTATAGAGCCTCAAATTTTATACTTCACGCTAAGCAGACTTATTTACAGGGCCCAATTTAATTGAGCTGCTTAAGCAGAAAACAGTGCTTAAAAATGTTCTGCTAAGATAATTAAAAAAGGCAGGATACCAGTCACAGATTGTACAAGTGACATAGTATTTTGGCTGGTAACTATATTCTGTTAAGCATAATTTTTGTTGTGCTTAGCTACTTTTTGTGCTTAAGCAGCTCTATGAAATTGGGCCCTGGACTGTAGAAAATCTAGGTTTGATGTACGCTACATAGAAACTGTATGGTTACAACATAAACTTGAGTACATTGTAGGTTTGCCTTGCTAATTTAGTTTGTTTAACCGTAGAGTATACTCTGGTTAGCATTCGCTTTCCTTGTCTATAGACTGTGCAAGTCTTGTGCATAATTGAACTTCCGGGACCATTGTGATCTCTACCATATGGAGTTTTACGTGGGCGGGATTTTGTTTTGTCAATTATTTTAGTTTAATGTAGTTTATGGCCATGAAAATTACATATGTTGTTGGGATTGTAATACTAAGTGATTAACAATATGAAAGTAAAATCAAATCAACAAACTAACAAAGAAAACCTGAGAATAAAACTTGAGCTCCGTTTCCGGTTACTTGTAAACAATTAAGATTTTTGCGCAACGACGGTCAAGTTGTCATTAAACCTATGTAATAGAAGCATTCGGGCGTGATTTGCAAAACAGGATTTCTAACAATAAGCATCCTCGTCCCAAGTTTTAATTTTGTTTCAATGTTAATTTGAGCAAATTATTTGTATTATACAAAAAATGTAAATTTATTTATAACAACTTGCTATGTTTTTTGTTTTTTTTTCAAGAATTTTGGAAAAATATAATTTAAAAAGAAGATTTGATTTCATAGATTTGAAAAATATAGTCTTTGTTCAAGTTTTTTTCTCGTTTTCGATATGCGCAGGACTTGCACAGTCTATTGAATGACAAATATTTATTGGAACATGTAGGCCAAAAAAGGCAAATACATGTAGAACTCTTGATCACATTCCAAATGATTTGACTGCAGTGTGTTCTAACATAACCTTTGACATTCCTTAACCTTTGACATTCCTTAACCTTTGACTTTAAACTAAACTTAAGTAAATACCTCACCAGAAGGAACTATCACTAGAGAAACTAATGCCCACGGAATAAAATGTATACCACTCAATTTACATAGTAGGAAGGTCTGGATAAATTTAGACATTTCCTGAAAAAGACTTCTTCTAAGTAAAATAACAAGATGTTGCCTTGTGGATACCTGTAATTTATTATTTCCATCCATCAGTTTTATTTCAACCTTATTAGGTTGTATGTTTAGTATTATCGATCCAATAAGATTTAGAGTACCAGTCCAGCCGTATGAACTCATACCAAGGGAATGCGAGTTTCCTCAGTTAGCAAAGCATCATTCACCAGTAAGATTTGACATCGCAGATCAACTCGTCATGTGCCCGGAAGAAGGGCCCTTCTTCCGGGAACACAAAGTACTCTTTTAGTATCGAAAGGCCGTAAGCAATAACATGGCTCCTCCGACAAAAAAATATATCATTACTGTTACATTTTTGTTGCTAGAATTACCCCAAAGAGATGTTTTCTCATTCCCATGCAGAATTTAACCTTCCTATGATGATTTATGAATGGCAGAAAACCGATCAAACTTTCACACTCAGTTTTCTTGAAACGCAATTTGGCACATCAATTGCTTACGCCCTTTCTCCAGTACCTTTTTCTTTACGTCCTTTTTACCGGGCACACGACGAACTGTGTTTCAGTTTGGGAAACAACTTCCCCATGGTCCTTTTTCATCAAAACTAGTAACTACTTGCTGTAAAAACACAGGGCATTCCAGGCCTGGAATTTCATCTTTGGGAGGGCAAGGCCATTTTCTTTTTGCAAAGGGCACTTTCATTGGAAAACCTTAGAGTCTATGGGAAATTTGTGAAGGGGCACCAAGGCCAAGACCAGGGCAACAGAGGCAGTGGCCTCCATGTAATTCCAGGCCTGGCATAACTGCATTGTGGACCTCTTGAAATAGATTTGACTTCATCAGTTAAATGACAATATTCTTTTCAGACAGTCTAGGGACTTATAACTTCTCAGGAACTGAAGATTTCCGAAAAGAAATTAATCACATGAGGGTGTTATTCTCAATCCAACCTTATTTTTCATCTGCTGGGATGTTTCTTTGGAAGTTTACGTTTCATAAAAGTACACATGTATACACACTGCCTAGCATGAATGTGGAGATTGAGGGCAAGCCTTTCGAGTTGGTTTATCAGGGCATCAAACCGTACTTTGAAGAATGTCACCATCAATGTAAAGCGTCTGATCTTGATCAGTTGGTCCGATCTTGCCAATAGAGGACAGCCTTCAATATTCCAACACAGAGCCGTATATTGAGAGAGTGGCGACAACTTGCGATTAGAAGCCATTCGGTGTCCAAAAAAACCCGCATTGGCGAACACAGGGTGCCAGACTAGTCTGCCCATTGGGTTGTGCTGCCTTTGGACCGAAAATGGCGTCCAGCAACCACGTGACCGAAGAAAACTGGTCCCTCTATAGCGCAACTCTCTCAATACACAGCTCTGTTCCAACATACCACTAGAGGGCACTGAGCTCACATCCTCAACACCAATCAGCAGAGTAATTGAAATCTTTGAATAAGTTCTGTTCTTGATCCGTTATTGCTTGAGGGTCTCGGGTGGGGGGAGTCAGCACTTTTACAACTACAAGTTGGTCTGATCTTGCCAATAGAGGACAGCCTTCAATATTCCAACATACCACTAGAGGGCGCTGTGCTCATCCTCAACACCAATCAGCAGTGTAATTGAAATCTTTGAATAAGTTCTGTTCTTGATCGGTTATTGCTCGAGGGTCTCGGGTGGGGGGTGTCAGCACTGGACGCTCTTGGGTGAACTCCTCGTCAAAGTTACTCACGTCTTCTGGATGGTTCTGTTCAGGAAAAATTACAATTCCTCATGTGAACAAATTATACATCAATGCTACAGTAGAGTAATTACAATCACAGACAGAAAGTTAGATGTACATTTTATTTAAAAGTAAAAAAAGAAAATTTAATTAGGCCTAAGTTTACATCAAAGCCCGGTTCATACTTCACGCGAAAGCGAAGCGAATTTTGGTGACACAATAATCGGCAGGCCCTGTTTTTCCCCAATTGTTACGCAAGAAAATTTGCTTCGCTTTCGCGTGAAGTATGAACCGGGCTATAGTAAATTTAAAATCCCTTAGAAAAAATTTCAAAAATTACATGAACAATACAAAGCAATTAAGGAAACATACTTTTTTTGTTAATGCACGATAGACAAAATAAACTTGTCAAAAAAAAGAAGTAGGGGTCATTAAGGGGTGAATAAAGGGGTAGACAATTCATAAAGAGGAAATAAAACATTAAAAGCTAATTAATCAAACATAAAGCCATTCTGGATGTCATTATTATTATGATTATATTTTTCTGGTAATGAACCCAAGGATGCCCCATATGTGAACTTAATCACTGTACCTCGCAAGCCTGAGGAAACCTGTACAAAAGGGTGCTTGCTATGTGAACCAGAAACACCTGGTGAACCCCATATAGAATGCTCCAAATTGCAAAGTAGGGCTTTTAAAACCAAGATAAACACCAAGTAGAAAACGTTCCGAGGACCTTGTTTCAATTCAGCGTGCTTTGGCCAATCATCCCAAAATTTGGGTCCAGAATGCCCCCCAGTTTTGGAAAAAACCCTGGGGAGAACCCTGTAATGGTGAAGTTACCACAATCAGGGAGATTTTCAAATTTGTTCTTCAGAATATGGAAAGATTGGTTTATTTTCAGGGAACTTTCTGCAAAATCCGGGAGAGTTGGCAGCTCTGTGCTTATCACATATTAGTGTAAGGGTAGAGCAAATTATTAACCTATTTCTGTACTCCATCAGTATACTTACTATGTTTGGTACAAACGGTGGTGTGATTTTCCTCATTAACAATTCTTCCCATTGCACATTCTGAAAAAAATATTTTCAAATTAGACAATTTTTTTTACAGAGGAGCAGTGATAAGGAATAAAGCCAAGGGGATCTATTTAACTAGCACAAACACTTCATTAATCCATCAATTAGCATTAATCCACCAATTAGCGTAGAATGAATTGGTACAATCAATGGATCTTAAAGCACAAGGACAACATCGGTAATTGTCAAAAAAGTGTATCCACACTTTATGTGACCCAACATATACATGAAATAACAAATAGGTGAATGTTTTAGCCCCACCAGTCATTGGAGTCGCAAGAAAATAGTAAACAAAACAATTTATATATATGCTTTCACTGTTTTCAAACATCAGGTTTTAGACTCGCGAGATCAAAACTAATTGTTTTACTCAATTCCCAAAAACTGTAGCATTCCAAGCAAAATAGTTAAAGGGATGTTTTCCACCATGACCATCTTTATACCATGTAAGTTATGTGCAAATCTGTGAACATTTATATTTTCACTCTTACCAATGTTGAACACACCCTTTAAATGAAAGCGGGGATTTGTTTTGAAGACATAAAACATAAGGCATAAGAAACTTTATTAATCTCCAAAAAGAAAACAATTGCAATGCTAGCACAAGTTTAAAAACACTACAAAAGATCAAAAGTTTTAAAGTTACAAAAAACAGATAAAATATTGCACACGAAACAATGCACAAGGGTTAAAAAAAAACATCCACACCCAGTCTAACCATGTAGACAAAAACAAGATACAAATATACAAAGTTTATGAATTAACATTCATCTTTTAGAAAACCTCCAAGGGATGGGTCAAGAAATCAGCAAGGATATTTGAGACAATATTTCATATAAGGTGTTAACAAAATGCAGCCAGACAATATAACCCCATATTGTTTTAAAGGGTTTGTACACATTTTGTTATTGGAACCCAACATTTGTTTCAATCCTATATAGTTGTACATAGATACCCAAAAACTAACCTGTGAAAATTTCATTTCAAAAGGTGGTAGTGTTTTTGAGATATTGCCGAAAATCTGGAGTGGTTATGTCCACGCAGGAATAATAATCTACAATTTGAATACACACTCTGAGGAATGTTACTGTCAGTAACGCTTTTCAGATTCAAATTTTGGGGCATAAAAAGTGATATTTTTTTCCATAACCGCAGTGCTTCGAAGTGAAAAGTTTCTCAAAATGCATTATACTATCCAAAGCTGCTGTACTTCTTACCAAGTAAGTTTTTATTGCCATTAATTTTCAGAGTCATTACCAAACGTATACAGACCCTTTAAGGATCAAGATGATATTGTACTCACTCTGAAGAACGCTTGTTTCTTAACATCCTCAGCATCCCTCCTACTTGAACCAAGTCTCCTCTCTGGATTACGTCTCAACAACTACAAGAATATCAAATAAATCCATAAATATTCATTAGATCGTAACCCTAACCAATACAGCTGGGATTATAAACCCATATTCACAAAGTATAAATTAATATTATTAACTCTTTCAGTGCCAAGGTCGTACATGTACGATCTATTTTATGTTTTCTGAAAGCACCATTTTTATGTACTCAAAAAGTAGATGTACGACCCATAATAAACATGTTATCGCAGCATTATCACTCAAGAAATACTATTGACTTTGGGATGCATCAAGGCAACACAAATCAGCAAGAGAAATTTTGTTTGGTGAGAAAGACTTTTTTTTTTAAAATACAGAATTTCTAAAAAGCTTTAAAAAGCTGGTCATTTTAGGTTCAAAGCACAAAAAAAGCGGGCACTAGGAAGAGTTAAATGTAATAGACTGTAAGGACAAGACGCGCCTTGTAAATTTACAACCCTTAATATCAATTCAAATCAAGGCTTTCATTATCAATTCATCGCAGCCCAAGGGTTGAATTGAGAATGATTTACAATAAGTACAAATTTGAACCGTGACAAATACATTGAAACACTCAACAAAAATATGTGAATTAATTAATAATTTCCAAAGGAAAAGGAGAAAAAATCCACATCAGGCGCGGATCCAGGGGGGCGTGGGGGGCGCATGCCCCCCCATTTTCATATTAAAAAAAAAAAAAAGAGGGAGAAAAGAAAAAAAGAGGGAGAGAGAGAGAAAGGGAGGGAGAAATGGGGAAGGGAAGATTTTGCTGCTTGGTATATTTTCACGCCCCCCCGTTTGGAAAATCCTGGATCCGCCCCTGCACATGGTATACAGTGAACGATTTACCTTGTATAGCATCGCAAAATGCAACACAAAATGTATCAGTTGCTACTCAAATTTTCATCATTTGCTCACTCAATAATTAGCATTTGGTGTGCAAACAATATGTCCAGTCTAAATATTGTTTATTTTATTACACTTCTTCACTGGCAGATATTACACAGATAAAAATTACAGGGAATAAATAGAATATATATATATTTTTTAAATGTATTAAAAAACAATAACAGACCGTAAATAAAGAATGTAAAAAAAAAAAAACCAAGTCGCCAGTGAGTGGCAAGATGGAACAGGTGACCAGCACCTCTACAGTGCCATCCTACCACAGTTAAAGGGGGAGGGTTGGGGGAAGGGGGAACGGGAAAGAGGAAGGGGAGGGAGGAAGAAGAAAACAAATTGCTGGACGAAATTGTTCCCTGGTATAACAGAGAGAGAAAACATCTATACAAAAACAATGCACATTAATCCTTAAAGAGGAAGGGAAATGGCCAATTCAATTTTGTGATGTACTCATTTTCCAATAGATAGAGTCAAAAATGTAGAGACCCATTTTTCTCAGAATGATGCCATCAGATGTTGACAAATTTTGCACTGGAAGGGTATCAAACACAATGGCAATTTACACCATTTTAATGTGAGGTTAGAGACTTGTAATTTTGTCCCCACTCACATGAGGACTCTATCTATTGGAAAATGAGTACATCACAAAATTGAATTGGTCTTTTACCTTCCTCTTTTAAAGATCTTTTAAAGAAAATCATCATGCAACACTTGCATAGAGGAAATTAAGCTCGTCAGTATGAAACATTCCAAACATAGCAGAAATTAAAGAGGACAACCCCGAGTATTTAGTGATCAAAGATATTTCGTCAGTTAAATGTTTTGCTCCTTGCCCTTTTATTTATATTAGTTTGTTTACTTACCCTTCTCATAATAGCAATAGCTTCTGTGGATAGGAATCTAGGATAGCGGACTTCATCATTAACGATGCTATCAAATACTTCCTCTTCATCATCACCGGGGAATGGAGACTATGGACAAAATAAATCATATAGCTAATCAGACTCTTGTCTACATTCACTTGGCCAGTGATCATGATGTGCAAACAATCTGTTAAAGGCAGGGTTCTGCCCAGGATTTCTTTAGTTCCTAGTACGGTTAAGTCAATTTCCTTTCGATCGAATACACACATGCGCCCTGCAGCTGTGCCTTGAATGTAGGCCTGCATAGTGTGCGCACGCCTTTACCGCCATGGGAAAACCCTTTACAGCATAACATCATCAACTACTCTGTAGTTCATTTTACCTTGTATTCAATGCCGTGGAATAGGATACGCAACACGTACACGATGAAACTGGTATCATGTTATATTCCAAGCGTAAAGCTACAGTCAGAGTGACTGGGAACCATTGTAAAATCAATGCAGGTTTCCGTTGGATTGTTGGATATAATGTGCGTCGTACAGGCGGGACAGATGCTCGATCCTGGATCATTAAAATAGACTCAAACCCATGCTCAAACCAAAGAAGTAGGCTACTTGAAACTTTGGATGAAATTTTTACTTGTAAATAATTTATTTTTACATGTTGTTCAAAATGTTTTGAAGGAAGTGGGCAAAAAAAGGGGGAAATGTGTGGTGGTCAGAAAAAAAGAAAAATCCGCCAGTGGTGGTCGGGGAATCACGAGTGCCGGGCGGGTTTTCCGGCACCGACCACCGTGGGCAGAACCCTGTAAAGGCAGGGTATGCCGGCACCGACCACCGTGGGCAGAACCCTGTAAAGGCAGGGTATGCTTTTGGTAATTGTCAAAGACCAGTATCATCAATTGGTAAATCCCAACAAATAACAAACCTGTGAAAGTTTGGGCTCAATTGGTCATCAAAGTTGCAAAACAATTATGAAAGAAAAAACCACCCTTGTTGCATAGAATTGTGTGCTTTCAGATGCCTTCTGAAGCATTTCTCAGATTCAATTTTGTTGTGGGAAAAATACCCTCTTTCTCTAAAACTACATTATTTCAAAGGGTGTCGTTTTAACAATGTTTTATACTATTAACAGCTCTCCGGTGCTTTTTACCAAGTAAGTTTTTATGGTCATTCATTTTTGGAGTAATTTCCAATGGTGTACCCTCCCTTTAATGGTGTATATATATCAAACAGATAGCGAGGACTTGGCAGTGAAGTCTGGCCGAGACATTTAGCCTTGAGCCAAAGAGACAACGCAGTGTTTTCTTTTCTATCAACGTTCTCCCTTAACAGTGGTCCGCTGGCCAAATGCCAGTTAAACAACCCGAGGACCAGTCAAAATTCACTCCAAGTGGTCCGTCTGGGAAGTTCAGCGTTGAAAAAGCATCCCTATTTAATATGAAATTTGGACTAGTGACAAACCCGACAGACCAGTGAAATGACAATCTTACTGGTCCTGTTGGCTGGTTACTGAAAAAGTTAAGAGCAAATCCTGTCTATTTCCCTAATTATATAGCAGACTGCACTCACCTCTCCTACGAGCATTTCAAATATAAGAACACCGAGTCCCCACCAGTCTACTGCCCTCGTATACGATGGCTCGGTCAAAACCTCAGGTGCTAGGAATTCTGGTGTACCACAGAAGGTGCTGGTACGATCACCGAAACCCATGCCTTCTTTACAAAGACCAAAATCAGCAATCTTCAGGAAGCCCTCTTGATCAAGAAGAAGGTTATCAAGCTTCAAATCTCTGTTGATCAAAAACACATCATTACACAAACCATAGTCAAGTCACACGCAAGGTAAAAAACAATTTCAAAACAATCAAAGAAAAAAGGTTAACTAAGAAATAGACACCCTGTTACTTCTTGGCCAAAAAACCCCCATCCATCCCTTGTTAATAGTACAAAAATTTGAAAGGAATCGACCAGATAACCTGTGACATCACATGTTTACAAGAGCCACAGAGCCTGGACTTCCTGCAGGCATGATTTGTACACATCTCAATGGAAGAAGACATTAAGTCTTATAATTTATGGAGACTGCACTGGCTGATTTTTATCTACTTTTGATATGAAGAAAGTGGGCACATCTTAAAACTATTCCTTTTTAAACTCTTGAATTTATGAGAAAATTATAACACAAAAAGGTAAAAAATTTCCCATATGACCAGGGAAATATCTTGCCTGCTAGAAAGGCGCTGGAATCTAAAAGGTATTATTTTTGGTAAACAAAGGTTACATGGTCTATAACACAAGTATTTAAACAAGAATCCTACCTGTACACAATATTGTTTTCATGCAGATATTGTAAGCCAAGTACAACACACGCCGCATAGAACCTGAATGTAGAAACAAAACAGAGATAACCAAAATTAAACATAAAAATGCCTTTAAAAAATTACTTCATTGTGGCCGAGCGGTCTAGTTCACCGCACCCAAGCTCTGGTGTTGCCAGCAGCTGAGTGTGGGTTTGAATCCCGGTCATGACACTTATGCCCTTGAGCAAGACAGTTAACGGTAATAGCTTTGTAAACAGTTGGGAAGGTAGTGCATTCTACCAGTCCACCAGCCAGGCTCCTAGTGGATGATACCCATGCCTACATCTCTCACATCTGCCATATCCTCACAGACTGTGAAGGGGGTAACCCTGTTTTAGCCCCAGGAGTAGGTGGCAGCATGCCCCTGGCAACATTCAATTTGGGTTGACAGCCCAAATCAGTTAGGTGTAGCCCTCACCCTGAAGTGGCCGTCCGGCCTTGTGATGTTAGGCGATATCTCATACAATTTTTTTTGGTTTTAAATGAATACAAAAAATGTACAAACTTAATCTTTCAAATTTGTAATTTTTAATATGTCCCCTTCTCTTTCCACCTAACTGCTGCAGTGTCTTAAGAACTTACACCGTCCGAGACTCTGAGAAGACATCTGTATGTATATGCATCATAAGATCACCACCGATAGCATACTCCATTACAAAGCAGACGTGGGCATCAGTCTGGAAGCAAGCAAACAAGTTGACAAGGAAGGGGTGTCTCATGCTGTTTGCCGTTTCAAAGATACGCTTCTCACACATCAAACTGAAAACAAGAAAAGAAACCCTTGGTTTAATAATACTAATAATAATATAGTCTTATATAGCGCACGTATCTACCAATAAGGTACTCAAGGCGCTTGAACAGACAAACAGTAAGTTTTTCCTGCAAGGTATGCAGGGCTACATTTTTGAAGTATGAGACCTATTCCTTTACATAGCACCATGTAATGGTTTACAAGGTGCTGTGGCGCAATATTAGTTTTAAATCACCCGGTTCAGAGAGGCGCTCTAGAGTCGTGCCGAACCAAATTATTGAATTTAGTACATGAAAAGTTTGACGTCTGAAACAGTTAAGGAGCGACTGGACGCGCTGAAGTCGAAAGATCGACTGTTGCAGTCGTTTGGAACTACTCTGGAGCGTCTTGGTTTCAGACGTCGATCTTGTCATGAGCCGAACGTTTCAGACGTAAAAAGTTTGACGTCTGAAACAGTTAAGGAGCGACTGGACGCGCTGAAGTCGAAAGATCGACTGTTGCAGTCGTTCGGAACGACTCTGGAGCGTCTTGGTTTCAGACATCAATCCTGTCATGAGCCGAACCTAACGTCAATGTTATGTGAAGTTTGCCTGTCTGAAACCAAAATTGATTTGGGTCGACCTAGAGTCGCTCCTAATCTATTTGGTTTGACGTGACTCTGGAACGCCTGTCTGAACCGAGTGTTAGGTATATAACTGGCTGACAATTCATGTATATTTGTATGACTGGCCGCGGTGCACACAACAACTGTGTAATGATGGCATTTTTATCTTTGTCACAACAATCCATTATTGAAGGATCAGAGAAAATTTCATTTAATTTCACTCCATTTATTCAGGTTGTGAAGCCAAGGACTCTCAGATTGAAGGATCAGAGAAAATTTCATTTAATTTCACTTCATTTATTCAGGTTGTGAAGCCAAGGACTCTCAGAAACGCAAACTTAATCACTGTACTAGCCAAGAAGCTAATTGAGAGAAGACAACGAATTAAGTTTCAGTTTTAGATGTGGGAGGAAAAACCCCAGAGAATTGTTCCAGGGAAAACCCATGCAATCAGGTAGGGACTGAAAACCCAATCCACGATGTGCCCCTGGCGTGATTCGAACCGGGGTCCTAGAGGTGGAAGGCGAGAAAAGATACCACTATGCCAACCCGACCACCCTTGCTCAGTTTGATAGCAACATGAGTATTAAGTAATGTTCTGAAACTATCAAACTCGCTCAATGTTGAAGATGAAAGTTAGAGTTGCAGCAGCAGGTGTGTAAACGATTCATTAAATTGATTCTGATCATCTTACCTCTCAACTTCTTCTCTGGCAATGATGTCACCTTTCTTGAGGGCCTTAATAGCAAATAATTCACCCGTGTTCTTATACTCAGCAAGAAGCACCTTGCCAAAGTGTCCTCGTCCAAGAACGCTGATACAGCGGAAGTTCTCCATACTGACAAAACTACTGGAACTACACAGAGAAGAAAAATATTGAAGATCAATCATACAAAAAACACCTGAACGTAGATTCTTACACTCTCCTTAAACCTTCAAAATTTTAATTCATCAGCAGGGATATATTAAAAGACATCGAACACAAATGCAGAATCTCTAGAAATACACAACTTATATTAAAATCATGGCAAAGATGAAATAACCAATTGACCCAACTGAACCAACTGACCCAACCGACCCAGTTAACCGAGTGACCAAACTGACCCAACCTAACCCAGTTGACTGAGTGACCTAACTGACCCAGTTGACCCATTGACCCAACTGACCCAGTTGACCGAGTGACCCGAGTGACCCAACTGACCCAGTTGACCGAGTGACCCGAGTGACCTAACTGACCCAATTGACTGAGTGAACCAACTGTCCCAACCGACCATGTTGACCGAGTGACCCAACTGACCCGACCGACCCAGTTGACCCAACTGACCCAGTTGACCCGAGTCACCCAGTTGACCCATTGACATAACTGACCCAGTTGACCAAGTGGCCCAACTGACCCATTGCCCAACTGACCAAGTTGACCAAATTAACCCAACATACCCAGTTGACCTGTTGACCCAACTGACCCAGTTGACCCATTGGCCCAACTGACCAAGTTGACCCAACTGACCCATTGGCCCAACTGACCAAGTTGACCCAACTGACCCAGTTGCCCAACTGACCAAGTTGACCCAACTGACCCAGTTGCCCAACTGACCAAGTTGACCCAACTGACCCATTGCCCAACTGACCAAGTTGACCAAATTAACCCAACATACCCAGCTGACCCATTGACCCAACTGACCCAGTTGACCAAGTGGCCCAACTGACCAAGTGGCCCAACTGACCAAGTGGCCCAACTGACCAAGTTGACCTAACTGACCAAGTTGACCCAATTAACCCAACATACCCAGTTGACCCATTCTTAATAAATTGTAACCTAACCAAAGTACAGACTAGCCTTTTGGGCCAAAAAAGCAAGACTGGAGGTTCAGAGACAAAAAAACCCACAATGGAACCACAACAAAGACATTCTGGTACTTAGCTCTGATGTTGATTTATTTACCTGATCTCATGCTGAGCTACAGCATTACTAGGTTGAGGTACAGTAGATGGTGATGGTACTATTGGTCTGGATTCGGACTCGGGGAGGTCTGGCGTTGGAGGTGCTGAGCCGGAACTAGGACTCTTCAGAAAATCAAATGCAGATAACACATCCTATTAATGGAAATGATATTGAAGGAATAGAATAGCATTGATTTTAAGGAAAAGAAGAGCATTGTTAGCATTATAAACATCCCTTTTATTAGAAAGTACCACTTGAATCATATCAACTTTTAACAACTAACAAAGGAAATTTCCTGTACATGTATATCATTTTGTGTCATTACAGACAAGTAGATTTGCTACAAGAATGCATTTATTTGGGGCTAAACAAAGACAAATTTACTAGAGCGGGATTTGAACTCACGACCTCCGGGTTAACATGCCTGTACTCTACCAACTGAGCTATCTAGCCCTATTTTGGCGGTCTCCCTATTTTGTCAATATCTTTGTTCGGGGGTGCCAGTCAGAAGCCATACAATTGTAAACTGCCGTGTAGCCATGGATCATACCCAATTACCGGCAGCCCGGGGATCACCTTAGGGGGATGCGACTTTCTATTTCAGTTATCAAATAATAAACCACAAGGGAAACTGACTGGGTAATTTTGTTTATGATTTGGAGTTGAACAAAGAAAAATTGACTGCATTTAACCAACTATACCATGGTCATGAACACACTCAGATCATGAAGGTGGAACAAAGTAAAACCAAATAGTTCAACACACTCACCCATAACAGCATATCAAAAAAGAAACACCCTAACCCAAAACACATCTTTGAATTAATTGATCAATCAATCAATTAATTATGATTCGACTCTTAATAAACACCTGTTGTATCCCGTACATCTGAATGGGGACACTGTGAGTGAATTGAGGAAGTCGATGCAATAATAATGCCAGACTGTGGCATAACTAACTGCTACAGGAAACGTGTGTGTAGCTTTCCTGATTTCAAGGTTATAATTCGACTTGATATCCTGCAATGACTACTAATTTACACATAAATACGACTGCAAAGCAATGTCTGATTACTAAAAAACAAAAAGAGGATGGGATGCTTTGGAGACAAGTCAGAAAAAGCTTTGCATAAAGTTCAAGATGAGATGCATGCCAAGAAAGAAGATAGAGAAATAGTAATGCGAAGGAAACACAGAAATGCAATTCAACAGAAACAAAAACTGTAACAACAATTATCATAATCACAATGACAGACAGATGTCTGCCTCTTTTTAGTTATATAAGGTCAACAAACAGTAATCAAGCACATCAAATAACAAACTGAAAACAAGTTTGAGAAGTGACTACCAGAGAGTAAGACAGACAAATGTCTGCCCTAAAGCTTGTCATATTTTAAGGACAATAACAAGTAACCACACATGTAAATGACATATGGTATTTCAGGCATTGCATGGTGAGTTATCAATGTGTATTCGGTTTGCGATAACACCATGTGTATATCTACCTAGCTGTGTAGATTTTGTTCATTGAGAACTTGTCTTGCTATGTATTCTACTGCCGCGGAGTAGATTTTGGAATGACAAAATGAAAACACATAAATGACAAAAAGAAAACACAAAACTACTATGGGATTTGAGGCATTGCATGGTAAGGTATCAATGTATTATTCGGTTTGCGATAACACCGATTTTGTTCTTTGAGAACTTGTCTTGCTATGTATTCTACTGCCGCAGTAGAAAACACATGAATGACAAAATGGAAACGGATCTTACCTCTAGCTCATTCTCGGGTACCCTCCTCTTATCCCCTTGATCACCGTTCGTCTTCTTGGGAGACATCTCCATATTCTGATTGATCTCAGGTAGTTCCCCATCGAAGCTCAGCCTCTGTATCGGAATAGCAGGTCTCTCTCTCACTGGTGGAGCTAACGAAGGAGGTAGAGACCCCAGCCCAGCAGGGCTGAGGGTGGATGGCGATGTACAGTTTGGAGGGATGGCTCGTTTCATTAGACGACCCCAAGTGGCAACATTTATATTCATCTGGTTGGCTCGGAGGAAGTTTTTGCCTGAACAGAAAACAAAATTAGACATGTTAAGTTTTCCTCTTTCTGTGTTTATACAGTGTTTATCAATAATAATAATAATAATAATAATAATAGTGGCTTCTTATAAAGCGCTCAAATCCATCACTCAGTGACGCTCATGGCGTTCCAACATTTTTACCCCTGATCACTGGGCCATTTATTTCATTACTTAAACCATCTCAGCTCCCTTGGGAGTATACAGCCTGTGCTGCCAAATATGTAGCACACCAAGCTAAATCAATCACAAGAACCAACTCTGCCCTCACAGGAACCCATTTACCCCAGGGTGAAGAGAAGCAATTATAGTTAAGTATCTTGCTCAAGGACACAAGTGTAATGACCTGGGTTCGAACCCACACCTTGATGACTCAGCCACCGGAACTTGAGTCCGATGCTCTAAACCGCTCGGCCACGACACGCTATATCATTTCCCTTGAACCTTTTTGGAGTCTGTAAATTTGGTGGACTAACAATCACAAGT
Organism: Plazaster borealis; assembly: GCA_021014325.1. NCBI lineage: Eukaryota > Metazoa > Echinodermata > Asteroidea > Forcipulatida > Labidiasteridae > Plazaster > Plazaster borealis. Next base: position 5,866,075 of record CM037456.1, on the reverse strand, counting down.
GTTTCAGTCATTGTTGAAAAGATTTCACTCCACACATCAGAATGCGATGAATCAAACCATTCAATCAAGCCATGTCAAATCAAGTGCAGTACAGTAGATATAACTGATCAAGACTTGTGAGTGTACTGTTTTGTACCTTTGTATTTGGGGAATATCTTTCGTTGACGCTGAAGTTTAGTTCTCCTCTCAATGCTAGGATTAAAGAATGTAATCTGCAAAAGAAAAAAAAGGAAATGTCACTACAATTAAACCACAGGCAATTATTAAATAAATAATCCTTAAACAAAATCACATTCACTCTTTCAGTGCCCGCTTCTTTTTGGGTTTTGAACCTAAAATGCCCAGCTTTTTGAGGTTTTTCGAAAAAATAATAGTAATAATAATATCTTTCACCAAACAAAATGTATCTTGCTGATTTGTGTTGCCTTGGTACATTCCAAAGTCAATAGTATTTCTCATTAGAGTGAAAATGCCCTCTTGTGAATACATGTATATTATGGGTCGTACATGTGCAATTGATGACACTTTTTGAGTACATAAAATAGATCGTACATGTACGACCTTGGCACTGAAAGAGTTTAAAAGAACAAGAAGGTATTTGATGGCAAATGAAATTACTTGGTTCTTGTTTTCATCAAGGATGTAAAACGTACCTCAGCAAAGAGCATTCCTGCAGGTTCTAAGTTAAGACAGAGTCCGTGTCTCTGGTTATCAAGGAAATCTTCCAGTCTTAGGAACTTCACAGCACATAACGACCTCCAGTCTTTGTATAGTACAGAGATTTCCAGCTCTCGAGACTAAACGGAAAAATAACACAATAAACATTACAGGCCTTGAATTTGGGGTGGAAATCCACACGACAACAGGGCTTGTGGCTCAAAATGTTTACTGGACCAGAATTCTTTTAACAAGACAAGAATCAAAATAAGAAACAAACTTCCTGACCCAGTTTAACATGCATTTAAGATAACTGTTTTTATTTAAACAAGCGCTAAGACATGTAAGGGAAGATTTATTTCATTTGCCTTATGGGTATTAAGTATACTTCATTATGTCATTACTCAGTAGAATTGAATGGTATTTTATCAGACTCAAAGTCAACATTTGAACATGTTATTTTTTGTTCAAGATGTTACAGTCAGGTATTATTCTTCATTAATATTCAATTTAAAAAATTAAGAACGCTCAAACGTTTACTGGCCCAACACCAAAACTACTGGCTTCGGGCCTGTGGTCCAGTGTAAAATTTTTAAGCCCCTGCATTATGGCTACTACACACAAATACCAAGCAGGACACAAGTAATTGAGATATTCTCCAAATATTATGCAAAAGTTACAAACATACCTTATCTAGTTCCACACTAAATCTCTGACTCCAACACTGGTTACTGATGGGTTTAAATGACGTCTGCGCTACCGAAACATTGTCTAACTTCAAGATGGCACCGATGTCATCTTTGAAACAAAAACAGAAATTAAAATTAAAATATCACAAGTTAAAGGATGATTTTGGGTTGAACACAGAAACATTGACTAGAGTTGGATTTAAACCATCGAACTCTGGATTAACGTGCCGGCGTACAACCAACTGAGCTATCTAGCCCTATTTTGGCGGTCTCTCTATTTTGTTTTGTTAATATCTTTGTTCGGGGTGACAGTCAGAAGCCATGCAATCGTTAGCTGCCGTGTAGCCAGGGATTACACCCAAGTTTACGATACAACCTTTGAAGTGGCAGCCAGGGGATCACCTTAAGGGGATGGGCACCCCCGAACAAAGATATCAACAAATTAGGGAGACTGCCAACAAGGGGCTAGATAGCTCATTTGGTAGAGCACCGGCACCTTAATCCGGAGGTCATTGGTTCAAATCCCGCTTTAGTCAATTTATCTTTGTTCAACCTAAAATTATTTAAAATTTACCCAGTCAGTTTCCCTTGTGGTTTATTACTTGATGAAACTTAAAGGATGATCAATAATTGCTTACAGTTCAGTGTTTAAAGTCCCAAGTAAGAAATATGATATCCTGACACCAGGCTAAAGATTCAGATCAGAGGGTTTGTTTGTTTGTTTGTTTGTTTGTTTAGGTGATCTTCCCATCAAGGGAACTCGGCAAACTCCCACAAGGGGATAAAAATGCCAAGCTGGCAACAGCCAATCTCTCTCACACAAATATTGGTTTAACGTCTATGATTATGAATTGCACAAATCAAGAATTTGTGATTCAGTAACTAAACGACCAAACTTGTTCTAGTCATTGTGAAATCAGCGGTTAGCTTGGTAGGATTCAAACCCACAACCTTGTGATTGCAAGTCCTGCAGTCTAACCATTTGACGGGGTGGCAAATCTTCTTGGGGTACAAACTGCTTAAAAGTCAACATCCAAGGGTCAAAACTAACATCTTTAAATCCGAGGGTCTAGTTGGCAACTTACTGGATAGATCATCCCGTCTTGTACTGTATGACCTGCTGCTCGTTCGACCATGAAATGATGTCTTGCCCTTCAGAAGTCCTCTACTCTCCCCTGGACTGAACGCTCCTCCTGATATTGAGTTGGACTTGGCTCGGTTTGGGATGGATTCTATCAGGTCTTGACAGCCCATTAGACGTACCTCTAGTCGGCCTGTTAGGGCAGCTGGCTTAGGGAGGGTTCCATAGGACTGGAAAATAAACACCAAACATGAGATGATGATTTCATGACGTAACAATGACAAAAAATTAGGTAGTTTTGTTTCAATAATGCCAGTTTAACATGTTGCCTAAATAACTTATAACAAGGGTTTTTCTCTGGGCCCTCCGGTTTTCCTCCCGGAAAAATCAAACAATTTTGATCTCTGGCTGGACTCTGTGTTCGTATGTGGGTTGATGTGGCTGGCTGCCGTAGGCACCCTTGCATGCCAGCAGCTCGAACACGTAGCCGCGTCTTTCGCAATTCAGCTTCTCAGTTGCAAGTAAGGATGATGAGCCTCCCAAATTATTAATTCTTATTATTAACATCACACACCAATAAGATATAACTTTTGGCCAGCATGCTGTTTTCTCATGACCGAGTCACAATATAAACTCCTTGAACCGGTGCCCCTTCAATAAACTTTCTGTACATTTTCCCAAATTAGAAACAGTGGCCTCACCTCTTCACAAATTTCAAGGAATGTGTCTTTTTTAATTATTTAATTTTAAATTTTATGAGATATCACCTAAAATCACAAGGCTGGACAGCCACTTCATGGTGAGGGCTACACTTAACTGATTTGGGCTGTCGACCAAATTAACTGTCACCAGGGGCACAGTGCCACTCCTAGGGCTGAAACAGGGTTACCCCCTTCACAGTCCGTAAGGATGTAGGCATGGGTATCATCCACTAGGAGCCTGGCTGGTAGAGCAGAATACCCATACCTTCCCAACTTTTTATGAAGCAATTATGGTTAAGTGCCTTGCTCAAGGGCACAAGTGTCATGACCAGGATTCGAACCCACACTCTGCTGCTTACACCACCAAAGCTTGGGTTCGGTGAACTAGACCGATAAATCCATGGTTAGTATCCAACTCACCAATGACTTTCCACTAGCGAGCTCATCTCTGATTTGCTGCATTTTGTCGATGTGATCGGGAGGCAACTCTGTTATTCTCTTCTCCAAGGCTAGTCTCAGAATATCCAACTTATGGGCAGACTCCACCATTCCCTTCTCAGCCTTCACACACAAACCAAAACACCGATGTTAGGTAAAGTACATTTGAGCAGCATTTTCAAATCATTTTGATGCTACAATCCCGGCCAAAATGCTTGGGCCACCTGTTCCTAACGTTACAATAACCATTCCCTGTCTGACAATAAACATTCTCTCCCCCATCCCTCGTCCCCCCGCTCAATGTTGACTGGAACGCAGAAGACCATGCAACAATGTGATTTAACATTTAAAGGGGGCAGGGGGGCCCAACGAGATATGGCTGGGATTGTAGGCTAGTCTCAGAATATGCAGCTTATGGGTAAACTCCTTCACACACAAACCAAAACACCGATGTTAGGTGAAGTACAATTGAGCATCATTTTCAAATCATTTTTATGCTAGGCTAGTCTTACAATATGCAGCTTATGGGTAAACTCCTTCACACACAAACCAAAACACCGATGTTAGGTAAAGTACAATTAAGCATCATTTTCAAATAATTTTTAGACTTTTGAACAACTTTACAAGCCATACTACAGCCTTACATTTTGGCACAATGCATTTCAATGTATCCACGCTTAAACGCCCCTACTCTTAGTGCTACTTTCTCTTTAATGTTGGTTGTTTTTGCAGAGCAGCGCCATGAGCGCCGCTTGCGGCGGATACCGGCGCTTTAAAAGTTTCCATTATTATTATTATTATTCTTAGTTACATTTTCCAGAAGTCTGGTCATGTGGGGTGTATTAACATGCAAAAAGACCCACTCTGTGAACTAGCGAATAAAAGCACATTGTTGTGTAAAAGTTCTGTATGAACTGTGCTTGTTGTGCGGGGAACTATCAAATCAACTGTTTTCTTTTGCGCGTATTGTTTTTATGTTTTTTGGCAAGGACAGATTGTGCCGTGTGCTTGGCAAACCAGGCAAATGCGTGAGAGTTCAGGCAATGTATCAATTTTAAGTTAGCTGGTTCGCGCAAGAAAACAACATAATGCAAATCATAAAGCCGAACACCAACCAAAGTATCTCCATTTATGTTATGTTACTTTTCAATGCTCAGTCTGGTTCTTGCAAATTTGCATTAATTATTAAATATGTGTGTAAGAGATTAGGTCCCATGCAAATATTGAACAGCCTAAAGAATGGCCCTTGAACATACTAGAACAATTCTTCAAATATCGGCGAAAGAAAAATCACAAATTCTGATGATTTTTTACCATTTTCCATTGAAAGTATTTAACCTTGGTTGGTGACTGTCCGCTGTTAATGGACCTCACCTTCGGCTCAGTCCATTAACAGGGGCCAGCCATCAACCCGGTCATTAACACACAGTGAAGACTGGCTCCTCACACTGTTATTGTCTAATTCAAAACCACAGTGGATGGTATTGTATCGACAGACAGTAGGAGGGTTAAAAATGAAAGTTACAATTTAAGCGCATGTTTAACTACACACGAAATCAATCAAATATGACAATTTCAGTCCATCACTTATTTATTAAAGCAAATGTACATCATTGGTAATTGTTTAAGACCAGTATCCACACTTGATGTGACCCAACATATACATGAAATAACAAACCTGTGAAAGTTTAAGCTAAATCGGTATTCGGAGTCATGAGAAAACAGTGAAAAAACGCATTATATATTTCCACTGTTTTCAAACGGATTTTATCACCAGTGATAAAGACTAATTGTTTTACTTATTTCCTAAAAACTATAGCATTTCAAGCAAATCTTTTTCAAGGGAAGTTTTCCCACAATGACCATCTTTATACCATGTAAGTTAGGTGCAAATCTGCGAACATCTATATTTTCAACCTTACCAATGTTATACACACCCTTAAAGTATAGAGAAAATAACATATTTGAATATTATTTCACATTTTACATGTTTAAATTTCCCTTTTTACTATCTGGCAGTTTGTAACATCTTATTCCTCTCATTACTCAAACATCAAATACAAGATTCTATTGATATCAGACTATGAGCTTACCTCGGCTAATCCTTTCTTATCGGATGATCTACTTTCACTCAGCATCTTGGTGACATTCTTAAACCCTTCCACGACAGCGAGTTCAATCTTAAAATGGTGTCTTAATTCCTCAATCCTGAACTCTAGAGGGCTTAGCTGTAAATCAGCTGCAGACGCTCTGCGATATCCTGAAAAAAAAAAAGACAAAAAGTAGTATTTGGAAGATAATTTTTTTGCCAACACTTGCTGAAAATATCTCTACTAGACCAAAAACAGTTACAGGGTTTGCCCTTAACTTTTTTAGTGACTGGCCAGCAGGACCAGTTAGCTTGTCATTTCACTAGTCCATCACCTTTTTCACAGGTCCATATTTTAATTGAAATAGGGATGCTTTTCAACACTGAACTAGCCAGTCGGACCACTTGGAGTGAATTTTGACTGATCCTGTGGTGCTTTAACTGGCATTTGGCCAGCAGACCACTGTTTAAAAGGGAGAACGCTGAGATACAGTGTAAATGTACGTGTACCTATATATGCATAATAGGTTTGACCTTCCACTTCAAATTACAACATTACTGTTTATGGCCTTTCACTTCTAACGAGACTTGACACAATGCACATTAAAGCTCACTTTCAATAAGTTCTTTCTATTCTGTCACCATTGTGAAGCCTCAATGATAAGACCCAGTACTAAAATACACCAGCTGATTGTCCTGGGTTTTTTTCAAAAAGGAGGAGGATAATGGCTTTTTTATTATTATTATTATTTTTTTTTTAAGGAGGAAAGAGCCAGACTAAACATTTTCTGGCTTTGTAAAATTTAGAAGACTAAAAATGGGTAAATTAAAACAATCGTTGAAAGAATGGTGCTAAGATGAAGCGAAATACATATATGAACAATTTAGTTTTGGGGTGGACAAAAATAAAAAATAATTTAAAGGATGCGACTTCAAAAAAGGATTACGACGGGGACAATCAACTGGTGGTTTTGGTCTACTTGCCCTGAGAACAAAATGTTTAAAATGGCACTTCATGAAGTATATATCCTGGCCTAACTCAAGCCATCATAGCAGGAAGCACACATGATATTTACAGTATGGTCAGTATAAAATTACTCTTAAGCATGGCCCCAAAATGAACAAGCAGAAACCACAATGTCCAATGTTCAAGTTACAATGTATAAACCACAGAGGAAACTGACTGGGTAAATTTGAAAAATAATTTGGGGTTGAACACAGAAATATCCAATGATATTAACATTTGGTAAAATAAACAAGAATCAATGTAACTAATAAGCCATACACATCCTTATCAATACTTGGTACTCACCCACAAGACAAAAAATCATGGTGACTTTTGTTTCTTTGTCCAACAAAAAACACAGCTCAAGACCAAATGACTGTACACGGCGTGGTCAAATATAAGCAATAAACAAGCACACACATGTACAACTAGTCACTCAGCAAGCAATTACAGATAGATGACCAATGACCATGACTTTTCTGCACAGTACATACACGTAGAGATCTATGTGACTGAACTGAACCAAACTGGAGTTTGTTTTTAGAGTATGCAGCAAGTTTTATAGCAATAACCAATCAGTCTTGGCGGTAGAAAAAGGAATTCACTCCTTGCTGTACATGTAAATGCAGTGTCTCAACTCTCAACCCTGTAATGCGTTAAACATGTGGTGTGAAGCCAGTCAGCCACAGAGAGAGCAGCAGTGAGAGCGAAAAGCCAACAACACATGCATTGTTTTCACCACATGTGGTTTGGTTTGTACACAAGCAAAATAGCCAATGGGCAGGGCAACTCCAGGCTACTGTTTGTATAATAATGTGTGACTCATAATCAATCAGCATAATGGCCAAACAAAACATTGACTTGTTTCTTGGAGGGGGAGTGGTTTTAATTGTTAAAAGACTTTTCTATCTTTGCAAGGGGCATGTTTTGAATGGAAAACAGCTTGAAATCGTTTGCTCATGAATAGAAAAGTAGTAACTTAACTCAAGCGAATTTACCTAAAAATGACAGAGTAAAATAAAAACTTTTGTTTTTAATGAGAGAAAAAACCCTTGTTTGGACTTGCATGTATTGTAAAATTCCAAAATTATCTTTTCCTTATAATTTTAGGGCTGGATTTGTGTAATAAAAAATATAAAAAACAGTGAAAGGTCAATTACATGTATTTTGCATTTAAACTTGCTACAATTCTGTCAAAATCTCTAAGATCTGCTACACTAAAATTGAAGTTTAACAACCAAGCACACTGAGTTAAAATGAAACTACTATTTTGATTTGAAAATCTACAATTTTCAAGGTAATCCCTGAAAGGTTTTGTCAAAGTGTGTAAGATTACCAAACCACATTGACTAATTAATCACTAGCTTAGGGGGTTATTCCTATCCCCACAGTGCCCTTGCAGACAATGGTCGTTTGTTACTGAGAAAAGAGTCATGAGTAATGAAGTGTGAATTTCTACTCAATGCTGATTCAAATGTTTGAGTGAGTGCACATACAGATTAACAAAATTAAAGGGTCTGTATACGTTTGGTAATGACTCTGAAAATTAATGGCAATACAAACTTACTTGGTAAGAAGTACAGCAGCTTTGGATAGTATGTAATATGAATTTTGAAAAACTTTTCACTTCGAAGTACTGCGGTTATTGAAAAATATATCACTTTTTATCACCAAAATGTTTAATCCGAGAAGCGTTATCTCAGCAGAGTATTCTTCCTGCATGGACAAACCGCTCCAGATTTTCAGCAATATCTCAAAAACGCTACCAACTTGTGAAAATGAAATTTTCAAAAAGGTTAGTTTTATGGTATATATCTACAACTATATAGGATTGAAACAAACAGTGGGTTACAATTACCAAACGTATACAATCCCTTGTCAACCATGGCCTAATCAAAGAACCTCATGATCTGAATATTGGAGACTTTTATGGAATATATAAATGAAGACTCTTGATGATTATTATATTGGACAGTGGACAGGCATGATATTTGGCCCTTGGAAAAAAGTAGTACATTTTAAAAGGGATGACATACATGGACATGTACATATATGTGCAATGTACATACATGTAGAACCCATGCACGACAGGGTTTAGAAACTTGGGGAGATATAGCGCCCTCATGTGCTAAACCCCTAAACATGATCAAATTGTAACAACAGTTTTTAACCTCTGCATCAGCTGCTAGACATTGGCATGTGTGGTTTTTTATACATGTACTTTACGATAATAAGAATGAATTTGCACAAACATGGGGAGTACTAACCACAAAAGGGAATGAGGTATTTTGAAATTTTATCTGGCTTGAGATTCTGTATCAGTATTCACGATCAAGTTCAATTGAAATTTGACATGAAATCTGTTTACATAAAAAATGATAGAGTTTGTCTTTATTCCATAATGCAACAAAACCAGGAAGGAAAAACAACATTGGAAAGCAGAGTAATGAGCGCAATAAAACAATGCACTGCTGATGATTGTAAAAGAAAGCACTAATAAGAGAATATTGAACTACAATCAACTCTTCGAAGTTCTCGCCAAGCGATGTCTGGCAATGCTAGATAGAGCTAAACATGATGATAATCATAATGAAATTAATCATTGAGAGATATATATTTCCGACTCAAATACCCTGTTTATATTCCAATAACCAAGTCTTACAACTTTTATAGTGTTAAAGGGATTGTATACGTTTGGTAATTGGAACCCACTGTTTGTTTCAATCCTATATATAGTTGAAGATATACCATAAAACTAACCTGTGAAATTTTCACTTCAAAAGGTTGTAGTTTTTTTGAGATATTGCTGAAAATCTGGAGCGGTTATGTCCACGCAGAAAGAATAATCTGCAATTGGAATACACAATCTGAGAAACGTCACTGCAGTAACACATCTCAGATTCAAATTTGGGGGGATAAAAATTGCTATCTATTTCCATAGCCGCAGTACTTCAAAGTGAAAAGTTTCTCAAAATGCATTATACTATCCCAAGCTGCTGTACTTCTTACCAAGTAAGTTTGTATTGCCATTAATTTTTAGAGTCATTACCAAACGTATACAGACACCAGGGTCTTCCCCCTGGTGGTCGGTGCCGGAAAACCCGACCAGCACTTATGATTCCCCGACCACCACTAACAGAATTTTTTTGTTTTCCGACCACCACACATTTTCCTTTCTTTTTTTGCCCATTTCCTTCAAAATATTTTGAACATCGTGTAGAAAAAATTATTTACCAGTAAAAAGCTTCATCCAAAGTTTCGAGTATCCTACTTCTTTGGTTTAAGTCTATTTTAATGATCCAGGATCGAGCATCCCTCCCGCCTGTACAGCGTTGTCACTACCGGTCGGGCCTGCCGGCACTCGGAGATTCCCGACCGGCATTTTCCTTGCTAACAGCTTTACCGACCGGCACTATTTCGACCGGCAATGCTGAATATTTCATTACTTTGTCATCAGAAGCCAACAATAAATTCCAGTATTTATGACAAAATACATCGCGTTTCGTTTTAATATCCATTCCTGACAGTCCCTGACAATTTCTCACAAATACTCACTGATAACTTCTCATTTTCGTGCGTCTTAATTTATTTTGTCCCGGTCTGGTTGTACCGTATCAACTACCGTGCAAATATGCAGCAATGTGCTACGTAACGTCTACCTTATTCGCGGACTGCAACTTTTCACGTGCAGTAGTTCCGCCCCAACTTGACAATCACCCAACTATAGTTGGGATCGCAGTATCTCATTGCAGTGAGGTTACCGTCAGAGCTCTATGGGCTATCCCAACTATAGTTGCGGCTCCCCAACTGTATCACTCAAGGTGCTATAGTTTGGGCGATTGCCAAGTTTGGCAGTGACGGATCTTTTCAGCAATCACAGTCGCTCAGACATTTTACTTGTAAAATATAACAATAAGTACCGTAGTAGAGGTCAAACATTTTAAGAAATTCAGGAATCAGGTTATTCAATTTAGTTGATTAAGAAAACATTTATAAAATATTATGAGACAAGTTTAGAATCTTCAATAAATCGGACAAACTTGGCAGCATGGGGTAAACTTACCTATTGAATAATAGAATAATCCTGTACAATGAACGAACGAAGCTTGGCAGGCTCAACACGCTATCGCCGTGTTGCCTCGATCTTGTTGTATTTTCTGTATCTTCATGGTTCGTTCATCCATGGTTCGTTTGGCGCCTTAAGTTTTAAGGCATAAGGTAGGGGTGGTGGTGGTGCCATTTCGTTAAGTAAATATTTTGTTAAAAATTTGATAGAAATTATAGCAATTGTCATTGTCTGCTATGATGTATTGTTTCATCAAAAGAGATGCTTACTGCAATGGCGTCCATTGCAACGCTCACTTCACATTTTTAGCGTGAATTTTACCATCTTGAAAAAAAATTCCGACCGGCACTAAATTTGGGCTAGTGACAACACTGCGCCTGTACCATGTACATTATATCCAATGAAACTCGCATTGATTTTGCAATGGTTTCCAGTCACGCTGATTATAGCTTTACGCTTGGAATAACATGATACCAGTTTCATCATGTTGCGTACCCTATTCTATAGCGTTTAATACAATGAAAAATGAACTGCATAGTAAGCACCATGCTATAGATGCTGTAAATTGTTTTCCCATGGCGGTAAAGGCGTGCGCGCACTGAGGGCCTACATTCAAGGCACAGCTACAGGGCGCACGTGTGTAAACACTCCGTGCACGATCGAAATGAAATTGACTTGACCGTACTAGGGGAAACATTTTTCCGGCACTAAAGAAATCCTGGGCAGAACCCTGAGACACTATAACAACCTTTCTTACCAAGATCTGTGCCATCAGCGTTTGAGGAGTCACCAAGGAGACTATTCCCAGCCATCTGCTGTACTTTAATTATCTCCATCTTAATCACTTCTATCTTCACTTTACTGTCTTGTAACATCTGCTGAGCCTCTGCCAATAGCTTCCGATCCTTCCCCCCAGAGGTGTACATCTGAATCATGTTCTCGGCACCCTGCTTCACTTTCATTTCAATTGCTAGTTGCTTCTCCAGAGCCATAACACGACTATTTGGAGTAGGGCCGGTGCGTAGGGCCCCCGTGTCATCCGATGTCGACCCATCTGATTTCACTGGGGACATGGGGCTTGCATGGTCCCCTGTAGATAGGAATAGACAATTCAGATTCATGGTTAGAAAGATGAATTAACAAGGCTTAATGGGGATTTAAGGGTATACCTCAAGTATGTATAATAACACCCATTCTCAGTGTTCTCCAACTTTGAAAATTAAAGGTTGGCACTGGGGTGCCACAGAAAGGGTGGTGCGTGAAAGTTTTTTTTACATGTTGGAGAACCTGTGTACTAGTACTTTATAAAAATCAACTAAAGTACATAAAAGTTGGTACAATTTACAGAAAACGACCTGTGCAAACTTTTTAGTTTGAATGCATTCATTTTGGGAGAAAACGAACAAACATGTATGTAATGCATTCACTATCATCATAGCTATTGAAATGTGTAATTGATGTCAACAAATGGAAATAACTCGCAAGCTAGTGATTCAATGCCGGTTATATGCAGCGAACTAAGTCTTCAAGACAGTACAACTGGTGTCCTCTACATTTAGGCAAGTTTTTAACCTTTTTCAGGACAGACATTTCGTCTCAGTGTAGTCTTGAAACCTTGAGTGTTACATTAAGACCTCTGCACAGTCTAACAGATGAGTCATAAGTTGCGTTATTACTGCTCTCTCGGTCTCAGTCTCGAGTCACACTGGAAATGAAAACTGATGACGAAGAAACTTTCAGTTTGGTAACCCCGATGGCTTCTCTGATGTACAAGTGAAACAAAGATGATAATCTAAAAACAGCATGCCCACACACAACAAATCACTACCAAGTACATGAAGAAACACTAGCAAGGTTTTAGCCAGTATTCGGTAAAAGGGTGTCAAAATTTGCTGGAAATTTAAAAACTGGATTTCCAAATTGTTCACTAACAATACATTTACATGTAAATGACAGATACAACAGGGTGTCCAAATTTAAAACAGGTTGTCCAAAAGACACCCAGACACCCCTCTGGCTAACACTATGAACATTGCACACTAGTGGAGCAAGCAAAATCCACGTGCACATTTTCAAGTTTCAAGGGTTCATATTAAGGATTCTCACGACTTCAGACTTAAACAGGCATCCCCCGGAAAACTTTCCATGCAATGAATACACAGTGGGTTTAACCAATGCCCTCCGCTGATACGAATCACAGGGCTCAATTTCATAGAGCTGCTTTTAAAAGCAGAAAATATTGCTTGACAATTTTCCGCTAAGCAGAAATGAGCAGGATACCAGTCACAAATTGTACTTGTGACATGGTAGTTTGGCTGGTAACCTTATTCTGGTAAGCATAATTTTGTTATGCTTAGCTACTTTATGTGCTTAAGGGTGTGACAACATTGGTAAGATTGAAAATATAAATGTTCACAGATTTGCACATTTACTTGTAAACATGGTATAAAGATGGTCATGGTGGAAAACTTGCCTTGAAAAAGTTTTGCTTGAAATGCTTTAGTTTTTAGGAAATGAGTAAAACAATTAGTCTTTATTACTGGTGTTAAAATCAGATGTTTGAAAACAGTGAAAACACATGGGGTTTTCACTATTTTCTCATGACTCCCAAGAATGATGTAGCTTAAACTTTCACAGGTTTGTTATTTTTTATGTATATGTTAGGTCACATCAAGTGTGCATACTGGTCTTTGACAATTACCAATGTAGTACATTTGCTTTAAGCAGCTCTATGAAATTAGGCCCTGCATATCTAGCAGGACAACAGGTCCCTCAACCCTTACATGTATTGTATGCCTTCATTCTAAACCTAAAGTTGATTTCTCTAGGGTAGATTGAGTGATATAATCTCCCTTCCTCCATGATCTGACTCGTTACCGCATGTACGATGAGACAGTCTACAGTAAAGACACCTCAGTCAATGGATTCTATTTAGTCCCTGCAAAGCAAGGACTATTCAGCCCTAAGGGTGTGTTCTATAATAGAACTCACTGCAGAAAAAAGTACAATTACATGGAATGGTCTTTTTGTTTGATTTGTCTACAGTCAGTGACTGCTTTGCCATACAACAACCCTAGATTTCCCTTCACTGTGCAGCTTGATGCTATTCAATGGGACTTGGGATCGGAGTCACATGACCATTGCTTTAAATGTACTTACACAGTAAACAGCATAAACAATGTACACGTACATTGGTGTACATGCATACAATCATGTATCGAGTGTACATGGTATACATGTACACTTGCACATGACTAGTTTGAAGTATTATAAATTACACAACACATGTAACATCAAAACAAACAGCCTACATGATGTACATATGTAAATGACTAATTATGTCTGTTTGTTATTTAAAGGGACACGTTGCCTTGGATCGGACGAGTTGGTCTAAAAAAAGGCGTTTGAAACCGTTTGTTATAAAATGCATGGTTAGAAAGACATTATAAAAGTAGAATCCAATGATCCACACAAATATGCCTCGAAATTGCTTGGTTTTCCTTTTACTTTGCGAACAAACACGTTCGGCCATTTTGTGGAGTCAAAATGTTGACTCCACAAAATGGCCGACCGTGTTTGTTCACGATGTAAAAGGAAAACCACGCAATGTCGAGACACATTTGTGTGGATCATTATATTCTACTTTTAAAACATCTTTCTAACTGTATGAATTTGATAACAAACGGTTACAAATGCTTTTTATAGACCAACTCGCCCGATCCAAGGCAATGTGTCCCTTTAATTATGTGTACAAATGTAAATTGCATCTACATGTACTTCATCATTCAAGTACATTACAAAGTATGTACTTGTACTATATCCTGTATCTGTACACTGTAGCTACAGAGAATAACCAACTAACAAACATCATCATTCACAACAGTATGGTAACACCATGGAGGTACATGTAGAATTAGATTCTACCTCCATGGTAACACTAACTTCAAACATTGTCAAACTTGTACATGTACATGTACATGTACCTACATGTACATGTATGGACATGTACATGTACTGCCTCACAGAACTGAACTGCACAATAAAATGTAAGCTGAACTGGTGAATGGTGACCTCTGCCCCCCTGTTCTATTGCAGTAATGAATCATCTTTCATGAAGTCAAACAAACTATAATGACAGTGAACATTTGTGTGGATTGGGTTGTTTGCTCCATTATGTACACACCCTACTAAGTATTCTAGTATGGTTGGCATGCTGCCTTGTAATACACAAACAATGTAAATTGCATAAAGCTAAAATTTGTTGTCAGCAGCATTATACAAGTAAACAGCCTAATGTTTTATGCCATCATCTGTATCTGTCTGCAACAAAATATGAAACATGTTTACACTTCATTGTACTGTTGGATACTTGTAGGTCTGTGACAGCATGGAGTGAAAGTTAGACCCAAGAAAAAGACTGCAATATTTTTGATTTCCTCGGGGAAGTGAACAAGGAAGTGGCACAGTTTTAACCTACTTTGAAAAACCTCATTTACATAATGATCTGAACTGCTGAGCAATGCTTTCCACAGGTGAATGGGTATCATCATAATCTTCCAGATACAGAAATCTTGTCATAATGCAATGTGACATTTGTCAGATCAATTATTTACATTCACAATCCTTGAACTTTACCAAGCCAGGGCAATTGCCTTTATTGCCTCTCTTGAAATATTCAAACAACAGTTTACATTTTCCTCTGAAATGTGTTCTCTGAGTAGGATATTGATTTGCCCACTTGAGAGGCAAACTCAAGGCAAAATTCTGGAAAAATGTACATGACATCTACGAATGCAGAATGCCTGAAGCATCACAGCATCAAAGCCAA
Source organism: Plazaster borealis (assembly GCA_021014325.1). Lineage (NCBI taxonomy): Eukaryota > Metazoa > Echinodermata > Asteroidea > Forcipulatida > Labidiasteridae > Plazaster > Plazaster borealis. The sequence continues at coordinate 5,850,520 of CM037456.1, read as the reverse complement.
TGTAATAGTATCATACTAATGACAACATAACCTGGCCACAAGATAAAACAACCCAACTGAGAGAATATTCACTCACAAATACTGCACATTTATTCAAGTTATACACCTTCGTAGTAAATTAAATTAGCGTTAGTCCAGGCTAGGGAGGTTTCATGTTGCTTTTTTTTTGGTCCACCCGCTGGCAGTTTCCTACCATCACCAAGTATTAATAATACACAAATTTCCCTATGATTGACTTGTTCTCCGCTAATCATGACCTGTGACCTTCCTGGGTAAGGTGAGAGTGGCTGGGATTGATACGAATCCTTAACATATCTCATCTCTGCACATTTTTATTGAATCCTGAAAGGAAATTGGTGGCTTTGGGATTTTTTTTTTACTCAAGATTATTCAATACATCTAGTGCACAAATTTGGGCATTATGAATTTGCTAAAATCATGCTAAATTAAAATTGATAATTTATCAAAATTTCTACATTTTGATGAAATGGTTTGCATTGCAGAATGCATTTTCGTTTTTAGCATACATGTACAACATTTGAACATATTTTTTCAAATATACATGTAGGCATGCCACACAATACATGTACACGATTGAACAACTTGATACAAATTGAAATTGAGTAAAAAATATAAGAGAAGGGATTTGACCCGATTTCAGTAGTTTGCCGAACACAACATGGCCCCTTCATGCAAATCGTTTTATCGGTTATCTACGTACTTGAGCGTGGTCGGCACGCTGCCAATGTACATGAAACCTAACCCCATTCAGTAACGCACAACTCAGAAATGCTATTTTAGAAGCAAAACAGGAGATCTGCATTCATGTCTGAAGGAAACTTTAATTCAAGATTTGCAGTAACATCCGCTGCGAGGATCAGATGTGACGAGATGACGCACATGTCCTCCACACAAACCACTATCATATCAAAAGACCCATTCATATCCTGTTGTCTTTAACAATACCCCTCACTTCACTCATGACTCTGCCCTCCTCTCTAAAATGTTTTGAAGATCTTCCATGTGCTGAAAATATCCTCTAAGAGGTTTGTACAGAAGCTTCATATTTATGTACATATGTGTATCTTTTACGAGAACAGAAAAGCAAAACAATTTCCTTGACTTAAACAAAAAACCTTCAACCTTAAAATAGTTTCTCCATTCAATAAGGAATAAACAGTCAATGTTTCGTCTTTCATATGTCGTGAACTATTTGAGTAACCACATTCCCGAAGGGGAAGTCAATAAGGAAAAAGTTGATTTAGCAATTAAAAATTTCCTACGTTTGTTGATAAATCCATAATATTCACCGAGAAAACAAATCGTCTGTTAATGACTCTATGCTTGAAAGCAGATACAGTACCTACACTGTACAACAGCCGCCTACACTGAACATTTGAAACTTGTACTACCCACTTCTTAAAATAAATACAAAATTAGTAGGTAATGTCAAAACAGTTTTAAAAGCGGAAACCTTTAATAACATAAATCCTCTGATTTTCAGTTTTTGATGTTTAACACTGAATATTGATACATGTACCTACATGTACATCTACATGTAGTACATGTACATGTAGGTTCCAGGGTGTAAACATTATGTACAGTGATCTCATAATTCATGAGAGATTTGATGCATGTACATGTAAACACATTTTTCATTTCCTTTAAAAATGACTTGGATCGCTGATTTCATTACATTGCATGACATTGTGATGCAGTGATATTTACTATTATGTTCAGATCAGCTTAATTGCACAAACCATGCATTACTGCCACTACGTTTCCAAGGTAACTGCATTGTCCCTATTTATTTCTAAGGCATTTACACATCCTTGACATTGTGTTTCAACAAAAAGAGCTAGTGTATCCTGCATGTACCTTAAAAAAATTATGATATATCACAAAATGTGTATATCTAGTGAATCTGGGTTTCCCTTACAGGGTGTGTACAACATTGGTAACTGCCAAAGACCTGTATCCAAATAACAAACCTGTGAAAGTTTAAGCTAAATCGGTCTTCGGAGTCATGAGAAAACAGTGAAAAACCCCCTTATGTGTTTTTACTTTTTTTCAAACATCGAAATTTATCCTGCAGGATAAATACTATTATTTTACTCATTTCGTAAACACTATGGCATTTCAAGCAAAACTATTTCAAGGGAAGTTTTCTACCATGACCATCTTTATACCATGTGAGTTATGTGCAAATCTGTGAGCATTTATATTTTCATTCTTACCAATGTTGTACACACCCTTTAACTATTTTTTTCAATTGCCGGCCGGATGAGTCAACCCAAATTTTGGGTTGCCTGTAAGTTTTTTCACTAACCCACATGTAATAATGCGCACAATTTTCAAAGCATATAAAAAAAAAACAATTAAAAAAAAAAAAGGTTTTTTTTTTAAATGATCTTATCCCCCAATTTTCTGCCCTTAATAATACTTTTTTCATCAACAACCATTTTCGGTTCGTGATTGATGATAGGTTGTATAGAACTTCTTTTGCAATGAAATCTTTGTGATTTAGCGATCGGTCAACGACACACATTGGGCAAAAATTGTGCGGCGAGAGCGATGTGTTTATGAGTACGAGGTTATAATTTTGCATGAAATATAACCGGAACGAGGTTGAGATTAGACTACACTGCATGTCTTCCAACCCTGGAAATTTGAGTTGTCTGTTTCCCCACTCGCCTACATGTACATGCACGTATTGTTGTATTGAACATGGAGGAGAGAGCCAGACTAACATGTGCATGCGTGTTTTAACGTTTGTATACTGGAAATGAACGATCGCGATTGCGATTGCGGTCGCGGCCACATTAAATCTACCAAATATCAAGACTTGTCAACCAATTAAATTACAAACTTAACATTTTAAATCTCTCTTTGGGATTTGACCACCTATTCCTCATTTATTGTAAAAAGGTACGATTATTTTACTCGCCCGACGGACTAGTACAGGAAGGGTTTTGACTCGCCCGCCACTGTTCTCACTCGCATTTGGCGACCGGGCGATTGCTACTTTCGAACCCCGTGAATCAAGTCACACTACATGTAATTAACCTTCACACATTGCACTTCACTCAGCTGTACAAAGAACACAATGTATTTGTGACATGCATTGAAACCTGGCCGAATCTTCTCAAATTTCTTTAATCTATGATGAGTAGTGTACAGTATGGTACAATCATAGACATAATTTTAAGCCATAAAAAATATGAGTAGTATTAAAGCAAACCTACATGTAACTTAAATCTTCAATTAAAATGAATTGTTTTGAATGAAAAATGAACAGTGATTCCTGAATCCCGTGCATACATGTATCTACAGTAAAATCTGAATCAATACATTCATACTGTACATCGGAAAACTACACAAATCCAAATGTGACATAAATACTTTCTATCACCAAGTCCTTGACACGCAATAAAAATTGAATTGAACTCAATTAAATTGACATTGTTTGCAGTGCAAAATATTGAAGTACACAAAGGGATTAGTGTTTAGAATGACATAGCACATGTTACACGGGCACAAAATATGAACACGGACCTTCACATGAACCAGGATATAAGAACTGCATTATTACTATTATTATCTTAGAAAGGGTTATAAATATTCAAATTTACGTTTACATGTATATTGCAACAGCACTCAAATTAACACGTACGTACAGGTGCACTGAACTCTTCCGTACATGTACCAAGAACTGTACTTGCACCTACAGGTACAGTACGTGTAAATTTGAGTTTTGTTGCAATACACTCATTTTAACCCAATACTCAATTGTGAAGTCTTCAGAATGTTATTTGTGTGATTGTAAATGCATAAATTAAATACAGAGGACAGTTCATCCATTCTGATTGGTCACGTGGCCATGTTTAAATGTGTGATGTAAACACAGTTAGAATGGTTAACGTTTAAACATGACCTGACTGTTATGTTAATTGTGCAGAGCAAGGAAATTTCACAGCCCTATTGGAGTTGGTACGAGTAGGTCGCACTTTTGGCACCCGCAAACTTGCATGCGATAGTTTGAAACGTGTGCGCAGATGTTCTCAACTTGCGTGATGAGCTACTCAGCGCTCAGAACAAGCATCGAAATTCAACGCAGAGTCGAGGTGAGCTGAGTTTATTACCTGTCAGATTTGTTCTCAACATATACAGGTTTTTTTAATGTTTTTAATGGAAAGGTAATTCATGAATGGGAAATCAAAGTGTGTTGAATCAGTTTTATACTAGTGGTTTAAACACGCTGAGGCCAGCTTCTTGATAATTTTACTGCGACTTTGTCTTGGTTTCGGTAAAATTATCAAGAACCAGGCCTCAGCGTGTTTAACCACTGGTTTAAAACCTCTTGACGTACTTTGATTCCCTTCAAAGTGTTGAAATCCATAAAAATGTATACCAAGACAACCGCAGTCTGTGCTGCGTACAAATACATGTCCTGCTTTTGAAAGTACTTGATTCAATTTTGATAATTTTACCCTGACTTCGTCTCGGCGACGGTAAAATTATCAAGAACCAGGCCTCAGCGTGTTTAAACCACTAGTTTAAAACCTCTTCACATACTTTAATTCCCTTCAAAGTGTTGAAATCCATAAAAATGTATACCAAGACAACCACAGTCTGTGCTGCGTACAAATACATGTCCTGCTTTTGAAAGTACTTGATTAAATTTTGATAATTTTACCCTGACTCCGTGTCGGGACGGTAAAATTATCAAGGACCAGGCCTCAGCATGTTTAAAAACCACTAGTTTAAAACCTCTTCATGCACTTTGATTCCCTTCAAAGTGTTGAAATCCATAAAAATGTATACGTATGTAAGACGACCGTAGTCTGTGCTGCGTACAAATACATAATGTCCTGCTTTTAAAAGTACTTGATTAAAATGGATTAACCATAAACCATGATACAGTACATGTTGACATCATAAGTAACACCTGCACGTTGTCTTCAATTAATCGTTATCTTGTACTCCATTGAGATAATTGATTGAGACAGATATGACACGTTCAACCAAGCATGACATCTTAAATGTCATCTCAACTCCTTATTACACATGTATCAATTACTGTGTACAAAACTATTGCAAAAATGTCCTTGCCCACTGATGAACTACAATGTGTACATATGTATATTCTTAAAGGATCACAGAAAATAAAACTGTATGAGGCCATTCAGAATAGTCAGTGTTATAATCTATTTAACACTGATGAACAAAGTAATGCTTCAAATGAACCAGATATTTTAGATCAAAGGTATCCAACATCAGTACAGGCCTGGAATTTCATCTTTGAGACCATTTTCATGTTGCAAAGGGCACTTCCATTGGAAAATCTTAAAGTCTACATGGGAAACTTCTAAAGGGGCACCAAGGCCAAGACCAGGGCAACAGAGGCCTTCGTTGCCCCCGTGTAATTCCAGGCCTGTCAGTAGTTTTCAATGGCTTTTCCCGGCTTAAAGAAACTACTTTGTAGTCTAATCAGGAATGAAATTGACGATCTTGGCAAGCTGAGTATTTTTCCTTTTTCTTTTGTTAATATAATTTGTTAACATTGACTATTCTGAATGGCCCCTTAAGGCCACAGAGATCATAAAATATAGTATTTTGACTGGTAATAATAATATCAAATAAATCCCTTTTTTCTGATTTTAAAATATTTTTGAATTTTCTCAAGACACATTGCCTTTTAGAGTGAATAATATAACCAGGGTAGTGGTACATGTAAATGAAGATGAGTCGAGCTAGATTCCCTGGGGTAAGGGATAACAAATAATTCTAATTGTACATGTACAACTTCACAGCATCCAGGCTCCATCCAGGCATGATACGGGTAAACGTGGGTTTGAAGTCAACTTAAGATTCATCCCCAAGTACTTCAGGGGACAGCAGTACTTAGTAAAATAAATACAAATTCAAGGGGTTTTACAGGGGACTGTAGATGTACGTTGTATGAATGCCTCGAAGTGCATGTAAACTGTATTTTCAGACCTGCCAACATTCATATCCCAGAAATAGGGACAAACCAGGGCGGGGGTTCCAGGGGGCCGCCTAGGCCCCCGGAGGGGTTCAGGGGCATAGATCCTGACGGGGGACCAGGGGGCAGCCCCCCCTTGAAGCTAACAGAACTACACAGCTTCCAGGGCCATTTGGGGGCTAAAATTAACATAAGTAAATTGGCTTTGAATGTGGAATTACTCCATACAAACAATACAAGTTGAATATTATTTGATTAACTTGTAAAATATAACTTGTCACCACCTTTCTACTGGTGTAGACCTTTGTATGTGGATTGTTTAGCTTGCTTGAGGAGGGCTGGTTGATACTTGGTGTCAAAGCAACAGGGTTAAATTTTGTCCGGGCGCTAAACCAATCCTGCACGATCGTCAAATTGCGCAAACCATTCCTGCAGTTGTCAAATTGCGCAAATACTTCATGCACAATCGCCAAATTGCGCAAATTATTCCTGCACTATCGGCCTATTGCGCACACTATTCCTGCACTATCGGAAAATTGCGCAAATTATTCCTGCACGATAGATAAGCCGATTGCACAAACCAAAATTCCTGCACGATCGGCAATTGCACAAACTATTCCTGCAAGATCGACTGATTGTGCAAACATTTTTGTGCAAATCATTTCAGCACGAACAAAACCACTGATCCTGAACTAAAAATCCATCCACTTTGTGCACGATCGCCCGATAGCTTCTACTTGGAATGCGAGTTTAAGATTTGCGTCTGGTTTTTTCCGAACTCTCTGATCGGTCTCCTAATATCGCGCTGTTTGTTTGAACATCCAAAGAATTGTCAACCTCGGGCCCCTGATGGACAATGTACAATAATAATATCTCTCATGATGGCGCGGGGTCGACTCAATTATTGAGTCTTGTATACAAGGTTCCGTTCATCGACTAAAAATGTAGTCAGGATGCCCTGCGACACAGAGAAAAATGCACGCGAAATGCCGTTACGAAATAGCTGACTTCTGGGTACCAGTCGCTGCACACTATCTACTAGCGAATTGAAACGTTTGTGTTCGCCGTAAGTATTTTTCGACATTTTTTGCCTGGGCGCTCGACGATTTTGTCCGGGCGCTACATTTTTTGTCCGGGCGCATTTTGTATTTTGAAAATTTACCGCGTGTGGAGAACACTAGCACTGTAGTCGTTCATCAGCAATTTTTTAACTTTTTAAAAAATAAAATCGGGAAAGTTGGGAAATCGGGACAGTCCCGATTTTAGGGTCTTAGAAACTCGGAAATCGGGACTGTCCCGGGAAAATCGGGACAGTTGGCAGGTCTGTATTTTGTGCAGGGTTCTCCCCATGCATACGCTAGCATATGCAAATTGCGTGCCGATATGCGCAAATTTCGGCTGATTCGCAAAAATAAAAATAATTTGTTTTATCTTTTTTTATAAGTACTACACATGTACATTTTTAATTTCACACAAAAATGTCAAGATAAAACCATTTAGAATGCCCCAGATCGCACAGTAGGGCTTTTAAAACCATGTAAAACATCAAGAAGAGAACATTCTGAAGACCTCGTTTTAATTTAGTATCCTTTGGCCAAACTTCCAAAATTTGATTCCAGAATGCCCCAGTTTTTTTTTGAACAAAATCCTGGGGAGAATGCTGATGTGTACAATACACACACCATCATGCATTCGAATGAGTACACACATGTTGAGGTCAGACTGTATTTTAAGCCGATCACACTGTTGCTTAAATAAATCTTTCCAGACAATAATAACTTCACACATTAAGAATAAATGTACTCTTAATGCCCCACACCTTATTATAGTTTTAAGGACACAAGCAAACAGAGGGACATGTGCAAACAAAACAAGATGTGTTATGTTCATTTTAATCCCTGTAAGTGCTTGAGCATGATTGAGATTGTATAATATTCAGATCTGTTCATTATTAACTCACTGGATTACGTTTTGGATTATAATGCATGGTATGTAGAACCATGGAGGTAGAATTGGAACACTCTGAAAAAGTAGATGAAAAAAAGCACAATCTAACGTCAACATGTACCCTCTCAGGGTTCTCCCCATGCACAAGCTAGCGTATCGGGCCGATACGTGCGAATTGCGTGCCGATACGCACACATTTGGGCCGATACGCAAAGAAAAAAAATCATTAAAAAAATAAATAAACAAATATGGTAGAAAACCCTATAGAATGCTCCAAATTGAAAAGTAAGACTTTGAAAACCAAGAAAAACACGAAGTAGAAAACATGCCGAAGACCTTGTTTCAATTCAGCTCACTTCAGCCAAACATCCAATAATTTTGGTCCAGAATGCCCTACAGTTTTGAAAAAACCTGAGGAGAACCCTGACTCTACTAACTACAGACGCTGTACACCATACACTTTACATGTGGTTGCTCAAAGGACATTATGCTAGTGTTATGCTGTGTTTGTGTTTACATGAATGAGGTACTTAAGTAGTGACTGAGCGTTGCAAACAAAAATACTGTCATTTTGCTCGGTTTCAAGTTGCTGACCTTCATCTTTCGAGGTTGTAATTTATCTTCTAAAGAGCATTTTAATAAAAAATATCAATGTCAACTGCTGCCTTCACTTACAAACACACAACATGTAGACGTACACTTGTATGCAAGTTCAAGGATTGTATCTTTATTCGATGAATGGCTTTCCATCCAAAATTTACATTGAAAAACATAATTTTTCGCGATAATTTTTATGTACATTAGGATATTAAAAAAACAAACATTTTACTAACATACTTTTATAACTTAATTCTAAACAAAATATTTTTAATAACAAAAAAATTTAACACAGCAAATGTACATACACAGGGTTCTCCCCAGGATTTTTCAAAACCAATTTTTTTTACGTTTGGCCAAAGCACGCTGAATTGAAACAAGGTCTTCGGAATGTTTTCTACTTGGTGTTTACAAATGTGTATCTTGGTTTTAAAAGCCCTAACTGTGCAATCTGGAGCATTCTATGGTTTTCTCTTGGTGATTTTTGTGAAATTATGAAAATTTTAGTGTTTGCATATTGGCCGAAATTTACACGAATCGGCATGCAATTCGTGCGTATCGGCCCAATACGCTAGCTTGTGCAAGGGGGGAACCCTGATACATCAGTCCAGTATAACAAAGGAGTTAGAATTGAGTGTGCAAGACTGCTTGGTACTCTGCATTAGCATCACACATTACATGTTCACCATAATCCCCTAGGGGCGATAGCCCACAAATGGTTCTTAAATATATACAACGCTCCATAAATTTTGACATTGATGAGTATACTTGAAGGTATCAGGATCTTCAGTGCGTGCAGGCACAGAACACTTGTACACATGTAGTACAGTATGACCTTTTGCACTTGAGGCAGTATGGATGAATTTTGTACGCACTGCTTCAAAAACACAAAGAGATGGCAAAATCGCCATTGCATTATGAAGTGCTTGACTGTGTTTGACTGCAAAGCTCACAACAATAAATTTAGGTTGAGAATTAAATGGAAACTAAGCACTGTGCGTGATTTAAAGCATAGTGTTTACTAAGTGAGGAACTGTGCTGTGGTTACATGTACATGTAGTAAACAACAATAAATAAACAGAGGTAAAAATGTCATAAAAACATCCTTGCACGCAAAAGCTTCATGCTCTGTGTGTATTCACTGTACAACTGTATGCATAGCTCACGAACTGAGTTTTCATTACAAATGTGTTAACGACAAAATGGACAAAATACAATATTTTCTTAGTGCTGTTTGCCTTTGAGGGTAATTTTCACTGCATAGGCGGCAAATAATTGGTTTCTTAGGGTTAATATAACAATTTGAGCGCGCTTACAGAGTTGATTTTCCCTATGGCTGCACACAAAATTAGTGGGATATGAGTACAGTTTTAGGTTCGTGCAATAAAACCCAAATGGCTCATGGGAATCAGCCTTGGTATTAAGATTAACTCAAAGGGAATTTGAGCTGCATGGGTCAATAGTGTAACTCAAACCCAGAGACATCTGGTTATTTTGGTATAGAAGCCAAGAGAACTTGATCACTGTCTCTGATGAAAAGAAAGATGAGAGAGGTATCTCTGGTTAACCAGCTGCCTACAGACATCAAACAAGTTTGCAGCAGTGTTGTACATGTACATACTGACATGTATTGTCAGTTCCGCCATTAAAATTATGTTGTTTCAAAGGTTTTCTGAAGTACACAGTACAGTACACTCCTTGTGAAACAAGCTCGAAATACAAGGTTAAAGGGACACGTTGCCTTGGATTGGAGGGTTTAGGGTATCAAAAGCGTTTTCAATAAAGCGTTCGTTATGAATGAATATATGGTTGGAAAGATGTTTTAAAAGTAGAATATTATGATCCACACAAATATTACTCGAAATTGCGTGGTTTTCCTTTGAATACTTTGTGAACTAACAGGGTCTGCCGTTTTGTGGAGTCAAAAATTTGGTTCAACAAAATGGTGGACCGTGTTAGTTCACAAAGTAAAAGGAAAACTACACAATTTCGCGGGGATTTTGTGTGAATCATTATATTCTACTTTTAAAACATCTTTCCAACCATATTAATTTTACAATGAACGCTTTCAAATGCTTTTTATAGCCCAAATCGCCCTATCCAACATGTCCGAGGCAACGTGTCCCTTTAAAAGGTTGATCCGTTCAAAGTAGATTTCTCCTGTACTTGCACGCAGTCTTACTTAGTTTCAATAAGGTTTGAATGTATATTGTCTAAATCTTCATCTGAATTGTCTTTACGTATATGTAGAACATCGTACCCTGTTTTAGGTGTCTCAGTGTCATGTACATGTCAGGTACTCGGTACTGTCCGCAGAGAGAAGGGTGTGTGCTGTAAGAGTGTACTGCTCAATGGTGCAATTGTCCATTATGTATTTATGTAGAAATGTTTGGAGCGCAGTCATCTTGTACACAATGTACATGTATTGTACAACACTGTAGTGTCAGTAAAATGTCATGACACCTCACAGAATTTGCACACAAACTTTGTGTGACCCGTGACTACGAAATCTATTTTTAGAATGCTGACTGTGAGGGTTAATCCAACCTATTATGATGTAGGCCTACATTGTAATGTAAGTCTAACTGTATTTACCAACACATTTTTCTGATTTTTTTTCATTTCCATCAATGTTCACTACTAGGAAATACTTCAGGGCAGAGGGTATTTCTCAGTTTGCCTGATTTCATGGCATAAGATAATGTGAATGGTAAACAAATTATCTATTTTACTTCAAGTAAAAAATACCATCGTAATACATGTAGGCCAAGCTTTCTAAGTAAGAAATTGATAATGCTGACAATTAATCCATTGGATTAAAACTTTTTTTCTCTCTCTCCTTTTCTGTTACTAAGTGAAAAGATAACAATCTTGCCATAACCAATACAAAACAAATCTTAATTTAATAGCACCGAATGATTTAAAATATCATTACATTTAAAGGAAGCTAATTGTTATTCATGAATAAATACCCCAGACAGTACACTCTGATTGGTCGAAAGGAGATCACATGGCCATGTTTAAACGAGTTGTAGAGACATAGTAAAAAGTGTTTAATCTATGCAGGCTGCCAAGCAAGCTTACTCAGGCGCTAATTTACCCATACTCAGGGGGGGCGGAAGGGGTAACGCCACCAACGCGCCACCTACGTTGAAAACAATCTCATTCGACTCTCGCGACGTGCATGGACTGGTCGAAGCTCCACAACAAAACACGGCTTACTACACGTACATACACAGGGTATACACATTCCCTATGTGTATAGGTGTACATGTAGCCTATCGTACAAGATTTGAATTACACGCGTGCCGTTAAAAATACTTGGGCGAGTCCATTTTATCAGAGGGTATCGTTATCTTCAAATCTTGTAAATTCACCAAATCTTTACACTAAAGAACATTCGTAAATGGTTTTTGTTTGCGTTACCAACTGCTTCAGTAATTTTATAATTTAATAAACAACATACATTTAACGTAAAGGACATTTATTACATATCTGTTTAAGATTTGTACTTTGCCTCATAACTAATATTACCTACGGCAAATGTTCCCGTCCGTTGACATCCGTTTGACGGACGATCGTTTGCACGCAAACCAAGTATAGCAGAAACCATTTTCTCAAAAAAACATTCTAAAAATCGTAAAATATCTAGAGGATGTACGGAGGGATTTTGTTTAAACTTTCAGAAATGAAAGATCTATCCTTAAATATTACGTTCAGCGAAAAAATCAGAGGATGAACGATACAAATTTTCACATTTTGTCGATATTTGTAGCCATTTTAGGGGAGACGTTTTGTAATGAAATTCCCACCTGGACCCATTCATACACGTTAGCTGCTGCAATAAACCAACGGAAAATTTTCGGTAATATTTTTACGCATTTTACATAAAAATAACCACCTTAACAATTGAAATTGCTCTTACAATATATACTGTTATGTTTTCAGTACTGTTAAAGAGAAAATTTTAACGGTATACATGGTTTTCTTTTTCTTTTTTATTGGTCTTCACCTCTTTTTAAAATGGAGTGTACCCAAACCGCGATTGCAATTTCTTGCGCAATACCCCTTCCGTCCCCCCCTGCCCATACTGCAATCAATACATAATGTAAAATCTATTACATGTGGTATGCGCGTGTACTAACAATTGAAGGTCACATGCAATTTTACCGTTCGCAAATCGGCGCCTGTGGACATGACAGGATTTGAACATTTACAAAACAGAAAAGTTTTACAGATTTTCCTACATTATTACGCTTTTCAACAAAAAAAGGGTATTTTTGAATGGGAAGAAAATCTTCAGTGACTTACATGTAGTCTTAAACAGCCATACATCCATGCACCTTGCAGGGTCATGGCCATGCCATATAATAATAATAATACCCGAGTCTTATAAATAAAGTTATATACAGTAGCGCAATCTACATTACAAATAAGGTACTCAAGGCTCTTGAAAAAAAAAAAAAACATTTAAAAAAGGCAGGTTTTTGAGATTTTTGAATTATGAGACTGATTTATGTAGCACCTTAAAGGGTTTACAAGGTTCTGCGGTGCATCCAGCAGTTACAGCCAGAAACACCGGGGCAAACTAAGACTATGATAAGTGTAACTGGGTTCTTTTATGGCTACACAACACACAGGACTTTACGTCCCATCTGAAGGATGAAGCAACGACTTTTTAAGACCTTGTTGCCACTCTTTTTGCCCCAGACATTGTACATGCAGCCTCTCTACAAGGGCGTATCAACACCTCTCTCGTCACTAACCCCTAGGATGTGCTGAAAAACAACGCTTGTTAAAAAAATTTGAGCGCTTGTATGGGGTTGTATTCCTACATGTACCTCCATGGATCATGTTTTTACACAGGTCACTCTGCACTGCATACAGTTAGACCTGTCACAAGATCAAAGAACGAGAGGGGACCAGTTGCTCTATGACTGGATGCCTCTTTTGCGGTATACCATACTTGGGCGCGCTCGTAGAATGGATCAGCCACAGGCCTAAATAAAATGGGCCACTGGCGTGGAGCGCATGCAGAAAAACATGGCGCGGCGAGATCGATCACCACTGGGAACGAAGTTGCTGTAGATGTAACTAATGTAGTTAGCTGCCATGTTTGCAGTTGTCATGGCGAGGTGAAGTAAGCTTTCATGCCATCACACTTATATACAGATTGTCTAGCCATTCATTTACCAGGAAGCCCCTCCTCAGAAGCCAGTCCATGACTCACTATACAGGAAGTCATTCATTTACAAACACCTTATCATCTTGACTTGATTATTGCAGGATTGAGCTGACAATTTGTCAAAACTTTCAACTAAAAGGTGATTGCATTAGCACATGGCATGGCAGCCGAGGCAACTCAGTAAATTGTAAGTCCAGGGTGCATTTCAATAAGTTACATGAATAAATACAATGTTAATGTAGCTTCTTGAACCCTGACATTCGTAAATTATAAATAATCATACATTTTTTTTACAACAGCCATATTGTATTGTTAACACTCAAAATACGAGACCCAGAATGAAGCTTAAATAATGTAAAATGGACTGATGATGCCATGGCCTCTGTTGCCCCTGGTCTTGGCCTTGGTGCCCCTTCAGAAGTTTCTCATAGACTTTAAGATTTTCCAGTGGAAGTGCCCATTCCAAAATGACACTAGCTGTGCCCTCTCAAGGATGAAGTTCCAGGCCTGCTTATTGAACATTGTGAACCTCTCATCAAGGATTCACATACCAATGAAAACAATGAAAATCAATAAATAACTTACCTGACGCAGCATTTATTTCATCCGTATTCACCACAATGTGAGCATTAAGTTCATTCAGTTCTTGGCGTAATTCGTGCAGTTTTATATTAGCCTGCTTCACCATATTGTTTATGTTTGCAATACTTTTCTTGTCTGTCGTAACCTTTCTCATGTTTTCAGCTCCCTCTTTGAGCTTAAGTTCTTTGCGTATGTCCTTCTTGATCTGTTCTTTGATGTACTCCAGGTTTTGTTGGAAGCCAGCATCGGATAGATCCAGGTCAGTGCCATAACGGGTGCTGAGGTGAGAGGCAAGACTTCCAATTCCTACCTCCCCACCACCTCCCTTCAAAATTAAACAAGATTTACATCAAAATCGCCGACAAATTAAAATCAATAATCAGTGTTCAAGACTCTGTTCACATTTCCTTTCTTCATTGGTCACCCCTTTGACAATTTGAACATCAAAATTTATCTCAGGCTGTCGGGTGTGTTTTAAAAAATGTTTTCATGATAATGGTGAGCTTGTTAAATACTGGTTGTATGCATTTCTCGATTCTTATCAAAGAATAAGGAAGACCAAACATTTCTAAACAAGTATACGTCGTTGCCTCCCATATTATTATTAACTGCTGGTAAATAACAGGCATCCAAAAGGCTATGCAAAGGTCAAAAATCCACAACAGCTTGTACATCCATTATTAATGGTAAATCGGCAAATCCAACCAGAAATCTTCATACCAACTGGGTAGCCGCCAAAGTCAGCCTGAGATAACACCGGTAACTGAAGAGAAAGATCTGGGAGTAACATTTGATAATAACCTCAAATTCAGCCCTCACATTGCAACTATAGCTAAAAGTGCCAACATCAAACGTTGTATCATCAAGAGATCTTTTTCAGGACTGGACGGCCGCAGCTTAGTACAACTCTACAAATCTATCGTTCGCCCAACGTTGGAATACTGCAACACTGTCTGGTCCCCACGTTTTAGAAAAGATGTAAACTTGCTCGAAAAAGTCCAACAGAGAGCAACAAGGTTAATCCCCGAACTACGACAATATGAATATCATGAGCGACTGAAACAACTGGGAATTCCAACACTGATCTACAGAAGACAACGAGCAGACCTGATACAAATCTTCAAATTAATCAACGGTATTGACAAAGTCGACTACAACCAGTTTTTCACTCTCGATGATTCATCAATTACAAGGGGTCACTCCAAGAAAATCAAGAAGTTCCATGTCAAAACAAACCTTAGGCAAAATTCCTTCTCGGTTAGAAGCATAAACAACTGGAATTCACTACCCAATACAGTCATTTGTTCAACTACAGTTAACCAATTCAAATCCCGACTCAACACTCACTGTTCTGACACCCGCTGAAATTCAGCCCGTACCACCACAATTACAGTTCTGCAGTCAAGAGGAGCAAATAAGCAAAAGCTTTAACACTCTACATCCAGGTAAATCCAGGTGAAGTATTTGACCACAAACACAAACGTCAACAAGTGAACAGGTACATATTTCCATGATATTTCACATGATGTATGTTTCCATCTTGTGCACAGAAATTAAAGTTTATTTACACATTGACTTTTTTTCAAGTTCAACTTCCTGAACTTGGTAAAACATGGAGGAAGGAAATTGGAACTCCGGACTCTAAACTTCAAAGATTTCCTTCAGACAACACTTCTCTTGCATGCATATGTATATGTTTTTGTGGCGGGTTTTTTCTCCCAATGGAGGAAATTAATATTTAGTTTTTCTACAACCACAAACTACAAAATTTTGATTTCATAAAGTCATATTTATATTATTCTATTATTTAGTACTTCTTTGTGGGATTAAAACTTTTAAAAGTGTACAATTTTTTTCACAACTAAAAATTTAAACAATGTTTATACAAATTATAATTAATATTATCTGCAATTAAAATTACATTTGATTACATTTTGCTCCCTTTTTAGCCTAAAACAAAAACTACATAATTACTATACCAGTTAATGCCAACAATTTTGTATGTCTTTAGACTCTTCTTGTGGTCTAAACATCTTCAAAAATCTACACACACAAGGTACTTTACATCCCATGTCTACGTTATACTGCACTGCCCCGACTTACTGCTGTTGAGTCAGTATGACACAGTCAGATATCATCATGATCATTTGATCATGTTACTGAATTGAATCGAATGGGTTTATGAATTTGTTCACAGATACAGTGCACAAGAGTGGAGTCCTTCGCACATACAGTATTCTTTAAAATAGTATCACTAACCTGAAAAAATGAAGGTGATTCTGTCGCCATCTTCTTGGTTCAAATATCAAACTGGAGTTCACCAGGGCCAGGCATCACCATAAACAGTCTTGCGTAGGTTGTTGCGGCCAACTCCACATTTCATACGTAGGAAGTCATGCAATCCAATGCATTCAACAGTGCTAAACCAGTCAACCAGTTCAATACGCACGCTCAACAAAATAAAACACAACAGGGAACGGTACAGAAATTCAATCTGACTGCAAAATTTCCGTCCACTTTTCAAAAAATAAGTAATGGACGGACAGTTTGATATACACTTATCCTATGACATGATGTAAAAATATGAGATAGTGATGTCTTGTCTTAGAAAAATAAGTCAAATTTCAATACGACTTTCCGATGTAGATTTCACACTACCGACTTCATGGCCTGCCATAGATCACGTGGTGTTTGTAGCCTAGGATTGGCCAATCAAGAGCGCTGTAAGTAGTAGTTCATGGAACGCCCCAAAGTTTACACAGGGATCTTTTAATTGGCGGAAGCTTTTGAGTTCATATTTTAACGAGGCTGCTCATTCATGCAGCTAGAGTTAGGGGACGTGATGATAGTTTTATTGTTTATTTACGATATTGTTTATTTACGATGGGCGATGAAAAACCACAATAAACGCCAATGACTGTGTCAAGAGGAATTTAGCTTTGTTTCGTGTAAATGTAATTCGCAAATGGGGGCACCGCAAGTGCTCGGAGTCGAAAATATCTTTATGTGAAAGGAACATGCCAATGACTGGCCGCTACCGGGGCAGCAGACCGGTGGTAATGAATCAAAACCGTCGACTTTTGAACCTTTGATTTATGAAGACTGCAGCAGTGCAAGTGCAAACTGCAGTTGCCCGCCCTTTTCAATTTGACAGACGACAAGCTGACAGACTGCACTCTGCATCGCACTACGGTCGTACAGAATGGATAAGACTAATAAAGTAATATAAAGCATGATAAGAGAAAACATGAAGTGATGAGCCTTTCCATTTTCAGGTTTAGTTCTCGAGCGGTGGTCAGGTGGTAGGAACAAGTCATGATGATTAAAACTCGGTCTTAATAATCAACACAAATAACCATTTGACAATATAGCACCGACAAATATTATTACGCTTTTTAATTTTCACTTGCTGACGAATGCTTTTAACATTAAAACATAAAGGTCATTGATGAAACTGAAGTTTAAAACGTTTTTGGTCGATGTCAATTGATTTATAATTTCCT
The DNA here is from genome assembly GCA_021014325.1 of Plazaster borealis. Lineage (NCBI taxonomy): Eukaryota > Metazoa > Echinodermata > Asteroidea > Forcipulatida > Labidiasteridae > Plazaster > Plazaster borealis. Next base: position 5,832,720 of record CM037456.1, on the reverse strand, counting down.
TACCCTTACTCGTTGAATTAATTTTTTTTGTAAAACAATTGTCAATGGTAGAAGTATTATAAACTGGGTATAACTTAAATTAACAGATGGAAAGTAGAAACGTTAAAATATGGATAAAATACTTCCGGTGTGGCGGGAGATTCTGTCCCCCGGAGATTATGTCGTCCACCCCCCCCCCCCCCATACGGCGAACTGTGTACACATTTGTTTTAATTTTCCATGGCCATGGGGGACTGACAGAATCTACGGGGACAGATATGATGACACCGGCCGGCCATGCATGTGGCATTAGAAATAGACCTTTCTTTTGATTGAAACGTCACAGCCCAAGTTTTTGCCAACCGAGGTTGGAAAACTATGGAAAGCCATAAACGCAAAGCATAAGCAGATAGCCACAGTTTGTAATAATGTTACACAAATATTCAAAAATAGTGTTGAATTTGTTGGAAACAAAGCAACCAATCATGGTATGTATTTTTGGTTGATTGAAAGTTTACAGAAATGTTGAATTTGGACACAACATTTGTTAACACGATTGAATGTTTTGCTAACATTAGGCCGTCCATGCCAACCAGCGCGGTTTGTTTATCAACAAAAGAAAGGTCTATTGAAGACATTTTATGTTTACGGTTCTTTGAAATGGCGCCCTCTCTAGTTTATAAAAAATAGTTCCTGGTATCCCTGTATTACTGTAAGTAATCCAATGATATAGAACGGTAACCATTTAAAACGAAATGAGTTTCTAAAAATAGGTGATTGTAATGTTATGATGGGCAGGTCCGTGCACGTTTGTTGTTTGAGGATTCATATGAACTTGGTGGGCATAAATGCGGTGAAGTTGTCTGCACTTCTGCATTGACGACGGTGCAGACAGGTGAATGATCTGCTAAACTCCAACTAATTGACTGTCTAAAAATGTGCGGTAGGACAGCTTGGTAAGATTTTCAAGAAATACATTCAATTCAATTTACACTCACTCACACCATAGAGTAAGGACTGTCCTTACTCTATGCTCACACCATGGAATCCTACCTCCATGCTCACTCACACAGTGTCACTCAGTCAACACAGTGTTGTTATAAATATTATAAGTTAAATGAACTATTCAATCGAATTCAAATGACATGTGATCTGGTAATGATGATGTGTACACATTTCTTCAAAGTTCTTCAATCTTCCACGATATCGTTTATTTTTATTGAAGGCCTTAATTAATTTTTCAATAAATTTAATAGTTGTTTTCCACCTACTCCTAGAACTATGAGGTTCGTTTCGCTATGGTCTCGAAAGCGGCATCTGCTATCGTCTCGATAGCGAAACGAACCTCATAGTTCTAGGAGTAATGCATGCCATGATGACTTAATTTTTTGTACAAAATAATTAATAATTTCCCTTCTTGTGTTAATACTGTTGTGGTGTGGATTACTTCGACAATTAAAACTTCATTTCCATGACATGGAAATTAGTCACTGCGCATGTTCAGTTGTTCGGTACTGACAAAATATAGACTGCCTTAGCGAAACAATGATTAATAATTAATTAATGTAAAACCACAAAAAAATAATGATTGGTTGCACTTGTTGATTTGTCAGCTCATTTTTTATTTTGTTTGAAAATTTGATTTCTATTATGTCGGTAAATACAGTACCCGGTACATAAGTTATTTAACCCTCCTGCTGATACACCATTCAAAACCATTCAGGGGGTGTACTCTATACACAGATAACTCATAACAACATTGACATTTATCATCATAAGGCAATTCATTTAGTTTCATAAATGCAGTTGTTTAATGGCTGCATTCTGTTTTTTTGTTTTTTCCCTTGTCTTTGCTGGCCTATTAATACAAATGGGAAAAATTGTTGCTGATGAGTAAAACATCTAAATATTTATGTCATTCAATCATGCAGCACACTTGATCCTGACCAGACTCGAAGAGCCTGTGCCTATACCAATAGGCAGGGTAGAAGAGTACGACCAAGATGGAATAAGCCGAGTAGCTCATCTGGTAAACAAGGCAATAGAGGTGCCAACAATGGCAAACAACGTGGGACACAAACTGGCAAACAACAGCCAAAAGAGGGCCAAAGTCTCAGGAGAAAATATTACCCATCGTTCAATCTGACTCCAACTGCTGTTTCGTAAGTAACTGTTAACCCTTTCATGCACAATTGTTTTCGTGATAAATTGATCATGGACACATTAATTGTTTATTCATTTTTTTGCAAATGGCGACCCCCCCCCCAAAAAAAAAAAACAGGTCACAATAGCACCCTCAAGAGTCCTCTTTCCTTTTCTGAAAAACTGGCTGTGTGGTCGTTTTACAACTTTTTTTTTGAAGGGATTTAAACCAGTCACTAGCGACCAGTGGGCGCATGAAAGAGTTAAAACAAACTTGATTATCAAGTTCAAAGTAATAGAAAGATCCTGTTTAAAAAGTTTTCTCCAGAGAGTAGAAGGAAAAAGAAACTAAATAGAAAAACTGCACAGACCATACTCGGGCCTGGAATTTCATCTTTGAGAGGGCAAGGCCATTTTCATTTTGCAAAGGGCACTTCCATTGGAATATCTTTAAAGTCTATGGGAAACTTTTGAAGGGGCACCAAGGCCAAGAGGAGGGGCAACAGAGGCCATGGCCTCCATGTAATTCCAGGCCTGCATACTTTACTGTAGGTGTGATAATCATTACCCTCCACTGCCCGGCGGTCAGAGATGTACATACTTGTACAGTCTTTTGAAGCATTGGTTACATGTGTGCATGTAGAAAGGATCCTAATTTAGAAATAGACCTTTCTACTATGGCCAGTTGCCAATCGTGACCAGGGCCCAATTTCATAGAGCTGCTTAAGCACAAAAAGTAGCTAAGCACAACAAAATTAGGCTTACCAGAATAAGGTTACCAGCCAAACTACCATGTCACATGTACAATTTGTGACTGGTATCCTGCTTATTTCTGCTAAGCAGACAATTGTTGAGCAATATTTTCTGCTTAAGCAGCTCTATGAAATTGGGCCCAGGGCCCAATGTCATAAAGCCTGTAAGCACAAAAACTTGCTTAGCACAGAAAAAACTTGCTTAGAAGAAACAGGTAATCAGCCAAAATTTCATAGAGATTACATTGTTGCCACTGGTTCCCAACTAATTTTTTGCTTAGCAAGTAAATTTGCTAAGCAGTATTTTCTGCTTAACAGCTTTATGAAATTGGGCCCTGTTGCCAATAGACCCCTTGCTTATGACGTTACAAACCCAAACAGCACCCTCACTGAGCTCATAAAGGAAGACCCACTTCATTCGGCTGAGAGTTGTGTGCGACGTGTACACGCGTGCACGTTTCCATTGTTTGACCTCAGCGATGGCGGCCAGTGCAAGGGGTCTATCATGGCCAGTTGCCATTCAAGGCCACCGTACAATGGTATACAAATATTGACTGCTTCGAGTGCTATGGTTAAAACTACGACTCCCGAGGTGATCCCCGGAGCGTTCTATTTTCCCGAGGCGCAGCCGAGGGAAAATGGAACGGTCGGGGGATCACCGAGGGAGTCGGAGTTTTAACCATAGCACGAGTAAAAGCAGTCAATATTTGTTTTATAACACCCCAACAGACTATTTATCATCCTCGTACACGTAACGCTCGTACGCGCATTTCAGATACACAGATGCACCACTGATTGGGTTTGAGGTGGATAAAAAAGACGTCTGGGTAACGCGCGCGCCATGTAATAGTCTTTTGACTATTGCATGGCAAACGACTATCACACGGCCACCGGGTTTCTAGTAAAACTAAGACATATCATGTGACGCGCTCTAAACCAATGAAAAGGCAGAATTTTTGTAAGGGGTGTTAAAATATAATATAACAATACTTTATAATTTCCTACACAGGCCTGTGCTTGTCTCTGCAAAGCATTTTGACACTGAGGCTGCATCTGACGATCGTCAACTCGCCCCAATGCAATGGGGTCTTGTCCCCTCTTGGCATAAAATAGGTGACCATATGAGCCTTGCTTACAAGATGAATAATTGCAGACGAGAAGGCATGATGCAGAAACGCACCTTTAGTCAACTGGCAGAAAAAGGACAGAGATGTGTTGTCTTGGTTGATGGGTAAATTTATTTTTTCAAATTCATATTTTAAAATGTTTTCATGGGTTTATTGACTGTACAACAAAAAATTGCTAGATATTAAAACTAAATATTAAAACAACTCATTTCCAAAACTCTGTGATAGTGTCAATCACGGGTTTGTTTTTGTTCAGTACGCAACACTTTTATTTGCCTGCGTTACGGTTGTATAGCAGGCACAATTTGTCTGATCAGTTATCAAAAGCATTCTGAAAGGTTGGAAATTTGCTATTAGAAGAATGTGGAGGAAGCGTAGTTGGTCATTCTAGCTTGCGACTTCGGTTCAGTTTAGAACACAGTGGAATGTTTTTGAAAACGATCAGAAATTTTTTGTTAGTATCAAAAAGAAAACCTAAAAGAGGTACAATTTGCTGATAGCCACAAGGTTTTCTAGAGTTTTTTGCTCATTGAGTTTTATCTCTGGGTTTTAATCCTGTGGGACATTTAAGTTGCTGAAAAGGTAACGAGCAACAAGTTATTGATTGAATGCGTGAGAATTTGTAAATGAAAATCAAAGTGAATAAATATTAAGTGCCAGCTCCATCTGGTGGAGGAGCCTCCAGGCAAGCCAGACTCTATATTGGTGTAACTAACTGTGTAATTCTTTAGGGCAGTGCAGAGGGAAAATGATGAAAAAGAATGGACTGTTGTTTTCTCTGTTGTTGTTGTTTTGTTTGTTTTCTTCTTTGTGTTTTGGTGTTCATGGTTTACTAAAAAAAAAAAAAAAATGTTTCCGTCTCTAGATATTATGAATGGCTGACATCAAAGGATGGCAAGAAGCAACCTTACTTCATATATTTTCCTCAAGATGCACCGATAGAAAGCCTTGCCTCAAAAACCTCTCGGTCAGAATCGGAACCAGAACAACCTGAGTTTCTCCCAGAGGAAGAGGTCACAGAAGAGTCAGAGTGGAAAGGTCATCGGCTTGTAACGATGGCTGGGCTGTTTGACTGTTGGTACCCACCTCAGGTTAGTATCCTTTCGTCTCCTCCAAAGTGTTTTCAAAAACATTCACAAATTATTACCTCAAAATATTCAGTGGTGTTTTTTTTCTTCAAAAAGATGAACGCATCTTACAACAATACCTGGTTCGAATCCCGGTCATGACACTTGTGCCCTTGAGCCAAGGCACTTTACCATAATTGCTTCGTAAAAAGTTGAGAAGGTAGTGCATTCTGCTCAACCAGCCAGGCTCCTACTGGATGATACTCATGCCTACATCCTTACTGTGAAGGGGGTAACCCTGTTTCAGCCCCAGAAGTAGGTGGCAATGTGCCCTTAGTGACAGTTGATTTGGGTTGATAGTCCAAAATCAGTTAAGTGTAGCCCTCACCTTGAAGTGGCCGTCCGGCCTTGTGATGGTAGGCAATCTCTCATAAAAAAATAAGAAATTGTGACATCACACTTTGCTTAGCAATGAAGATTGATATGCAGCTTAAGATCAATCTTAGCTCTTTGTGTAAGGAGATTTCTCATTAAAACAATAAAAAATAAAAATACAGAATTTTTGGGGTCATTATTTGTTTAACAATAACTGATCATGAAATATACGGAAGAATGAGACCTGCTGCTCTGATTCTGTTAATGATATTGCCGAGTGTAAAGCATTGTGGTACCATAGTATGTGTGACAACACCCTATAATTGCCTTAATTATTAATAATATAATTTGAAGGCATGCTATTCTTCATACTTAAAGGTATCGTACACGTTTGGTAATGACTCAAAACAAAATTAGCATAAAAACCTACTTGGTAACAAGCAACGGAGAGCTGTTGATAGTATAAAACATTGTGAGAAACGACTCCCTCTGAAGTAACGTAGTTTTTGAGAAAACTTCTGAAAGCACACAAATTTGTACAAGGGTGTTTTTCTTTCATCATTTTCTTGAAACTTCGATGACCAATTGAGCCCAAACTTTCACAGGCTTGTTATTTTATGCATTATGTTGGGATACACCAAATGAGAACACTGGTCTTTGACAATTACCAAACGTGTTCAGTGCCTTTAATTATTAATAATATAATTTGAAGGCATGATATTCTTCATATTTAAGTCTGACTTCCGATGTTTTTGCCCTTGGAAAAATTGTGATTAATTAGCCTGAAAGGTCTATTTAGAGCCTACCCATGTGTATATGTAGGTCAGCCCTTGTACTTGTTAAAATCTTCCTACTTTTTTCCCCAGGACCAAATATCATGCCTGAATTTGTTTTTGATATTCTTAGGGAGGCGAACCACTGTATTCCTACACTGTAATAACCGTAGCTTCATCTCAACCCATGAGTTGGTTGCATCATAGGATGCCAGCTATACTGGATGGGGATGAGGCTGTCAAATCATGGCTCGATTACGGCACTGTACCGATAAAGAAAGTGAGTCAAAAACGTGAGATGATCTGACTTCAAGGGTCTGTATGCGTTTGGTAATGACTCTGAAAATTAATGGCAATAAAAACTTACTTGGTAAGAAGTACAGCAGCTTTGGATAGTAAAATACTTTTTCAGAAACTTTTCACTTAGAAGTACTGCGGTTATGGAAAAAGATATCACTTTTGATCCCCAAAAATTGAATCTGAGAAGCGTTCCTGACAGTAACCTTTCTCAGATTGTGTATTCCAATTGCAGAATATTCTTCCTGCGTGGATATAACCGCTCCAGATTTTCGGCAATATCTCGAAAACGCTAACACCTTTTGAAATGAAATTTTCACAGGTTAGTTTAATGGTATATATCTACATCTATAGGATTGAAACAAACAGTGAGTTCCAATTACCAAACGTATACAATCCCTTTAAAAAGGGACTCCAAGATCAAATTCAGTTTTGTGATCCACTCATTTTCCAAAGGATAGAGTCCTTATGAAATGGGGAAAACAAATTACAAGTCTCTAACCTCAGGTTAAAATGGTGTCAAATACCACTGTGTTTGATACCCTTCAAAAGCACTTTTTTTCAAAGTCCAAAAACGTTTGATGATGTCACATTCCAAACATTATGGTCTGTACATGTTTCTACAAAAAATGTAAGTTCATTCCTGAATTTGGATGATATTTCAATAAAAGTAGCATTAAATTTGACCTTTTGACTGGCGCCAACATTTCTCTTTGGAATGTACAGACATATTTGTTTTTGCTGTCAGATGACATCATGTTTCAAATTTCGCTACGCGATTTTAACGTGAGGTTAGAGACTTGTAATTTTTAACCCTGCTTTTTTAAGGACTCTATCTATTGGAAAATATGTGCTTCATAAAACTAAATTTGACCTTGTTGACCCTCTCTAACTCAGTTTTTGGTTAAGGAAACACAGATAGAGACTTATGATGCTTGATGAAACTTTCAACCTGCAGTAGAAATAAGTGCAGTGGGAAATTGGAACACAGTTGCAGAATTGATGTAATTGGAGTATAATTTGAATTTATAAACCACAAGGGATGAATGTTAAATAATTTTGGGGTTAATCAAAGAAAAATTGACTAGAGCGGGATTTGAATCAATGACCTCCGGTTAAACATGTTGGCGCTCTACCAACTGAGCTATCTTGGCGGTCTCCCAATTTTTCTTGGCTTGTGACTGGCACCCCCGAACAAAGATATTGACAAAATCGGGAGACTGCCAACATAGCGCTAGATAGCTCAGTTGGTAGAGCGCAGGCACGTTAAACCGGAGGTCGTTGGTTCAAATCCTGCTCTAGCTAATTTTACTTTGTTCAACCCCCAAATTGTAATATAATTTGTTAACAATTTTTCCATTTACCTCAGGCGCTGGAGCTCATCAATACAGAGGCTAGCTTGACCTGTCACCCTGTGTCAACAAACGTCAACAACTCGAGATACAAGGAGTCTGACTGCATAATACCAATCAACCTTGAGTAAGTCATGCATAATACCAATCAACCTTGAGTAAGTCAGTGTGTGCTCGGAAGAACGACGTAACGAAAAGTTATTGGAGAAAGGGCGTTAGCAATTGATGTGCAAAACTGCGTTCCGAGAAAACTGAGTGTGAAAGTTTGATCGGTTTTCTGCCATTCATAAGTCATTATTTATAGGAAGGTTAAATTATGCATGGTTGTGAGAAAAAGTGTCTTTGGGGTAATTCTAGCAACAAAAATGTAACATTAATGTCGTATTTTGTTGTCGAAGGAGCCATTCTATTGCTTGCGGCCTTTTGTTACTGAAAAAAAGTAATTTGTTTGACCGGAAGAAAAGCGTAGAGCCTTACACCCTTCTTCTAGGCACACGACAAAGTTATCTTATTGTATGGTACAAAATTAACTATAATTTTACCTTTGGTATGTTTTTCTTTAAACACGGTTACTTATTTATTGAAAATTTTTCTTTTACAGTAAACCAGTGAAGGAGACTGCAAGCAGTAAACTGATGAGTTCTTGGCTAACCAAGGGTTCTACTCCCAAAAAAGAGACATCCGTCAAACAAGAAATTGGGCACGAAACCACACCTCCAGTCAAACAAGGGTCACCAATATTGAAACTGAAGTCATTGCCACGGAAACATACAGCAATGACAGCTTGGTTGAGCAAGGCAAATCAAGAAGTGAAAGTCAAGGTTGAAACAGAACAAGATAGCCCCCCATCCAAGAAAACCAAACTGTATTAAAGGTTTTGTGAACCACCTCAAAAGAAAATGGATGCAATCTTGAACGTAGACAAAAAAGTTGAACTAAGATTAACAAGTAGGATTTGAAACTTTGCATGGTGGAAATACGATATGGAAAGGTTTGCGGTTACTGCAAACCTGTCCATAAATTCACAGTTCAGTGAGATGAGCATTACATGTTTTGTTTTGGTTTAAAGGCTGGGTGTGCTTTTGGTAATTATTCCACAAGTTAAATACCATAAAAACTTACTTTGTAAAGAGCACTGGAGAGCCGTTGATATTATATAACATTGTTGGAAACGACCGTCATGGAAGTAATGTGGTTTTAGAGAAAGAGTTGATTTTTCACCCAAAGATTTGAAGCTGAAAAGGGCTTCAGACATGAAGCTTTTCTCAGGCATCTGAAAGCACACAATTCTTTGCAGCCAGGGTGTTTTGGGTTTTTTTCCCCATTATTTTCTTGCACTTCGATGACCAATTGAGCCCAAATTTTCACAGGCTTGTTAGTTTATGCATATGCTGGGATACACCAAGTGAGCATACTGGTCTTTGGCAATTACTATTGATTCTTTATTACCAAATATTTATTACCAAAAGTATACCCTGCTTTTAAGTTACTTTGTTGTAAATAGGGTGTAAATAAGTATTTTACAAATTTAGAAGACTGCATTTATGGAGAGTATTCGTTTAAATTCGAAGTAGGTTTTCAGAGCTCTTGTTATGCCATTTACTATTTTTGTTAGACGATAATTTGACGTGAGGGCAAAAACATGGCATATGTAAATATAGTTTTAAAACATTGAAATTATCACATTAAAGCTTATAAAATGTGACATTTTACTCTGGAATTTTCAATCTCACAAGTCAAGATTATAAATGTCCCCCCCTTCCTAGTTGCACCACTGTATTATATGTATTTATGTTGCTCAGTTGTACACATCAGGTGCATTCATAATTTATTACCATTTCTGAATGACTTAAAGGGTCTGTATACGTTTGGTAATTACTCATAACATTAATGGCAGCAGCTTCTATAAAGCATTTAGAGAAACATTTAACTTTGAAGTATTGTGGTTATGGAAAAAGATATAAGTTTTTATCCCCAAAATTTGAATCTGAGGTGTATTCCAACTGCAGATTATTCTTCCTGCGTGGAATAACCGCTCCGGATTTGCGGCGATATCTCAAAAACACTTGAAATGAAATTTCCACAGGTTAGTTTTATGGTATTTATCTACAACTATACAGGATCGAAACAAACAGTGGGTTCCAATTACCAAACGTATACAATCACTGAAAGCCTACTGGTGTGAAGTGAAGCAGGCCAGATGGATATGTGTTGTGTAGTTGTAATAATGTGTTCTCAATTTGTAATGAATAATAACACAAACAATCATTTTTGAAATTTGTGATATATATATATATATATATTTTTAATGAATGCGTTTAGAACCATTTAACTAATGAGCATTTAACTAATGGTGACACAAATTTACAGGTTTAATGGTTCTTGTAAGATCCCGCTCTTATTTAAAGGGATTGTATACGTTTGGTAATTGGAACCCACTGTTTGTTTCAACCCTATATAGTTGTAGACGATGTGACCTCTGTTTACATTCAAACCGCCCTCTGTTGACAAAAATCATGTTTCCGCCGGGCAAGAAGACGCGTACCCATGGTAACGTTGCGTGTCCTTTATAGCTGGCTGTCAGTACACAAAGGTTTTGCCCGGCGACATGCGCGCGCATCATGTTATGATTTTCGAATGACGTCAGAGGTCACATCGTCTATAACCATGTGAAAATTTCATTTCAAAAGGTGGTAGCGTTTTTGAGATATTGCCGAAAATCTGGAGCGGTTATGTCCATGCAGCGGGAAGAATAATCTGCAATTGGAATCATACACTACCTGAGAAACGTTACTGCAGTAACACTTCTCAGATTCAAATTTTTGGGGTTTCTTTTTCCATAACCGCATTACTTCGAAGTATACCCCGGTATCCAAAGCTACTGTACTTCTTACAAAGTAAGTTTTTATTGCCATTAATTTTCAGAGTCATTACCAAACGTATACAGACTTATAAGGGGAAAAAGAACATTTCACTTCAAGTAATATAATTAAAAAGGCGCAACATTCGTCGTTAATATTAGAGATTTAAAGGCATCGTACACGTTTGGTAATTGTCAAAGACCAGTGTTCTCATTTGGTGTATCCCCGACATATGCATAAAATAGCCTGTGCATAATGCATAAAATAGCCTGTGAAAATTTGGGCTCAATTGGTTATCGAAGTTGCAAGAAAATGATGAAAGAAAAAACCCCCTTGTTGTGCAAATTTGTGTGCTTTCAGATTGGAATAAAAACTTCTTGCAAGAAGTTTTTATTATTTTAGTGAGAAATTACCTCTTTCTAACAAAGAGGGAGTCGTTTTTCACAATGTTTTATACTATCAACAGCTCTCTGTTGCTCGTTACCAAGTAAGTTTTTATGCTAATTATATATTTTGAGTAGTTACCAAACGTGTACAGCGCTTTGAATTCGAATATTTCTTTTTTTGACATATCTTTACTGCTGATAATAAAACAATTACCCCATTGTAACTGTATTGCAAGAGGATTGTTGTGGAATTATACATTTGGAGATTTTGTGTTGTTCTGGTTATTTGTTTTCGTTTCTTCCTTTTTTATTCTTATCCTCATAAAAGGTAAGAAAATAAGCACTTTTGAAATTAAGACTGAGAGCTTGTGTGTTTTTGTATAAGAGATGATGATCAAATATGTCTATAGTGAAAAGGAGTACTTTCGCACGATTGCAACGCTTCGATTTAATTTCCAATCTGTAACCGACAGAGGGCGTATTGGGAGCCTGCCTACGTCATCATAAAACGGGGAATTTCCCGTATGAGAAATATCTTTGCCGTTAAATTCACTTCGCGCTCGTCATCACCTACCGGGGCTAACCAGCTACTCATCAGTACAGGTAAAACAAAGTACGGTAATATTCTTTACCCCCAGTGCAAATTTAACATCCATTAAAAGCTGGTTGTTACTATTGTTAATAATAATATATTGATGCTTTAAAGCTGACAGAAGAGAGGATAGATTGAGATGCAGGAACAAAACAGGGACAGGGGTAATTCGACACATCGTTTACTTTGGGATCATTACAATACTAATCCAAAATATCTGCATCTGTTGACTACTTAGCCACACGGTATAAAATGTACCTTCTCATTCCGTTCCGACCCCCGAAGAGAACTCTACGGTTTTTAACAGAGTAGGCGAATTGCTGTAGATTACGATTCCGAAAAGTTCTCCACAAAAACGCCGGTCAAATTGGATAAATTATCGACCAAACATTGCACCAGGTTATCGACAGCGAACGAGCACTGTTTACGGTTGTGACACGTCGGCTCGTTACATTTTGTTTCAAATATCCGCGCACAGATACCATGTGATCCGACTTCGCCAATCACAACCTAGGTCATGGTTTTGTGACGATCAAAACAAACATGGCGGCGCCCAAGCCTCAGTCACGTGAGGACGACTCCATGATTAATCCAAAGTGGTTTGTTCACTTAAAATCTGTTAAAGCCGAGAAAGCACAGTTTATTACATGTGTTATAATGTTTATAGAGGGAATAGTGAAATCATACATAAAAATAGTGTGCGCCGTGTGCAAGCGCGTCATGAGTAGAGACCCGGGCCCAATTTCATAAAGCTTTTGAGCAGAAAATTCAGCTCTGAAAATTTCTTTGCTAAGCAAGAAATGAGTGGGGTACAAGTCACATCAATGGTAACTGTATAGTATTTTGGCTGGTAACCTATTTTTCTTAAGCAAGAGTTTCTGTGCTTAGCAAGTTGGGCCCAATTTCATAAAGCCTGTAAGCACAAAAACTTGCTAAGCACAGAAATGTTTGCTTAGCAGAAACTTGTTACCATCCAAACTGCCATAAAGTTCACGTTGTTGCGACTGGCGCTGCACTAATTTTTCGCTTAGCTAAGAAATTTGCTGAGCAGCCTTTTTTTGCCAAACAGCTTTATGAAATTAGGCCCATGAGTGTGATCACGAAAAACACAGCCTATATTTTGATAGTATTCGATATCCCAGCTAACCAAAAAACGTTGCGAGAACGTCGTTACAACGTTACGCTTTTGTTGTGGCAACGTTGATGTGTAACGTTGTGGTAACGAATTTGTGTGGACTCTTCTTGATGTTGTGACAACGTTGTCTCTAACGTTGTAAGCCAACGTCCATACCACATCCAAAATTAACCTTCTGACAACGTCACAACAAGTTGTAAACTAACGATTCTACAACGTCTCACTGTTATAAGTTAACGTTCCAGCAACGTCCTCAAAAAACATTGCTAGAACGTTGTTGCATCAGTACATTTGCTGTTGTGGCAACGTTGATGTGTAATGTTTTGGTGACGAATTTGTGTTGAGTTTTCTTGATGTTGTGACAACGTTGTCTTCTAATGTTGTGAACCAACGTACGTCCATACCACATCCAAAAATAACCTTCTTACAACGTCATAATATGTTGTTAAGTAACGTTTCTGCAACGTTGTTGGCTTACTTAATTCGAGTAATTAGTGTGTTAACTTATACTAATCAGTTATGTTACTTACATGTAATTATACCAATACCTAAATACATACTACAGTCACTACGACCCGTACATCCTATACTTCCGTATACACTGCATGTCTTATATTTATATAATCCAGGATACACAGCCGTCCTAGTCATGGTTTAAAACTTTTTAAATTAAAATTCACGTGAATTAATTACAAATGTTTGTTCGTACTTTTGATGTACATATTTTTTTGTAGACGAATATATACACAAAAGTACAAAAACATGCCATGAGTAACTAAATTCAATCAAATTAATCAAAGAAGAATCACACACTTCTACGCCCCGCCCACAAATTTGCATTTTTGTCAACGTTGGCCCAACGTTGTCTCAACGTTGGCACAGCATTAGCGTGATCTTCTTCGTGTATTTTCAGGATTTCTGGCATTTGATTGCTTCACCTTAAAACTTTTGAATGTCAGCAATGATTCTGACCATTAAACTTGTCCAATAACTATCAAGCAAACTATTTATGTAAAGAAACTTCTACTTTAAATGGAGAGTAAACATGTAACTTTACTCCAAAAATGTATGACCATAAAAACTTACTTGGTAAGTGTCACAACCCCGAGTCCCCAGCACGCTCACGCGCAATGCGTCCTCGCTTCGCTACTCAACAGTCACCCTAAAAAAAGGGATCCTATGGCCAGTAGTTTTGTGATCAAGAACATTAAACTTAAATTTATTTACACTATGTACATCCATGGACATCCAAACAAAGAAAGAGTATCCATCACAGTTGGAACTAGGAAATTAATTGTGTTTTCATTAACCTCAAAAATTAACTAAGATCTACGGTACAGAATAATCATTTACTTATAATTAATTCCCACCACCACTATTAACAGCTGAAGCGTACACCTCAACAATGGCTGATGTGACCCGGTGTCTTGATTAAGAGGGTGTCCCTTCCACGGTATGGTTGCCTCACTTTCGGCCACTAGGACTAATTCAAGTCCATAAAAGAAGCCCTGGAAATATCACATTGAAACAATAATAACTACCATCTTATTGGCAACAGTTATATTTGGGTCGCCCTACTTTCGGTTTACTTTTACAAGATTGATACGGTATCAACTCAAAATTCAAATGGCCGCTTCTTCTAAACACAACACAAAGTGCATACAGTGAGCTTAATCGATACATCATATTTTGACTATTATTTTCGTCAACCTCTTATATACGTGGGTGTAGGTAGAATTCTCTCCCAGCCTCAAAATAATGCAAACTTAATCACTTCCTTAAAACAATAATAACTAGAGATTCAGAGTTTGTCATACTACAAACTCAAGGTGTTCGGTTCAGGTGGTAGGGAAATGATGAGCCGTTTTTCAATACACGCGGTTGGTATCGTAAAGAGTTTCATTTATTTTTCAAAAATTTAGCACGAAAAGCAGTCAAAAGCGCCATATAAATGGAAATCAAAGCATCAAGTCTTCACTGTAAGAAAACCAGTAAAAATACCCAGGCGTTTTGAAGGTAAACGGGATTTTAAAAAGCGTTCAACATTGAACGCCGTTTTCTCCGATTGTTACTTTTCACTGGGATCTACGTGTGTGTGGCGTCGGTGCGATTTGATTGTTACAGTTGTATTGACCAAAAAAATTGTGTCTCGAAAGTAAGCATTCATGACTTGTCGCATCCCTGCGTGCAATGGTTAATTGTCTCATACAATGTATGCACTACATAAAACTCCGGAGTCTAGACACTAATTTGTACATCCATTGCATTCATTTGCACATTTGATATTTCAAAAGTTATAGGTCATTAATTGTCGCATGACTGCTTGCAATGGTTTATTGACTTATACAATTTAAACGCTACATAAAACTTTGGAGTCTAGGCACTATTTGTACATTATTTTAAATCCATGTCTTGTTGAAGAACTGCTTGCAATGGTTTATTATGATACATAATGACATGAATATAAACAGCAAATCTTGAGACCACCATATCTCGAAAAGTAGAAATCCGATCAACTGTTTTCGATTGTGTACTTGTGGGATACTGTAGATGTGTTTGTTAGGTTAAAACATTGTGCGACGTCATCATGATGGCACCAGTGCCCAAAGTTAAGTCAATAGATTTCGCTCGCCACAATTCCTGTCCTATGGCTTGTGTGGTAAAAAAACCCACCTCCATAAGACTGTGCGGCGCGGTATGCTACTTTATGTGTTCTCTGATGTTATAATGTAAGGAATTATGAAGTCACCACCTGTAAGAGCACGCTCTATCAATCGTCTATTTTTCAAGGTTATCAAAAGAAAAAATAGTTTAATTTTGAAATCTACAGAATATGCTTGATCGATTCAGAAGTTGTTCCCCATCCCATCCTGGAATACTGTCAGCTACGGTACTAATGTTTCAAGTTCAAAAACATTTAGCATCAATTCTTGATTTCACGTACTAACACAAAACGTTTAACTTTATTGCTTATTTATTTGGGACGAAAAGCAGTCATAAGCACCATGTATTAAAGTTCAAAGTAACAAGTCTCCACTGTAAGAAAACTAGTGACGTTTTAAAGGAAAGCCGCGGGATTTTATAAAAGCTTTCAACATTAAATGCCGTTTTCTACAATTGTTACTTTTTACTGTCTGTCTGTGTGTCAGTTCGTTGACAAATGTGTCTCGCAAATAACAACGTTAATACTTATCGCATGGTTGCTTGCACTGGTTTATTGTCTGACACAATGTATGTACTAAAATAAACTTCGGAGTCTAGACACTGTTATGTACATTTAACCAGTATATTGTACATTTGATAGCTTCACGGTTACATTGACAATGTGTCTCGAAAATAAACATGCATGAATTGTCTTTGAACTGCGACACGTCAAAACTTGCACGGAAATCATGCCACTACAGCGCACGTAGGCTTTGGACCTCGTGATCAATGGATCGGAACGTGCTTCCGAGGGCTATTACTAACGAAATGTTCAACTTTTTGAGCCGGAGCTCAAGGTAAAACGGGGTCACTCTTTGTGTAGCGTTTGTTGAGTTTTAAAAGACCTGTCTGATGATGTATAGATTGTTGTAATCCATTTGGTAGTTATCGAGTTATGATTTTTTGAAATATTAAACTTTGATTTTCTGTAATTCGACACCTGATGACGTAATCAGTACGTCACAACTTACTCGGCATCTCCAAATTTCAAGTTCATTAAAGGTTTGCAACTATGCGTTTTCTTGCGGACAAACGACTATCAGAAGAAAAAGAAGAACTAAACTAGACTTAACGAGTTTGTAAAAACAAAATCGTTGGGGTCAGTGTTTTGTTACTGAGCAAACTATTCCTTTGAATCGATGAAAAGATTGATGATAGCTTTTGAGATGTCAAAGAAAGTAAAATGTAAGTCTTTAACGTTTATACCCTAGTTCACACGGGAAACAAGAGCTTAAGTTACTACTTAAGACTGCATTGAGCTCTACATGGAACGTGTATTATTTAAACAACTTTCACGTTTTTCAGGGCTAGGAACCCATGGTTTAATTAAACAAGGTGTGCAATTTTGTTTGACTTTATTTTGTTGTTCACAAAGAATTTTATTGAAGTATTCAAAAGGATCTAAAAGTGGGATTCTCGTAAAAACTGCTGTTGATAAGAGTCAAACTAATGTTGATCTCTTGGCGATTGCATTTTCTCAGTTATCAAAAGTCATACAATCAACAAAAACAGGCCAGCAAAATACACTCTTTTAGTCGCTATTTACCGCCATTTATTGGACTACCGTGGAACGAGGCGGCATGCAGGGAAATGTTTTTTTAAAGAAAATCACACAGGCAAACTTTGACCTTTCGAAGTGACTGGAAGTAAAGGTCATATGAATTTTGCGTTAACTTTTCAAATGTTGCCCTTGTCTTGACCTATCATATGCCCAATTATAAATATCATAGCTGTAATATTCAGCGACATACAGGTATTCGCATATGGTCACTTTTTTTACCTTAAATGGCTTGTAATTTGACACCCGATGACGTAATCGTGACGTCACAACTTACTCAGCTTCTGCTAGTTATGTTCTAACTACACATAAAGTTTCAAGTTGATCACAGATTTGCAAGTATGCGTTTGCTTGCGGACAAAGCCCACTGAGAAGTAAAACAAAGAAGAAGAAAACCCCCCGAACAATAACAAAGAGTTGTTCGGGCGGAAGGCCCGAACACCTATTAAAACAATTAAAAACCGAACAATAACAAAGAGTTGTTCGGGCTTAATGCCCGAACACCTCCTGACTTCTATATAGGGGTGCATCAATGGTGATCAGAGCTCGGGGCACTTCACCCGGCTGACTCTTACAGCTACCGCTGTTCTCTTATTTTAGCTATTGCCAAATCTGTGTCTTACAACAAATTTCTATCACTAGGCTATCGCCTATCCTGTGGGAACTTATCCCAAAACTCAAACCATTGGTCTTTAGAGCTATATCGCTCTCTCGATGCCACCCTCTCTTTAGGATTGCTCTCTCCCTTTCTACCCCCTTCGATCTTTTCCTCCGTAAAATAGCCAACAACCTTTTCTTATCCTTAACTATTGATAACCAAAATACCTTTATTATTATATATAAAACAAACTTCCACCGCAACCAGGGATGTGGAGAATGACGTTCGTCACTTCTTGAATATTCAACATAACTTGTTCGTACTATATACATTCCAACTTGGGGAGTGCCAGCTCTGCTGGATGACGTAATGGACAAGGCAAATAAAAATATCGCCCTCTTGTGACAGTAAGAAGCACTGCAGATGTTGATAATGTATAACATTTTGACAAACGACTCCTTTCTAAGGAATGTGGTTTTAGGGAAAGGGGTTCAACAGTTTCAGGACAAAATCGCAACCTTCAGGCAACGTTTTCTAAAAAAACTTCCGGGCGATGTTAGGGAACAGAAATTCATAACGAACGTTGTTCCTCCACCCCGCATTGATGCAATATTCCCAGATTGGTCAAAAGCTTTTGATCGTGTGAGTCACCAAGTTCTATTGGATAAATTACATAAAATAACACGGTATTTGTGGCTCAATGTTGCACTGGTTTAAGTCTTATCTTTCAAACAGATTACAACGGGTTCAGTTTATGGGTTCATCATCTGACTGGGCTGCAGTTCATTCTGGCGTGCCACAGGGAGCTGTTCTTGCACCTATACTTTTCAATATCTTTGCATTTTGATTTACCAATTTGCATTCAATCTAATCTCCGTCAGTATAAAGATCACACTGTCTTGTATAGAGTCATTAAAAATCAAGACGATGAAGTGGCACTCCAGGATGACCTGCAGCACATAAACACTTGGTGTAATTTAAACTGTATAACTTTAAACCCAAATAAGTGTAAATTAATGACTGTGTCCCAGTCTAGAAACCCTGCTAAACCACTGTATAAAATTGCTGAAAACACTTTGGAAAATGTGGATAATGACAAATACCTTGGTGTTATTATCTCTATATAGGGACTTAAGCTGGAAAACACATGTTAATAAAGTCACATCCAAAGCCACCAGACTCAACGGATTTATTGGTAGAGTAGTTAAAACTAGAGACCCTACCATTCTGACTTCACTTTATCGCTCAATTAGCAGACCCATACTTGAATACGCAGCTCCAGTCTGGTGCCCTGTTCTTTCAACTCAGCAAAAAACGCTAGAGAAGGTACAGATTCACCCGTTTTTGTTTAGGACTGCCGAGAAGGGCTTTAATTAATTCTGTCAATGAAATCGAGTATTCAGACAGGTGTGTCAAGCTGGGTCTACCTCTTTTAATCAACAGGATTCATTTCCTTTCAATTACGTATGTTATTAAATGTTTATATAACAAATTTGACATTGACACTGACCCTCTAATTCCCATTAGTTGTAGACATATCGAATCTGTTAAATTTTGCCATCAACGGGCTCGATCCAATGCTGCCCATTATTCTCTTTTCATAGATTCCCAAGATTATTGGATGAACTAACCTGCATTAGAGATACAATTATCCATAGTTTATCCTCTTTTACAAATTCACTCAGATATTTTATTAGTCCCTGGCAAGGACGTTCCCTTGACCCAAACTGTTTAACATTGTTGTCATGCCCATACAAATACCTTGCTGGATGTTTTTATTCTAAATATTCATTTTGCATTTTACACTGAAATTACCAGTATCTCTCTTTTACCAAGTTTGTATTTTAAAATGCACAAATAAAATTTTATAATTTTTATTAGCTCTCATATTTTTGTACTGTAAGCCATGTTTTATTAATGTCCATAATGTCCTTTATATTGTCTGTTTATTAAATTGTGGCATCAGGAGATTAACTTGATAGTAATTTAGTTTACTTTTTTTGAAATCCATCAGGGGTGCTACTTTTTTTCCCCCCTCTCCTTTGTGTTATTTATGTTTTCTGTATCGTTCTTATTTTTGTACTTTGCATTTTTACCTGTGAAATTAATAAATGAAATGAAATGAAATGAAAAGCAATGTTTCAAAACAATGTCCAAATCAAACGTTGTTGCAACGTTGCATATACTTTAGTATGTAACATGACAAAAGTGCAACCTTCAGGCAACGTTGCGGCAAAACCTTTTCGCGATGTTACGATACAACGTCATCATTTAACGTTGTTGCAACATTGTATGTACGTTACTAAGCAACATGACGAAACCGCAACCTTCAGGAAACGTTGCAGTTAGGTCGTGTGTTACCTGGGATAATGCATCACAGCGCATAGGGACCTCATGCTATAAGAACGGTTTTTATTATTTTTAATAGAGAAAGTTTTTCAAGGACATGCAAAGAAAATAGGACCAGAACGCACTTAAAATGTTCAAAAGGCTTGTAGCTTCTCCCCGTGTCAAGTGTGATTTGGAGAAGATTGCCGTTTTTGGTTCTAGACTTTTAGACTTTTAAGATTTATATAGTTGGTACGATGTTATATCTGACCCCTGTCCCTGTCTTCCAACTAGGGTCACTTATAAAAGGGTTAACACAATTAAATTGGTGCTGACACTCACTCTAGATTCAGATGTCGATATCCTCGGATGGGCAGCGGGTGCAAATATATTTATACAAAATGTAATGGAAAGAAATTGTGTTAATATAGTTACCTATAACTTAAGCCTACACTGCAAAAACTGGGGTGTCAAAAAAATAAACTTGTTACCTATAATTTAAGCCTACACTGCAAAAACTGGGGTGTCAAAATTGACACCGTGGGTTAGTCACATAATATGAGTACCCAAGAGAGATTCAAAATACACCAATGTAATTGTGTTGGCAGAAATTTGTGTTATTTTAACACCACAGGGTGTAAATTTTGATTCTTTTTTTCGGTCTCTATATGTGACAACACCCATGGGGGATCAGGATGGCTCACTGCCTTTCACATCTGTGGAGTGTGGACCCCGGTTCGAATCCCACTTCAGACCGGAGCCTTGCATGTGGTTTGGGTTTTCAGTCCCTACCTGATTGCGTGGGTTTCCCCCCATTGGGGGTTTCCTCCCACATCTAAAACTGATCAATTCTTCTCGTTTCCCACTCATCCTGTTTTGGCGCCAATTGTGCTGTTGGATGTGTAATCAAATAAATAAAAATAAATAAAATGGTGTCAATTTTAACATCCAAGTTTTTGCAGTGTAGTTAGAAGGATCCAATACTGAGTGCATAGGAATTGTTTATAATATTGGTTTGCTTTTATGTCTTGCAGAGCTTAAGGAACTTCTGCTGATTTGCTTGGTTCAACTGAGGATAAAATGGGTACGTGCAGTCATTAGATGGAAATACAACACTTCTAAAAAATATATATTATAAAACATATTCTGATCATCAATTTCTCCAATACAGAATCAATAAACTTTGATGACATTTTGATTGAACATTAAAGCACATAGGTTTCACTTCTTATAGTAGGCCTACTTTGTAATATTGTGTATTTAATTTTGTATGTAAACAGAAAATTTCAAAAGCCAAGTGCATTTGTATTTTAAATACAGGTCCCAGAAAACCTACCCGGAAAAAAGCTATCAAACAAAGGCAAACTAAACCCAGACCAAATAAAATTGCACGACGACGACGTCCAGCCAAGAAGAGTCACACTGCAGCCAAGCGAGTTTCTCATTCAGCCCCAAAACGCCAACAATCAACCAGCAGCAAAGGCAAACGTCTATTAACTCCGAAAAGCCGACCATCAACCAGCAGCAAAGGCAAACGTCCAGCCCCAAAACGCCAACCATCAACCAGCAGCAAAGGCAAACGTCCAGCCCCAAAACACCAACCATCAACCAGCAGCAAAGGCAAACGTCCAACCCCAAAACGCCAACCATCAACCAGCAGCAAAGGCAAACGTCCAGCCCCAAAACACCAACCATCAACCAGCAGCAAAGGCAAACGTCTAACATCGAAACGCAAACCATCAACCAGCAGCAAAGGCAAACGTCTAACCCCAAAACACAAACCATCAACCAGCAACAAAGAACGTCCTTACAGTATAAAGGTGCATATTCCTGGGGTGCCTCGTACGAATGCCATTACTGTCCCAGCAGGACCATACACTGTTCAACACCATCACGATAACTCTATTTACAATCAAGCCAATGTAAGTGGACGCCAAAACTCTACCTTTTTTGGAAAAATCGAAAGAACGGAATTCAACAACAACAGTTGTAGTATACACAGCAACTTTGTAATGAGACACTGTAATACTTAAAGTGAGCCCTCTGTTGGTGAGATTATGCTAATGAGTAGTTGACGAATAAAAGCGTTCTTATAAATGGTAGCCATCTTTGAATCTCGTGTAATTGACTTGAACCCCCAATATATTACATATTTGGCGACGAGGATGGGATACAAATTTTTAAACAGTGTTTAATAGTTCCAGCTAAGTATAAGGAACATCTAGGGAACACGATGGCAGCGCTGATAGGCAAGATAGGTGAATATCAGGAGGGAGAAGAACAGTTTGAATACTACCTGGAACGACTAGAGCAGTTCTTCGTCGCTAACGCAATTGCAGACGACCGTGCGGTAAGCGTATTCTTGACGGTTATTGGACCGAAGTCATATGGTCTGCTCAAGAATTTAGTATCACCAGGAAAACCAAGTGATAAGTCATTTGAAGATTTAAAACTGCTACTAAAGAACCACTACACTCCCGAACCGCTGGTTATAGCCGAAAGATTTAAGTTCCACAAACGAGATCAGAAAGTAGGTGAAACAGTAGCCACGTATCTGATAGAATTAAAACGTCTTGCAAGTACATGCAAGTTTCAGGCTTTTCTCAATGAAGCTATAAGAGATCGCCTAGTTTGTGGCCTGGAAAATTCAACATGTCAAAGGAAGTTGTTGGCTGAGAAAAACCTTACACTGGAGAAGGCAGTAGGAATTGCGACTGCAATGGAAATGGCCAGCAAACAAGCAAGAGATATACATTCTTCGCATGTGGCAGACACATCGGGAAGTAAGCCAGTGACTGTTAACAAGATAAGGTCCAAACCTTATAAAAGTTATCTGGGTAAGGCGAAGAGTGGTCAAGATGGATCAGCTCCCAAGCAAAATCCGTCCAAATCTTTCAACAAACCAAAGGGTAGTTACACTTGCTACCGCTGTTCCGCAGAGGATCATGATGCAAGCCAATGTCCTCACAAGTCATCCACTTGCTATAACTGCAAGAAGGTGGGTCACATAGCCAGAGCATGTAGAAAGAAACGACAACAGAAACCAAAAACGGTAAAACTTGTCTCTACCACTGCTAGTGAGGATGATGAATTTGAATTATACACGATTAAGGAGTTTCCATCAAAATCGGGTATAATTCTGGATGTACAGGTTGGAGGTACACCCATCCAGATGGAGTTGGACACTGGTGCGGCTGTGTCTATTTTATCGGACACTGTATACCAGAAGTATCTAAAGTCGTGGCCTTTACATGAGTCTTCTGTGAAACTACGTACATACGCAGGGGAGGCCATTAAAGTGTTAGGTTGTGCCACAGTACCAGTGCAGTACAAGGATCAACCAAAGTGCCAACTGCCATTGTTTGTTGTGTCTGGGGACAAACCAGCTCTCTTTGGACGTCAGTGGCTAGAAAAAATCAAGGTAGATTGGAACAGTATCTTCAAAGTTGAGACGACAGCAGCTCCCACCGCCAAGTCAGTTGAAGATATTTTGTCAAAGCACAAAGAAGTGTTTGCAGAGTGTGGAGACCCCATCAAGGATTTCACTGCTTCAGTGAGAATTCCAGAAGGAACCAAACCAATGTACTACAAGGCACGGCCTGTTCCATATGCATTGAGAGACAAGGTTGAACTCGAACTTAAACGATTACAAGATAATGGAGTAATATCTAAGGTAGATCGTAGTGTATGGGCTTCTCCCATTGTAGTTGTACCTAAGCCAGATGGAAAAATAAGGCTATGTGGGGATTATAAGGTGACAGTAAATAGGGTGTTGGAAGAAACACATCATACCTTACCCACTGCGGATGATTTGTTTGCAACCCTAGAAGGAGGGAAGATTTTTACCACATTAGACCTTACTAATGCATACTTACAGTTAGGACTAGACGATGAGTCAAAGAAGTATCTAACTATCAATACTCACCTGGGATTGTATCAGTTCAATCGTCTGCCGTTTGGGGTATCCTCGGCACCGGGTATATTCCAAAATGTGATGGATCAAATACTATTGGGGATTCCAGGGTAGTGTGCTACCTTGATGATATTTTAATATCTGCTCCAAATGAGTCGGTACACTTGGTGAGACTACATCAAGTAATGAGGCAGTTAGAGAAGTATGGAGTAAAAGTTAAATCACAGAAATGTGAATTTTGTCGAACATCAGTGGTTTACTTAGGGCATAAGGTGGATGGAGATGGCCTCCACCCAACCTTGGACAAAGTAGAAGCTATCATGCAAGCGCCCAGCCCCACGAACATCAGTGAGCTGCGCTCATATTTGGGTTTGCTAAATTACTATGGGAAGTTTCTCCCAAACATAGCAACTGTGATAAATGCACTGAATGCATTGTTACGCAAAGAGACAACGTGGCGCTGGACCAAGGCATGTGAAACGGCTTTCCAAAACAGCAAGAAATTGTTGTTAGATAGTTCATTACTAGTACATTATGATGTAAATAGGGAACTCAGGCTAGCTTGTGATGCCTCTCCGTATGGAGTAGGGGCAGTCATCTCACACATCATGCCAAATGGCGATGAGAGACCAATTGCGTTTGCATCACGTACACTTTCTAAAAGTGAACAAAACTATGCACAGATTGAACGCGAGGCGTTAGCAATCATTTTTGGAGTGAAGAAATTCCACAAATACTTGTATGGTAGGAACTTTTCTTTACTCACAGATCACAAGCCGCTTACTGCGATTCTAAATCCTGAGTCCCCTATACCTACCTTGGCTGCGGCACGTATGCAGCGATGGGCCTTGATATTGTCAGCATATAAGTATAAGATTGAGTACAGGAAATCTGCAGAACACTGTAATGCAGATATGCTGTCAAGGTTGCCAGTTAAGCAAGGTGATACAGATGACAGAGAAGTGAATTACTTCTCATATGTTGATGAGTTACCCATAACAGCAGAAGACATTGGGAAGGAAACACTCAAAACCCAGTCTTAGCAAGAGTCTATGACAATGTGATGAATGGATGGCCTAACTATGTTTCAGACAAAGACATGCAACCCTATTTTTCTCGTAAAATGAACTGTCTGTGGACAAGGGATGTATTTTGTGGGGTTGCGGGTTGTAATTCCTGACAAATTTAGGCGTACATTATTGAATGATCTACATGAGCAGCACCTTGGCATTTGTAGAATGAAAGGGCTGGCTCGTAGCTACTTGTGGTGGCCGGGGTTAGACCAAGGCATAGAAAATGTAGTTAACCAGTGTGAAACATGTCAATCAGTAAGAAATACACCACCCTTGGCACCGCTTCAAACATGGACGTGGCCAAGTAGGGTGTGGGAGAGACTGCACATAGATTATGCAGAGTTGAAGGGTCAACATTTGTTTATTGTCATAGACAGCCACTCAAAATGGGTAGAAGTTTATCCCATGAGAACTACGACGGCAGGTCAAACCTTGGACATATTGAGGAGATCGTTTAGTGCGTATGGGTTACCTGAGGAGATAGTATCAGATAATGGTCCTCAATTTACTTCCAAAGAGTTTGCAGAGTTCATGACCAAAAATGGTATAAAGCACAAACGTGTGGCACCATATCACCCAGCCTCAAATGGAGCCGCTGAGCGGACTGTTCAAGTGGTGAAAAAAGCGCTCATTAAGCAAATGCTTGATCCTGAACCTCGGAAACGGGAGTTGTCAGTACATCACAAATTGGCAAATTTTCTGATTACGTATCGGAATACTCCACACACTACAACCGGTAGAACACCTGCTGAGTTATTTTTGAAAAGACAACCTAGGACAAGGTTTTCTTTACTGAAGCCTAATTTGGCACAAACAGTGGACAAAAAGCAGGAGAAGCAAAAAGAGTACCATGATAGGGGCCGAGTTCAGGAGCGAGCATTGCAACTTGATCAGAGAGTCCGGGTTAAGAGTAACCTAAATGGGTTGATTAAGTGGTTGCCTGGTAAGGTTACAAAAGTCTGTGGTTCAAGAACATATTTGGTACATATGTACAACAATGGCAGAACTCGGTTTGTACACATTGATCACATTTTGGGTTCACATGAAAGGGTGTTCCTAACAACAGTAACAGCACTTATCCAGACTTACAGGTACCGGTTGAGTATCCAGTACAGAGTGATACAGGTTTGGTGCACCGCAGTGGCCAACACGAAAGGGGTGAACAAAAACAGGCGCATTTTGAGAACAATCAATTTCGACCAAATCCTGATTCACAGGGTAAAGGTGATTCCCAACCTACAAGTTCACCTGTACCTGTACTCACACCCGTACCGAGCCCAGACGTTCCACTGGGGAGACGCTATCCTATGAGGGTACGGAAGGCACCAGTTAAACTTAATTTGTAAGCCAAGTTAAAAGTAAACAAATCAGTCAGTGATAAAGCAGTATCAGATTAAAACAAGCACAGGCTACATTTTATTTTTGATTGTTAAGTTTTCACAAAAGGAAGAAAGAAAACAAAATCAAGGCATTTGATTTAAGTTAATTTGATGATAGTTTATGTTGTAGTAAACAGCTAACTTTAGAAGGTGCTCCGGTAAACAGTAATAATAACATACTTATTGCATAACGACAAAATACCTGGATATGGTTTCTTTTAAATGTCTTGCACTATTCACTCACGGGGTGACAGTATGTTTAAGGGGGGAGGAGTGTAGTATACACAGCAACTTTGTAATGAGACACTGTAATACTTAAAGTGAGCCCTCTGTTGGTGAGATTATGCTAATGAGTAGTTGACGAATAAAAGCGTTCTTATAAATGGTAGCCATCTTTGAATCTCGTGTAATTGACTTGAACCCCCAATATATTACAACAGTGAACCACCAAGTAAACGTCAGAAAACAGGTATGTTTGAAAGATTTACTCCCTTCAGTCCGAAACAAATAAAAGTGAAGTTATTTACTCCAAATTCTTCTATACATTGTCTCCTCTCCAGTTTTCTTAATACACATTTCTGCTTGTCTGTGTTCACTCTTTAAAAAATTTAGCCCTGGAGATCTGAGAAAATTTTTCTCCTGATCTGACTAAGAACCCTGTTCTCATGTTCAATTAGGCTCACTATAATAGTCGAGATACTATTCAGCATTAGGCCCGCTGATGAGTGTACTAATCACATCAAACAATGTTTTCCACCCAGGACCAGATGAGTACAGCTCTCGGCAGCAAACTGACGTTGGTGACAATTCTTCATCAGATGACCAGGAGGATTATGAAGATGGTGATAGTGATGGTAGTCACCAGGAGGATTATGAAGATAGTGATAGTGATGGTAGTTACCAGGAGGATTATGAAGATAGTGATAGTGATGGTAGTTACCAGGAGGATTATGAAGATAGTGATAGTGATGGTAGTTACCAGGAGGATTATGAAGATAGTGATAGTGATGGTAGTTACCAGGAGGATTATGAAGATAGTGATAGTGACGGTAGTTAGGCCTAAAAAAAAAAAGAGTTTTTATTGCCCTTTTCCGACCGACCCAAAAAATCTGAAATCCACGGTCGCGTTTTTTTTAATTTTTTTTTTTTTTAAATGGCGATTTTTTGATTTTGTTTGAAGTATTTTATACTTTGATTCCCAGTAAACGACATTTAAGATAGAAACCTCGATGTTTTTATTTTTCTTTTGCAAAATTATATTGTTTTATGTTGCAGGCCTGTGAAATCTCCGCTTTCTCATTGACCGTGCCGATTTTTTATTTCCGCCTTTTTAAAATGTGAGATAAAAAGACGTGACGAATTTTCCCGGTCGGCCTGCTACATATACATCATACAGCACACACACGACACGAAGTCCGTAAATGCTATGTCCTTGCTCCATGCTGGCATGCAGTGCGCAACGTGAATGGGCGGGTATCCATCACGCACTTGTGTTGCAACTCCTTGCCAATAGAGGGCGCTGTGTGATCGTTGGCATTGCATGTACATGTACATGTACATGTACATGTACATGTATATCCATGTACACGCACTTTTAAGCACGGCTCGGCGTGGTATTGAACGCGTCATATTTTCGAACATCAATCAAGATGTCGGTGCAACCATTCCTCCATGGTGCAACACAAGTGCGTGATGGATACCCTGGCCGAACAAAAATGATTATTTTACAGAATAATGTAAGATTTCTTTCCGTCTTGGTCCGTTTTTGTGTTTTTAACCTTTTCCTTGCGTGGCAGTTTTCATCGCACGCGTCAATGTCTCTTCCGATTGAACGTTAGTGTTTAGAGCGGCATCTATTAAGAGTTTCGGCGTGGCGGAGCTCCACTCCCATCATTGTTACATGGATGTATTTTTCCGCTTTTTTTTTAATGGTCCACTCACAGGCCTGATGTTGAGAAACAACTTCATATTTATATTATTATTTTTTTTAAAAGTTTTTAAAAGTTTATTTTTGTTTTGTATTCACCATATGAATGTATACTACTTTGAGAACATTAAAATGGTTGAAAACATAAAGTTGTGTCTATATCTACTGTGTTTTTTCCTCCTCTGACGTATTCTTAAAAAAAAAATTTTTTAAAAAAGCGACCGACCGACCCTCCCGATTTTTTAGCCAAAAGGGCAATAAAAAGTTTTTTTTTAAGGCCTTACCAGGAGGATTATGAAGATGGTGATGGTGATAGTGATCAGGATCATGAGGACATTGAAGATGATGACCAGGAATATGAAGGTGATGACCAGGACCAGTGTAATGAAGATGATAAGGATGGTTATAAAGGTGATCAGCCTAGTACCTCTGAACAAACTAACCACATTACATTAACCCCAAAGAAAGAAATTTAAAAAGTTCCGAGGCTCATTTTTGTGAAAACAATTAAATCTCAATACCCAATTTTGTTCAATATCATTTTTTTCTAGTACACGTATAGTAGGGCCTACTTCAATCGTTTAGTTTCTAATTTGAACCAGAGCTACTGCTTTGTAAATGTTGCTTTTATGATCACACTGACTGACCACTAATAATAAGCAGACAGAAAAAATCGATTCAGCATGAAAGCAAATTTCAGTAAATTTTTAGTAAATCCAAGTTTAAAAGTTGTTGTTTTCTTTAATTGTAGGCTATATTTTACAAGTCGAACAAGATTACTTTTGTCTTCAAATTGTTTTTCTATAAAAGTACAAATGTTTCTCATCTCAACTGAACCATTTTTTGCTTTTGACTGGCACCCGAACAAAGATATTGACAAAATAGGGAGACGCCAACATTAGGGCTAGATGGCTCAACTGGTACAGCGCCGGCAAGCCCCGCTGCAATCAATTTTTCTTTATTCAACCCAAAATTAATTGTATATAATAATTGAAATTAATCAGTAAAATCGTGTGTTTTTTGGAGTAGATTGATAAACTTAGTATGAAAAGATTGCTTCTGTATAATTTGCATTTTTTCAAAATTATCATCAAGTATATCAGTAGCCAAGAATCTCAACTACATTTAGTTGCTGTTTGTTTCATTTTTTTGTAAGGTGCATGTATAGGCCTATTTTTTGTAGTTTGACACAAACCTAGCTGTGGGGTAATCTAGCATTAGTTTTTTACTGTACGTGTATACTCTTATGGTTTGGTGATGGATTGTCGTTATATTATATTATACAGTTTGATGTGTTGCTGAACATTTGAAAATATCTGCTGCCACAATGTGGAATTCTTGAACTCGATATGAATATGCTTCATAAATTCCAAATATCTCTTATAAGACTCGTTTATTTGAAGCTGAATATTTGTAATGTGGGGGATCACCGCAGGCCTGGAATTTCAAGGACTTTTTAATTTTGCAAAGGGCACTTACCTTGGAAAACTTAAAGTCTTGACAACTTTTGAAAGGGCACCAAGGCCAAGACCAGGGGCAACGGAGGCCATCGCCTAAGTTGCCTTCGTGTAATTCCAGGCCGATCACTATTTTGTATCTGCCCCCTCTTCTCTATCGATAGGAAGATTGGGCAGTGATCTCAACTTGGTTTTACTCCCAGTTATTTTGATTGTAATGTGGGTTTTAGTGTCCATTTTGTTCACACGTTTAAAGGTATTGTACACTTTTGGTAACAGCTCAAAATCAGTGTCCACATTTTGTGTGATTCAACATTGCATGAACAAACAAACCTGTGGAAGTTTGAGTTCAGTTGGTCAGCGAGGTCACGAGAAAATAGTGAAAAGAGACCTTATGTGTGTTTTTTTTCAAACATCGAGTTCTATTGTTTTACTCATTTCTCAGAAACGATAGCATTTGAGGCAGAAATATTTTAAGGAACTCTTTCTGCCACTACTTACTTTAAATCATGTAAGTTATGTGTGAATCTGTGAACATTTGTTTTTTTCGATCTTACCAATAGTGTACAGGGCCTTTAATGATAGGTAATTTGCTGTATTTCTTAGGATTTTTGGAATACATTTTTATACGTGATTTTTATCACATAACTATTCCAGTTTTACATATGAAATTGTAAATGTAGCTTTTCAGCGATAGGCCTATCTCAAAAACGCAACCACCTTTTGAAATGGATTTTCACAGGTTAGTTTTATTGTGTATATATTCATTTATATATAAGATTAAAACAATCGAACGGTTCCAAAAATCAAAGGTATACTTACCCCTTAAGCCTGCTGGTGTGAAGTGAAGCAGGACAGGGCCCAATTTCATAGAGCTGCTTAAGCAGAAAATATTGCTTAACAATTTTCTGCTCAGCAGAAATCAGCTGGATACCAGTCACAAATTGTACATGTGACATGGTATTTTGGCTGGTAACCCTGCTCTGGTAAGCATAATTTTGTTGTGCTTAGCTACTTTTTGTGATTAAGCAGCTCTTTGAAATTGGGCCCAGCTGGATATGTGTTGTGTAGTTGTAACAATGTTCTCAATTTGTAAATGAATAATAGCACAAACAATCTTTTTTGAAATTTTTGATTTTAAAATCTTTTGTTTTTTCTTAATGAATGCTTTTAGAACCATTTAACTAATGAGCATTTAACTATTTACAGTGACATATTACAGATTTAACGGTTCTTGTAAGATGCGCTCTCATTTATGGAAAAACAAGAACATTTCACTTCAAATGATAGTGAAACAGACGCAATATTCGTTCTTTATATTGGAGAATAAAGTAGAATATTACTTTTTTATTAAATAACCTTTATTTTTTATAATAAAACAATCCCATATAACTGTATTTCAAGTGGACTGTTGTGTGGTTTGAATGAAAATAAAGTTGGAAATGTACATTTGGAGAATTTGTGTTATCTCTGGTAATTGTGGGTTTGTTCTCCCTTTTTTCTCATAAAAGGTAAGAACATGAATAGTTTTGAAAATAAGAGCTTGTGTGTTTTTGTATTATAAGAGATGTATCAAATATGTCTATAGTGAAAAGGATTACTTTCGCACAATTGCAACGCTTCGATTTAATTTCCAATCTGTAAGCGAAAGAGGGCGTCCTGCCTACGTCATCATCAGAGCCGTATATTGAGAGAGTTGCGACAACCTGCGATTAGAAGCCATTTTGTCTCCAAAAAATGCATTGGCGAATACAGGGTGCCAGACTAGTCTGCCCATTGGGTTGTGCTGCATTTGGGAACAAAATGGCGTCCAGCAACCACGTGACCGGAGAAAGCTGGTCCCTCCATGTCGCAACTCTCTCAATACACAGCTCTGGTCATCATTAAACAGGGAATTTCCCGTATGAGAAATATCGCTGCCGTTAAATTTAAATTTAGTTCGCACTCGTTCTACCGGGTCTAACCAGCTACTCATCGGTACAGGTAAAACACAAGTAATATTCTTTACCCCCCCAATGCAAATTTAACATCCATTAAAAGCTGGTTGTTAACATTGTTAATACTAATAATATATTGATGCAATAAAGTTGACAGAGGAGGGGATAATTTGAGATGCAGGAACAAAACAGGGACAGGGTAGCCCGGCCCCTGGCAGCCTTGCACTTTTGTATTATACTACAGTGTATAGCACAGAGGAAGAGTCATACATAGGGCTAAGGGGCAGGGGTAAGATACATCGTTACTTTGGGATAATTACAATACTAATCCAAAGTAACGATGTCATATCTGACCCCTGTCCCTGTCTTGCAACTACAGGGTCACTTATAAAAGGGTTATCACAATTAAATTGGTGCTGACACTCACTCTAGATTCAGATGTCGATTATCCTCGGATGGGCAGCAAGTGGGCAAATATATTTATTCAAAATGCAATGGAATGAAATTGGGTTATAAGAAAATAAACTAGCCTACACTCCAAAACCTGGGGTGTTAAAATTGACACCATGGGTGTTGTCATATAATATCCAAGAGAGATTCAAATTTACACCCATGTAATTGTGTTGAGAGAAATTTGTAATATTTTAAAACCACATTATGTTGTAAATTTATGAATTTTTTGTCGGTCTCTATATGTGACAACACCCATGGGGGATCAGGATGGCTCACTGCCTTTCACCTCTGTGGAGTGTGGACCCCGGTTCCAATCCCACCTCAGACCGGAGCCTTGCATGTGGTTTGGGTTCTCCCCCTACCTGATTGCGTGTGTTTTCCCCCATTGGGGGGTTTTCCTCCCACATCTAAAACTGAGCGATTCTTCTCGTTTCCTATTCATCCTGTTATTGGTGCTAATTATGCTGTTGGATGTGTAATCAAGTAAATAAAATGGTGTCAATTTTAACATCCCAGTTTTTGCAGTGGATTTAGAAGGATCCAATACTGAGTGTATAGGAATTGTTTATTATGTTTGTTTGCTGTTATGTCTTGCAGAGCTTAAGGAACTTAATCTGCTGATTTGCTTGGTTCAACTGAAGATACAATGGGTACGTGTAACCATTAGAAGGAAAGAGAACACTTCTAAAAAATATGTATTAAAAAAGCATATTCTTAACATAAATTCCTCAATTACAGATTCAATAAACTCTGATGACATTTTGATTGAACATTCAAGCCTATTGGTTTCAAATAGATTATTTTTAATATATATACAAATTGATTTTGGCTGCATGATGTAAACCTTGTCAACAAGTTACCTGGACAAACAAAAAAACCAATGTCTACCATAACATCTATTTTTTTTTTGCCCTTGTGTGATAATGATGTAGTGTACTGTATACTCATTCTTTTTCTCTTCTTCTGCAGGAACCAAAATGCAATAGTGCTATTATCATATATACTGAAGAGGAAAAAAAAAATATATATTTCCCCTGTATTTTTTTTTCTATTTCTTTTTTTAATTTTATTTTATTTATTGCCTAATGGTATGGAAAATAAACCTGAACCTGAAACCTGAAGTCAATATTCTATCTAATTTTCAGCTCCTGCAGTCGTGCACAA
This sequence comes from Plazaster borealis, assembly GCA_021014325.1. NCBI lineage: Eukaryota > Metazoa > Echinodermata > Asteroidea > Forcipulatida > Labidiasteridae > Plazaster > Plazaster borealis. Next base: position 5,799,392 of record CM037456.1, on the reverse strand, counting down.
CTATCATCCCCAGCCATGATGTGTGTTCATCATCAAGCCCCCCATATATCCCAAAGAGAGCGAGATTCATATCACCAACTCGAAGGACACAAACATAATGTTGGTGACTTTTTGCATGCTATTATATTATCTCCCTAAAATATACATGTTTACTGGGATCAAATCAAAATAAAGTGATCCTGAAAAAAAAAAAACAATAACATGTTAGCTATAGACACAAACAAAGAAGTTTTGATTTATTGGGCATATCCTTGCAGTTAAAAGACAAAAGAAATGTTTTATTTTTATTAACCTTTTTTTTTTTGAATATATCTTTTGCTGGTTGTCATTAAGATTATTCAGTATTGTCATGATTTATTCATAGGCTAAAGTAAATGTCAAAATATATTTATTTAAACATAAAACTACTTTACAGATTGGTATTTCTTGTCGTGTGTTGACTAACAAGATTAAAAAAAAATTGTTTTCATACTGTTTAGCTTTCAGAAGTACATTATAGCTTCCTAGTTAACACCAGCATTCTTATTCCCAATATAAACAAACACTTGGAATTAAATTACTCCCTTTGGGGTTTGATTTCTCCACACCGATTGTTAACTTAACTTTTTTTGAAAAAAAAAGGTGTTGCTTAACACCGAAATTCTTGCCCAATATGAATCCTTGAAAAGGATTAAAATCAACACCGACGGTGTACATTTTAACACCACAGTTTTTGCAGTGTGGTAGGTTTCACTTATTTCAGTACTTCGTAAATTTTGTAGTTATTTTTGTATTTTAACAGGAAATTAAAAAGAACAATTGCATTTGCATTTTAAATACAGGTCCCAGAAAACCTACCCGGAAACAACCTAGCCAACAAAGGCAAAAACCCAGACCAAACAAACCGGCACAACGTTCAGCCATGAAGGGTCACACTGCAGCCAAGCGAGTTTCCCATTCAGCCAGCCAAGGCAAACCTCCAGCCAAAAAACGCCAACCACCAGCCAGGCAAGGCAAACATCCAGCCAGCCAAGGCAAACCTCCAGCCAAAAAACGTCACCCACCAGCCAGCCAAGGCAAACATCCAGCCAGCCAAGGCAAACATCAAGCCAAAAAAAGCCAACCACCAGTCAGCCAAGGCAAACATCCAGCCCCAAAACGCCAACCACCAGCCAGCCAAGGCAAACATCCAGCCAAAAAACGCCAATCGTCAGCCAACCAAGGCAAACAACCAGCCAAAAAACGCCAACATCCAGCCAGCCAAGGCAAACATCCAGCAAAAAAACGCCAAATGCCTCAATATTCAATTACTCAGGTGCCTCGTATGATACCTGTCCCAGTGCCAGTAGGACCATCCACTGTTATACACCATCACGATAGCTCTGTTCACAATCAGGCCAATGTAAGTGGACGCCAAAACCCTACCTTTGTTGGACCAACCAAAAGAACGACATTCGTGAACAACAGTGAACCACCAAGTAAACGTCAGAAAACAGGTATGTTTGAAAGGTTTCTCCATTCAGTCCGATAAAAAAAATTAACAGTGAAGTTATTTAACAGAAAATTCTTCTATACATTGTCTCCTCTCCGGTTTTCCTAACCAGCTGGTTTTTCGCTGACCCCAGGCTAAATTGGGCGGCAATGTCTGCAATTCAACCTTGAGGTGTTGACAGATGCCCCATTACAGGATAAACTGAAATTGCAGGTCCAGTGGTTTTTTTTCAAGGGGTGGCAGATTAAAAACCAATTGGTTGGGGACAGCTGCTCCCATGGTGACTTAATCGAGAGTACTAAATTCTGCTCGTCTGTGTTCACTCTTCAAATCTTTTAGCCTTGGAGATCTGAGAACATTCTCCTGATCTGACTAACCCTGTTTTCATAATTCTACCCAGGAACAGATGGGTACAGCTCTCCACAGCAAGACAATGTTTCTTCAGATGACCAGGAGGAATATGAAGATGATGATGGTGACCAGGAATATGAAGGTGATGACCAGGAATATGAAGGTGATAACCAGGACCAGTGTAATGAAGATGATAAGGATGGTTATAAAGGTGATCAGCCTAGTACCTCTGAAAAAACTAACACTACATTAACCCCAAAGAAAGAAATTTAAAAAGTTCCGAGGCTCATTTTTGTGAAAACAATCTCCACATCCAATTTTGTAATTGTTCAATATCCCGCTGCAATCAATTTTTCTTTGTTTAGAAAATTAATTGTATAGAATAATTGAAATTAAGAAGTAAATTGTGTTTTTATAGAGTAAATTAGCTTGGTATGAAAAGATTGCTTCTGTATAATTTGCACTGTTTCAAAATTATCATCAAGTATATCAGTAGCCAAGAATCTCAATTACATTTAGCTGCTGCTTGTTTCATTTTTTTTCTAAGGTGCATGTATTTTTTTGTAATTTGACACAAACATGTGGGATAAAGTAGCATTAGTTTTTACTGTACGTGCACTGTTATGGTTTGGTGATGGATTGTCGCTATATGAACCAATGAGATTACTGCTATTGGATATGGTGATAGACGTTTGAGAAAATCTGCTGCCACACTGTGGAATTCCTTCCCCTTTACAACTCATATGATGAATTCCAAATTCTCTTATAAGACTCGTTTATTTAAAGCTGAATAGTTGTAATGTGGGGGTTCCTCGCAGGCCTGGAATTTCGTCCTTGAGAGGGGGCAAGGCCATTTTCATTGAGCAAAGGGTACTTCCATTGGAGAACTTAAAGTCTGGAAAACTTTTGAAGGGGCACCAAGGCCAAGACCAGGGGCAACAGAGGCCATGGCCTAAGTTGCCTCCGTGTAATTCCAGGCCGATCGCTGTTTTGTGTCTGCTCCCCCGCAGGGTGTGATCTCTCTGTTTCTAACTTATTTTTACTTGAGATTCTTTTGATTGTAATGTGGGTTTTAAGGGGTCTGTATACGTTTGGTAAAGACTCTGAAAATTAATGGCAATAAAAACTTACTTGGTAAGAGGTACAGCAGCTTTGGATAGTATAATGCATTTTGAGAAACTTTTCACTTCGAAGTACTGTGGGTATGGAAAAAGATAACACTTTTTATCCCCAACAACTTGAATCTGAGAAGCGTTACTGCAGTATCGTTCCTCAGATTGTGTATTCTAATTGCAGATTATTCTTCCTGCATGCGTGGACATAACCGCTCCAGATTTTCGGCAATATCTCAAAAACGCTATCACCTTTTGAAATGAAATGTTCACAGGTTAGTTTTATGGTGTATATTACAACTATATAGGGTTGAAACAAACAATGGGTTCCAACTACCAAACGTATCACACGTAATGAATTACTGTATTTCTTAGGGTTTTTTAAATGCATTTTTATACGTGATTTTATCACATAACTCTTATACATATGAAATACTGTGGAAAATAAATGAACCTTGAACATTGTGCCTTGATTTTTATCACTCTTTCCTTAACTTATTTTTTTGTTAATCTCCAATTTTATTTGACAATATTTTTGACTGCATGAGGGCACTTTTCATGTATATTTTGGGTCACATCAAGTGTGGATACTGGTCTTTGACAATGTGACACATGTGCTTTAAGATGAATAACTGTGAAAATCGAGCCCTGGAAATGTACAAGGGTTTTCAATTTCGCGTGGAACATATAACGGGACGTTTAAATTGACCTCTAATTTACCGAAAATGACGGGGACACCTATGTTCTTAATAAGTTCTCATCAAGAAAAAAGAAATTCTGTATTAATCACTAAAAATTATATGCCTAATTTGCAGTTCACTACCCTCATTGCCCAATGGTAACTGAAGTAGATTAAAACTTAGTACATGGTCGTTCTTACTTAACATAATACGTCTATCATGTCTACAAATCAAGATGTCATTCTTTCAAAATGTGTAATCGTTTTGATCCAGACCGAAGTCCCATACTGATAGGAAAATTCGACGTTTGAAGGCATCGTACACGTTTGGTAATTGGAGCATATTATATTGTTGTAAATATACTATAAAACTAACCTGTGAAAATTCATTTCAAAAGGTGGTAGCGTTTTTGAGCTGGAGCGGTTATGTCCACGCAGGAAGAATAATCTGCATTGGAATACACACTCCGAGAAGCGTTACGCGTAACGCTTCTCAGATTCAAATGTTTTGGGGATAAAAAGTGATATATTTTTCCATAACCGCAGCACTTCGAAGTGAAAAGTTTCTCAAAATGCATTATGCTATCCAAGAGCTGCTGTACTTCTTACCAAGTAAGTTTGTATTGCCATTAATTATCAGAGTCATTACCAAACGTGTACGATGCCTTTAATTAGACCATGTCTGTGATGACAGGAATGGTATTGAACAAGGTCAATCAAAAAATGACACAACAGATAATAATGTAATCAGTTTTTGAAGCTTGAACTTTAGAAGACCTTTTTGCTTTTTAAAGGGTTATACGTTTGGTAATGTATCTGAAAATTAATGGCAATACAAACTTACTTGGTAAGAAGTACAGCAGCTTTGGATAGTACAATGCATTTTGAGAAACTTTTCACTTCGAAGTACTGTGGTTATGGAAAAAGATATCACTTTTTATCCCAAAATTTGAACCTGAGAAGCGTTACTGACAGTGACAGTAACGTTTCTCAGAGTGTGTATTCCAATTGCAGATTTTTTCTTCCTGCGTGGACATAACTGCTCCAGATTTTCTGCAATATCTCAAAAACGCTACCACCTTTTGAAATGAAATTTTATCAGGTTAGTTTTATGGTATATATCTACAACTATATAGGATTGAAACAAACACTGGGTTCCAATTACCAAACGTATACAATCCATTTAAGATGAATCGTAGTGCTTTGTGAAATCGAGTCCTGGAAATGAGGAGTTTTCGATTTCGCGTGGAACAAAACGCGACGTTCAAATTTGCCTCTATAATACCGAAAATGGCGGGGAAACCTATGTTCTTAATAAGTTTTCATCCATAAAAAGAAAATTTTGTATCACTAACATAAACATAGGCCTAGGCCTAATTTTCAGTTCACTGCCCCCATTGCCCAATGGGAACTGAAGTAAATTAAAACTCTGTACATGGTCGATCTCACTTGAAATAATACGTCTATCATAATGTCTATCAAATCAATATGGCATTCTTTCAAAATGTGTAATCATTTTGATCGTGACCGAAGTCCCATACTGATTGCAAAATTCGACGTTTAATTAGACCATGTCTGTGATGACAGATATGGTAATGAACTAGTTCAGACAAAAAATGACACAACCGATAACAGTGTAACCAGTTTTTGAATCTAGAACTTTTGAAAACCTTTTTGCTTTTTAAAGGTCTGTATACGTTTGGTAATGACTCTGAAAATTAATAACTATAAAAACTTACTTGGTAAGAGGTACAGCGGCTTTAGAAAGTATAGTGCATTTTGGGGAAACTTTTCACTTTGAAGGTTAGTACTGCAGTTATGGAAAAAGATATCAGTTTCTATCCCCAAAAATTTGAATCTGAGAAGCGTTACTGACAGTAACGCTTCTCAGATTGTGTAATCCAATTGCAGATTATTCTTCCTGCGTGGACATAACTGCTCCAAATTTTTAGAGGTTAGTTTTATGGTATATATCTACAACTACATAGGATTGAAACAAACAGTTCCAATTACCAAACGTATACAATCCCTTTAATGCTGTGGTCTAACATTTCAGATAGTAAGATACCTCATGCGAAATTATTGAGCGCACCATCTGTGCAATTCGCAGTATTTGTTCAGCTGTGATAATCTTTTTTTTTAAAGAAAAGGGACAGGCATCAAGAATATTCAGTAACGATTAGTATCCAAACCTTAACTAGCCGACCCATAATCAGTCTATAGTTTGATTGATGGACAAACCAAGACCTATACATTCCCGTCAACTTGTGATAAACTTGCAGCTGACGTCTCGTAAAGACTATAAATTCCCGTAAAGCGCTGTTGAAATTCATTCCAGTTTGACCGAAGCTGAATTTCGACGACTTCATACCCGCACCTTGACTGACAATTTGTGAAAATGGCCGGCAGAGTTTCGTCCGTGTTCCTTCTCATAGGAGCCATGTTTTTGGCCGTCTCCGTACAAGGTAAAAACTCTAGTTGAAATTTGACTTTTATTTTTGCAAAGTTGCTTGGTTTCAGTGTGGGCGATACTTAGTTTAAAAGGCCGTGTATAAAATAACATAGGAAAGTTTTTATTTTCAGATTTTATTTTTCACCAATTCACAAATTACTGTCATGTTTAACTTTTTCTATACGAAATTATATAGGAAGGTCATTATAATAATAATTATAATAATTTAGTGATTTATATTGCGCCCATTCCATGAAATGTACACAGGCGCATAACAAAATAATCGACAATAATTAAATAAGCTACAACAAAAATGACAATGATTAAAAAACTAAAAACAGGAAAATCACAAAATGAATACACAAAAAAGGTGAAAAGGCTAGTAAATACCACAATCCATAGAAATAAAAAATAAATGATTTCATAAGACCATTACAAAAATCTCCATACAAAATAATGTTAAACTTCACAAGAGTTCAAAAAACCATCAAAGCTTTCTTATTTCTTTCAGCGAAATTTAGCAGGGTTTAGACTGTAAAACTCACTCTATTCAGAATTTCAGCCTAAAACTTTAAGAGGATAGAAATTCATTAATCTATTAATTTTGCCCTTGTTGATAAAACTTTTCAGAGATCTATGGACAAGTGGGAGGCTTGACTGAACCCATGAAGGCCACTCGTCAGGTTCAAGGCTATATTGAACAGGTAAGGGGCCATTCGGAATAGTCAATGTTAAATAAATTATTTTTTTTCTTTCGAAATTGTGGGTGGGTCAAAAGAAATAACTGAAAATCGAATTAATTTTTTTGTTTAAACAAATTAAATATATACATATTAACAAACGAAAAAGATAAAGGAAAAATACCCAGCTGGCCAAACTCGTCAATTTCATTCCTGATTAAACTACAAATAAGTTGTTTGTTTAACTGTAATAGACAATGATAGAGATAGCTGTGTTAGTCTTATAGATAAAACAAGGAAGGTAGCGGTAGCACTTCTAAAGATCAAAATGATTACAAATCAAAAACTGTGTGAGCTTTCGTACACTCTAAACAAATTCTTGTCATGTTGACAAGAAAATTCTTGTTTTGCCTTGTGTCAGAATTCACAGGTTTTCTCTTGTCATAGTAACAAGATAATTTCTTACCACCGGCTGGTTATTATCTTGTCCCACAAGGACAGTAGCCTTGTCATTCCCTTACCAAATTAATCAACCCATTTCCAATTCGTTTTTCCAATTGGAAGCTATTGGGATATTCGCCATTTGTGTTTTGGCACTCTTTACAATTGGACTAAATAGCCAATTGGTCTGAAGAGCCAATTTGACAAGTTAACCAGTTGTTTTTTGCCTGCATCTACATTTAGGGCTTGTCAAAATGTTGTCATCTTCTGGTTTTGCTCTGGTCATGGTAACCCTGTGTCCTTGTCAATATCTTTTCAAAATCTTGTCATACTGACCAGTCTTTAGTGATACCGCTATAATGAGTGCATGCGCAAAGTGAATGACGTCACTTTCTTGTCAAAGAAAAATTATAATTTGTGTTACATACTTGGGAACTTGTCAGTGTGACAAGTTTGTCTTGTTAACAATGCATGACAAGATGTCATTTGGTCAACTTGACAAGAAAGTCGCTCGCCGTGTTTTCAGTGATAGCAACAAGTATACTTTATCAGATCTGATGAAGTATAGTTGCTACGAAAGCTCATGCATTTGTTTCAAGTAGTCTTCAGCTATGACTTCCTTGTTTTACAAATGTTTATGTCATCCGATCATCTGTCATTGTGAGGAGTGCGACTTTCACTTCATTAAAACTAGGGATAAAAACAAACGTAGACGAAGATGATTCCGAGTAATTTAACTGCATTTTGTAATATGCACACTGCAAAAACTGGGGTGTTAAAATTGACACCAAGGGTGTTGTCACATATAGATACAGAAGAGATAATCAAAATTAACATCATAGTGTGTTAAAATAACCAATGTAATTGTGTTGGCAGAAATTAATGTTATTTTAACACCCTTGGTGTAAATTTTGATTCTGTTTTGGTACCTGTAATATATGTGACAGCACTCATGGTGTCAATTTTAAAACCCCAGTTTTTGCAGTGCATGACGTAAGGCTAAAAACAAAAAATCTCATAATTATATATATTTGTAGGTGAGACCTGAGGTGGAGAGTAAGGTCAACAGAGTACTTGAGAAGTACCTAGCGAAGCTCTACAGAGTACAGCTGGTCAATGGAATCAACTATTTCATCAAGGTATTATAAAAGTCATCACTGAGCGTTGTCACAGTCTTTCAAACTAATTTGGGGTTGAACAAAGAAAAACTGACTTTAGAGCGGGATTTGAACCAAGGACCTCCAGTTTAACGTGCCAGCACTCTACCAACTGAGCTATCTGGCCCTATGTTTGCGGTCTCCCTATTAATTTTTGTCAATATCTTTTGTCGAGGGTGCCAGTCAGAAGCCGCACAACCGGAGGTCATTGGTTCAAATCCCGCTCTAGTCAATTTGTCTTTGTTCAACACCAAGTTATTTAAAATTTACCCAGTCCCTTGTGGTTTACAACTTGACAGTCTTTAAAACTCAAAGGGTTATACATAGATTCTATTTTTAAAACTGTAACCAGAGGCTAAAATTTGCCCTTCATGATCTTGCCGGTTTCAGGAAACAGCTTTATGTGTAAACTTGTCCCTTATTTTGCCTCAATGAAATGCGCATACTATTGTTTTAAAGGGATTGTATACGTTTGGTAAATGGAACCCACTATTTCTTTCAATCATATATAGGTGTAGATATATACCATAAAAGTAACCCGTGAAAATTTCATTTCAAAATAGCGTTTTTGAGATATTGCCAAAATAATCTTCAATTGGAATACACAATCTGAAAAACGTTACTGTCTGTAACGCTTCTCAGGTTCAAATTTGTTGGGATAAAAAGTGATATCTTTTTCCATAACCGCAGTACATGTACTTCTAAGTGAAAAGTTTCTCAAAATGCATTATACTATCCAGCAAAGCTGTTGTACTTCTTACCAAGTAAGTTTGTATTGCCATTAAATTTCAGAGTCATTAGGGGGGACCCTTTACGATAATTATAAAAGACTATATAAAATGGTTGACGGAAGGATTTTTTCTTTGTTTCTATCGCAGGTTCACACTGGTGGTGATGAATACATACACATTCGTCTCTACAAGACATTCGAAGGAGATGTTAGTTTCGTTAGCGTTAAAGACGGAATGACAAACGACGACAAACTTTCCTACTTTTAGAATAACCACGGGGACAGTTGAGTCAACCATGGGTAGACCTGTGGTTTCCATTCTCCGGTCCACTCATTTTGAACAATAATACTCGTAGGTGACTCTTTAATAAATAAATAAAAAAAGTTCTACCGAAATTGGATTTATGTTCAAAGTGTCAGATTCAACAGGCTGTAGTGTCCTTAGCTCACTCCCTTATCAAAGCTGGATATCCAGATAACCTCTATATAACAGTTAACAATAAAACAACAAAACAGTGAAAAGGTTAAACTGAAAGTGCATGTTAAAAATACAATGGCGTAATAATTATCTGTAAAAATTATAACATAGAAGCAGTGAGCTTTTTCTTTGGTCAATATTAGCCAAATTAGTTTATTCATCAATGAAAAGCTATTTGATACCTTTAACAAGACTTTGAGTTATTGTGGTCGCTAAAAATAAAATGTGAACAAAAATAAAATCCATGTAATCAAGAAGCAGTTTCTGTGTGGCTTAATAGTTGTTTGTTATTTGTATAGGGAATTATTTTGTATTGACTCCTTGCACGACGCGCAGCCTACACGCGCCTATATCCTGTCCCCCATTTTGGGAGTAAAAATTGACCCAAGAAATTGGCGAAGGTGCATTCTGTGTCTGCACGGGGTCAATAAGATGTTATTCTCCAATAATAAACCCCAACCCCTCTAAACACCCCCTCCCCCCAGTCTATGTAAAAGTCGCCCGCCAAAAATGTCGACCCTAAACAAAAATTGAAAAGAAGTTTGATAGTTAAACATCATTAAAGGGTCTGTATACGTTTGGTAATAATATTAGTCCTACTCATTAAATTAATGGCAGTAAAAACGTACTTGGTAAAAAGTACAGCAGCTTCTGATGGTATAAAGCATTTTGAGAAACATTTCACTTTAAAGTAATGTGGTTGTGGAAAAGGATATCATTTTTGTATCCAAAACAATTTGAATCTGAGAAGCTTTTCTATCAGAAACGTTTCTTAGATTGTGTATTCCAACTGCAGATTATTCTTCCTGCGTGGACATAACCGCTCCAGATTTTCGGCAATTTATCTCAAAAACGCTACCACCTTTTGAAATGAATTTTTCACAGGCTAGTTGTATGGTATATATCTACAACTATATATAGGTTTGAAACAAGCAGTGGGTTCCAATTACCATAGGTATACAATAGGTATACAATCCCTTTAAAGAACACAATTGGAAATTGTCAAAGACCAGTGTTCTCACTTGGGGTATCCCAACATATGCATAAAATAACAAGCCTGTGAAAATTTGGGCTCAATTGGTCATCGAAGTTGCAAGAAATTGATGAAAGAAAGAAAAACCCGTGTTGTACAAATTTGTGTGCTTTCAGATAGGAATAAAAACTTCTTGCAATAAGTTTTTATTATTTTAGTGAGAAATTACCTCTACTAAAAAACAACGTTACTTTGGAGGGAGTCGTTTCCTACAATGTGTTATACTATCAACAGCTCTCCGTTGCTTTTTACCAACAAGTAAGTTTTTATGCTAATATTTGTTTTGAGTCATTACCAAACGTGTACGATACCTTTAAGTCTATCTTGGTAATCTACATCAAGCGCAACAATTAAGGTGCAACTGTGAAGGGGTGAATCACCCATCTCATCATGGTGCCCATGTCATGAAATGCTGTGCTTGGGACGGGGAGTCAAGTTCCAATTGGGATTCAGTGCAAAAAAAAGGTTTTCACTATTTTCTCGTTTCTCAAATGATCGATTAAGTTTAAAATTTCACAGGTTTGTTACTTTTTAATTATGTTAGGTCATGGTCACACCATGGTAACATGATTGTGCTAATGTTGCGCACGTACGACTATCAAAATGATAACCTATACGAGGCACATTAATATGTAGTCAATGACTCTGTTAAAAGAAATAATAAGTTGTCATCAGTCAAAGATGTAAGAATACAGGAGAACTTTATTATGAAGCATGTAGACAGGGTCGTTGCTGGTATAACAATCTACAAGCATTAAACAATACAAACTTTCAAATTATAAGCCTAAAGGAAATCCTAAACGTTGCTCATAAAATGCCAAAACAAATCATAACTCCATAACATGGTCTGATAAAAGAATAACTTCTCGCTAAATACAACTTAAAGGCATATTCAAGATATCCAAACCTGTAATTCCTTGTATAACTATCAACAATCTAATCGATAGAAACAACATAATGAATTTATGTGGTTAGAATGTAAACAAACCAATCGGTGTTGACTGGCTAACAATAAACAAGTCCAAGAATCACTTTGGCCATAAGTCTTGTCACCATGGAAACCACTTGGCTCACTGGAGCAGCCTGCCTCCAGGGTAAGCTAATTAACACTACCAAGTAACTACCAAGAAACACTCAGTGACCCTGCCAATCTCTTGTGCTCATCAATAAACAATGTCCTATGGACCCTACACTGCACACCCATGTTTACAGTGTGGGTTAACCTTGAGTACACTGATACCATAGAGTAAGGACTGTCCTTACTCTCTGCTGATACTAATGCTGATACATGTACCAAGGTCTTTGTTCTGTACCCAAGCATTCCTTTAGACAGGAGCTGCACAGAAAAGTGTCTAAAATAGTTTCTATCTTTATAAAAGTATACAAATAGAAAGTTAAATACCAAAATAATCATAAATCAATTAAGAATACTGAAATTTATGAATCACTGATCTTGAAGAACCACTAAAATCAAAAGTTCAGTCTTCCTAGAAAGTCAAAACTAAAGCTTTTGTTGCAAATCTTTAAAATGTCAAGAAAACAACAAAATAGCAAAAGTAATGAAACTCTAAACTATCAATATTGAAATAATGAAAATAAACTCAACATACCTGTTAAAAGAAATAATAAGTTGTCATCAGTCAAAGATGTAAGAATACAGGAGAACTTTATTATAAAGCATGTAGACAGGGTCATTGCTGGTATAACAATGAGCCAAGACCACTTCCTGTAATTCTAAGATGCACTTGCTGATGTGGCATTTGGGTTATTCCATTCCTTCTTACAGGTAAATACAAGATAAGGGTTAAAGGTTGATACCAAATCAAAGAAAAGGGGGTTATCAAAAATAAAAAAATGGGGGCCCAATTCCCATGGGCTCCACACTCTCCCCTCAAAAAAAACCCCTGTTGTCCCAACAAAATTTCACCTAATATTTAATCAAGTGTTAGGTCAGTAAGGTAGAGTTCATTTTGTGGTAATTCAGCAAGATACAGTTCATTCCACTCAGGAGCGTTGCTCCGAAGTTCATCTAAAATGGTGACGTTCCATTAAAGTGCCCAATTGGAGACAGTTGAGGCTGATGGAGTAGCTAGTTCCACAGGATCTCGATGTCATCCTGATCCAAGGGGATCATGAAGGGAGTGAACTTAAACCGTTGTTCTGTCAGAACGCTGAATTGGATCTCTGCATAGCCCAGCAGCATCTTGACTCCATGGACTGCCACTGCCATCGTCAAAGCGTCATGATTGGGTGTACCCACTAAGATGCTCTTCGCTGGCAAGACAGTCTCTTCCCTGACACTGTACAGTGATTTCTCTTCTGCTGGCTATGTCTCGGCTATCGGCTACATCTACCATCCGTCTAGAGTCTGGAACTTCAACAATAGCGATGCACCGTCATCTATGGGAACACTGACGAGTGATGTTGCGGGGTGTACGAGGGATATGACCATCCACCTGCCGATTGTAGAACAATAATTGGCTGATTGTAGGGACTGTGCCACATCACTTACGGGTATTGCTGCTGGAGTGGAGTCATATGTTGCCATCCATATTGCAGCATGGGTGGTGGAGCACCAGCTTGATGAAGGGCGTTCACTCTGGGGTCCATACATCTCGGATCTGGTACACCGGGGCCAGTATACCCAAACATCTGTGGAGGGTGTCTTTGCCTGGATGGACGTTCACTTAAGGCTTCTGGTGGCGCTGGTTCTGCTTCTGGTTCTGGCTCGTCAAGTGGCTTGCTGTTCGGTTCTGCATCAACTGGAGGAATGTCCTCTGACTGCAAGCCTGTTGGGTCAGCTACCGTGTCTGGAGCTAAAGCTGGAGTTCGGTCTGGTCCCACCGTGTGAGGTATCGCATCATCAGATGGAATCACAATATCATCATCAGGTTGATTCTGAGTGTGAGCTAGCTGGTCATCCACATCCACATGTTGGGAAAATGGTAGGGCCTCAGGATTTAGATCAGTTGAAGTTGGAGCTTCAAATGCGGACTGAACAGGAGAAGGGAAAATCGACATCAAATGAAGCATCCTCATCTGAGCTAGTATCACCAACGCTGCTTGGCTGTACCATCTGTCCTCTGAGCGTACTGGATCGTGTTCGCCGTTTAGATTGGACTGGACTGGTTGGTGGTGGTTTATTAAGCTGCAAGCTATCACATGGGAGAAGGAGATTTCTATGAAGCACTCGGTGACGTGTGTTTCCTTCTTCTGCTTTGATCTCGTACACTGGTGAATCGTCACCTTTCCGATGAACAACAACGTGAACTCTGTCTTCCCAGTATGAGCGCAGCTTACCCGGTCCCTCATGTCTGCCAACATTCTTCACCAATACAAGGTCACCCGGGTGTAATATCGAGCTATGGATCTTCTTGTCATAGTACTTCTTTCCACGTTCAGCCGACTTGGATGCATGTTTTGAAGCAATGGCATATGCTTCCTCCATCTGTTCCTTCCATTTCCTGACAAACGTGTCACGATCATCAGTCGAGGGTCCAACTGCAGGTTTCAAGCTAAACATCAAGTCAATATAGGGAGCCTTGGTGATCTGCCATACAGTAGAAAGAATGGGGAGTACCCAGTTGCTTCATTCTTTGTACAGTTGTACGCGTGTACCACCTTGTTGACCGAGTCCTTCCAGTTGACTTTCTCTGTATCCGTCAAGGTCCGCAGCATACCGAGAAGTGTTCGATTGAATCGTTCACACTGCCCATTACCAGCAGGGTGGTAAGGTGTGGTCCGGGACTTAGCAATACCAGAAAGCTGGTGAAGACGAGTAAACTATTGTTCTCAAACTCTCTCCCTTGGTCATGATGTAGACGATTGGGAAATCCAAACCTCAGGATAAAATCGTTAAATATTTTATCAGCTGCAGTCTTTCCAGACTTGTCTCTTGTTGGGTAGGCTTGTGCGAAACGCGTGAAATGGTCGATGACTACAAGGATGTACTCATGTCCGCCTTTGCTTTTCTCCAAATGGACATAGTCGATGGAGACCAGCTCAAAGGGTGAAGTTGTCACTATGCTACCTAGTGGTTCACGGGTATGCCGGTTTGGTTTCCTGTCCTTCAAACATCTGCAGACATTGGAACAGTAGTTTTCAACATCCCGCTGCATGTGCGGCCAGTAAAACCTTTCTCTGGCAAGGTCCAGAACTCGTGCAGCACCTAGGTGACCCATGTTGTCATGTAGTTCCTTGTAGACTGTCGGTCTGAGCTTGGCTGGCGTAACCATCTGAGATCTGGTACCCTTCCTTCGATAGAGAATGTCATCATCTAGGGTCAGGAAACTCCATTCACGTAATAGTGCCCAAGTATCAGGATTCTCCTTGGCCATCTCTCGCTTATTGGGTCGTTTGCCATCTCTTAGGTAACTCAGCACTCGGGATATACTAGGGTCTCTTCCTTGCGCACACTGAATGTCTTCCTTTGTGAAGGTGGGATCATGGGATATTTTTGACGAGATGAATGGGGTTTCCAGATCAGCTGTTACCATCGAAGTCCATGCTAAGCCATCATCTTGCTGAGTGACAACCATCTGAATAGTCGTGTCCAGCTCATCCTTGGAGAACTCCTTGGTACATGTCTCCATGTAGTGATCCATCCCCAGTGGGTACCGGGAGAGGGTGTCAGCATCCCCATTCTTCTTCCCTGGCCGGTACCTGATGGTAAAGTTGAAGTCTGCAAGTTCAGCTACCCATCGGTGGCCGGTGGCGTTGAGCTTAGCTGATGAAAGAACGTAGGTCAGGCGATTATTATCCGTGTATATAGTAAATGACGGAGAGTAGAAGAGATAATCCCGAAATTTCTCAGTCACGGCCCACTTCAGTGCTAGGAACTCAAGCTTTCCCGAATGCAAGTGGTAGTTCCGCTCGGCTGGGCCGAGGGTACGCGAACCGTAAGCAATGACTCGCATCTTCCCCTTGAGTTTCTGGTACAGAACGGCTCCCAGGCCATTGTTGGAGGCGTCTGTATGAACGATGAACGGCTTGTCATGTTCAGAAAAAGCCATGATAGGTGGAGCCACAAGGAGGTCCAGAAGTTTCTGTAGGACATCCTGGTGTTTGTCGATTCGTTCCCTAGATGACCTCTGTCCAGTCTTCTTCTGTGAAGCTGGTCTGCTTCTAGCGTGGCTTCTGACCTTGGATGTTTTGTTCTGGTTTGGCTGGAGATCTTCTTGTGGTGCAGCAAGCAAGTCGTAGAGGGGTTTCGCTTTTTGTGAGAAGTCCTGTATGTAACTCCGGTAGTAGCCAAGTAAGCCTAACAACTTCCGAAGTTCTCCAACAGAGGCTGGCCTCTTTTCACTTAGGTTCTTTACTGCAGCAATGTCGGCTGGATCCATTTGATGTCCCTCGACGGAAACTAGTCTGCCTAGGTACCAGACTTCTCTTTTAAACAGCTCACACTTGCTGGCCTTTAGTTTCACCCCATGCTCTTGGATACGCTGCAAAACCCGACGTAGATTATGGAGATGCTTCTGGAACGTATCGCTAAACACAAGCACATCGTCGAGGTACGTCATCACGATATCGCCATTCAAACCTTCCAAACAGGTCTCCATGAATCTCTGGAACACCGCTGGTGCGTTCGTGAGGCCGAAGGGTATTCTTACCCACTCATTAAAACCCCCACAGTGTGACGAATGCTGTTAGGTGGCGACTCTCCTCTGCCATGAAGCCTTGATGGTAGGCCTTTCCTTGGTCAAGAGTGGAAAACCAGGAAATCCCACCAAGGCTGTCCAGAACATCTCGGATGCGGGGAATTGGTTGGCGGTCTGGCACTGTTTTTCGGTTTAACCCCCGGTAGTCCACGCAGAGTCGGAGAGTACCGTCTTTCTTACGGACACATACAACTGGTGATGAGTATGGGGAGTTGGACTTGGTTATCCACCCACGAGTGATGAGGTCCGATAGATACGTCCGTACTTCTTGGTACAAGGGGCGAGGAATAGACTGGTATGTCTTTGGGACAGGATGCTCATCACTTAGCTTGATTGTCATTTTCAGATGTTCGGCACACCCCGTGTCCATTCCATCTCTGGCGAAGGCTGCCGATTCCTCCTGGAGCAGTGCCTCTACCGCAGTTTTCTGGGGTGCAGACAAGTGACTCAGGTCTACAGATGGTATCCAGGTGTCTTTAGGAGTGATGTTAGAGTTGACATTATTGATTGCAGTGTTTCGTTGGGGTGCCGTACTCCACTTGTCCAGGGTGGTGGGGCAAATGGGGGTCACTGACCTGATAAGTTGGAGTTGACCAAGTAGGGTCCGATGCTGTAATACTATCGTGCGATCAGTTGGATTTGCAACCCTGATGGTGACAGGACATGAATTTCCCCTGGACAACGTGACGACAGACTCGTCTACTCTCAAACCCTCTGGCCACTGGGATCGTATGTCAGGTTCAAACAGTACAGTGATCTGGCGGTCCACTGGGCACACCCGCACATGGCAACGAATGCCCACGTTGCTCCCTGGTGATATGACTACATTTTGTCTGCCTGAGAAAACATCGCAGAGGTCCTCCGGGTTGTCTGTTTGGATCAGATGAACCAACTTCTCCACCTGGTTGTGGTCAAGATTCGTTACTGCTCCGCCAAGGATATCACTCAGGTTCTCTTTTCCGGATCCTTTCACTATACCTTCTATTACATTGTATCCAATGATGGGTTGCTGTAAGGGGCCTGCCGTGATCAACGCTGGAAAGTTGATTTTCTTTGACCAAAGTTTGGGTGAGAGAAACTGCAGTTCCAGTTCCATCCAGCCACTGAATGGGATCGGGGTTCCATTGGCGGCTCGGAGATCTAATTCTTCACTACAGTCAATGAGCTGTGAAATGGGGCGAAGGGGGGTCCCTGGTAGGTTTTTGTCGACCCAGGCTGAACTTAAGATGGAGACCTGGGCACCATTATCCCACAGTACTGTGGCTGGTACCTTGTTGAGGAGGCAATCCACTGTGCACCTCCGTCCCACCAGGCTAGTGATTTTTTGTTTTCTGTTTCGGTGTGATATGGCAGTTGAAAACATTTGAGTTTATCGGGGTCTGGGACTTAGAAGCATATTGGTTGTTGGTTTTCTGGGACTCTGTTTCTTTGGCTACTCCCTGTCCCGCGGACGTAACCCGACGTCGTTTCCCTGCTTTGTTGAGACTCGTGCCTTCCGGCAGCCCACTGCAAAGTGGTCTGATGACCCACACTTAAAACAGTGGTCGCATGTGCCTTCAGTTCCATCAGCTTTACAGGTAGGACACCCTCGGCGAGGACGTACAGCTGGTTTATCTCGTGGTGTGTTCCGGGAGCCCTTATTGAGGGAATCCTGCAGAACGGCAACTTGGGTCTTCAGAGAAATGAGCTCTGCAATCCCAGCTTTCAACTCTGCAATCTCGGTCATGAGAAGCCCAGGCTTTGGCTGTGATTGCTGTGGTTTGTTTGTCTCCGTCACTTCCCTTACGGCCACAGATCGGGTTGTATTCAGCTTTCTTCGTCTCTCTAGTTCCAGACTGGATTGGACATCGATTTTTTCAAACAGCACCTCATCGGGGGTCTTGGGGTCATCGAGATATGGCTTGAGTTCCGTCTTGATGCTCCCACTTCGCAAGCCAGTAATGATGCTGTGCCTGAACATTTCCTGTACTAGCTTCGGATCATATTGCAGCCTTGAGTCGGTCTCTTGACTGGCAAAAAGCACCTTTTGACGGAGGTCAAATGCCCGAAGCAGAAACGACTGGGGAGATTCCTTTACCTCCTGAGTCAGTTGGGACAGTTGCTTGTAGAGATCTGTCGCATCTCTCTCCTGGTAGTGCGAGCGTACTATCCTTCGAAGGTTATCAAGCGAGATTTGGCTCCTTCCTTCGAGGTAGCTCCTTAGCGGTAAACCAGGAACAATAGCTCGGATTACCCCTTGGACGATGTCTCGGTCTGGATAGCCTTTCTGACGACCGATCTCAATTTGATTTGCAAGGCTTGAGAACGTGAGTCGATCCTTCTGGCCTGGCTCACCGATCTGGCCTGCAATCTTAAATTTTCTCTTGATGAGACTTACCAGGCTGGCTGTTTCCTTGCTAATAGGTGGCTTGTCTGAAAGGGGTGGTGTTTTTGACTGTGTCAGTTTCGCTGGTTCTGGGGAAGGGGCAGTGGCCACTGCTGCTGCAGCTGAATCTGCTTCTGTCGGAGCCATGGTCGTCAGGAAAGTTGATAAGTTGTTAAGGATCTGCAATCCCTCATCCTCCATGTCTTGCACCTCCTCACTACTAAGGTAGTTGGTAATTCGCCTTAGCACTCGCAACTGGTTGTCTCCTTCCTCAGTCTTGATCTTCAGTTCAGTTGTAACTTGTCGCAGTGCTGGGAGTAATAGCCCTCTCAGCTGAGCGTTTACGCCCTCGTATGCCTGCATAGCATCCTCCATGGCTGTCAACAGGAAAACAAATCTATAATCGTACCTCGGCCACCCAGGTAATCTCGTGACGTGAGGTTGACTGCCTCCACTCACTTCTGCTAGGTGCATCAGGTAGGATCTCAATTCTTCCCTCGTCACAGGCTCATCAGGCAAGCCATACAGAAACTAGGGTCGCATCACTAGATGAGCGTTGCCATCCTTCTACGCCAGGTCAGGGTCATTGAAGAATACGCTCATCCCTCTCGCGCCTCCAAATGTTGCGCACGTACGACTATCAAAATGATAACCTATACGAGGCACATTAATATGTAGTCAATGACTCTGTTAAAAGAAATAATAAGTTGTCATCCGTCAAAGATGTAAGAATACAGGAGAACTTTATTATAAAGCATGTAGACAGGGCCATTGCTGGTATAACAATCTACAAGCATTAAACAATACAAACTTTCAAATTATAAGCCTAAAGGAAATCCTAAACTTTGCTCATAAAATGCCAAATCAAATCATAACTCCATAACATGGTCTGATAAAAGAATAACTTCTCGCTAAATACAACTTAAAGGCATATTCAAGATATCCAAACCTGTAATTCCTTGTATAACTATCAACAATCTAATCCATTGAATCAATATAATGAATTTATGTGGCTAGAATGTAAACAAACCAATCGGTGCTGACTGGCTAACAATAAACAAGTCCAAGAATCACTTTGGCCATAAGTCTTGTCACCATGGAAACCACTTGGCCCACTGGAGCAGCCTGCCTCCAGAGTAATTAACACTACCAAGTAACTACCAAGAAACACTCAGTGGCCCTGCTAATCTCTTGTGCTCATCAATAAACAATGTCATATGGACCCTACACTGGACACCCATGTTTACAGTGTGGGTTAACCTTGAGTACACTGATACTAATGCTGATACATGTACCAAGGTCTTTGTTCTGTACCCAAGCATTCCTTTAGACAGGAGCTGCACAGAAAAGTATCTAAAATAGTTTCTATCTTATTAAAGTATACAAATAGAAAGTTAAATACCAAAATAATCATAAATCAATTAAGAATACTGAAATTTATAGATCAATAGATCTTGAAGAACCACTTAAATCAAAAGTTCAGTCTTCCTAGAAAGTCAAAACTAAAGCTTTTGTTGCAAATCTTTAAAATGTCAAGAAAACAACAAAATAGCAAAAGTAGTGAAACTCTAAACTATCAATATTGAAATAATGAAAATAAACTCAACATATCTGTCAAAAGAAATAATAAGTTGTCATCAGTCAAAGATGTAAGAATACAGGAGAACTTTATTATAAAGCATGTAGACAGGGTCATTGCTGGTATAACAATGAGCCAAGACCACTTCCTGTAATTCTAAGATGCACTTGCTGATGTGACATTTGGGTTATTCCATTCCTTCCTACAGGTAAATACAAGATAAGGGTTAAAGATTGATACCAAAACAAAGAAAAGGGGGTTATCAAAAATTTAAAAACGGGGGCCCAATTCCCATGGGCTCCACACTAAGCTTTGTGTTTGTGTCCATCCTCCATGGTGTGTCAGATGGGTGTTCCACACTAAATAGGCCAAAATTCATGCGCCAAACTGATTATCATAATTTGTAGGCCCTCAAAGTTGTTTGATGTGTAATTATAACAATGTATCGTAGCCAGGGGCTCTGTGCTTCAACTTTTGAGGAAATTTGATAAGTTTAGCTTTAAAGTGGGTCCTATTTAGCTTGGGAATTGGAGGAGTGTCTCATGAAAACTGGCAGCAAGTCGGTTTGAGAAAAACTACATTTTCGGGGGTGTTTTTTTCTGGGGTATTTAGCAAACATTCCAAATGGCTGACCTGCCAAAAAGTTTAGTTGTCTGAAAATATATTTGATTGGTTTTCAAGAGGCTTAAATTATATTGACTGGATAGGACACGTTGCGCCGCCATGCGTCAACTGCGCGCGTATTTTCAAGACGATTTGAAAATTGGAACCTGGGGGTCGTCACACCATTCCGTACGCAACGCAAGCAAATGGAGTTTCGTGCTGGAGCAAAATTATTTGCATCAAAATTTACTAATTTCTCCTCCGTTTTTGAACAAGAGTGAAAGAAATTTATTTTCAAATCTAAAGGTTCAAATACAACAATGGTGAACTGTTCAGCAGTAATAGGTTGTCAGAACGCCAGACGCACAGATGTTCAGAAAATTTGAATTTCCATTCACCAAGTAAGTGTTTTAGTCTGTATTGATTATCTGCTTAATGTTATACTTTGACTATTTTTAACACTAGTCTTTTGTCTTCTAGCCGGATCTGTTTGATCACTGTAACATTCTAATCGCATACGAGATCGACCAAAACTTAGAAACATGTAAGGCTCCACTGGTTAGTTGCACTTGTAAATGCAAAAGGTTGTGGTATTTGAGGCATTTCTACAAGGTAAAAAAATATGTCACACTGTCGGGGCCATAACAAAAAAATTGCCTACCGAAAAAGTTTCATCAAACACTTTTACAATTCACAATTCACGATGATCAAATCATGTGACTGAACATTCTGCTGAGCATTCTGGGGGGAAAAATACAGAGGCTTAAAGAAGCCATGTGCCTTATATCATTTTCTAATAGTCTGGACAATTTTTGTTGTAACCCTCATTACTTTAATTTTGTGTGAAGCAGATAGCCGGTGGTAGAGATGTAGATTATGCAGGTGGTGGTCCGGGGTTATATTCCTGGACGGGTGAGATAATTTTTTAATTCTTTTTTATTCAAAATAATAAAATAGTTAATTTATTAATAACAAAATTAATTTTACTTTGTGTGAAGCAGATAGCCGAGTGGTAGAGATGTAGATTCTGCAGGTGGTGGTCCCGGGTTCAATTCCTGGACGGGTGAGAATATTTTTTTTAATTCATAATAAAATATTTTATTTATCAATAACAAAATTATTTTATTGTGTGTGAATCAGATAGCCGGGTGGTAGATATGTAGATTCTGCAGAAGGTGGTCCTGGGTTCAATTCCTGGACGGGTGAGAATATTTTTTAATTCTTGTTTATTCAAAATAATAAAAGATTTCATTTATTAATAACAAAATTACTTTTATTTGCAGTGAAGCACATAGCCGGTGGTAGAGATGTAGATTATGCAGGTGGTGGTCCGGGGTTCAATTCCTGGACGGGTGAGATAATTTTTTAATTCTTTTTTATTCAAAATAATAAAATAGTTAATTTATTAATAACAAAATTAATTTTACTTTGTGTGAAGCAGGTAGCCGAGTGGTAGAGATGTAGATTCTGCAGGTGGTGGTCCCGGGTTCAATTCCTGGACGGGTGAGAATATTTTTTTTAATTCATAATAAAATATTTCATTTATCAATAACAAAATTATTTTATTGTGTGTGAATCAGATAGCCGGGTGGTAGATATGTAGATTCTGCAGAAGGTGGTCCTGGGTTCAATTCCTGGACGGGTGAGAATATTTTTTAAGTCTTGTTTATTCAAAATAATAAAAAATGTCATTTATTAATAACAAAATTACTTTTATTTGCAGTGAAGCACATAGCCGGGTGGTAGAGATGCAGATTCTGCAGGTATTGGTCCCGGCTTCAATTCCTGGAAGGGTGAGATAATTTTTTAATTCTTTTTTATTCAAAATAATGAAATATTTCATTTATTAATAACAAAATTACTTTTATTTTGTGTGAAGCAGATAGCCAGGTGGTAGATATGTAGATTCTACAGGTGGTGGTCCCGGGTTCAATTCCTGAATGGGTGAGAATATTTTTAAATTCTTTTTTATTCAAAATAATTAAAGATTTCATTTATTAATAACAAAATTACTTTTATTTTGAGTGAATCAGATAGCCGGGTGGTAGAGATGTAGATTCTGCAGGTGGTGGTCCCGGGTTCAATTCCTGGACGGGTGAGAATATTTTTTAATTCTTTATTATTCACAATAATAAAAGATTTCATTTATTAATAACAAAATTACTTTTATTTTGTGTGAAGCAGATAGCCGGGTGGTAGACATGTAGATTCTGCAGGTACTGGTCCCGGGTTCAATTCCTGGACGGGTGAGATAATTTTTTAATTCTTTTTTATTCAAAATAATAAAAAAATTCATTTATTAATAACAAAATTACTTTTATTTTGAGTGAAGCAGATAGCCGGGTGGTAGAGAGGAAGATTCTGCACGTGGTGGTCCCGGGTTCAATTCCTGGACGGGTGAGAATATTTTGTAATTCTTTTTATTCAAAATAATAAAATATTTCATTTATTAATAACAAAATTACTTTTATTTTGAGTTAAGCAGATAGCCGGGTGGTAGAGATGTAGATTCTGCAGGTGGTGGTCCCGGGTTCAATTCCTGGACGGGTGAGAATATTTTGTAATTCTTTTTTATTCAAAATAATAAAAGATTTCATTTATTAATAACAAAATTACCTTTATTTGGTGTGAAGCACATAGCCGGGTGGTAGAGATGTAGATTCTGCAGGTGGTGGTCCCGGGTTCAATTCCTGGACGGGTGAGAATATTTTTTAATTCTTTTTTATTCAAAATAATAAAATATTTCATTTATTAATAACAAAATTACTTTTATTTTGTGTGAAGCAGATAGCCGGGTGGTAGAGATGTAGATTCTGCAGGTAGTGGTCCAGGGTTCAATTCCTGGACGGGTGAGATAATTTTTTAATTCTTTTTTATTCAAAATAATAAAATATTTCATTTATTAATAACAAAATTACTTTTATTTTGTGTGAAGCAGATAGCCGGGTGGTAAATATGTAGATTCTGCAGGTGGTGGTCCCGGGTTCAATTCCTGAATGGGTGAGAATATTTTTTAATTCTTTTTTATTCAAAATAATAACAGATTTCATTTATTAATAACAAAATTACCTTTATTTGGTGTGAAGCAGATAGCCGGGTGGTAGAGATGTAGATTCTGCAGGTGGTGGTCCCGGGTTCAATTCCTGCACGGGTGAGAATATTTTTTAATTCTTTTTTATTCAAAATAATTGAAGATTTCATTTATTAATAACAAAATTACTTTTATTTTGAGTGAATCAGACAGCCGGGTGGTAGAGATGTAGATACTGCAGGTGGTGGTCCCGTGTTCAATTCCTGGACGGGTGAGAATATTTTTTAATTCTTTATTATTCAAAATAATAAAAGATTTCATTTATTAATAACAAAATTACTTTTATTTTGTGTGAAGCAGATAGCCGGGTGGTAGAGATGTGGATTCTGCAGGTGGTGGTCCCGGGTTCAATTCCTGGAGGGGTGAGAATATTTTTAAATTCTTTTTTTGTTCAAAATAATAAAATACTTCATTTATTAATAACAAAATTACTTTTATTTTGTGTGAAGCAGATAGCCGGGTGGTAGAGATGTAGATTCTGCAGGTGGTGGTCCCGGGTTCAATTCCTGGACGGGTTAGAATATTTTTTCAATTGTTTTTTAATCAAAATGATAAAAGATTTTGTTTATTAATAACAAAATTACTTTTATTTTGTGTGAATCAGATAGCCGGGTGGTAGAGATGTAGATTCTGCAGGTATTGGTCCCGGGTTCAATTCCTGGACGGGTGAGTAAATTTTTAAATTCTTTTTTATTCAAAATAATAAAATATTCATTTATTAATAACAAAATTACTTTTTTTGTGTGAAGCAGATAGCCAGGTGGTAGAGATGTAGATTCTACAAGTGGTGGTCCCGGGTTCAATTCCTGAATGGGTGAGAATATTTTTAAATTCTTTTTTATTCAAAATAATTAAAGATTTCATTTATTAATAACAAAATTACTTTTATTTTGAGTGAAGCAGATAGCCGGGTAGTAGAGATGTAGATGCTGCAGGTGGTGGTCCCAGGTTCAATTCCTGGACAGGTGAGAATATTTTTTTATTCTTTTTTATTCAAAATAATAAAATATTTCATTTATTAATAACAAAATTACTTTTATTTTGATTGAAGCAGATAGCCGGGTGGTAGAGATGTAGATTCTACAGGTGGTGGTCCCGGGTTCAGGTCCTTGACGCTTGAGAATATTTTTTTATTTTTTTTATTCAAAATAATAAAAGATTTCATTTATTAATAACAAAATTACTTTTATTTTGTGTGAATCAGATAGCCGGGTGGTAGAGATGTAGATTCTGCAGGTGGTGGTCCCGGGTTCAATTCCTGGACGGGTGAGATAATTTTTTAATTCTTTTTTATTCAAAATAATAAAAGATTTCATTTATTAATAACAAAATTACTTTTATTTTGTGTGAATCAGATAGCCGGGTGGTAGAGATGTAGATTCTGCAGGTGGTGCTCCCTGGTTCAATTCCTGGACGGGTGAGAATATTTTTTAATTCTTTTTTATTCAAAATAATAAAATATTTAATTTCTTATTAACAAAATTACTTTTATTTTGTGTGAATCAGATAGCCGGGTGGTAGAGTTATAGATTCTGCAGGTGGTGGTCCTGGGTTCAATTCCTGGACGGGTGAGAATATTGTTTAATTCTTTTCTATTCAAAATAAAAAAATATTTAATTTCTTATTAACAAAATTACTTTTATTTTGTGTGAATCAGATAGCCGGGTGGTAGAGTTATAGATTCTGCAGGTGGTGATCCCGGGTTCAATTCCTGGACGGGTGGGAATATTATTTAATTCTTTTTTATTCAAAATAATAAAAGATTTTGTTTATTAATAACAAAATTACTTTTATTTTGTGTGAATCAGATAGCCGGGTGGTAGAGATATAGATTCTGCAGGTGGTGTGGTCCCGGGTTCAATTCCTGGACGGGTGAGATAATTTTTTAATTCTTTTTTATTCAAAATAATAAAATATTTCATTTATCAATAACAAAATTATTTTATTTTGTGTGAATCAGATAGCCAGGTGGTAGAGATGTAGATTCTGCAGGTGGTGGTCCCGGGTTCAATTCCTGGATGGGTGATAATATTTTTTAATTCTTTTTTATTCAAAATAATAAAACATTTCATTTATTAATAACAAAATTACTTTTGTTTTGTGTGAAGCAGATAGCCGGGTGGTAGAGATATAGATTTTTCAGGTGGTGGTCCTGGGTTCAATTCCTGGACGGGTGAGATAATTTTTTAATTCTTTTTTATTCAAAATAATAAAAGATTTCATTTATTAATAACAAAATTACTTTTATTTTGTGTGAAGCAGATAGCCGGGTGGTAGAGATGTAGATTCTGCAGGTGGTGGTCCCTGGTTCAATTCCTGGACGGGTGAGAATATTTTTAAATTCTTTTTTATTCAAAATAATAAAATATTTCATTTATTATTAACAAAATTACTTTTATTTTGTGTGAATCAGATAGCCGGGTGGTAGATATACAGATTCTGCAGGTGGTGGTCCCGGGTTCAATTCCTGGACGGGTGAGATAATTTTTTAATTCTTTTTTATTCAAAATAATAAAATATTTCATTTATTAATAACAAAATTACTTTCATTTTTAAATGAAGCAGATAGCCGGGTGGTAGAGATGTAGATTCTGCAGGTGCTGGTCCCGGGTTCAATTCCTGGACGGGTGAGAATATTTTTTAATTCTTTTTTATTCAAAATAATAAAATATTTCATTTATTATTAACAAAATTACTTTTATTTTGTGTGAATCAGATAGCCGGGTGGTAGAAATATAGATTCTGCAGGTGGTGGTCCCGGGTTCAATTCCTGGACGGGTGAGATAATTTCTTAATTCTTTTTTATTCAAAATAATAAAATATTTCATTTATCAATAACAAAATTATTTTATTTTGTGTGAATCAGATAGCCGGGTGGTAGAGATGTAGATTCTGCAGGTGGTGGTCCCGGGTTCAATTCCTGGATGGGTGAGAATATTTTTTAATTCTTTTTTATTCAAAATAACAAAACATTTCATTTATTAATAACAAAATTACTTTTGTTTTGTGTGAAGCAGATAGCCGGGTGGTAGAGATGTAGATTTTTCAGGTGGTGGTCCTGGGTTCAATTCCTGGACGGGTGAGATAATTTTTTAATTCTTTTTTATTCAAAATAATAAAAGATTTCATTAATTAATAACAAAATTACTTTTGTTTTGTGTGAATCAGATAGCCGGGTGGTAGAGATGTAGATTCTGCAGGTGGTGGTCCCTGGTTCAATTCCTGGACGGGTGAGAATATTTTTAAATTCTTTTTTATTCAAAATAATAAAAGATTTCATTTATTAATAACAAAATTACTTTTATTTTATGTGAAGCAGATAGCCGGGTGGTAGAGATGTAGATTCTGCAGGTGGTGGTCCCGGGTTCAATTCCTGGACGGGTGAGAATATTATTTAATTTTTTTTTTATTCAAAATAATAAAATATTTCATTTATTAATAACAAACTTACTTTTATTTTGTGTGAATCAGATAGCCGGGTGGTAGAGATGTAGATTCTGCAGGTGGTGGTCCTGGGTTCAATTCCTGGACGGGTTAGAACATTTTAATTCTTTTTTATTCAAAATAATAAAAGATTTCATTTATTAATAACAAAATTACTTTTATTTCTAGTGAAGCAGATAGCCGGGTGGTAGAGATGTGGATTCTGCAGGTGGTGGTCCCGGGTTCAATTCCTGGACGGGTGGAAATATTTTTTAAATTATTTATTAATCAAAATAATAAAAGATTTCATTTATTAATAACAAAATTACTTTCATTTTTAAATGAAGCAGATAGCCGGGTGGTAGAGATGTAGATTCTGTAGGTGGTGGTCCCGGGTTCAATTCCTGGACGGGTGAGAATATTTTTTAATTCTTTTTTATTCAAAATAATAAAATATTTAATTTATTAATAACAAAATTACTTTTATTTTGTGTGAATCAGATAGCCGGGTGGTAGAGATATAGATTCTGCAGGTGGTGGTCCCGGGTTCAATTCCTGGACGGGTGAGAATATTATTTAATTCTTTTCTATTCAAAATAAAAAATATTTCATTTATTAATAACAAAATTACTTTTATTTTGAGTGAAGCAGATAGCCGGGTGGTAGAGATGTAGATTCTGCAGGTGGTGGTCCCGGGTTCAATTCCTGGACGGGTGAGATAATTTTTTAATTCTTTTTTATTCAAAATAATAAAAAATTTTGTTTATTAATAACAAAATTACTTTTATTTTGTGTGAATCAGATAGCTGGGTGGTAGAGATGTAGATTCTGCAGGTGGTGGTCCTGGGTTCAATTCCTGGACGGGTGAGAATATTCTAATTCTTTTTTATTCAAAATAATAAAAGATTTCATTTATTAATAACAAAATTACTTTTATTTTGTGTGAAGCAGATAGCCGGGTGGTAGAGATGTAGATTCTGTAGGTGGTGGTCCCGGGTTCAATTCCTGGACGGGTGAGAATATTTTTTAATTCTTTTTTATTCAAAATAATAAAATATTTAATTTCTTATTAACAAAATTACTTTTATTTTGTGTGAATCAGATAGCCGGGTGGTAGAGATATAGATTCTGCAGGTGGTGGTCCCGGGTTCAATTCCTGGACGGGTGAGAATATTATTTAATTCTTTTCTATTCAAAATAAAAAATATTTCATTTATTAATAACAAAATTACTTTTATTTTGAGTGAAGCAGATAGCCGGGTGGTAGAGATGTAGATTCTGCAGGTGGTGGTCCCGGGTTCAATTCCTGGATGGGTGATGAATTTTTTAAATTCTTTTTTATTCAAAATAATAAAATAGTTAATTTATTAATAACAAATTACTTTTATTTTGTGTGAATCAGATAGCCGGGTGGTAGAGATGTAGATTCTGTGTGAATCAGATAGCCGGGTGGTAGAGATGTAGATTCTGCAGGTTGTGGTCCCGGGTTCAATTCCTGGACGGTTGAGAATATTTTTTAATTCTTTTTTATTCAAAATAACAAAAGATTTCATTTATTAATAACAAAATTACTTTTATTTTGTGTGTAGAGATGTAGATTCTGCAGGTGGTGGTCCCGGGTTCAATTCCTGGACGGGTGAGATAATTTTTTAATTCTTTTTTATTCAAAATAATAAAATATTTCATTTATCAATAACAAAATTACTTTTATTTTGAGTGAAGCAGATAGCCGGGTGGTAGAGATGTAGATTCTGCAGGTGGTGGTCCCGGGTTCAATTCCTGGATGGGTGATGAATTTTTTTAATTCTTTTTTATTCAAAATAATAAAACAGTTAATTTATTAATAACAAATTACTTTTATTTTGTGTGAATCAGATAGCCGGGTGGTAGAGATGTAGATTCTACAGGTGGTGGTCCCGGGTTCAATTCCTGGACGGGTGAGATAATTTTTTAATTCTTTTTTATTCAAAATAATAAAATATTTCATTTATTATTAACAAAATTACTTTTATTTTGTGTGAATCAGATAGCCGGGTGGTAGAAATATAGATTCTGCAGGTGGTGGTCCAGGGTTCAATTCCTGGACGGGTGAGATAATTTTTTAATTCTTTTTTATTCAAAATAATAAAATATTTCATTTATCAATAATAAAATTATTTTATTTTGTGTGAATCAGATAGCCGGGTGGTAGAGATGTAGATTCTGCAGGTGGTGGTCCCGGGTTCAATTCCTGGATGGGTGAGAATATTTTTTAATTCTTTTTTATTCAAAATAATAAAACATTTAATTTATTAATAACAAAATTACTTTTGTTTTGTGTGAAGCAGATAGCCGGGTGGTAGAGATGTAGATTTTTCAGGTGGTGGTCCTGGGTTCAATTCCTGGACGGGTGAGATAATTTTTTAATTCTTTTTTATTCAAAATAATAAAAGATTTCATTTATTAATAACAAAATTACTTTTATTTTGTGTGAATCAGATAGCCGGGTGGTAGAGATGTAGATTCTGCAGGAGGTGGTCCCGGGTTCAATTCCTGGACGGGTGAGAATATTTTTAAATTCTTTTTTATTCAAAATAATAAAAGATTTCATTTATTAATAACAAAATTACTTTTATTTTGTGTGAAGCAGATAGCCGGGTGGTAGAGATGTAGATTCTGCAGGTGGTGGTCCCGGGTTCAATTCCTGGACGGGTGAGAATATTATTTAATTCTTTTTTTATTCAAAATAATAAAATATTTCATTTATTAATAACAAACTTACTTTTATTTTGTGTGAATTAGATAGCCGGGTGGTAGAGATGTAGATTCTGCAGGTGGTGGTCCTGGGTTCAATTCCTGGACGGGTTAGAACATTTTAATTCTTTTTTATTCAAAATAACAAAAGATTTCATTTATTAATAACAAAATTACTTTTATTTCTAGTGAAGCAGATAGCCGGGTGGTAGAGATGTGGATTCTGCAGGTGGTGGTCCCGGGTTCAATTCCTGGACGGGTGAGAATATTTTTGAATTCTTTTTTATTCAAAATAATAAAATATTTAATTTCTTATTAACAAAATTACTTTCATTTTTAAATGAAGCAGATAGCCGGGTGGTAGAGATGTAGATTCTGTAGGTGGTGGTCCCGGGTTCAATTCCTGGACGGGTGAGAATATTTTTTAATTCTTTTTTATTCAAAATAATAAAATATTTAATTTCTTATTAACAAAATCACTTTTATTTTGTGTGAATCAGATAGCCGGGTGGTAGAGATATAGATTCTGCAGGTGGTGGTCCCGGGTTCAATTCCTGGACGGGTGAGAATATTATTTAATTCTTTTCTATTCAAAATAAAAAAATATTTCATTTATTAATAACAAAATTACTTTTATTTTGAGTGAAGCAGATAGCCGGGTGGTAGAGATGTAGATTCTGCAGGTGGTGGTCCCGGGTTCAATTCCTGGACGGGTGAGATAATTTTTTAATTCTTTTTTATTCAAAATAATAAAAAATTTTGTTTATTAATAACAAAATTACTTTTATTTTGTGTGAATCAGATAGCTGGGTGGTAGAGATGTAGATTCTGCAGGTGGTGGTCCTGGGTTCAATTCCTGGACGGGTGAGAATATTCTAATTCTTTTTTATTCAAAATAATAAAAGATTTCATTTATTAATAACAAAATTACTTTTATTTTGTGTGAAGCAGATAGCCGGGTGGTAGAGATGTAGATTCTGCAGGTGGTGGTCCCGGGTTCAATTCCTGGATGGGTGAGAATATTTTTTAAATTATTTTTTAATCAAAATAATAAAAGATTGTGTTTATTAATAACAAAATTACTTTTATTTGTGTGAAGCAGATAGCCGGGTGGTAGAGATGTAGATTCTGCAGGTGGTGGTCCCGGGTTCAATTCCTGGACGGATGAGATAATTTTTTAATTCTTTTTTATTCAAAATAATAAAAGATTTCATTTATTAATAACAAAATTACTTTTATTTTGTGTGAAGCAGATAGCCGGATGGTAGAGATGTAGACTCTACAGGTGGTGGTCCCGGGTTCAATTCCAGAATGGATAAGAATATTTGTAAATTCTTTTTTATTCAAAATAATTAAAGATTTCATTTATTAATAACAAAATTACTTTTATTTTGAGTGAAGCAGATAGCCGGGTGGTAGAGATGTAGATTCTGCAGGTGGTGGTCCCGGGTTCAATTCCTGTACGGGTGATAAATTTTTTTAATTCTTTTCTATTCAAAATAATAAAATAGTTAATTTATTAATAACAAATTACTTTTATTTTGTGTGTAGAGATGTAGATTCTGCAGGTGGTGGTCCCGGGTTCAATTCCTGGACGGGTGAGATAATTTTTTAATTCTTTTTTATTCAAAATAATAAAATATTTCATTTATCAATAACAAAATTACTTTTATTTTGAGTGAAGCAGATAGCCGGGTGGTAGAGATGTAGATTCTGCAGGTGGTGGTCCCGGGTTCAATTCCTGGACGGGTGAGAATATTTTTTAATTCTTTTTTATTCAAAATAATAAAATATTTAATTTCTTATTAACAAAATTACTTTTATTTTGTGTGAATCAGATAGCCGGGTGGTAGAGATATAGATTCTGCAGGTGGTGGTCCCGGGTTCAATTCCTGGACGGGTGAGAATATTATTTAATTCTTTTCTATTCAAAATAAAAAAATATTTCATTTATTAATAACAAAATTACTTTTATTTTGAGTGAAGCAGATAGCCGGGTGGTAGAGATGTAGATTCTGCAGGTGGTGGTCCCGGGTTCAATTCCTGGACGGGTGAGATAATTTTTTAATTCTTTTTTATTCAAAATAATAAAAAATTTTGTTTATTAATAACAAAATTACTTTTATTTTGTGTGAATCAGATAGCTGGGTGGTAGAGATGTAGATTCTGCAGGTGGTGGTCCTGGGTCCAATTCCTGGACGGGTGAGAATATTCTAATTCTTTTTTATTCAAAATAATAAAATATTTCATTTATTAATAACAAAATTACTTTTATTTTGTGTGAAGCAGATAGCCGGGTGGTAGAGATGTAGATTCTGCAGGTGGTGGTCCCGGGTTCAATTCCTGGACGGGTGAGAATATTTTTTAAATTATTTTTTAATCAAAATAATAAAAGATTGTGTTTATTAATAACAAAATTACTTTTATTTGTGTGAATCAGATAGCCGGGTGGTAGAGATGTAGATTCTGCAGGTGGTGGTCCCGGGTTCAATTCCTGGACGGATGAGATAATTTTTTAATTCTTTTTTATTCAAAATAATAAAAGATTTCATTTATTAATAACAAAATTACTTTTATTTTGTGTGAAGCAGATAGCCGGATGGTAGAGATGTAGACTCTACAGGTGGTGGTCCCGGGTTCAATTCCAGAATGGATAAGAATATTTGTAAATTCTTTTTTATTCAAAATAATTAAAGATTTCATTTATTAATAACAAAATTACTTTTATTTTGAGTGAAGCAGATAGCCGGGTGGTAGAGATGTAGATTCTGCAGGTGGTGGTCCCGGGTTCAATTCCTGGACGGGTGATAAATTTTTTTAATTCTTTTCTATTCAAAATAATAAAATAGTTAATTTATTAATAACAAATTACTTTTATTTTGTGTGAAGCAGATAGCCGGGTGGTAGAGATGTAGATTCTGCAGGTTGTGGTGCCGGGTTCAATTCCTGGACGGTTGAGAATATTTTTAAATTCTTTTTTATTCAAAATAACAAAAGATTTCATTTATTAATAACAAAATTACTTTTATTTTGTGTGTAGAGATGTAGATTCTGCAGGTGGTGGTCCCGGGTTCAATTCCTGGACGGGTGAGATAATTTTTTAATTCTTTTTTATTCAAAATAATAAAATATTTCATTTATCAATAACAAAATTACTTTTATTTTGAGTGAAGCAGATAGCCGGGTGGTAGAGATGTAGATTCTGCAGGTGGTGGTCCCGGGTTCAATTCCTGGACGGGTGAGAATATTTTTTAATTCTTTTTTATTCAAAATAATAAAATATTTAATTTCTTATTAACAAAATTACTTTTATTTTGTGTGAATCAGATAGCCGGGTGGTAGAGATATAGATTCTGCAGGTGGTGGTCCCGGGTTCAATTCCTGGACGGGTGAGAATATTATTTAATTCTTTTCTATTCAAAATAAAAAAATATTTCATTTATTAATAACAAAATTACTTTTATTTTGAGTGAAGCAGATAGCCGGGTGGTAGAGATGTAGATTCTGCAGGTGGTGGTCCCGGGTTCAATTCCTGGACGGGTGAGATAATTTTTTAATTCTTTTTTATTCAAAATAATAAAAAAAATTGTTTATTAATAACAAAATTACTTTTATTTTGTGTGAATCAGATAGCTGGGTGGTAGAGATGTAGATTCTGCAGGTGGTGGTCCTGGGTTCAATTCCTGGACGGGTGAGAATATTCTAATTCTTTTTTATTCAAAATAATAAAAGATTTCATTTATTAATAACAAAATTACTTTTATTTTGTGTGAAGCAGATAGCCGGGTGGTAGAGATGTAGATTCTGCAGGTGGTGGTCCCGGGTTCAATTCCTGGACGGGTGAGAATATTTTTTAAATTATTTTTTAATCAAAATATTAAAAGATTGTGTTTATTAATAACAAAATTACTTTTATTTGTGTGAAGCAGATAGCCGGGTGGTAGAGATGTAGATTCTGCAGGTGGTGGTCCCGGGTTCAATTCCTGGACAGATGAGATAATTTTTTAATTCTTTTTTATTCAAAATAATAAAAGATTTCATTTATTAATAACAAAATTACTTTTATTTTGTGTGAAGCAGATAGCCGGATGGTAGAGATGTAGATTCTACAGGTGGTGGTCCCGGGTTCAATTCCAGAATGGATAAGAATATTTGTAAATTCTTTTTTATTCAAAATAATTAAAGATTTCATTTATTAATAACAAAATTACTTTTATTTTGAGTGAAGCAGATAGCCGGGTGGTAGAGATGTAGATTCTGCAGGTGGTGGTCCCGGGTTCAATTCCTGGACGGGTGATAAATTTTGTTAATTCTTTTCTATTCAAAATAATAAAATAGTTAATTTATTAATAACAAATTACTTTTATTTTGTGTGAAGCAGATAGCCGGGTGGTAGAGATGTAGATTCTGCAGGTTGTGGTCCCGGGTTCAATTCCTGGACGGTTGAGAATATTTTTTAATTCTTTTTTATTCAAAATAACAAAAGATTTCATTTATTAATAACAAAATTACTTTTATTTTGTGTGTAGAGATGTAGATTCTGCAGGTGGTGGTCCCGGGTTCAATTCCTGGACGGGTGAGATAATTTTTTAATTCTTTTTTATTCAAAATAATAAAATATTTCATTTATCAATAACAAAATTACTTTTATTTTGAGTGAAGCAGATAGCCGGGTGGTAGAGATGTAGATTCTGCAGGTGGTGGTCCCGGGTTCAATTCCTGGATGGGTGATGAATTTTTTAAATTCTTTTTTATTCAAAATAATAAAATAGTTAATTTATTAATAACAAATTACTTTTATTTTGTGTGAATCAGATAGCCGGGTGGTAGAGATGTAGATTCTGTGTGAATCAGATAGCCGGGTGGTAGAGATGTAGATTCTACAGGTGGTGGTCCCGGGTTCAATTCCTGGACGGGTGAGATAATTTTTTAATTCTTTTTTATTCAAAATAATAAAATATTTCATTTATTAATAACAAAATTACTTTTATTTTGTGTGAAGCAGATAGCCGGGTGGTAGAGATGTAGATTCTGCAGGTGGTGGTCCCGGGTTCAATTCCTGGACGGATGAGATAATTTTTTAATTCTTTTTTATTCAAAATAATAAAAGATTTCATTTATTAATAACAAAATTACTTTTATTTTGAGTGAAGCAGATAGCTGGGTGGTAGAGATGTAGATTCTGCAGGTGGTGGTCCCGGGTTCAATTCCTGAATGGGTGAGAATATTTTTAAATTCTTTTTTATTCAAAATAATTAAAGATTTCATTTATTAATAACAAAATTACTTTTATTTTGAGTGAAGCAGATAGCCGGTTGGTAGAGATGTAGATTCTGCAGGTGGTGGTCCCGGGTTCAATTCCTGGACGGGTGATACATTTTTTTAATTCTTTTCTATTCAAAATAATAAAATAGTTAATTTATTTATAACAAATTACTTTTATTTTGTGTGAATCAGATAGCCGGGTGGTACAGATGTAGATTCTGCAGGTGGTGGTCCTGGGTTCAATTCCTGGACGGGTGAGATAATTTTTAATTCTTTTTTATTCAATATAATAAAAGATTTCATTTATTAATAACAAAATTACTTTTATTTTGTGTGAGGCAGATAGCCGGGTGGTAGAGATGTAGATTCTACAGGTGGTGGACCTGGGTTCAATTCCTGGACAGTGAGAATATTTTTTTATCAAAATAATCAAAGATTTCATTTATTAATAACAAAATTACTTTTATTTTTTTAGTGAATCAGATAACCGGGTGGTAGAGATGTACATTCTGCAGGTGGTGGACCCGGGTTCAATTCCTGGACGGGTGAGAATATTTTCTAATTCTTTTTTATTCAAAATAATTAAAGATTTCATTTATTAATAACAAAATTACTTTTATTTTGAGTGAAGCAGATAGCCGGATGGTAGAGATGTAGATTCTGCAGGTGGTGGTCCCGGGTTCAATTCCTGGACGGGTGATACATTTTTTTAATTCTTTTCTATTCAAAATAATAAAATAGTTAATTTATTAATAACAAATTACTTTTATTTTGTGTGAATCAGATAGCCGGGTGGTAGAGATGTAGATTCTGCAGGTGGTGGTCCTGGGTTCAATTCCTGGACGGGTGAGATAATTTTTAATTCTTTTTTATTCAAAATAATAAAATATTTCATTTATTCCTAACAAAATTACTTTTTTTTCTGTGAAGCAGATAGCCGGGTGGTAGAAATGTAGATTCTGCAGGTGGTGGTCCCGGGTTCAATTCCTGGACGGGTGAGATAATTTTTTAATTCTTTTTTATTCAAAATAAGGAAAGATTTCATTTGTTAATAACAAAATTACTTTTGTTTTGTGTGAAGCAGATAGCCAGGTGGTAGAGATGTAGATTCTGCAGGTGGTGGTCCCGGGTTCAATTCCTGGACAGTGAGAATATTTTTTTATCAAAATAATCAAAGATTTCATTTATTAATAACAAAATTACTTTTATTTTGTGTGAATCAGATAACCGGGTGGTAGAGACCCGGGTTCAATTCCTGGACGGGTGAGAATATTTTTTAATTCTTTTTTATTCAAAATAATAAAAGATTTCATTTATTAATAACAAAATTACTTTTATTTTGAGTGAAGCAGATAGCCGGGTGGTAGAGATGTAGATTCTGCAGGTGGTGGTCCTGGGTTCAATTCCTGGACGGGTGAGATAATTTTTTTAATTCTTTTCTATCAAAATAATAAAATATTTCATTTATTAATAACAAAATTACTTTTATTTTGAGTGAAGCAGATAACCGGGTGGTAGAGATGTAGATTCTGCAGGTGGTGGTCCTGGGTTCAATTCCTGGACGTGTGAGAGTATTTTTTAATTCTTTTTACTTCAAAATAATAAAAGATTTCACTTATTAATAACAAAATTACTTTTATTTTGTGTGAAGCAGATAGCCGGGTGGTAGAGATGCAGATTCTGCAGGTGGTGGACCCGGGTTCAATTCCTGGACGAATGAGAATTTGTATTAATTTTGTTCTTCAAAAAACAATAATAATGCTTTTTGTTCAGAGCAAAAGTTTACAATTTTTCTGGTTATGCAGATAGCGCAGATATACTTCTATTTTGTGTGAAGCTGTGTGAAGCAGTGTGAAGATAGTTGCATAGGATATCTAGTGATAAGGGGTACGAGACTTGTTTTTCAAAGGGAACTAAGAATGAAGTGTGTAAAGTTGGCACAGCAGGGACACCTTGGCATCATAGGTACATCGTGGAGCAAAATGGAAAACTGATGACCCGTAGAATAACTGCAGTGTCTCCTGTGCTCGGCATAAAACTGTGAAGAAAACTATTGAAGAATTTAGACGAACAAGGAAAGGATTAAGATGCTATGCAGGAATACAAAAAAGCAATCTGCAGCAAGGGGAGGCAGTTCTGGTAAAACAAACGCAACAAGAAGAATGAATTGTTCCTTTGAAAGTACACCATATACTTTAGGTGACAAGATAGGAAACAGTGTTACGTAGGGAGTGAAACACAACAGGAATAGTGAAAAGGGAAGAAGTGGCTACACACACAATCCGACACCCCTATGTTCCGAAACCCCTATGTTCCGACACCCATAATGTATTTTGCTAATCCTAATCCTAACCTGTCCTTACCTATAACCTTACATAGCCTAAAACACCAACTTAGTGTGTAGATCACAAGGAGTTATCAGAATATAGGAGTGTCGCGGTACATAATAATATTGACAGGAATGGAGGCTGAATACAAGAAGCGGAAGCTTTATAAAGGGAGAGCCTTGAACAGACAAACGAACAGGCTAGACAGCACATAACGATAATACACATGGATATACAAAGGGAAGGGAATATTATGGCATGTAATGGAGAATATCAATTGGGGGGAAAACTGCAACAGTAGATAGTTTTCTGTATAATAACTTCAAATAATATCTCCACTTTGAAAGGTTGCAGTACATAGTGTTATGTCAGTTTTAAAAGAACCACATGTGTTCCCAGAAAACACTAAGCTTGGTTTTGGTGAATAATCGGATTAAGGCCTGGGCATTATAATGTTATGATCATAATCATCATAATGCGAAAAGTTGATGGTGTATAAGGTTTGACCAAAGGGGGAAGATGTAGTGTCTTTGCACAGAAGTGTGGATGTACTTGCTCATATGTTAATTATGCAAATAGTGTTGACCTGCAAACATGCAAGAATACTAGTATGGGACCGTTGGAGATTGAAGAATAAAACACCGAGCATGTAATATCTCTTGTGACTGAGTTCGTCTTTGCAAAACAAAATGCTCAAAAG
The DNA here is from genome assembly GCA_021014325.1 of Plazaster borealis. NCBI lineage: Eukaryota > Metazoa > Echinodermata > Asteroidea > Forcipulatida > Labidiasteridae > Plazaster > Plazaster borealis. Next base: position 5,761,062 of record CM037456.1, on the reverse strand, counting down.
CAATAAGTGAGATTATTCTAAAAGAGAACTTGTTATCATTAACACATTTTATGAAAACTTGGAATTAATTCTTTTAACTTGTCTGATGTTACATCATAACTTCCCCATTGTTCAAACCTTCAGTGATTTTTGTTTATCCATCACCAATATGAATACACACTGTATAATGATTCAAGACTCATCTCCAGGAGTTCAAGATCAGTTATAACACTGAAGGACAACAAAACCAATTAAAATGGCAGTGTACAAATGTTTGGTCACCCCAAAATATTTCTTGTCATTGAAAGGCGTCAAAAAGAAATCCTACACGAGAACTTGGAATTCCATTGAGATTGTTTGTTGTCATTTTCAAAACTTCATTATTTGCAGAACATAGCTTTTGTCAAATATTTATCCTTCACCAACATACATTGCATGTTTAATGATTCAAGCACTTGCCGATAACTTTGATGGGAATACAGCCCACAATGTGCATGGCATAATAGACATCCAATGCCTCACTACAAAGATTGTCAGTAAATATTCAAAAAAATTATAAAAGGTACAGATCAGTTAAATCGCTGAAGGACAAAAGTTTCAAGAGTGAGACTAAGGAAATTATTAAAATTAAGCAATTCTTGTTACATCGGTCCTTGTCGTGAACAAAGTCTTATCACCAGGAATTGCTGAAAGAGGAATTGGTACTTATAGAGCTTTCTGAATGTCACTTCATTATGTCCCAATTGTAAACTTTGTTCGATTTCATCCTTCACCAACATACCCACACACTGCATGTATAATGATTCAAGCACTTGCTGATAACTTTGATGGGTATAGAGCCAACAATCTGCATGACACAATACATGCAATCTAACAACAAAGATTGTCAGCAAATACTCAAAAACATTATAGGAGGTACAGATCAGTTATGTCGCTGAAGGACAAAGGTTTCAAGAGTGAGACTAAAGAACACAAGTTAAACAATTCTTGTCCCATCTGGCCAGGTTGTGAACAAAGTTTCATCACCAGGAATTGCAGAAAGAGCAATTGGTACTTGTAGAGCTTTCTGGTTGTCACTTCATTATGTCCCAATAGTAAACTTGTTCCGATTTCATCCTTCACCAACATACCCACACATTGCATGTATAATGATTCAAGCACTTGCTGATAACTTTGATGGGTATAGAGCCAACAATCTGCATGACACAATAGACATCAAATCTAACAACAAAGATTGTCAGTAAATACTCAAAAACATTATAGGAGGTACAGATCAGTTATGTCGCTGAAGGACAAAAGTTTCAAGAGTGAGTCTAAAGAACACAAGTTAAACAATTCTTGTCCCATCTGGCCAGGTTGTGAACAAAGTTTCATCAACAGGAATTGCAGAAAGAGCAATTGGTACTTGTAGAGCTTTCTGGTTGTCACTTCATTATGTCCCAATTGTAAACTTGTTCCGGTTTCATCCTTCACCAACATACCCACACACTGCATGTATAATGATTCAAGCACTTGCTGATAACTTTGATGGATATAGAGCCAACAATCTGCATGACACAATAAACATCCAATCTAACAACAAAGATCGTCAGTAAATACTCAAAAACATTGCAGGAGGTACAGATCAGTTATGTCGCTGAAGGACAAAGGTTTTAAGAGTGAGACTAAAGAACACAAGTTAAACAATTCTTGTCACATCTGGCCAGGTTGTGAACAAAGTTTTATCACCAGGAATTGCAGAAAGAGGAATTGGTACTTGTAGAGCTTTCTGGTTGTCACTTCATAATGTCCAAATTGTAAACTTGTTCCGATTTCCAACATACCCACACACTGCATGTATAATGATTCAAGCACTTGCTGATACCTTTGATGGGTATATAGAGCCAACAATCTGCATGACACAATAAACATGCAATCTAACAACAAAGATTGTCAAAAACATTATAGGAGGTATAGATCAGTTAAATCGCTAAAGGACAACAATTTTAAAAAGTAAGACCAAGGAACAAAAATTAATCAATTCTTGTCACATCGGTCCTTGTCGTGAACGAAGTTTCATCACCAGGAATTGCAGAAGGAGGAATTGGTACATGTAGAGCTTTCTGGTTGTCACTTCATAATGTCCCAATTGTAAACTTGTTCCGATTTCATCCTTCACCAACATACCCACACACTGCATGTATAATGATTCAAGCACTTGCTGATAACTTTGATGGGTATAGAGCCAACAATCTGCATGACCAATAAACATCCAATCTAACAACAAAGATTGTCAGTAAATACTCAAAAACATTATGGGAGGTACAGATCAATTATGTCGCTGAAGGACAAAAGTTTCAAGAGTGAGACTAAGGAACACAAGTTAAGCAATTCTTGTCACATCAGGCCCCGTTGTGAACAAAGTCTCATCACAAGGAAGTGCTAAAAGAGCAATTGGTACTTGTAGAGCTTTCTGGTTGTCACTTCATAATGTCCCAATTGTAAACTTGTTCCGATTTCATCCTTCACCAACATACCCACACACTGCATGTATAATGATTCAAGCACTTGCTGATAACTTTGATGGGTATAGAGCCAACAATCTGCATGACACAATAAACATCCAATCTAACAACAAAGATTGTCAGTAAATACTCAAAAACATTATAGGAGGTACAGATCAGTTATGTCGCTGAAGGACAAAGGTTTCAAGAGTGAGAGTAAAGAACACAAGTTAAACAATTCTTATCACATCTGGCCAGGTTGTGAACAAAGTTTCATCGCCAGGAATTGCTGAAAGTGGAATTGGTACTTGTAGAGCTTTCTGGTTGTCACTTCATTATGTCCCAATTGTAAACTTGTTCCGATTTCATCCTTCACCAACATACCCACACACTGCATGTATAATGATTCAAGCACTTGCTGATAACTTTGATGGGTATAGAGCCAACAATCTGCATGACACAATACATGCAATCTAACAACAAAGATTGTCAGTAAATACTCAAAAACATTATAGGAGGTACAGATCACTTATGTCGCTGAAGGACAAAAGTTTCAAAAGTGAGACTAAGGAACACAAGTTAAGCAATTCTTGTCACATCAGGCCCCGTTGTGAACAAAGTCTCATCACAAGGAAGTGCTAAAAGAGGAATTGGTACTTGTAGAGCTTTCTGGTTGTCACTTCATAATGTCCCAATTGTAAACTTGTTCCGATTTCATCCTTCACCAACATACCCACACACTGCATGTATAATGATTCAAGCACTTGCTGATAACTTTGATGGGTATAGAGCCAACAATCTGCATGACACAATAAACATCCAATCTAACAACAAAGATTGTCAGTAAATACTCAAAAACATTATAGGAGGTACAGATCAGTTATGTCGCTGAAGGACAAAGGTTTCAAGAGTGAGACTAAAGAACACAAGTTAAACAATTCTTGTCACATCTGGCCAGGTTGTGAACAAAGTCTCATCACAAGGAAGTGCTAAAAGAGGAATTGGTACTTGTAGAGCTTTCTGGTTGTCACTTCATAATGTCCCAATTGTAAACTTGTTCCGATTTCATCCTTCACCAACATACCCACACACTGCATGTATAATGATTCAAGCACTTGCTGATAACTTTGATGGGTGTAGAGCCAACAATCTGCATGACACAATACATGCAATCTAACAACAAAGATTGTCAGTAAATACTCAAAAACATTATAGGAGGTACAGATCAGTTATGTCGCTGAAGGACAACAGTTTCAAGAGGAACACAAGTTAAGCAATTCTTGTCACATCTGGCCAGGTTGTGAACAAAGTTTCATCACCAGGAATTGCTGAAAGTGGAATTGGTACTTGTAGAGCTTTCTGGTTGTCACTTCATAATGTCCCAATTGTAAACTTGTTCCGATTTCATCCTTCACCAACATACCCACACACTGCATGTATAATGATTCAAGCACTTGCTGATAACTTTGATGGATATAGAGCCAACAATCTGCATGACACAATAAACATCCAATCTAACAACAAAGATTGTCAGTAAATACTCAAAAACATTATAGGAGGTACAGATCAGTTATGTCGCTGAAGAACAAAGGTTTCAAGAGTGAGACTAAAGAACACTTGAGCAATTCTTGTCACATCAGGCCCTGTTGTGAACTAAGTCTCATCACAAGGAATTGGTACTTGTAGAGCTTTCTTGTTGTCACTTCATTATGTCCCAATTGTAAACTTTTTTCGATTTCATCCTTCACCAACATACCCACACACTGCATGTTTAATGATTCAAGCACTTGCTGATAACTTGGATGGTGAAGAGCCAACAATCTGCATGGGACAATAGACATCCAACGCCTAACAACAAATATTGTCAGTAAATATTCAAAAACAATACAGGAGGTACAGATCAGTTACAAGTCAAAACTTGTAAGCATTCATCGTTCACCAACATACCTACAAACTGCAAATATAATTATTCTGTACTGATAACTTTGCTGGAGTAGAGCCCACAAACTGCATGGTATATAGACGTTTAATGCATAACAACAAAGATCGCCAGTAAATAGTCAAATCATTTCAGGAGGTACAGATCAGTTACGTTGCTGAAGGACAAAGTTTCAAGAGTGAGACCAAGGTACAACAAGCAATTTTTGGCATCTCAGACCTCGTCTAGCATAAAGACTTATCACCAGGAGTTACAGACCACTTATCATACTGAATGACAAAACTTTAAAAAGCATTTAAAAAGAATAGTTGTATTCGGTGTCACTGAAAGACAAAGATTCAATAGCGAGATCAACAAACATACCGAAAGCCTTGTCATAACCAGCCTCATTGTGAACAAACGCTCCTCACCACAAACCTCGGATGAAGAATTTGTACTTGCTGAGTTCTCTAGTTGTCACCTCATTATGTCACCTCAACTTCAAACTGTTATATCTTTATCCTTCACCAACATACCTACACACTGCATGTATAATGATTCAAGTACTTGCTGAACCTTTATTGAGGTAGAGACCACAATCTCCATGGTATAGTAGACAATGCCTAACAAGTTGTCAGTAAATATTCAATTAACATTATAGGAGGTACATATCAGTTACGTTGATGAAGACAAAAGTTTTTGGAGAGAGACCAAGGAACACTAGGCAATTTATGTCATCTCAGACCTTGTCAGGTGGAAAGACCTATCATAAGGAAACCTTGGAAGAGGAATTGTAGTGGTTGAGCTTTTTAGCTGCTTCATCAGAATTTTGAAATTTGTTGTCACGTCTTTTACCTTCACCAAGAAACCTACACACTGTATGTATAATGATTCAAGTACTTGCTGGCATTTTTTATTGTATAGTAGACATTAAACACCTATAGTAGACATTTAAAAACAAAAATTGTCATGAAGTATTTAAAAGCATTAAAGGAGCTACAGATCAGTTATGTCACTGAAAGACACAAGTTTAGAGAGTGAAAATAGAGAACACAGAGCATTGCAGTATGTCCAACATTGGTAAAAAGAGCAATGGACTGCCTTTGATTGTCAGAGGAAGTACTATGAAATGAGTTTTTGATAATAGAAACTGCCGAACGTCAAAGCATCCCATCAGATGTTGTTGTCCTCAAATAAGAGTATGATAAAAATATATTATAAAACAAAAACAGAAGATTATAATGCCTCAAGAAACTGTCAACTTACAAGAGTGTTGATAGTTTACAAAAAGATGAGCATGCCAGACTGAGGATGGATTTTCGAAAGTATGTTTTTAGATAAGTATTTAAGTCCATTTAGGTCAAACCATTTACCTCGTTTTTTGAATAACAATTCACGGAGAGATAATATGCTTAATCACTTTCCAACACATTGGTTATGCGCATAATAGAATTTGTGAACGCAAAATAATTTCAAAATCACCATTAAAGCAGACATTTAAATTCTTGTTGAAAATATGAAGTGTCGACAAGGACTTTGCACCCTTAATAAACCTTTACAATCAATAAATATCTATAATTCCTTCTGAAAACAACACGGACACAGCCGACTAAAAGGTAAACAAAACTTGAAATATTTCAACAATTTGCACTACAAAGTCGGCAGTCGAATTAATAAACAATAAAACGTACCATGAACGTAATATTCTTGCAAGAATAAGATGCAAAAGAACAATTGAAACTGAGTAGTCCTGACTAAGGTTTCATTCAGTGACAGTTAACACACAAGCAGCATTTTTCGTAGCAACACACAATTGAACCAATCAAAAAGATTTGAAACAGTGTAGTGAGAGTCTGTGATTGTAACCACGCAAGGTGACTCATGAGCACCTGTTACCCTTTAACTACTTTCATGTGCATAATCTTTTAGTGCTAGAAAGTTTTGTTATTCAGTCTAAACTAACAGTTTAAATATTTTAAATATTAAGAAAATTGCAATACCCAATTATGGCTGTTATGAAGTACATGTTTATAATGTCAAGAAAATTCAATTAATTTTCAAGTGAGAGACATTGAACAGAGAATCCCTGGAAGATTAGTGATGTACAACACCACACAGTGTATGTGTATTTCAACCTGCACAAATGCACGTTTGAAAACAAATATAGAACTGCTCATTATTTTTCAGTTTCAAACACTTTTCAGAAATCACACTATTCCTCAAAAGAAAAATTCTGAATTTAAAATTGTTCAGTGTCTGGTTAAAAAATTGGGTGTTGCATCGTTATTTTTTTAATAAGGATTAATTTCAATCACATATTTTTTGAAATAACCATTAAATTCGGGGAGTAATGATGCTTGAAACAACTTGATGTTCCTGTGATATCCTTCTGATGATTGCAGCTTTTTGTGATTACATCTACTTGAGGTGGCGGTTTCAATATCGGAAAATATCCTCAAAGTTTGTACAGTTTAGTTTTAACATCTAATCTTCTCCGGCACAACTCCTGCATCTGGTTGAAATTCAGGGCAAGTTCGTCATGACCTCCATTTTCCAAAATTGCAATTCAATGGAATTCACAGTCCAGTGTACGTCCAGCTTCCTTTATATAGTTTCAACTGCATAACCTCATTGATGATCCGTCGTTACCCGTAACCCTGGGTGCGGGCCTATTACCAGGTGGTTCCACCCTAGGAAGATGGACCTGGGACATCGCGTGGGCAGGAGTGTCAGTCCTGAAGTAGCCCCGAATGCTACCCGCTACCCATACAAAGTTTTGTTTAAGTACTTTAACGATATGTGACTGAAATCATTTCTTATTTGATTTTTCAAAATTGCTGTGTGGTGATCATTACTGTCAAACTCTTCAGTCGGGATATGTAAATCAAACATTTCAGACTAAATAAATATATCCCTTATTTTGGAACCAGGAATGAAACCATTTAAACAGCTCCAGTCTGTTACACATTTTTGCAGTGAGACTAAATGTATTTCATTGCTAATATCTAACAGGTTTGTATAGGTCATGAATTCACCACACAGCTTTAAAAATACATAAAAAAGTAATGTTTTTTAAAATTGTATGCCATGGAGGAGGACTTCTAATTTTTTTAATCTCATCAAATCTTTTAATCTCAAAACGTTTTTTGTTTAAAGAAGCCAATATTGCACAAAGATGTTTCAGTACTTGGGTGTACTAACTACAAAAACACACTGAACTCTCAATATGTGGTTGTGACTGATAAGTTCTTCCTCCATGCATACAGGCAGGCCTATGTATCAATTAAATTCCAATAAAAATAACACACTGCACAGTGTGTTAAAATACTGTATACCTAGTGTTTTCTGAGTCCACTAGAAGATAAAACTACTCAAGTGGGATCTCACTTTTACACTTAAAAAACAGTAATACAATTGTAAAGCTAGCTGGCATATTTACAGTAGTTTACAGTTGTATTTCAAATACATGATTAGAATGTTGAAGCCTTAAATGAAACCATACTTGACTTATCTTTTCAAAAAAACACACAGCATTTGCAACTGATGAGCAAAGAACAGAGGCTATTCAACTATTTGACTGAAATAGACTATTTGACCGAAATGATCTCAGGCAAAAGTAAAACTAGTTGGGAGCAGATATTCATGATTCTTTAGTGGCAGTCATACCTCAACCAATACTCTTCTGACCATGGCCACAAGAATCTGGGTGAAGTATACTATCCTGTATTAATGCACAGTGCTCCTAATCACCAGTAACACTCTGGTGTATAGCACAGTTGAACATGTATAATGTATGCTAGGATATTTTCACTGGGGCATTGCGTTCAAGGGGGAGGGCGCTACATCTGTTGATGATAAGCCAATGTCAAAGTCTCCGATGATGATGATGTACATTGTAGGCCTAGGCCACATCATCTGATAATGAATAGGAGTCCTCCAAAGATCTGAATGGCAATCTAAATCCAAACCTGTATTCCGATGACCATCGCCACAAGAATCAAAGTCTGAAGTGCTCATTCTAATGCATTACAGCACTGTTGAACATTTGCAATGTACATGATAAGCCAATGTGATGGCAATGCCCAAGTCATGATGTACAATGTAGACCTCATCATCGGATAGTGAGAGGAATCTTCCATAGATCTGAATGGCAATCTTTATTCAAACCTGTATTCTGGTGACCTTCGCCACAAGAATCAAAGTCTGAGGTGCTCATTCTAATGCATTACAGCACTGTTGAACATTTGCAATGTACATGACAAGCCAACATGATGGCAATGCCCAAGTCTCTGATGATGATGTACAATGTAGACCTCATCGTCTGATAGTGAGAGGAATCTTCCATAGATCTGAAAGGCAATCTTGATTCAAACCTGTATTCCGGTGACCATCGCCACAAGAATCAAAGTCTGAAGTGCTCATTCTAATGAAAGATACCACTAGATTATGTTGATTGACATCTAATATCAAACTATAGGTCCTATTTCATTTTTCTGTATTCTTAAAATACTTATTTCGGACCCATTTTGTGATGACCGGCAATGCAAGAATCAAAGTCTGATGTGCTACCCACAATAGTTTAAAGGTGCCTGAGATCATCAACCAGTGGATAATAATCTGCTGTTTGTTGTTCCTCTTGTGTCACTTTTTGTGCACATTATTACATTCTTGTTGGTGATGATTAAAGCTCCCATCATGATGAAATTAGATAGATAAATATCTGTTTTACACATGCAGCACTCGAGAATTATGCAAAGTATGGTTTCAAATGGTCTACAGATAAATAACAAAGTGCTGACAACTTTGTTGGGATAGAGCATACAAATCTGGAAAAGCCAAGTTTCACTTAGTGATTATATTCTGCAACAATGCACAAACAAAATGCATTCCATATTTGTTTTATATCACTCACACTTGGATCCTTGTCATTTATAATTTTCTTCTCAATAAGCAAAGAAATGGCAAGAGAACTCGTCCACTCAAACTCTGAAAACTCTTTCAGAACACCTTCTGAACATATAGAGGACTCCTTGAAGACCCCACCAACCTTGTCCACTTAACTTATTATTTTTTATATTAAATTCTGGTGCATATACCAACCAAATGAGAAGGATCTATGCGTGTGGTGTACAAATATAATTAGTAATAAAGGCACTGGACACGTTTGGTAATTTTCCAAAATATATATTAGCATAAAAACCTACTTGGAAACAAGCAGCGGAGAGCTGTTGATAGTATAAAACATTGTGAGAAACGACTCCCTCTGAAGTAACGTAGTTTTTGAGAAAGTAGTTTCTCACTAAAATATTTGATTCTGAAAAAGACTTCAGGCCTGAAGTCTCTTTCAGGCATCTGAAAGCACACAAATTTGTGCAACAAGGGTGTTTTTTCTTTCATTATTTTCTTGCAACTTCTATGACCAATTCCTGCAAAGTCTCTTTCAGGCATCTGAAAGCACACAAATTTGTGCAACAAGGGTGGGGTTTTTTCCATTATTTTCTTGCAACTTCGAGACCAACTGAGCCCATATTTTCTTAGGTTTGTTATTTTATTTGTATATTGGTATACACCAAGTAAGAATACTGGTCTTTGACAATAACAAAACGTGTCCAGTGCCTGCTATATAATACAATATTATTTGGATTTGATAACTTTTGAATTAGTTTTTCAAGTGTCCTTTTAACCAGTTATTGAAGTGTTTACTAGATGGCTTTATTGCTAAGAAACTGACAATTTTCTTCACTTAATTTCTATTATGAATAAACCACTTAAAGGTATGGTCACATGTTGGTTTTTTTTAACCTCCTGCGCATGACGTACCAACTTCAAACAACGTAAAGGTAAATATTTTTCTTTAAAATTCCCAAAGGTTCACTTTGCTTTACTTCTTTGACATCAAAATAGCAATCAGAATATTAAAACATTGATAATTCTGAATGGCCCCCATTAGACTGAATAATTGTCTGGAGCAATATTTGAAAAGTTTGATTGATTCAATTGGTGGCTGCAGAAAAAAAAACGTTGTTTGACATGGTTTCTTTTTACCAGCAGATGTACTAAATTGAAAGTATTGTTTTGTTTACCTAATCATTTTGGAGTTTTTTTTCATGTTCTTGTTTCATTTGCACTTCTGCACCTCTATAATTGGCTGTATATTGATAAACCTTCAGTAATTCCTTTTTTTTCAAAGCGCCGATTGCGTCTACAAGCACGAGACGCTGTACAAAGCATTCTAAATTATCACGCATGCCCGCAAGATTAATTGACAATCAGCAAACATGTATAGTATAACCTAGGTGTCAATTCCATTTACAAGGTTGAGTTGAGTTCCGAAGTATTTTCAATAAACATGCCAGTTAATTTGTTTGACAAAAAGGGAAAAAAATGCTCCTGAAATTTTCTTCTCAAAATGTGCTTTAAGTTTTTGTTAATCCATCCTCTTTCTGGTAACCTTCTTAAAACTGCACAGAAAGTGAAAATAGTTTGAGGGAGAAAGATCTTAGGTATAGGCCTTTCCTTATAGGCATATTTGTAAACCTCATTATAAATTCAAGCCACTCTGCATTGATGAGGATTCAGAAGTGGCGTGTCGTGGTTGAGCAGTCGAGTTCACCAGACCCAAGCTCTGGTGTTGTCAGCAGCAGAGTGTGGTATTCGAATCCCGGTCGTGACACTTTCGCCTTGAGCAAGGCACTTAACCATAAATACTTCGCAAAAAGTTGGGAAGGTATTGCATTCTGCTTTACCAGCCAGGCTCCTAGTGGATGATACCCATGCCTACATCCTTCTGGACTGTGAAGGGGTAACCCTGTTTCAGCCAAGGAGAAGTTGGCAACGTGCCCCTGGTGACAGTTGATTTGGGTCGACAGCACAAATCAGTTAAGTGTAGCCCTCACCTATGAAGTGGCAATCCGGCCATGTGATGTTAGGCGATATCTCATAATTTTGTTTGTATAGAGATAGTTGCATAGGATATCTAGTGACGAGGGGTTCCAGACTTGTTTTTTCAAAGGGAACTAAGAATGAAGTGTGTAAAGTTGGCACATCAGGGACGCATTGGCATCGTTGGTACAAAGTAAAAACTCTTATAATCAAAATGTGGTGGCGCCAAATGGAAAATGTATGCCCTGTACAATAACTGCAGTGTCTCATTTGCTCTGCAGAAAACTGTGAACAAAACTTTGGACGAACAAGTGAAGGATAAAGATGCTATGCAGGAATACAAAAATGTTGTGTATATATACGGGAAGTGGACTGCAGCCAAAAGCAATCTGCAGCAAGGGGATGCAGTTTTGGTAAAACAAACATGACAAGAAGAATTATTTATTCCTTTTAAAGTACACCCATATACTTTAGGTGACAATATTGGACACAGTGTGACAGAGGGAGTGAAAGAAAACAGGAATAGTACACATGGGAAGAAGTAGCTACACACATTCCGACACCCCTCTGTTCTGACACCCCTGGTAACCCGTACAAACAAGCGAGACAGACAATTGAACGTCTTGGACAGCAATGGAGGGGAGAACTGCAAAAGTAGATAGTTTGATGGGGATGGGGATAGGGCCCACAATTTGCATGGCATAGTAGACATCCAATGCCTAACATAAAAAGATTTTCTGTAAATATAGGAGGTACAGATAAGTTATGTCGCTAAAGGACAAAAATTTCAAGAGTGAGACCAAATAAAACTAATTAAGCAATTCTTATCATAAGAGGCTTTGTCGTGAACTAAGTCTCACAACCAGGAATTGTTGAAAGAGGAATTGGTACTTGTAGAGCTTTCTGGTTTTCACTTCATTATGTCCCAACTTTAAACTTGTTAGGCTTATGTCTGAATCCTTCACCAACATTATACCCACACACTGCATGTATAATGATTCAAGCAATTGCTGATAACTTTGATAACAATCTGCACTATAGACATCCAATGCCTAAGAACAAATATTGTCAGTAAATATTCAAAAACATTACAGATCAGTAATGTCGCTGAAGGACAAAAGTTTAAAAATCGAGACCAAGGAACAAAAATTAAGCAATTCTTGTCACATCAGGCCTTGTCGTAAACAAAGTCTCATCACCAGGAAGTGTTGAAAGATGAATTGGTACTCGTAGAGCTTTCTGGTTGTCACTTCATTATGTCCTAACTCAAAACTTATGCATTCATCCTTCACAAACATACCTACAAACTGCATGTGGCATGTATAACGATTCATGTACTTGCTGATAACTTTGCTGGGGTAGAGCCCACAAACTGCATGGTATATAGACATTTGCTGCCTAACAACAAAGATTGGCAGTAAATATTCAAATCATTATAGGAGGTACAGATCAGTTATGTCGCGGACAAAGTTTCAAGAGTGAGACAAAGGTACACAGCTGCATGCACCGGAGCACCTTGTAAACCCTCGGCCTCATAATTCAAAATAATCAAAAAAGCAGTCTTAAATGCTTCTGTTTGTTCAAGAACCTCGAATAACTTTTTGGGAGAGACATTCACTATATAAGACTATATATTATTTTATTTTTTATTATTAAAGGAAAATTCTGCATTTTGACCTCATTTCATACACAGATGTTGGTAGCCTTAGATTAAATTTCATGCATTCATGTTTTTGGGTGGGTTTGGGGTTTTGTTGTTTTGTTGTTTTATTCCAATCGCACAAAACTTATCCTAAAATCTAAAAACTACAACTAAATTAAACTTAACCTTTACCTACTGAATCTAAATGTACATGTACATCTAAAAACTACAACTAAGTAATGACCTAAAACTTCAATATTCACTAAACTCTAACCTTTGCCTATGCACTAAACCTAAACCTACAAAATCTAAAAACTAACTGAACCTTTACCTAAGCACTGAATCTAAGTCTGCATGTAAACAACTATATTGCACATATTATGTTTACAATTTTTAAAACTGGAATGAGTATTGTCAGTTAAAGAATGATGCAAATAAGATAATAAAACTGTAAAAAAACAATTGCACATATTAGGTTTAAAACTTTAAAAACTGGAATGAATATTACAAATGTTTAAGAATGATGCAATAAAAGGGTTTAAAAAAATTAATTGTAATGAGTTTTGTCAGTTACAAATTATAATATGTTAAAAGTTTTAAAACATTGCACGTAATCAGCGGCATAGCCGAGATATTTCACTGGGGCATTGCTTTTCAGTGGGGCCCAGCGGCCATGCTTTTTTAAAGGTGGGGTTGCTTTTTTCCCCGCATCATACTTCCAGTGAAAACAAATTCCACCGGCGTAATAACTCTGTTGGGATTTGAATCCACGACTTTGCCAATCTAGAGCAGATGTCTTACCACGAGACTGCTGAGATTACCATTAGCTAGACGCAGTTCGAATTCTCTACATTAACCACGGGCATCGGGGATAAAATATTTCGTTATACCCACAGAGTGATGTGAGAAACGAACTATATACTCTGTATTTTTCCGAGTCCAGTGAAAACAGATCCACGGCGCCTGTGGATATTTTTTCACTGGAGCGCAGGGCAGGTGCATTACTCAGTGGGATCCAGACCCATGACCTTAGGCCCAGCTTGGCTACACCGCTGTACTAAAAATATTTGGATTGCACTTAAGACACTACAAAGTTAAAAATATTGCACTTATAGAAGTATTTGTATTGCACTAGAGATGATTGTATTTCACATAATTTATTTCTATTGCACCTATTGGACATTGCACTAATAAAAGTATTTGTATTGCACTAGAGATGATTGTATTTCACATAATTTATTTCTATTGCACCTATTGGTCATTGCACTAATAAAAGTATTTGTATTGCACTAGAGATGATTGTATTTCACATAATTTATTTCTATTGCACCTATTGGACATTGCACTAATAAAAGTATTTGTATTGCACTAGAGATGATTGTATTTCACATAATTTATTTCTATTGCACCTATTGGACATTGCACTAATAAGTATTGCACTTGAGAGGGACAGGGCCTTGTGTTTTGTAATGGATGGACCTCGGCAATCACAGTTTAAGACTTGGTAGACTTTGAGAATGATGAGCTTCATGCAGCCAATGAAGACACTGGAACCGACTCCATCACAGTCCAGATGAAGAAAACATCATCCATGCAATACCCCGGGTCCAGAGTCAGGTCAACAGGGCTGAGACAAAACACATCCCTCAGGTCTCTCTAAAGAGACCAGCGAGTGGTAGCACCTTCAATTACTCCAATGCACAAGAAGTGTTGACCAAAGACCTGAATGAGGTGAAGACAGTTGATCCAGGTCTTCTCTCTCTTGAGAGGAACGGACTCCATGTAACTTCCAGGTGACTCAATGCCTTGCAGAATCATGTCAGGAATGAAGTAGTCTATGCAAACTGCAGCCTAGCTGCTGGCAGATCATCTTGCGGGTGATGACTGTGGACTAGTGACCGAGAAATCATCCTCCCAGTCACCAATTGTCCCTTCCGATAAATGCTCCACAAAGACCCTGCAAGGCCATGAGCCAGCGGAGCCAATCGAAGGTGGAACGATGATCCAGTTGCCTTGTATATGACGCGGATCACATGTATTTCCAAAGAATCTGAGTCCTTGATGAGTTTCTCACATACCTGCTTCCAGAAGTACACCTTGAAGAACCCCATCGCACATGCAAACAAACATGCCACCCTCAAGGAAACCTCAACCCAAACAATTCAAACCCCTACACCAAGTGAACTTCCAAATGCTCAACACCAAACGGCATGGTAACAGAATATCCAAATGGAAAAGGAAATGCTGGAATTACAGTACTGCTATTCCACACACAGAAGAGAGAGCAAAAGAGTAAATGACATCAAAGGATTCTCCCCAGCCAACCCAATCTCGGGTCTGGACTCATCAGCGATAAGCAGAGGCCGTGACAGAAGCTTGTTGCAAACGCGATGACTGAAGCGAACCACACACACTCTCAGCCCTGTGGATTGAAAGTGCCTCAGTAGTTCCCAGGAATAATGTACCAGTAAGAGTTATCACAATATATCCGGCAAACTCAAAGGGCTTGTATGTAGATTATTACGATTTTGAAGCATCAAGGAAGACAGCTGATGGAATGAAGCTATTGAATGTGTGTTCAACATAGAGATCAGTGGGGACATCAAGCTGTTACAAAACATACTATTATCTAGCATACTCTAAAGAGATTAACACATTGACGGGCCCATCAATGTGCCTTTCTCAAGACAGCTGCGACTAGATAAAGGTATGCTGGCATGCCTCTGCATCAGCTTAATGTGTGATCTCCATGTTAAACTCCCAGCCAACAGCTTCATTCCACCAACAGCCTTACTTGACACAACAAAACAACAATAAAGTACAGACAGGCCCTTTGACTTTACTAAATATATCATAATAAGTCTTACCAATACATCATTCCCAGAAACTAAAGAGGCACTTTCTCCCCCCAGTTCAAAAAGTGCAGTTGAACGCCAGCCACGTTGTAGGTAAGCCCCATCCTTTCTCAGATTACCCCCGAAAAGTCCTCTCCAAGAAAAGGCTAACCAGAAATTCACCCGTGATGCCACTCACTCCTCATTTCTCCCCCTGGGCATAAGAATAGACAGTACGTACCATCATTACCCTCCTCCCTTCAGATAGCCCTCACCACACCTTTCCGTAGAAGCAGTGTTGGCATTCAGTTGGCCACTCAATGCAGAAATTCTCACGGTTCCAGCTGAGCCCCCCGATCATGACACATTCATTCACACATGAAACAAAGCACCCCTCAGTATACTCCCTTTGGCAAGAATGTCAGAAACGCAAGAAGCAAACAGATTACGATGAAAAGCCACGCCATCGTTGTCATCATACAAGACAACTGCACACATCCCTCCACAATCTCAAGGCTCTTAGCTCATGCACCCTCAGGCGTCAGAGGGCCACATTTAAGGCAAGGTCCAACCAGCCCTGGGCAGGTGATTTCTCTAGGCCACGAGTCTCACAGACACCCCCGCAAGTATGACCTGCCGGCAGCTAGGCTGCAGTTTGCTGACCACCCCACTCTTGGCATGATTCTGCAGGCAGAAAGTCACATGGAAGCCCATGGAGTACGTTCGTCTCACCAGAAAGAAGGCTTGGATCAAGGGCCTTCACTTCATTCAGCTCGATGATCAACACATCCTGGACATTGCAGCAATTGAAGATGGTACCAGAGGCTGATCTCTTTAGAGTGTTTTAGAGGAATGTATTTTGGTCTCAACTCTGTCTCTTTCCTAACTCTGGCTGCATTGCATGAATAGTGTTTTCTTCAAAAGAATCTGTGATGAAAAGGGTCTCCTGATGCCCTCACTAACCGCATACGACACTCATCATTCCAAAACAGATGTTTTCCAAGTCCCCAACCACCCACCCTAATGTTTAATACAATCTGTGTTTCTCAATGTAGTTTTTGCCGAGGTCCCGGTTGTGCTTTAGGCCTTGGGCTGGCATGGGCAGGGGCGACCACTCCCTGGGATAGTTCAAGCATAACTATCCTGCTACCTCCAATTTAAAATTGACAAAATAATTCACCTCCTTTCATTAACCGGCAATTAATAGAAAGTGGGGTATTTATCAAACCAACCCTTCTTCTAAATCCTAGTTGTTGAGACATTCAATTCTACCAATTTCTAGTATAATAATGGAAAACAGTATTTTAAAATTTCTAAAACTTATCTTCATCATTTACAAGATTTAAAAAAAAGACAGTTAAATTTTTTAAAACTTATAAGTTTTAGGAAAGATAAGACTGTTTCATAATATTTAAACACGAATCACTTATTACAAAATATTGAATAAAATGTGTTATTAATAAACTTGTGAATAGAATAATTCAAACCAAAAACCTACGAATCAGCTGGAAAACACAAGCTTAATAGAATCTGATAACTATTTTATAATCTCTTAATAGACCCCTTGCATACGATGTCGGGAATTCCAAAACAGCGCCCTCACTGAGGTCAATGAAGACTAGCTATAATTGGTTGAGATTGTACGTGGTGCGTACATGCATGCACATTTCCATTGTTTGAACTCAGGGATGGCGGCCTACACAAGGGGTCTGTTTATACATGTATGTTTTTGTGTTACTGTTCTAATTTTCCTACTTTAGTCAAATTCATAGTTGCACTATTAAATTAATGTTTGAGATCAAATATATTAAGATTCTTCATTACTGTGCATTTTAGTCTTACTGTATTCCCAGGTTAAATATTCTTTTCTTTTCACACTGCACCATTAAAAGTGGTCAAACATGTTGAAGTATCTATGTAAGCTTGTTTGTGACTGGCATTGGCAGGGGCGATCACTCCCTGGGATAGTTTCAGCTCAACTATCCTGCTACCGTAAAATAGGCTATTTAAAAGTAAACAAAAATTAAGTGCTTTAACTTCATGAAGTTGTAGGCCTCGGTTAAAATTGGTTAAATATGTAAAAAACTGAAATCTGAATTTAAAAAAATGGTTTTGTACCATGTGTGCTACTTCGTGAAGTTGGTGACGAAATATATGTAAGCCTGTTTGGGTCTATGACTGGCATGGGCAGGGGCGATCACTCCCTGAGATAGTTCCAGCTCAACTATCTTGCTACCCGGCAGCATTTAAACAATTTTAAAAAGTGATTAAATTATCCTGTAGCTTTCAAAACACAATCTTCTTAATTCAAGTTGAGACTTTTATTCTTAAAAATAGTATTTAAGATGATAGAAAGCAAAATTAAATGCAAAAGATTGTTCCCCAAAAAAATCTAAACACTTGTATTTATAACTTATTATTATTGTTGTTATTTTTTTATATTGAGTAAGGTTTATCGCAAAGCAGGTATTTCAAGCTAGGGCTCGTAATGAGGAACCTTGGCAATCATAGATGAAAGATACCCAGAGATTGTCGACTTTGTAAGTGAGAAGCTTAAGGCATACAATGATGAAGAGACTAGCAAGTGGTAGCACATTTAATAACCACAATGTATATGAAAAACCTGAAGTACTCTAATTGACCAGCACAACAGATTTTAAATTGGAATATACTTAACTGATGCATTGATCTTATAGTCCAATTGAAAGCAGAATGTCAAGCGAAAGGGAAATTCACACACTAACAAATTCAAATGACATTTTACAACATATCTACACAGGATAAAAACTTCCTAAATTCCTAATTTTATTTTTTTATTTTTTTGAAAAAGCGATTATTGTCAATAGTCTTAGGGGCTGGCAGGGCAGGGGTACCCTGCTACCCTTCACTATGAAAATTGTGAAACGACCTTACATGCTTTATAAACTAGTACCTGTTGCAGATTGGGTAATTTCAGCTAATTGTTAACCTTTCCAATCTCCTTAAATTCAGTTGTGACTTTCATACTTAATGGCTTTTATAATCTGTGTTTATTTATAAAATTGTTAAAAATAGTTTTTGACAGAAACACTTTTGGAAACAGATCCAAAAGTACAGACTTCAAGGGAACAGATACACGTGTTATGTTTCCTATATTTTTAGTACTGTTGTTTGTGAACTTTTCCGCTCCTTATAACTGGGAATTTATAGAAACTAGGTACTTCTTTCAACAAGTAACTGTGCATTTAAGTGTTAATTTTACCACTGTTTAATTGATATAGTTGTTACAGTAAAAAATCGATGACAGCCTTTTTGGATCTGTGACTGGCATGGGCAGGGGCAATCACTCCCTGGGATAGTAAAAGCTTAACTACCCTGCTACCCTCACATACAACTGTCACAAAAACTTACATGATAATTTTGGTATCTATGCAAGGCCTAGTTTGGAGCTGGGGCTGGCATTGGAAGGGGCGACCACTCTATTGAAATAATTCTGACATATATATCCTGCTAATAATAATAATAATAATAATAATTATAATAAAGAGAGATTTATAAAGCGCAAACAGTTGCAGATTGGTTCCGCCTCAAGGCGCTGAATACAAGCAAAATGGATTAAACAAAAAATAAATTAAAAACAACGATAATTAAACAATTTTACAAACAATTACGTCTCAACCAGCCAAATACACAGTAAGCTTAAAAAGATGAACTAGTTAAAATGCTACCCTACACAACGTATATTAAGCAGACGTCTAAATTTGGATATCTTAGTTTTAAATATATAAATGTAACTATAGCTATATGCACTTCCTGTTTCCTTGCACTAAGCTGTTACACTACAAGACCACAACAGCTACATTTGCTTTTCTAATTTCGTGGTCTGTTCTGGCAAAATTACCTTGGCTAGTACAGTAGTAGTAACAGCCTTACTTTTTGTAATGGCATAACACTTAACAATCTGAAGATCTTTTCTAGTATTGTGCTCTTATGATAGTCTGTCCTAGTATAATTGCCTGGACTATTAAGGCTCAACTTTTGTTCCTAGGACTCACTGGTCCTTGATACATAACGTTACGGTAGGCTTTATGCTGGTTTCCTTAACAACACTAATAAGATACCTTAGAATATGTTTGCTGTGATGGTATCATATTTTGTCCTATAGCAAACTAATCATGGCTAGTAATCTAGCTTATGTGCGATGGAAATGGAATCACTGTCCTTAATACACACATATTCTGTAGGATACGGAATTGATTAGGAATCGATACTATGGTTGCAGAAAAGACTTCATAGTCTCTCTCAGCACAAACATATTGGCCTAACCCTTGTGTGATGGAATTATTGGTCCTTCTGACACACAACATTTCAGTAGGCTTCATTCTGGTATTCCTTGTCCACACTTTACGATCTCAAGATCTTTCTTACTGAATGTATGTTTTTTCTAAGGGTCATAGCAAAACCATCTTGGCTACAAATGGCCTAAAGTTTGTGCGATGGAATCACTGGTCCTAACATACACACATTTTAGTAGGCCTTATTGCTGGTGTTTCTTATCCACACACTTAACAGATCTTAAGATCTTCCTTACTACTTGGAGACCCCTATGTTTTTTTGATGACTTTTGTGGTCTTACATAGCAACACTATCTTGGCTACTAGAGACCAATTTTTTTGTGTGCGATAGAATTGCTGGTCCTTGCTATATAAACATGTTTAGAAGCGTTGTGCTTGTATTCCTTATTCATACTCATAGATCTCAAGATGGTTTTTACAAGAAAGATAAAATATGCATGGTTTTTTTCTCATGATTTCTTTGTATGTCGTTGCAAAACCATCTTGACTAACTTAAGGGCCTAATTTTTGTCCAATGGACTCAATGGTCCTTGATATACAAGTTTCTAGTGGGCTTCATTCTGGTCTTCTTTATACACACTAAAAGATCTCATCATCTTTGATGCTATCTTTTCTCTAACGACTTCAAGGTTCAGTCTAAAAACATCACCCTGACTAGTATGTGATTATATGTTAACAATAAAAATGGGCCATTCATCTTGAATGGACTTACAAGGCGATGCTGTATGACTTCTGCAGAACCATTTACAAAATGTCAACACTGACTGTGATGACCAAGACCTAACTTAGGAATGGTAGATTTTACTACAATTGGATCCCATTTCTGGATGCAATCTGCACTGACCTGATTCCAATCTTCTTCTTGCAAGCTTGAGTGCAGATCAGACCTTGACACATTAAGGATGATGCATGATTTCCCATCAAACAAGAAGCACATCAAGATGTTCAGCGAGCATCATCATGGTAGTTCAACCACATCTGCAAATAAAGTATAAGAACTTTCTTTCAATGGGCCAGCTGCAATTTTTAACATTTCCTGCAATGAGCAAGACTTTAGCCTTGGAGAGGCAGTTATAACAACAACCATAAGAGATGATCACTGAAGCCGCAAACGATACTTTGGTAGTAGACAAAAGTCTGCACTTGCATTGATTTTTATATTACATTACTCATGTGATTGACAATTATGGATGAAATCCACACTAACCTGATATACCTTTTCTTCTTCTTGCGAGCTTGAGTGCAGACTCAACCATGGCAAACTTGACAAAGATGTTTTCGCATCACATAAGGAGCAAACAACAAGGAGATCACACAAGGTTGTCCAGCAAGCATCATGGTAGTATAGAAAGCACTCCAGGAACGATATACAAAATATTTAGCTTTCCTGTTGATAAAAATGAATCTGAGACATGTTATTGAAATGAGTCAATTGACAATTTCTTATACTGATACAAACAAGACCTAACCTAGGAACGACAGTTATAACAAAAGCCATCAGTAATGATCACTAAAGCTGCAATTGATACTTGGTAGTACACAAAGGTGAGCACTTGCATAGACTTACAGATTAATGATTCATGTGGATCACGACTATAGATTAAGATTTGTCCAGTATCTGTTTAGATTTTTAACATGACTGTGATTAACATGACCTTTCACTTAATGGCAGTTCTAACAGTCACAAAAGATGAACACTGAAGCAGCAATGATACTTTGCTTGTGCACAAAAGTGATTTACAGATTCAGAGTATTTATATGGATGACAATTATGGATGACAGCCACTCTAACTGGATACCTTCTTTATACTGGAGATTACCAGCATTAAAGCATTACAATTTAGTAATACATAGTATGGAAAACAATACAGAAAGCTCACCAGCATGATGACAGTAACGACATGAAACTTTCCAAGACTTTTTTACAGCAATGTCAAGTCAGTGCTGAAACATGGCTCAGAGTGCTGGAGAGTGGTCAAGAAATACATGAACAAAATCAATGCCTTCTAAAACACCTGCTTATACATAAGAACTGCAAAATGTATTGGTCAAACAAGATCAGCAATAAAAACCTGTGTAAGAAGACAGGCTGCACTTGCATCTCTCTTGTGATCAAGATATACAGATTGCGATGGCTTGGTCATATTTAAACGATGCCCCCAAACAGAACACAGAATTGATCTTCAAGGATATTCAGTAATCGTTGACAATCAATCCATATTTTGTATTTTCATTAGTTTTCCTGAGAATATCTCCTCGTTCTTAAGTACTATTTTTATCTTCAAATTACAGGAATGAACTTAGTTAGTTTTCAGCAAAATAATTTCAATTAAAATGTTACAAATGTATAATAATTTATAATGTTCACACTCACCAAGGAAGCAGCAAACTAGCAGAGATGGGGTTCTCTGGGGCTGTATAAAATGCCATCATAGCTTCCTGGATATGCTGTTACCCTTTGAAATATAAAATTTATAAAGAAGCCATGAATTTGTTACCAAATATTAATTAACTATTAAGTACAATATTGGAAGTGTTCAGAGACTTGTTTGTTTTACAATGTCGAGACCGGAAATCGGTAAAGCAAAGCAGTCCTTAAATAAAAGCAAGGTAAAGTTTGAATAACTTGCCATAAACCTTTTTCTTCATTGTCTGATGGTCTAGGGTTTGTTTATACAGTTAATGACATTTTCACGTACAAACCATACACTTTTTTCAGGACCCCTCCTTCCCCAACTAAAAGTGCACAAAAGATAAGTTTGAATACTTTCAATTCTATTTTGTGTTTGTAGGTGCAGAATGTTGCAGTGAGCAGAGCCATGAGTTGGGCCCGTCTGAGGGAGAGAAATTACAGTTATACAGCCCATACAATATCTTGATTTCACAGATAATTCATGGATGATAGCTTGCACTTGATTCTAATCTGCAAAGATTTGTAAAAATCAATGAACTTACTATGAGTTTAGCCAGCAAGTGCTAGCATGACACAAATTGACAAAGCCAGCATTTTATTTTAAACTACAAAGCATTAATGGCTGCAGACAGTCCCATACCCCCCCCCCCAGTGCAAAGCTTGTTTCCTTAATGTTACTTTCAAAGGTGTCGTGGAAGAGCGGTCTATAGCGTCGAACTAAAGTTGGCGGAGTGTGGGTTTGAATCCTGATCAAAGTTGGCAAAATCTGGAGGGGATGGTGCTCCCCTATGGTCCAAAAAGTAGGGTGTATAACCCCCCCCCCCCCCCCCGGGATTTAAGTCCATAATTGTGGTCCCCTGAAATTAACCCAATTGAACTATCATTCTCTTGGAGGAACTTAAGTGCATTGATGCTGATGGACGTGAGCCTTGCAATCACTGGGATAAAAGTTCATTGTCACCATATTTCTAAAGACAGTGTATCAGTGTTTGCTCTATGGTCAGTGCATCATAAATGCTAATTGACAAGAAAGAGAGTAATAATATCTGTGTCAAATTTCATTTTGTTTGTTACTGAACCAACCAATAACCTCTGATTTTTTTCTATCACTGTCAGTCAATAACAAAAGTGGGCATAAAAAGTGAAAATGTTGATGAAATCTCCAGTTCAAAATTTTAATTATGAAAGTCCAAGTAATGGACCATGGCTCATACAGTGCATCCGTGGGGCTACAGCACGTCAAAGACCCCATGATAAAATCCTTCATCTCATCATGGAGGTAGGAATTCCAACCTCCTTGTATTACTCCCACTTACTTGGGAGTCGTATCTCTTTACCAAAAGACCGCAAAAGACCGGCTGTATACACTGGGCTACGGGGGCTCCAGTGAACTACAGCCCTGAGCCCGGCTAGTGTAGCGAGGGTGAACAGTCGCCACACGATTGTGACTGTAGTTTGAGGCTATAGAATTGTGAACCGTTCGTTCGCGGAAGTGCCACTGAGTGTATTTTGACAGAAATAAGACAATTAAAAAACAAAGAATTACCTTAAAAATCCGTACTAAATCCTGATGTTCTTGGTGAAATTTAGATTAGTGTCATGCGGTCCATACAACTTCTACAAGCATGACAAGATGGCGGCTGCAAAATCGGACATAAAGAAACCCAGTCCCGCCTAGCTCATGTGAAACCCTACCAACGGCGGCGGCACAAACAGCATAACAAAACATTCTTTGAACTCAAACTACTGTGGCGCGCAGCCACCTGGTTTACGAACAGAACACCTTTTCACGTGAGAGGAACGTGCAGCTGGCCGGTTGGGAACAATTACGTAACACCGTTTAACGGCTGCCTCATCCTCATTTCCAGGGGTGATCGATCTTCCAGCACCGTATTTATCCCCAGCTTGCTTTGCTCGCTAAACAGAGTTGTTTCAGCACATATACCAGGGGTTAGTGACGAGAGGTATCGATACGGCGCGCTGCATGCCCATGGTAGCGAGGCTGGGTAAACCCAGATGGGTGTGAAGCCAGAATTCATGCGCCAAGCTACTTATCATCATTTGTAAACCCAAAACTTATTTTTAATTATAACGTTTTGGGGGTCATGCAATTAATATATTGTGTAAATATAAGAATCTATCACAACCTGGGGGTTCTGTCCTTCAACTTTTGAGGAGACTTGATAAATTTAGGCGTTAAAGTTGGCCCTATTTGACCGGGGAAGTGGAGAAGTGCTTAACTGGCAGCAAGTCGGTTTTGGAAAAAAACAAAAAAATCGTGTTTTTTTCTTTACTTCTGGGGTAGTTAGCAAAAATTCCAAATGGTTGACCTGCCGAAAATTGAAAAGAATTCTGAAGTTTATTTGTCCGGAAATATATCTGATTGGTTTTCAAGAGGCTGAGAGACTTACACGATTTTTTGAGTATTTTTGAATAATTATCATTTAGTATTGGTTCCTATGGGAGATTTTTTACAGAGTGGTGCGCCCAGCAGATGGCGTTGAGGGGCAAGAGAAACCACCCCCTCTGTTGTTGCCGTAGAGCGAAGGCGCTCTATAATCTTTGCCGTAGACTATGGCCCTTTTCGAAACGACCGGCTTCGGCTTTGGATTCGGCTCAGGCTCCGTTCTCTCGTCTGCCTGAATCCCTGAACGAATGCATAGCACGCGTATAGTCAAAACAACTGAAGGGCCTAGCTAGCCTGAGCCGAATCCGAAGCCTCGTTTTGGCATAGCGCCCTCTATGTTACTGGGAGGTCATCAGGCAGAAGCGCAAACTGTGCATGCACGTCATCTTGTGTTCTGGAAACCAGTAGAAAATTAATTGCAAAATGATTGAAATAACATGTAACGACCGCCTTGGAAAGAAAGTTCGCATCAAGTGCAAGTATCCTTTTATATAGGATGATAAAGGAAACTTTAAATTCAGTGAAATTAAGCCGAGGATACTTTGTTGTCTTATCTTATCCTTATGTCTTTTTGTGACGTTGTAACTTGTTGTTGTATCGTAGGAGGTCCTGTTTTCAGGGCGTCCCTGAAATCGATGCAAATCTTTTACCTCTCTGCGCGCGATGTAAACAGTCCCTAGATACAATTTTTGTGGTTTGACTTGCCAAGCAAAGAGTCTCCTCTCCTTTGACCAAAACTTAGAATTATGTGAGGCTCCACTGGCAAGTTGCACTTGTATTACAAAAATTTGTGGTATTTTAGGCATTTCTACAAGGTACAAAAATATGTCATACTGTCGGGGCCATAAAAAAAATTGCCCGCCGAAAAAGTTTCATCGAACAATTTTTCAATTCACAATTCACGATGATAAAATCATGTGACTTAAAATTCTGCTGAGCATTCTGGGGAAAAAAATACAGAGGCTTAAAGAAGCCATGTGCCTTATATCATTTTCTAACAGTCTGGAGAATTTTTTTTTTAAACCCTCATATCATTTATTGTTAATAACATTAAAATTTAAACATTGGCTTGGTGATTCAAATATCACTGTTTATTCATATGCTTTATTATAAATGTTAAGAAACATAAAAAGATTCAAAACTTTTTAAAAAATCAGATTTGAAAGCCAAGACTTATTGACACTTTTTTTTATTTTTTATTTTTTTAAGTTTTTGCAAATTACCATCGTAATTTTTAAAATTAAATAAAAAATATTTTGAATAAAATGAAGCCAACTGCTGGCTATAGAGTCATACACAACGTCTCACAGAACACTTGAAGTCAGTGCAGATGTTTCTTCTGCGTATGGCTTCACCAGGACACCATACTTTCTTGTTTGCCTCGAAAACAGGTCAAACTCAAAACACGGGGACGCTATTGAAGTCATCGAAGATCGGTGCGTGGTGTGAAAGTTTCAATGTCTATCAAGTTTTAATATATTTTTACATACTTCTTATAAACAAAGGAAGGTAATTAGGGCATCAGTTGATATATGGCATCATTATTTTTTTTTCAATTCAAAGAAAAAGGCATAGTACATCGAAAACCGGACACGGGAGGATACATGTTCAACATGATGTTGTAAAATTTGTACCAGTCTTGCATTCATTCATACGTGGGAATGGAGTGTATTGTAGTTCATTCATTGGAATTCTTAAATGTTATGCACAATTTTGTTTGTGTGCACAACAGATATAAACAAAATTACATTGCAAGTTAGTTGTACATGCTGTATTGTAGAACAACAAACATCCTACACTACACACACTGACCATGCACCCTCCATGCATACACTGACACAGTCGACAGTCAAGTGTGACTGAGTCAGTCAGCAGACAACACATGCATGCATGGGGATGGAGCCGATTGGCGGTAGCGTAACCTTTACCTAAGGCCAAGTAAAATAAATAACATGTTGCTCGTCCGGACTTTTTGAAAAAGTTGGTGAGGGAGGTCCTTGTTATTTGTTATTTTCAATTTTTTTGTTATTTTTTTTCAAGATGGCCACCATGTCTAAGATGGCCGCCATATCGTATTTGAAGATGGTTTTATGGTTTATGAGTATGTTTTGTATGTCCTCAAATTCTGTGTGTGTTTCTGTGTCCATTTTGATACATTGTAATTATTTCTAAAGAGTCATTCTTGATTTTGCTCCAAAGTTATTCTGTGTGCGTGGCATCGCGTCCTTGTGCAAAGAACTGTGGCATGCAAACCTGAAGGGCAAAACGTTTCAAAGTAAAGAGTTTCTCATTATGCGTTGCAATAGCTATTCTTGTAGGCCTACATGTAAGACAGATGATGAAACTGCTCAATAAAAATAAAGGGTACATTGGAAATAGCTATAAATAATATGTAAATTTATTTTTATTTTTTTAAATTTTTTTTTTAAATAACAAATAACAAAAGAATCGGTGCGGCCGCCAAAACCGAGGCGGGCGGGGACGAGCAACATGTTATTTATTTTACTTGGCCTAAAGTTCTAAAAATAGGATGACTAGGCTAGGACTCATGATGTTGGGGGGGGGATACTAGGATTATAAATTATTATTATTTATTATTATTTATTATTGTTTATTTCAGACAAAACCTCAACAAATTGAGAGGATAAAATACAACAAAAAGGTATTGATAAGCAAATAAAGCAAGCAAAAAACAAATCATAGTAACGCTGACACACGTAGGGACGGCCGCACAGCCCATCCAGACAAATAATAATGATTGTAAAAGCGACCCGAGTAGCAGGCCAAGAGTGTCTAGATAGATTATCACAGTTGAGAAATTTTGTACAAAATAAAACTGTTTTGACACTATCACAAATACCATGATTGACACTATACATTCTTTTAGAAAGGTACAGAATACCATGATTGACACTATACATTCTTTAAGAAAGGTACAGAATACCATGATTGACACTATACATTCTTTAAGAAATGTAGAGAATACCATGATTGACACGATACATTCTTTTAGAAAGGTACAGAATACCATGATTGACACTATACATTCTTTAAGAAAGGTACAGAATACCATGATTGACGCTATACATTCTTTTAGAAAGGTACAGAATACCATGATTGACACTATACATTATTTTAGAAAGGTACAGAATACCATGATTGACACTATACATTCTTTAAGAAAGGTACAGAATACCACGATTGAACTTTTAAAAGGGTACAGATGAATTTTTGTGTACAAGATGGATTGGCAATGCATTCAACAATGAGAAATCATCATGCAAATGTTACTATTAATTACATTGAAGTAGGACCGGGGGGGGGGGTATTTCTCAGTTAAGGCCGGTTCATACTCGCTGCGTTTTCACTGTGTATGCAGTGCGTTGACCCATTTATCACAGTGCGCAGTGTGTAAACGGAAGCGCAGTGCATAGTCATATTGCGCTTCTGCGTCCGAATAAAAAAAGAAAAGAAAAGTAAGTCGTACACACTAGTCGTATGCGTAGTTGGACAAATTGAAATATTTTAACATTTGTCGGATGCGTATACGCAGTGTCAGTGATTGTTGGCAAGAACCTGATTGAGAAGATGAAAACCGTGCGCCTATTTCCAAATCTGTATAACACAAGTTTGAAAGAATAAACTGAGATGTACAGAGGGCAGTGACTTCACGTCAGGAAATTTGGAAAATCTGTGGTAAAGATTGGAAGGAATGCAAGGATAAATCAATCAATTTATGAAAAGATCCTTGCACTGCACGAATGTACAACACACATTGACGCCTGTGTTTCTGCATGCGAACGCAAATTTATTGCTTATCTATTTTTTATTTTGATGAAGTATGAACGTTAAATCTGAATTCGCAATGTCTGGTGCATGCGCGCAGTCGCAGCAAGTATGAATCAGCCTTAATGCCATAAATATTAGCATAAAATAAGAAATAAAACAATATACATCTTCTGGCCATCATGGGTCACATTAAATCAAGTTTATAGTATGCTTTTCTTGGCTGCATGTTTTTAAACTTAAACTTGTTCGTTTATTTTTCTGAAAATTCAACAAAGAATAAACACAACGAGAATGATCCTTAGCATTTTGTCCAATCAGTGATACCGATACAATAGGTGATCTGAAGAAACTAATCTCTGCACAAACTGGAACAAGACATGAGAAGATCGTCCTCAAGAAGTGGTACACCATCTTCAAGAATCACATCACACTGAGAGACTGTATCCTTTGGACTTCACAATCAGTTATTATCATGTATGATTTTATTTGGGAGCTTAGAGGTATGGGAGGGGTTAGGGTTGGGGGAGGTTGCATCATCCTTTCACCATGTCTTTGTTTTGTTGATTACCTCTAATGGCTAGAGCAGTGCTCGAATTTTACACTAGACCGCAGGCCCGAGGCCAGTGATATTAGCATTGAGCCAGTAAACTCAAGACCAAACAAGTCCGGCTGTCTTGGGTTTTTCAATTGAATAGCAATACCTCACTGTGTAGTAACAAAACAAATTATAAATGAATTGGTTAGTACCTTTGTAGTGTCTAGTGTTGCAAAAAACTTCATTTAGTGTTATGGTTAATCCCTCCTAGTCACATGACCTCCCATTCGGGGGTAGTCATGTGACAGCAGATCATCGTAGATGGGGGGAGGTCATAGCCTGCATCCCTGTTGAGAGTTGGTTTCTGGGTGCGTATCTCTCAAATTAAAACAAATTATGTTCAAATGTGGACTTTGGGTCTGATAAATACCTTTCAATTCTGTTGAGTAACGAAGTATACTTAATATGAAAGACAAATGAGATAAATCTTCTCTTACATGTCTTAGTATTTCTTCAAATGAAAACAGTTGAATGCAAGCTGAATATTGTTTCAGCAATTTGTTTTCTCATTTTGAATCTGGTCTTGTAAAACATTTTCTGGACCAGTCAATATTTTGAGCTACGTACAAGCCCTGCGGTCTTGTGGATTTTCCACCGAAATTCCAGCCCTGTAGAGCTCAATGAAATCCACTGGCATTTGTCATAGCCTCAACTGTCTACAATATACCTCAAGTATTCTGAGATGTACAGTGAGGTGGTTCATTAAGTTGACAAAACAGTCCCATGTCAACATTTCTGGATAGTTACATTTGCTTTCCTCGCCAAAAAACACCTTGAGGAAATTCCCCTTACACTAAATAAGGAAATAATAAATGTGTGAATATGCAGAGTGTTAAAGGGATTGTATACGTTTGGTAATTGGAACCCACCGTTTGTTTCAATACTATATATTTGTAGATATATATCATAAAACTAACCTATGAAAATTTCATTTCAAAAGGTGGTAGCGTTTTTGTTTGAGATATTGCCGAAAATCTGGAGCGGTTTGTCCACGCAGGAAGAATAATCTGCAATTGGAATATACAATCTGAGAAACGTAACTGCAGTAACGCTTCTCAGATTCATTTTTTGGGGATAAAAAGTGATATTTTTTTTCATAACCGCAGTATTTCAAAGTGAAATTTTCTCAAAATGCATTATACTATCCAAAGCTGCTGTACATCTTACCAAGTAAGTTTTTATTGCCATAAGTTTTCAGAGTCATTACCAAACGTATACAGACCCTTTAAGATTGTTTGCAGAAGCACCTTTTTGTTATTCTTACATTTATAAAGAGATACCTGCTACAACCTATTCAATGTTGTTTTTCCCTTAACTGCAAAACCCTCTCTTCTCAGATGAAATTGGTGATGGAATGAACTTAGAATTGTACTACCAATGAAGAAATGTCAGACCGACTTTCAAAGAAAAAACTCAACAAACCAAACGCTGCAAGGAATATGAAGTACCATACCATCAGGATTTGTAGACAGACAACAAAACACGTTCACTCTCTCTGATGTTTATAATATTCATGTTCACCGCAAAAAAGGTTCTGAATAGCGGAATGAACATTCTGGAATCCAACGATATAATTGCTGGATTAAAACTGCCGGACATGATTGTTCCTACGGACAGCTGTGATATTTTTTTTAGTATTCTAACCTAACTGTTGTGAATATTTGTTACCATGGATTTATATCTCATTCAACTCCAGGTCAGTCCCAAGGTTCAGAAGTGTTGTAGGTTTCAGTATAATTCACTGGCCAATCACTTTGGGATCATAGTGTATGCAGTTGAGACTACTAAATCAAACAATGGACATGTTTGTTTGTTTGTTTGTTTGTTTAGATGATCTTCCTGTCCAAGGGAACTCGGCAAACTCTCACAA
This sequence comes from Plazaster borealis, assembly GCA_021014325.1. Taxonomy (NCBI): domain Eukaryota; kingdom Metazoa; phylum Echinodermata; class Asteroidea; order Forcipulatida; family Labidiasteridae; genus Plazaster; species Plazaster borealis. Next base: position 5,729,916 of record CM037456.1, on the reverse strand, counting down.
GGGGATATAAACACCATGCTGGCAAACAGCCAATCTCTTTCATACAAACATTGGTTTAACGTCTATGATTATGAATTGCACAAAATTTGCAAATTTGTCTAAACAACATGACGATAACAATGATTGTTTCAATACAACATACAAATATATTTACCAGGGCCAATTCAACAGTCCCCAAATTCTTTGTTAATTTCCCTAAAATGTATTATAAACCGAGTTAAATGCTGAATTGAAGGAGGCATTTTTTTTCCATACTAGTATAAGAAAATAAGTGCGATATTCTCAGCTGGCTGTGGGTCAAGGAGAAATGTGAAATAAAGAGTTACATGATTTTAAAACAAACAATTGTCGGTCATAATTTGTTATTGGTGTATTCTGTGTTAAAGGGTGTGTACAACATTGGTAATTGCCAAAGACCTGTATCCAAACTCGATGTGACCCAACATATACATGAAATAACAAACCTGTGAAAGTTTAAGCTAAATCGGTCTTCAGAGTCATGAGAAAACAGTGAAAAACCCCATTATGTGTTTTAACTTTTTTTCAAACATCGGAATTTATCCTGCAGGATAAATACTATGATTTTACTCATTTCGTAAAAACTATGGCATTTCAAGCAAAACTATTTCAAGGGAAGTTTTCTAACATGACCGTCTTTATACCATGTAAGTTATGTGCAAATCTGTGAGCATTTATATTTTCATTCTTACCAATGTTGTACACACCCTTTAAGTAAAGATGGCATATATATATATTTTTACATTCCGACTATGTGGAACATTTATTTACAACTACATGTATCTTAACCTAAAGGGCCTGAATACGTTTGGTAATGACTCTGAAAATTAATGGCAATACAAAATTACTTTTTTCACATCGAAGTACTGCGGTAATGGAAAAATATATTACTTTTTATCCCAAAAAAAATTGAATCTGAGAAACGTTACTGCAGTAGATTGTGTAAATTGCAGATTATTCTTCCTGTGTTCCAGATTTTCGGCAATATCTCAAAATTGCTACCACCTTTTGATTTTTACAGGTTAGTTTTATGGTATACATCTACAACTACATAGGATTGAAACAAACAGGGGGTTCCAATTACTAAACGTATACAATCCCTTTAAGAACAATATTTTTATTTGAATTAAATAAAGCTTATGATTTGCTTCGGATGGATCGACAGAGACACTTTCTTTGTAAGGGAGTGTTATCAAGAAGTATCCTATTTCTAGTAGGAATACAGGAAATGTTGACTCCCACCCGGCCCCCCAATCAAGGGGAAAGTGTCCAACTCAAGAGGTTGTAAAAGGTGTTTTTCATTTAGATGATCTTTCATAGTGGGGGTGGGGGGTCAAAGGGCGTCGTCCCCCCCCCATTGAAGTTTATTGAGATGCATGCTTATTTCTGTCAAACAATATTTCAAAGTGGTGTAAACATTGTGAGTCAATTCTCACAACGGTGCGAAGATTGCCCCCATTTGGATGAAATGAAGACAAATGCCACAAGTAGCTTGCAATTTTCATAAACACCCAAAAATTACAAGAAAAAGGGGAGTCCCCCGTCCGCGATGGTGGCGTGATCTTCAACCCCAAAAGTAGATAATCACCTTGCACGGTACCCAGTCGTCTGCATTGGATAATGTTTGTTACAAAAATAACGTAACCAGTCTAATTTCTGAGAACGCGGAAAAACGAGTGGAGATAATAATTTCTTGAAAATCATCCTCTAAAATTTGTAACCATGGCGGTCGATAGTTCATACTTTTTAGTACAGACTGAGATTATTCAGAAGTTGAAATACTTTATCGTCATTTTGGTTTCGTTAGTTGCTGCTGTTGTCAGTGAACGACAGTTTTTAGCGAGCGGTAGCCCTCATTCAACAAGGCCGGGTATTAACGGCAAATCAACCCCCGAGACAGTAGCGTACCGTCCGGTCATTCTCGTACACGGTGTCTTTGCTGTTAATGGTTCGTTGAATGGTTTGAAACAGTTTATTATTCAGGTAATCACTTGTTTGTTTGACACATTTGGTCAGCACAATGCATTGACAGTTTTAAGACAGTATATCAAAAACTTTTTTATTAAAAAAATAATATCACTCGCGTCACTCACAGTATGTTCTTGCTTGGATGCTGCTTTAAGGGTCGTACTATTCATGCTAATTAGCGTCAACAGGCCCAGACAACTCCACGACAACTCAAGACAACTCAAGACGCTTTAAAACATGTTTAATAGGTTTAACTTTTTCTGTCGGTACTTTCCAGAAGCTAGCCCTCTCAGCTCTGGATGTTTTAACGCCTAGCTGGCTCTAGGCTCCTGTGAATTTATATACTTTTTACTTGCACCTTTACTACGCAATTTGATTATCATCACTTGCACAAATGACCAGTGACGTCACCTAATGGAACATCCTAGTATAGTTTCCTTCGAGAACAGCTATAGGGATTACTCCACTCTAGACTCGAGGTAGCCCCACTTATGTGGCCAACGATCCATGAATCCTTGATTCATGGATCGTTGGCCACAGAAGTGGGGCTAGACTCGAGGAAGAAGAGCAATTGGAAAAGATTACGATTCCTATTTCAATTGTTTTTATTTAATATTATTTATTTTACTTCATTACGGTTGTCTGATTATCATGAGTCTGAGATTGGAAAGGAAATTTGTGGGGAAACCCTGATACTTATCTGAACAGGACTTGCTTCATCCTGCTTGGCTCTAGCGCTAACATCCATCCTATTTATGGCAAGTTGTTGTTATTGGCTACATGTATTGCCAAAGTGGTTTGTATTGTTTATAGCAATTAAGATATGTACACATCTAATTCTATAGTTGCATGGCCTGATTTTCGCTAGACTAGTAGTAAACGTCTGACACGGTGATAGCGAAACGGTCCCTCTCTCAACTTTCTCTCGCGACTACCGTCCCGTAGTCGCGAACGGAGCAGCGCTCGGTCCCGCGAGAGAGTTGTAAGAGAGCTGTTTCGCTATCACCGCGTCAGACTTTAACCCTTTCAGCCCCAAGTTCTTTTGACATAAACAACCGCTGTGGCCCACGTTGTTTGACCACTCAAGCGTGAAGCACACATTCTCACACAACAGGAAGCTTGTGTTCAAAGTTCGATTTTACAAACTCTATTATTACCTTGAAGATTTCATTTTAGAGCATAATAAGTAATAAAAATTGGCTTACTCATTAAATTTCCTTTCATATAATTTAAAAATCATTGAAATCAACCAATAATTGTCCAAGTTCTTGGTGTTTGTTTCCCAAGTGTGTTCTGTAAACCCAAACACTTTTTTGCACACAACCATATGGCGCTCCGTAGGTGTTTGTCATTTCAGATCTTTCCACTCCAATTTGAAGTGATTGCATAATAGCAACCCTATTATATTTAACCACCATTGGAAAGATCCGATCTTTCTCTTTCCAATGATGGTAAGCTTGGGTATGGAAGGTGTACATGGACAAAACTACAGCTTTTTAACAAATGGCCTTTGTGCTCAGGCTTGAGTGCTTTTTTGTGTGTTATCTTGGGCGACTATAGTCGCCATTGGGGCTTAAGCAGGGTATAGTGCACAGTCGACTAAAGTCGCCATTGGGGCTGAAAGGGTTAACGACTTGTCCACAAGTATAGAGTTTCCGCCGAAAGAAATTGTTTAAAGAAATTTTTGGTTTGAACAAATTTTGACAGCTGATGCCAGCTTAGAAACATACAAAAGCTTTCGCATACAACGGACAATGCTCAAAATACATGTAAAATGCAAAATTGTTTGTACATTGCTGATGGACATGAGATGATGTCGGGATCCCAACAATAATTTATTTTTAGTTTTTCTTATCATTGCATTCATTGGGGGATTTGTTTTTTCTGCAATACCATAAAAATAAAAGCTTCAATTTTTCTTGAATCTATAGGCCTACTGTTTAAATTTTAAGTTTAACTTTTGGGGTAAAATCAGCCAAAAATCGTACCTAGCATCATTAAGATCAGTCTTTTTAACTTTAAATTGTGAAAGTGAGCCAAGCAAACTGACCGGATTTAATCGTACGACTCACAAGGAAAAAGACAACAATTTGAGCTGTAAAACAAAACTCGTTTTAATTTTCTTGCTTTGTCGTATGTTACCATTTGATTTCCTCCTTTCATTTGTGTGACTGCCAAAACTTCCTCTTACCATGTTTGGTAAAGCAAACTTGTTTTTTTTTAACTATAAAAGTTACAGCATTTTGATCGTGGTGGTTGTGCTGTAAAAGTTGTACTGCAGTTTAGCTTTTGTTCTGTTTTGTATATTTTTTCAAAAATGATTTTTAAGGACTGTTCTCCTGCTCTGCAAATCTCCATGATTTTTCTGGTAATATGTTGTTGCCAAAATGTGAATTTAGAAAAAGTACAAACCGTGTACAAACCTATTATTCTGGTCCATGGTATGTTTGGTAAAGCAAGCTATCTGCAAGATCTTCAGAACATGGTATTGTTGGTAAGAAGTTTATGTTTTTTGCTAACATTGGATTCTTTGTTGAATTGTTTATGTGTCTGGTAGTGATACTTCACATTCTAATCACAAAAGATTTTTGAAAGAGTCTTGGAAAAGTCTGTTTGACTTTTTTTAGAAACAGAAGAAAAGTCTGCAAAGGCTTAAACTTGTGCAATCGTATGTGCATTTGTGTTAGTAAGGCGTAATTTTAGGTGTTGATTTGGACAGTTCTTATTTTTAGTCAACAAATGTTCAATTATTAGACTTCAGTTCTATCAAAGCCGAAAAATTGAAAAAAGACAAATTGAACGACAAAGGAAGTTTTTTTAGTTGTTTCTTGTTGCGTGCGTCAATTTTTCCGTTTCCTGCTCTATTTTAAAAAAATGCAAGCTTCCTCATATTAGTTATCATAAGTTTTAGAAATGAAACCATAAAACAAAGCTCTGGTTGTTTGACTGTTAGGATAGAGTTGGATGTCATTTTGGTTTCAGAACTCCAGCTGTGAAGTTGTATTACATTTTAGCAGAGCTTTAAAAGTTTGCGACATGATTTTTCTACTCTGTAAATTGTTGGTTATTTTGTTGTGCTGTTTCCAAACAGTACATTTGGATAATGAGAAGGTTTTTAGACCGGTTATCCTTATCCATGGGATTTTTAGTCGAGCCAGTAAACTGCAAGATCTAGAGAAGATGATATCGCTGGTAAGATGAAATCATAGTTTACTGCTTTGCAAGCACTGTACAATATTGTTTGATTAGTCTTGTTTGGTCTCACACTTTGAGAAAACAAATGTATGCAGGCAGGAGATTTATCAGGATTTTTCCTGATTTCAGGATTTTTGTTTGATCTCCCTGCGCTATTAGATTTTCTTGATTGAGGAAAAATTGCCATTACAAAGATGAAAGACACAGCCCTATGGAAACCTTCAAATGTCCAGATGAAATGATGAAGAGCATATAAACCTCTAAATGAATGCGACAGCCTGTACATTTGGGGGTTTGATCTCCTGACCAAGAGGAAAGTTTTCTTAAACTTTCAGGATTTTTCATTTTTCTACAACCTCACCGCTGTTTTTTTTTTGTTTTTTTGTTTTTTTCCAGGGCATTTACAAATTTTATTTAGAGTGTTCAACCACCTTGAGAAAAAATCATGTCTGTTGCATAAGATATTGTATTTTTATGTTTCATAAAAAAATGTTTACAAAAACATGTTTTTCGTTTTACTTTAGGCACATCCCGGCACCAACGTTACATCGATTCCTTTATTTGAAGACCTTCAAAGTGTTGAATCGTTATGGAATCAAGTACCCAAATTTGCCGCAGCCATGCGTCCCATCATGCAACAGGCTCAAGATGGCGTTATACTCATCTGCTATTCACAAGGTAAGCAAGTCACTTTTGAATAGAGGGTGGTCAGTTACTATGTATATTACAATGTAGCTAGATGCTGACAACTCTTCGGCTCAGTGCTATAAGGTCATTAATTGCAATTCATACTTTATCAAAATCAACTGTTTTACTTAGAAAATAAATATTTCTTGTTGCCAAACAAATACTCTGAAGACCACTCTTGATCAATAAACCCTATTTACCAGGAGCTCCAAAACATGCAAAAGCAACTTTATGAAATCATGCAAATTACACTAATGAACTTATAGTTCTGAGCAGACGAACTAGAGGTACCATTTCTGGTTTTGCATCCACAGATTTAGAAATCTAAATCGTTGGATTAAAACCATCCCCCATATACTTCTATGCTGGTTGACATAGTCCGCTTCTAGATTTAAAGCTGAGGTGAAGACTGGGTGCGTGTGAAGCAGGTGGAAAGTTGTGCTTAGTAAATAAGGGCAAGTGTCGTGGCCAAGCAGATAAGAACACCGGACTGAAGCTCTGGTGTTTCTGATCAGCACAGTGTGGGTTCGAATCCCAGTCGTGACACTTGTGTCCTTAAGCAAGACACTTAACCATATGCTTCGTCCTTCGGATGGGACGTTAAGCCATAGGTCCCGTGTGTTGTGTAATGCACGTAAAAGAACCCAGTGCACTTATCGTAAAGAGAAGGGGTTCGCCCCGGTGTTCCTGGTTTGATTGGCTGCATATTGTGCCACAGCACCTTGTAATGCTATGCAAAGGAAAAGGTCTCATACTTCAACACGTACTCCACTTACCTTGAAGGAAAAATACTGAGCGCTTTGAGACACCCATCGGGAGTATAAAGCGCTATGTAAGAACTGCGTATTATTATTATTATTATTAAGTAAAACAATGCTCCTTGTAGAGCTAGCTAATGAGTAAAGATGTATGTCCTGAAGACGCCCACTCGGTCGAAAGCCTTGGAGAAGTCAAGGATGATGGAGTCGAGTTGTTTTCTGTCATCAAGGGCTTTGGCGATGTCGTTGGCTGTTGTGATCAGTTGTGACTCTCAGGAACGACCACGATGTAAGCAAGGTTGACAGTCAATCAGAATGTTGTGTGTGTCATAATGGCCCATTACTTGACTGAAGATGATACATTCAAGTATTTTACACTATACTGAGGCAAGCGAAATACTGGTTTATAGTTGGAGGCTGTACTGCGGTTGCCCTTCTTGAATATTGGGGCTACGTTTGCAATCTGCCAGTCATGAGGAACCTCGCTGCTATCCAAGGATAACAATGTTTAAAATTGTTTGACCTTCGTTGTAGCTGGGCACCCTCCTTATCATTGTTTTAGCATTTTCATTTGATATCAAATGTTTCCCGTGAATGAACACACTGTTTATGATCATCTTAATATTATATTATTTTTTACTTTTGTCTACAGGTGGAATCATCTGTCGTGGTATCCTAGAGACGGTATCCGATCATAATGTTCACACCTTCATTGCTCTGTCTTCACCACAGATGGGCCAATATGGAGGTAAGGGAAGACTACCCTCAGCTAGAGGTCAAAGGTAGCTCATTGGCCGCGCGTACGGAGCTGTGGTTTTTCACTGTTTTATCATTTTTACCTATTTCAAGAAATAAACCATATGGGAAACTGACTGGGTAAATTTTAAATAATTTGGGGTCGAACAAATACAAATTTATGACAGTAAGGACTTGTACCAACGACCTCCGGATTAACGTGCCGGCGCTCTACCAACTGAGCTATGTGGCCCTATGTTGGCGGTCTCCCTATTATGTCAATTTCTTTGTTCGGGGGTGCCAGTCAGAAGTCATACAACTTTTAACTGTCACACCCAAGTTTACGATACAACCTGTGACCTCTGTACCGACGCTCTACGAGAGAGTAAATTCAAAAAATTTCAAGTCAAATCCAAGATGAGGGTTCTCCCCATGCTAGTGTATCAGGCCGTGACGCTCAAATTACATGCTGATACGTGCACATTTCGGCTGATACGCAATTCTCTTTATTTTGTTTTGATTTTTTTTGTTTTTGATTTTACTTGTCACTAAAAAAACCTCAAGAGAAAACCATATAGAATGCTCCAGATTGCACAGTAGGGCTTTTAAAACCAATACAAACACTAAATAGAAATCAGGCAACGGTCCAAAGTGTAACTATTGAGTTCTCTTGTACATTTATTTCCTTACAGATATATATCAACAAGTCTATTATTCTACTGGTTTCACCAGTGTATGCCTTTTGTTCACATGGTTGGAAGTTCTTACTTCCTTCAATTTTGCCTATTTATTTATGACCTGAAAGAAATACAAGTCAAGTATTGAATGATATTATTGTTCTTTTAGTTTCACCAATGTCTGCCTTGTATTCACATGGGTATAAGTACGTACTTCTTATGGTGTGTCCTGTCCCAGCAGTTAAGAGCACAGGGCCCAATTTCGAGAGCTGTTTAAGCACAAAAAGTAGCTAAGGACATCAAAATTATGCTTACTAGAATGAGATCACCAGCCAAAATACCATGTAACATGTACAATCTGTGACTGGTATCCTGCTTACTTTTGCTGAGCAGAGAAAATGTTTAAGGAATATAGCAGCTGTATAAAATTGGACCCTGGACTCAAGCTCAGGTGTTTCTGAACAGCAGAGTTTCGGTCGGAGTCTCGGTTTTGACACTTGTGTTCTTATGTGAAGAAGACACTTAACCATTATTGCTTTGTCCTTTCGATGGGATGGAAGCTTCACATGGTAAAGATTTCCATTTTTTCCACCTTTTCCAGTCATTATATTGTAACAGCTAGTAATTGAATCAATCATTTTATCTCCACTTTATTTCCTCAGATACATCATTCATTCCATTTATGCCAAAACTTAGAGCGGATGTTTATAAGTAAGTAATCTCAAATAAACATGCCCTTGTTAGCCATAGTTCCCATGACCCAGGTTTAGGCCTTGGTGACCCGAAAAATGTTCCAGAAAGTACATGCATTCTGATTTTCGAAAAAGAGAAATATATTGTTTTAGAAACATTCAGTGGCCTTCATCCTTGGTGGTGAATCTTTAGATCTGCATTGTTATTATCTGAATGAATTAACTATGATAAAACAATAACAGTCTTAAAGGGATTGTATACATTTGGTAATTATTGGAACCCACTGTTTGTTTCAATCCCATGTAATTGTAGATATATACCATAAAACTAACCTGTGAAAATTTCATTTCAAAAGGTGGTAGCGTTTTTGAGATATTGCCAAAAGTCTGGAGCGGTTATGTCCACGCAGGAAGAATAATCTGCAATTGGAATACACAATCTGAGAAACGTTACTGTCAGTAACGCTTCTCAGATTCAAATTGTTTTAGGGGATAAAAAAGTGATATCTTTTTCCATAACCGCAGTACTTCGAAGTGAAAAGTTTCTCAAAATGCATTATACTATCCAAAGCTGCTGTACTTCTTATTTCCTTCCTCCATGTTCTTAAAGAAGTAATTCATGGAGGTTTTTTTCTACTTGCAGATTTTTTTATCATTCTATCAAAACAAATCTAACCAGTGGTGTAACAAACAACAAAATGAGATCGGGAAAAAAAGGACAAATAAGTGGTTTGATACATTACCCCCAGTAGTCTTTGCCCTGTCTAGTGTTTACCTCCCCACAATAAAATAGTCTGGTTATGCCACTGCCAGACATACTGATGAGACAATGCCACTACAACAAAAATCTGAAGTATCTTTTGTGGTTACTCTCTTTTCAACCTGTTGAAAAAGAAATGCACAAACAGATTGTATGAGTCTCAATTGGTTTTTTTCTTCTTTTATTTGCAGATTCTGTTACAATACTGTTGGTCAAGATGTATCCATATGTAATTATTGGAATGGTAGGTGTTGTATAAAATGATAACATGGTGCCTTTTTATCCTGGTTGTTTTTGGTGTATTTTATCTTTTTACTCCCTTTTATTTTATTTTATTTTATTTGTTTTTGTTATTTTTTAATGTTTGGTTTTCCTTTTTGTGCAGACTGTTATTTTTGTTTTGTTTTAAATGACCTCTTTCTCTAAAACTACATTACTTCAAAGGGGGTCGTTTCTAACAATGTTTTATAATATCAACAGCTCTCCAGTGCTCTTTACCAAGTATGCTAGTATGTATTTTTAACATTTGACCCCAGTGCCCCCAGAGAGAACAGTTCTTTGATAAGTGATGGGGCTACCCTGGTTAAACAAGACAAAATAAATAAATAAATAAATAAACAGTTGTACATTCAGCTATCTTGAGAGTCATCGTGAATCCTATGCCTTTTTTCTTTTGTAGCTTATCAATTTTTATCTCTCATTTTATTTCAAGGGCATTGTTTCCCCCTCATTAATTTAGGAAAACTACAATGATCCTTTTTTTCAGTTTGATTTGGAGAAGATAATGACTGACAAGTTTTCATGATCATTTACTTCATCCATTTACTTATAGTTTGATTATCAATTTGATGTATTGTTGATTAATTTTGTCTGAGTATTTTAGTGTAAGCTTGTAACTTTGTTAAACTCCACCCCCCCAGTCTCACAAGCCAACAGGTGCCCCACCATAATTATCATTCTAATGCCCAGCTAGATGACCAATGTCTAGACTTGCTGCCATGTGGACCATGTGGAATTTATGTGCTTTTATGACCTATCGACTGACCATGTCACACTGACCCTTCCTGACCAACATATAAAAGTCTTATTTCCATTAGTCTTTCTATTCTTGCTTTCCAAACACTGCACTTCTACTCAATGTCTTTGTATAGCCATACAGTTGTTATAATCGAACGTTCTGTATCTTAGCCCAAAGAGAAGAATCTATTATATGTCAGTTTTATTGGTATTCGTTATCGCCCAGCTCTATGTGACACCCTCGTACATTAAAGGCATTGAACACGTTTGGAAATTGTCAAAGACCAGTGTTCTCACTTGGTGTATCCCAACATATGCATAAAATAACAAGCCTGTGAAAATTTGGGCTCAATTGGTCATTGAAGTTGCAAGAAAATGATGAAAGAAAAAACACCCTTGTTGTACAAATTTATGTGCTTTCAGATAGGAATAAAAGGCTTCTTGCAAGAAGTCTTTTATTTTTTTAGTGAGAAATTACCTCTTTCTCAAAAACTACGTTACTTCAGAGGGAGTTTCTCACAATGTTTTATACTATCAACAGCTCTCCGTTACTCGTTTCCAAGTAAGTTTTTATGCTAATATATATTTTGAGTAATTACCAAACGTGTACAGTGCCTTTAAGTGTTACATTTAATATCAAATCAGTCATTCTTAAAGAACTTTTCTTTCCTTTTCCCCCTTTCAGATCCTCATCACCAATCCTTGTACAAGCAAGGCAATAACTATCTGCCAGTTCTTAACAATGAAACATTGAACGTCAACAGCAAAGGTATACATATCAAGCATCCAGTGTTCTCCAACATGTAATAATAATAATAATAACAAGTTCTTATATAGCGCATTTTACAATAAACGTCTCAATGCGCTTTACATTAATGCCTTGGTCATTGGGCCAATAACATTCCTTTAACCTTTCTCAGCTCCCTTGGGAGTATACAACCCTGGGCAACCGTGGCGCTCCGAAGGCTTTTTCAAACACAATATCAACCTCTACCCTCGCAGGAACCCATTTATACCCCTCGGTGAAGAGAAGCAATTATAGTTAAGTGTCTTGCTCAAGGACACAAGTGCCATGACCGGGATTCGAACCCACAACCTGATGACTAACCACCAGAACTTGAATTCGATGCTCTTAACCGCTCGGCCACGACACCCTAGTTCAAGTTTCAATCCGAGAAAAAAAAATCAATTTTTTTCATCTACTCCATTAGTCTAAGAGTAAACCAATTATAAAAAATTCTCCTCACAATTTTTAAAACTTTTGCTCAAGGAGTCGGGAGGAAACTGCCATCAGGAATCACCTCAGAGTGCATCACAGAGCATGTACAATCAAAACAATTCCGGGGCCCTTTTCCTTAGACCCCCCTGCTGTAAAGGCTTCGCACTTCGCACATGCACTGACCCCCCCCCCCCCAAGCGCCAACCTTAATTTTCAAAGTAAGAGAACACCGAGCATCCAATCTCAACTCCATCAAGTAAATTGTGTCTCAGAATTCCTCTCGTTCATCCCTAGTCTTGCTTAAAATATTTTCAACATGAAAGAAGTGAATACTAAAATGAATACAGTTAAATTAGTTTCAGTAAATGATTCCTTCTGGGTTTGTTTGTTTCATATTTTAATTGTTTGTCATAATTTTTACACATTTTTTCCATGTCTTAATAACAGAGTGGAAGGCTAATTTTCTGCGGTTGCAGCAAATGGTTATGATAGGCGGGCCAAATGACGGAGTCATCACTCCCTGGCAGTCGAGGTGAGAACATTGATATAGATTATGCCATGTCTTGGCCGAGCTGTTAGGAGCACCGGAGACACAAGCTCTGGTGTTTCTAATCAGCAGAGTGTGGGTTCGAGTCCCAGTCTTGAAACTTGTGTCCTTAAGCACGACACATAACCATTATTGCTTCGTCCTTTGGATGGGATGTAAAGCTTTAGGTCCTGCGTGTTGTTACACAAGCTCCGGTGTTTCTAATCAGCAGAGTGTGGGTTCGAGTCCCGGTCTTGACACTTGTGTCCTTAAGCACGACACTTAACCATTATTGCTTCGTCCTTTGGATGGGATGTAAAGCTTTAGGTCCTGTGTATTGTGTATCGCTAAGAGAAGGGGTTTGCCCCGGTGCCATTATTGCTTCGTCCTTCGGATTGGACGTAAAGTGTGTTGTGTTGTGCATGTAAAAGAACCCAGTTACACTTATCGCTAGGAGAAGGGGTTTGCCTCGGTGTTTCTGGCAGTAGATGCTGAATGCGCCGCAGCACCTTGTAAACCCTTATGAGGTGCTACATAAATTGGCCTAATATTTCACAAAATTCAAAAACCTGTCTTCAATTGTTTCTGTTTGTTCATGCGCCCTGAGTACTGTACCTTATTGGTAGATGTGTGTGCTATGTAAGACTATTATAAGCTGTTTTGATTATTGATTTAGTAATTGTTACAAGAAATATAATTTAATCATTTTCTTTGGGTAAAATGTACTTTTGGAGGAGCTAGTAGCAAGCAGGTTTAGAGTAATCCAGGGTCCAATTTCATTGCTCTGTTTACAGCGGCATTCTTTGCCAACAGTCCATAGATTCACATGCTTTGTAGGCAGTCGTTTGCACATGATTCTGTGGTTAGCAGCTCCATAAACTTAAAAGCCCAGGGGCCAATTTCATAGAGCTGCTTAACGGCCGATTTTGTGCTTACTGCACTGCGCGAGTTTCCATTTCATTGCGCTGCTAACCGTAAGCACACAAAAATGGATGCTTACCTTCCGGTGCTTACTGTATGAAAATAAATGACGTAACAATGCAAATCCATGGTGAACGTGCAAGATGGCCGCCTAATTTTCTTGCTAACCTATGAAATAGGCTACTGCTTAAGCAAATTTTTCTGCTATAGTTAGCATGAAAACTTGCTTACCGTTAAGCAGCGCTATGAAATTGGCACCTCTAGTTTAATATTTAGACCAGGAAGATAAAGGTAACAAACTTTGATAATAATAATTGTTGATGATAATCGTTTCCAACAAATTGTACCAATTGTTAAGTTAATGTTCTACTTACTGTGATTCCTTTCCATACTTGGTAGATAACAAAACATGAGATTATGATTATGGTCACAGTGTCTACATACAAACTTAAAGGTTGTTGCTGATGTAGTGTTTACCTGCATTCTCATTATTCAAGGGATTCTTCTTTTTTCTTTTGCAGCCATTTTGGATTTTATGACGTCAATGAGAACGTTGTGGAAATGAGGGACCAAGAGGTACGTGTTATAAATTGAGAACGTTTGTTTCACACTGACAGAGTGAAGCATCTTGAAATCATTTCTACAATAGTATTAAATCCATTAAACCCAATACTTTTGTTCCTTGAAGAAAAGTTCATGATCTTGTCAAACATCAAGTGAAATATCCTGTAATTTGGTCTTGTATTGTTTGATTTTGTTATAAAATGCTGTAAATTTAAGAACTATTAAAAGTAACAACATACGCGAAAAAAGACGAAAATAATTTTTTTCAGGGTTTACACTTGATTTCTGTTATGTGATTGAATATTTCAGACCAATTTAAAAAAAAACTAAAGATTCCGCCATGTCAATAAATTTGTGTAAATTCAGTTGATTTTGTTTTTATTTTTAGATTTACAAATATGATTCATTTGGTCTTCAAACTCTGGATAAACGGAATGCTCTGAAGACCTACAGCATACCCGGTGTTCTGCATACTAATTGGCATCGTAACAAGACTGTGTTTGATTATTGTATTGAACCATGGCTGTCTTAATTTACCTTATGTTGGTGGGACGGCAAACCCATGAGTTAAAGGCAAAGTATACCTTTGGTTTTTTTGAACCATTCGATTGTGTTAATCCTATATAAATGTACAATAAATCAAACATGTGAACATTTCGTTTCTAAAGGTGGTAGCACTTTTTAAGATACAGCCAAGAATCTGGAGCGGTTATGTCCACGCAGGAAGAATAATCCGTAACTGTAGTACACAATCTAAGAATTGTTTCATGCATGAATCGTTTCTCAGATTTGTTTTATTTTAAATCCCTTTCACTAAAACCATATTCCTTTAAAGGGATTGTATACGTTTGGTATTTGGAACCCACTGTTTGTTTCAATCCTATATAGTTGTAGATATATACCATAAAATTAACCTGTGAAAATTTCATTTCAAAAGGTGGTAGCGTTTTTGAGATATTGCAGAAAATCTGGAGCGGTTAAAAGCAGGAAAAATAATCTGCAATGGGAGACTTTAGAACACTAGGTGGCAGCAGACTTACCAGGTTTAATTTCCATTGTTTACGTAGTTCTGAGCATGCGCACATCACCGAGAACAATGGATTTACCTGGTAAGTCTGTTGCCACCTAGCGTCCCAAAAGTCCCCCAATTGGAATACACTATCTGAGAAACGTTACTGCAGATTCAACAATTTTGGGATAAAAAGTGATATTCTTTTCCACAACCGCATTACTTCTAAGTGAAAAGTTTCTCAAAATGCATTATACTATCCAAAGCTGCTGTACTTCTTACCAAGTAAGTTTTTTTTGCCATGAATTTTCAGAGTCATTACCAAACGTATACAGACCCTTAAAGGGAATTTAAAATGTTACACATTATCAACAGCTGCAGTGCTTCTTCAGGTGCAAGAATTAGAACATTTATAATAATATTTTGTTCAGTATTACAGTTTGCAGGTCTAACCAATCTGCTATGGGGATTATGTAAGTCAATGAATCATTGCCCAGTAGGGGTAAGACCTCTGTGTCCT
The DNA here is from genome assembly GCA_021014325.1 of Plazaster borealis. NCBI lineage: Eukaryota > Metazoa > Echinodermata > Asteroidea > Forcipulatida > Labidiasteridae > Plazaster > Plazaster borealis. The sequence goes on along the minus strand of CM037456.1, from coordinate 5,714,650 downwards.
TGTTAACATAATTTGACTGAAAAGAACGCTGTAATATAATCTGTAATATTTGAATAGACCTAAGGATGTGCATTCTGTTGATCTTACTACACAGTAAATTGCCTTCTGCACCTTTCCCTGTAATTAATTATTCCAAAACAATTTCTAATCACATCAAATGCATAATTTTCTTTTGAAACATAACTTCCAGGAAAGCCTTCATAACTTATGCAGTATTTTTATATTAAGTTATAGTTTTTGTATTTTTATGCAGAATGGGATATGTTTACTCTAAAAAAGGTATGTACGGTTTTGGGTACAAACTTTACAGATTAATCTATTTCAAATATTAGTTGGACTTTGTTTTATTAGAAAAATATTCCAGAGTGTCTTTTTTGTTAAAGAAAATGTGTGTTAGTTTAAAAACTATTTAAAACGAGTGTGGTTTTTAGTTCAGTAAAATGTTGTCAACATTTTATGCAGATGAAGTATTTAATAATTAATTTTCTGGGAAATTTGTATTTTTATCAAAATAAAATACAAAATAAACTTTGATAATTTGATATGCAAGAATTTGTAAAATTTGATACGATAATGTTTGCAGAATTGTTTGCTCGAATGCTATTAGAATTAGTTGGTCTTGGGTTGGTATTTTTCTTTGTGATGTAATCTTTAAAAAATAAAATGAAAAGGTACTGTAAAGTTCAACAATTTCGTTCAGTGTCGACTAAAAAATCTTTACATATTTTTTTTTTTGGGGGGTACAAAGCAGTGATTGCTCTTTGTTCCGACAACCCAATGTTCCGATGACCCTTCAGTGTTGTACATGCTAGGGTTGAGGTTGGGATTAGGAATACACATTAGGGGTGTCGGAACATCGGTGCAGCCCAACATAATCTTACGGTGAACATCTGAATTTTCCAAACATTTTACAAACCAAAAAGTGACGAATAACTCTTTGGAACTTTGGCTTGTACATATACATATACATATAACATTATAAATCATGGATCATTTCAATTGTATTTAGGACACGAAGGATATATTTTTCTGCTTTAAATTTTCTTGTTGTGCAATGTTTTATTACAGCTTGATGGATTATAATTCTTTATTAGGCAATAAAAGTATAAAAAAAGTCGAAAGTTGTTTAAAATGAGTGTGTTTGGGGTTTAGCAGAATTCCCAGTGATCATCCTGTATCTTACCCCTTATTATAAGAATGTTTAAAACAAAACTGTATTGTGGATCAGGTTGGCTCAGTGGTTTCTTTTTCCTGCCTTTCACCTCTGTGGACCCCGGTTCAAATCCCACCTTAGACCGGAGCCTTGCATGTGGATTGGGTTTTTCAGGCCCTACCTGATTGCGTGGGTTTTCCCCCAGTGGGGTTTTCCTCCAAAATCTAAAACTGAGCATTTCTTCTTGATTCCTATTCATCCTGTTATTGGTGCTAATTGTGCTGTTGGATGTGTAATCAAATAAATAAATAAATAAATAAGGTTTACAAAGATGGTGGTAAATGAACACAGATTCTCCTTACTAGCCCATTTCAGTAATGTAGTTGGGTGACTGCTCTACATTCCGACACCCCTATATTCCGACACCCCTATGTTCCGACAACCCCCTCATGATTTACGTAGGGTTAGGGTTAGGGTTAGTGTTAGGGTTAGGGTTAGGAATAGGAAAATACACCAGGGTTGTCGGAACATAGGGGTGTCGGAACATAGGGGTGTAACCATGTAGTTGCATGGCTAAGATAGAGGCCTGAAAGTACCAGTGTTGTAGTCGAGATCAAGACCGAGGCACCCCCATCCGATATTGAGACTTTTGCAGGCCGAGACCACAAAACAAGGTCTGAGATGGTCTCGAGTGGGTGACCAGGTCTCGAGACCTACAACACTGGAAAGTACAGGTGGTTCTTTATAAAAAACCTTTTAAGAATTCACAGAGACACCTGATAAAGAAATTTATAAAATACTTGTTTTAGATCTGGCTGTTGGGAGGGGATTCACTCAATTCCCCCTTGTTGCCATGGCTGCATGAGTCCTGGTTTACACTAGTTGATAAGTCATCCCAACATGACCTTGAAATCTTCCACCGAGGCTGACACTGGTCTAGGCTGTCCATCTCTCTCTAACACTATGCTTGATAATGTCAGATGGACACAACTCATCAAGTCATCATGGTAGTGAATGAACAAATGAATGATGAAGTTTAATATTAATATAAAGGAATTGTATACGGTTGGTAATTGGAACCCACTGTTTGTTTCAATCCTACGTAGTTGTAGATATATACCTTAAAACTAACCTGTAAAAATTTCATTTCAAAAGGTGGTAGCATTTTTGAGATATAATGCTGAAAATTTGGAGCAGTTATGTCCTAGCAAGAAGAATAATCTGCAATTGGAATACACAGTCTGAGAAAAGTTACAGCAGTAATGCTTCTCCGATTCAAATGTTTTGTGATAAAAAGTGACATCTTTTTCCATAACTGCAGTATTTTGAAGTGAAAAGTTTCTCAAAATGCATTACACTATCCAAAGCTGGTGTACTTCTTACCAAGTAAGTTTTTATTGCCATTCATTTTCAGAGTCATTACCAAACTGTATACAGACCCTTTAATCGTTCCCCCACCCCAAACATTACTGCATAGCAACACACAATATGACGACTTGTTGATTACCAAGGAATTCCTAAACAACTATAATATCCGTGTTGCTAAGGCATTGTTAAAATATATTGCCCCATTTCTACGTATTCAGACTCATTATTCAACAGAGTTAATCAAATATTGAGGGACGTTTATTTGTTCGGTCGCATTGTCCCACTTGGACTCTGTACGTCAACATGTTTCCACATTCACACACAGAGAGAGCTGTGTTATGAGCCCAGGACTTGTCTGTACATCTATGCCGGAGTTGATTTGCATATAATCATAAGCTGATTATATGCTAGACTGGCCCCCTGTCTCATTTTATCTGCAAGGATAAAGACAGGCACTGGTCTTAAAGGCCCAATGATTTCATTGGATACAATGATTTCATTGGATAAAGTGCAGCGTCGTAAGCTTTCCATATCTGTGTTGTGATTGGTCCGAGGTGATGTAATATGACAGCTTGCACTTTCGGTCGTCTGCATGCAGTGTGTGCAAAATGTTTGTACATGCATGTAATGTTGTTTCTGTCACTATGTGTACACATGTACGGGTGAGTTGACTGCGATTCTTCATGTGAATTGGATGTGAGGTCAAAGGTACATTTGGCAGGATCCAGCCAGGCGCTCAAGGCAGGTATCTGGTGTTATTCACGAGCCTTGAAGTGTGACATCAGATGTTCAGGCTATGATATGCCAGGGTCTATACTTATATTTCACCACTGCAGTCTGGTAATAATAATATAATCTTATAGCGCCAAAGTCTGCCTAAAAAGCTTCCTCGTGAACAGTTTCATAGAATTTACAGTTTTAATTTCACAGGGAGAAAAATAATGGGACAAATGAAAAAGGAAATTATGGTAAAAGTCTATTGTGGGAGAAAGGTAATGAAATTTTTTTCCAATATTTCAAGGTTTATTTTAAGGCACTGGACACGTTTGGTAATTACTCAAAATATATTAGCATAAAAAATTACTCAATGAGCAACTGAAAGCTGTTGATAGTATAAAACATTGTGTGACACGACTCCATCTGAAGTAACGTAGTTTTTGAGAAAGAGGTAATTTCTCACTAAAATATTTGAATCTGAAAAAGACTTCAGGCCTGAAGCCTTTTTCGGGCATCTTAAAGCACACACATTTGTGCAACAAGGGTGTTTTTTCTTTCATTATTTTCTTGCAACTTCGATGACCAATTGAGCCCAAATTTTCGCATGTTTGTTATTTTATGCATATGTTGGGATATACCAAGTGAGAATACTGATCTTTGACAATTACCAAACGTGTCCATGCCTTTAAAAGTAGAAAATAAGATATGAATCTTTATGATGACAAGATAAAAAACAACTTTCAGTACAAATTGAAATACTCTTATAGAAATATTTAATACCTGTGTTCAGAATATACATATTTGTAGAAATTGTGTCTCCTTTGGCAACTAATCCACTAATTCTTTTATTGAGTTTTGATATAAAAAAACAACTACTATTGTAGTTAAATAAGTAATTACTAGACTGGTGCCTGCAGACTCTAGGTTCATGTTAATAGACCATCAGTTAGTACTCCAACTGAAATGTTTTTTCTTGTAAGCTCTGCATCAGTAATTAAGCTGTAGTTGGGCAAATAATTACAAAACTAATGAACTTCTGGCATGGCTCGAATTTGACTCTGGACCGCAGGCCCGAGGCCAATGATTTTCGCCCCGGGCCAGTAAACTCATGACAGGACATGTCCGGCGGTCTTGTAATATCTTTAACAGAAAGAAATGACAATCAAATGTTGTCTTTGAGTCTGGTAAGACAAATGAGATAAATCTTTGCATATTGCTCGTTCAAATAAAAAGCTCTTTCTCATTAGATTCTGTTAAATCTTGTTAAATAAACTCTGGTCCGGAAGCATTTTGAACTACAAGCCCTGCAGTCTTGTGGAATTTTACCCCAAATTCGAGCTCTGTTCTAGTGTAAGCCACAAGGAAATGAATGCAGTCGACATTTAGGATTAAGGTGAAAAAACTCCTGCTTGATCCATGTAAAACCAAACTGTAAGTTTGATGTGTAATACTTAATAAATAAATATGATGTAATACTAAATAACTAAAAACTTTGGTCTCTATTAAATTCCAATCCTTCTGACACCGAATCATCCGGCAGGCTGACAATCAGGAGAAGTCTCGCTTCCCACAGAACCGTTCTGCTGTCCGGCAACTTCAGTCCTTTCATTCTCAGAGTCTCTGACTTCATCAACTTTGACCTCTGGTACGACCTCTGTAGGGCTATCATTAAATCTCACTCTTACATGTTTTTTCTCCTTTTCATTCTTATTCTGGCTAGCTTTGGAGTCGGAATCATCCTCAAGACTTTTGACATGTGCATGAATATTTGAATTCAACTGAGAGTTTGTTTCAGAACTCTTGTTCATGTTCTCACGGTTTTCCTCCATGGAGTATGGTACTTGACTGTTTACATCGGAAGCCTGAAATTGAGGCCCTTGTTGACCTTTGGTATCTTGCTGACCTTTAAGGTTAGAGTTTTTGGAAGTCTCTTCTTCTGGTACTGCAAAAGGAAGACTTGATTTTGCATTGTCGTTTTTGTTTCTAGAATTGGGAGCTGGTTGATCTGATCCTTCACTCAGAGTTGAAGAAGATCCTCTTTCGCTTGCTACAAAAAAACAAAAAAACGCACAAAACAAAATTACTCACACATATGACAAATAATTTTTTAAACAAAACTTGTTTCTAACAGTGAAAAAAAGAAGAATTTCAGGCCGGTATTAGATGATGCAACTTTCTTTTGGGAAAACTTTCTTTTCTTTTCATTGGTTCATCAATAACATAACAAAAGCTGTTTTTGGATAAGGAGGGAGGAAATTGGACCTCCGTGATGTGGACTACAGTTTAACAACCACTCTTGATTCACAGATAACTGACAAGTATTTGCTGAAAGCTAAATAATGGTGTGCTTCCAAGGTTCCAAGGCTATTAGACAATGATCGATCCGATCAGTGATCCTAAATAGGATTCACTACAAAATAGATATATTGTATGAGGGTCCAACGGGAAATTCCCCTAATAGGCCCCTCTCCTCCATAGGGCTATTGATTACAATCCATAGTCCAACCACCATAATTAGTAGGTAATCAGCAAATAATGAAGTTCAACAGGATTGAGCACTTTGATAAAATTTTAATGGTGTGCTTCCAAAGTTCCAAGGCTAATAGACAATGATCGATCCGATCAGTGATCCTAAACAGGATTCACTACAAAATAGATTTATTGTATGAGGGTCCAACGGGAAATTCCCCTATGCCCCTCTCTTCCATAGGGCTATTGATTACAATCCATAGTCCAATAATACTTTGTGGTAAAACCCAAATACTTGGGTTTTTTTTATGAAAAGGACAGAGTTCTAACATGCAGAGCTTCTCGTGATGATCCACATTTATTAATTTTATTTAAAATTAATTTTATTTTATTTTATTTATTTATTTATTTATTTGTTATGTGTATATATATATATATATTGTGGTCCATTACTTGAATTATATGATATATAAAAAACTACACGGCAGTTTGCGGTTGAATGGCTTTCTGACTGTGGCACCCCCGAACAAAGATATTGACAAAATAGGATCGTTGTTCAAATCCCACCTAGTATCAATTTTCTTTGTTCAACCCAAAATCATTTTTATTTACCCAGTCAGTTTCCCTTGTGGTCCATTACTTGCATATATATATATATATTTATATATTTTGAGTAGGGTAGATGGCCTTAGCTTTCGATCCAGACCGGACCTTCTTCAGAGGCATAAAACAAGTACAAACAAATACATATCCATTTATAGAAAAAGAGAGGGGAAAGGGATTAAGGGAAGGATCCAGAAAGAAGCGGGAAAATTATAGCCAATCAAAGTTTCTATTCCAGAAACAATTGGTGGCTATGAACCAATAGGAGTAAAGTGGTGAGGACAAAGGATGTATAGTATGAAAGGATGGATTACTGGACCATAAAAGTGGTAAATGCATTGTTCGATAACAATGCAGGGAAACATGAAAGGGTAGGATTGGAGAGCAAAATACATTATACATATTTTTTTTGGGGGGGGGATTCTCTAAAAAATTCAAGGATATGGATTTTTGTGCTTTTCAACCTTTTAAACTACCGTTCTAGTTGATAAACTTTATTGAGAAATAAAAGTCTGTTTGTCTGCAGACATTCTGTGTATTTAACAAAGACTTCAGATTTGTTTGCCAAGTTTGTTTTTCTGTTACCTTAGCAACAAACACTTGGAGCATATCCATCTATTTTTATCACAAACCAATGAAAACAAATTCTGTCCTGTAGTAGGAGTTCAACAAAAGCCACATATGGTCACCGTTTTCACAAAGAGGCAATTTCTGAAAAAATCATGCATTTTGGCAAATCAATGTTTTTACATATTTTGAATGTTACTATTGACATCAACATTTTCCCCAAGTTTCAAGTGATAAAACGTTATACTTTTCTAATTACACTAATTAGCACAAGGAACATTTTCCCAAACTATCGGTTTTGCGTTTTCACGAACAGCCACATTTAGATTTGCCAATTGTTACATTGAAGTACATAGCGCTGGCACGGTGCCAAGAAAAGGCTACTCTGCATTTTCAGTTTTCACGAAGGGACAATGTATGACCTTTATTAAAATAAATTTTAGTTTTCACGAACAGACACTCGTCGTTTACGCATTGGTTTGTACACGACGCGCTCACGACGCGCTGCACACAGACCTCGTTTTGAAGTTTTCACGAAGGGAAACTTGTGTTTAACAGTTAATTACTCAATAATTAAACTAACTATAACTAAAATAGCAACAGATTTGCATGATTTAAGATCTCCACTTTTATGCTTGGAAAAATGTCAGCGTTTCAATAAAAAACAGTGTCCGAAACAGTGATTTCAAAAATAGCTTAACTTTAAACGTGGATTTCTCCAAACATGAAAGTTTTGTGGAATGGCCTAAATTGCCTCTTTGTGAAAACAGTGACGATATGATGTACGGTACTACACGGTAAGGTCAGATGATCATTAAATGAAATTAACTTGATATTTATTTGAAGTCCAAATAAGCCAAGAGGCTTCTAGAAGAAAATCCAAATGTCTTGCTGCTTAATTTACATGACATTTCCTCCCAGGTCAATGCATTTGTATGATGCATTACTTGAAAACTTGAGAATTAGAATAAATTTATATATATTTGGTTTGCGGTAACACAATGTGTATATCTGCTTGCTAAAGGTAGATTTTGTTCTTTGAGAATTTGTCTTGCTTATTATTCTACTGCCGCAGAGTAGAATATTCGGAATTCGGGAGACTTCTCAGTTCTTAAATCTACTTGCTAGGTAGATTTTGTTCTATGAAACTTGTCTTGCTTATCATTCTACTGCCACAGAGTAGAATATTCGAGACTTCTCAGTTCTGAAAAGAACTGTCCTTCTTATTAAATACTACCTGGGCGGGAGGTAGGAAATCGGGCGGGACTACTACTTTTGGCATGTGGATTGGGGTGACTTCTCGTTAATAACTACACTGCCGCGGAGTGAGTCTAAATAGGTCTCAACGTTTCGACTAGCTTGCTCTAGTCATCGTCAGGAAAATAAATTTAATACCCATGTTTACAGATTACTGTAAACTGCAAAACACAATTACAGACTTGAAATTCAAGCCACTGACACAAGATTATAACACTGGGTTTAAGGCCACACTTCTGAATATAGCAAGCACCTGTTTGGATAAGGAGGGACTGTTTAATTAAAGTGAAACGTGGCATGGGGTTAGTTATTTTACCAACATATTGATTTCACTGCAGTAGTGAACTACAAGACTTTCTGTTTCAATTCACTTGGGCATTAAGTGTTCTGCTTACTGTGGCATGCCTATGTGTTTCACTATAGAGTATTTACTTATAATTGCGGCTCACTTTGGGAAATAGGCCTACACATGCATAATCCGTCAACTGAAAAGTTTGAAATATGAACAAAAGTGATGAGATAAATTATAATTAGAATTCAAATTAACAATTCCTAAATGTGACTTAAACAGCTTCTTGAGCGAAATTGTTTTATTGGGAATGCTGTTTAAACTTTTTGATTATAATGTGTTTGTTTACATCATTTAATTGTAATTTTGATAATTTTACACATCTGAATTTTTCGTAATTATCGATCAAAAATTTAGGCCCCAACCTCAAGGTTTTGAAAACCTAGCTACACTTCTGCCATTGGCGGCATGCGTCAAAATGACAATACTTTGACGTCATTTGTGGGATGCTGTTATACCCGCCATGTTGCAGTAGAAAATGGAGCTCCCACAAATGAGGTAACATGAGTGATGACATAACGGGGCTTATTGTGAAAACCACCTGAGAAGGGTAGGCCTATTCAAAATGATATTTCTTTTTTCACAATTAAAGCTGTTTAATCTCATGTGAATTCAATTTCCTTATTGATTGAAAACATTGTAAATGAATTTCAGCAAAGATCACTTGTTGCCGTTTTCGTTCAAGATGGTCTTTAACTCAATGAGAAGGGGCGGGGGGGGAGATACTGATTACCCTTACCATTAGTTGAGCCGTTCAAAGCTGTGTTAATTAAGAATGCTCGTCCGGACCGATAAGATCTCTCAGTAGATGTAGTCGACATCATCTCTTTCTCTGCTAATGTGTTATAAGCCATCGTCTAAATCAGACAAATAAGTCAATTCAAAACTAAATAGATAGAAGACTGCTCAAGGTAATACCCACTCTACTGTTGCCCATTATTGATTGATCATTTCAGAATTTTAATTAAGTAGCTGTGACTTAAAGGGATTGTATACGTTTGATAATTGGAACCCACTGTTTGTTTTAATCTTATATAGATGTAGATACAAAACTAACCTGTGAAAATTTCATTTCAAAAGGGGTAGCGTTTTTGAATTAATTGCCGAAAATCTGGAGCGGTTATGTCCACGCAGGAAGAATAGTCTGCAATTGGAATACACTATCTGAGAAACGCTACTGCAGTAACGCCTCTCAGATTCAAATTTTTTTTGATAAAAAGTGAGTATCTTTTTCCATAACTGCAGTACTTCGAAATGAAAAGTTTCTCAACATGCATTATTCTATCCAAAGCTGCTGTACTTCTTACCAAGTAAGGTTTTTTTGTGCCATTATTTTTCAGAGTCATTACCAAACGTATACACTATACAGACCCTTTAAATAACCTTGCTTGTTATTAGACAGCGATTTCTGGCAATTCTAGATGTTGACTTTTCACCCCGGAGCAATTTGACTTGCTCTACGATGATCATGAATACTTTGATAATAAGATACTTTTTTTTTTACCTGTGCAAGTTTGTTGGCTTTAACATGGTGATCAGTAACTGACTTGTTTCTTCTCTTTCTTGCTTCATCACGAGATATGAGATCACCTTTTAAGGTATTCGGTGAAGGAATTGGTTGAACTGTGAAAAAAAAAGACCACAAAACACTTTAAAATTTGAGTCTCTGAGAAACATCCAACTGAATTAAAAAATTTCCACAAAACTTACTGCCCTAAATAAACCATAAACTAATGGTTTGGTGGAGATACTCGACAAACCCAGTGAACCCCAAAGTTTCTGACTGTGGCAAGGATCAACTGACTAGCTGTTGCCAGGCTGTGAAGTTTGGGTTTCACCATGGGACATTGTGCATATTTTTTGCTGGCGACTGTTTTTACGACCACAAATTCTTGGTCGAGGGCCATGACATCAATCTGTACATTTACTTGGTACTTGGTAGTGTAATTCCCTTGCAGCCCAATTTTGGCTGAATTGGGATGTTGTGGAAAGTGACGTCAACACTCAGGTGGATCACATTGTTGATCACAATTCAATCTGAATTGAACCCTTGCATATCATAAATGTGATAAATTGCTGTATCCTATCGGGAAGAAATAAATAGTAATGAAGAGTATACAACAAGATCATCAACTCCATGCACTCTGCAATAATTCACACCAGACTTTTACTATTCAGATCTACGTTACTTTTTTTTCGTAAAAAAAGCCTGATAACAAAGACTGCTATGAATTTTGAACAAATTTTCTTTAACTATGGGACTCTTTCATAAAACCAATTTGTGCAGATATCAAATTTTGAATCTATTGTGCATTATTCCTTAAATTCTATTGAAAGTGAACCAATTATTTTTTTACTTTCATGAGTAAACCAAAAGGAGTGGGCCTAATCCTGTGAAAGTTCAACTGTTCAAAAATAATTAAATTACAACACAAGTCATAAACTTGTTTATTTTGGCAAGGCTGGTCCAACCTACATGGCCCGGCATACATTGTCTGGCAAAAACTGCCATGGGCTAGTAAACATCACTTCTCAACTTGCCCCGTTGGCTACGAAAAATAATCATGCTCAAAAATTATAATGCTCAATATTTCTTCCTTTTCAGATGTGAATAACAATTTTTTTAAAGGTGTTAAATTATCTTTGAGTGTGTGAATGTAACTTCATTAACCAATTAAACTGGTTGCCATGACAATACATAATAATAACAATAATAATAATAAGACTTGTAATGCGCACATATCCACCCTGCTGGGTGTACATGCTCAAAGGGTCTGTATACGTTTGGTAGTTGGAACCCATTGTTTGTTTCAATCCTATACAGTTGTAGATATATACCATAAAACTAACCTGTGAAAATTTCATTTCAAAAGGTGGTAGTGTTTTTGAGATATGGTTGAAAATCTGGAGCGGTTATGTCCACGCAGGAAGAATAATCTGCAATTGAAATACACAATCTGAGAAACATTAACCCTGCAGTAACGCTTCTCAGATTGAAATTTTTGGGATAAAAAGTGATACATATGGAAAAGTTTAATAGGAAAAGTCTCAATAAATCAAAGCGCTGTGTTTATAATGCACAGTGCATTAACACTGTGTGCGTGCGCGCGCGGGATGTATACACACAGAGGTCAAATTGTGATACATTGAACCGTACCGTGGTGTGAAGTTACATCGCATTTGATTGGAAAACAGTTTTGATGTTTTCACTGTTTCATCCTGTCCGACGAAAATATTCAACCAATCACAGCAAAGTTGATACACAAGGTAAAAGATTAGTTACAGTGGGAAAAGGTGGAAACCCCACCTACACAAGTGACTTAGTTAACGAATGAGGGCGTCTCACAATCGGTGGGCAGAGTTGTTTATTGGAAGTGCGCCGTGTAGGCCACACAGTATTTATCTAAAATGCTGCGTTTTGGGTTATTTTGAAAAACATTTTGCATGACCGTCCGACAAGTTATTGTGATCATTTTAAATAAAATCACAATGATTTTAAAGACAAATTAATAAAAATTAGAATGCCGAGCACCCCGTTCTTGTACATCTTTTTAATTTTTCGTGGCCAAGCATTTTGCGTCGAGATACTGATTTTCAGCCTGTACTTTGAGTGCGTGTTGAATTATCGAGCGCAAAAGAGACTACTTTTCCATATGCTTTTTCCATAACCGCAGTACTTCGAAGTGAAAAGTTTCTCAAAATGCATTTACTATCCAAAGCTGCTGTACTTCTTATCAAGTAAGTTTTTATTGCCAAAATTGCCATTAATTTTCAGAGTCATTACCAAATGTATACAAACCCTTTAAAATGTGGGCTACTAAAACTTCCTGGAAGCAAGTAAAATGCACAGTTCACTAGGTGACAGTTGAGTAGTTGACTAGCCTGGTGGGCTACTTTACAAAAAATTAAGTGCAAGACCTGTGCCCAATTTCATAAAGCTGTTTAGCAGAAAATTCTGCTTAGCAAGTTTCTTTGCTAAGCAAGAAATGAGTGGGTTTACAGTCGCAGCAATGGTATTTTTGCTGGTAACCTAATTTTCTTAAGCAAGAGTTTTCTGTGCTTAGCAAATTTTTGTGCTTACATGCTTTTATGGAATTGGGCCCAGCTGTTACATGTACCAAAGCACTTTTGTAAAAGTTAACAAGCAAATAATAGGTTACTATCTCCATAGCGACATGTCTGTAAGCTCAGCGCACCCTTGTCAACCTTATCATCGGGTCTCAATGCAGTGTAAATACGATCACTTGCCTTTTGAATATATTGAGGATGTTGTGTAAACTGATCGTGTGTGTGAATTTCTATCATTTAATGGAGATCTCAAGCTTTATTGACTGTGGAAGTGTGAGAATATGCACCAAGTAGAATATTCTATTGGAGTGAAGAAATTTGATTCAAACTTATTAGAATAGCTATTCTTTGTAGTTGTAGATACAAATTTGCATAGTAAAGTAATTCGATTGAGCATGTTTTGTGCACATTGAATTTACATGGCAAATGATATTTGAGTAGCAATTCTGGTATATTTTGTGTAACATTTGTTGTGCTATACAAAATATAACAAGGGAAATCGTTCACTGAGAGATGGCTATTTTAAGCCAACACAAGGTAAACTGACACATAATACTCTCAATAAATAGGCCTATAATGTTTCCTTAGCTGCTTCTCTACAAATCAACTCCAGAACAATTAATATTCCACACTTTCAAACAGTTATTTGCTCGATTGTTGTTGTCAGAATACTTTTTCACTACCCCTTTTAAATGAAAACTAACCAGGATGAAAGATTAACAATATTTCCGTCCTCAGATTCCTATTCCGAGTTTCAACATTACACATTAAATTATTTTGACAGTCGATCGTTATGAACTTGTAAACAATACAAAGTGGGACTGTTAATTGGATTATTTCTCTACAGTACAGTCAGGTCTTGTGTTTTTTAAACTATCTTTTGGTTAAAAACGAAAGTAATTGTATTTGTACAGAGTCAAAGTTAAACATAAATATTCCTCGATCGTGCACCACCACACCCCAACAATTTTATACAAAGATACAACATTAAGTTCCATTCACTTACCCTTGCTGATTTTTCTATCAGCTGCTATCGATGCAATACATCCCATCGTCATATCCAATTGTCAATTTTCAATTTCGCTAAAACTACATGTTTTCACTGCCAATCCAAGAAAGAACAAGTTGAGCTTCGAAAAATTTAGTTGCGAAATACTATATACGCGGATAGCGTGTCTACCGTAAATCACACGCGGGGAGATGATACTTTGCTTCTGATTGATAGCAATGGTCCACCCTCCATGGTATTACTACGGTGAAATCTCGCAATAAACAATCCAAAGAAACTCCGTCATCCACCAGCGATCAAAAACTCGACTGAAAGATGACATATGGTCGTCACCAGTGCCGTAATTCAATAGGACAAAAGTTTGGCAATACTGAACAACTTCTGAGCAGTACAAAGCAATGAGCTAAAATCGGACAAAGATCAGAGCATTTTAATCCCTTTACGTCATCAACTCACGCGTCATTCGGTTGTGTGTATATCCGGAACTGACTGGCCAGATCGATAGTGCAACAAGTGACTGGTTTATCTGCGCATTCTACTACGTATAGCTGTCAATCAAGCAGCTGATCAGCTAGTGGTAAAGAATGCAACAGGTGTGTTGGTGACACTATATTCCTTCCTCCATGGTGACACCCATCACCAATTAGCAATCCTGATTGTAGGAACACTGGTAGGAAGAATGGATCGTGGATGAAGCACGGAGAAAGAAAAATGGAGGAAAGAATTGAAGAGCGCCACCATTTTTCATTTTATATTGCAGTGGTGATTCTACCTCCATGCTCTTGCATAGCTCTAGTAATTGTGATACTTTTTAGCCTACCGTACCTGTGACAATTAATAAATGAAAAAATAAAAAAATAAAACATACACAGTTTCCTTCCTCTGTCCAATTGGTTCACACGCGGTCCAGCCGAGAAAGACACCCACCCACCCTGTTTCGACTTTTTTTTCCTGCTGACCAAAACTGTCTTTTACTTTTCCAATTTTGTATTCAAATTATAGCGAAATTTTTGTTAGTCTTCACAAATAATCGCTTGGTCCCATCTCATCAGGCAACCACCACACTGCACTGTCTGCCGACACACATTGTGTCTCACTGACTTAAACCTTGTTTGGGCCTTGGCATAAAACTTGCTAATCAAGTAGATTTAAATTTTAAGTTATTTGAATAATAAATGGAAACAAAAATTGTTTGTAAATAATCGCTGTTTATCCATCAAACCCGAACAGCGCCCCCAAGGAGGCATATATGCAACACGACGTATGAAGCTAAACCACGAATGGTTGTGGTCAAACTGCGTATGCGCAAAGCTTTCGTAGTCTCTAAATGGTATCTCGCAGTCGTTATATGTCGTGTTCGGTTTTAGGTAGTATTTACTAGGAAAATAGGGTTGGTTTTATTCAATAACTCTAAATTTGTCCCACGTTACGTAAAAGAATTGCTTAGTAAACTGTCCTAGTAAACTGTCCACTAGTGGTTAGGTTAGATCATTGATGTTTTGTTACCTGGATGTTTTGATCTCTTCAAAATTAAAAGCAGTATACTTTTGAATATTCATGACTGCCTGTCAAACTCGGCCAAGTGATGTGTGTGATTGACATTAGTTGTTGAATATGCAATAGTTATGCAATAGTTTTGCATATTAAGTTATCATCATACGTTGTATAGTCGTGGCAGCATGACAGGAAGTGGAATTGAACACGCACTCTACGGACGCACACAATAAACACGTGGAAACATTATTTAAGGGTGGGGGGTTCTCTGCTCAAGTACAGTACTCCTCACTTCTACTGTTGCTCGTTGATGAGAAGGACCCGTTAAGAAACTTAGTTGTATGATTGTATTCATGTTGGACAGCCAAAATGGCTTCGTCATCAGATTCGGAAAATCAGAATGCAGATTGTTCGCTCCCATCTCCTTCTGAACCCAAACCATCTACTTCTGAATCCAAACAGGTAAATGTAAATCATTTAAATTGTGGACCCTACTGGTACTGGTAGTAATGAGTACAACTCTTTTCACAGCAACACTAATTAACAAGATTGAAGTTTACCCGACCATTTTGATGATTCCTAAACGCAGTTTTCTCAGATTGTTACCTTTTACTGGTATCTACCTCTGTGGGCGTCGGTGACGAAATGTTATCACTGGCGGAAGTTGTTTGGTTTATTTGATTATAAATGCAATTATTTATTTCATTTTTTATGTTATTTTATTATTTTGAATGGAGTCCTAAAACTCAATTTATTCAGTCTTCAAAACATCTAACTTTAGGTCTATAAATAGGCTACACAGATTGAAGAGCCGTACATCACAAAATTCAGATATAAAGTATAGTTAACTAAAATAAGACACATCAATTTAAAACTTATTTTTTATTTATTTTTATATATATATATTTTTTTAATATGAATTTAATTTGAATTTTGAATTTTATTAAAATTGACAAACTTCGTGACCCGAAGGTCAAACTACAGAGTCATTACAATAGTTAGAAATAGATAAGACATATACAAAAATTAAAAAGTACACCTTAATAGCAAAAATAAATGTATATGTATTACTAACTTTGATTGGCTATAATGTTCCCGTTTTTTTCTAGATACCTTCTCTTAATCCTTTGCTCCTCTTTTGTTTGCTATAAATGGATATGTTTGCGTTTGTGTTTGTTATTGCTTCTGACGAAGGTCCGGATTGGAACGAAAGCTAAGGCCATCTACCCTACTAATTTTATATATACATATTATAGTATTATATTATAGTCTATACATTTTTCTTATAGTTCATTGGTTTTCACATTAATTGATGTTATTGTTGTTGTACTTATCTTAATCATGCCACCATTGAAGCTTGGATTAGAGAGGCTTTGACCCACATATTTTAGGTAGACTAGTGTTTTCTATTCTGCTGGTTAATTGGCTTGAATCTGTGATACTTTATTTTTGTGCCATCGTTTGCTCATGCATTCCCCCTTTCCCGTCCCACCCTATCACTAGTATCAGTATCAGTTCCGGCTTCATTTTGACTTATATTATGGGTTCATTTTGTCACTAGTGTACTTAAACTTGTATTGTTAATTGTTTACATGTATTGTTTGTATTGTTTTGTGGGCCAAATAAACAGCAATTGTACTTGTATATATGCCCCTACCTTGTTTTTATGATTACAACTTTTTCTAATAACTACTAAGACTCGCTAACTATATCTAATACCTCAGTGTAGTCCAAGATTCGTTTTATGAAAATGATCGATTATTTTCTAAACAATTACAATCATTACAACAGTCGTTTTCCTCGTTCCTGCTTAAAATTTCACACACCACCACTCATTATGTTAAAGGGAAAGTATACCTTAGGTTTTTGGAACCGTTCGAATATATAGGCCTATACAATAAAACTAACCTGTGAAAATTCCATTTCAAAAGGTGGTCGCGTTTTTGATATACCGCCAAAATCCGGAGCGAATAATATGTCCATCGCATGCAGGAAAAATAATCCGCCATTGGAATACACAATATGAGAAACGTATTTGCAGATACGTTTCTCATATCCAAATTTGTGCGGATAACAACTGATATTCCATAACTATACGTTACTTCGAAGTGAAATGTTTCTCAAAATGCTTTATAATATCGAAAGCTGCTAGAGACCTACATCTAAGTTTATGTTTGCATTAATTTTAAGAATGATTACCAAACGTGTACCTTCCCTTTAAGGTTCTGATCTGGAGCATCTCGACTGCAACTTGAAAACAGCACTCGCCAAACCGATGAGGGAGAGAAAAATTCAGTTTTATTTAGAGAGCACATCATGGCTCCCTGCCCTGACATTCCTTTAAGAAAAATCATTTAAATACACACTGTTTATAGCTAAACAAGTAAACGACATTCATTTAGATTGCAAATAACTATAGGCTACTTTATGTAATGTTGATGGCGGTTTTAAGTATTCAACTAGTACGATTGCTCGGTAAATATTTAATTTTGTTCTTATGTTTGGAATTTGTTTTTGTTTAGCCATGGAGGTAGGATGTTCCTCATGCCTAAGCCCATGTAACGCTTATTATTACAGTAAACAGTCTTTATTTTATTGCTCACAAATAAACCCCCAACGAACTGTATATCATTTGAAAGAGTAAACAAATTATCTTTATTGTGCTATATATTTTCCCCTGTTCCCCAAATCAGAAAGACACCAAACTTATTGTTTACCATACAGAGTCGTTAACTACGTTGAGTGATGTACAGAAATGTAAATGTATATTCTAGTATTACCAATTCATAATGGGGTAAACCTTTTCTTTATATATGAATGTCTTAAATTTCCCAGTTACCATGTTAACCATATGTCACGGTGATGTTTACAATGGAGCCACAGAGCCTGGACCAAGTTACTGCAGACATGGTTATAGAGCAGTTGCTCTATGGTTATACACAACTCAATGGAAGAAAACACTAAATCTTATATTTGTGGAGATTTCAATGTCTGATTTTATAAACTGTTGATATGAAGGATAAGGGGCACATCTCATGTGTGGAAATTGTGGCACAAGATGGACCCATGGCCAGTGTTGTACTCGCCTGCCAATAAATTACATAGAATGTACAAGGTAATAAGATTGGATGTTTTTATTTGTATTCACAGATAACTCAAAGAAATCTCCAGTACAATAGGCGAAAATGGAGGAAACTTGCTGATACGGTAAGAATTGTAATTTATTTTACAGCTAGTTGGAACATCATGCTTTGAAAGTAAATGCATCTGAGTATGTTCGTGGTGAACAACTTTAGATTTGTTTTAAATCACCCAGCATTATGAGCAGACCTGACAAACTGGTGTGGGTCTCATGGGTTTGGGAATGAACATCAGAAAGACGATCTTTCTTATCGGATAAAAAGTTAATGGTGCGTGACACTATAGAATTTTTTCCAGAAAAACGGTGCGACTTAAAGAAACCACACCCGCTCGCAATTATTTTCAATTTTCTTTCAAACTTAACCAATTTAATACTAATTTATCTAGCATTGTAACAATGAAGGGAGACTCTTATTGATCTGTTTTGCCTACGTGCCTCTGCAATCTCCTTTTCGTGAATCAAAGATAAAACAAGTTTTAACATCATCCTTTATGAAGCATTTTGGTTTGTTAAAAATGACTTTGTTTAGAGTGTAAGCTTATTAACCTTACAGACGAGCATGCGAGGAGTTTAATCGACCCTTAATCCAAAAGTGTTAAAATAACCCTCCGTTTGAACGCAAAAATACAGTCCAATTTTACCCATGCACAGATAACCTAGTATTAGTGGATTAGAGGGAAATGCGTGAATTTGAATGCGTGCTGATGAATTTGATAAATTGTCCTGAAATTGGGCTGGAAAAGCTATAATATACATTCATTTTGAGTTTTGCTTTCTATACCACAATAAAAACAAATATACATCAGAAACTTTAAATAGCAACAACAACAAAGCCGAGATAGCACATGGAATTTTGTGAATATGTGCTTTTGGTGGAAAACAAACTATTAACAGAGTAATAATGTTGGAAAATAACGTGTCGGAACATAGGTGTGTCGAAATATAGGAGTGTCGAAATATAGGTTGAGCTGACAGAACAGGGGTGTCGGAATATAGGGGTGTTGGAGCTCGGAATATAGATTGTGTTGTCAGAACATAGGGGTGTCGGAACATGGGGTGTCGGAACATAGTGGGTCATGGGAATTCGGTGAGTTTGGCTAATGGGAAATTCACGTAATGACCACACAGTACACTTTCTGTTGTAAGCTGAGATTATCACTTCATGGAGAATACGTGGGATTTCATATGCGATAATCGCTCCTCCCGACGGTCGGGAGGATGGAGGGTTATCGCAACTAATAAGGATTTCACAGGTCGACACATCACAGATAAACAACAGTCACTCATCCCTGATCAATCTCATTAACAACCCATTGCACAGTTCAAGGGTCAAGGTTCGTTTATTTTCCACAGTATCAAGAAGTAAAAGACATTTATCACTCAGCAAGAGCGATCAGTTTAAAGAATACAATTTAACAGTATATATCAAGAACAAGATTAAAATAAACATGACACTGCAGAGGGATACATTTTAGAAGCAGAGCTTGTAGGCAATGGTCCCTAAAAATATCGGTTGCATTGAGACAGAGAATAAGAATTAGGTGAACCAAAAGGAAGGTCCCGTGGTCGAGCCACAAGAAACAAAATATGCACAAGCACGTAGGCCCCTACTCGAAAAATAAATTTAAGTAGTTAAGGAAAACAAGAAAGGCAGTGGAGTAAAACTAACACAACGGCCTTGAAGGTATGCCAGTAGAGTATACCAACCGAAACCATCTTCCTCCATGCCGAAACTGAGTGGTCACACCTAGGGGATCCCGCGGCGGGCGAGGATCTCAAGAAGAGACCACCCAGTCCCGGTCAGTACTGTATACCAGTTTAGATCATAAGTGACGAAATGGCACAACCGAAAAAGGTTTCTTTATTAAATCCCTCCGATGACCCGCCGGTTACGTCTGCAACCTATCTACCGAAAATTATTTTTTCTTAAATACTCGTTCATTTTTGTTTAGTATTTTTTTTTAAAGCAAAACAGGTGACACCCTTTAAAGGCACTGAACACGTTTGGTAATTACTCAAAATATATATTAGCATAACAACTTACTTGGTAACGAGCAACGGAGAGCTGTTGATAGTATAAAACATTTTGAGAAATGACTCCTCTGAAAAACGTAGTTTTTGAGGAAAAAAGGTAATTTCGCACTAAAATGTTAAAAGACTTCAGGTCTGAAGCCTTTTTAGGTATCTGAAAGCACACAAATTTTTACAACAATGGTGTTTTTTCTTTCATCATTTTCTTGCAACTTCGATGACCAATTGAGCCCAAATTTTCACAGGTTTGTTATTTTATGCATTATGTTGGGATACACCAAGTGGGAATACTGGTCTTTGACAATTACCAAACGTGTTCAGTGCTTTTAAGTTCTACCTTCAGGCAGGCCCGATTGACATGGTCTATGGCCCGAAAACTTGGCGGTCTCGAAAACATATTAATAACAACAACAACAAATAATAATATTAATGTGTACATCCGGAGCGAATAATGTCCACACCGGAAAAATAATCCGTAATTGGAAAACACAATCTGAGAAACGTATCTGCGGATACGTTTTTCAGATTTAAATTCAATTGGGGGATAAAAACTGATATCTTTGTCCATAACTACATTACAAGTGAAATGTTTCTCAAAATGCTTTTTACTATCGAAAGCTGCTGTACTTATTACCAAGTAAGTTTTTATTGCCATTAATTTTCAGATTGATTACCAAACGTATACCCATTCTTGTTTTATTCATTTTCAGGCCGAGAAGTGGATTGACGCGCAAGGACCTTAAGTGACTCCCTTTGTTATCATGCGCCTTAGCAAGGGAGTTCTGGAATGGGGTGGTAAGGGTTCTTTTCAAAGATCTCTATTTACACTTGTTATAATATTTTTCCTTTTTCATTAAATGCAAGTATAAGGTGTAGTGATTTTTGACATTGTTTTTGTGTGTTTCAAATCAGGTCCTTCATTCATGCGTCCGTTCGCGGACAATATGGACGTGATGTCCAGATTTAAGGAAGCGGCTTTGACGAGGCCTGTATCGTTTGGCAACCGCAAAGGTGAGGCGTCTCATGTTTCATAATTTGTGTTGATGTAGCTTGATGTAGCTAAAATGCTTGATACCCTACTTGTTCAATGAATAAGGTAGGTTCATGTGTAATAAAGTAGCCTATGTACCTTTTTTCTTTATATTAGCTCTCTGATTCCCCTAGCTCGGTGGTTACACATGGTATTTGTATTTGTTATGAAATGCTTTATTAAATGGGCCCTTATGTCACCCCCCCCCCCCAAGTGAACAATATTAGGCCTATGTGTACTTATAATGAAGAAATGTTTCTTTCTTTTTAGTACACGCTACCAGACCTATACATCGGAGTAGTGGACAGACTGGATCAGTTGACTTAACTAATGTGGACTGTAGAAGTCCGACAGTTGCATCCCCGAGACGGCTCATCACAGCTGTCTGCAATTCAAAAGGTATAAGAACTGCAACTATTAATTTACTTTTCTGTGCTACCTTGTGTATCGATACTGCACTGTCTTTTATAGACAATTTGTAAAATAGGTTTAAATTCACTAATTGATGCATACATTTAATTGTTTATTTCTATATGAATTTTATGTAAACCTAGGTCTAAGTGCATTCTGGACGACAGCTGCCAACAGGCCTTCATGGTGGCCTATTGAAGTGCCGTTTCAGTCACCCAATTGTAAGAGTTGGTTTCATTGTCTGTGCACTGGAGTCTCTATGGGAGCAGCAAATACAATGAAATTTGTTTGTTGTTCTTTGAGCTCCTTGACCAGGTAAGATTTCTTTTGTTTCTTGGTCTTAGTGAGCAACAATCACAGCTTAACTTTCTTCATGGCTGTATATTAATGTATAGTAACACGCGAGGGTGTGCCTACGGGGTCGTCCTTGCTTGAGCGTGGACGGGGAGGGAGACGATCCCAATGATATAGTAATTATTGTCGGGATCCCGACATTATCTCATGTCTGTCAACCGTACAAACAATTTTGCATGTAACAGGGCCTACATTTCGAAACGGCATCATCTTGCAACATTTTTTTGTGTGTGTACTATGTTGTTGAGTAGGCCCATATGTATAGGCTAATTATAATTAACTTATGTTATAAGTATTTGCTGTCCGAACATTTATAAGCTCAAACTCTTAAAAATTTGAACTTTTTGTAGACTGGCAAAAAGGCCATGAGTTATTATTGGTTTAAGACATTATGTGCTTCTGTTAAATAACGCGGGTCATTTGCAATCGGTTGTTCTATTAATATTACATGTATTCTGTAACTGATACTGTTTGCATTGTTATTACAAATTACTTTATTTAGTGTTGCGAAGCTTGACGGCACTGAAGTGACTGTGGGAGATGTCAATCGTCTTCAGAGAGGAGAAGACATTTCTGGGGATGCGATTGATTTCTGTATGAGGTATTATAACAATTAGGATTACACCATCAGGCCTTATTATTTGATTGTAGGATTATAAGTCATACCATTATACACGGCCTAAACTACAAATCATGCATTTTGGTTGTATTCACCGTGCATTTTGTCCCAATCTGGAATACAATCTTGAAGAGAGTTTATTATATTACAGTTTTATCTTCAATTACATTTTGATGTGATGAAAAGAGTGATGAATGCTTTGCATTCGTGCACTATAGAAAACAGTTCCATTTATTGAGAGATAGACTACTCCATTTTGCCTCATCGGATATTTTCCTCAATTGGCTTCATGATAGAAGGATAAAGATTTCATGATAGAGTGCTATCTCAGTAAACACTGTGTTTGCTATCAGTCAGACAAAACCAAATCATGATCACAGACTTAGAACCAAGTCTACAGATTCACTGCTTTATATAAAAGTCTTTCTTATAACCAAAGCACAAGATTTTGTAAACATCCAACTATTATTACAATAATGTGATATTGATACATAGGTACATCATCAACCATACAGCTGGACATCAAGGTGCATTTGTCTTTCCTTATTTCGTTGGACAACTCCTGCAGCCAACCAGCTGGCTGCATACACTGCAGGGTGACCAAGCTGTCCAACGGATGAAGGAGCATCTAAAGGCACTCGGAAATTCCTACATCTCCTTCGGACTGGGAACTTATTATTTCCAGTTTGTATACTGTAAGTGCCACATGTACCACAACCATCCTCTATACCATTTTGAATACTTAGGTATTACATGCTGTGATTCAAGTTTGCCTGTGTACAGATTTACATTGGCTTTTGCCACAAAACTTTCCTGCTTCATTTTTTCCCCTAGCAATTTGTTAACACCCTAGCTTGTACTTTGAAGCATGGCATTCAAGCTTCTTTTATTTGCTAGCCTGTCTGATAACCTTTTATTTTCTGTTCGTTAAATTTGTGCATCTTTAATTTTATTTAGTCATTTCATTTCTTTGTGGCATTTTTTTCCTGTGTCATTCTGTCTACAGGAACACTTTGCTTTAAAGTTGTGCTAATGGCATTGTATTGTTTTTATTTTATTTTCAGGAATCACTGGGTTGGTATTGTGGTGCAAAGGGAAGCCAAAACGTGAGATTTTCTTTTGCTTTGTTTCTATTTTATGTGCTTTTCTTTTACAAGGTAGTGTCATAAATATAGCAATTATTTAATCACAATAAATCACTGATAAGATTTTACTCATTGCATTTAAAAATTCCACAAAATCTTTAAAACAATAAAAGTAAGCACAAGAAACAATTGCCCCCCCCATTTTTTTTATGTAATATATGATGATGATGATGATAAATGGTTTATTTATTATTTCACAATAAAAAAAGACATCACAATCAGAAGATTGAATTGGCTCTAAATTTACATTAATTCAATTAAAAATTCATTAGAAAATATATATAATAATAATAATAATAATAATAATAATACAAAATTATATACTTTTCCTTATTTCCTTTGTAAAGGTTGCACATTCTAGACTCTCTACCTGGGTTTCTTGGAGTTGATGTTTACCGCCGTCTGCACAACTTTGTCATCAGGTTTGGCATAATTACATTTACTTTATTACAATTCCGGTGTTCTTTGTGTACCAATCTCTGAACTTGGTTGTGTGGCTTCTGACTAGCACCCCTGAACAAAGATATTGACAAAATTATAGCTCAGTTGGTACAGTGCCGGCACGTTAATCCGGAGGTCATTGGTTCAAATCCCGCTCTAATCAATTTGTTTTTGTTTAACTCTAATTTTTCTCTGAACTTGTCTTGTGCAAACAAGTTTGTATACTATGTAAGCAGATATAACTTAATACTGACAGCTTGCTCACAAGATTGACAAAACTTACAATAATGACAATACACTTGTTTATGGCAGACACTCACTGACACAATAATATTAAATTAAAGTTAGTTTGTTTTTAATAACAATTGGATTGCCCAGTAGTCACTGTGATGGAATTATTGCAATCAGTGCTATTGGTTTTTGAATCATGCTTTTTTGTAAGGGTTTTGAATTTGTAAACAACCTTTGAGTAATCAACTACCGTATACTGTCACATTCGCTATCTATAAAATTGCAGCAGAAATCTGGGGATGGGGGCCATAGAAAGGGTATTAAAGCCCAACAAGGCTGTTAAAGGAAATATTATTTTTCATTGATCTGAAGGTAAATTGTACCTTTTTTATAAACAGATATCTTTATTTGGTTGATCAATGTGCTGCTGTTGATGGAACCCAAGTGGAAGAACAAGTACTGATCATGGATGTTCCTGAGGTATAGCAGTTTACACAGAAATTATATAGGTTTTATTTAAAAACAAATACATACATTTTTTGTTAAGGACTTGATGTTACATTCATTTGAATTTTCTGAACTATGGAATAACTGTCAGACTTAAGCCCGGTTCATACTTCTTGCGAATGCTTCGTGCGTAGCGAATTTCCTTGCGTCACAATTGGAAAACGAGCGCGTACCTATTATTGCGTAACGAAAATTCGCTTCGCATTCGCATTTGCAGGAAGTATGAACCGGGCTTTATGCTTGAAATTCATTTTTTAGAAAATCACATCTATTCCACCTGTAAAGTTTTCAAATTCCCAAAAATCTACTTTTATGAAAAACACTCAAATTCGTTTTAAACGTTGATAAATGTATTTTCAAAGATTACAGCATTTCAAATGATAAAATATTTCTCAATACAGTATATGTCCTTATCAAATGATAATTTTTCAAATGTAAATCTGCATAATAATTATCACCAAAGTTGTATTACACATTGAATGGAAAAATTTAAATTTTATAATTTATGACCGGATATGTTACACGTGTTATCAACACCTAACATTATTTTGTTCATCTACCAATTCTGCAGGTGAAACAGCAAGTCAACACACATGATTGTGGCATATTCCTTCTTGCAAATTTTGAGGCTTTTATGAATGTAAGCATTACCAGTTTTTCTTGAAGTTGTTCTGGTCTTAATCTGTTTTTCGTCAATTATAAGTTTAGCATCTGCCTTTTGTTAGTATTCACCACATACAGGTGGGAGGGTTGAGTCAAAGAAGCAAGGAAGCAAATACCTTTTAGAAAGGCCCTTATAAATAAAATAAATTTCAAAACAAAATTCACATTGAGGGTGAAAATTAACATGAAGCACTTTGAACACATTTGACAAGGCCACTCTAAACCAGCAAACAAGGAGCCTCCGGTCTGCAGTACAACAATTTTTATTTTGTATTTCTAGACCAACATGAATCATAACCATACAGTTAACATTTCTTTGCATCTACATCATAATAACCTAACTTTTGACCTACTCTTTACCTAAATTTTCTCAGGAGTTGAGTTCGGCAACATCTCTACAAATGGAGTAACCATGAGACGAATGGTCCTGGCTGTGGTGCACAGATGCAGCATGCTGTCATCATAGTCCTGATAAAAGTCATGACTGACTGACTGACTGACTGACTGACTTTCTCTATGAAATTCTCAGCATTCTTCACCAGAAATCATCTCGAAAAATGGCGAGATGTCTTTTGGTTATAACAACATGTAGGCATATTTCATGTTGATTTTTCATGAGAATTTGTTTATTTCCCAAAATGTTAGTAATTGGTTGGGGTGGTGGGGTTGACATTTTTCAAATTCATTCACAAGACCAGCAAGTTTAAAATAAATACCAGATGCATTGGGTCAAACTGTATCAATAACTTTTATTTCAAACATGTTTGGTAGTTTCAGTACTCATTCTTTATATAATGGTCATTTTTTCAGCAGAAAAATTCAAAATATGCACTAAGAAAGTGGAAAAGAGGTTTATACCAAAACAAATCTGCTATCACTGTAGGTTGTGTACTTTAGAACTGAGCCTGTGAGTAACCATGATGACCAAACAATTATGAGTAATGTTTGAGAAGACAGGTGAATTCCAAAAGGACACCAATTTGGGACACAAGTGTACACAGCTGTATTTCCAATATACATGTAGTCGCAATAATCTTCTTAAAAATGAAGGTGATCAGACCTCGTAGTGCTGTTACTCAGTCTTGAGCTATACACTCATCTAATTGGATCAGTTTGATAATTGGCTTCACTGCACTACTGTATGCCAAAATTGCTGCTTCCAACAAGTCTGCTGCTCCACTTGAATATATGTGGCATTCTTAATTATCTTGCTAACTTATTATTTTGTATATTAATCACTATTGAACAATAATACAAATTTATGGTATATTCTTTTTCATTGGAATTATTTAATTTCATTCCCTGATTCCAAATACATTTTGAATAAAAACGTTCAAAAATTACTGCGGTGCAGAGTTTCTCTTAAAACAATCAACTAGACAAAAATATAATCGTTGACCCTGTCATAGTCTGCTTATCAAACCAACAACTTATTTTGAAATGAAAATTAAATCACAATTCTGTCAAATTTCATCACATTGCTTGTTGAACATTTTAGGAAACAGCAAAGTACTTTTATGTTTCAAAAGTGTCTCTCTTTTTCACAATCCTATTGTACAAGTGTGATAAAAGAAAGCTGCACCACAAAGATTTCCTCAAAGTATGACATGTGTCATTAGTATGATTTGTTCTGTGTATCAGCCTACAGCAAGCTCTTTTTAAGGGTATGAACTCAAAAGTTTTTAATAAAAGAATCATTTTGATAATTGTTAAATTTGATGTTGGGAATGATAGCATTCCGGTGTGTTTTAATTTGTCTGTACATGTACTCTGTGTAGGCCCACAACATTATTTTGAGCAAGTTTAAAGGCACTGTAGACGTTTGGTAATGACTCAAAACAAATAATTATTAGCATAACAACTTACTTGGTAACGAGCAACGGAGAGCTGCAAGATAGTATAAAACATCGTAGGAAACGAATCCCTCTGAAGTAACGTAGTTTTTGATAAAATAGGTCATTTCTCACTAAATTAATAACAACTTCTGGCAAGAGGTTTTTATTCCTATATGAAAGCACACAAATTTGTACAACAAGGGTGTTTTTTCTTTCATCATTTTCTTGCAACTTCGATGACCAATCGAGCCCAAATTTTCACAGGCTTGTTATTTTATGCATAATTATGTTGGGACACACCAAGTGAGAACACTGGTCTTTGACAATTACCAAACGTGTTCAGTGCCTTTAAGAAGTGAAAACTTGATACTGAAACTAGGAATACAAATGCAATGAGATTGCCTGTAGTGCAAATTTGAACCGTCCAGCATTGAAAATGATAACACGATGCTTTTTTAAAAGGGGAGCCATCTAATTTTAGCCTACTCTAATCTCAACCAGAATTCACAACAAGCACATTGAAAAACACTTTAATGGAAAGAGGCGAGTCAATTAATCATAGTAGGTCCCTACGGGTTACAAATGTCTTTGTTTTACTGCAAATGTCATATAGATTAGTTTCGGCAAAAACATGGTAAAATAAAGAGATAAGGAACTCATAAATGTTGAGTTTCAAGTGAAGCGCACATCTTTTTTACTTCACTTCTCTTCGGCACAAATTATGAACACATGTTAAATTCTTAACACAAGAGGGCGCTATTGCTTTGAATCTCTGGCGAATCATCCTGCTGAGGTAAAGGCCTAAACCGGGCCAAATTTCATAGAGCTGTTTAATTAAAACAAAACATATTTTATTCGAAGCCAAAATAAGCATGGATGCCAGTTATCGGTTGTGCACGTAACATGGCATTGTGAACAGGTTCATTTTTAACTAGAATTTTTATTTTTTCACTTTTTTTGGTAATATATAGCAAATTTTCTTGAAGTTGTTTTCAAAATGTTAAAATAATGGGGTTTTTCTTCATAAAATATTACTGAAGGAACAAAGTAAAAATCGGGTGCAAATTTTAAAATACTTTTAGTTAGCAAAACAATTTGCCACAGTTGTACTCCAAACTATTATTGTATCATAATATCAAAGAAAAATACGCAAAGCTTTTATTTAAAATGTATACTTCATTATTGAGAAAGCTGACAAAAAGAGAGTTTATTTGTGGCTCGAGTGGTAATAATTTAAGTAAGGGGATAGATTTTCCTATCCCTTGTTGCTCAAACCCAGCCGAAAAGAGGAGGGGTAGATTTTTCTTTTCTATCCCTTGAATCTCAAACATGACAAAATGTGCGATATATTGCTAAGAAATAACTGGAATTTATCAATTTTTAAATTGTTAGCCTAGAAAAATTAGATTGATTCGTAAAATTTGGAGCATGTTTTCACAATTTGTATGAAAAAATGGTAAAAGAAAAATTTGTGCTTTAAAATCCCGTTTCGATAGCAATTTTTGACCATAATGACAACTGCTGTAAATTTGAGAAATAACCAAAAATTAAATAGTGCAATTAAAAATACACCTGTTGCTCTTAGCCTTACTCTTTGATTTTGTTGTGCTTAAGTACTTTGTTTATTGCTTAAGTAGCTCTATGAAATTTGGCCCAGCTCCTCATCACTGCATGGGACACAACATCGGTGACTGCTCTAAATTCCGACACCCCTATGTTCCGAAAACCCTATATTCCGAAACCTCGTCGTGATTTACACGCTATGGTTAGGGTAAGGGTTAGGGTTAGGGTTGGGGTTAGGATTGGGAAAATATACTAGGGATGTCGGAACAATAAGGGTGTTGGAACATAGGTGTGTAACCGGCCTATTATTTGTATCAAAATTAAGAAGAACACTGACTCAACCAATAATAACAATCTCATATATTGTGTTTTCAGAATACAGCAACACTCAACAACAAAATACACTATCAACAAAAACCCCCGACACATTGAGCAATATTTGGCCCGGCCACGCCCTATTAAATTTCTGTTCATGTTGAATTTTGAAATGTTTTTACTTGCGAGTAGTCTAAATGGCCCCTAAACATTATAGTTTTATCAGCAGATCATTTAGGAAATGGGCAGACAAAATTTGACCAGAACGATTTTTGAAAGATGCTGAGATGAGGCTTCTATGTAAGAGAGAGAATTGACAAAACACGGCACCAACATTAATACATGTAAACATTTGTTCACTCGTTTTTGTTTCGTAAATGATAATTATCTGGACTGAAGGAAAATAGATATACCTATAAATAATAACTTTAAATACTTTTGCACAAGTTTGACGAAAAGGGTGCATTTCCAAGTAGGTGAGATTTATTGGAGGAGGTGTCTCAGATTTTTGGTTAGTGTATACAAAGTCCGATAAAAATTCAACTGGCACTTTAGGTATATATAGGCCTACTTTTTACACAATTGTTCTTAAATTTATTTTCAATGTAGTGTCATAATATTAATTTGTGAAAATACTACATTTAATAGACCATTGCCGTTTACATCAATTGCTTATATCTATAATTGAAAACTTTTAAAAAAAATTAGGCCCATGAAAGTAACTTCTTAGAAACACAAATTTACCATTTAGTTTAATTTGATCATTACCAATACACCCGTGGTTCAATTCTTGCCAATTTGTCTGCTTCTAAAATACGGTAGTCAACACGGCATGACTCAAACAGTTAATGCCAAAAAGTGTACTAATATTGTTTTATTAAGACCTTAAAGTGGTTATCCATTCTCCATACACCCTTACCGATCCCATAAATAATATCTACAATGGATACTAAGTACTGTCCACAAATCCCATCCGACACACCGGGTAATTCTAGTACCCGTTTTAAAGTATTGAAACATGTTTAAATAAACCCAAAAGGTATGTTATAAGACAAACAGAATAAACCTCGCTATTTTTTACCAATTCACGTGCGGTAAAAAAACCAACATCTGAATTGGCGCAGATACACTTCTTTCTGACATTTTTGTCACAAGTTGACTAACCTTGCAGTAACTGTTTGAGTAATTAACGCCCAGAAGCAGAAGCAATGTAGAATACAACATCATACAGAATTAACGAACGAAAGAGTGTCACTTGCCCCTTTTGAAAAGTCGCATTATCACCGATTTAGTTATTTGCAACTTGATGGTGTGCTTGGTGTATATTCAGACACATACATTTTTAGGCATATAGGCCTATAGGCCTACATACATATGCTTTTGACAAAACAAACAAAAAGGAAACGCATCTGTTTTCGTCTAAAATGCTAGGTCCGATCTAATGCCGATTTACACAAACAAATTAGTTTTAAATATAAAGTAGTTAATTTCATAGATTCGAGAAAGTTATAAGCTTTAATATTAAGGTTATTGCACGGAAAATCCGCAAATTATAAGTGGTAGTTAATTAAAAACTTAAATTAAATTGTAATTCACGTCCATTAGCCATGTTCAAACAATTTGCACGTTTTATGTATTTTGCGCATCGTCCGTGGCATAGCCTAATGCGAAATTGTTTGGATTTTGTTACATCTTTATCTGTCAAAATTCGTTCAGAGATAAATAAATCTCAAAACAATGCCTTTCGGTGAAAATCAGACCGTGAAACTTTAATATGGTAATTTTCCAACATGACCATCGCAATGGCCTTGAACACCCCCCCCAAACAAAAACAAACCCGAAAACCCCCGAGTGCATTGTGTTTCCTCTGAAATATTTAACTAATCTGATCGAAGTTAATGTTAATAATTAAACAAAACATTTCAGCGAGGTCCACGAAACCAGCTATTTTGTAAAATTCTTGTACATTTTCTGCAAAACCACAATGGTATGAGGCATTCATAATTACACAGAGGCCCCTTCCGATAATCAGTTGACTTCAATGGAGCTTTACGAAAAATCACTTCCAAACAAGACAATACATAAATGAAATGGAGATCAACTGGGAGTGTACGAATGTATAATTAGAAAATGTCGTTAATATATTTTATTAGAAGTTATCTGGCTACATTCAACGCGGACAATATTCTTTGATCAAGAAACTTAAAGGCAAAGTACCTTTGGTTTTGGAACCGTTCGATTGTTTCAATCAGATATAAATGAGGATTATAAATATACAATAAAACTAACCTGTGAAAAATTCATTTCAACAGGTCGTAGCGTTTTGGAGATATCGCCAAAAATCTGGAGCGGTTATGTCCGCGCAGGAAGAATAATCTTTAATTGGAATGCACATGCAGAAACGTTTCTCATATTGAAATATGTTTTGAATCCCTTTCTCTAAAACCACATTCCTTAGAAGGAAACCTTTCTTAAACCGTTATATATTATCAACAGCTGCACTGTTACCAAGTAAGTTTTTATGGTCACTATTTTTGGAGCAATTGCCAAATGTAAACCATCCCTTTAACTCCAGAGTTATAAATGTGAACTGAAAAACACCACATACAGCAACTAAATCAGAAGAAACAATTACATGTACTGCTTTTGTGCATCTTTTCTACACAATCTTCATTTATTTAACAGCATGTAAGTACTGTTTTATTACATTACATGTACTCTTATTACAAACACTAATAATTTGCAGTTGTAAATAAAATACAAAAAGGTTTTGAATGATCCAATGTAACAGTATTTTCAGAGTTGCGGTTGGGTTGTTGTCATCGTACACATGTACAGTCAACCCTCGTTATAAAGAGCAGGTTATCAAGAGGTTCTGCTTATATTCATAAAGAGTACATTCTGAAGTCCCGAATCTCATTTCTGCTTTGTGTTTCTTTGTTTTGCTGTCCTCTTAGAACAAAGTTCCTGTATAAAGAGGTAATTTGACCAGTCCCAGAGATCTTGTTACAACGAAAGTCGACTGTAGTTGCTATTTCTGGAATGTGGAAATTATAAACTATACCATATCATCTTCAATATTAATATTTTACATATAATTTCTTACATGAAGTTTATAATATTGATCGTGTTACCAATCTCCATGTGCAAAATTTCCATCTAACGTCATTAAGATAAATGCATCTGAAAATGGAGCGGCACCCCTTTAATTGAAACAAAATACTTACACATTATAATGAACACTAAAACACTAATAAAACTCTGACACGCTTATGCTAATGGATATTTCTCCACTACAGTAAGATCAATTATTTGCTTACTAGTGAGCAGCTGTATTAGCCTATGGCCCAAAGCTGCTAAGCACAAATTTTAGCAATTATTCCTATCAGAAACATGTTACCAGCAAAACTATTATGTCACATGTACCATTTGTAACGGGTTTCCTGCAGATTTTTGCAAAAGAAATGTTGTGTTGAGCAATAGTTTTCTGCTGAAGCAGCTTTATGAAATTTGGGCCATCTAATTGTTCTGAGGACTGCAGATGTAACAAATTGTGTACTCCATTAACATTTCGAAATGCTTGTTATGACAACAAGTGATGACTGAATATAACACTCGTATAACACTCATTTGTTTTCTTCGAAAAAACTATGTTCAACGCCTTGGCGCATACTTTCATGATTATGAATGTTGTTATTATTATTAACACTCACTGATAACAGGTCTTTATCATATTGCAGTCATGTTGAATTTATCACATTTACACATGTATATTATTATTTTTAATTAATAATAACTATTATAATAATAATTTGAGAGGATAAACATCCTTTATTGCAGCTGAGAAGCTGAATTGCGAAGGACACGGCTACAACGTGTTCGAGAAGCAGGCATGCAAGGGCGCCTTTGGCAGCCAGCCACATCAATGACCAAAGAGCACAGCCTGAGATAAAAAGTGTTTGATTTTTCCGGAGCGAGGAAAACCGGAGGGTCCGAAGAAAAACCCTTGTGGCACAGCAGAGAACCAACGCACAACTCTACTCACATATTGCCTTAGCCAGTTATCGAACCAGGGCCACATTGGTGACGGGCGCCACTTTACATACTAGCCACCCATGTATATTCATATATATAACTGATAGTAACTCAATATCTATATATTTTCAATATCTCGAATCAATATCTATTATTGCTGCAGTACACATGAAACATAACCATGATGGTGGGAGAATGGTCAATGTATAATTATTAACACTTTTCTGTACAAACGGCGCCTTTTAAATTTATAACGAAATATGCCGAAATATTACAGTAAAGAGGTATGAAACTTTTCCCAAACTTGAGAAAAAAATTGCAAATTTGTACATTTAGTCTTGGCAATGATTCATAAAGTGTATATTATTACAGTCAATTTGTCAGTGGAAGTATAATAAGTGCCCTGAACATGATGTAATAATAACTTTGCAATATACTTTACATGAATAATGTGCAATACTAATACAAGCTGGTGTTAAGTTGAATCTTCATAACGATAGGTTTGGAAAGTTAAAATATTTTTGAACAAATAAAATTGTACCTTTAATCAGAATGCATCTCAGTAGTGGACCCTTCAATTGATTGTACGATACATTCGTTATTACAGCGCTGGTTTTGTATTGCAGCCTACATTATTATGTCATGTTGTTAATGCATCTAAACAATCAAAAGACAGTAATCAAATATTTAAATGATGCAACTTGATTTTGTAAATTCAAACATCAACTTGAATTGACTGTAATAGTATTGCCAATGCCTAACTTGTACAATAAGAAGACAATGGAGTTAGAAAGGTTCATGTCAATGATATTACAGCAATTGTTGTTGTTGTTTTTGTTTTTTGTTTTTTTGGGGGTTGTTTAATCTATGAGCTATTTGGTACACTTTTGGATGTAACATTTTATGGAGTCTGACCACTTCAGGTGCTTTTTGCGAGTGTCGAATGTAACTAAACCATTTCAAATCAAATCAAATCAAAAACAACCTTGCTTCTTCAAGTTTTCCCCACAAATAAAAACGGCAATGCCACCAAAAATGTTGTGACCCATATAGGAAAGCTGCACTTTGATACGTTGGAGAGATGAATTCATTTGCTCAGCAACCTGGCTATTGATGGTCTTGTAACGTGAATATCCATCCAGTTTATATCCAATGGAACAGGCTGATGAAATAAAAAAAACCCAGAAACACATACTTAGTTTTACTTAGTGGAAAGTAATAAAATCAATTAGAAAAGCAAACCAAAGTAAGCAAACAGAATAGTTTTCTTTGCATTAATGATTAGGGTCAAATTTCATGGCTCTGCTTACTGTGGAAATCTTCGGTGTCCTGTAAAGCGCAAAGTTCTGTGGGAGTTAAGTGCATAATTTCATGGTAAGCAGAGCCATGAAAATGGGCCCTGGAAGCGAATCCTTGCGTTGTGTGTGGTGATGAAGAAGAAGAGGTCATGTAACAAGCTAATGTAAATTATGTGTGACCTTTAAACTTTTATAGAAAAGTATCAATATGGATTAAGAATGAAAATTTAGTGGGATGCTGACATACATATTATTTTCACTAAAGCACTTATTTTCACTAAAGATGCACAAAAACTCATGTGCAATATTTAAATGGTTTTACCTCTTCTAATAATGTCAAGAAAAGTAGTTTCAAATCACACATTTACAGCACCACCCCAAAATCACACAACTGGAATTTCTTTGCACAAGAACACCAACTGCTTCTTGACATTTTTATGTGAAGCAAACTGCAGTAGAAAATTTGATTTTAATTCTCAATGAATTCTAAATTCTCTAAATTCTCAATTCTCTAAATTTCAAAGAAAAGATAATCATTTCCACAACCAGTGTAACAATTTTGCTCTTTCCAGAGCATTTTTTGGCCATGTTATGAGAATGAGGAATAACCCTAAACATTTCACAACCCTCTTAAAAGAGAAGAACAAAAATTTCTGAGAAAAACAAATTGTGGGCAAATTTCTTACAACATGACCTCATCTCTATGTTTCTCAAAGGTCATTACATTAAGAAATTAATGAGTGCACAGAAACAGAGTAACATGTTTAAACAGTTTTTAAGTGAAAATTATTTTATTAAATGACATACAATCATCACAATTACCTTGAAATCCTTGATTAAAATATTGAAAATAAATCATTGTGCTTAACTTGTGTGCATATCTACCCAGCAAAAATAAATTAACACAAATTGAAAAACCTTGTTTGAGTTAAATTGAACATCCACAATCACTTTTACAATAGTACTTACGTGTGACAAATTTTGTCAAAAGCAAAGTGAAGGGCACATTTGGTGACTCAAACTGGTTCATAATTTCAAAACCATAACATATTCCTGAAAAAATAAATAAATAATAGTTGGAACACATGAAAATCAGACTCTAATTTCTACACTTAGAAATGGTTGTTACTTGCTACTTTTCATACTGTGTGACCTACATGCTTCTATATCGCTTTTCACAGAGCAACGGAGAGCTGTTGATAGTATAAAACATTGTGAGAAAAGACTCCTCTGAAGTAACGTAGTTTTTGAGAAAGAGGTAATTTCTCACTAAAATAATTAAAGACTTCAGCTGAAGCCTTTTATTCCTATCTGAAAGCACACAAATTTGTACAAAAAGGCTGTTTTTCTTTCATCATTTTCTTGCAACTTCGATGACCAATTGAGCCCAAATTTTCACAGGTTTGTTATTTTATGCATATGTTGGGATACACCAAGTGAGAATACTGGTCTTTGACAATTACCAAACGTGTTCAGTGCCTTTAATTGAATTTGTATTGAAAAGTAAATTCAGGCATGTACTTACCATGGGGACAAAAAGCTGCAAATACTCCAGGCGTCATTCTCCCATAATTCTTAGTGTCCTTCCTGCAACTGGTCCTGGTGGTCCTTAAATTATCCATTGCATATACGCCCTGACTCGCTGTTTGGGCAAACTGGGCCAAAAAGACATTAAATCAAAGTCATCTTCGTTGTCTGTGCTCAACCCTGCAGGAGACTCTGAAGAAGTTGACTGGCCAAATGGCGCTACTGCCAGCCGAAGCATCTCATGAAAGATAGGAAAATACACGCCATCAATAACTTCCTCTAACTCAACAAGGTCAGCTACCAAAGGACACTGTAAACCAAATGAAAATGAACAATATTTAATAAATCAATAACAATAGGAATTTCCTAGGCATCTGGGGATCAAAGGATCAAACCTGAAACTGTTACTGAGGATTAATGTGTTGTTGTCACTAAATGAGGAAACCAGCTGAAATAAGACAAGTGAATGAGAAATACTCTTTATCTATTATTTACACATTACTCCCAACCTAAAAGTATTACACTGGCTCTCTGTTCAAAATGCATTGTCTATAACATTCTTCTTCTTATCTTCCATTGTATAGACTAACCTAAAACTAACCAGTGTCTCTGGCTTTGCTGGTACATTTTCCTGTTGCCTGTTCCGGACTTGAGCATATCTATGAAGAAAAATATTGTCAAAGAAATCTTTGTAACAAGATGAATAAATGCGTTATTTCAAGTAGACCTAATGACCGGCTTGAAAGCTTAGAAGAAAGTTTTCAAGCAATACTTTCTGCTTATTAGCAGCCCCGTGAAATTGGGCCCTGATCTTGTCTTGAACCCAACAGGGATACAACACATCATACTATGTAAGAGAAGCCGGGGTATCTTAGGAAAGGTAGTGGCTATTGTCACACAGCAATATTACAAGAGTTTTTTTCTTTAAACCAACCTTCACTCCTTTGCTGCACATATACTGAGGCAGACCGCAACACTTGGCTCCTTGCAGGGTCGCATGAACAGAAATACCCCCACTTCCAGGTACCACTGAAGCACATAGACCTTCTTGATATCATAACATAACTGCCTCTCTTGGATATGAAAACAAGGTCAGATTAAATGTGGATTTAGAGTATGATTTAACCATGAAAGAGTATAATATTAACTGAAACAGAATGTGACAAATAACACTGTCACCAGATGGGACACATTGAATTGCACTGTGGCAATTGCATTGCACTGTGGCAATTGCATGTATTGCAACAGCCTGGCATGTATTGCAACAGCCTGGCATGTATTGCAACAGCCTGGCATGTATTGCAACAGCCTGGCATGTATTGCAACAGCCTGGCATGTATTGCAACAGCATGGCATGTATTGCAACAGCCTGGCATGTATGTATTGCAACAGCCTGGCATGTATTGCAACAGCCTGGCATGTATTGCAACAGCCTGGCATGTATTGCAACAGCCTGGCATGTATTGCAACAGCCTGGCATGTATTGCAACAGCCTGGCATGTATTGCAACAGCCTGGCATGTATTGCAACAGCCTGGCATGTATTGCAACAGCCTGGCATGTATTGCAACAGCCTGGCATGTATTGCTAAGGACAGCAGAATGTAAAATTTTACATTAATTATTCTATTGACATGGAATTTTGCTGCAATAACAAAAGGGATTAAAATAATGAAGTTGGTTGATGCATTTATAAACAAATTTCAGAATGACATGTTTTCCATTAACAATATAAACTGCAACTATAGCATTATAATCATGCATACATGCTTTAAAAAATAAATAAACAAATAAAATAAAATGTACGTTGTTTTGTCAACGATTTATTGCACAGTTAAAGACATCAAGCTTCTGACCCCTGTTGTCAGACAGTGAACATGTTAAAATATTAAACAGCCTAAAACTTACCTTAATTATGTGATTCTTATTGTCAAAATCTTGTAAGACGAACTTGGTGTAATGCTCATCACAAGGCGAGATTGAACTTGTTTCCAACAGCAAATGACGGTAAATATCTCACGCTTCAAGGACTTCCGATCCACCAAAAGCATATCCTAAGGATTACAAACAAAAGACTCAAGTGTACATTATCGTATATTATTATTTATATTATTCCCATATTTATCGAAAAGTAAACTACAACCATACACTACTACTAGGCTTTATACGTTGTGTAGTGTAACAACCATACACAACTGATGCTAAAGAAACCACAACCATACACATGGATTCATACGTTGTGTAGTGTAACAACCATACACAACTTATCCTAAGCAAACTACAACCATACACAAGACTTCATACTTATGTAGTGTAACAACCATACACAACTGATGCTAAAGAAACCACAACCATACACATGGATTCATACGTTATGTAGTGTAACAACCATACACAACTGACTAAAGAAACTACAACCATACACAAGGCTTCATACGTTATGTAGTGTAACAACCATACACAACTGACTAAAGAAACTACAACCATACACAAGGCTTCATACGTTATGTAGTGTAACAACCATACACAACTGACTAAAGAAACTACAACCATACACAAGGCTTCATACGTTATGTAGTGTAACAACCATACACAACTGATGCTAAGCAAACTGCAACCATACACTAGGCTTCATACGTTATGTAGTGTAACAACCATACACAACTGATGCTAAGCAAACTGCAACCATACACAAGGCTTTATACATTGTGTAGTGTAACAACCATACACAACTGATGCTACAAACTACAACCATACACAAGGCTTCATACGTTATGTAGTGTAACAACCATACACAACTGACTAAAGACACTACAACCATGGCTTCATACGTTATGTAGTGTAACAACCATACACAACTAACTAAAGAAACTACAACCATACACAAGGCTTCATACGTTGTGTAGTGTAACAACCATACACAACTGATCCTAAGCAAACTACAACCATACACAAGACTTCATACTTACATGTATGTAGTGTAACAACCATACACAACTGATGCTAAAGAAACCACAACCATACACTAGGATTCATACGTTATGAAGTGTAACAACCATACACAACTGACTAAAGAAACTACAACCATACACAAGGCTTCATACGTTATGTAGTGTAACAACCATACACAACTGACTAAAGAAACTACAACCATACACAAGGCTTCATACGTTATGTAGTGTAACAACCATACACAACTGATGCTAAAGAAACCACAACCATACACAAGGCTTCATACGTTATGTAGTGTAACAACCATACACAACTGATGCTAAGCAAACTGCAACCATACACTAGGCTTCATACGTTATGTAGTGTAACAACCATACACAACTGATGCTAAGCAAACTGCAACCATACACAAGGCTTTATACATTGTGTAGTGTAACAACCATACACAACTGATGCTACAAACTACAACCATACACAAGGCTTCATACGTTATGTAGTGTAACAACCATACACAACTGACTAAAGAAACTACAACCATACACAAGACTTCATACGTTATGTAGTGTAACAACCATACACAACTGATGCTGAGCAAACTGCAACCATACACTAGGCTTCATACGTTGTGTAGTGTAACAACCATACACAACTCATGCTAAGCAAACTGCAACCATACACTAGGCTTCATACGTTGTGTAGTGTAACAACCATACACAACTGATGCTAAAGAAACCACAACCATACACATGGATTCATACGTTGTGTAGTGTAACAACCATACACAACTTATCCTAAGCAAACTACAACCATACACAAGACTTCATACTTATGTAGTGTAACAACCATACACAACTGATGCTAAAGAAACCACAACCATACACATGGATTCATACGTTATGTAGTGTAACAACCATACACAACTGATGCTAAGCAAACTGCAACCATACACTAGGCTTCATACGTTATGTAGTGTAACAACCATACACAACTGACTAAAGAAACTACAACCATACACAAGGCTTCATACGTTATGTAGTGTAACAACCATACACAACTGATGCTAAGCAAACTGCAACCATACACTAGGCTTCATACGTTATGTAGTGTAACAACCATACACAACTGATGCTGAGCAAACTGCAACCATACACTAGGCTTCATACGTTGTGTAGTGTAACAACCATACACAACTCATGCTAAGCAAACTGCAACCATACACTAGGCTTCATACTTTGTGTAGTGTAACAACCATACACAACTGACTAAAGAAACTACAACCATACACAAGGCTTCATACGTTATGTAGTGTAACAACCATACACAACTGACTAAAGAAACTACAACCATACACAAGGCTTCATACGTTATGTAGTGTAACAACCATACACAACTGACTAAAGAAACTACAACCATACACAAGGCTTCATACGTTATGTAGTGTAACAACCATACACAACTGATGCTAAGCAAACTGCAACCATACACTAGGCTTCATACGTTATGTAGTGTAACAACCATACACAACTGATGCTAAGCAAACTGCAACCATACACAAGGCTTTATACATTGTGTCATTGTGTAGTGTAACAACCATACACAACTGATGCTACAAACTACAACCATACACAAGGCTTCATACGTTATGTAGTGTAACAACCATACACAACTGACTAAAGAAACTACAACCATACACAAG
The DNA here is from genome assembly GCA_021014325.1 of Plazaster borealis. NCBI lineage: Eukaryota > Metazoa > Echinodermata > Asteroidea > Forcipulatida > Labidiasteridae > Plazaster > Plazaster borealis. Next base: position 5,673,803 of record CM037456.1, on the reverse strand, counting down.
GCTTCATACGTTATGTAGTGTAACAACCATACACAACTGATGCTAAGCAAACTGCAACCATACACTAGGCTTCATACGTTATGTAGTGTAACAACCATACACAACTGATGCTAAGCAAACTGCAACCATACACAAGGCTTTATACATTGTGTCATTGTGTAGTGTAACAACCATACACAACTGATGCTACAAACTACAACCATACACAAGGCTTCATACGTTATGTAGTGTAACAACCATACACAACTGACTAAAGAAACTACAACCATACACAAGACTTCATACGTTATGTAGTGTAACAACCATACACAACTGATGCTGAGCAAACTGCAACCATACACTAGGCTTCATACGTTGTGTAGTGTAACAACCATACACAACTCATGCTAAGCAAACTGCAACCATACACTAGGCTTCATACGTTGTGTAGTGTAACAACCATACACAACTGATGCTAAAGAAACCACAACCATACACATGGATTCATACGTTGTGTAGTGTAACAACCATACACAACTTATCCTAAGCAAACTACAACCATACACAAGACTTCATACTTATGTAGTGTAACAACCATACACAACTGATGCTAAAGAAACCACAACCATACACATGGATTCATACGTTATGTAGTGTAACAACCATACACAACTGACTAAAGAAACTACAACCATACACAAGGCTTCATACGTTATGTAGTGTAACAACCATACACAACTGACTAAAGAAACTACAACCATACACAAGGCTTCATACGTTATGTAGTGTAACAACCATACACAACTGACTAAAGAAACTACAACCATACACAAGGCTTCATACGTTATGTAGTGTAACAACCATACACAACTGACTAAAGAAACTACAACCATACACAAGGCTTCATACGTTATGTAGTGTAACAACCATACACAACTGATGCTAAGCAAACTGCAACCATACACTAGGCTTCATACGTTGTGTAGTGTAGCAACCATACACAACTGATGCTAAGCAAACTGCAACCATACACTAGGCTTCATACGTTATGTAGTGTAACAACCATACACAACTGATGCTAAGCAAACTGCAACCATACACAAGGCTTTATACATTGTGTAGTGTAACAACCATACACAACTGATGCTACAAACTACAACCATACACAAGGCTTCATACGTTATGTAGTGTAGCAACCATACACAACTGATACTAAGCAAACTGCAACTATACACAAGCCTACAAGCAAGGCTTCATACGAAATTATGTACAGATACACTGACACAGCTAAGAAAACTACAACCCTAACCTAAGATTCATACGTTGTGTAGTAAGTGTAGTGTGTAACAACCGGCCATGCACAACTCAATGGGAAACTTACGAAAATGTAGTTCTTCTGATACTTCTTCAGCATCACCAGGATCACCTCTGGCAGTGTCAGCAGGAAGAGTAGGATCAGTTGGGCCATCTTGCTCTCTCAGGTTCAGCTTGTTGGCCTTGGGCTTGCTTGGTTGGTTTCTCCGTGGCCGTTTTAACTTTGGTAGTTTACTAGCCTCAACTGGTGTGGTGAATTCTCCACTGACAGAACGCGAACGCAAATTAAACTGATGCCAATCTTGGTGATATTTTTCACGATTTGAGGCATTTTTCTCGACATGTTTTTCCGCCATCCTGGGAAATCGCATGCACATCCGTCAATAAAGACACGTGTGACTGTGTGTACTTGTGACGTGGCCCGGGGTGTGACAGGGTGAAATCTTTTTAGATCGTATTTATATTCACATAATGTACATGTACTGTACATGTACATGTACATTCCCTCAAGAACAATTCCAAACGCATGCGCACATTGCAATCATTATAATTTTGAACACTCCGCCTACATCCTCTAAGGACCGCCCTATTTTTTAAAATGGACTTGGTGCACATCACTGAAGAGAAAACGGCACGGACGAGAGACTAAACACATCGCTGGTTCCAACAACACACACAGTATTAACAAATCTGACAAGAAACAGGGAACCAGTGAAAGTTACCGTAGAACGTGTATGGTTGTTGTTCGTGGTTTAGCTTCATATGTCTGTTTGGTTATATATCTCCCCCCAAGTCTTAAATTGAGGATCCAGTACAGTCGGTTGTACACAGGTACCAAACCCCAAAATGATGTTAAATGGATGGGAGTAGACAGGGTGTAAGACCATAAACACACATGAATAAACTAGATCGAAGTCTCTTCCGTGCTGCTGCTTTTGTCCGTTTTTTGTCCGTTTATTTCGTCCGTTTATTTCCTTCTGTTGGTGTGATGTTGAAGTTAGGAGTTTTCGGTGGCTTAGCTGCTGTCCTGAGGGGCTACTTTGCCTTTGAATGGCACACGGTTGGCGCTGCCGTAGTGGTAGCATACTTGGCAACTGGAGGCTGGAGATTTGCCAAGATTTTCGTACGGACAATCCCACGTGATTTACGGTACGTATGTAATGTAGTCAACGCACACAGTGACAGGTCCGGAGGGGCGTGTACTTTTTTTTGACATTTTGAAAATGTCAAAAAGAGGAGTACAGCGCCCAAGTTACTAGGTCTATATGGTAGGTGAACAGGCTTTCAACGAGTACTACTTCTAGAAACTATAATAAGGCTCCCCCGTGAGCCATATAGGGGTCTAATATTTTGGCCCTCCTTAACGCTATACGTTTTTGAAATCATTGTTGATAGGTGAAAGTTTTAGTACGACCGTTCGCCATCAATAACTGAAGTTTCCTTTGTACTCTCCACCAAAAACTTTCCCCACACACTTAATATACATTCATAATGCTTGTATGGCCTTTTTTTAAGGTTACGTTCAAAAATTTCTTCAAAAAAGGCAATTTTCTACTCGGTACTCACGGTTGTTTTGCTCTTCATCACGGCACTCACGCGGCATTGCGCGAAAATTAAGACTGCGCGGTGTGCGCAGAGCCTAAAGACAGCGCGGTGTGCGCCAGGCAGAAGGCTCCACGTACACCGCGCTGTCTTAATTTTTGCGCAATGCGTGAATGCCGCGTGAGTGCCGCGATGAAGAGCAAAACAACCGTGAGTACCGAGTAGAAAATTGCCTTTTTGAAGAAATTTTTGAACGTAACTTAAAAAAAGGCCATACAAGCATTATGAATGTATATTAAGTGTGTGGGGAAAGTTTTTGGTGGAGAGTACAAAGGAAACTTCAGTTATTGATGGCGAACGATCGTAAAACTTTCACCTATCAACGATGATTTCAAAAACGTATAGCGTTAAGGAGGGCCAAAATATTAGACCCCTATAACAATAAGGCTCACGGGGGAGCCTTATAGTTTCTAGAAGTAAACGAGTACCAGCATAGAAGTGACTACAAGTAGAAGTAGGTCAGGCCTGGAATTCTACTTTGTGAGAGGGCAAGGCCATTTTCATTTTGCAAAGGGGCACTTCCAATTATTATTTAGAAAATCTAAATAAAAGTCTATATCATATGGGAAACATTTGTTGTAGGGGCACCAAGGCCAAGATAGGAGCAACAGAGGTGCATGGCCTGCATGGCCTCCGTGTAATTCCAGGCCTGGTACTGGAGTGGTAGGTGGGATGAGAGATTGGAGTTTTAACATAACACCATGAACTTGAAGATGAATTGAATCAGTCATCTACGTATATTGCAAATTCCACATCTTATTAGACCCAGTTACTAACTGGGGCGCTGTACTCCCTTTTTCAAAATTTTAATTCGAAAAAAGGAGTACAGCACCCCAGTTACTGGGTCTACACAATCATGATAATTGTACAACCAGTTGCACAATTGTCATGATTGTGCAACCAGTTGGGTTGCACAATTGTCATCAATTGTGCAACCAGTTGGGTTGCACAATTGTCATCAATTGTGCAACCAGTTGGGTTGCACAATTGTCATGATTGTGCAACCAGTTGGACAATAGTTCAACGTTCGGTGTAAAAGTAGAATTTTTTAAATTATATTAATGCTGACAATTAAGGTGAAATATTTTAAGCACTAATCAGCTTGGACTGTGTTTGTGTTGGACAATAAAAGAAAACATCTTGTGTTTTTTAAGAGTAAGACAGCTGGGTCATGTGGGTGGTTGGAGATATGGTGGGGTGGAGGAGAGGATGGTGCTGGGGGCGGGGTTAATTATCTGTGTTGCCTTGATGCACGTTTTAACCTTTTCAAATGACTAACAGTCACTACAGTAACATGGAGACTAACAACCATACCATAGTTCATACTAACCAGTAAACCCCGGGTATCTTCCATTTTTTCACTTCCACTTCAACGGGATTATTTTCTTGGAATTGCAGGAATCGTTTTTGTGTGACTAGAGTAGTAGTACTGCTGAGTTGACACAAAGAAACTATGACTTTAACAAAGCCAAGAGAACAAGTGTTCTATTGGAAGCACCTTGATTTTTGTTTTATCTCTGGAGAAAACGCCATTTCAACACCCACACACCGAGAGTCGCCCTGAGACACTGCCACCAGTTGGGTCCATGGCCGAAACCAAGGCTGGAATCTCTGTCCGCTTGGACTTGCCTCCTGTTTTTGAGCTGAAATACAAAGAAAATACAACTGTGAAAGCCTCGCGATGCCATGTAATCCTCTTCTTACAACAAAAGGACAAAGGCCTGGATTTGGGCCGTTTAATACACAATAACACCTGCACAAAAGGGGAATTTTGTATAATTTCTTACCGGTCATTTGAATTTCTCTGATCTGTTTTGATTATTTACAGAGGACTGATTGCACTTGTTCGCCTAAGGTTGACTCTACTGAAACGTCAACATAACCGAGAACTGGTCCATAATGTATTTGAAGCTCGCGCTAAACGACACCCAAATAAAATTGCCTTCCGGTTTGAAGATCAGAGCTGGACCTTCAATGAGGTCAATAACTTCGCCAATGCCATCGCCAACTATTTCTTCGAGAAGGGTCTACAAAAGGGAGATAGGGTCGCCATCTTCATGGAGAGTCGACCAGAGTTTGCCTGTTTCTGGCTGGGCTTGTCTAAGATTGGCGTCGTCGGGGCTTTGATTAACTTCAATCTGCGTGAGGAAAGTTTAGTGCATTGCATCAATGTCGCTGGACCAAAGGCTGTGATTTATGGAGCTGAGCTTACAGATGGTAAGAGACTTAAGGGTCTGTATATGTTTGGTAATGACTCTAAAAATTAATGGCAATAAAAACTTACTTGGTAAGAAGTACAGCAGCTTTGGATAGTATAATGCATTTTGAGAAACTTTTCACTTTGAAGTACTGCGGTTATGACAGAAGCTTTCATGAGTAACTCACTCAGTTTGTAAAATTTAATTAGGTGTTCGGGCATTCAGCCCGAACAACTCTTTGTTATTGTTCGGTTTTTTTTTTTAGTTCTTCTTTTTCTTCTGATAGTCGTTTGTCCGCAAAAAAAACCATAGATGCGAACCTTGGATGAACTTGAAACTTTGCATGCAGTTAGATTATAACTGGGAGATGCCAAGTGAGTTGTGACGTAATGATTACGTCATCAGGTGTCGAATTACAGTAAATCAAAGTTTAATATTTCAAAAAATCATAACTCGATAACAAATTAATGGATTTCAACAATCTATGCATCATCGGACAGGTCTTATAAAACTCAACAAACGCTACACAAAGAGTGACCCCGTTTGACCTTGACCTCCGGCTCAAAATGTAAGTTGAACATTTCGTTAGTAATAGCCCTCGGAAGCACGTTCCGCTCCATTGATCACGAGGTCCAAAGCCTACGTGCGCTGTACTGGCATGATTTCCGTACAAGTTTTGACGTGTCGCAGTTCAACGCACTATAACGCAAGCTTATCAATGGCGCAATAGCACTGCAGAATTGAATTCCGCTCAACCTGTGCCATGTTCAGCGTCAAGTTGTTCCCCTATTCGCCCTTTTGATGGCTCATGGTGGTCATGGAATCAAAGACGAAGTTTTACTGAGATGGCCACCTGCTTCAGTGATTCGTATGACTTTTAATTATGTGAGAAATAAAGCTATAAAGTTTTCACACCCGTTGTTGTGTTCCATCCTTATTTCCTTGCTGAGTGTATGATGCACCATATAGGTAGAAATAGTACTCACTCATTATGTTATTAGTCCAAATTCACGAGAGGCTTAGACTTGCCGCCTTCATGACTTGCCTTTGTCTTTCATAATTATTCAAAACAAGTGTGTTTTCTTTCAATGTTCTAAATTTAACCCACCGTTCTGTATGAATGAAAATCAATGTCTTAAAAATGCAACCGATAGCTCATACTATGCTTGACTTATTTTAATGACATCATCATCAGTGCATATGTTTTGAACAATCAATGTTTCATACACAGATACTTCATGAGTATCCAATTCACTGTATTTGAAACCCTGTTGAAAACTTCTAATAATTGTAAATTAATAATGTGAACATGATTAGCATAGTTGGATTTATTAATCCATAAAGAATCAATATTCATTGAAAAATAAATAAACTTCAGTAAATGGCTAGCATGGCTGTACTTGTGAGTAATTTAGCGGCTCGTTTGAAGATATGCAACCAAGATGAAATGGAATTCAAAAAATGATGCTCTGTATGAAAAGGTCAATTTAAATTAAATTATGTACTCTTTTGCTGAAAACACTTTGTAATCGTATCTTGAGAAATACATCTATTATGATTTTTTAAGCTTTGCATTTTTTGTGAATGTTTTATGTGTGAAAGTTCTATTTAATTGATAATGACATGATTTGACCTGGCTTCCTGTCCAACCGGAACTAAACGAAATACATATTAAGAGGCTCTTTTTTTTAATTTTCAGGAAAAGTCTTGTATACTTACTATCAGTACAGTTTATGAATATTTACATGAAAATTGAAACAGATAATCAATTAATACACGTCTTAGAGCTCAATGCAGTCTTAAGTAGGAACATTATCATTTCTTTCCCGTGTTAACTAAACGTATACACGTAATTGATTTACACCTTGAAATTTCAAAAGCTATCAACAATCTTTTCATCGACTCAATAAAATAGTTCACACATTGACACAACACTGACCCCGATGAAATCCAAACACCTAGTGTTTGTTCCAACAAACACTAAAGCTCTAGTTTGTCTTGAGCAAATTAACCCTCCTACTGTCTGACCATTCAATAACATCCACTGTGGTTTTAAAGGATAGATTAATTCTACCAGCCTGCAAAATGATATCATGCGGTGAATGCATCCACAAAGTACACACACACATAGTTAGTTTCATAACACCCCTTACAAAGATTCTGCCTTTTGATTGGTTTAGAGTGTGTCACATGATATATCTTATTTTTGCTAGAAGGCCGTGCGAATGGACGCGCTATACATGCAGCAAGCAAGGTACTTTACCCGTAGCAACCGATCTACCATCCCATGGCTACTGATGTACTATACCCATAGCAACATCAGCTTCTTGGTACCTTGACGTCTAGGCACAATACATGTATGGGGTGTTATAAAACGAATATTGACTGCTTTTACTTGTGCTATGGTTAAAACCACCACTCCCTCGGTGATCCCTGGATCGGTCTATTTCCCCTCGGCTTTGCCTCGGTAAAATAGAACGCGCCGAGGATCACCTCGGGTGTGGTAGTTTTAACCATAGCACTAGAAGCAGTCAATATTTGTATACTGTGCACAGGTGTGCCACCATACAGTTTTTGAATGATTTCAAAAGAGTGGTAAACTTGCTAGAAAATGTTACCAAGAAAAATGAGCTGTTGTTAAATTAATGGTGCAACAAAAAAATAATAGAAATAAGAGATGATTTGTGGTTGAGCAAAGAAAAATTTACTCCCTATTTTGTCAATGTCTCTGTTCTGGGTTGCCAGTCAGAAGCAATGCAACCGTTAGCTGCCGTGTAGCGACCCAAGTTTACAAACAACCTCTCTAGTCATTTTTTCTCCGTTCAACCCCAAATCGTTTAAAAATGTACCCAGTCAGTTTCCCTTGTGGTTTATAACTTGATATTAGAAATAAGAGAAAAAAGATCAATTTTCAAGTTATGCTCAAATTATTGCGATGTGTCCAATTATTATGATGATTTTGCTGTTGCAGCCATCAGGGACATCAGGCCAAAGTTAGGTCGTGATGTTGGTCTCTACAGCACTGGAGGATACCAGGATGCTGGATTTGCCGCTGTCTACCTTGACCCAGAACTAAAGAAAACATCAACTCTTCCTGCTCCTGTCGTACTTGGACGGAAGTTCACAGGTATGAGGTTAGGTTTTTTAAATCCACATTTCATCAGATTAATTGTAATGTCAAAGATTGAACACTGTATAAACAGGTTGATGTATTAATGTTAGCGTCAGCCATCAAGATGCAGATTTTTATTAAGTTCTCATTGTTTCCTGTACAGAAACAACTTGAGGTTTCATTAAAGGGTCTGTATACGTTTGGTAATGACTCTGAAAATTAATGGCAATAAAAACTTACTTGATAAGAAGTACAGCAGCTTTGGATAGTATAATGTATTTTGAGAAACTTTTCACTTCAAAGTACTGCGTTTATGGAAAAAGATAACACTTTTTATCCCCAAAAATTTGAATCTGAGATGCGTTACTGCAGTAACATTTCTCAGATAGTGTATTCCAATTGCAGATTATTTTTCCTGCATGGATAAACCGCTCCAGATTTTCGGCAATATTTCAAAAACGCTACCACCTTTTGAAATGAAATTTCCACAGGTTAGTTTTATGGTATATATCTACAACTGTATAGGATTGAAACAAACAGTGGGATTCCAATTACCAAATGTATACAATCCCTTCAAAAACCCTTACAAGACCTTTTATTTTATGTGTTTTAAAACTGTGCCCAAACTTATTCACTTATGAGTGCTAAATTGCAGTTAGTTGAATTATATGGCTTCTTATTGTTACAGATAATCTTTTCTTTATCTACACTTCTGGGACAACAGGCTTACCTAAAGCTGCAATCATCACCCAAATCAGGTAAGGTGGCTACTGATTCAACATCATTTTTGTTGTTGTTTATGTTGTTGTTTGTCCTTGATGAATGACTATTATTATTCTACAAGGATCACAGTTTTGATGTCTTGAGAACAGATTTTTTTTAGTTTTTCTGTGGGGTTTTTCTTCGTTTTTTCTTTCTTCTATTATAGAAAGCATTTGTTTCAAAAAAGTCTTCTGAAATAAAATTTTAAACAGAATGTTGGTTAACTTTTACTTTCCCTGGTTTCCTTTTGATTGTATAGGTTCATGTACATGGGATACGGTATCCGTTATGGCTTCCACTGTAGATTTGATGACGTGATTTACAACACGCTTCCATTGTACCATTCAGCAGGTGGGATTGTCGGGATGGCACAGGTCATCCTGAATGGATCTACTATGGCCATCAGGAAGAAATTCTCAGCTAGTAGATTTTGGGATGACTGTATCAAGTATGAAGCCACGGTCAGTTCATTTTTGTCTAGTGTATTGACTCTTTATATAACATTTTATTTTTTACTTTTATGGCTATTTGTTCCAGCCTCGTTGCCTCGTCACTAACCCCTGGGGTGCGTTTTTGGCGAACCCAACCAGAAACATATTTGAGCTTTGGTCATTGGTTGAGCGTTTTCGCGTGGCGGTTGAACCACGGTGACGCGGCTGCTCCGACCAAACCGTAACCGAGTTGTTGGATCGGTTAGGCTTGGTTTCAAGATGGCAGACTCTAAAAACTAGCAAAAATTGTCAATTGAATTCTTTTAAAAATGAAATACCTTGAAGCATAACAATTAAATAATGTTGATAAAATTACGAAGACTAAGTTCCATTACTTTAAAATAAAATGAAGGTTGTATATTTTCAGAACATGAATTTTCAAAAGATGTACCACGTCATGAAATGTTTCTGCTTACCGACTCGTTTTCGCGTAGCTCTCAGGAATTGTTTCAGTCACTGAATTTGACGTCAGAAACTTGTTTCCGGTCATGGTCGCCAAAACACACCCCTGAATGGGAAGCATTGAAAATCAACGCTGATTGGCTCACCAAAAGTAACTGCTCTACGCGCACGCTTGTTAAAAACTCTTGAGCACTTGTAGACGCTTGTCAGACACTTAGTATGCGCATGTAAAAATGCATTTTTCTTTTGACGCAATACACTTCAAATGAATCACGTTTTTACGTGGTTACCCTAAACTGCATAAAGTTAAACAAATCACAACTTCAAAAGAGAATGAGAGCAGACCAGTTGCTCTTTGACTTGATGCCTCTTTTGACAGCGCGCTCTGCGTAGTCTCTATCACAGAATGGATCAACCGTAGGACTAATTAAAATATCCAATATATTTGGATATTCAAAGTCACACTTCCAGGGGTTACGATTGTGCAAGGCATTCTGGGAAAGGGCAAAAATGAGATTGTACACCACTGGGAACGAGGTTTCTATTTGCGCTGGTTCTTTTGACTGCTTAATAAAGGGCACCGGTCTATGAGTTGCACATTCCAAAATGTTTCTTTGTTTTGTATCAATGTTTGTTCCATTCAAATTTCTATCGTTATAGCAGGTTTTTTGGGACAGTCAGCCAGTTTACTGTTAGTCCCTCTTACCCCCCTGTAGATTGTGCAATATATCGGTGAGATATGCCGCTACGTCCTCGCTCAACCACCTAAGCCAGTGGATACACAACATAAAGTCCGAGTTGCTCTCGGTAATGGACTCAGACCTCAGATCTGGGAGGAGTTTCTGTCTCGCTACAACATCAAAGAGGTAAGTAAGTGAGAATTAAAAATAAAAACCGTAGTAAAATATCAATATATCATCAACAATTTGGGGTTGAACAAAGAAATATTTACCAGCGACCTTCGGAAACGTGCCGGCGCTCTACCAACTGAGCTATCTAGCCCTATGTTGGCGGTCTCCCAATTTTGTCAATATCTTTTTTTGTTGGTGCAAGTCAGAAGCCATACAACGTAGAACTGCGGTGTAGCCAGGGATCACACCCAGGCTTACGATACAACATAGGAAGCGGCAGCCAAGGGATCACCTTAAGGGGATGCAACTTTTATTTCAAATATTAAGTAATAAACCATAAGGGAAACTGTCAGTTTCCCTTGTGGTTTATTACTTGATATTTATAAAACAATCTGCTTTTTATTTGTACACTCGTAAAAGATTGATGATTAAGGGAAAAGTAAATCATGTTGATTAATATTGCATTACCTACTTGCGTAGATTGCTATTTAGTTGATTTCATTAACTATACAGAGGTACCACAGACTGCCACAAAGTACCATACCTTTCAGGGTAGCATTTGGTACATGGGTTTTTTCTGTTTGTACAGATGACACTGTTACCACAGACTGCCACAGAGTATCATACCTTCTAGGCTAGCATTGGGTGCATGGGTTTCTTCTGTTTGTACAGCTGACACTGGTACCACAGACTGCCACCAAGTACCATACCTTCTAAGCTAGCATTGGGTACATGGGTTTTTTCGGTTTGTACAGCTGACACTGTTACCACAGAATGCCACAAAGTATCATACCTTCTAGGCTAGCATTGGTTGCATGGGTTTCTTCTGTTTGTACAGCTGACACTGGTACCACAGACTGCCACCAAGTACCATACCTTCTAAGCTAGCATTGGGTACATGGGTTTTTTCGGTTTGTACAGCTGACACTGTTACCACAGAATGCCACAAAGTATCATACCTTCTAGGCTAGCATTGGTTGCATGGGTTTCTTCTGTTTGTACAGCTGACACTGGTACCACAGACTGCCACCAAGTACCATACCTTCTAAGCTAGCATTGGGTACATGGGTTTTTTCGGTTTGTACAGCTGACACTGGTACCAAAGACTGCCACAGAGTATCATACCTTCTAGGCTAGCATTGGGTACATGGGTGTCTTCTGTTTGTACAGCTGACACTGGTACCACAGAATGCCACAAAGTACCATACCTTCTAGGCTAGCATTGGGTACATGGGTTTCTTCTGTTAGTACAGCTGACAATGGTACCACAGACTGCCCAAAGTATCATACCTTCTAGGCTAGCATTGGGTACATGGGTGTCTTCTGTTTGTACAGCTGACACTGGTACCACAGAATGCCACAAAGTACCGTAGCTTCCAGGCTAGCATTGGGTGCATGGGTTTCATCTGTTTGTACAGCTGGCACTGGTACCACAGACTGCCCAAAGTACCATACCTTCTAGGCTAGCATTGGGTGCATGGGTTTCTTCTGTTTGTACAGCTGACACTGGTACCACAGACTGCCACAAAGTATCATACCTTCTAGGCTAGCATTGGTTGCATGGGTTTCTTCTGTTTGTACAGCTGACACTGTTACCACAGAATGCCACAAAGTACCATACCTTCCAGGCTAGCATTGGGTGCATGGGTTTCTTCTGTTTGTACAGCTGACACTGGTACCACAGACTGCCACAGAGTATCATACCTTCCAGGCTAGCATTGGGTACATGGGTTTCTTCTGTTTGTACAGCTGACACTGGTACCACAGACTGCCACAAAGTACCAAACCTTCTAAGCTAGCATTGTGTGCATGGGTTTCTTCTGTTTGTACAGCTGACACTGTTACCACAGACTGCCACGGAGTACCATACCTTCTAGGCTAGCATTGGGTACACAGGTTTCTTCTGTTGTATAGCTTGTGTTATGTAGAAACCCAATGGCTTGATTACTGTGGATTTTTGTTTGCAATGCTATGAGCCAGTTTGGCAGGAGAATTTATTTAATTATTTTGTTAATTTTATTTATTTTTTGTTGTTGGGAAATTGCTAACCTCACAGGGTCGGGCAGCCCTTCAAGGTGAGGGCTACACTTAACTGATTTGGGCTGTCGACCCGAATCAACTTCCACAATGGGCATGTTGCCACCTACTCCTGGGGCTGAAACAGGGTTACCCTCTTCACAGTCTGTAAGGATGTAGGCATGGGTATCATCCACTAGGAGCCTGGCTGATAGAGCAAAATGCACTACCTTCCCAACTTTTTACGAAGCAATTATGGTTAAGTGCCTTGCTCAAGGGCACAAGTGTCACGATCGGGATTGGAACCCACACTCTTCTGCTGAAAACACAGAATGCAACTCTCTCTCTAGTAGACATAGGCATTTGCCCGGGGTCTCCTCAAATTGTACCCCACTGGAATCGCTGGAATCACTGGTACCACTCCCACCACAGCCCTTTCCAGTGCTGCTGCTTTGAGTTCGGTTGGTATCACAACCTGACCATTCTCGGATGTTGTCCACCCAGCGCATCTTTGGTCGGCCAACGGAATGATGGCATCCCACTGGCATCCCATCCACAATGGCTGCCGCCAAGCCGCCTTGACGATCCACATGACCCAACCAAGCTTCTTTTCTTTCAATCACAGCACTGCTGATACTAATCATTTATAAATACACAGGTAGCTGAGTTCTATGGAGCGACCGAAGGCAACAGTAACATCGTGAATATAACCGGCAAGGTAGGAGCTGTTGGGTTCATCTCTCTACTGGTTCCATCTGCTCTGCCAATCATTCTACTCAAAGTTGATGAAGGCACTGGTGAATTAATACGTGGACCTGATGGACTTTGCATCAAATGTAAACCAGGTATGTCTGTCATCCAAGTTTATATAACTGTTGGCTGTGTATCAAAATTTACTTAGTAGAAACTTAGAATCAGCACTAGAAGAAGCTGAATTTGTTCACCAGAACCTTTTTTCTATGTGTGTGTTTGTTTACTTTGCACTGGTATTGCTTCACTGCTATCCGCTATCATTGAACTCTGCACTTAAAGGTATTATAATTGGTAAGGATAAAAAAAAATTGTTTGATTTTAGTCTGAAAGCTTGCTGATTATGAAGTTCATGCTAGAACTGTTTTCTCTGTGAAATAGTTCCCTCTGAAATGAAGTCATATTTGAGAAAATTGTATCTGAAAACCTCCAAAATTAAGGACAATGTGTTTACATGCTGAAGATAGTGCATGGTTTTTCGCTATTTTCTCCTCACACAATGGATTAAGCCCAAATTTTCACTGGCTTGTTATTTGATCACAGAAAAACATGCACAGAATTTTGTACTTATTGTGCGAGCAGAGAATTTTGAACATAACAATAGACAAATCCTTTGGGGATATCCTGTTTCAGTGTTTTCCACAAGAGACCGTGCAAGTCTCGCCCGTATTCAAACATTTTTGGCACCACTTTGGTCCCACGTACATTGCTTTAACGCGTGAAGGAAACAAAAGCGCATACTTTAAGTCGTGCCAATGTTCAAATACGGGCGAAACTTGCACAGTCTATTACTGGGATGCAAATGTTTGTTTGTTTGTTTTCCCTTGTTTACCCATCTCGTTTTGATCTTTGTTTGATCCGTTGTTAATCTGTATTGTTTTATTATATAATTTTAAAATTATTAAATTACTTTCCATCTTTGTTTTGTTTTGTACAAGGCATCCCAGCCTGCAAGATTTTGCTTTTATGGGCCATGCCTCCATACAGTTTCAGTCTCTGTTAGCTAATCAAGTTGTTTATTTTGATTTATGTTTGGAAATAAATGTTGATTGATTGATTGATTGAAATATGCTCAGCAAACATTTTTTTTAAACATATCACATGCATTAAAGGCATCGTACACGTTTGGTAATTGGAGCCTATTATTTGTTTCAATCCTATATAGTTGTAGATATGTACCATAAAACTAACCTGTGAAAATTTCATTTCAAAAGGTGGTAGCGTTTTTGAGATTTTGCTGAAAATCTGGAGCGGTTATGTCCACGTAGGAAGAATAATCTGCATTGTAATACACAATCTGAGAAGCGTTACCGTAATGCTTCTCAATATTCAAAATATTTTGGGGATAAAAAGTGATATATTCTTCCATAACCGCAGTCCTTCGAAGTAAAAAGTCTCTCAAAATGCATTATACCATCCAAAGCTGCTGTACTTCTTACCAAGTAAGTTTTATTGCCATAAATTTTCAGAGTCATTACCAAACGTATACAGACCCTTTAGTGACCAATGATGATGGCGCAACTATACAAAATGCAAGCGTGACTCAAGTTGAAGTTTGCGCCTAATGTGTACACAAGCATAAAAGCTTCCCAGTAATGGCCTTTCACCCTAGTACAGGACATGTGAAACTGAACTAAAATGGATTGGTCAATAGAATTATGCCTCAATACAAACTTGCCAAACTTAGTCTTTGTGTACAATAACTATGATTTTGTTATTGTTTATGACAGGTGAAACTGGCCATTTGATTGGCAAGATCAAGGTAGGCGATCCCATTGCTGGCTTTGATGGCTACGTCAACAGACAAGCAACTAGCAAGAAGATCGCTTATGATGTGTCCAGGAAAGGAGACCAGGCTTTCCTCTCGGGTAATTTGAAAAATATTTTCACAGCTCTACCTCGTCACTAGCAGGGTTTTGTAGGGAGGTATGCAGGGCTCAAAATTTACACTGGACTGCAGGCCCGAGGCCAGTGAATTTAGTGTTGGGCCAGTTAACTCATTACCGTAATTTTCGGATTATAAACCGCGGTTTATACGTTGATTTTGACCTTTTTTTGAACTCCTGCGGTTTATGCGCCGGGCGGCTTATATGCCAACATATTAATATTGTAGAAAGAAAAAAAACAGCGTACATTTTTTTAAGAAAGATCGTTTGTAAAATAAATATTCTAAAAACAAATACACAAAACAGACAGGAAAAAATCATACACCGCCAAACTCACTCTGAAAATTCTTTTAAAAAAACATTTTATGCACCACCAACCTTGTCCGCCGTTACAAGGCCTTGCCTCGTTTTTATTCCTAGATGAATGGGTCACAAAAAGTCCCATTTTTTACTCCATAGTTTTTTAAGGAAATCTGTCTGTTCAACAAGACCGTTTTTTTGTCCATATTTATGAACACTTTGAACATGAAAATGATGTTAGTCCAGCGGCTTTTGAAAATAATTGTCATCCTCGGACCCATCATATAATCCGTAATGTCTCACAATATTGTGGGGTCGATCACAAGGCACGATCGTGAGTACGAGGTGCGAGATAGCTGCAAAAGAAATATAGTAGGGTTGCCCTTCCACACAGAGAAAAATCACACGCTAAATGTCATTGCAAAATGGCTTACTTCTGGGTACCAGCTGCCATAGTAAATGCGTGTACAGACATTGTTCTGAATAATAAACGCACGCCGGAGATGGGTGCATGCTTTTTGGAGCTGCCGCTGCCAACTCACACAGCTTCAAGCGGCACATGTAAGCAATAATCGCAGGTTTTGGAGAAGAAAATTGTTTTGATTGTTTTTACGGAAATAAATACACTCGTTAATTAGGAGTTTACAATGAGTTTTTTCTTTATTTTTCTCTTATTTCAAGGACAATTTTAATAATTATAATATATAAATTTATGCCGGTCGGAGTTTGTTAACTTTTAATTCGATCCCCGGTCATTTAAAGCTGGGGTCGGTCAGGACCAACCGGCGCCGACCGTGGTAGCTACAACGTTGCAGTTGTCACAATAATGATACAAATAAAAAAGAAATATGCCCACTTGCTGTAGACCATCCTAATAGACCATTACAAAAACAATCAATGGTGTTAACTTTAATACATTTTGACTTTATTGCGACGCAACTCGCACTTTGTGGCGACGTACAATGACTGATGTGCCGCCCGCCAGTCACTGCACATCGCCACAAAGGACCGCAAATGCGCACGGCCTCTCTCCTGTGTGCGCTCGCGACTGCGGTTTATATGCCGGGCGGCTTATACGCTGACACCTAAATCTTATTTTTGATTTTTTGGGGCATTGCGGTTTATACGCCGGGCGGCTTATAATCCGAAAATTACGGTACTAGACAAGTCCGGCAGTCTTGTGTTTTTCAATTGGAAAGTAAATACATCACTGTTTATGATATCTTTTTAAAAAGTAGACGAATGATGTTCAAATGTTGACTTTGAGTCTGATAAATATCTTTCAATTCTGTTATGTATCGAAGGATACTCACCCAAAAGACAAATGAGAGAAATTTTCTGTTGAAACTTTTCTCTCATTTTGATCATGGTCTTATAGAAATATTTCTGGTCCAGTAAAAGATTTTAGCTACAAGACTTGGGGGGGATTGCAATAAAACGGTCTTAGCCAGTGGTCTAAGACCAGTCAGTTATAGCCAACTATCTGCCTTAGACGGTCTTAGCTTAGTCAGTTGTTAAGCCTGTTGCAATAAGCCGGTCTTAGATAAGTCAGTGAGCAGTAGTGAAATACATGTACTAACAAGCATTCCTACAAGCGTGGTTAGTTACGATGGCCGCCATTATCCATAGCACACTGAGACAGTGACAATGGCTTTGAAAGGTAAACAACGATCAAACATTAGGCGACAATGGAGGAAAAACAAAAAGCCGGGACAAAAATACAGACCGAATAAACGCTATCAACATACAGTCTCATCAAAGGGCTCTTTGCATGAAATCATCAACAACTAACAGATGTAGCGCCATGTTTAAAAACAAAACAAAGACTGATCATAGCCAGCTCAGCACAGGCTTAAGATTTAAGACTGGCTGAAATATATAGACTGTGGTATTGCAATCAGTCTATAATTAAAGACTGTCTAAGCGCGACTCAAGTTAGCTTGGTGCAATCCGCCCCTGCTGTCTTGTGGATTTTCCCAACAAATTCGAGCCATGGTATAGGGTTGGCCGAGTTGTGGGGGGAGTTTGAAGTAGGGTATCAGCTTCGAGTCGACCATGACCATTAACGTTTTGGCTTATAGAAATGTATTACTTAAAGGGATTGTATACGTTTGGTAATTATAACCCACTGTTTGTTTCAATCTTATATAGTTGTAGATATATACAATAAAACTAACCTGTGAAAAGTTAATTTCAAAAGGTGGTAGCATTTTTGAGATATTGCTGAAAAATCTGGAGCGGTTATGTCCCTGCAGGAAGAATAATCTGCAACTGGAATACACACTCTGAGAAACGTTACTGCAGTAACGCTTCTCAGATTCAAATTTTTGGGGATATAAAGTGACATCTTGATCCATAACTGAAGTAACTCGAAGTGAAAAGTTTCTTAAAATGCATTATACTATCCAAAGCTGCTGTACCAAGTAAGTTTTTATTGCCATTAATTTTCAGAGTCATTACCAAACGTATACAGACCCTTTAAAAACTAGCGGAGGTTGCCAGTAAGCTTTTGTCAATGAAATTTCAAACCATTGAGTTAAATCACTTATGAATTCTTTGGGGAAAAACGCTGTACAACAAGAGACAATGAATCAGATGATAGTAAGTAGGATTTGAAACTTTGCATGGTGTTACTGCAAACCTTTCTATATCAGATGATAGTAGCAATTAATTTCAAATGTTTAAAAATCAATACACACATTGTTTCTCCAGGTGACATCTTGCAGATGGATCAAGATGGATATTTGTTCTTTAAGGACCGTTCTGGAGATACTTTCCGTTGGCGCGGTGAGAATGTCTCTACATCTGAGGTTGAGGGGATCATTCAGAAACACATCCAGCTGAACGATGCAGTGGTGTACGGTGTTGAAATACCAGGTACAGTGGCGTAACTAAAGTCTGTTACATTTTATAAGCTTTAAAATGACAATTTCAGGGGGTTTTTTACTAATAATTTTCGATTTTTGATGTGATCAAGCAGAATGAGTCGTTTGACGACCAAGGTCATTTTTCATTTTCTTTTTTACATTTAAAAAGAGCATAATCTATGCTTCAATACTGTTAAAATCCCATCTTGATACCACCTTTGGTTCAAAAGTTGTGAAAGTTGAAACACCAAGAGATGTGAGAGAATGAAACTGAGAAAAGGGGATTTAAAGTTGAGTTGTTTGTTGAGTTGTTTGTAAAGTGAAATGGAGAATTGGTGAAGAGACTTTCCTCTTGCAGTGGACTGAAATAGGCTAGACAGACAGACTGATATAAAGTTCTAATATAACAGAAATCAGATCACATAAAAAGTGGGTTTTGTTTAGAAATAGAATTTGTCTCATAGTTGTGTGCTAGAAAGACATTGGTATTTAAGACTGAACAATATCAGTGGAACTGTTTCAACTAGCTCCTGGCCCCCGTACTCATACTCGCAACGGTGAACAAGCCTTCTCTGTTTGTGCCCCCAAACTTTGGAACAATCTCCCCACCATCATATGTGATTCCCGGACTCTGAACACTTTCAGGACTAGATTGCAAACTTACCTATTTAATTCAACTTCATAAATTCTCTTTCTTTGATATTTATTGCTATTGGTTATTTTTGTTACTTTGTGTGAAGAAGTATGAAGTACTATATAAATGTTGTTTATTATTATTTATTATTATTTATTATTATTTATTATTATTTATTATTTTTTATTATTATTATTATTATTTCTTTTAGGACTTGAAGGAAGGGCAGGTATGGTGGCCATTGTTGACCCAGAAGGGACTCTAAACCTTGCGGGATTGAATGAAAGTCTTAAGAAATCTCTGCCAGCGTACGCCCGACCGATCTTCGTCCGTATCATGCAAGAAGTAGATACTACAGGTACAAGAGAGAAAAGTTATTAGAGAGGATACAGATACGATAACCGTATCCGTTCAAGTTGGATCATAGAGTTATTTCCGTATCCGTTCAAGTTGGATCATAGAGTTATTTGTCAGGCCTAGGCCAAATTATTCATACACGTTGGCATAGGTTTTGCGAGCGAAACGAATCCAAAAACATTTTGTGTTGTTCTTGTTACATTGGAGAATTTGATTGAATAGTATTTTTGTTAAACTGTTCGTTTTCGGACCCACACGTTAAAACGCGTGTAAAGAAAGTTTCCAGCAAGCATGGCAAAATAGAGTCCCTGTTTTATACACAGCATTTTCTCATTCTTTGTTTACAAATGACTAACAAATTTCTATATATCATGAATGACACCATTAAAAGCAATACCAAGGAAATGTTTTTAATCTATGGTAAAAATACAACTATAAAATTGAAACTTAATTGCTTTTTTCAAATTAATAAATAAACAGTTAATAAACATGTTTTAAATCTTTTATTTTACAGGTACCTTCAAGTTGAAAAAAGTTGACCTACGCAAAGAGAGTTTTGACCCCAGTTTGGTTAAAGGGGACAAGTTGTTCTTCATGAACGGGAAGGAGTTTGTTCCACTCACACAAAGTGTCTACAGCGACATCATAGCTGGGAAGATTAGGATATAGAAAGGTCATTAGTATCTGAGGTCATCAATGCAAAGGTCAAATGTATGCAGGTCAAACATTCCAAGAAAGTTGTAAAACAGAGATGCAATAGCGCTCGGCACTAATTCTATTAAAAAAAGTAGCTTAGTGTCCGGTTCTCATACAACTTGTCAAAATTCACTGATGTACAGGGCCCAACTTCATAGAGCTGCTTAAGCACAACAAGTAGCTAAGCACAACAAAATTATGCTTAGCAGAATAAGGTAACCAGCCAAAACACCATGTCGTAATATGTACAATCTGTGACTGGTATCCTGCTTAGTTTTGCTAAGCAGAACAAATTTAAGCAGTATTTTCTGCTTAAGCAGTTCTATGAAATTGGGCCCAGATGTGTACATGTCCAAGCTTTATGTTTACTCCCCACGTACCGACTGTACTACTGCGGTCTGCCGAGCTGATGCGGTGATCGCTTGAGAGCTAGGTGGAGGGAATGTTTGTCTGACATACAGGTATTTTGAGCAAAAGTGATGCCATTAGTGCAGAGTGTTGTTGCTTAAAGGGAAGGTATACGTTTGGTAATCACTCTTAAAATGAAAGGCAATAAAAACCTACTTGGTTAGAAGTACAGCAGCTTTTGATAGTATAAAGCATTTTGAGAATCATTGCTCCTTGAAAAAGATATCAGTTTTTATCCCCAAAAATTTGAATCTGAGAGGAACGTTACTGTCAGATACGTTTCTCAGATTGTGTGTTCCAATTATGGATTATTCTTCCTGCGTGGACATAACCGCTTCAGATTTTTGGCAATATCTCAAAAACGCGACCACCTTTTGAAATGAAATTTTCACAGGTTAGTTTTATTGTATGTCTACATTTATACATAGGATTAAAACAATTGAACGGTTCCAAAAACCAAAGGTATACTTTCCCTTTAATGATGCATTGTTTCAGAAATGAGTGGTTTGTTGCTGTCGTTGTTTTTGTCTTGTGTGGTTGCATTCCAAATATTGTATTCATTCTCGTGTGGAATTTAGGAATGTAAAATGCTTAAACTGACAATGTCTCAGAAACAAATTCTGGACCATTTCCTTAGATCTTGAACTGAAACAAGCTACAAATGATTACAATACTTTATAAGGATTATCATCAACAGTTGATAATAGCTAAATAAAAATATTTGCAAAGCCTGTTTAAAGGCACTGGACACTATTGGTAATTACTCAAAATAATTGTGAGCATAAAAACTTACTTGGTAACAATCAATGGAGAGCTGTTGATAGCATAAAACATTGTGAGAAACGGCTCCCTCTGAAGTAACGTCGTTTTTGAGAAAAAAAGTAATTTCTCAGCAAAATATTTGAATTCATTTCGAGACCTCACACGTGAGGTCTTGAAATCACATCTGAAAGCACACAACTTCGTGTGACAAGGGTGTTTTTTTCTTCCATTATTATCTCGCAACTTCGATGACCAATTGAGTTCAAATTTTCACAGGTTTGTTATTTTGTGCATATGTTGAGATACACCAAGTGAGAAGACTGGTCTTTGACAATTACCAAAGGTGTCCAGTGTCTTTAAGTAAGGCGGGAGGGGATACTGCTTAAAGATCTTTTCAAATGACTTTGTTGAATGTTACCAAACACGAAGCAAGTTTAGAGGCTGTTTATTTACAAATTTGTGGAATGTGGCATTTAATAGAATACATCATATTCAAACCCATTAAATGTTACATAGTTTAACTAACAAAATGTTAGTTGAAACTTGATGAGTGAACAAATGGTTCAAAAGAATTTTCTGAACATTTTGAGTGCTAAGTACATGATAATTGTTAATTTTGGTTTGATAAAGTTGTGTTTTGTAAATG
The DNA here is from genome assembly GCA_021014325.1 of Plazaster borealis. NCBI lineage: Eukaryota > Metazoa > Echinodermata > Asteroidea > Forcipulatida > Labidiasteridae > Plazaster > Plazaster borealis. The sequence goes on along the minus strand of CM037456.1, from coordinate 5,651,770 downwards.
ATTGTAATATGATAAGACCATTTAAAGGTATCGTACACGTTTGGTAATGACTCAAAACAAATATTAGCATAAAAACTTACTTGGTAACAAGCAACGGAGAGCTGTTGATAGTATAAAACATTGTAGGAAACGACTCCCTCTGAAGTAACGTAGTTTCTGAGAAAGAGGTTATTTCCACTAAAATAATAACAACTTCTTGCAAGAAGTTTTTATTCCTATCTGAAAGCACACAAATTTGTACAACAAGGGTGTTTTTTCTTTCATCATTTTCTTGCAACTTCGATGACCAATTGAGCCCAAACTTTCACAGGCTTGTTATTTTATGCATATGTTGGGATACACCAAATGAGAACACTGGTCTTTGACAATTACCAAACGTGTACGATGCCTTTAAAAGATAAATAACCTTCATTCACTGCAGCCATTTTGTTTTGCTCTTATAAATAGACCTTTCTATTGCAACTTCACAACCCGAGTTTTTGCCAACCAAGGTTGGAAAGCCATCAATGCAAAGCACAAACAGATAACCACAAGTTGTAAAAATGTTACACAAATATTCTAAAATAGTAATGCATTTGATGGAAACAAAGCAACCAATTATTGGATGTATTTTTTTAATTTTGTATTGAAAGTTTGTAGAATTTGGTCACAACATCTGTTGACATGATTGAATGTTTTGCTAACATTCGGCCATCCATGCCAACCAGCACGGTTTGTTTATCAACAATAGTAAGGTCTGTTTGAGTCAAAGGGATCAAAATGGGGCTCGCCTAAAAAATAGACAGGTGACTTTTGAATGAGTACAGCAAAATAGTATTATGTAGTCAGGGGATCAAACAGATGGCTGCAGTGTTGTGGAAGCCTTTTTGTGATTTAAGCATTCCTTAGATTTAGAATAAAAAAATTGTGAGGATAATTGGTAACAAACAATGAAAATAACCCCAAAAGTAGAGGTATAGACATAACCCAAACTAGGTAGATAGAGGAATATATACTAAAACCAAAAATTCATTCAAATTGTTTCAAATTGGACAATTTTTTTAAATCTTATTTTTATTTTTTATAGTTATGGTTTCGTCCATAGCATACAATTTGTACAATCTAGTTGACTGTTCACTCGTTGATTTGTACCTTTATAACTACCGTTGCAGGGCTTTTATAAACACTTTTTTAAAATTATTTTATGCAACAAGAACAAACATTTTCATTAAAGAAGTTAACACTTCATTTCAGAAATGACCTTTTTAATTTTCTTTAAATTGACACCTACAAAGGGTCATCGCTACAAGCCCTGTGGGGTTCTATATGCCCCCCCCCCCCCGCTCAATATATTTTTTTTATTTTCTTCAAAACCACTGTTTTATGATTTTCTCTTTACTTGATTGGAAAATTAAATAAAACAACCAACCAAGTAGGATTTGAAACTTTGCAAGTGAGGTTCGCTGTGACACCATGTACATATATCACTTCATGAGTTGTGGTGGTTCTGAGAAGAACGGGTGGTTTGACAACTCGAAGTTTCGATCTGTAAACTCTAATCGTCTTCAGGAGAATGCTGGACTCTGTTGTTGCATGCTGCTTAACTACTGCCGAAGAGATTAACTAGCAGGTGGCAACTTGAACGGGATAAGCTGGGCTTTTTCAAAGAGGGATTTTAGTTCCTCCATGTAACTTCCATTTCTTAAAAAAAAAAGTAAAATGACTTCATGATAAGAGTTGTGCATTGATTATAAAGAAATATCGTTATAGTGGTTTTCCAAAAACATAAAATCTACCTGAAGATTCTACTTGATTATTTGAATCATTTTCATTCAACATTTAATTTCTTTGTAATGAGAAATTGAGGTATTTTTTGTAGGAGAGATTTTTTTTCAGAAGCTTTAAACTTGGTTTGTTGATAATTGATTTATAACTTATCATAATTTGTCCATGTGTAGCAATGCAAGAAGGTACATTATCAAAATTATTTTTCTATCATATTTGACTAAATGTCACGTTTTAAGTAAAAATGAGTCCATGTAAAAAAAAGTTTATTGCCAAATGTGCTTTAATTCTTTAAACAAAATATATTATGTTTTGTTATTGTCGACTGTGTTTCCATGGTAACACAGAATTTTACACGTCCAGTAAAATAATTTGTAAAGGGAGGGTATACCTTTGGTATTACTCCAAAACATAATGACCATAAAAAAACTCTTCTTGGTAAATTCCACTGGAGAGCTGTTGATATTATAAAACAATTTTAGAAACGACATCCTTTGAAGTAATGTAGTTTTTGAGAAAGATGTACTTTTCACCCCAAAATTTGAATCTGAGAAAGGCTTCAGGCTTTCTCAAGCAACTGAAAGCACCAAATTTTATGGAAAAGGGTGTTTTTTTCTGTAATTATTTTCTTGCAACTTCAATGACCAATTGAGCCCAAATGTTTACAGGCTTGTTGTTTTATGCATATGTTGGGATACACCAAGTGAGGATACTGGTCTTTGACAATTACCAAAAGTATACCCTGCCTTCAAAGGCACTGAACACGTTTGGAAATTGTCAAAAAGACCAGTGTTCTCACAAGGCGTATCCCAACATATGCATAAAATAACTAGCCTGTGGAAATTTGGGCTCAATTGGTCATCGAAGTTGCAAGAAAATGATGAAAGAAAAAACACCCTTGTTGTACAATTGTCTGCTTTCAGATAGAAATAAAACTTCTTGCAAGAAGTTTTTATTATCTTAGTGAGAAATTACCTCTTTCTCAAAAACTACGTTACTTCAGATGGAGTCGTTTCTCACAATGTTTTATACTATCAACAGCTCTCCGTTGCTCGTTACCAAATAAGTTTTTATGCTAATATTTGTTTTGAGTCATTACCAAACGTGTACGATACCTTTAATTCAATCTTTTCAATCACATAAAAACAGTTTGTGGCTCAGTCCGAACCCAAATTCAACTGGAAACCGAATTCAAGTGATTTCGCCAAAAGATGTCAACCTTTCCTAAAATTTCAATTTGAATATTTTATGAAGTTTTCTGTTAAAGTGCATTTATATGTGGACAATGGTTAAATCTTGTGTTTGTTCACTAATTTTTAAAATTGTATTGAACTTGTACGTGAAATGCAATTGTAACGTTGAATAAAGCATTCTGTTGGTGTGATGTTATCAGATACTACAGCTTATTATTGAATACAGTTGGTACAATTTTACGTTAAAAAAGGTGCTATTTGTTCATCCATTACTTTGATTGAAAACTACACAAAAGTTAACCCTACTGGCTCGGTACTTTCTCACTAGAAAATTCAGACCCGCAAACAAATGGAAAATTCTATAAAAAAACTTATAATTCATGGTTCGATTCGTTTTTTAATATCCACAATTTTACGACATAAATAACCCCTTGATCACACAAAGCCACTGATTACAACAAATCTTTATACCAAGAACTTTGTTTTGTTAGCGATCATTACTAAGAAATTGTTCAGAAATTACTGCTAAATTCTAATTCAAATATACATCATCTACACGTCAATAAATAACCAAAATGGATTGGTGTAGATTGGTTTACAATGTTTGCGAAATAACCCCATTCAAGGAAATGTTTGATGAGTCGGGAACCATACGCATATAGTAAGCGTAGGCAATGTCAACAAGTGCATAACGACATGCATGGAGATAAGAACCAGACGCGAATTTAACCATTTTTTTTAATGAATCTGAATTTTTTTATTCATCGGCTTTGATGATGAGATTATAAACCATGTCTTAAAGCAACATTTAGGGCATAATGAGCCTGCATTGGCGGAAGAATGACTACTTCCAGCGGTTGCTGGAGGATGGTCCGGCGAGCCACTCCGCGTTGGAGTTGCTGGTGGACGATCTACACCGTGATAAACCGCACACCATCGGGGCATTTCTCGATCACTACGGCTCTGAAGATTTTATGTGGGCGCTGGTGCGAATGCTGGTAGCAGAAAATACAAGGTATGGTAGGCCTGTGTCCTGTAACATTAGTTTAAATAAGACATGTAGGAAGAAAAATATTTACTGAGATGTTTTTCATTGAAATAAAATGTCCCAAAAATCTTAAGCATTATTTATGAATATTGTCAGAATTTGTTTAACAAAATAATAAAATACTGTTAGGCCTAATTAAATAATTATTGAATATTACCTTCAATCAAGCAAATTTGAACACTCGGTTCAGATTTGTCGATCCATGGCAACAAGAGTGTGATTAATCCATATTGTACGGTCCATATCATCACACCCTATTCCTGCTGGAACTATGTTGGAAACGACAGCAGTTCAACGAATCTCATACTAACAGGACTAGGACTATCACACCCTATGTATTGTACTGTTCTAACTCTGCGAATTGCGCTATTTAAACTGTGCGTCAAGTTTGCTTGAAGATAAATTCAATTATCACATGCACGCTACAGAAATATCAGATGTGCTTATTTTTCCATATTTTACCGGTCCTACTACTTGCCGTCAACTCGCCGTCAACTCATTTTCGTGCCGTCAACTCATTAAATATACATCAAAAATTTGTAAATGGGGCATGGAAGTGTTAAGTCTGGGCTAAACTACATTATTTCCTATGGTTTTCGGTAAAATTTCATTTACAAAAACGATTTTGTGTTGATAAATAAATAGTACCAATCATTGACATCTTGGGCCAAGACTAATCCATATGCAGGAAAAGCGCCCTCAGTTGCCATGTTGTGCAAGCGAGATAATTTTTTCACAGGAAAAAAACTAAATTTTTATTCCGAAATGTAATCTAAAACTTATGAGAATTCTCTTTTAGCTAATACTTTACAGTTCTATGCTTCTTTTGTGGATTTTAAATGTATATTGGAGGAGTTGACGGCGAGTTGACGGCACAAGTGAGTTGACGGCGAGTTGACGGCAAGTAGTAGGACCCCCTATTCTTGCTGGAACTATGTTGGAAATGACAGCAGTTCAACGAATCTCATACTAACATAGGACTAGGACTACCACATTGTACTGTTCTAACTCTGCGAATTGCGCTATTTAAACTGTGCATCAAATTTGCTTGAAGATAAATTCAATTATCACATGCACGCTACAGAAATATCAGATGTGCTTATTTTTCCATATTTTACTCGCGCTGCTGCTTGTGACTTTTGTGTGATAAAAATGTTAAGTATTTACTGTGTTAGCCCGTAGAGAATCTGTGGTCCTTTTATATCGGGTCGCATCCCCTACAGGTGAATCAGCGTTTTTAACCAACAAAAATTGACCGCTTTAGCTTCCTTGGCTAGCCCAGGTTGGACTCCTCCGTTGCATACAACGCGACGGGGTCCAGGGTATAAAGGTCCTCGGGCATTGCAACAAAATTTATAACCATTTTTTATCATATTTTTACCTTTTTGAGGAAGCTGAAACATGACTCACATGTTCCTTGTGTCCTGAACCTTACGCCTGCTCTATTCAGAATTGCCAATTTTATCCTTGGATGACATTATTGTGAAAATAAAATGGAAATTGACGCATTCGTTGCGACAACCTCAACTGACATGGAACCAAGTCCACAAAAGAGGGCGCTGTCTAACCCGTAACACTGAACGCTTTTTCTTCGGGGCGGCAACACAACGGAGTCGCAGCGCCAGTGCACAACTTGGACTTATTTTCGGAAATAATGTCATTCATGGATGTATTTGATAGGTTTTGAACTCAGCAAAAGTGTAATTAAAGGCACCAAGAATAAGTGAATGGAGTTTCAGCTTCTCAAATTAGGTAAAAATATTTTAAAATATTACTCAAAATTTTGTTTGCATTGTAAAGGATCTTTATACCCAGGACGTCAGTGCAGTGGCACTGACTGACGTCCTACCAGGGCTACTTCCTTGGCATGCTTTGGCTGTTGAAATTACTAACCTTTTAAAAAGTTTTGGCAAATAGTCCAATCATCTGAAATACTGTCAAATGAAGTTGAGCAAAATAGCACTTGAACTATGAAGCCCCTTCCAAATAACCAAAATTGCTTATTTGGATCGTTACATTTTTTAAAGGTATCGTACACATTTGGTAATGACTCCAAACAAATATTAGCATAACTTACTTGGTAACAAGCAACGGAGAGCTGTTGATTGTATAAAACATTGTAGGAAACGACTCCCTCTGAAGTAACGTAGTTTTTGAAAAAGAGGTAATTTTTCACTAAAATAATAAAAGACTTCTATTCTAGCTAGAAGTCTTTTATTCCTAACTGAAAGCACACAAATTTGTAAAACAAGGGTGTTTTTTCTTTCGTCATTTTCTTGCAACTTCGATGACCAATTGAGCCCAAATTTTCACAGGCTTGTTATTTTATGCATATGTTGGGATACACGAAGTGGGAACACTGGTCTTTGACAATTACCAAACGTGTACGATGCCTTTAAGGATAACCTGTGACAAAATGTGACAACTGAATTGGAATTTTTTTCACATGTTGGTTAATTTTTGTGTCTCTATTGAAAATTAGAATACTACCTATTAGAATGAATAAATTCAAATTTCCCCAAAAAACAAAGCCTCAAGAAGACATTTCTGCACACAGATCTGTTTACAGTAAATAACAGTAAACAGTTTCAGATTTTCAGCTTGCCACCCATTAATTAGTTAATTTCTCCATGCAAATACTGACAGAGGTGTTGTTCAGTTGTAATTCCATTCAATAAGAGTTTGTTACATTTCTTTAATGAGAACATTTGTGTTCCACTTTAAAAGCTTCAACACTGCATTTCTTATTGCTCATAAATAATTGTTGCAACACACAGGCTTTACCAAGTGTCTGTTCAAGCATAGAGTGACTTTCTTTATTCTCTTCCAGATATAGGGGTGCAGTTTTCAGTCACTTAAGTTTGTTATTTACTATTCAAACAGATCTGTGGGTGTCTTGTGTGTACACAGAGATCTTTAGTTGTTGACTTTTGGAGATGTAATGGGTTTGCTAGTGGGATCACAAAGTCTGGCTGTGTCATACAAAGCACAATGTAAAGCAGATGGAATAATTAACCTTGTTGACAAGAAATGAGGCGTAGTCAAGATTTCAACTGAAAAAAAACTTCTCTTTGAAAAATCTCTCAATTATGACACTCTATTGGGTACAGTTTTTCAAATTATGGCGTACAGTTCTACCTCAATAGGGCACAGTTCTACCTCCATGGGGTACAGTTCTACCTCCATGGGGTACAGTTCTACCTCCATGGGGTACAGTTCTTTCCTCTGGTGGTACAGTTATACCTCAATGGGGTACAGTTCTACCTCCGTGGGGTATAGTTCTACCTCTGTGGGGTATAGTTCTACCTCTGTGGGGTACAGTTCTACCTCAATAGGGCACAGTTCTACCTCCATGGGGTACAGTTCTACCTCCATGGGGTACAGTTCTACCTCCATGGGGTACAGTTCTTTCCTCTGGTGGTACAGTTATACCTCAATGGGGTACAGTTCTACCTCCGTGGGGTATAGTTCTACCTCTGTGGGGTATAGTTCTACCTCTGTGGGGTACAGTTCTACCTCAATAGGGCACAGTTCTACCTCCATGGGGTACAGTTCTACCTCCATGGGGTACAGTTCTACCTCCATGGGGTACAGTTCTTTCCTCTGGTGGTACAGTTATACCTCAATGGGGTACAGTTCTACCTCTGTGCGGTACAGTTCTACCTCAATAGGGCACAGTTCTACCTCCGTGGGGTATAGTTCTACCTCTGTGGGGTACAGTTCTACCTCTGTGGGGTACAGTTCTACCTCTATGGGGTACAGTTCTACCTCCGTGGGGTATAGTTCTACCTCCATGGGTTACAGTTCTACCTCTTGTGGTACAGTTTTACCTCCATGAGGTACATTTCTATCTCCATGGGGTAGTTTCTACTTCTATTATGTGTAGCAGTTGTTAAACTTTGTGGTTTGAAAGGAAAGAATGTTGTGTGTATAAGGGCAAGAGTTGTCCAATGCTACAGGCAACTTTATTTCCTGTTTGGCATTTCTCTTATTCTTGTGTAGTGGCAAACAAACTGGCAGAGGAATTACATGTTTGCAATTCACGTTGTGTATATAACCAAAAGTAACACTTTGCTTTTCCTTATGTCACAACCCAAAATGAAAGTATGACCTTTTCTTTCAAATTTGAAATTTATCTCGAAACATTTTGTGTGAAAAAAAGACGAGAACATTTTTTTTTGGAACATCAAAACAAGAGCAGTTTCCTCGTGTAAATTCTCTCCTTTGTTGTGTTCTGGTTGTCTGGAAAGTGGTATTTGTCAGGACAGAATATGTGCGCATACACTATGCTGCTTGTTTTTCATGAATGTCGTTTTATCAATAGGTTTGGAAACCAGTTGCTGCAAAATCAACAATTATTGTATACCAAGGTGAAAGGTTTCTGCATTTCTCTTTCAGCCAAATGTTTGAGTGCAAAGCTCAGTTTTAAACCAAATAAACCTATTCTATTTACAATTGTAAATTTATCTTGACATTTGTGTATTTAATATGACATTTGTTTGAATACATAACTCATGTTATTTCCTGTAAGTGTTAAAGGGATTGTATACGTTTGGTAATTGGAAGCCAATGGTTTGTTTCAATCCTATAAAGTTGTAGATATATACCATAAAACTAACCTGTGAAAAATTAATTTAAAAAGGTGGTAGCGTTTTTGAGATATTGCTGAAAATCTGGAGCAGTTATGTCCACGCAGGAAGAATAATCTGCAATTGGATTACACAATCTGAGAAACCTTTTTGTCAGTAATGCTTCTCAGATTCAAATTTTTTGGGGAAAAAAAGTGATATCTTTTTCCATTACCGCAGTACTTCTAAGTGAAAAGTTTCTCAAAATGCATTATTCTATCCAAAGCTGCTGCACTTCTTACCAAGTAAGTTTTTATTGCCATTAATTATCAGAGTCATTACCAAACGTATACAGTAATGTATGAATCAATAGGATTTCCTAGTGGATTAATTTTGCCATAAAACATTCAGTAATTATAAATAAGTATTTTTCTTTCTTGTAGGGTTGCTGGAAATGCTGCCTACATCTTTGGAACCTTAGCAGAGAACCAAGATGGTCAGATGCGGGTACTATCAATTATAAACGGGTCACACCCACAAACCATCCTACCTGACTTGACAAACATGCTGGATTATGACGACGATGAATCTGTTATGAATGCAGCGGGAACGCTTGGAACCTTGGTAAATAATTTAGTTCGAAAGAAATTTTGTATTAATAATTTATTCATTTTTATATTGCGCCCATTCCATAACATGTACACAAGCGCATAACAAAAATTAAAAATATTAAAAATTAACAACGGGAAAATAAAAGTGAGGAAATACAACAATCCATAAAAATGAGAGTACAAGAACCATACAGGACTTTCAAATAGAAAAACTGCATAACATTAAGACAGTAAAACCAAAATGTATCAGTAGAGGAACAATAAATGCACATTCAGTGAAAAGCTATTGAAAGATAAGAACCTGAACAAGTTACCATGTACATGCCAATGTCATAAAATGCTTAATTACAATTTATTTATACATTCATTATAACAATGAAATCTATTGCAGGTTTTGCCCTTAAATTAAACAGTGACTGGCCTGCAGGACCAGTTAACTTTCCATTTCACTAGTCCGTCAGCCTTTTCACTGTATCGGGTTATAAACCACAAAAGAAACTGACTGGGTAACATTCATTCAAGCATTTTCAGCTTTTTCACTAGTCCATATTTCATATGACATACGGATGCTTTCCAGCACAGAACTAGCCAGCCGGACTGCAGGTCCTCAGGTGTTTTAACTGGCATTTGGCCAGTGGCACTGTACACGTTTGGTAATTACTCAAAATATATATTGGCATAAAAACTTACTTGGTAACGAGCAACGGAGAGCTGTTGATAGTATAAAACATTGTGAGAAACGACTCCTCTGAAGTAATGTAGTTTTTGAGAAAGAGGTTATTTCTCACTAAAATATTTGAATCTGAAAAAGACTTCAGACCTGAAGCCTTTTTCAGGCATCTGAAAGCACACAAATTTGTGCAACAAGTGTGTTTTTTCTTGCATTATTTTCTTGCAACTTCGATGACCAATTGAGCACAAATTTTCACAGGCTTGTTATTTTATGCATATGTTGGGATACACTAAGTGAGAATACTGGTCTTTGACAATTACCAAACGTGTCCAGTGCCTTTAAGGGAGAACGCTGTATTGAAATTCTGAGTTTTGTGTACAGTCCAATTGATTCTAATCATTGATTTGAATGATTTTGATTATAATTCCATAAAGGCGGAGAGTCCAGGTGGTCGTGATTGGATGATAAAGGAGCAATGTCTGGATATAACAATCAGCAGAATAACAGGTCTATTGAACAGTAATAATATGTGGACAGCCAGTAATGCAGCCCTAGTATTAGCAAGGTAAAAACCTTCACGTTTTACAACTCTAATTCACAAATTAATGTGCAGATAATGTTTGTCACAAAAACATGGTTTTGCTTTGTAAAAACAGTTGGGACGGTTGTGCATTCTACTAGCCAGGCTCCTATAGTGGATGATACCCATCAAGGTTTTAGCCAGGATTTGGTAAAAGGGTTTCCAAATTTGCTGGAAATTTAAAAACTGGGTGTCCAAATTGTTCACTTATAATTCATGTATGTAAATGGAAGATAAAACAGTGTGTCCAAACTTAAAACAGGGTGTCCAAAAGACACCCAGACGCCCCTCTGGCTAACACTATGATACCCATGCCTACATCCTTACGGACTATGAAGGGGGTAACCCTGTTTCAACCACAGGAGTAGGTGGCAACGTGCCCCTGGTGACAGTTGATTTGGGTCGACAGTCCAAATCAGTTAAGTGTAGCCATCACCTTGGAAGTGGACGTCCGGCCTTGTGATGTTAGGCGATATCTCATCCAAAAAATAATATAAATAACAATATTTAAAAAAACATAGGTCTCTTGTGTTGTGTAATGTGCGTAAAAGAACCCAGTTACACTTATCGCTAAGAGAAGAGGTTCGCTCCATTGTTTTCTGGTTTGGTTGGCTGCAGATTGCACCACAGCACCTTGTAAACAATTACATGGTGCTAATGTAAACAAGAGGGTCTTACATTTTAAACATAACTCCAAACACTTTGTACGCGAAATAATGAGCGCTTTGAGACACCCTCGGGTGTGATAAAGCACTTTATATGAACTGTGTATGATTATTTATTAAAAATATGAAAACAGTAAGAAAGTTCAATATTTGTATTTTAGTTGTATGATTAACTAACAGACTAGGCCCATGGGTAGACATACTGCCCAAATCCTTTGATATCCTTCAGATTAAAGTTGTCATAAACCTAAAGTGCCAAAATCCTTCGATATCCTTCAACTTATTGTAAGTATACAAAAAACACTTTAGTTGCCAAACAAAGAAATATGTCTTCACTCCCTAAAAGCCCAAAACCTTATTTTGGCTAAGCTGCATAATACCTAAATCCTTCAAAATCCTCCTATGTAAAAACAGCCCGATAGCCCAAGTCCTGCAAAATCCTACCCTAACAAAAACTCATTTTAGCCCAAACCCTTCGAAATCCTCCTATGTTGCAGATCCCTAATAGCCCAAATCCTTTGAAATCCTGCACTTTGGCAATGAGGATATTGTAGGACTTGGGTTCTTTAGGGTTAAACATCAAGTTGTTTTTACAATAAAGGTGTACCTGGATTTCTGACATAAGAGGGTGTTTTTTGTTTCTGTAGATTATCAATTGCTGAAGAAGGATGTCAACACATGTTAGATCACAGCTTCTCCCATCAGATCCTGACTAAACTTATTGATTCATTAGGAATAGATGAAGCAGGTATGTAGAGCTCTATGTTCATCTAAACAGTCATTGCTTTACCACAACTACAAGAGCTTCTTCCATTTTTTATGGTCCAAGATTATTTTCTTACGCTGCTCCAATTCTTTGGAATAGTCGTCATGTGCATATTCGCCAGGCTAGTTCTTTACACTGTTTTAAGTCTCTGTTAAAAACTCATTTGTTTGAAGCTGCTTATTTGTAATCTGCTTACTTGTAGTGTATCTTTCATTCATTGTATATTTTATTGTTCTCTTTATGCGCTTAGAGGCTGTTGCATTAGGCGCTTTACAAATGTCTTTATTATTACCCGAACGTGTTGGATATTGATATTGATAGCTCATTGTTGTGAATTTGGCTCAACTAAAGGTTTCGACTCTTTCATATTAGTCACACAAGAGCGAGTGGAATACAGAAAAGTATGGCATGCAGACGCGCTATATTTTCTGTATTCCACGAGCCGGCGTGTGATAACGAATTTATCGACAAGCAATCTTGACACGCAGATTAACGCAATAACGCAATGTTGAAACATTTTGCGTATACTTAGCTTAAATTAGTGCGATATGCAGAGTTAGAACGGCGTAATACGCAGGGTGTGATATGGGCCATGTAATATAGGTTTATATCACACCCCCTGTTGCTATGGGTCGACCAATCAGAATCAAGGATTCAGGTTTGCTTGAAGATTATAGCCAAAATCAGGCAGTCCTCGAAAATGTAAAGTGGCTTTAGAAGTAAAAACACCCAAAAACATCAACTTTGATATCATTGTTATGTGATGTCTTGAACATTCTATATGTTAAGAAATACCTACATTATAGGCCCTCATAGGTGTTATTTGAAAGCTCGTACTCCTATCCATTTGCCCAGTTTTGAGTCAGACAGGTAGAAAGTGCCTGGTTTTGTGGCAATGGAACATCACATTTTATCATCTTGAAAATGGATTATTGTTAATTGAACCATCTCGCATTGTCCTATGTATTGTTATAAGTTGCATCCCTCTGTAGCCACTTTAGTTCAGAAAAAGAGTCAATTCTGTTTTAGTTAAAGGCACTGAACACGTTTGGTAATTGTCAAAGACCAGTATTCTCACTTGGTGTATCCCAACATATGCATAAAATAACAAACCTGTGAAAATTTTGGCTCAATTGGTCATCGAAGTTGCAAGAAAATGATGAAAGAAAAAAACACCCGTGTGCACAAATTTGTGTGCTTTCAGATGCCTGAAAAAAGCTTCAGGCCTGAAGTCTTTTTCAGATTCAATTATTTTAGTGAGAAATTACCTCTTTCTCAAAAACTACGTTACTTCAGAGGGAGTCGTTTCCTACAATGTTTTATACTATCAACAGCTCTCCGTTGCTCGTTACCAAGTTTTTATGCTACGTGCACAGTCCTATACCTTTAAATATCGAACCTACTAACACTGTTCTTGTTAATGTTAGTCCATTTGTGTTTCTGTCTGTCCAGCATACCTACCACAAGCATTGGCTTTTCTGGCTATGCCCCCATTTCCAATTATCCTCTTACTGTTCTTTGTTATTGTTATGATGATTCTCTGTTGGAGTGGAAAATAAATGTATTGAAATAAAATAAAAATATAAATAAATAGATTATAATGTTCCTGATTGATGCGTACAGGTAGAGGTATGAATGCAGCGTTTGCGTTGGGCAGGTTATGTGACTTAGAGGCTGGACGAGCAAGAATACTACAACACCCAGACTCTGATAGAATGGTAAGACTGATCAATAAATGAACGGAAAAACCCCCCACATACATTCCACAATGAATCAGAAACACATCTTAGTTCAAAGGCATCGTACACGTTCAGTAATTGGAGCCTATTGTTTGTTTCAAACCTATATAGTTGTAGATATATACCATTAAACTAGCCTGTGAAAATTTCATTTCAAAAGGTGGTAGCGTTTTTTAGATATTTCCTAAAAATCTGGAGCAGTTATGTCCACCCAGGAAGAATAATCTGCATTGGAATACACACAATGAGAAGTGTACGCGTAACGCTTCTCAAATTTAAAAGTTTTGAGGGGATTAAAAGTGATATATTTTTCCATAACCGCAGTACTTCGAAGTGAAAAGTTTCTCAAAATGCTGCATGCATTATACTATCCAAAGCTGCTGTACTTCTTACCAAGTAAGTTTTTGTTGCCATTAATTATCAAACGTGTACGATGCCTTTAAAGGCAGGGTATACTTTTGGTAATTGTCAAAGACCAGTATCCTCACTTGCTGTATCCCAACATATATGCATAAAATAAGAAGCCTGTGAAAATTTGGGCTCAATTGGTCCTCGAAGTTGTAAGAAAATAATGAAAGAAAAATAACACCCTTGTTGCATAGAATTGTGTGCTTACAGCTCCTTCTCTAAAACTACTTTTCTTCAAAGGGTGTCGTTTCTAACAATGTTTTATAATATCAATAGCTCTCGTGCTCTTGACCCAAGTAAGTTTTTTTGGTCATATATTTTCGGTTAATTACCAAAGGTAAACCCTGCCTTTAAATGAGTGTCATGAAACCAAAGTGTTAGTTAGGTTATTGACATTTGAAGCAGATACTGTTGATTGACAAGGCAGATTTGTGTATAACAAACTAAACCCAATTCATGTTGAGTATAACAGGCATGGTATTCTTCCTACTTAAGTCTGTTTTCTGATTTTTCCCATCAGAAAAATCACTGAAACTGTTATTAATAGTAAGGCTTGAAAAGTCTACTAGAGCCTACACCATGTGTACATGAACATGTACATGTAGGTTAGCCCTTGTACTTGATAAAATTGTCCGACTTTTTTCCAAGACCAAATAGCAAGCCTGGTGTAACCATGGTTGTAGAGAAATGAATTTGTTTTTAGGTAGCATTTGATAACTTCAATTTCATATTGTAAACATGTCTCTTGTTGATGACACTTCAAAATTTTGACCTGATTTTTTTCCTCTTGTGTATCTTAGATAAGCAGACTTTGCAATATGCTGTCAAGTAAAGACTTTGGGTGTGGAAAGAATGCTTGCTACGCTATCAGTTGCCTCGCAACCAGTAATCAAGGTCATGACAGGTTGCTAGGTCACAGTAGTTCAGAGGTCACGTTGGAGAGGTTAGGATCGCAGCTGAGTAACGAAGATTCGGAAACAGCATGGTTTGCAGCTATGTAAGTGTTTTAGTTTTTTGTTTTGTCTTCATATATGCCATTTACATTCCTCCTTGAAAACCAATTCATTTTGAATTTGAAAATGATTTTCTTTCCTTTTTTTATTCATCAGGACATTACGAACTTTAGCAAGTAAGAGAAAAGGCTGTTTGAGATTGAGAGATCACCCGCACGTTGTCCCTGCTTTACAGGTTGGTTATTTCCTACATGGTCAAACTGCATTTATACTGAATCTCCTTCCCTGTTTCGTCACATTTTACCTTTTAACTTTTAACCCTTTACTTTTAATTTAACAGATTGTGAAGCATAAGGATCTGCCTCATCAAGATCTTAAGGAGGAAGTGGAATTAACGCTTGAACTCTTAAAGAAGTTAGACAAACCTGGGCCACCATCACTCCAGGTCAAAGGTCATACAGAAGTTCAAGCTGACTGGGATGAGGTCACATTGAAGAGTGGACTAGAGGTCACATATAGATTGTATAATGGTGGGTGATATTTACATTGTTTTTATTTCAAGGGAATAAACAGTATTCCCTAATCAAATGTTACAGGGTAACGTAATTTACAAAGCAAGGAAAGAACAAAGTAATGTTAGTTCAGAGGTCACTTGACTGAGTTGTTAACAATTCTGTCCTAAGTTTACTTTCATCTTTGCAATCCAAAGCAATCTGCAGTACTAATTGCTTATTATCTTGATACTTTTTCCAGATTCCAAGCTTGTCTATGAAGGTAAATCCACCAGCCATCTTGTAGCTGGTCTACGCGCAGATACTCAATACTCCTTTAGTCTTCAACTCAGTACAGAAGGAGATGATAGTCCTATCAGTAATGTTGCCATAGCAACCACTGATGAAGCTCCACCTGACCCACCTGAAGGCTTGAGGATTCTCGCTGTTACGACATCCCAGCTCAAACTAGGCTGGACACCCCCAGGGTTTAATAATGGTGCATTGAAGGGGTATGTTGTTTACAACGGTAAACAACAAGTAGAGACAACAACTGAATTAAGTAGCATTGTCAGTGGTCTGGCACCCGGGACGACCTATGATCTTCATGTAAGTATTACACAGTTCAATCCCATTCATAGTTGCAATCCTTCAATGTGGCTTAACAAGTACTAGACTATGATCTAGGTGAATATTTGGATGAGCTACATGCGGGTTAAAGGGTCTGTATACGTTTGGTAATGACTCTGAAAATTAATGGCAATAAAAACTTACTTGGTAAGAAGTACAGCAGCTTTGGATAGTATAATGCATTTTGAGAAACTGTTCACATCGAAGTACTGCTGTTATATGGAAAAAGATATTACTTTTTATCTTCAAAAATTTGAATCTGAGAAGCGTTACTGCAGTAACGTTTCTCAGATTGTGTATTCCAATTGCAGATTATTCTTTCTGCGTGGACAAACAGCTCCAGATTTTCGGCAATATCTCAAAAACGCGACCCCCTTTTGAAATGAAATTTTCACAGGTTAGTTTTATGGTATATATCTACAACTGTGTAGTATTGAAACAAGCAGTGGGTTCCAATTACCAAACGTATACAATCCCTTTAAAGTTTGAGTACAAAATTTGGAATAACCAACGTGTCGAGTTTGAATATGCCTTAGAAAGGAGGACAAAATTGAGGCTCAGGTGTGCAAAAAAAGAGAGTAAAAGTTAAAAGTTATTGATTTGAATATTGTTCTGAGGGAAGTCAATTTTTTAAATTGAACTAGGTATTTGCATTCAATCATAAAGGACCAAAATTTATTTATTTGAATATTTGAATATTTGAATATTGAATATTTTTCTGAGGGAAGTCAATGATTGCTAAATAATTCTATCCTCTTTTTTTAAATTGATCTAGGTATGTGCATTCAATCATAAAGGACCAAAAGTTATTTATTTGAATATTTGAATATTTGAATATTTGAATATTGAATATTGAATATTGTTCTTAAGGGAAGTCTATGATTGCTAAATAATTCTATCCTCTTTTTTTAAATTGATCTAGGTATGTGCATTCAATCATAAGGGTAAAGGACCAAAAGCAACCATTACAGCAACCACTACTGAACTCGGTAAGTTTATCAAACAAAGTGAAGTCTCTCTCAAAAGTCCACACAAATAGGAAATACAGCAAATAAAAGTTTTATTTTATAATAATTCACATTTTATTAAAGGCAGGGTATACTTTTGGTAATTGTCAAAGACCAGTATCCTCACTTGGTGTATCCCAACATATGCATAAAGTGAAAGTTTGGGCTCAATTGGTCATTGAAGTTGCAAGAAAATAGTGAAAGAAAAACCATCCCTGTTGCATAGAATTGTGTGCTTTCAGATTCCTGAGAAAGGCTTCTTTCTAAGATTGAATTTGTGGGTTACAAATTACCTTGTTATTTTTTTATTAGGGGTTTTATGTGTCCAAGTGGTTTAGAGCATCGAATTCAAGTTTCAATGGTTAAGTCATCGGGGTGCGGGTTCGAATCCCGGTCATGACATTTGTATCCTTGAGCAAGATACTTAACTATAATTGCTTCTCTTCACCCAGGGGTATAAATGGGTACCTGCGAGGGTAGAGGTTGATGTTGTGTTTGAAAAAACCTTCGGAGCGCCACGGCAGCACGGGCTGTATACTCCCCAGGGAGCTGAGAAAGATTAAAGGAATTTTATTGCCCAATGACCAGGGCACTAATGTAAAGCCCATTGATACTTTATTGTATAAAGCGCTATATAAGAACTAGTTATCATTATTATTATTATTATTATTATTATTAATATTTAATTATATTTCTAGGTAAACATGCTCCAGGGAAACCCAGCTTAACCAACAGAGGTAGGAGTGAGATCCACGTTACATGGGCACCTCCTGAGT
Organism: Plazaster borealis; assembly: GCA_021014325.1. Classification (NCBI taxonomy): domain Eukaryota; kingdom Metazoa; phylum Echinodermata; class Asteroidea; order Forcipulatida; family Labidiasteridae; genus Plazaster; species Plazaster borealis. The sequence continues at coordinate 5,633,898 of CM037456.1, read as the reverse complement.
TTCCCCTTGGTAGACTCCATCGATTTGAGTTAACACAAAATGGAAAGGTCATATACTCAGGAATTGATCTCAACTATACTGCTCATCGACTCACACCAAACACTGAATATAAATTCACTGTAAGTTATGTATTTATGTCTAAAAATGTTCTTTCTCGTCTTAAAGGCAGGTTATACTTTTGGTAATTGTCAAATACCAGTATCCTCACTTGCTGTATTCCAGAATATGTATAAAATAACAAGCCTGTGAAAATTTGGGCTCAATCGGTCATCGAAGTTGCAAGAAAATAATCAAAGAAAAAGCCACCCTTGTTGCATAGAATTAGGTGCTTTCAGATGCCTGAAAAAGGCTTCATGCCTGAAACCTTTCTCAGATTCAAATTTTGGGGTGAAAAATGACCTCTTACTCTAAAATTACATTACTTCAAAGGGGTCGTTTAAAAAAAAAATTATAATATCAACAGTTCTCCAGAGCTCTTTTAACTGTAAGTTTTTATGGTCATTAAACTGTGGAGTTATTATCAAAAGTACACCCTGCCTTTAATTTTCAGTGTTTGTAAAGCCTTTTTTTAAATAGGGGCTCGACTAATTGTTAGCATAAGGTCAAATCATAATCTCATTTTAATGCAAGTGAAGGAAACCTCAAAAGAATTTAGTTTTATATATTGCTCCACATTGGCAGAATATGCAATTGATATGTTTATTGACCAATTGATTAGTAAAAGTCAATATTAACCATGTGGACTTGGGTACAAAAAGGTCAACAATAAAGCACTTTAGTGTCATATGGCAACATATTTGCATAGCAGTGTAAACAGATCAAGATTCAAAGAGCAGCATGGTCTAGATAACATCAACTTTATCTTGGCTGTTATAATCAGGTTGGCTCAGTGGTTTCTTTCCCTGCCTTTCACCTCTGTGGACCCCGAGTCGAATCCCACCTCGGACTGGAGCCTTGCATGTGGATTGGGTTTTCAGTTCCTACCTGATTGCGTGGGTTTTCCCCCAGTGGGGTTTTCCTCCCACATCTAAAACTGAGCATTTCTTCTTGATTCCTATTCATCCTGTTATTGGCGCTAATTGTGCTGTTGGATGTGTAATCAAATAAATAAATAAATAAATACAAATAAAATCTTAACTCTTCTTGTGACAATAATATTGTAGAATCACATTAAATCTTAGTGTAAATACAGCGGGAGTGAAAGCAAAATGTACACTGTTGGTAATTGTCAAAAAATTATTGATTTTTGTTTGACCTTTTCAGGTGATTGCTGTGACGAGTGAAGGGAAATGTGAAAGTGATGCAGCCAAGAAGAAGACGCCCAAAGATGAATGTAAGGTTTCTTTGGAAAGGGAATTACATAAAAAAAACATTCTCTTCATTTGGTATAATTAAAGATTCGTTTAAAAGAAACCATCTGAGCATTTTTGAGAGTCACTTGAAGTTTTTTTCTTAACCTATTGACTCGTCCTGTTTTTATGTCTCTCTCTTTTACATTGTGTAAATCATTGTCAAATTGTGATGTACTTTTGTGAAGGTTTTTATGAAACGTTTTCAAATGCTGTACAATAGATAACTTTCATGTGTTTTCACATGATGAATAAATAAATTGAATTGAATTGAATTGAATTGAAGTGTGGACTCAGACGATAGAAACTGAAGATTTCCTGGAGGTTATCGTACACAGATACATCATAAAGGCATCGTACACATTTTGGTAATGACTCTGATAATTAATGGCAATAAAAACTTACTTGGTAAGAAGTACAGCAGCTTTGGATATTATAATGCATTTTGAGAAACTTTTCACTTTGAAGTACTGCGGTTATGGAAAAATATATCACTTTTTATCCCCCAAAACATTTGAATCTGAGAAGCGTTATGTGTAACGCTTCTCTGAGTGTGTATTCCAATGCAGATTATTCTTCCTGCAGGGACATAACCGCTTCAGATTTTCGGCAATATCTTAAAAATGCTACCACCTTTTGAAATTAAATTTTCACAGGTTAAGTTTTATAGGTTTGAAACAAACAATTGGCTCCAATTACCAAACGTGTACGATGCATTTAAGATTCCAGGTAACTGTCATCTTCAACTGTATGTTTTTTATTTATTTATTAGATAATGTGCAATCAACAGCCCCTATCTTCTTCTCTCACCCAACGAGGGCAGCAGATCAAGAATCAGCTGGTATGTAGTAATATTTTAAGTACTGACCAATCGCAATGCAGTTTTGTGTTTAAAAATATTACAGCTTGCCTTTAAAAGTAAACATTTGAGAAAATCCTAAAATCTAAGAAAATGTGAAAATCAAAGGAAATCGGAAAATCTGAGAAAAACTGAAAATCTGAGAAAATCTGAGAAAATCTGAGAAAATCAGTGTAAGGGTAAAAAGAAAGTATACATTCTTTGTCCCCGATGCAAAATTAACATCTATTAAATCTTTGCGGTCCCCACTGCTTAAACATAGGATTCAAACTGCCTCTTTTGGGGTGAACTTTTATCCATAAAAGCCACAGGTTGGCGTAGTGGTATCTTTCCTCGCCTTCCACCTCTGGGACCCCGGTTCGAATCACGCCGACAGGGCACTATGTGGATTGGGTTTTCAGTCCCTACCTGACTACGTGGGTTTTTTCTGGAATATTTCACTGTGGTTGCCCTCCCACATCTAAAACTGAAAGCTTCACAACCAGAATTAATAAATGAAATAAAATAAAAAAGGTTACATAACAATTGGTAAAGTGCTTTATAGAGTGAAGTTTTAAACTATCAGTGAAGTATAAATAAACTTCTTTCACAATGACAACTATTTATTAATCTTTGTGTAGGAAAAACCAAAGAAAAGAGTTCTAATCGGATACAAAGCAAGCACAGCAATAAGCGAATTTCATCGGCAATGGTAAGTCATTATGAAAACACCATATAAGGAAAGGCTGAATTGTCAAATGAAAAATTTACTTGCAAATTTACTCCATGATATAACTCTTTGCATTCTTTGATATGAGATTTATTCTAGGTTTGATACTTGAATAAGAGGTGTAAAATTGATACATATAAGGTTTATATAATTTGTAACTTCTGTTTCCATGGTAACATTAATGCATGCTCTCAGAAGGATCAGCCGTTGAGTAGATCCTACGTATTCTGGGTAAGATATGTTACTTTAAAGGGATTGTATATGTTTGGTAATTGGAACCCACTGTTTGTTTCAATCCTATATAGTTGTAGATAGATACCATAAAACTAACCTGTGAAAATTTCATTTCAAAAGGTGGAAGCGTTTTTGAGATATTGCTGAAAATCTGGAGCGGTTTGTCCACGCAGGAAGAATAATCTGCAATTGGAATACACAATTTGAGAAGCGCTACTGCAGTAACGCTTCTCAGATTCAATGTTTTGGGGGATAAAAAGTGATATCTTTTTCCATAACCGCAGTACTTTAAGGTGAAAATTTGCTCAAAATGCATTATACTATCCAAAGCTGCTGTACTTCTTACCAAGTCTGTTTTTATTGTCATTAATTTTCAGAGTCATTGCCAAATGCATACAGACCCTTCAAAACATCTTGAATTTTATGGTTGTTTTGTTGGTTTGTTGTAAAAACGTTGTCACTTATTTGTAGGGAGGGACTATTTAATTTGAATATTATTGTTGACCTAAAGTAAAGTGTCAGTTCTTAACTTACTTTTGAAATAACTTATGTGATGCGATCAAGCAAAACGAGTCGTTTGTTGACCCAGTAATTTTGTTTTTTTATACAATTGAAAAGAGCATAATACTATTAAAACCCCATGAAGATACCACCTTTGGTTCAAAAGGAGAAACACCTAGAGATGCAAGAGAATTGAACTGAGAAAAGGGGGTTCAAAGTCAAGTTGTTTATTGAAACTACATTGGCACATTTTCTTTAACCCCTTTTTGATGTTATTTATCAGGAAGGAAGTTGCCAACATAAAATAAGATACATTTTGGCATTTAAATTTACAAACAAAATATTTTTGAAAATGTCACCCCTGTTGGCTTGATTCCCCATACTGATAATTCCGACAAACGACTCATTCAGCTAGATCGCATCATTTATTTCCATCAGATTTGTTATTTATTAAGTTGAGTTTTATTAAGCTTTTTGAAGTTTTTAATGTGTGGTCACATTCATCCAAATGTATGTTTTGTATGAGAAGTATTGGTATGCATAACTTAGTTTGTGTTTGAAGCACTTAACATTCATTGTTTTCTAAACTAGTTATTGTTATTAACATTTGTGAAACTGTTGTACAATCATTCTCACATATCATAACTTGTAGTCGATGTTACTTGTAAACATTTTTAATGCCATTACGTTTTGACTCTACTATTTGTATTGACAGCAGAGGCATTTGAAGCATCCAGTATCGCCAACATCTACTGAACCACCAAGTGTACGTTCTTCCTCAAGACCGTCATCAGGTAAATATCTTGAGCTTTCTTTAAATGTTGTACTAAAGTTGCTCAATAAATAAGACCAGTTTGTTGATGTAATTGTGTTTTTGTTTTTTCTATCCATAGCTTTTAGTAATGAGAGTTTTCACTCCAAGAAGCAGACGAGACGAAAAAGATCAGTGAGCCTCCTGGACAAGAAGGTACCAATTCAAGACTAAGATCTGAACCTACATCTCATAAACTTATTCATTCAAGTACACTTGGAGGGTATACCTTTGGTAAATACTCAAACAAAATTATGAACATAAAAACTGACTTGGTAAGAAGCACTGCAGCTGTTGATAATGTATAACATTTTGAGAAATGATTCCCTTAGGAATGTGGTTTTAGAGAAAGGGATTCAAAAAATCTTCTAAGAAACGTTTCTCAGATTGTGTTTTCAAATTACGGATTAGTCTTCCTGTTTGGACATAACCGCTCCAGATTTTCGGCGATATTTCAACAAACGCTACCACCTTTTGAAAAGAAATTTTCACAGTTTAGTTTTATTGGATATATCTACATTTATATAGGATAAAAACAATAAAGCGCTTCAAAAAACCAAAGGTATACTTTGTCTTTAATGTAAACTAATTGTCATTAAATTTCATAGGCAAGTAAAGCTACCTCCACAATGGCACCATTGGCTGAATGGCATGCAGGAAGACATAACAACGGCTCATCGTCTCAATCAGAAGATGACGATGACATGGAGGACGAAGAAGAACGATGGCCAGGAGCAGTAAGCCAAGAAGTCTCTGGAGGTGATTTCTACAGCACTTTTTATGACAAGAAACCATTACAGAAAGAGGCTACAGGTTCCTCAAGTACCTCAAGATTACACCGAGGTCAAATAGAAAGCAAGAGGAAAATATCAGCTGAAAATGAAAGTTCAAGGCAAACTAAAACTGAGAGGTCAAATTCAGATGAGGTTAGATCTCAGAGCAAAGGTCCGAGTAGGTTGACCTTAAAGGAGACTCATCCAATAAGTAATCATTCCAACCAAGGTTTTGAATCCAGAGAAGCATCCCACCAAAAGCAATCAAAGAAATCCTCAAAACATAAACGTTCATCAGGTAATCATAGTGATAGTGAATCGGACCCTGCGACATTCAAACTTGACAGGCTCTTACGTAGTTTGAAAAGCTCCACCAAGTACAATGGTCCATACAATTCAGGACTTGCCCAACGAGCCTTGGGTCCGGGAAAGGACAGCTTACATCGAGCACCGACTAGTGCGACATGGGATCCGAGACAAAGTGCCAGCTTGGCCACAGGGCCCCATCTCCCAACCCAGGACTTGAGATTGGAAGGAGTAACTTCTTCAAGAGAAACAACTCCTAGAGAGATTGCAACCTCGGGAAAGGAATTCACCCTCTTGGCGAACGGCCAGATTGTTTTCCGTGACGCACGATCTGGAAGTGGTTCATCTAAAAAATCCTCATCTTCTGAAGCATTAAGTACCAAAAATGAAAAGAAATCCATCAAAGATAAGAAACGGTCCTCATCCAAACCATCTCAACCAGATGTGTCCTTACAACCTCTTTACCAAGACGATAAGGGTCTTCCACCAGCTGAACAATATGTGCCTGTCTTCCCCTGGGAGGGAGGTGAGGGGTCAAAGGTTAATAATGCTCCATCTGCTAGTTGGATTACCCAAACTAAGTAAGTGTTTGTTAAGAAGTAGCCCATAATCCTGTGTGTAACTGTAAGATGGCTAAAGATAACCTCCTTTTGTTTGAAACTTCCAATTTAAAGGGATGGTATACCTTTGGTAATTACTCCAAAAAATTAATGACAATAACAACTTACTTGGTAAGAAGCACTGCAGCTGTTGATAATGTATAACATTTTAAGAAACAATTCCCTTCAAAGGAATGTGGTTTTAGAGAAAGGGATTCAAAAACATTTCAATCAGAGAAACGTTTCTGTACGAAATGTTTCTCAGATTGTGTATGATTCCAATTACGGATTATTCTTCCTGCATGGACATAACCGCTCCAGATTTTCAGCAATATCTCAAAACTGCTACCACCTTTTGAAATGAAATTTTCACAGGTAAATTTTATTGTATTTGTCTATATTTATAGAGGATTAAAACAATCAAACGGTTCCCAAAACCAAAGGTATACTTTCCTTTAAAGGCATTGGACACGTTTGGTAATTACTCAAAATATTAGCATAAAAACTTACTTGGTAAGGAGCTTGGTAAGGAGCATTGGAGAGCTGTTGATAGTATAAAACATTGTGAGAAATGACTCCCTCTGAAGTAACGTAGTTTTTGAGAAAGAGGTAAATTTGTACAACAAGGGTGTTTTTTCTTTCATCGTTTTATGCAACTTCGATGACCAATTGAGCCCAAATTTTCACAGGCTTGTTATTTTATGCATATGTTGGGATACACTAAGTGAGAATACTGGTCTTTGACTATTTCCAAACGTGTTCAGTGCCTTTAAGTGCGTTTTCTTATGTTTGATGATCACTGTACCTTTTCTTGGTTTTTCCTGCTATGTTGGTTTTTTTCTTGCTCAATTTCCATCTGCAGCTTACAGAGGTGGTAGTTAGTTGCCTCATATTTTCTAGCAAAGCTTTTCCACTGTAAAACATGTGTGTTGCTTGCATCCTGATGGCTCATTGCTAAATCCTCATTCCTAATCCCCAACCCCATCATGTAACCCCATTTCAGGACCTCTCTTGCTGATACGGCAATCCCCTTCCGCAGTGCCCTTGCGGATCATTCCTCCTTCTACCAGCGTGCTAACTCCATCATCAGTAGCCACAGGTATACAAAACAGCTTGCTCTAAATGGTGCTTCAATATTAAAGAGGAAAGGAAATGACCAATTCATTTTTGTGATGTACGCATTTTTCAATAGATAACAGGCATGCAACTTTTCCTCGGATCAGCTGATTTCCTCTTTTTTGAATCTCAGTTTTACCATTCAAAATGGAAAAATACTATACAAATCATTGAAATTTTGTATTTTCCTTTTTTGGGGGTTAAGTTACAGTTGCATGCCTGAGATAAGAGTCCTCATGTCAGTTGGGAAAAAATCTCTAACCTCAAGTTAAAATGGTGTAAATTGCAGTTGCATTCAATACCCTCCCAGTGCAAAATTTGTCAACATCCAAAACATCTGATGACATCATTCTGAGAAAAACGGTCTCTACATTTTTGTACGGGGATTTTTTGGTTCATCACCAACTTTTTCAGAGCGAAATTTGAAACATTACGTCATTGAATTTTAACAACTAATGGATCTTTTACATTCCAAGGAGGAATTTTTCGTCTGTCAAAAGTTCAAACTCAAGGCCGTTTTGATTCATTATTATCGAAAGTCAGGAGTGAACCAAAATATCCCCGTCATTTCCCTTCCTCTTTAAACATGGTTCTCTTGGTTATTTTCATCAATAAGAGAGTGGTGTGTTTTTTGGTGGAAAGGATGAAGTCTAAATCTGAGTGTGTTTTGATAATCTCTATTAACTCTTGTGTGAATCGTGAAAGGTGGATGAATAACAATCGATTATGAATTATTTATATAGTCTATGTAACACTCTGCATGATAATAGATACAATCGGCGACCGGAGTCACGTGACTCATAGTGGGTATACACAATGTAAACAAACCAAGCAGCCACACCCAGTATGCGTTGGGAAAAGCGTGGCTTCTTCTGCACCTACAGCAGAAGCACTCGGAAGCAGCCATGCTTGTCCAGGCACACTGATGCGTTGCTTGCTTGGTTTGTTTACATTGTATACCCACTATGAGTCACGTGACTCCGGTTGCCGATTGTGTCTATTGTTTTGTGTCTTGGTAGAACATATTTGACGTTATTATTAACTTTATCTAGACCATCTCTAAAGAAGAACTTGGCCAAGCTAGCCAGTTACCCAGGAGCCTTCCAATATGATACAGAGTTCCCATCAAGTAAACCAGTCATCGCCAACAGGTACCAGTTTATTCCAACACAGTTCAGGACACAGCCAACAAACCTACCAGGGCAACCAGTGCAGCGAGGAACCACTAGCACTAACTTGTACGACAAAAGTAAGTACATGGAGTTTGGGTTTTTTCTGCATCTTTTCCCCAACTTTTGTGAGCCAGTTTAGGTATAATAGACTTTATGCATTGACATCATCCAGCCGCCATCTCAAAGGTAATTCGTTGATGAAACAATGGGAACGCACAGATTTGTACGTGCGGCGCACGGGATTGGCCAAAGAACAACCTCCTTTTGACCTCATGTGCATAAGGTGAAGTAAACAAATTTTAGCGTTCCGCCCGCTTCCTTTTTGGGGGCCCACATGGATTTTATTTTTTTTATTTTTACAAAGTCAAAATGAGAATTAAAAACCATAAAATGTCAACTAATACATCAGAAAATAAAATACTTTCAAGTCAGAACCAATGGTTGTTCGAAATTTTAAAAAGAATGGCGGCCATATTGAAAATAAAAAATAAAAAGGCCACTCCCGCTTCCTTTTTCCAGGAACCCGGACGCTAAACATGTTTTTTTTTAAAACTCTGCCTAAGGTCTATACAGTATTTTCCCATGCATTAGATATCTTAGGCCATGTCCGAAATGGCAGCTACAGCTACGGCTATGGCTAGATTTTCCGTGTCATCTCGCATTGAAGTATAGTACGTCCTTAGCTAACAGTCGTAGCCATAGCTGTAGCCACCAATTCGGATACGGTCTAACTTCAGTACATGCTGCAACCTCCAATCAATTCCTACTCGGTTATTGTCTCAAGCTTAATATTGACTTATTTTGTTGAAGGTACATATTCCAAGAAACTTGAGACCTTGGCTCAGATGACAATAGACCGTAAGACGGGAGTGTTGTGTCAAGACTGTGATGGAGATGGAGATGGAAGAACAACCCCGAAACAAACAATTGCATTGAAATATTCACATAGGAACGATATGTAAGTAGTCAATTTACCTCACATTCTGGTTACCAGTAACAGGCCTGTGAAATCTCCGCTTTAAAGCGGATATCCACTTTTTCCTTTTTTTGCCGATTTTTCATTTCCGCATTTTTATCTCGTTTTTGTTTTTTGGTTTTTTTCCCCCCTTTTTTTCTTCTTCACTTTTTGGCCTTATATATGCTTGGCAACAATAATGTGAAATAAGCCTAGTTATTGGATCAATGGGGTGCCCCAATTCGACCAGCGTAAATGCGTGGCGCGCGCTCACTTGACGTTCCATGATCATTCTTACATCATGTAGTGTTTCAGCTCTTTTTTTAAGGGTCCACTCACATGCCTGCAGTAAGCAGTAGGACTCAGTACAAACTTCTGCTTTTTGTGTATAAATCACTCACTAACAATGCCCCTGCATGTATTGATGACCTTCTCAAACCATATGATCCTCCCAAGTAAAATCATCTGTTTCATTAATCCAATTAAAACATAATTAAAAAGACTCGTCTTTACAATCAAGTATTTCAGTAAATGGTTTGTTTTTACCTGTGTTTTTATTTTATTTTAATTTGCATTTCTTTATTGTATTCTGGATATCTTGTTAGCTTAGGCTTACGTTTCCGTTTTAATTATTATTTGTACATGTACGTTATTGTTTGTATTAGCGCCATGAGCACTTTTGTGGATTTGTGCGCTTTATAAGTTTTCATTATTATTATTATTATTATTACAGTAATACAGTCGCATAAAAGCTGTACAATTTTGTACACAAAACATCACAATGATAATGATTTGCCTGTAGTGATGATCGACTTTATACTTCCCCTGTATGTTTTCTTAATAATTGTCTCGGAATCAAATATGATCACCTGGAGAGAGAGAGCTGGAGCAAAGTACAAGTTTGGTTTCATACAGTGGCGTTCCAAGAAATTTTCATTGGGGTGGGGGAGGGGAGGGGAGCAGGGGCAAAGTACAATACTGAACAACAGTAACTTCAACAGTAACCAGACATTTTCGGTTGGGGGGGGGGGAAGCAGGGATATTTGACCAGGGTGGGTGTCTAGACAATTGAGTCTTGGCCTTGTGTGATTTTTTTTTTAATTTCATGGGGGGCAAGAGGGAGTCGGGGAATCTGAGCAGGGGGGGCCTCTAGTTACCCCACTTTTTACATGTAATGATATAATGTACAATAACATCTTCAATCAACCCAGGGCCCATTTTCATAGAGCTGCTTGAGCACAGAAAGTAGCTAAGCACAAAACATTTCTGCTTAGCAGAATAGGGTTACCAGCCTAAATCCCATCTCACATACACAATCTGTGAGTGGTATTCCGCTTATTTTTGCTTTGCATAAATCTGTTAAGCAATATTTTCGGCTTAACCAGCTCTATATGAAATTGGGCCCTGCATCTTAAAGGCATCGTACACGTTTGGTAATTACTCAAAATATATATTAGCATAAAAACTGACTTGGTAACGAGCAACAGAGAGCTGTTGATAGTATAAAACATTGTGAAAAACGACTCCCTCTGAAGTAACATAGTTTTTGAGAAAGAGGTAATTTCTCACTAAAATAATAAAAACTTCTTGCAAGAAGTTTTTATTATTCTATCTGAAAGCACACAAATTTGTACAACAAGGGTGTTTTTCTTTCATCATTTTCTTGCAACTTCGATGACCAATTGAGCCCAAATTTTCACAGGCTTGTTATTTTATGCATATGTTGGGATACACCAAGTGAGAACACAGGTCTTTGACAATTTCCAAACGTGTACGATGCCTTTAAGATGTCTTTAAGATGTCTTTAAGATGTCTACATTCCATTGTGATATTTATACCTTTTTCTTTACAGAACTGTATCCGTTGGTCGAGCCAAGACAAGTAACACAGTATCTGCAACAACAGTGCCTGACATTGTTAGCTGAGTAAGCTTGGAATTGTATCTTCAAGGTGGGGACACAGGAATATACATAAAAAATTACAAAACACACCAATCCTTCACATGTAGATCACAATGTTAATTTTATTCCTGATAAATTTTGCTTTATTTTCTTCTGAAGTAGAACTGATAAAATTTTGTATACACATTATGTCCACTGTAATTTTAATTATGCAAGATGTTTTATTTTATAAAACTGTCACAATTTAATTGCTTTCTTTTCATTAGGTTTTAAAGATAAGTTTTATAAAAATTACCTTCCTTAATAACAATCAAGTTATTTTCTAAAGTTTATAGAAAAATTATCAATAATGAACAAATAATGTTTGTATATTTTGGAACTTTCCAAGAAAAATATTTGATTAAATCAGATCTTCTCTAGATATGTAACATTTTGTTTTTGTGCATCTTGTGTCTGTGCTATGGATTGTAAATAGCAAGGTCTGGCATCCTGCCTTATTATCCTCGCTAGTTCAATTTAAAGGCACTGAACACGTTTGGAAATTGTCAAAGACCAGTGTTCTCACTTCGTGTATCCCAACATATGCATAAAATAACAAACCTGTGAAAATTTGGGCTCAATTGGTCACCGAAGTTGCAAGAAAATGATGAAAGAAAAAACACCCTTGTTGTACAAATTTATGTGCTTTCAGATAGGAATAAAAACTTCTTGCAAGAAGTTTTTATTATTTTAGTGAGAAATTACCTCTTTCTCAAAAACTACGTTACTTCAGAGGGAGTCGTTTCCTACAATGTTTTAAACTATCAACAGCTCTCCGTTGCTTGTTACCAAATAACTTTTTATGCTAATATTTGCTTTGAGTCATTACCAAACGTGTACGTTACCTTTAAGGAATAAGAACCATTCTTCCTTGAGCTGATGTTGTCTTGATGATATCATCATAATCTACTAAAGCATCTTGAAGAAGATATTCCTTCCTTATGAAGTATTTTAACCAACCGCTCTCAACATTTGGGTTTGAGAAACTAGAGGCACTCATTTGTTCCTTCTTTCATGGCCTAACCATCAATACTTATGGAATAAGAACCATTCTTCCTTGAGCTGATGTTGTCTTGATGATATCATCATGAGCTATTGAAGCATCTTGAAGAGGATATTCCTTCCCGATGAAGGGTTTCAACCAACCACTCTCAACACCTGCAAGAATAGCTGAAGACGCTTCGTTATAGTCGGCCTGTAATAATAAAATGTCAATCAAATGAATTAGTCATTTTACCTTGCATGAATTATATTACAAAACGAAGCTTTCTGTCAGTGATAGGTTGATGACATTCCTGCTCCTACGTTCATTTTACAAATTATTCCTCAATCGGTTTTCAGAGTCATGAGAAAACAGTGAAAATCCCCATTATATGTTTTCAATTACCAAACGTGTTCAGTGCCTTTACGACTCACCTCATTTAGAGCTCCAACCATGACTCCAATGATGGACGATTCCTTCCCCATGGTGAATCTGGGATTAATCTCAATGCTCCCTCGATTACCAACAACCTGACGAGCAATTAAAAGAAGCAAATTCAATTAAATTTCAGCTTAAGAGACCTTTATCAGGGTGCGGCCATCTTGATTTTCTCCCATTCAACTCAATGTAGCCAGACCAAGGCTGGTTCCTTTTAGTACAATGAATATTAGCATCCATTAATGTAACCTCGTCCCCCATGGTTTACTTTATTTCCAACCATGTTTACAATAGTAAACCCTGGGAGGGAAACTCCTTACTTGGACCCTGATTGGACAACGACTGGTGTACAAAAGTCTAACGTTAACATGTTAAGTTGTACTCATTCAGTATTCACCATGTTCACAGACAGCCAGACTATTCTAATTTGCATACGTATCCAACAAATTTTGGATATGCAAATGATCCAATACCAGGATGAGAGAGCGGTCAACCTCGTACTGCTCGACACACCTTGGGGACGAGGTTGCCATTATTGGATAAAGAGATTATGACCAAGATGATTGCAGCATGATTAAGGTCTAAATTTCACATAACCCTTTCATTTTTTGAAACGAGAAAATTATAAAGAAATTGTTATTTCCATCAGAAATTAAGAGATTAAGAAACAAGTCCAACATGTTGATATATTCTGTCACGTTTATTATTGAAACTTACAGCCACAGTTCCACCATGTGCCAACATTTCCAGATCCTTTTGTAGATTGACATTTGCCAGCATCTCAATCACAACATCAACCCCCCTGCCGCCTGTTGATTCCTGTAAACATCAATAAGAGCTTGTTTATAAATCATTCAAGATATAGTTCAGCTCATAAGTGGTGAACTACGAACTACTGTCCAGTGGCGTAACTAGGGGGGGGGCACCCATTCGAAATCTGGACATTTAGGATTGGAGTTTTAATGTGATAATTTTGATGTTTTTAAAACTATTTTTCCATTTACACGCAGACAATGTATTTGTTTTTACACTAACGCCAGATTATCTTATATAAAAAAAGTAAATTACATAAAAAATGCGCTGAAAAGGGTCTTTTTAACAAAAAAAGCAAACGGAAACTTGGCCAGAAGTGCCCCCAAAAAATTGTGCAGCCCCCTTGTGCCCTCCAAAATGTTACCCTAGTTACTGCGCTGCTACTGTCTTGCACTACTTTTATGAATGGAAGATTAATTTCCATAAAAGAAGTAAGATCCAAGTTTCTTGACGGCCATTGAAGCTATAGCATAGGGGGCAGCAAGCCAACACAGCCTTCCTGCATCTGCTTCCTGCAAGTTGACTTTTGGTGACCCTTTTACTCAAGCTCTGGTGATTCTGATCAGCAGAGTGTGGGTTCAAGTCCCGGTCGTGACACTTGTGTCCTTAAGCAAGACACTTAACCATTGCTGCAACCTTCGGATGGGACGTAAAGCCGTAGGTCCTGTGTAATGCACATAGTGCACTTATCGTAAAGAGAAGGGGTTCGCCCCGATGTTCCTGGTTTGATCGGCAGCATATTACACCACAGCACCTTCTAAACCATTACATGGTGCTATGTAAAGGAATAGGTCCCATACTTTAAAAACGTAGCTCCGCATACCTTGCAGGAAAAAAAAATACTCAGCGCTTTGATACGCCCATCGGAAGTGATAAAGCACTAACCTCGGTATTATTACATAGAATGGCTATCAAACACCGAAACCTGTCAAGCTTCCAGTGTTTGGTTTTATAAATTGAGAGTTTTTAGTACAGATTCTAAAAGTAGGAATTGAAGATAATCTTACCATGATCTTATCCGTATATCCAGCTTGCCTGTGATTAAATACATGATGCGCTCCAACATCTTGTACCAGTTTCATCCCTTGATCTGATCCTGCTGTGCCTAGTACAGTCATTCCATAGGCTCGGCTCATTTGAACAGAGGCTACACCAACCTGTTATAATGAAGTTCAAGTAACTATTGTAGTTCTCTTGCAAACTGTTTGGTAGTTTAAAGGCACTGAACACGTTTGGAAATTGTCAAAGACCAGTGTTCTCACTTGGTGTATCCCAACGTATGCATAAAATAACAAGCCTATGAAAATTTGGGCTCAATTGTTCATCAAAGTTGCAAGAAAATGATGAAAGAAAAAACACCCTTGTTGTACAAGTTTGTGTGCTTTCAGATAGAATAATAAAAACTTCTTGAAAGAAATTTTTATTATTTTAGTGAGAAATTACCTCTTTCTCAAAAACTACATTACTTCAGAGGGAGTCGTTTTTCACAATGTTTTATACTATCAACAGCTCTCCGTTGCTTGTTACCAAGTAAGTTTTTATGCTTATATTTGTTTTGAGTCATTACCAAACGTGTCGATACCTTTAACTTTGAACTGAAACAACTCGGACGACTTCCCCACAAAGCTGCTTAACCCCTTCAGTTTCTTCTTACCTCTGATTGGCTAAGCATGCCAAATTATCCATCTGTACTGTATTGGAAAAGGTTTTCTTTACCAGAACATCAAAGGCAGATTGGAAACTAGTAAAAAGGCAATGATGCCCAAAGTGCTCAGATCAATTGGTTTCTACTGTTTTATTTGCAACGGACTGTGAAGAGGGTAACACAGTTTCAGCCCCAGGAGTAGGTGGCAACGTGCCCCTGGTGACAGTTAAGTGTAGCCCTTGGGATGTTAGGCGATCTCTCATAAAAAATAGAAGAAAAAAAAAGAAAAAGATATTCAACCAACAACAGTTCAAAAGAAAAACATTACCTGTTTCAAATGAATTTACAATGTCAGTTCAACAATCAGTGGTCAGAGTAAACCATCAAAGTTGTAAGTGAAAAGTTAAAACATACCGAGCCACTTGCTCCATGAACTAACACCGTCATGCCAGGTTTAGCACGAGCCCTTTGAATAACAGCCCTGTATGCCGTCCAATAAGGAATACCAAGAGCTGCGCCTTGCTTGAAATCTAGCTTGGCATCCAGACCAAATACACATGAACTCTCTGCCAGTGTGTACTCTGCATAGGAACCTGAAACTGTCCCTTTGGTGAATACTCTGTCACCAGGCTATGAACAAAGAGAAGAAAAATCCAAGCTAATAATGAACCAGATAAATGTATGAGAAAGGTCTGTGTTAAATCAAATCAATCAAATCAATCAATCAATCACTTCATTTCCACATCAATGCACAGGTACATTTTATATACAGATCAATTAAATATATTTAAAGTACAGGACTAGACCCACTGTATGCTTAGAACGTAAACGAATAAAAAGAAGTGTAAATGCACTTCAAATCATACTTCATAGACTGTTCATTTCATAAATATCAATTTTATCAAATTAATCAAACTAATTTGCATAATCAAAACTATCATTGATCAATATTAATTACCTATTCATATTTAAACTAATAAACATGATCAAATTAAACCAAACCATGATCCTGACCTTGACTTTGGTGACCCCTGACCCCACTTCCTCGACAGTACCAGCGCTATCATGCCCAGGGGTCCACGGGAGGGTCGGTAGTTTGGCATATACACCAGAGCGGATGTATGTTTCTACCGGATTCACACCGGCTGCATGTACTTTAATCAACACCTGGAAGACAGTGAAGGGTACAATGAATGCAAGACCACTTCAAAGTTACTACGGTCATGGAGAAGATAAGTGGGTGTCCTGCCTGGAGGGTTGTTTGACAAAAGGGAACATATTTCACCTGTAAAAAAATGAGGATAATGGGCTGGAAAAGCATCTCATTGAAATTCCACCATACCCCCTCCTTTTATTTAAGCACAAAAGTAGCTAAGCACAACAAAATTATGCTTACCAGCATATGGTCACCAGCCAAAATGCCATCTCTCAAATACAATCTGTGACTGGTATCCTGCACTAATTTTTGCTTAGCAGAACCATGGAGGTAGGAATTAAGCATTATTTTCTGCTAAAAAGCAGCTCTATGATGGGCCCTGGTTTATGCTCATTTGTTTATTTCGACATCATTTCTGTTTTATTTTTTGTAAGTTTATCATAATTTATCGAACAAACTGGAAAAGAACAAACTGGTTGTCATAAATTCAAAGTCTTTGTTACTGCATACATCAGAGCATAGAGCTACTTCTTTGTTTATAGATGCACGACCACATTTTGGGGGGCGTGTCCCGTCATACGCACACAAGGATATCGGATGTCATCTGTACACACAGATGACATCCGATATCCTTTCAATCACCTAGGGAGGAGGGGAACTGCAGCGGCAAAAAAAGAAGGGTTGAACGTCATTTAACTTTTTTTAAGTGAGCCCACCTAACCTTATTTGAGCTGTTTATGGCTACATTGTTCTCATCATACGGTTTCCATTTATTATGACTGATGTTAATAAAGAACAGCCTAACTCACACTAGTGTAGTACACAATAATATTAAATACATTCCAAGGTGGGCTAGGACTCGGAGTACTCCAGGAGGAGGGGCTAAAAAAGGAAGGCAGTACCGACCTGATTGGGTGAAGGTCGCGGTATTGGGACGTCTCCCTGTATTTTGAGGACCTCTGGACCGCCAAATTGGTTGACACGAACTGCCTTCATGATGGTTGCTAAAACACTTTTCGCTTTACTGGACATTAATCAGCTGTTCTTTGCCAATATGACCTCGATCGATGACCACATTATATTGTGAACTTGAACTTGAGACTGGACCATTATTTATTGAGATAAAAATAAATGGACTGGACCCGTGTGTGTCGACTGGACCCATTCGACTGATCTAGCGCCCTCCTGTGACCACAGTCAGCATGCTTTTCCCGTAATAATCAAGTGAGTGTTTTCATTCATGAAGCATACTCTGATAATGTAGGGAAATCCTAGAAAATCCCCAGCCCAATTTAATGCGTAATTCAGTGTAAAGCGGTCGGAAGAAAAAAGTAATTGACACCGTCCTCCATGTTCGTCCATGTTCATCAATCAGTCAGGCTGGTTGGGAACCCTACAGGTACCTCAATCTCAGTGAGACCGTCCAAAACAAGTCCGAAGAGACAACCTGCGCTGCTGCAGGTGCTGTGCTGGAGGAGTGCTGCAAAATAACCGCCTGCCTTTTTTTACTTAGTAAGTTAGTGCTTAATTAATTTAGTAATTTAAAAATAATGATATATAATGGTATAAATATTTCGAGAAAAAAAACTTTGACTTAAGAATAATTTTACAGCTGTAGGCCTAAAGTAATTTAGTATTTCATTTCATTTTCATTTCATTTATTAATTCTGGCTGTGAAGCCAAGGACTCTCAGAAAAGCGAACTTAATCACTATACTAGCCAAGAGGCCCATGGAGAGAAGACAAAGAAGGAAAATTCAGTTTTAGATGTGGGAGGAAAACCCCAGACAAATAATCCAGGCAAAAACCCACGCAGTCAGGTAGGGACTGAAAACCCAATCCACGTACGTAGTCCCCCCAGAGACGAAGTAACATTTTCTACTTGCCAAACATCGAGTCTCCTCTCCCTTGACCTAAACTTGGAGACAGGTAACCTTCCACCGTTAAGTTAAACTTGTAATATCGATTCAAAGAAAAAGCTATGGTACCCCGAAAACTGGCGACTGGAGGATACATGACGGACTGAGTCAGATAGTCAAAGTTGTGTTAATCGTAACCCTCCATCAACATGATCAATCGTAAATCTTCGGGAGGATGGAGGTTATAGATTATCGCAACTATGTAAGTGCTTCCTTGAAAGGTTCGAAATGCATGTGTTTAAAATTTATCCAAGATTTAACCAATATACTTAGCCAGTTAGCCCCCATAAATAGTGCCAATATGCTGCGCTGGACTCCCTCCGCTTCTCAAGAAGCAGAGGTTGTGAAATGGAGGGAGTGCCAATACGCTGCTCTGGACTCCCTCCGCTTCTCAAGAAGCAGAGGTTGTGAAATGGAGGGAGTGCCAATATGCTGCTCTGGACGACCTCCGCTTCTCAAGAAGCAGAGGCTGTGAAATGGAGGGAGTGCCAATACGCTGCTCTGGACTCCCTCCACTTCTCAAGAAGCAGAGGTTGTGAAATGGAGGGAGTGCCGATACGCTGCTCTGGACGACCTCCGCTTCTCAAGAAGCAGAGGCTGTGAAATGGAGGGAGTGCCAATACGCTGCTCTGGACGACCTCCGCTTCTCAAGAAGCAGAGGTTGTGAAATGGAGGGAGTGCCGATACGCTGCTCTGGACTCCCTCCACTTCTCAAGAAGCAGAGGTTGTGAAATAGAGGGAGTGCCAATACGCTGCTCTGGACGCCCTCCGCTTCCCAAGAAGCAGAGGCTGTGAAATGGAGGGAGTGCCAATACGCTGCTCTGGACTCCCTCCACTTCTCAAGAAGAGGAGGGAGGCCGCTAGGCAATACTGTGCAATTTTAGGCATTTTCAAAAATTAAGTGCACCATTTTCTTAAAGCTGTCTTTCTCATTTTGTGTTTAGATCATGAAAAGAATTATTTGGCCATTAGTTTCTTGCGTCTCTCTTGGCGTTGGAGGACTTCTTGGTTCATATCATGAGAGTAGAAGGAAAGATGATAACGTAAAGTCACGATGGTCAATATTCACAAATGCAGCTACTGCAAAGAAACAACCGCCAATGCCAGAATCTCAAAGTCGCTCAGGAGAAATCATGAAATTTGGTTTCCCTGGTTACGATGAAGTCCGAACGCATGATAACTATGTCTTGTCTTATGATCAAAGAATGCGTAATCCAAAATGGGTCTTTGAATGTCTCACCAGAGAAGATGTTAAGTATAATGATGCAATCACAAGAACTAATTGCCAGTTTGAAATTGACCAATCAGTGCATCCGTTCTTCCAATCGACCAATGAGGATTATAGAGGGAGTGGTTTTGATAGAGGTCACATGGCTGCAGCAGCCAATCACAGGAGGTCAGATGGAGTCATGCAACAAACATTTCTGTTAAGTAATGTCAGTCCACAGGTAAATATATTTTTTCGTTAGTTTGGGTTTTTTACAAGATAGAAGTTGAAAAAATGTTTAAATTGTTGTTCTCTTTTATTAAATGAAAATATTAAATACTAAGCATTAAAGGCATCATACACGTTTGGTAATTGTCAAAGACAAGTATTCTCACTTGGTGTATCCCAACATATGCATAAAATAACAAGCCTGTGAAAATTTGGGCTCAATTGGTCATTGAAGTTGCAAGAAAATGATGAAAGAAAAAACACCCTTGTTGTACAAATTTGTGTGCTTTCAGATAGGAATAAAAGTCTTCTTGCAAGAAGTCTTTTATTATTTTAGTGAGAAATTACCTCTTTCTCAAAAACTATGTCGCTTCAGAGGGAGTCGTTTCTCACAATGTTTTATACTATCAAAAGCTCTCCGTTGCTCGTTACCAAGTAAGTTTTTATGCTAATATATATTTTGAGTAATTACCAAACGTGTACAGTGCCTTTAATGAATCTTTGAATGTTTTAGTCCATAAACTGAATTCAGACTGAAAATCTAACCTTTTCCTTCAATGTAAGTTTCAGTGTTTACTTTTGTACTTGTGCAAAACAAACTATATTGGTATATATTTTTTTTCACAGATTGGAGAAGGTTTCAACCGTGGTATTTGGAATGAGTTGGAGAAATATGTTCGCATGTTGACAAAGAAGTATGCCAAAGTTTATGTTTGCACCGGACCACTTTATTTACCATAGTAAGTATATTGAAAATGTTAATATACTGACTGACATGGCCTTTAGAAACTCGAAAAATATAATGTGCACAGATATTGGTATCAAACTCCATAATGAGATACTCAATTAAATATCTATTTGGCCACAAAGACAAACATTTCTTGAGTTTGATTGTTATTGATTTGCAATTGAGGAAACAACAAAAATATATAGCACAGCACTGATTCATTTTTTATAACTTTTTGTTAACAGCACAGAACAAAACAACAGAACGTTTGTCAAGTATGAAGTTATTGGGAACTCGGTGGCAGTCCCAACACATTTCTTCAAGGTCGTTGTTGGAGAGACACCTACACAACTCTTCGATTTGAGAGCTTTTGTTATTCCCAACACTGCCATTCCAGAAGGAACACATCTGGAAAAGTTCCTTGTTCCAGTTGATGTTATAGAACGAGCAGCTGGTATTTTTTTGTTTGAACGTTTGCCAAAGAACGTGTTACGAAGTGTTAATGCACCATTATGAAAGAAGAAAACAATTTTCTTTTCTACTTGGTAGGCCTACATGAAGTCAGAAGTGAAGTAAAACAGAGATTTTTAACAAGACATTGTAGATTTAACTTTTCTATAAGATATCGCCTAACATCACAAGGCCGGACGGCCACTTCAAGGTGAGGGCTACACTTAACTGATTTGGGCTATCGACCCAAATCAACTGTCACCAGGGGCACATTGCCACCTACTCCTGGGGCTGAAACAGGGTTACCCCCTTCACAGTCTGTAGAGATGTAGGCATGGGTATCATAATGTTAGCCGGAGGGGTGTCTGGGTGTCTTTTGGATCAGACACCCTGTTTTAAGTTTGGATACCCTGCTGAAACAGGGTTACCCCCTTCACAGTCCATAAGGATGTAGGCATGTGTATCATTCACTAGGAGCCTGGCTGGCAGAGCAGAATGTACTACCTTCCCAACTTTTTACGAAGCAAATATGGTTTAAAGTGCCTTGCTCAAGGGCACAAGTGCCATGACCGGGATTCGAACCCACACTCTGCTGCTGACAACACCAGAGCTTGGGTTCGGTGAACTAGACCGCTGGGCCACGACACGCCACAAAACTCAACTGCAACTCAGTGGATGGCATTAATCTAGAAGGATAAAATTTCCTTGTTATTTGTTAACGCCTTATTTATTTGAACTAAACTTTTACAGACTGATTCTCAACATCAATCGGATAATTCTCGATAAAATTGAAGACAAAGATCACTCAAAGAACAATTGCTAATTATCATCTGCCAAAGATATTTCCATTTATTTGCTGCATTTATTTTTCTTTAATTGATTTTGTACTGAATTTGTGAAATAAATGTTTTCTCAACATTTTAACATCAATAATACTAATAGATGAGTAAGGGTGGTTGTACTACCGGAATTATTTTAACACATTTGGCGCAAAGGCAAGTGTATTGTGTGATACATACATTTATAGGCTGTAAATATGCTTAAGTAATAAATGCATTTAACTGACAGGAAAACACTACTGGTAAGATATACACTTTGACTGTCACCTTGGCACAATTTCATGTCACTGCTTACTACATCAATTTGTACTGACGGTATGTCAACGTCAATGCACAAACAAAATTGATTTGCTATCCTGTCAAATGCGCCTGTAAGTATTTTTTCTGTTACCCGTTAGCAGCACAATTGGCCCCGATTGGTCATTGAGCGATTTAAATAACAACTTTTGATTGGACATTGTGGTACAGCAGCCATACCTTAATGATAACACACTTCTAACGTACACTAATATTTTGCTTGTCATTTTTAAGCTGTCCACTTATTAGTAATAATCATTGCAGAGTTTGCCAAATAAAGTTTGTATCATTAAAAACATTACTTTGTATTACATTTTACTTTCAATTCAGCTTCATTTATACAACAAAAAATACAATAAATTATGTTTGCAATTATTAACATATTTAAGAGTTAATGTATAATTTACAGCGTCAATCCGAAGCTTGGTCTTTCTTGCCAATCATACAACCAAACATTATGATGAATTTGAAAAAACCCAATCAGAGATTGTCTCATTCTACTTAGATACTGAGTACCAGTAGTACATTATTATTATTTCAAGGGTATATTAAAGGGATTGTACACGTTTGGTAATTGGAACCCACTGTTTGTTTCAATCCTATATAGTTGTAGATATATACCATAAAACTAACCTGTGAAAATTTTATTTCAAAAGGTGGTAGCGTTTTTGAGATATTGCCGAAAATCTGGAGCGGTTTGTCCATGCAGGAAGAATAATCTGCAATTGGAATACACAATCTGAGAAGCGTTACTGCAGAAATACTTCTCAGATTCAAATTTTTGGGGATAAAAATTGATATCTTTTTCCATAACCGCAGTACTTCGAAGTGAAAAGTTTCTCAAAATGCATTATATGATCCAAAGCTGCTGTACTTCTTACCAAGTAAGTTTTTCTTGCCATTAATTTTCAGAGTCATTACCAAACGTGTACATACCCTTTAATGTATTTACAGCATAAATCCCAAGCTTGGTCTTTCTTGCCAATCATACAGCCAAACATTATGATGAATTTGAAAAAACCCAATCACAGATTGTCTCATTCTATCATAGATACTAAGTACCGGTAGGACATTATTTAAAGGGTATATTACAGGGAAACTGTCGTCATGATCAAAGCAGGCCTGTGGCTGTACGTGGAATTATGAACTCTCACCCAGTTACTGCACGCATGCGCCCTCCCCCCGTATCATCTCTATGGAGGGCGCAGCGCGCATGCAAAAATTGCGTGAGAGTTCAAAATTCCACGTACAGCCACAGGCCTGCTTTGATCATGATGACAGTGCCCCTTAAACAGAGTCATGTTGGAATGAAAATCCTCTTGGTATTTTCAATATTTTTGCTTTATTTTTCAGTTTATGTCAATAAAATAAATGTGTTGGTAATTTAAAATTGGTACATGCCTCGTCTCATTGATGCTAACCATGTTTTGTTTTATTTAGAATCTGCATATCAAGGCCTTTGATATCAAGCAACCAGATAGCTGGACTCTGGTTATTTTTATAGAGTAGTAATATTGTCAGCAGAAAATAATCTGAACACCATTTTATTTACTTAAGTATATCATATTATTTAATTTTTAACCATACACCAATTAAGCACTGTATACTCATAATAATACTTGGTTCGTATTTTTTGTTATAGCGCTTTATCACACCCAATGGGCGTAACAAAGCACTCAGTTTTTTGTCCTGCAAGGTATGTGGAGCTACGTTTTGAAGTATGAGACCTATTCATTTAAAGCACCATGTAATAGTATACAAGGTGCTGTGGCGCAATATGCTGCCGATCAGACCAGGAACACCAGGGCGAATTCCTTCTCTTTACGATAAGTGCACTGGGTTCTTTTACGTGCATTACACAACACACGGGATCTACAGCTTTACGTCCCATCCGAAGGACGCAACAATGATGGTTAAGTGTCTTGCTTAAGGACGCAAGTGTCGCGACCGGGACTCGAACCCACACTCTGCTGATCAGAAACACCAGAGCTTGAGTCCGGTGTTCTTATCCACTAGGCCACGACACGCCATCATTGCCAAGTGTTAAGTATATCAAATATTAATTGTTCTAGACCTTAACGGTAAGTCAAAGCAAAAGTCAACTTTTAAGTTATGTACAAATATGATAAAAGAAAAAAAATTTACAACCTAAAATAAAGCTAGCAAAATGATTGAAATTAAATGTTCATACATATTTCAAATGTAATGTAGGTATAAAGGAAAAATAAATATTTCAAATTCAAGAATATAATGCCAAGTCTTCATGTCCAAATCATAACAAATACAATCTCCAGTGACTTCACACACAAAGGAACTTCCTATTCAGCATTCTGCATACTCTAGACACAAAAGTATACAATAAATCACCCTAAAGTCAAGTTATTCTGCCATAATAACCCATTGATATTCCCTGCTTTCATCTAGTGTAATATTAGTGCAGTCAAAGTCTGAAATGTACTATTGTAGACTACTCCAGTTTGACAGTTTTATTGTCTACCATGTGAATTATGATCTACGGTTCATTTCACTGTGAAGGCCTTGTCACACAGGGCAAAATTTACAGGCAACTTGGAGGCAACCAACTGAACTGCATGCAAAAGGAACACTTCGGTGGTACAGCAGACATTTTTCTATTAGTATCTTACTATCCCCAAGACAATTATGTGGAAATTAACATGTGAATGTTTTTCTTCTTGGAGAATGCTCTGAAATGATTGCTTGTAAATTGCCCGATGTGACACGGCTCTTAGTCTTGGAAGTTTGAAGAAATAACTAATTTATGGAAATAGCTTTAAATGGATTGTATACGTTTGGTAATTGGAACCCACTGTTTGTTTCAATCCTATATAGTTGTGGATATATACCATAAAACTAACCTTGGAAAATTTCAATTCAAAAGGTGGTAGCGTTTTTGAGATATTGCCTAAAATCTGGAGCGGTTATGTCCATGCAGGAAGAATAATCTGCAATTGTATTACACAATCTGAGAAACGTTTTGGAATACACAATCTGAGAAATGTTACTATCAGTAACGCTTCTCAAATCCAAATTTGTTGGGGTAAAAAGTGATATATTTTTCCAGAACCGCAGTACTTCTCAATGAAAAGTTTCTCAAAATGCATTATACTAACCAAAGCTGCTGTACTTCTTACCAAGTAAGTTTTTAGTGCCATTAATTTTCAGAGTAAAAAATTTCATTGATTTTCAGAGTCATTACCAAACGTGTACAGACCCTTTAAAGGGTATTATTTTATTAGTAAAGTGTCCAATATCTTTGACACTGTTATAATCACTTTGGTTATTTCCACAGTGTGTACTGTCAATACATAGCTACATTGAACATGCCTCTTACAAGAAAACTACTAAAATGAAATATTTGATCGTGTGCACACACAAATACATGAAGGGAGGTAGATATATACTAACAAGAAATAATTCTTTGCAAGTCAACATTCATGACAGCCCCTGGCCCAATTTCATAGAGCTGCTAAGCACAACAATTTGCTTAGCATGAAATTTCTTCCTTGATAAAAACAGGATTACCTACCAAATTTCCATGTGTTGCATATTGCTTGTTACTGGTATTCAGCTGTTGTTTGCTTATCCTGAAAATCACGTGGAAATTTCATGCTAAGCAAATTGTTGTGCTTAGCAGCTCTATAATATTGGGCCCTGGTGTGATGGCAGTACCTGAAGTAAAAGTTGAAGTAATAGCAAAGAATGATGTCCAACCAGGGCTAACTAACACTAACACATTAAACTTACATTTTTTAAGTGTTTACCCCAGGTTTAACCACTATGTCCACGACACTGGACACTAAAATACAAAGCAATCTTGGTAGAGTTTATTTATGTACATTGAGACTTTAAATGGTGCCACCAATCCCTCAGCCATGTTTGTCTTAAAGTTAAACAAAAGTGCTTTAACCAAGATGAGGCTGAAAAGAAAACTACAAATTAATCAACTTCCTTTATTTGTTAAATAATTTGGGGATTTACCCAGTCAGTTTCCCTTGTGGTTTATTATTTGACATTTATTTATTTATCAAAAGTAAAACTTCAATATTTGTTGGCAAAGTAAACACCATGTGCAGAAAAAGTGTACAAACACTCGGGGCCAAAAAACCTCCCCATTACACATTAATAGGGGGGGAGAGATACAAAAAGAGTGAACTCTACCATATTTACACTTCTTTTTGTCTCTTGGAAATATTGCACATGCATTGAATACCCCAATCTACAGCAGGCAGTACCTCGTCTGTATATTAAAGCTAATACGTACACTACTACTGTACAATTTCACTACAGCACTACGGTTACTGAAAATGAAGCTCACACCGTTTAAACTTTCCCAATTCAGATAATACTAGTACCCCTATTGGAACCATCTGTTCCCAATGAGGATATCAGTGGTCACTACAGTCGGCGATGCAACATTTTGCTAAACTATCCCAATCGGGTATACTTTTACCCTGATTGGAACCATCTGTTCCCAATGAGGATATCCGTGGTACTAGAGTCGGAAATGCATCATTTTCCTAAACTATCCCAATTTGGGTATACTCATACCCCGATTGGAACCATCTGTTCCCAATGAGGATATCCGTGGTACTAGAGTCGGCAATGCAACATTTTGCTGAACTCTTCCAATCAGGTATACTTTTACCCTGATTGGAACCATCTCCAATGAGGATATCACTCAGTAGTCCCAGAGTCTACAATGCAACAAAAGCTAAACTATCCCAATCGGGTATACTTATACCCTGATTGGAACCATCTCCAATGAGGATATCACTCAGTAGTCCCAGAGTCTGCAATGCAACAAAAGCTAAACTATCCCAATCGGGTATACTTATACCCTGATTGGAACCATCTGTTACCAATGAGGGTATGAATAATCCTTTACTGAATACTAATAATGGCTTACTTTGACTGCATGGCTTACCCATTGATAACAATATTTATATTAATTAGCAATTTTACCAGCGGTAACCAGCTAACCTAACCTTGGATCAGTGCCCATAGGGTAACCATATAATCAGCACTAGTGATGGATACCAGCTGTAACCAGCTAACTTAACCTTGGATCAGTGCCCATAGCGTAACCATATATTCAGCACTAGTGATGGATACCAGCGGTAACCAGCTAACATAACCTTGGATTGGTGCCCTTAGTGTAACCATATAATCAGCACTAGTGATGGATACCAGCGATAACCAACTAACCCAACCCGAGTTAGAGCGGTGCCCATAGTGTAACCTTAATGATCAGCACTAGTGATGGATACCAGCGGTAACCAGCTAACCTAACCTTGTATCGGTGCCCATAGCGTAACTGTACGATCAGCACTGGAGCTAAGGAATGTTAAATCCGTAGGATGCCATCGACATTGAATGACCTTATCATTATGTTCAGCTGCAATTGCTGTTGGTAATGGCCGAGTTAGATCTCCTGAAAAAGATATCAAAATTGGAATTAAATCAAATATATCAACATCAGTTCATCTTGGGGTCCACTGAAGTCTTCCCAAAAATCAGTTTTAAAGGAAAAAGACATTACACTTTGAACATTGACATGAGGCGTATATTCATTTGACCTGTTGTTGCTGAATGAACCTTGAATGCAGAACATGCATATTCTTCTTGAACTGCACTTTTAAAATAAATTATCAAGGCACATAGACTGTGCAAATCTTGCGCATATCGAAAACGAGAAAAAAACTTGAAGACTATATTTTTCTATGAAATCAAATCTTCTTGAAAATAAAAATACCCATAGCAATTTGTTATAATGTTTTTAAAATATTTTTGTGTAATAGACCGTGCAAGTCTCGCGCGTATTCGAACATTTTTGGGACCACTTTGGTCCCTTGTACGATGCTTTAACGCGTGAAGGAAACAAACTCACGCGCTTTAACGGGTCCCAATGTTCGAATACGCACGAGACTTGCACAGTCTATACAAATAATTTGTTCAAATTAACATTGAAACAAAATTCAAACTTGGGAGGAGGATGCTTATTATTAGAAACCCCATTTGCCAATTGCACCCGAATGTTTTCGTGTTTTTACATAGGTTTAATGACAACATGACCATCAGTTGGGCAAAATTCTTAATTTTTTACAAGTTACCGGAAACGAAGGTCAAGTCTTATTCTCAAGTTTTCTTCGTTATTTTGTTGAATTGATTTTACTTTCATATTGTTAATTCTTAATTTTTTACAAGTAACCGGAAACGGAGGTAAAGTCTTATTCTCAGGTTTTCTTTGTTTTTGTTGTTGAATTAATTTTACTTTCATATTGTTAAACACTTAGTATTACATTCCTAACAACATATCTAATTTTCATAGCCATAAACTATGTTAAACTAAAATAATTGACAAAACAAAATCCCGACCTCGTAAAACTCCATATGGTTGGGACCACAATGGTCCCGGAAGCTCAAATATGCACGAGACTTGCACAGTCTATTGTAAACACATTCTGCTTTGCTTACAATTGTTCCTGTATTCTACAAACTGAGCAATAATGCCAACATTGCTACATGTAGTTCAATGCCTTCAACTTTGACCTCCCGGTTGTTATTTCTGTTGACCTTTGACCTACCTTGTAAGTCGCTGGTGAGCACAGTACCATCATATGATCCAGAGAGAAGATACAGAGCTTTGGGTGAAAACCTTGCAGAGCGCACTTCTCCTTTGTGTTTGAGATATGTCTGGACGATACGCCCTCCATGGATGTCATATAACATACAAGAATTATCTTCATGACCAGAGGCTAGAAGACGACCGGATGGATCGACACAGACAGTAGCTGAAGCTGTGCCTAAAAAAACAATCAATTCACGTTCAGGATTGTGTTTATTTATGTCTTAAGATTTGGAACTTTCTTTCTTTTAGGGTCATGTGCACTTTCTATGCCCAAAGGGCGTTTTCATTTGAAAAAACAGAAAGTTTTTGAAAACATTAAGGCCAAGGGGCGTTAAATAAACGGACACTGTGCATAGGCCGCCATCACTGAGGTCAATTAATGGAAACATGTACATGTGTACAACATGTGCCCTTAACTTTTTCAGTAGGACCAGAGTCCAATTTTATAAAGCTGTTAAGCAGAAAAAACTATTTAGCAAATTTCTTTGCTAAGCAGCAAATTAGTGGGGCACTAGTCACAACAATGTAAACTACTAGGAATTTCGGCTCGTTACCATACCTGTTTCTGCTAAGCAAGCTTTTTCTGTGCTTAGCAAGTTTTTGTGCTTACAGGCTTTATGAAATTGGGCCCAGTTAAATTGTTGTTTCACTAGTCTACTAGCTTTGTTCATGGTTCCTATTAAATATGGCTTTTTAGGGATACTTTTTAAAACTGAACTAGCCAGCCAGACCACTTGGAGATAATTTTGACTGGTCCTCAGGTGTTTTAACTGGCATTTTGGCCAGCGGACAAGTGTTAAGGGAGAACCCTGTAAAACAACTCTAAGCCAATGATAGGTCTTCCTTTGATCTCAGTGAGGGCGCTGCTTCAGCATGTGATGTCATAATGCAAAGGGGTCTACACCAAAGCAACGGAGGACGGGGCCTCTGTAAAATTTATGGCCAGAATAGTGACAAATTGAAATCAGAGCTGCCAACATTTGCATCTTGCAATCAGGGAGATTTTGTACAACAATGACTGGGAGATATTTTGAATTAAATTCAACATAATAGGGACAAAGTTTCCATAATTGGGGAGATTTTCAAATTTGTTCATCAGAACGTGGAATGTTTGGTTTATTTTCAGGGAACTTTCTGTAGAATCAAGGAGAGTTGGCAGCTTTGTGAAATGTTTACACAAAATAATTGTAAATAAGTTGATGTGATTTTCTGAAAAGGGGAAGCATTCTGACCTTTTCCCTCATCAGATCCTGGTGTTCCGATGACCTGAATACAGCGTGGTGTACGCAAATCCCATAAACGAATAGTGTTATCTTGAGAGCCTGATACCACCATATGGGCACCCCAAGCATACAGTGACAGCACATGACCTGGAGAAAAAGAACGAATTGAAACTTATCATTCAATCAAAAACTAAAGATACTTTTCATTTTTTTCATTTCATTTATTAATTCTGGTTGTGAAGCCAAGGACTCTCAGAAAAGCGAACTTAATCACTATACTAGCCAAGAACCCAATTGAAAGAAGAAAAAGAAGGAAAATTCAGTTTTGATGTGGGAGGAAAACCCCAGAGAAATACTCCAGGGAAAACCCACGCAGTCAGGTAGGGACTGAAAACCCAATCCACATAGTGCCCCTGTTGGGATTCGAACCAGGGTCCTAGAGGTTGAAGGCCAGGAAAGATACCACTATACAACAACCGAACCGCCTTTTTGGAAATTTAGAGAGGTTTTGCAGAAAATGGTTCAAAACAAAAGATTTGATTCAAGAAACTAAGACCATAAGATAACAAACAAATTATCAAAAAGCTTTTACAGTTTCTCATGACAAATTAATAGTAGTTATTAAGGTTAACAGCGCTTAATTTTGGGGGAAAATCCACAAGACCGCAGAGCTTGTTGCTAAAAATGTTTACTGGACCAGAATTGTTTTACAAGACAAATATCAAAAATGAAAAAAAGTTGTTGTTTTGTTTTTTTGAACAAGTACTAAGACATGTAAGAGAAGATTTGTCTCATTTGTTTCTATGGGTTAATTACACTTATCCATGTAGAATTGAATGGTATTTTATCAGACGCAAAGTCAACATTTGAACAGAGTTTGTTTTTGTTCAAGATATTACACAGTTATTATTCCATTGTAAAACACAAAACAGCCGGACTTGTCTGTTCATGAGTTTACTGGCCCGACACTAAAGCTACCAGCCTCATCCAGCCGTCCAGTGTAAAATTCGAGCCCTGCTGTAATTCAATGGGATAATGGTTTGAAGTACATTGGAACAGACTATGAATTTTAATTGGAGTAGATTTGCTAGTACAGTATTCCAAGTTCAAAATCTCTTAAGCAGATTTGCTAGTACAGTAATTCCAAGTTCAAACTCTCTAAATGTTTATAAATTCTTACCGGAGTGTCCAGCCATAGCATGAACCATCTGACCTCGGTTACAATCAGTGACATAGATATTACAATCACCAGCGCCACCGCTTACTAACACAGTCCCGTGTGAACTCTCTGGTTGGAATACTAAATCACGTACGGTACCGTCGTGCATCGTTAAATCAATGTCTGGTCCTAAATAACAAAAACGGTCAATATAAAATTTCATTACAAGAAGCATCAAATAGAGAATGAAAGGCAAACAACAAATATTTGTAACATCCATATAACATCCAGATAGTCTCCAGTCCCACAGCCTCTGCATCCGCTTCATGATGTGCTTGCCAGCCAGCTGATCCCAAGGTCTGCCGTCGATTTCACCAAACTCTTCCTAACTTAGGATTAATCCTAGGCAATGCTAAGAGATAGGACTACTCTTAAGTTAGGACAAGTACCCAAGACTAATCCTATCTCTTAGCATTGCCTAGGATTAATCCTAAGTTAGGAAGAGTTTGGTGAAATCGACAGCTGGTCGTATGCGAGTGCCATATGCTGCGTCAAACCGGTACCCATCCTCCTTTATCCCTCGGGCAATAACACATCATAATCTTCACTTCAAACGTTAATTAATAAATTGTATCGTCCAGTCCCCAGGTTTTTTCTTGTCTTATATACTTATCACTTTTTTATTGTACATATCCCTTACTGATTTTAATGTTTTTAATGTTTTAATGTTTTTACTGTATGCGAGCATTTGATTACCCTTTTAGGGATATAATCAAGATAATACCCCTTCCTCCACATATCCCTTGACAGGGCTCAAATTTAGGGGGAAAATCCACAAGACCACATGGCTTGTAGGTTACAATATTTACTGGACCAGCTTTTATTTTACAAGACAAGAATGTAATGAGAGAGAACTTTCCACAGTTTAAAATGTACATTGTTAGCTGTTTTTATTAGAACAAGCACTACGAAAATATCTCATTAACTTTGTCCTATGGTATTAATTATGTTCCAATACTCAACACAATTGAAAGATATTGAAAGATATTTTTACACAGTGAGGTACTTTTAGTCAATTGAAAAACACAAGACCACTGGACTTGTCCGGTCCCGAGTTAACTTGCCCAAGGCTAAAATCACTGGCCTCCCGCCTGTGGTCCAGTGTTAGTTTCGAGCCCTGCCTTGTCCAGCGCCTTCCCAGTCCTCCGCCCCAGCCCTGAAAACATCCTCCACACCAACCCTCACCCCATTCCAGATGACATTGTAAAGATCTCTTCACTCACCATCAGCATTACACTTGTGTGCATCAAACCTGACAAGCTTGATGAGTTTATCGTTAGATCCAGTGGCTATTAGATTCCCGGTGGGGCTCCAACCAACACAGTAAATGGATCCCTTGTGATGCCTGGTTCGTTTGAACAACACAGTAGGCTGCTTTGGTTCTCCCGCTCTGGAAAGGGAACAGCAAGAAGCAAAAGTCTAAGAAGCATGTTTTTAAGTAAATCTTGACAATCTACACGTATAGTGATTAAGTTTAAAGGGAAAGTGTACGTTTGGTAATCACTCTTAAAATTGATGGCAATAAAACCTATTTGGTTTGTTAGCAGTACAGCAGCTTTCGATAGTATAAAGCATTTTGAGAATTATTACACTTCGAAGTAATGTGGTTATGGAAAAAGATATCAGTTTTTAACCTTCCAAAATTTGAATCTGAGAAACGTTACTGTCAGTAATGTTTCTCAGATTTTGTATTCCAATTACGGAGTATTCTTCCTGCGTGGACATAACCGCTCCAGATTTTTCAGCGATATCTCAAAACCTCGACCACCTTTTGAAATGAAATTTTCACAGGTTAGTTTTATTGTATATCTACATTTATATATAGGATTAAAACAATCGAACGATTCCAAAAACCAAAGGTATACTTTCCCTTTAAGCATTTGATCTTTCTCATCATAATGAGATAAATTAGAATAAATTTGAGATTACAAAAAGCATCCTCAACATCCATTTACATAAACCAACCTGACTCGTGACACATCAGGATATGAGCAGACACGAAGAGTCTTAGAGTTGGCCCCGACGGCGTACAATGACCCTGTTGGGTCAAAGGTCACAGCCCGTATGGCTTGAACGTCCTCTAGAGTAGTGACAGCAGCATAACCAGGTCTTTTCTTATCTTGGTGCTGTATAACCAAAATTAATAAATAATTTGTTAATATGAATCTTTTTTCAAAAATTTGTAAAATGCACATTGTAGGCTAAAGGGTTGGGAAAATTTGTTTAAAGTCAACTTTTCACAAACACAACAAATATCAGAAACAATGTTATATATTAATGAAACTAACAGCAGAAATGAACTTAAAAAGGGTTGGATGAAAAACAAGCAAACAAACAGTTCAACTTCATGTAAACTGAACAAACAAGCAATAGCTACATGTATTTCAATCGCAATCTTACAATGTATCAATAATTAGCATGGGGTTAAGGTACATAGTAACTCCCAATAGCATCAAGCCTGTACTGTGATGTTCTCACTATACAAGTATTTTAAAATGATAATTTAGAAACTCCAACAAACCCTGTACATCCAGCCTTGGCTGCCACTCAAATTCTCGCTTGCTAACTTTCTCAGATTGTCGGCAACCGGCAGTCTATTATGCCGTTCTACATTAGAACTGTTCTCATTCTGATGACTAGAAATACTCGGACTGAGAAAAGTTACATTCATTAGATTCCCACCCGGCGCCAAGACTTCACCCAACGAGGTCTCTAGGCGTCGAACGGGGTCAATATTCTCCACGGATTCACAGGGACTAGTGTAGGAGTGTGGGTAAGAGTTTTTAGAAAGAACGGGGGAAGCTTCAGGCTCTGGCGTTGCAGTGGGGTCGAATCGATTAGTCTTGGGGGTGCTGGAATAGACACCAACTTGGTGGATGCGTTTCATGTTACCGGTTGGGTACAAAGGAGTTGTCTGGAGAGGTCATAGGTCACCAATCACCAATCACAAGGACAGAAAGAAACGAAAGTGTTAACAAAACATGCAATCACAAAAGGATCAAAACTGTAGATATAAAAACTCATGCAGTTTAAAGGGTCTGTATACGTTTGTAATGACTCTGAAAATGAATGGCATAAAAACTTACTTGGTAAGAAGTACAGCAGCTTTGGATAGTATAATGCATTTTAAAAAAATTCCACTTCAAAGAACTGCGGTTATGGAAAAAGGTTATCACTTTTTATCCCCCAAACATTGAATCTGAGAAGCGTTACTGCAGTAACATTTCTCAGATAGTGTATTCCAATTGCAGATTATTCTTCCTGCATGGCGTAACCGCTCCAGATTTTCGGCAATATCTCAAAAACACTACCACCTTTTGAAATGAAATTTTCACAGGTTAGTTTTATGGTATATATCTACAACTATATAGGATTGAAACAAACAGTGGGTTCCAATTACCAAACGTATACAATCCCTTTAAAAATAAAGTCACAACCATCTAAAATGAAACTAATCAAATAAGTTACATGTACAAATAAAGGATCACTTACAGTCCTTGTGAATGTACCACTACCTCTATTCTACCTCAAAAAGGAACTTAATATTTCTACAACAAACACATTCCTTGAACATGTAAATACCTATATGGGTTAAAAGACAAGAGTCGTATCAAGGGTTGTTAGGATGATTAAATCTACAAGAAATCCAAGTAAAAAAGTTGTCCACTTCAAATAAACAAACTAAAATTTAAAGGCAGGGTATGCTTTTGGTAATTGTCAAAGACTAGTACCCTCACTTGGTCTATCCCAACATATGCATAAAATAACAAACCTGTGAAAATTCGGGCTCAATTGGTCATCGAAGCTGCAAGAAATTGATGAAAGAAAAAAACACCCTTGTTGCATAGAATTCTGTGCTTTCAGATGCCTGAGAAAAGCTTTATGCCTGAAGCCATTCTCAGGTTCAAATTTTGGGGTGAAAAATTACCTCTTTCTCTCAAGCTACGTAACTTCTAAGGGGGTAATTTCTAACAAAGTTTAATAATATCAACAGCTCTCCAGTGCTCTTTACCAAGTAACTTTTTATGGTCATTAACTTGAGGAGTAATTACCAAAAGTACACCCTGCCTTTAAGCACTGCACACTAAAACATGATTAACACTGTGTTGTTATTAACAATCAAAACAGGAAAACAAGTTGAAAATAATCACATCTAAACGTGGAAGTACCTGATTTGGCTCTGTTTTTGTAAACTCTGGTGACATCTTAGACAGTGATCCCAAACTCTCTGTAGATCCGTGTAGATGAGCGGCGTCTCCCGCTGCACTGTTACCATGGTTACTCGTCAATAGCTGCTGAAGTTGTTGACGATGTTTCTCCTGTCTGTCGAGATCTTGCTGGAACTGAGCTTTAGATGCAACAAACTCAGCGTAGACATCCGTAGTGGAGTTCGATGGGTCTTGCTGAAAAGGTGATAATAAAAACAAATAAAATTCTTATCTTTTTTTAAATTCTGACATTTTCCCAAACCAACAGGGCCCAATTTCATGGCTCTGCTTACCGTACGCAAAGAATCGGCGCTTACGGAAGCAGGGAATTCTGCATATACGTCAAGCGTATTACAGGATTAGCAGGAAATTTTTGCTTGTGCGCGTGCGTTACTAGGCAATCTTCGCTTACACAGCTAGCGCAGAAATTTGGCACAGAGGTTGCACAGTAAGCCGAGAATGGTGATCCTAAGCGCAGAATTCGGGGGTAAGCTGAGCCATGAAATGGGGCCCAGTTTATTAACTTATTTGAATAAATTATTCAGTACATCCATTTATTTGTTGGACACTAACCTCTTTCTGAATATTAAATTTACTTTTGTATCAGAACTAAAAATAATAGCTTCCTTAAGATTTACCAGCAGTGGGGTTTACCTGAACAAACCTCTGGCTTCCCGTCTTCTGTGGACTTTTAGCTCTCAGTAACCCCTGACCTTGAATCCTCTCTACATCTTCAGCTACAGTAGCCAGGGTTGATGTATTCATTGATCCACCTGACACCCCTCCTGACAAATGGACATTCCCCATTGACCTTGACATAATGTTCAACTCTTGATTAGGGCTTTCATCTTTTCTCTTAGCTTGGTTGGAGATAACCGCTTCCAGAGTGGGTGTTAGTGACTGCGATAAGCCACGGGAGGATCCTGCTGACCAGGGGCGATTACGGTACAAGATAGGCGTCGACGGGGATGGGGATGGGTAGCCACGCTGCTTGCTGCTTGGAGTAGGGGTCATAGGGGTCATGATCTGCTCTGACCATGAAGCGCTTGGTTTGGTTATTCTCTCCACTGCCACTTCCAATGACTTCTGCTCGAATGGACAACTGAAAGTTGCTGGTGGAATGCTCTGTAACCATGACAACAAACTCAAATCTGCATCATCCGCATCGGAGCCAGTCAGCATCCCTCTTAGAGTTGCATCCTGGACATCCTTGGCAGTGGCCCTCTGTTGGCAGAAATCCACACAAGATTCAAAGACGAGACCTTTGATAAGAAGCTGAACAAGACGGTCTTTACTTGCTGTATGGTCACTCAACTCCAAGTTCTTATCAGCTGGTAGGAATCGAGCCACCAGTTGATAAACATCTTGGAAACACTGCACACGAGCAGTGCTCGGATTCCAGTTTTTATAAGCGGCATGATCTGTCAGTCTTGGCAAAGTAAGAAGCAAACATAAGTTACTATAATCTTCTTTCGTTGGGCAATGAGGCTCTAATTCATTCAAGCATGCCACGACCTCATCACTTGAAATCTCCATCTGAAGATGCTGAAGATCATCTTTCATACATAACATCTCAAGGAACTTATGTTTCAAGATCTGGAACCGGAAACTTTTGATGTCAAAAGTCTCGATGCTTTCCAGCGGCTGAATAAACTCCAAGACGTCATCCCATTGTCCATCCAGAATAAGATTTCTAAGGAAGAGGGCATCATCAGAATACAGCCCATTAACGACCCCACTTTCTCTTTCAAGAGATCTCATGGACATGTAAAGTTCCCTGGAGCTTAAGAAATCCAACACCAGCTTCAAAACGTCTGGTTCTTTCACGATTACTTTCACTGATGGTGGCATGATTGCAATGAATCTGTCGCAGACAACTTCAACTCTAGAAAAAAACCAACTGTGGATTTTTTGTTTTAACTAAAAGTAGCCACGTATGTTGCTCTGGATTTTTTCATTTGTAGAAAGCATCTGATGAAAAATAGAAAAGGTGATGATTATTTTGTTTAGTGTAACTCAACAATTAGACCCAGTAACTGGGTCGCTGTACTCGTTTTTTCGAAATTTTGTTATCTGCGGTCGTACTAGCGCCCCAGATATTCATTGTATATTCGCACAGCAATCGCGCGCTGCGGCGAGTGCACACAGTATGAATGTCGGTCCAACTGAGAGTTTGACGTCATGGTGGTTTCTTTGAAAATCGTAAATTTGCAGATCAAAACCAAATCGTGAGTACATTTAAAATTAAATGCCTGATGTTGAATCTTAGACATATGAAGAAGCCAGTAGGCGTTTTTAAAGGTGTTTTTTGTTGGGTATTTTTGTCGTTCTGAGGCATTTTTTGTGTCAACTTATATCAATTTGAAGATCGCTGTGCGTATATGCAACGCATATCTGGGGCGCTAGTACGACCGCAGATGTCAAAATTTCGAAAAAACGAGTACAGCGCCCCAAGCTGGGTCTACTCAACATAAAAACATAATTAATTATAAATTGTTAGGGCTTGCCCACAGTCATGACAGTCCTTGAAAATATACAAGATTGTACAAGTGTGCTCAATGCCAATGGATTTAAGACACAGATGTTTTGATGTGTTCTCGTCTCATTCACACAAACTTTCACACAAACAAGAACAACAGATGGCATG
Source organism: Plazaster borealis (assembly GCA_021014325.1). Classification (NCBI taxonomy): domain Eukaryota; kingdom Metazoa; phylum Echinodermata; class Asteroidea; order Forcipulatida; family Labidiasteridae; genus Plazaster; species Plazaster borealis. Next base: position 5,595,928 of record CM037456.1, on the reverse strand, counting down.
AAGCTCTTCAGGAAAAGGCTCAATAAAATAAAGGGCTCAATCTCAGAAAGCACTTCTTTACATAGCGAGCCAGATAACTTCCTTACTTGAACTTGAACAGCCTCCCGATTATGCCAAATATAGCCTATTGTCAATAACGAATGCAAATACAACTTTCAATAATAATATCATTCCACCACCACAAAAATGTGAAAACACTGAAAACAGTGAAATGCTTAAGAAATCAATTTAGCCCCCAAAATATTTGATAAATGCGTTGTAGAATTTACAAATTCTGATAGAATAACAGTTTTATGTTCAAATATAATTCTTACTTCTTTTAAAACACTCCTCAATTTGGTCGAATTTCAGTCAATTTGCCAAAGACAAATTATTCAGTTAGGGCGCCGCCATCATTCACTTCCCGTCATGCTCAAAATTAATGCTTTGACAATTTCTGGGTCAGGGGTCAAATAACAAACTGCTTTTTGACATTATTCTGTCAAGATTAGTCGTTGTTTTAACGTATATAAAGACAAGAGCTAAATTTGATGATGATCTCGTGTTTGGAAGAAAAATTATAAGTTAAAAATGTTTTATTTTATGGATTTTTCTACCAGAATTGGTTGAAGTAGAACGATGACGTCATTGTTTCCGATTAGAATAGGAGAAAAACTCGGGACGATGATGGCCTCATTATAACGAACACAAATTTGGTTACAAAAGCAGTATTTTAATCAGTTTAATTTATGAATAAACATATGAACGCATCCAGATTTTCACAATGTCTTTAGAAGATCCTTTCTTTGTTGTGAAGGAGTAAGTATGAAGGATATTTTAGGAACTTTGGTTTCCGTTTTGTGACCCATATTGGCACGACGCGTAATTTGTGTATTGACCAATTGCAATATTTTTTTAAAGGGCTTGTTCGTTCACGTTGGAGGTTTGACGTGTTCATCAAAACAAAACAGGGCTAAAACTCCGTATCCTTTAATAAAACGAGACATTGCTTCTGGTAACAATGAGTGAAAAAGTGGCAGTAAGATAAATTTCATTTTTAAAATTAAATTATTTTGTATTAATTGTTTTTAAAGATTTATTAATTGTAAATTGAACTTGTTTTAACCATGGAGGTAGGATTAGATTCCTACCTCCATGTTTTAACATTACCATTAGGTTTAGAACAAGCAAGCCCACGCAAGTTTTGAACCTGTCATAAAGTTAATAAATGATTAATTTAATTTGTTCTTCTTCTTTTCTTTTTTCCCCTTTTTTTTTGGGGGGGGGGGTTGGTTTGGGGTTTAGTTTTTGCCCTTTACTCATTCAGTGACTAGCCAGCAGGACCAGTTAGCTTGTCATTTTACTAGTCCGTCAGCTTTTTCACTGGTCACTATTTCAAATTAATTAATTAGGGATGCTTTTCAACAATGAACTAGCCAGCTGACACCAGAATTGGATAGAATTATGACTGGTCCTCGGGTGTTTTAAACTGGCATTTTGCCAACGAACCACTGTTAAGGGAGAACGCTGGTGGTGTTTTAGAATCAATCATGGAGGAAGAACCATGTATGGAATATTCTAAAATAAACGTACAAGCAAGTTATTGCTGTCTAGGTGTAATAGCTTTTACATAGTAAGGTTGAAGGGTATCGTTCACAAATCGTTAATCCTTCCATGAATTTGGCCACTCTTTTCTTGTCAGTTTCAAAGTTTCTCAGTTATAATGTTGTTCCGTTTTACTGTTTAATACAGAGAGGTAGAGAAGGCTGTGAACACATCAGAAGGTCTTTATCAACGATGGTGTGAACTTCTAGATGACACAAACACAGTCGGCAAAGAAGAGTATGACTGGACAACAAATGAACTTCGTAATAGCCTTAGGAGTATTGAGTGGGACCTTGAAGACTTGGAAGAGACGATTGATATCCTTACAAGACAACTAATCAAGGCATCTATAACTAGCTTTTACAAAACCTTATAAATTCTCGGTGGATTTTGATGTAAGGCAAACTATACCATCATACACTAGTTGTACTTAGTCTCCTGACGACGGACAGAGTATGCTGTCCGAAACGTTGAGTCTACCAGTTCTTTTCGGAACCACAATTACTCAAAAGAGAGATTTAATTTCATGGTGTTCAGTTTAGTTCAGTTTATTTCCACTCGATCAGTTTGCTTACACAATAATACACATACGGTACTTTAGATACAATGTAATGATTAAGTGGTGGGAGTCTCCTAAAAGCAAGCTTGTTTGGTGGAAACGCCCAATATTCATGTAACTGGTTTATGGAGGTACTGAGTAAGGAACCTATAAGTATAATGTAGTATCAAATGATTACGTAAACACACAAGGGGGACACAGGACAAACACTAACAGGACCACAAATAGCTAGAGAGGCTCACTGCACGGCGGCTTTCAAATAAATAATTGAGTTAGAGACAAAAAGTAATAATTATTGTAACAAATTGGGTCTACAATTCTACATCTGACAATACTATGGAAACTGAGGAAATTTTCTTATGCTAGTACTTAGTTTGTTGTTATTGTGCACTATCATGACTATATTTGATGTTTTCTTAAAACTGAGCTACTCTGAAACCTGGTAAACTTATGTTGTATCTTCCCTTTAAAGGCATCGTACACGTTTGGAAATTGTCAAAGACCAGTGTTCTCACTTCGTGTATCCCAACATATGCATAAAATAACAAGCCTGTGAAAATTTGGGCTCAATTGGTCATCGAAGTTGCAAGAAAATGACGAAAGAAAAAACACCCTTGTTGTACAAATTTGTGTGCTTTCAGTTAGGAATAAAATACTTCTAGCTAGAAGTCTTTTATTATTTTAGTGAAAAATTACCTCTTTTTCAAAAACTACATTACTTCAGAGGGAGTCGTTTCCTACAATGTTTGATACTATCAACAGCTCTCCGTTGGTCGTTACCAAGTAAGTTTTTAAGCTAATACTTGTTTGGAGTCATTACCAAACGTGTACGATACCTTTAAATCAGTACGTAAGTTAAACAATTCCTTTTCCTTAACTGTCAACTCTCCACGTATTGTGGAAGCAAATCCAAGGAAGTTTAAGCTAGAGGGAAGTGAGTTAGAGGTAAGACGACAATTCATCACTGACACCAAAAGGAAAATGCAAGAAATGAAAGACCACATGGCCAGTCCAAGTACTAGATCAAGAGAAGAGAAGAGGAGTCGACAGGTAATCTTTAAATAAATAATAACAATAATACGCAGTTCTTATGTAGCGCTTGATCACACCTGAGGGCACCTCACAGAGCTCATTATTTTATCTACAAGGTATGCGGAGCTATGTTTGAAATGTAAAACCCATTTATTTACATAGCACCATGTAATGGTTTACAAGGTGCTGTGGCACAATCAGCAGCCAACCATACCAGAAAACACCCAGGCGAACCCCTTCTCTTTACGATAAGTGTACTAGGTTCTTTTACGTGCATTGCACAACAAACGGGACCTACGGCTTTACGTCCCATCTGAAGGATGAAGGAATAATTGTTAAATATCTTGCTTAAGGACACTAGTGTCAAGACCGGGACTGGAACCCACACTCTGCTGATCAGAAACACCAGAGCACCTAACCGCTTGGCCACAACACGCCACATTTCTTTCACTCGCATTAAAATTGATTCAGTAAATTGACTAAGCCTGACTTCAGTTAACTGATAGTCTCTTTACTTGACAAAGGCAAGAGTAACTCAAAGCTCTGGATGGTTTATAGCAAATAAACTCATATACTGGGAACTACTACAGTTGAATAGTGGCGTGTCGTGGCCAAGCGGATAATAGCACCGGACTCAAGCTCTGGTGTTTCTGATCAGCAGAGTGTGGGTTCGAGTCCCGGTCGTGACACTTGTGTCCTTAAGCAAGACACTTAACCATTGTTGCTTCTCTTCACCCAGTAGTACAAATGGGTACCGGCGAGAGCTGGGGAGTAACCTGCGAGAGCTGGGGAGTAACCTGTGATTGACTGGCATCCTGTCCAGGGGGAATAGAAATATTCTCAGTCGTTTTAATGCCAAGGAAACCGGATATTAACACCGGCCTGATGAGCCATCATTGGCCCAGGACAGATTTCACTTTACTTTTACTACAGTTGATTAAACTTATGGGAAAGAACATTTGGTTCTGACAAGAAGAAGAATCCACTGTTTTATTCGATCATTCGGAGTGACTATTAAAAATCCCATTCATTCTTTCAATTTCTTTGTATGTGTCATATCAAGTTTTTAGCATGTAGAGTTTGTGTTACTCTAATATTTTATTTGTGTGTTTTTGTCAACAGGCATTGATGAATAATGGCCCAAGTAAATCTCAAGGAAAGTACAGCAAACTTGACAATGAAATAGAAGAGAATAATCAGAATTATATCGATGAATCACGGCAACAGCAACAGGTAAACAATCAATATTATTAACAGTTTTTGACAATCTGTGGATGTTTGAATGTTTCAAATGCATGTTGGTAATTTTTCAATTCAACATCTTGACATTTGTGTTGTATTGTTGGGAAATTTCAGGCCTGAAAGTTGTATATTTTAAGAACATGAATTTTCAGGAGATGTACCTTTGTCATGAACTGTTTCTGGTTATCGACCCGTTTTCACGTAGCGCTCAGAAACTGTTTCGGTCAGAGTTTTACGTCAGAAACTTGTTTTCGAGCATGGGCATCAAAACACGCCCCAGACAAATTGTTGGTACAAAATCATGAACGAAGTCATAGGGCCTACTTATTTTCAAGTTGCAGAGATACATTTATTCTAGTGTGTGTTGATTTATCATTTGATTGGTTGTTTGTTTCTCATGCAGATGTTAATGGAAGCCCAGGATGATAACATCGTTAGAGTAGCTGACAGTGTCGGTGTTTTAAAACACATGGGACAGACGATAGGAAATGAACTGGATGAACAAGCAGTGTAAGTAAACTTTGAAATAACAAGTTGACCTTTTCAATGAAATTGCCCTTCAGGTTAAAAAACATTGTTTGTTTTCTTATTACCAGTATGTTAGATGACTTCCACACTGAAATGGAGAACACAGAAACCAAACTAGATGCAGTCATGAAGAAGATGGCCAAAGTAACACACATGTCGAGTGGTCAGTATCTCTTTGTCACTTTAAGTTTTTGTCAACTTAATTTAAACCGAGAGCAAGTTCAAAGGACAAAATGTAATGTCAAATTTCAATTTGTTCTACTTTAAATTCTAAAGAGATGACAGCATTCATCAGGAGGTATTTTTCATTTCATCTATTTTCTGAATAACTTAAATTTGTAAATTCTGTTTGGATCTTACTGTAAGCTTGGTTACAAAAAGATTGACATTGCCTTGGCATTTCTTGGTAGGCACGTTTACTACACACGTCATATGAGAAAGTTTACATTTTGCATCATAATTTCAACAATAAATCAATAATTATTCAAATAACAACGGAACAAGTTTTGAGATATGCCCCAGGTCTGGAGTTACACGGAGGCCAAGGCCTCTGTTGCCCCTGGTCTTGGCCTTTGTGCCCCTTCAGAAGTTTTCTATAGACTTTTTACATTTTCTAATGGAAGTGCCCTTTGCAAAATGAAAATGGCCTTGCCCTCTCAAATATGAAATTCCAGGCCTGGTGGCGATTTTGTTTTTCCACAACTTTTTTTAGATTTACCTTTTTGTTAATTTACATTTATATGCAACATCCACATTGGAAAACAAAATCATCAAAATCAGAACAAATTAAGGTTGAAATAGCAAACCTGTTTGGGAAAAAAAAATTGCGGCCTGGTGCCCCCGTTCATCGTATCAAAAGAGTGGTAAAAAGAAAACCTCTTCAATATTTTCTTATTTTTTTCTCTCCTGTATTTGTTGATAGATCGAAGACAGTGGGTTGCCATCTTGGTATTAATTGTCATCATGATCATCGTACTCATCCTATTCTTTCTGCCGATATGAAGAAGACCTTATCCCATAGAACTCTACTGAGTCAAATAAAAACTGTAAGCAGATCCCTGGTGATGATGTCAATGTAATCTTAGTCACCACGACAACACACCATGCAATCTGCTGCTGAGGTTTTGCTCACAAACAATCTCCGTCTTTTTGTTGTCATTCACCACTGCTGATTTTTCGAAACAACCTGGATCGACCAATAGCTTAATCTTGTAAGCTGGGCTTCACCAATAGGAAGAGATCTGACATCGTTGGGCATTTTATACCATTGCCCGTAGGTTTTTGTACCAGGTTTTTTCTACAGTGTCCAAAACAAACAAGCTATAATTCTTGCAAAGCAATGCATACATATTGTTTTTGTATTCACTTATTTTTCTTCTAAACTTTGCTGGTAATATCTCAAATCTGACCACTTACAATATTGATGAAAATTTCACTTAAACACAATCACGGGCAGTGCATGACACGGTTTCTGGCGTTGGTGAAACTAAATAAAGTATGGAACATCATGTAGCAGTAATTAACTTCTCCCTATTTATTTGCCTTTATGAACATCAAGTATGTTTTAGATTAAGTAGGAGATAACTGTAGATGTACCGTCGGAACCACACAGAGCTATCTACGGTCCAAGACTGCATCATTGGTGCTATCAATGTTTGATCCATTAGCTGTTATTGTACCTCAAGCTATTTGTAATTGTTGACAGCAATTCAAGTAAAGAAGCATTTTGGTGACAGTTCCTAAAGCTGTTGTGCTTGCTGGATGTTACTAAATTGCTGCAGACATGACACAACCCTGGCCTTGGGCCTTATAAGTTGATGTCCACTAGGCTTAAAGGGATTGTATACATTTGGCAATTGGAACCCACTGTTTGTTTCAATCCTACAAAGTTGTGAAAATTTCATTTCAAAAGGTGGTAGTGTTTTTGAGAAATTGCCGAAAATCTGGAGCGGTTATGTCCATGCAGGAAGAAAAACCTGCAATTGGAATACACAATCTGAGAAACGTTACTGTCAGTAACGCTTCTCAGATTCAAATTTGTTTGGATAAAAGTGATATTTTTTTCCATAACCGCAGTCCTTCTAAGTGAAAAGTTTCTCAAAGTGCATTATACTATCCAAAGCTGCAGTACTTCTTACCAAGTAAGTTTTTATTGCCATTAATTTTCAGAGTCATTACCAAACGTAAACAGACCCTTCAATGTCACGCCGATGGCTTAGAAACCTACTGGCTGAATACTATTCCACAATGTCCGTTTGAAATGGTCTTCAAATTCTCGCCCTGATAGTCTTATCTCTTGCTACATGTACCACTACCACTATCACTAACTGTTATCGTGACAGTAAGATTGTGTTTATTATTTGGTTTTAACCTTACACTGATGTGTGTAAAGCAATGTATACTCAGTACTTTCACGAGTCCTGTGAAAAAAAATTCACAAGACCCGGGGGGGGGGGGGGGGGAAAGTACCGAGTACCCTATAGACCCCTTGCACAACGCGCTGCGCACTCACACGTGCCTATCCTGTCTGCCATTTTGGGTGTCAAAATTGTATACAAACATGCACAATAGAGAGTTGACACCCAAAATGACGCACATTGTTCGGAGGAGCGTTCCACAATGTGTAAGGGTGCTATAAAAAACAATAGGTCCCCCTTGCATAACGCGAAACGCTACAGGTACGCTGAGGTCACGCGAACGTTTTTATGCACAGAGAACAGCTATCGTCCAATGATCTGCCTCCTTTTTGAGAGAGTGACGTCATATGCAAGGGGTCTATATAGTGCTTTACACACATCGGTGTAAGGGTAAAACCAACCTCGTTCCCAGTGGTGTATGATCTTGCCGCGCCATTTTTTTTTTCCCAGAATGCCTTGCTCAATCTTAACCCCTGGAGGTGTGACTTTGAAATATACAAATATATTGGATATTTTAATTAGTCCTGTGGTTGATCCATTCTGTGTTAGAGAATATGCAGAGTGCGCTGTCAAAAGACGCATCAAGTCATAGAACAATTGGCCCCTCTCATTTTTTCGATCTTGTGATACGTCTAACTGTATGCAGTTTAGGGTGACCATATAAAAACATAATTCATTTGAAATGTATTGCGTCGAATAGGTGCATTTTTACATGCGCGTACTATGCGCCCGACAAGCGCCCTACAAGCGCTCGAACGTTTTTAACAAGCGTGTACGCAGAGTAGTCACTTTTGGTGAGCCAATCAGCATTGATTGTTAGTGTTTCCCTACCATAGGGTTCGTGATGAGAGGTATCGATACGGCACACTGCCCATGGTAGCGAGGCTGGGGTAAAACCAAATAATATTCTTTATCCCCGATGCGAATTTAACATCTGTTATTAGGATTTTGTTTATTGATGTATCAATAACCAATCAGAAGTTGAAAGCTTCTGATAAGTGGAACTTTAAACCAGACCAGCTTCCTCCCTTTGGGTCTCTCAAAAGTCGGCAAAGCACAAAATATCAAATCGTTTGAGAGTTTTGCATCAAGGCAGAATGATGTCTTCTTGAGTTTGACAGGGTAAAATATGTGTTTCTGTAGCTGTTAATTATTAAAGGAGATTCTGTATTTGAAATCTTAATTTCATGTACAGTGATCTTCCTTTAATCTCATTACCGATTCTGTTGGTAAAATAGATGAAGGTATATACACTTGTAATGCATGCATTGTTTTCGCAAATTCAGCTTCATCTGGAGGTGAGCCCTTTACAACAAATGGTCAGTTTTTATTACCTGCTTGCTTTGTCTGATGTGTTGGCATTTTATATCACAACCTTGGCAATATAATGTATGATAAACCATTTATTGAATTATTATTTTTTTGTGAGATCACTTTTGTCAGATGATTAGAATATTTATTTGAAAAGAGTGAAAGCACTTGTTTTTGTATAGTATATGTTTGGTTTATTAGGGTAACACCAAAGAACAACGAAAAAATCTGTCTTGATTTGTGGTGGTTCTGAAACAAATTGATGGTGTAGCAAGTAGCAACTCTTATGTACACTAAAGTGATTGTTAGGGCTTTATTTTGATTTCTGAACCTGTCCAATGGAAAACAAAACAGCTTAAAGGGTGTGCACAACAATGGTAAGGTTGAAGATATAAATTTTCACAGATTTGCACATTACTTACATGGTATTAAGTTGGCCATAGTGGAAAACTCCCCTTGAAATAGTTTTGCTTGAAATGCTATAGTTTTTAGGAAATTAGTAAAACAATTAGTCTTTATCACTGGTGATAAAATCCCATGTTTGAAAATTGTGAAAACATATATTTAAAAAATTTCACTGTTTTCTCATGACTTTGAAGACCGATTTAGCTTAAACTTACACAGGTTTGTTATTTCATGTATCTGTTGGGTTACATCAAGTGTGGATACTGGTCTTTGACAAATACCAATGTTGTACATTTGCTTTAAAGGTTGTGCATAACATTGGTAAGTGTAAGAATATAAATGTTCACAGATTTGCACACAACTTGCATAGTACAAAGATGGTCATGGTGGGAAACTCCCTTTGAAGTATTGTTTTGCTTAAAATGCAATAGTTTTTTAGAATGAGTAAAACAATTAGTTTTGATCTTGCAAGTCCAAAACTCAATGTTTGAAAACAGTGAAAACATGTAAGGTTTTTTTCCACTTTTTCTTGTGACTCCAATGACCGATTGAGCTTTCACAGGTTTGTTATTTCATGTATATGTTGGGTAACATCAAGTGTGGATACTGGTCTTTGACAATCACCAATGTTACACATGTGCTTTGAATTCAGGATTTTGAATTGGGGAGAGTGAGAAATTTTCAATGTTTTTCTTTTCACACCTTGGAGGGAATAGTTTGATAATGCCCAGTTAAAAGACAAGAAATCAAAATAAAAGACTGCAATTGCTGTGCACCATTTCTTCAATACCAAAGTATACAGATAAATTTGATCTTACCGAATCATTTAACTTCTCTGGAAAGCTTTTAGTTTTTACTTCCTGTGGATGCCTGTATATAATGAGAGCCTCATGTATTTTTGTGAAGTGTAAAGTTATTCTTGGTGAATTTTGTAATTTATTATATATTTCAATTTAAGTCCACCGATCCTTTTTTAGTGTAGAATTTAGGGTCACATTTACAGTACAATATACAATCTGAGCTTGTCGCCCCTGGAAGTGTTTTCTTGTAGTGGTAGGAATCACTCATCACAGTCGGTGTGGAGGGAGCAACCCTTGTAAAGTTATTTGGGGGCTGAAGTACTTTTTCCTTGTAAAAAAAAAGTGGCTTTTGTTGCAAGGAACTTATTTGGGGCTACAATCTAGGTTGAGTAAATCAGTACTTCTGATTTTCTCATTCATTAATGAAAATCAAGAAATTTGTTAATTTCTTTGTTGGATTGGGACCACAGAATATTTTTCTATGGTTTACCAAAAGACGGATAAAACTTCAACTGAATGTATTTTCAAGGTTATTTATGAAAAAGGAACTACAAATTCAGCTAGCTAAATAAGCCAGTGTTCTGACAAAAATATTTTAACAGTGAAATAAAATTGTTTATAATGTACTCTTGTGTATATTACATTCACATTGTAAGTTTGTATTTAAGACCATATTGTCCTCCCCATATCCTTTTTCTAATACTTTTTTCTTACTTTTATGTCAGTTTACAAGATAACATTGAACTTATGGCCATAATGGTGGTGTACACCTAGCTTCATAAACAAGGCAATTTGCCAAGGTATCATTGTTCATTACTTTCAAGCAATGTACGTGTGTGTAGAAACAAATTACCAGTCTTTGAACATAATAGATGGGAGGGGGGGTATTCTGAAAATAGCAAAATATAAAGGAAAAATACTTAACGGCCTAGCAGAGTCTTTCTCAGTGTCTTTCTTGTCATTTTAGCCTTCGAGAAAGACTCTGCTAGGGTTGAAATGTCAGGCCATTATCTATTTTTTGCATTTATACCACATATCCTTTTGGTTGGTCAGCAGTTTGCAACAGCTAATTCCATTTTCTCAAAATATAAAGCGCACTATTTGTTTTCAAGTTTGTTACCATTAATTGTCCTAAACCCAAGTAAAGTTTTCAAAAAACAACAATTAAGACACCCCTTCATTTTTAGGAATGATGTCAAGTTTTGTTCGTCCAAATGCTTTTATATTTTAGTGAAGTGTAGATGTCAGTGTATGCAATATTGATAAAGAGAAATTTAATTAAGAAGGGACAAATAAATAATATAAATCAATGCAGGAAATCTCACATGTTTTTCTCTTTTGTGTTTTTTCTGTGTCGTATTTGGATTGGTTTGCAATAAGTATTCAAGTAAACAGACGGCCCTAAGTTGAGAATTAAATACAGAGCATTCGTTTCAAACATCTAGGAAAAATTTTTGAGAAAACAAATTTATTTAAAATAAATGCAAATAAATTTGTGAGAAAGTTTGCAGATTTTTTTTTCTTTTCAGAATGCAATAATTGCATTGCTTTGGAAATAAACTTTTTGTAATGACATTTCTCAGACAAAAGTATACTATTACAATTTGAAAAACATGTTTTCAAGTGAAACATTGTTCAATGGAAAATAAAATCAAAGTGATTTTGTTTCCCTTCAATTTGTTGACCACCGAAAAAGAGTTCATAATCTGCAACTGTTTGGTTTGTATATCTAGTTTGTGTGTGTTGAACGTTTCCCTTCAATCCAAACCTTGACATTTTAATTTCAGTTTACGTCAGAAGTTGTTCTATCCATTTTGTTATTGTTCCTTCCGGACTGGTGACATATTGAAGTTATTTATCTAATGAGACACCCTACTAAGCCAGGAGATCTCTCTGGGGAAGAAGATGTATGGGCGTGGTCTCCTGTCGGTGACTTGAAGAGGGCCCCGCCCTTTTAATGGTGTCACATCCGTACGACGTAAAGGGAATCATTGTACGTGCATGGAGGATTTCCTTCCTCCATGGTGCACCTTTGTCCTTGTATTTCCTTCCTCTATGCTGATACATGCGGAGCAAGTCACCTACCCCTCCCCGAATCAAAGTACAACCTCCCCTCCCTTACCCCCACCCCCCCCTGCACCCTCATCTAATCAATCATTCTTCCTTGATAGTCATGAAGACGTGATTTCCAATGTCAAGATGGTAACCAATCCTCTAATGACCTACAAATACGTTGTACAATGCGCGCGTGTGTACCAGTGACGTCAAGAAAAGAGACAAGATTGAAGAAGAAAGTGTTATGGCTGCCGTCCAAGGAAGATGAGATGTCATCAAATATATCTTTCAAATTCTCACTATTTCTTCAAAGACCTTGCATCTTTAAGCTATAATGTAGCAATTGTAATCTCTAGGTAAGTTTGCAAGTTCATTACTTATTGCTGAGGCATTTTGTCTTGGGTAAATTTAACACATTTTACTCGTGTTTTGATGCATAATTAATGAGAAATTGGTGCAGCAGCGGTCAATTGGGGATTACTGCGCCTATGCAATCTAGGGTAGTTGATACGTGTTGTGGTTTGTTGAATGTGGACATTGTGTCTTGTGAAGATAGATTTTTATTTATTCGTGGTCACGGCCAGACTGTAGAATTTGCTTTATTTCGTCTTTAGGGAGCATGAACGTTGCTCCACAATACCTTGCAGGAAATAATGAACGTTAATAAAAGCGCCTTGAGCGTCACTGAGTGACGGATATGCATGATATCTGCGCTATATAAGAAACCACTATTATTATTATTATTATCATGGAGGTAGAACTATTAATATCAATAATAATACTAGTGGCTTCTTAAATCTTCATAATAATAATAATTTTATGAAGATTTTACCTTTATATGATTTGGACAGAGGGAGAAAGACAATTATTATGAAAGGTGCTTCGAAGAAAAAGAAATACTTTAAACTTTGAAATTAGTATTTATTTTTATATTATTCATAAAAATTACAAGAATCATAATCATAAGAACATGGAGGTAAGGAATTCCGAATTGTGTTGATAAATATAAAACTAGGCATTTATAATTGCATTATTTTGTGTATAAAACTGAATTTTAAATAATTGTTTTTTATTTGAAATGACAACTCATATGGATGGCTTTTGTAATTGAACATGATTTATCACTATCGTATCAGTCAGATGCGTGGAATTCGGCTTTGGTAATTTATATAACAAAATTCAGGGAAGGTTGCTGAAATCAGGGCAAAGAAAATAGTCGTACTCACTTTTAATCTCTTTACTGTAGAAGGGTCATTCCATGTAAAATCAATCAAGAATTCCGCTTGACCTCTCAGATTGTTTTTCAGAGATCGATTGGGACCCATGAGAAAAGGCAAAACAAAATAATTTGTTTTGCTCTAAGACTCTTAGTAATGAGATACACGCTAACAAACTTTTAGCTAATTAGCGATATCTCATAAATTAAAACACCAATATCTCAAGAAGTATAGCACCTAGAGAGCTGATTGTTGTGCCATTTTGAAACTTTATACATTCCCTATAAGGTTGTATTAAAGACCTATCTCCTAAAACAAACCAGAGAAAAGTTATCGCAGATTATAAAGTTCAAAGATGAGTAAAAAATATTTATATTTTTCTAGTTTCCTCTAATTCATGTCATGTAAACAAGCCTCCCTGTAAATTTGGTGATGGACACTCTAACAGTTTCTGAGCATATTGGGCAATAAGGAAAAGGGCAGCAGTTAGATTGATGAGATTAATTGTTTTATTTAAGGTGAGTTTTGTTGAGGTGACATTATGACGATGAATGAGCGACCTCTCCGTCTGTCTGGGGAGCCAACCGAAGTAAAAGGTGAGAAGTTAACATTTTAAAAATGTCTCTGTCTTGAAGTTGTTTTCAGTAAAAGAGCTTTACTTACTTAACAATATGGGTTAGAATAGATTTCACAATTTTGGTTCTCACTTATCAGTGTATCCATGGCATTGCCCCTGTTTATCTTCAAAGTTAATAGTTCAGGAGTATAAAACAGCTAGAAATCTGCGATCTTCACATAAATCCCTTTTGACTCCCCTAGTTATCAAAACCAAGTCGTATGGTTCCCGCTCTTTCCAATATGCAGCAGTTCAGTTATGGAACAGTCTTCCAGAGGTTGTTAAACAGGCTGAAACATTAGAACAATTCAAAACCCGGGTGAAAACATATATATTTACTTTGTACAATTGTTGATTTCCCCTTTTACAGCGCATAGGGACCTCATGGTGATATGCGCTATATAAGAATTGTTTAATTATTATTATTATTATTAGATTCTGATTAGATTTAATAAATCAACCACTTCTGTATAATTTAATCTAATGCCTCAAGTTTGTTTGTGTTCCTATAAAGTGCAAACCTGGAGTTTCATCGTCGAGAGGGCAAGGCAATTTTCATTTTGCAAAAGACACTTCCACTGGAAAATCTTAAAGTCTATGGAAACTTTTGAAGGGGCACCAAGGCCAAGACCAGGGGCAACAGAGGCCATGGCCTCCATGGCCTCTGTGTAATTACAGGCTTGAAAGTGCATATAATTATTTATCAAAAATCAATCAGGCATCCCCACAACTGTTCGCCCCTCTTTAAAAACTCAAAATCCATGTTGAGTTTTCAAATTAATTGTGTATATTTTTGTTACACTCTGTAATAACAATTTTTATTTTTATTTCTCTTATTTGTCGTAGGCGATGATCCAAATATGGGTGTATGTTACTACATCCTATTTGGTTTTTCCTTCTTTGTGTGTTGTATTACTTTCCCAATATCACTCTGCTTTGTCTTTAGGGTAAGTTGTGACCACTCCCCAAAACCATTCCAAGGCTTCAGGGCTCAAATTTTACACTAGACCACAGGCCCGAGGCCAGTAGTTTTGGTGTCAGGCCAGTAAACTTTTGACCGGAAAAGTCCAGTGGCCTTGTGTTTTTTAATAGAATATTAACTCTTTCAGTACCAATGTCGTACATGTACAATCTATTTTATGTACTCAAAAAGTGCCATCAATCGTACATGTACGACCCATAATATACATGTTATCACGAGAGAGCATGATCACTCTATTGTATTATACAATTTCATACTCTAGGCTTTATCCGGGTTCTTGCAAGAGGGGGCATCGTTTTCTGAGCTTTTCTAATGTATTCTATTTTTAGCTACGATCGATACCGCCATGGGTCGATCGATCGTCTGCTTGTTTGTAATTACACTTTGAAACAATGGTCTTGTAAAATAAATTCTGGATTGATAACAAATGTGTGGAATTTTACCCAAAATTAGAGCCTCGCCATTCTAGCTCTCCGTCTTTCTTATAAATTAAGAAGAACTTGAAAGTGATTTGTTAAATTTATCTTGATGGTATGCCACAATGAAAATGATAAGAGCACATTATATGGAACAAATTGCTAGTAAAATTGTTGATATTTACTGAAGATTGGTTTTTAATTTGGGGTTTATTTTTCGATACAATTTTGTTTTTCTACTCACCATCTCAGACAGTACAGGAATATGAGAGAGCGGTGATCTTCCGAGCAGGACGTCTTCTCCCTGGTGGAGCTAAAGGGCCAGGGTTGTTCTTTATCCTTCCATGTATTGATGAATTCAGAGTGATTGATTTAAGGACACTATCCTTTGATGTTCCACCACAGGAGGTAATGTTCTTGCACATTTTTTTACATTTTTTAAAAATAGATATTGCCTTACTCACAAGGCCGGCTGGCCACTTCAAGGTGAGGGCTACACTTATCTGATTTGGGCTGTCGACCCAAATCAACTGTCACTAGGGGGACGTTGCCACCTACTCCTAGGGCTGAAACAGGGTTTACCCCTTCACAGTCCGTAAGGATGTAGGCATGGGTATCATCAACTAGGAGCCTGGCTGGTAGAGCAGAAAGCACTATACCTTCCCAACTTTTTACGAAGCAATTATGGTTAAGTGCCTTGCTCAAGGGCACAAGTGCCATGACCGGGATTCGAACCCACACTCTGCTGCTGACAACACCAAAGCTTGGGTTCGGTGAACTAGACCGCTCGGTAACGACACGCCACAAATTGTTACTCTGGACCGCAGGCCCGAGGCCAGTGTTTTAGCTTTGCGCCAGTAAACTCGGGACTGGACAAGTCCGACTGTCTTGTGTTTTTCAATTGAATAATAATTACCTCTCTGTGTAATTATCTTAACTTAACAAAAAATGATGGTCCCCTGTCTTAATCCTTCAAAGAAAAAGATAGGCTTTGAATCTTACCAATTCATTGGTTTCAATGGGCGTGTTTTTGGTGCATGCAAACTTGTGCTCGCATTGAAATGGTCCTTCAAGAAAGTTGGTGCTCGATATGTGGCATGGTGAACCCCCCCCCCATTACTTTGAGTCTGGTAAATATTTTTCAATTCTGAGGAGTATCAAAGTACACTTTCCTTTGATAAATCCTCACTTAGTGTTTGTTCAAATAGAACAGTTTATATGTTAAACTTAGTAGAAAGTTCTTTCTCGTTTAGATTCTGGTCTTGTAAGATCAATTCTGGGTCAGCAAAAATGTTCAGCTACAAGCCCTGCGGTCTTGTTGCATTTTACCAAAAATTCAAGCCCTTTTGCATCTAATTTAACCTACATTCTTCCATAGATGGTTTTATTTAAGTTTAGGGGTCTTGTACTCAAACCACATATTCTCTTCTTCTAGTCTGCCCCCCAAAAAGTCTTTGGTATATCTGTTGTTTTAAAGTGTCGCAACATTTATAGGAGCCTCTTATTTGCAGCTATTTTTTGTAAAAGCTTCACTTAAAGGGAAGGTATATTCTTTTGGTAATCACTCTTAAAATTAATGGCAATAAAAACTTACTTGATAAGAAGCACAGCAGCTTTTGATAGTATAAAGCATTTTGAGAATCATTTCACTTCAAAGTAATGTGGTTTTATGGAAAAAGATGTCAGTTTTTATCCCCCAAAATTTGAATCTGAGAAACGTTAATGTCAGATACGTTTCTCAGATTGTGTATTCCAAGTGCGGATTGTTCTTCCTGCGTGGACATAACCGCTCCGGATTTTCGTTGATATCTCAGAAACACTACTACCTTTTGAAATGAAATATTCACAGGTTAGTTTTATTGTATATATCTACATTTACAGTATATAGGGTTAAAACAATCGAACGGTTCCAAAAACCAAAGGCATACGTTCCCTTTAACCAACATTCTATTAGATATTTTGCCAAAGTCTGTAAAACTCTACTCTGAAATAATCATTACTTTCCTATTCATGACGATATAGATCTTATCCAAGGACAGTGTGACAGTCACTGTAGATGCTGTGGTGTACTTCCGCGTTCAGAACCCTACTATGTCTGTCGTCAATGTAGAGAACTTCAAACGTTCAACGGAGCTCTTGGCAGCAACAACTCTGCGGAACGTCTTGGGTACTAAGACTTTGGCGGAGGTACTGAGCTCTCGTGAGTCCATCAGTAGTCATATGCAATCAGTGTTAGATGAAGCGACTGATCCATGGGGTGTCAAAGTGGAGAGAGTTGAAATGTAAGTATGACGTCTTTTGAAAGGGTGTACTTTTGGTAATTACTCCACAACTTAATGACCATAAAAACTCGCTTGGTATAAAGAGCACTTGAAAGCTGTTCATATTATAAAACATTGTTAGAAACGACCCCCTTTGAAGTAGTGTAGTTTTAGAGAAAAAACAAATTTTTTACCCAAAAATTGAAACCTGAGAAAGGCTTCAGGTCTAGGGCATCTGAAAGCGCACAATTCTATATGCAGCAAGGGTGTTTTTTCAATCATTATTTTCTTGCAACTTCGATGACCAATTGAGCCCAAATTTTCACAGGTTTGTTATTTTATGCATATTTCGGGATACACCAAGTGCGGATACTGGTCTTTGACAATTACCAAAAGTATACCCTGCCTTTAATACTTCTTTAAAGCAGACATCTTGACTGCATCTTGGAAATTGATTCGTCTTCGATGGACATTCTTGTGAACCTGTAATGTAAAAGGTATTATCGCAAATTGTATAATCCTTATTTTATCAAAGATGGAAGCATTTTCAGTAGAAATTTATCAGAATAAACAGTACATGTACAAAAGTCGCATTCTAACTTATCATTCACAATGTTATACACTATTATTATTATTATTGGTTTATTGAAATCATTTAAAAATGCATTTTCCTTGGGGGGGGGGTCAAGGCCGAATTAGGGAAAACAATTTAACAAAGAATAACAATTAAGACTAAGAGGTAATATCAAAATTTAATGTTAAAGATAAAAATTAGAAATTAAAAATTAAAGTATTTAAAAACTGAAAATATAATTAAAATTAAAAACTGGAGCTAGGAAAAAATTAAACAAAAAACATCAAAATCTAAATCAGGACAAAAAAATTGACTAAGCACTAAAAGTAAATTGGAGAGCACTAGAGAGATGTTTACAAAAAACGCTTATAATGAAAGCCAGCAAACAGTTTCAAAATCAAATTCAGAAGAGCGGAGAAACGATATATGTTAAAGGAACATTACAGAACTGGTAATTAAAATTTTCTTTAAGATAACAGATTTACATAAAACTTACATGATCTAATGATGATGATAGTAGAAAACATCCCTAGAAATATTTCTGTCTGAAATGCCATATTTGATGAGAAATAAATAAAACTAATTTCCGATTGGAGTTTATCGCTCATGAGCGTTTTATTCATGCATTGTATAACACATGCAAATGTGTAATCGGTTTTTCACTATTTTCTCGTGACCCAGATGGCCGATCGATCTCAAACTTCTACAGGTTTGTCAGTTTATGTATATGGTAATAATAATAATAATAATAAATGCTTCTTATATAGCGCACATATCCGTCACTCAGTGATGCTCAAGGCGCTTTAACGTTTATTGTTTTCCTGGAAGGTATTGTGGAGCTTGAAGTATGAGACCAAGTCCTTTACATAGCACCTGTAATGGTTTACAAGGTGCTGTGGCGCAATATGCTGCCAAACAAACCAGGAACACCGGGGCGAACCCCTTCTCTTTTCGATAAGTGCACTGGGTTCTTTTACGTGCATTACACAACACACGGGACCTACGACTTAACGTCCCATCCGAAGGACGAAGCATGTGGTTAAGTGTCCTGCTTAAGGACACAAGTGTCACGACTGGGATTCGAACCCACACTCTGCTGATCAGAAACACCAGAGCTTGAGTTCGATGTTCTTATCCGCTCGGCCACGACACGCCATGGTGGATTATTTAAAGTGCTTACACTGTTTTGTGAGCAAAAACCAATTCTGTAATGTTCCTTTAAAAAGGACTGTGTAATAATAATAGAGAACCATAGAAGACATTGTAAAAAAAAGTAAAAATGATTTGTATATTTCAGTAAGGATGTAAGGTTGCCCCTTCAACTGCAGAGGGCTATGGCAGCAGAAGCTGAAGCATCAAGAGAAGCACGCGCTAAGGTCAGTCTCTTTTTTTTACTTCATTTATTATTATTTATTATTTGTTTATTTCTTATTTCAACTGGTTGGGCCCATTCAGTGGTAACCACTGGTCTCCCATGGGTCCCAGCATGTACAGAGATACAATACAATTTAAACAGTAAAAAAGAACAGAAACTTATTACATTGTTATTTAAAAAATGCTTGGTAAAAATATAACCATCAAATCTAGGAAACAATAATCTGGTTATTTAAAAGTTTAAAATGGTTGATGCTGCCAGCAGGCAGACTTTTAAGAGTTGAAGGAAGGGCATTCCATGCCTGGCTCCTTCTAAATTTGAAAGTTTTTCTACCTGCCTCTGTCCTGGGAAATGGAAGGATAACGTTCCCAGCTGAGTTGGCTCTGGTGTGGTGATTTCAGTTATTAATTCTGTTAAGAAGCCAAGGACTCTCAGAAAGTGAACTTGATCACTATACTAGCCAAGAACCCCATGGAGAGAAGACAAAGAAGGAAGTTTTAGATGTGGAAGAAATATATTCCAGAGAAATTCCACACAGTCCCAGGTAGGGACTGATACCCCAATCCACATAGTGAGAGGCGAGGAAAGATACTAAGATAGCACTACACCAAACCAACCGCCCAACTTCCAAGGCAGTTTATCTTGGAATCAAGATCTTGTTTGGTCTTTAAAAAAGGTATATTTTTAGTGACGTCGCAAATTCTTTATCGATTTCCACCATGTATAAGGGTGTGTACAGCATTGGTAAAGTTGAAAATATAAATGTTCACAGATTTGCACATAACTTACATGGTATAAAGATGGTCATGGTGAAAAACTTCCCTCGAAATAGTTTTGCTTGAAATGCTTTAGTTTTTAGGAAATGAGTAAAACAATTTGGTGATAAAATACGATGTTTGAAAACAGTGAAAATATATAATGGGGTTTTTCCCTGTTTTCTCATGACTCCGAAAGACCGATTTGGCTTAAACTTTCACAGGTTTTTTATTTCATGTATATGTTGGGTCACATCAAGTGTGGATACTGGTCTTTGACAATTACCAATGTTGTACATTTGCTTTAAAGTCTTACTTCACTTGCCATTGGAAATCAAAAGTTGTCTCTGGTAACTTGTCTATTAATATTTGTCTTGTGGTCCTGTATGGTATGTAGGTAATAGCAGCACAGGGTGAGCAGAATGCATCCCGTGCACTCAAAGAGGCTGCCGACATCATCGCTGAGGCACCAAATGCCCTCCAACTTCGATACCTGCAGACTTTACAAACCATCTCTGCCGAGAAGAACTCTACCATCATCTTCCCTCTGCCTATGGACCTCTTGTCATCATTGATTCGAAAGTGAGGTTGAGAGGGTAAGATTTGGGGTTTGGGTTTAGGGATATAGGAAGATATCTTGGGGTTTGGGGTTGAGTGTAGCTTTAGTTGTAGGATTAGGGTTAGGCTTCAGATTCAAAAAGGCTAGAAGGGTTCATCAGGAGGGGTGGGGCATTACGGGGAATTGGACAGGTTGAGGTGTAACAGGGAGAAAGATTGAGGTTTAGAAGTCTACAGATCACTAGGTGGTCATGAGGTTGGGGTTGATGTTTTAATCGGATTCAGAAGAGATTCAAAGGGTCAGATGCACTCTATATCTGCATGTTTGTTTCTTGAATGTATACAGTAAACAATTAGAATTTATGTTCATTAGAGGAATCAAATATCCACAAAAATAGACTCGGAAGTCAGCACTCGCATATCATTAGTAATTTTCCCAAAGAAAAAATAATCTTAACTTTCTCCCTTTTTAACATCCCTGATAAACTTAAGACTAAAGGTGGCAAAAAGTAGGGCCACAAATTACCTATAATTGAGATTGGTAATAATTTACTATGCAATTTGGTTATGGTTCTGTAAAAGAAATTAGAAAGATCTGTTGACACTTGGCGTAGCAAAACGAATGGAGAAATTACTTAGAATTGTTAAATTGACATTGTGTCGATAGATTTCTTATTGGAAGAAGTGTAGTTCAAAGGACAGAGTTTTTTTAAACTGTGGGATGAAGTTTTGTATCTGACGGGGTTTGAACCTTCGACAGCCATTTCCTGCGCCATAGCTTTGTGGGTTCCCATCTGCTGGTTGTTGTCTTTTTCCTTGAAATTTCACGTTTGCTTGCAATCAAAGGCAATTTGGTTACTCAGCTGTCATGGAAACAAAACTTTGGGTTCTGTTGATAAACAAAATAAAGAGATCGATTTAGACCTGTAACAACCAGGGCCCAATTTCATAGAGCTGCTTAAGCACAAAAAGTAGCTAAGCACAACAAAATTATGCATACCAGAATAAGGTTATCAACAAAAAACACCATCTCACATGTACTATCTGTGGCTGGTATTCTGCTTATTTTTGCTTAGCAGAATTTTGTTTAAGCAGGGCCCAGGGCCCAAGTTAATGGAACTGCTTAAGCAGAAAGTATTGCTTAAAAATCTGTTGCTAAAATGAGCAGGATACCAGTCGACATAGATGATACATGTGAAATACTATTTCTGTTGGTCACCTTATTCTGCTAAGCATAATTTTGTTGTGTTTAGCAATTTTTTGTGCTTAAGGAGCTCTATGAAATTGGTCCAGGTTTGGTATATCGCCAATAACTGTATTCAAGTCGGAAGTTCATTAACTCATGCTGGAACTTAATACATGTACAACGTTAAATTTAGTGTTATTTAGCAGAATAAGAAAATAAATTGAGTGTGGATTATTTTATTTATTTATTTGTCCAACTGTTATAAAACATGACATGAACAGGTAGTATCATGGATAGTTTGTCGTGTGTGCAAACTGATTATTTTAAATCTATATTTATAACCATTAGAACCTATTGCCAAGCAGGGCTTCCAACTTGCCATGTTTCTGGGTCAGATATATTTTAGTTATCTTGTATTTTTACCCAATAACATATCACATGCATGTATTGAAATATGTACTGTTTATAAGTTGTGTGTGTGATAGTCTAATAGAATGTCATCTATTACTGTACTGAATGTACCTATATCACAAAATGTACTCAACTTTTTAATTTGTGGTGACTTTGCATGTATTTATTCTGATAAGTATTTTGTGATGTTCCTAAACATTTACTCAATTAATTAAGTAAGTTGAACTTTTGAAGTTGTGTAACATAACTTTATTATTAATATGAATGTAGTGCAATGAATGTAACAAGTAGGTATAAACTGAAATGCAAGATTGAAATGAAATAGCGTGAGCTCTTTAAATGAACATCAGCATCTTGTAGATCAGTAATAATAAGACTTTATCGGGAAATGTCTACATTTTTCACTTTAAAGCAAAGCTGTCAGGATTATTTAATATATTGTATTAAATCCCGAAAGGCTTTGCTTTAAAGTGAAAATTGTAGACCTTCTCGTATAAGGTCTAATATTCACTAATCAGCGAGACAAGATATCCCACGTATATATATCGTGGGGTAAGACAAACTATTTCCCTTGAATGGGATTTGTGAAACTAATATAAAACACAAGCAAATATGTATATTTTACTGCTACAATGAAGCATGTTCACCAAGTAGTTTTATGTAATCATAGCATTAAATGCCATCAGCCAAGGTACAACGATGGCTTGAACAAAAGTACAATTGACAATTTAAAATCTGTTGGGATTCCAGTTTTCATAATGCATCTCCAGAATACCTTTTCAATAATGATTGTTTTCAAAACATTTAGAAAAGTGTTGTTTTTCTTGGGTTTGCTTTTTTGTAAAAACAAACAAGAAATGAAGCAGCTGTTAGGCTAAGCTCTTAAGATTGTTTTGACTCATGTTTTGTTTTTATTATAGTACGATATGTAACCAATGTTGTATCTTCCTGACAGAACTATATTAGATTCTTATAAACATATGAGGTACTTTATTATACTTTATAACATCTGCTGTTTTAAGCAGATCAATCACAATTTGATAGCTTTGATTAAACCCCCAATCAGTGAAAGACAAATTTAGCTGTAATCAATTTCCAGGGAAATAACTGCCTTGGGAAAAAAAACCTTGTTCCCAGTGGTGTTTTATCTCGCCGCGCCACTTTTTTCATCTTCCCAGAATGCCTTGCTCGATCATGACGAGAGGTATCGATACAGCGTGGTGCCCATGGTAGCGCGGCTGCCCCGCCCCTTTAAACCAAATCTGGTCCTTTTCCAAACCTTGGCTATGGATACATCTCCGGCTCCAGCTTAGGCTACATGATCAATATTGGAGCAAGGTACATTTTGCACATTGCTTGATTGTGTCGTGGCCGAGTGGTCTAGTTCACCGGACCCAATCTCTGTTGTTGTCAGCAGCAGAGTGCGGGTTCAAATCCCGGTCATGACACTTGTGCTCTTTAGCAAGGCACTTAACCATAATTGCTACGTAAAAAGTTGGGAAGGTAGTACATTCTGCTCTACCAGCCAGGCTCCTAGTGAATGATAGTCATGCTTACATCTGTTTTAACCCTGTTTTATCCCCAAGAGTAGGTGGCAACGTGCCCCTGGTGACAGTTGATTTAGGTCGACAGGCCAAATCGGTTAAGTGCAGTCTCACCTTGAAGTGGCCGTCCAGCCTTGTGATTTTAGGCAATCTTTCATAAAAAAAATTGTTTAAAAGGAGCCGGAGCCTAAGCTAAGGTTTGAGTTAATTCCCAAAAAGGGAAGGGAAATTAGTATGGCCCCTTTTTTGTCGCATGAAAATCAGTGTTGGATTATGTTATTGTGTACAGGCATCATGGCAATTATAGCAGCAGTATATTTAAATCTTTTGCATCACTTGAAATCCTGTAATCACTTCAAATTTTATGACCAAAGATAAAGATGCTTCGATCTTAAATTAAAACTTTCGGATGTTAATCTCAAATTGTACTTCAATACAAATATTTACAATTATATGTAATGTAGATAGAAGTGTGTGGAATTTTTAAAAAGTCAAGTTTGATTAACTGATAAATACAGATCAGTGTACTATGCATCATTTGTAAACAGATTCATGGCATTGTCCATCCACATTGCTTTATGTTCTATTTTTATTTGCTGTTAATTTTCTAAAATGAAATGCAATTCTCTTGCCAAAGATTATTCAGGTATATTATTAATATTTTGTTGCTATTTAGTTTTACTTTTATTATAAGCCTACCCCCTATTTTGTAGTATGTCTTGTTTATCATTGCCAAGTACCATGTGTGTGCAATTTTGTCGTTAACCCAGTTAAAGAAGTTGCTAACCCCTGTTGTGTTTCTAAGGTTATAATTTACATAAGATTTTATCAGAACATTTGCCAAAGAACAGACTGCTGTCATGCTTCCAATTCACAATATTATAAGCAAATATAAATCAAACAATCTATAAGCAATTTATAAGCATTCATGTGTTTTTTTTGTCACATTGTTTTCCTGTTGTATTTGCTTCCTATATTTACACTAGACAACCAGTACACTGTATTAATATGCTTTGGGTTTTACAATAAGTAAGTTTGAACATGTAGTTGTATCAGTCTTATAAAATTCTGGTTTGGCTACTTTTCTTGCCATCGTGCTAAAAAAAAAATACATTACATTTTCTTTGAATCTTTGTGTGAGTACTGACTCTACATTAAGAAGTTTTGAGAAAGTACAACGATCAACATTATAGGCAGAACAAATAATTATTGCCAATGTGTTTTGTGATTGATTAAATGTTTCAAAGTAATACTTTTGTGTATCATTTATTTCGCCCTTGTTCAATCAATGTGATATTTTCGTTCCTACTGCTACTGTTATAGGGAATCAGTGGTGAAACTATGGAGGGGGGATTGATGTCCGTCCCCCCCCCCCCACCACCCCGGTGCCCCCATTTGAAATCTGGACTTTTGGGATTGGAAATTTTGGGATTGGCGTTGAGTTGTATTTATTATTTATGAGGAAATAGAAATAGCTGTTGCAAACTTCTTACCAACCAAAAGGACCTAATGGTATAAATGCAAAAAAAATAGTTATTGGCCTGACTTTCGACCCTAGCAGAGTCTTTCTCGAAGGCTAAAAAAGAAAGAAAAAAAGAAAGACTCTGCTAGGATCGAAAATTCAGGCCATTAACTATTTTTTCATTTATTATTTTTATTACCTTTTACACCGCAGTGAGGGGTTTTGTACAGTAATGCTGCCAATTCCTGTCTTGAGATGAGACTACAAACATTTATGCCTATAAAGGTTTAGGTTTAGGGTAAGGGTTAGGGTTAGGGTTAGGGTTAGGGTTAGGGTCAGGGTTTGGGTTAGGGTTAGGGTTAGGGTTAGGGTTAGGGTTTAGGGTTAGACCTAGTCTCCTATCTCAAGACGGAATTGACAGTGTTACAGTACAAAACCCCTCGCTGCGGTGTAAAACAAATATACGCATCCCGGATCCACGCAAGACACATGCAAAGACCGTGACCTAGATTTCTTAACTCCGCCCACACGGACAATCGGCCAATGAAATTAAGTCATTGCACATTCCGCGCGTGATTCAACCAAACACCTGTCTGTCTGTGTACAAACAACAATCGGGCTCATAATGTGTTTATGTTACGCCATTTCAGGAATTGCACATGCAATGCAATAGGAAAATGCGTAGTGAAAACAACAACAATTTTGATTTTTGTTGGTTCTCTCATTTTATATGCAAAAGACAAAAGCTTGGTGTGAATGTCAATGTGTTATAGCTTGTAAATATTGATTGATGGGATGGAAGTATGTTTGCGTGAACTCGCTGCGTTTCACCGCGACCATGGAGGAAGGAACCTTCCTCCATGCCGCGACCAAGAAGTCCATGCATGCTTTCGGCATTCATGCGTGACGAAAAGAAAAAAAAACCACCCTGACTTCCAAAAGTGGGAAGGATTATTGCAGGATAAAGGTACGTAATGGTTATATTATCTAAGCCGTAAAATCCACAGAATACAGTCGTTAATTCACATTGTTTATTTGTTCTGCAGCAACCTCCCTATATAATTATCGTGCATGCATTATTATAAGCTTTTCCCTCCTCCATGGTTATTTCCGCCCTCCATGATTATACGGTTATGTTACACCATAGAGAAAGGGTTATACCCATGGCGGTTTTGGATGACAGGCTATCACGTTCTTATAAGAGTTCCACGGCAATTGCAGTAACACTTATATTTCAGACGGTACCAATGAACAAGTAATAAGTGTCCACGTGGTGAAAATAAAACCATGATGGTACAAACATGTATACATGTAATGTACACAAGTAAGAACCGTTTTAGAAACTGACCGAAAGTTCATGTTTGTGCAGTGGCCATAAAATACGCCTTAACACTGAACACGTTTGGAAATTGTCAAAGACCAGTGTTCTCACTTGGTGCATGTATCCCAACATATGCATAAAATAACAAGCCTGTGAAATTTGGGCTCAATTGGTCTTCGAAGTTGCAAGAAAATGATGAAAGAAAAACACCCTTGTTCTGCAAATTTGTGTGCTTTCAGATAGGAGTAAAAACTTCTTGCAAGAAGCTTTTATTATTTTAGTGAGAAATTACCTCTTTCTCAAAAACTACGTTACTTCAGAGGGAGTCGTTTCCTACAATGTTTTATACTATCAACAGCTCTCCGTTGCTTGTTACCAAGTAAGTTTTTATGCTAATATTTGTTTTGAGTCATTGCCAAATGTGTACGATACCTTTAAAGTTAAAGAGGAAGGGAAATGACCATTTCAATTTTGTGATGCACTCATTTTGCAATAGATAGAGTCCTAAT
Organism: Plazaster borealis; assembly: GCA_021014325.1. NCBI lineage: Eukaryota > Metazoa > Echinodermata > Asteroidea > Forcipulatida > Labidiasteridae > Plazaster > Plazaster borealis. The sequence continues at coordinate 5,568,808 of CM037456.1, read as the reverse complement.
GTGAGTGGGGAAACATTGAAAGTCTCTAACTTCACGTTTAAATGGTGTAAATTGCCATTGTATTCATCTGATGATATCATTCTTAGAAAAATGGGTCTCTACACTGTTGTAGGGGAATGTTTTGGTTCATTCCTGACTTTTGATAACATCCAATCAAAACGGCCTCGAAGTTGACCCTTTGACTGATAAACAATTCCTCCTTGTAATGTTGAAATTCAATGACGTCATGTTTAAAATTTCGCTATGAAAAAGTCAGTTATGAACCAAAATACCCCCGTACAAAAATGTGATTTTTCTAAGAATTATGTCATCAGATGTTTTAGAAGTTGACACATTTTTGCACTGGAAGGGTATCGAATACAATGGCAGTTTACACCATTTTAACGTGAGGTTCGAGATTTGCAATTTTTTTCCCGACTGACGGGAGACTATGTTTATTGGAAAATGAGTGCTTCACAAAATTGAATTGATAATTTCCCTTCCTATTTAAGTTTTGGCAGATTGTTGTCAACAAGTTTTAACTTCATCTTGTTGAATTTTGAGAGTCAGTTCGTCCACATGCAGGTTAAACGGCTTTCAACATTTTGGCTTGTAATTCTTTGTCAGGCATGCGCACAACACCAGCAGGAGCAGACTTAGATCGCTGTCTGTTGCTCATTCTGAGTTCCTCCATACATCTTCTTCTTCCTTCCATCTTCTTTCTGACCTCATCTTGCTGGGCAAAACTTCCACTCTTCAAGCCACTCACCGGTAGCTTACGGGACATGGTGCATGCCAAGTACTGCCGTCGAAAACACACATCCTCGGGTGCGTCCAGGATAGGTTCTTCGGTCTTGGTACATTCATCACGAAGACATCGCAGGCTCCGAGCTTTTGGCATTCTTTGGGATGAGGTATCTTTACAATGCTGTGGGCATCTTATAGGAGAGGCAAGCTCATTCCATCTCCTGGTCGCCTCGTGACTTAATCCTCCTGTTGGTGGAGCCGTTTTGGGTCGATGGGTCGCTCTCCTTCTGATGACCCCACTGCTGGGATTATTTAGCCCTGCTGATTCTCGAATTCCGATTTGATTTGGGAGTATCTGTAGTTGGTTGAGACTTGGCGTTGGGGTTGTGGGCTGTACGGACGGGGGAATCCTCTGCCACGGTCTTGGTGAGTCCGGCCTGGAAAAGTTATCACGTCTTAAGAAGTTGGATCGGCTGGTTATTAAATCATTCAACGATGTTGACGGTAACTGACGGTTGTTGGCGTACTTATGCGAGGGAGATCCCTTTCCTCCGCGTGATGCGGGAAAACTTCGACGTTGGTCCCACGAATTCAAGATGAATCCATTAGTGGGTTTAGCCAGCTGTGTGTCACCTTTTTGTTTTTTGGAGAGCTTCCTACTTGTCCGGGAGCTTAAGCCACTCTCGGTCTTTTCGCCCCACAAACCATCCGAGTCACCGAGGGCATCTTTCAATCTCCGGGCAAGTCGCGTAGTTGCGATCTGACACTGACGGTCAAATATCGTCACCAAGTCCGTCAAACATTTCTCTTGCTCACGGTCTAGCTCTCTCTCTCGATAAGACTTTGATTTCTGGATGTGCCGGAGTTTGCGGTTTAACAGCGCATCGTTCTGCCGTTCTTCCCGTGCACATTTACCCATAGTCTTCTGGTGTCTACGTTGGCAGTACTGCCTAGCGTCCTTGTAGATCAGAGCTTCTGATTTGGCCACGGCAGACATATTTTTCAATGCCCAAAGATTTTGATACTTCTAGTGGAGATCTAATACTTTTTATAGGTCTATAGAAAATAAAAATGAAAACAAAGAAATAGCAGATATTAACCAATTAGGCCTAGTTGTCGCTGATTCGAAATAACTTACCATTTTATTTGAAAAACATTAACAAATTTCCTAAAGGCTGAATCAAGTGAGATGTTAGAAAAATCCCAACTATATTTCGACTATCTTCGCGTCAAATTTCCATTGTCACATAAGATTTTGATACTTCTAGTGGAGATCTAATACTTGTTATAGGTCTGTAGAAAATAAAAATGAAAACAAAGAAATAGCAGATATTAACCAATTAGTTGATGCTGATTCGAAATCACTTACTATTTTATTTGTAAAACATTAACATTTTAACTAAAGGCTGAAACAAGCAAAAGTGAGATGTTAAAAAATCCCAACTATGTTTCGACTATCTTCGCATCAAATTTCCATTGTCACACCTTTTGTACTAATTAGAAAGTTTTTAAAAGTAAGCGATTGATTGCACAAATTATCTGCACTTATTTGTGAGAACAAAAAGTTTGTCAGTCAAACTGTTTTCGGATTAAAATAAAGTAATACTGACCTTTATAACTTTATCAGTTGAAATTTTGAAAATCTCGGCAAGCAGTTTGTAAGAGGTATAGGTTGAGTTAAGATTACAATTCCATCAACCCGCATCACAGGTGTGTGAACAATATTTGTACATCAAGTTGTTTCCAGATGGTTTGATGGAGCGAAAGTTGTCAGGATGTTTCTTTTAGTCCTTCCTGGAGAAACAATGTAGAACTGGTTCGTTGCATGCACAGAGCAAAGTTGCACTCAAAAATGAGTGAAGCTACTTCCTGTCTCTTAATCCTACGCGACTGAGAGTGTGTTTACTAATTATGATACGGTGTTGTTTCGTCTACTTGATTTTAAAGTGTTAAGTGCTCGACATTAGTGGAACAAACAATCCATGTGTATTAGTAAACACATATTCCTCACGTACCTAATGACTCCAGAATTCAGTAAACTCTCTTTAATTAATGCTCTAATAAGTCCTCGCTCTATGAAGTCGTTTTGTTTCTTGCTTTCCCCCGTTCGGTGTTCCTCATCAAAGCTGATGTGATTTCCTTCAGCATCATTGCTCCTGCTGCATCGAACTTCCGCAGCTAGCGGTGGTTACAACAACTAATATTGGTTTGGTGAATTCCGCTTCCTCACAACAGAAATGCCGCATTTAGTTCACGTCTCTTCCTCAAAATCGATATCCAAACCTCGGGAGGGTGTGTAGCTAGAACTGTCTGTAGTTTCCACCATCTGAAGTACACCACGTCAACATGTGTATAGATGTTTTAACTATCATGACCGGAGCTGTTAGGAATAATGAACAGCGGAAGGATTTTTGTCATCTGTCCACGGAGAGCAGCCTCCGATTCCTTCTTAGCGGAAATGCAAGCAGGTGTTTTAAGCCCTCTTAAAGACACAACTCTCATTAACATAAACAAATAAAGGTATTATTTCCTAGTCATGAATATCGTGTTGAAGGTCGAACGGGTCCGTGTTGTTTTAGCCTAAACAAAAGACGCACGCGAAATTTGATCAGTAGAGTTTTCATAACACAATACTATTATTCGTGTCAAATTGTTTAAAAGTTTGTTTGTGATCTCCATTGTTTATAGATAGAATTGTGCGCGGCTTCAAAAAATCCTAAGCTGTGTATTATTGTAGATCAATGTCACACCAGTCTTCCGATCATCCACTCTTGGTTTACTATTTCGTCAGATACTGAATGAGCAGTTGTTCACTGTTCACAGTCAATCAATTTAATCACAGAGAAAAGGTCCTTTCTCTATGATTTGATCTTTCGTCCTATTTAGAGAGATCATAGAGCAAGGGAGAGATTCGAAGCGAAAGGAAAAATGATATTACACAAAGAGAAAAGTTTTTCAGACATAGTATTTCTGTACTTAATACATGTAGGCCCACAAAAATAAGTTACCCGGTAAGGTGCCATTCAGAATAGTCAATGTTATAAATAAAAATCGAAATTGTGGGTGGGTTGGTCAAAAGAAATAACTGAAAATAGAAATTCAGTTTTTGTACAAATTGCATGTATTAACAAACGAACAAGAAGAAGAAAAAAATCCCCAGCTGGCCAAGATCGTCAATTTCATTCCTGATTACACTACAAAGTTGTTTGTTTTAGCCAGGAAAAGCCATTGAAAACTACTGATGTTGGAGACCTTTGATCTAAAATGTCTGGTTCATTTGAGGCATTACTCTGTTCTTCAGTGTATAGATTATATTATGAAGCCATTCAATATTTAAAAGTTGAAATTTGGGGTAGGTGGGTGGGTTTCTCCGAAATTGTTTAACATTGACTTTTCTGAATGGCCCCTAATCGTCTCAGGATCACTTTCGGTAAACATGGCTTTCCGCTAGCTGGACAGTTGATGGGGGAAATGACCAATACCATGCCACATAGTTGTCCTGTGACCAGGTCAAATTTCACACCAGATTCATTTCAACGCCACTTGACCCAAAGGCTCAGAATATTCACACCCGTGCAAGTTTACAATCTGTCACGACTTTATCTTTGTTCTTATTCACGTACAAGTAAACAACATGACCGCAAAGCTTAAACAACCCTCAGGTTTCCAAACAATGTATCGAACAAAACAACTCCGTGTAAACGGTGAACAGTTTTTCCTGAGGAGGGTTTATGAATAGGAAATAGTCACCCTTTCAGGTTGATGCGAAAAACAAATTTCTGACCTGCATGGTCCTATGGACAAGGGCTTATGATGTGATTTTAATTGGGAGTAAAGAGTAAAAAAGAGTAAAAATATAAATGTTCACAGATTCACACATAACTTACGTAGTATAAAGATGGTTATGATGGGAAACTCCCTTTGAAATATTTTTGCTATAAATGCTATAGTTTTTGAGAAATTTGTAAAACAATTAGTTTTGATCTCGTGAGTCAAAAACTCGATGTTCGAAAACAGTGAAAACACTTGGTTTTTCCCCACTTTTTTTCTGGTGATTGCAATGACCGATTGAGCTTAAACTTTCACAGGTTTGTTGTTTCATGTATATGTTGGGATACACCAAGTGAGGATACTGGTCTTTGACATTAAGTATAAACTCCCTTTAATCCGAAATCGTGATAAAATAAAATGTTCTATTTATTCCCTAATTAAATTCGTTATTGTTTTAAAATAATTACTGTTAAAGCACAAGCAATGGATAAATAAATTCAATTTATCTTCAATTAAACATTGCATATAATTATTATGCATTTATTGATTGTAAAACAATGTTGTGTTGATGTTTCAAACACTACATCTTTAGGCATAAAATGTACACACTGACATGTTCCACTTGCTAAAATTTACTTGCACACACACGTCTGTCTACTCCTATTGCTTGTTTTTTTTTTTGCAATGTCCCCATTGGTTTTGTACACGAAAGCGAAGCGAGGACGTATTCACTTTGTCAAAAACACCCAGATCCCTTTTGCAAAGTCTTTGGTTTCAACGGGTAGACACTAGACACCCAGATACACCACACCCGGCCCCCACCCGCACTTGACTTAAAAATAAAAGGTATTTAATATTCGGCTGTTCCAAAATAAGAGGCTGTGGCTGCGGCTTGGTGACTGCGTCATTATGCATTGAAGTATAGGCTGCCCTTGGCAACACACTTGGCAACAGCTACATCCGTAGCCTTAATACATTGTTGCTAACAGTATTGTCTCATACAAGTTCTTTCCAATTCAAGTTAAAAAAAATTAATGGCCATTTTTAAATAAAAAAATTCCCTTGAGCCATTTTCTGGAGATCCTTTTTGTAACATTCATTACAAGCAAAATCATTTCAATTCTTTACAGAATTTTCTCATGCAACTGTTAAAAAATGGGTGCAGAGATGACATTTTTTGAAAGTGAAAGTATTTGAAATACAAAAAAAAATATATATATATATATATACAATTTTACTTTCAACCAATGGAATGAAGTTGGTTTTGCCCAACAGACGATGAGCTTATTTCTTGACAGCACTTCTTGTTGGTCCTCTACTGGTCTTTGAGCTACCCGGCTGAGCTTTTGCACTGCCCGAAACAGCGCCCCCTTGTGCTGCTTTTGAGACGGGTCTGGGCTGTACACTTCTTTTCTTCATTCTTTCTTCTTTCAGCTGTCAAACGATTAAATACATCAAGATGATCTCATTTGCTGATTGATTCACGGAACATGATTTAGGTAATAGTGTGTTAAAATGAAAGAGACAAAACATTTCTTACATAAAAAGCATATAATGTGACATCAACTATTATAATTGTTTTTAGCCTTTTTTGTGACTGTCATCAGCATAGTCACCTTCTATTATTAATGATTGGTAATGTTTTATAATGTTTTGTATTTTATCCTTAGATCAAATTGCATTTTTACTCTTCAGTTATTTATTTTATCCTCTTATTACTACAGGTTTATTGTATATTTCCATTTTTACTCCTACTTGTTATAATTCAGTTTCTTAATTCTTTTTAATTTGTCCATAAAATTGTACCTGTTTAGTTTTTGACTAGTGCCATTTGTTCAGCGCCTTAGAGCATGCTTGCATGATTAGGGCGCTTTATAAGTGTTGGTATTAATATTGTTATTATTAAAAATTGAGATTTATTCTTACTCTTTGTTGATATCTCATCTCATAATAATCCATATCTGCATCTGTTCCGGTCATCTTAAAATTTGCCATCTTCTCAGTCAAAGCATCCACTTTCTTGTCAGGACCCTCAAGCTCCTTGAAGGTGTTTGCATGCATGCGAAGGAAAGGATTATCGGATGCGGTGATTGGCTGATTCAGGAATTCCTCACTGGCTGGACCTATCAGGTGAGCCAAACCAAAACAGTTAGACATTTTTTGCAGGTTAAAACAACTCACTTTTGAGTATCTCTTTCAAACTGTTTTGATTAAATTTAGGGTTTTAAGTTAAACATTCAAAAACCTGTCTTAAAATATTCCTGCTTGTTCAAGCGCCTTGAGTACCTTATTGTTAGATATGTGCGCTATTATTATATATGCAAAATGAGTCGTTTGTCAACCCTGGTCATTTTTCATTTTGTGTATTATGCTTTAATACTGTTACTGTTAAAACCCCATGTTGATACCAAAAGTTGTAAAAGTAGAAACACCAAGAGATGCGAGAGAATGAAACTGAGAAAAGGGGGTTTAAAGTCGATTTGTTTATTGAAACTACATTGACACATTTTCTTTCAATGCTAATTTTACCCCCTTTTTGATGTTATTTATCAGGAAGGAAGTTGCCAATACAAAATACGATATAATTTGTCTTTAAAGGCATCGTACACGTTTGGTAATTACTCAAAATATATATTAGCATGAAAACTGACTTGGTAACAAGCAACGGAGAGCTGTTGATAGTATAAAACATTGTGAGAAACGACTCCCTCTGAAGTAACGTAGTTTTTGAGAAAGAGGTAATTTCTCACTAAAATAATAAAAGACTTCTAGCTAGAAGCCTTTTATTCCTATCTGAAAGCACACAAATTTGTACAACAAGGGTGTTTTTTCTTTCATCATTTTCTTGCAACTTCGATGACCAATTGAGCCCAAATTTTCACAGGCTTGTTATATTATGCATATGTTGGGATACACCGAGTGAAAACACTGGTCTTTGACAATTACCAAACGTGTACGATGCCTTTAAATCTTTAAAAAATTAATTTTTGAAAATTTCACCCATTGGCCTGTTTTTCTGATATTTCCGACAAATGACTTATTTACCTTGATCCCATCACAGATTTGTTATCATTCTGTTTTTTAGGTTTTAGGTTAAGGTTAGGGCTAGGATTTGAATTAAGGTACAGACAGCATAGTAAGGTTTTGGGATAGGGCTAGGGTTGATTTTTTATTAAAGTTTGTTTGTTTGTTGTTGTTGTTTTTGTTTGTTGGGGTGTTTTTTTGTGTGTGTGTGAGCTTGTCTACCCGTTGAAACCGAGGACTTTAACAAAAGGGATCCGGGTGTTTGACAGAGCGAGGACGTCCTCGCTTCGTTTTCGTGTACAAACCCAATGGGGACGTCGCTAAAAAAAACCTATGTCCAAACAATGGGAGAACAAAGAGAAGTCCTCGGTAAGCGGGATTTACAAACATGTGTGTGTGTGTGTGGGGGGGGGGGTAGTTCAGAGTTATTAGACTTTTAAGGTTAATGAGTTAGGTCTTAGGTAGGGATGGGCTGTCTGTCTCTATTTTTCTATTCATCCCTCCAACCTCACAAGTAACCATTCAGGTCTTTCTTACCTATTCCACTGTCATCCAGCCTCATATATGCCTCAGCCAGTGAACTGAATCCGGTCAGGCCCCCCATAGCTGCATACGGTGTGTCATGACCTACAGGATGACCTCTGGCTAGTCTCTCTTCCTTTGTCTCAATAATCATTTCATGTAGGTAGGTTGGCTGCTCACAGGAACAAGTGAAGGAACTCTTGAAAGTGACACAGTTGCAGCTTGCTAGATGATGAATACAAAAGGATTTAGTGAAAACCTTGTGAATAATAACTTTTAGGCCACATTAAAAACAAAAATTGTTATCAGGGTTATTTTAGGCTTGGGAGTGCGTTTTTTTATTTTTTTTATTTTTTTTATAGTTTTGTTGACATGGCAAAATATGAAATAAACTATTAAAGAAATCATCACAATCACTATAAAACAGAGGGTTTGTGTGATTTTGATGTTTTAAATTGTTATGTTAAACCCATTTAACTCCTAGATGACATTTTCTGTAAACATTTTCAAAAAAACTAAAACGCAGTGTAGCCTAAGTAAATATTTGAAGAGTTGTTCTTGTTTTTTCCAACATGAATAAACTTTCTTCAAACATTATTTTTAAACCTTACTGTGTGTGCGGCGCAGAACAGAGCCAAATTTGACTGAAAAGATCATTGAAAAGGCTTCTTTTATGAAGAAAAAAAAGGGGGTCGGGGTTTTGTAGGGTTGGGCATCGTTTGTTGTGTAAGTCACAAAGGGGATAAATTTTCAAAAGAAATGAATCAATGGTAAACTCACATTTCATACAGGCATGATTTGGGTCTTCAGAATGTTCATCAGTGAAGTGTTTACAACGACAGCGAAGTGGACGACTTCCATTGAGGGGGACATAATTATAGGATCTACATTTGCAACCTTTGACCCGACATGGTAGGAGGATCGGTCGATCTGTTGGTAATTCCTTGAAGTCTGTCTTGTGCTGCTTGTACCTTGAAAAGTAGGGTCATAGATTGGTTTTTAAAACTGTAATGCTGATTTATAGACAAAATTATAAAGAAAGATACAAAGTTTCAGCTGAATACAGTGTCTACTTGCTGAGAAAAAAACCAAAACCTGTCACGGTATTTTCACACGAACGTCGAATCCATTCACATTTAGCGAGGTGACAGCGGGTACCAACTGCATCTCTGGCCGCATCATTCGCCCACGGACACCAACCCTCAGAAATCTTAGAAACGATTCATGGAAGGATCGTTTCTCAGATTAAAATGTTTTGGTGTAAAAAGTTATCCAAACCGTAGTATTACTTCGAAGAGAATCCTTTCTGAAAAAGTTCATACTATCAACAGCTGCAGTGCTTCTCACCAAGTAAGTTTTATGGTAATTAATTTTTGGAATACTTGCCAAAGTATGACACTACCTTAAAAATAAAAGACAATAAAAACAATTTGGCTCTTCAAAAAAGTGTAAAGGAAAAATCATTCCAAACACGGTAGTTCATTTCAAGGGGTATAATTACCCAGACCTAGTAACTGGGGCGCTGTACTCCTTTAATTTTTGTTTTGACATTTTTGGTCAAACTTTTGACATCTTCCGTCGCTAGTAATACTAGTACGACCGAAGATGTAAAAAAGTTACTTGGTCTAATAATTACCTATGTTGACAGAAGCAAGGAGTTTCTGGACCAACAAGCTTGCAGTCCCAGCCTTTAGGAGAGGTCCAACTAACAAATAATCTGTTCTTCATTCTGGCCGGAATGACCTCTTTCTTGTAGGCTTCATACTGCTCTGGAGTTAATAACTCACCACCATGACCCCCGTCATCCTCACCAACAATTCTGCAGAAAAATGTTTCACAAAATGCAACAAGTTCACATACGGCATGTAGAGGATAATCAGCAGTCTGTTTTCTGTTTTGTTTTTTCTGCATTGCTATCGCCTTTAACTCAAGCCTTTCTACAGTACAACGTTTGCCAAATATAATTAGGTATTGTGCAGTGGTGTTTTGATATGTCTTAGGGTGGGCATTAAAAGGCTTTTTAGTCTTATTTTGGAGCCCGACAACACAGGTGAATACAGGTGAATACAGATGAAAAATATGTTGGTCCCATATTATGGGTAGGCCTACCCATATTATGAACATTTTTTTATTTTATGTTTACATCATTCAAAAGTACCAATTAATAATACATTTATAAGTTACACGCCACAGGGTAAGTATTTAGTATTTTGATGTGTTGACTTGTACTTTGTAGGGTGGTTTACTTGGGGACGGGTGGGGAACTAAAAATAAAACGTCGTGCATTAATTTCTTCAAAATCATTCTTGACATACAAAATGTAAACAACTCCATTTTTACCGTCTATATTCCAAGTATTGATCAACTGACTCCGCAGCACCGCGACCAAATTTCAGATGGTAACCAGGACTAGCCATCTCAAACCAAACTACGGCAGATAAATTGAAGGGAAAAAAACAGGAAAACGATCAACAAACACAATGAGGCAGCGTCTCCGTTGTTATAGTTATAGCGCCACCAAGTGGTAAGAATTTTCATGGTTGCTTTTGACTCGTGAGGGCGCTGTACTCATCTTACATAACCAATTATTTGTAGAAGGGTTGTTGACAGGGAATCACTTCCTAGTCCAGGCTCTAGGTTCCTTGATAATATTTGACAATGTCTCTTCCAAGATTAACGAAAGCATTTCTACGTTTACCTTGTTGTTCATGGAGGGCTGTAGCATCATTCCATGGTGAAAAGGTTAGTTGAAGAAAGACCTAGACTAGAGTGAGAAAAGGAAGTTACATTATTCAACTTAATTAATAAATTAAAAACTATAGCCTAATTTTAGGCCTAATCAGTAATCACTCTCTCTAATGCACTGACTATATTTATTTATTGTTTATTTTTTAACTATAGAATTAGAACCTAGAAGACCACAGAAAAGTGAAGTAACTGATGGTCTTCAGTAAATGCTTATTGGATCTATATTTTGTCCGAATAATAATAATAACAATAATAATATTAACAATAAATGCAGTTTTAATGTCGAAATTCGCACTCAATGCATAAATGTTCATGGTGAATCAATGATAGTTAGTATTTTAACTAATGGTTGTTGTTTAGAACTCTAGCACTTCCTAATCCTAGCCAGTGCTGAGAAAAGTTACTTCTAGAACTAGTATGACTATATGAGAGGTTCACGAACACGATAGGTGAACAAACCTCATTGATTCATAGTTCTAGCATAGAGCAGGGAACTAGAAGTAGACAAAAGTAACCTTTATGTATATATTAACGCTAACGTATTGCTGCGAAGGTAAAGAATGTTCTTTAACTTGGGAATGATTAATGAATATTAATTACTCAGTCAGTCCTTAATTATCCACTGGCTTCATTCTTGATTTAATAAAATTATTATTTAACACAACACAAATTTCACAGAAAGACGGCTCTTACAGAGAAGGGAAATATAAAGTGGTTGGCATGACTAGCGCTGAGTAATGTTCACACAGTCAGCGTTGTACTGTGTTCGACTTTAAACAGAAAGAACGCATTTTAACCCAAATTTGTATATCACTTTCAATTTCTTTGCATTCAATTTCATTACAGCAAAGGCTGTCGTTGCTTGTTGACGTATTGGAAAGACATCAACTATGTCGTCACCTGTCAACAATCAAACCAAACCTAGCTCCAGCTAATCCAAGTAGGACTCACGAGGGCGATTCATCCAATGCGTCCGATGTACCGTCAGCGTTTGGTCATTTTTTATTGATCATTCCAGCTGCGGCATTTTGTCTTGGAACATGGCAAGTAAAACGACGGAAATGGAAGCTGAATTTAATTCGTGACTTGGAGGCTAGGACAACTGCTCCACCAGTTCCACTCATCTCTATTGAGTAAGTGCATAGTCCACAACTGAACAACAATTTTTTTTATGGATTTTCTACAGGTTTTTTTCTATGCATACATTTAACCCCAATGACGACTTTAGTTGACTGTGCGCTATACCCTGCTTGAGCCCAAATGGCGACTTTAGTCGCCCAAGATAACAAACAAAAAAGCACTCAAGCCTGAGCACAAAGGCCACATCAAATTGGAGTAGAAAGATCCGAAATGCCAAACACCTATGGAGCGCCATATGGTTGTGTGCAAAAAGCGTTTTGGTTTACAGAACACACTGGGGAAACAAAGACCAAGAACTTGGGCTTTTATTTGCTGATTTCAATTACTTTTTAATTATATGAAAGGAAATTCAATAAGTAAGACAATTTGTATAATTACTTATTATGCTCTAAAATGAAATCTTGAAGGTAATAATAGAGTTGTAAAATCAAACTTTGAACACAAGCTTCCTGTTGTGTGAGAATGTGTGCTTCACGCTTGAGTGGTCAAACAACTGAAAGGGTGAAAGGGTTAAGGGAAGTGCTACGCTAAGCCTTGATAAATCTTCGCCAAAAATAAAATAAAATTTTCAACAAACTTTTGAAAAATCTGCTCTGTAGACAGTCTGTAGAATGAAAGTCAAAGGCCCAGTACCTCCTGACATTCTGCAGTATTGGATAGTTGCTGATGTAGGTCTGTAGATATTCTGTAGCAAAGGACCGTGCTAATTCAGCATTATGGTACTTCGTATCATTTTGAAACATGATACTATTAAGTAAATATTTTTCTGAAAATGTTATTTTGTTTGCAGCAAAGACGATCTTGCAGCTCTTGAGTACCAGCGTGTGAAGGTTCAAGGAGAGTTTGATCACTCCAAAGAGGTGTTAATTTTACCACGTACCTTGAACAAGCCACAGCAAGGAGACGCTGGGAGTTTAATATCAAGAGGTGAACCAGGCGCTCATGTTGTCACGCCATTCTACTCTCCAGACTTAGGGTAAGTGTGGATCTCACAAGATGCAAGAAGCATCCGGTTGAGTGACTGTACCAAATTTTGAAAAAAAGGTGACGCTCCATGTCAAAACCTGGCACTTCTTGCCAAAACTCAAAAGTTGTTGAGAGTCAAATCCAAAACTACCCCTACACGACGGGACGGAAAATGAGGAACATTCGGCTGCATATTTTCTTGAGGAGTGTTGAGAAAAAATCTAATTAGTTGCTTATATTCACATGTAAGTTGTGCTCAGTTATTGACCACTCTTTTTTAGGTCTAGCATAAAATTGTTGCAAGGAAAAAAAAAGAAAAAAAAATGTGAGGGGACGGAATGAAGCAATGATAAAACTTTTGTACAACAAGTACAATACTGATTGTCATCAAATTTTAATGAGAGGTTAACAACAATTTTCGTGCCAATACAAAGTAAACCATTGCCCTTGTTACTATCACAGTTTTATCCTTTCTGCAGAAAACCCCCCACTTAATTACAAAACAAGTGGTCCTGTGACGGGACTGAAAAGTGACGTGTTGAAAATTTGTCGAAATGTGTGAATGTTTGGTTCAAATCTTTATGTTAAACTTTTGTCTAAAAGAACTTTCCATCAATAGTATTTAAAAAAAAGTGTCATACACAGAAGAGATTTATCCGACCAATGTAGTTGATTATTTCCAGTTTTGGTTGACAGGTTTTGGATCTGACCCTTTATTTGCGCATCGCATCAAACAGATGATATGAACTTTCAAGTAACACCTACCTAAATTTAGGCAACAAATCACCTTGATATCATGGCCGATGTTTCAGTTGTCTTTAGGTTTAATGCCATTTCACAATTTCACTAAATCTGAGAAGTGCCAGATTTTTGCATGATGAATCATGAATTACGGATTCAGATTTCAAGTTGTTAAGAGTTTCAGCTCACCACATTTTCAAGTCATAAAAGAAATAGCAAACAAAATCCGTCTGACTCTTTTGACAATTGACATTTTTGGTTTTAGGCTGGTAAATAATTTTTCTATTATGCCAAGTTTTATTAACATTATATGTTTGAATTTTCATTACAGAGTGAGCATTTTAGTAAATAGAGGATTTGTTTCCAAGTCTTTGACTGATCCAGCTACAAGAAAAAAGGGACAGGTAAGGAGCATGTTTGTGCAAATTTTTTTCAAAAGTTTTCCATCTGTTTCAGATGTTGACCATCAAGCTTTTGTCCCATTATAGTGACTCTAATTAATAGGAATGTGGCATTAAAGGCAGTGTATACTTTTGGTAATTGTCAAAGACCAGTATCCTCACTTGGTGTATCCCAACATATGCATCAAATAACAAACCTGTGAAAATTTGGGCTCAATTGGTCATCGAAGTTGCTCGAAAATAATGAAAGAAAAAACACCCTTGTTGCATAGAATTGTGTGCTCTCAGATTCAAAATTTTGGGTGAAAAATTACCTCTTTCTCTAAAACTATATTACTTCAAAGGGTGTCGTTTCAAACAATGTTTTATAATATCAACAGCTCTCCAGTGGTCTTAACCAAGTAAGTTTTTATGCTCATTAAGTTTTGGAGTAATTACCAAAAGGTGTACCCTCCTCTTAAAAGGTTGATTTAATATTTTCTTGCAGATTTCAGGAGAGATTGAGCTTGTTGGTCTTGTGCGGAAAACAGAAAAGGTACGATTTAAATTTCCTTTAAGTTGTTTGTTATTTTGTCTCAAGTAATCTCAAAGTTGTAGGACCATTTTTGTTTGACTGAAATTAATTTTTACTTGTGATTTTGACAGAGGGCAGCATTCGTGCCCAAGAATGATACACAGCGGGGTCGATGGCATTATCTTGACCTTGAGGAGATGTCAAAGGTCACAGGAGCTGAACCTGTCATGATTGATGCAGACAGCTGTAAGTTAACTTTTCCTCAAGTTTTGAACTTCCATAAAATGAAAACGTTACCTTAAGTTGATCCCTTGGCTGCCGCTTCCCAGGTTGTATCGTAAACTTTGGTGCGATTCCTGGCTACATCGCAGTTAAAGGTTTTATGGCTTCTGACTGGCACCCCGAACAAAGATATTAACAACATAGGCTGGGAGACCGCCAACACAGGGCTAGATAGCTCAGTTGGTAGAGCGCTGGCATGTTAAACCGGAGGTCGTTTTTTCAATTTCTGCACTGGTCAATTTTTCTTTGTTCAACCCCAAATTATAAAAAGAATACTTAAACAACATATACTTAGTTTTAGGTGTTTATTGACCAGAAAAGTGTTTTCCTCCCCTTTCGCTGTTAGTTCTTTTCTCATTTAAGTTTTTGTCTCGATGTTGTCAATATTTTTTTCTGGATAATTTAGGTCTAAAGGTTATTTTTTAATTTACAGTTCTTACTGCGTTTTTTCTCTCTGTACTCTACTTCTGAGCTGAATATGCTCTGACCTCAATAAAATAATTATGACATTTGTCATTTTCTCTGTTTGTGTTTAAATCCTGTGGTTTTGTTTCACTCTCTCTAAAAGTATATATTATTCCCACCTACTAAGATTGTAATTTTGTATGATGTTTTGTTGTTTATTTTAGCTTGTGATATCCCTGGTGGTCCTATTGGAGGCCAGTCAAGGGTCACGCTACGGAATGAGCATCTTCAGTACATGATAACATGGTCAGTAAAATCAATTATTCCTTGCTACCCTGACTTAGTAGTAAACACAATGGTCCTATCTCGGCTGGCTCTTAGCTGGCCATTAGCTTGCTCCTAGCTGGATCTAAGCTGGCTCTTGGCTGCTTCTTAGCTGGCTCAAGCTTGCTCTTAGCACATAGGTGGCTCTAGCTGGCTCTTAGCTGGCTCCTAGCAAGCTCATAGCTGGCTCAAGCTGGCTCTTAGCACCTAGGTGGCTCTTAGCACCTAGGTGGCTCTAGCTGGATCTTAGCTGGCTCCTAGTTGGCTCCTAGCCGGCTCCTAGCTGGCTCAAGCTGGCTCTTAGATCCTAGCTGGCTCATAAATGGCTCTTAGCTGACTCAAGCTGGCTCTTAGATCCTAGCTGGCTCTTAGCTGGCTCATAGTTGGCTCTTTGCTGACTCAAGCTGGCTCTTAGATCCTAGCTGGCTCATAGTTGGCTCTTAGCTGACTCAAGCTGGCTCTTAGATCCTAGCTGGCTCTTAGCTGGCTCTTAGCTGGCTCTAGCTGGCTCCTAGCTGGCTATTAGCTGGCTCTTAGCTGCAATCCCTGCCAAAATGCTTGGGCCATGTGACAATAAATACACCCTCCCCGTTCCTCCGCTCCCCCACTCAATGCTGTTAGGAGCGGAGCAGTGCAATGAGAACCAACATTGGCCAGGGGCGATAGCCTAACAAGATATGGCCGGGATTGTGGCTCAGGCTGGCTCTTAGCTGGCTCAGGCTGGCTCTTAGCTGGCTCAAGCTGGCTCTTAGCTGGCTCAAGCTGGCTCAAGCTGGCTCTTAGCTCCTAGCTGGCTCCTAGCTTGCTCTTAGCTGGCTAATAAAAAAAATATAAAAAAGATAGATAAATAAATAAATAATTTAATAAATTAATTGAACAAATTAAAACAAAAAATATCAATAACATGTTTAAAATGAATAAACAAGACCTCATTCCTGCCCCTTCTTTAATGCGGCATTTCTTAGCTACTTATTAAATCGAAACTATCAATTACCGATCTAAAACAATCACGTTTTAACTAATTAACCTGATGAGGAATTTTGAATTATTAAAATGCATCTTATCAACTGGAACTTAGGCATCAGATTTTAGTTCTCTAAATTTCAATGATTATTAATTTTTGAGAAAGAATCTTGTTATTTTTCCATTAATAATAAATACCCCAGGGTTAGATTTATAGGAACCAGCCAATTCCACTTTTATCCCCAAAAGTATCATACCACTTTTATCAGAGTTTTCTTTCATTATGTTTTTATATTGTAAACTACAGGTACAGTCTATCCTTCTTGACTGGTCTGATGTGGTTCTTTGGAATCTACAAGAAAAGACGGATGCTTAACAAACCAGCTCTGTAGACAGTCTGTAGAATGAAAGTCAACAAGCCCAGCATTGGATAGTTGCTGATATAGGTCTGCAGACATTCTGTAGCAAAAGGACCATGCTACATTCAGCTTTGTGGTACTCGGTATCATTTTGAAATGATGGTGCTAATGCATATTTGTGGATGACATTCTGTACCACCCCAAGTCTGCAGTACTTTAAAATCAGGTACTTCATTCTGCAGACTTACTGCATTCTGCAGAGTCTTACTGTGAGCTGATTTTGCAGTTGAATTATACAGTGACATGCTTCTGGTGACTAATTGGACTGTAAAACTATGATCCTCAGTCGTTAGTGCTTACCTACACCCATCCTCATGCTGGTGGATATAATTGCAGATTGGTCAGGACAGTCAGTAAGAGAGTTGAGAGGTGTGGTCATGATGTGTTACTTGTATTGGAGACAGTGTTTTGACAATGTTTTGAGTGCCGATACGCGCACATTTCGGCCGATACGCAAAAACAAAAAAATATATTAGTTTCACAAAAAACATAAGAGAAAACCATATAGAATGCTCCAGATTGCACAGTAGGGTTTGAAAACCAAGAAAAAACACCGAAGTAGAAAACATTCTGAAAACCTTGTTTCAATTCAGCGTGCTTCGGCCAAACATCCCAAAATTTTGACCCAGATTGCCCCACAGTTTGGAAAAAACCTGGAGAGAACCCTGTATTAGTCGACAAAATTGGGAGACTGTCAACATAGGGCTAGATAGCTGGCACATTAACCCATATCCGCCTGACTGGTTACTGTTCCTACCTAAGTCCATGTAGCACTTATCGGTGCATGGCAATATACATTCAGTATTTACTGCCTTGCAAATAAATATATCCGAACAAACTGTAAACTGTTGGAAAGAGCCCCTTTTCTCTTTAATATGATGTATATTTTGCCATGTTTCCTGTCTCATGGCACTTGTAGTGAGAGTATAAAGAAAGACACTAACTTCTCGTTCACCTTGCATTTAGTCAAGATTATTATCGGTGACAAATTGTGCAAGAAACTATTTTTTACTAAGAGAGGTTTGCGGTAACACCATGTGAATATCTCTTTTGAGTAGTGTAGGTTCTGAAAAGAACCGGTGGTTAACGACTCAACGTTTCGATCAGTATGCTCCGTTTAAAGGTCCTATGAAGTTGTAGTTTTTTCACATTACATTCACCCTTGAACCCACTTCCCCAAGGCTAGTGATCCTGACCCACAAGCCTACTTGCTGGTGTTAATAACCGAAATGCTCAGAAGCAGAGAGAAAGACCTGCTGTTTCTTATTTGACTCTTCAAGATATGCTTGGTTGATTTTTATGATTCAAAGTTGCTTTCGAGATAATATTTAACACTTTTTTACAATACTTCACATTATAAACAAGAACCTGTGAAATTTTGTTGATATTTTTGCCGGTGAACTCACAGGCAGTGACACCCTAAACCACATGTTTAGGCCTCATGAACTTTTGATCACATAAGAAAGATCGTGTTGAAACCAGTGAGTGGTCCAAATTTGATAAAAAAAGGCTAGACTTGCACCTTATGATTTTTTCAATTTTTTGCCTAATTTTGAAGTATCAATAATTCTGCAAATTTAGCTGAAATCATGGGTCAAGTTAAATATTAGTGCCTACTACATCATTTTACAGCATAAAATCACAACTGAAAACTTGGCCCAAATGATGAAAACGCTGGGCTTACCCCCTTATGATTTTTTTCAAATGTCATTATTTTCTGTAAATTCTGCTGAATTCATGGGTCATTTTATGACCCAAAATGTGTTATCAGTAAAATAAATTTGAATAAATATAATATTTCCATACAGGAAATAAACCTCTGAGTTTAAATAAATGAAACAGTTTTGTTAGTAATTCCTTCTTTAGTGGCGTGTTAAATTGGGTTTGTTAGAATTGTGTTTTACTATCATTATTCCTTTGGAGAAGCAGGTGGCGCCGTAGCTAGACGAAATACGTATTGGACTAGGAGCCACGAGACCAGGGTTCAATTCCCACTTGTGTCCTATTTCTATTTTGCTTGGACGCAGTGAATTATTTAAGAAGAATGTAAAATCACCTCCAACCACCAAATTTGATAAAAATGCTGGACTTACCCCTTGTGATTTTTTCAATTTTTGACCCAAATCTGATAAAAATGCTGGACTTACCCCTTGTGATTTTTTCAATTTTTGACCCAAATCTGATAAAAATGCTGGACTTACCCCTTGTGATTTTTTCAATTTTTGACCCAAATCTGATAAAAATGCTGGACTAACCCCTTGTGATTTTGTCAATTTTTGACCCAAATCTGATAAAAATACTGGACTTACCCCTTGTGATTTTTTCAATTTTTGACCCAAATCTGATGAAAATGCTGGACTTGCCCCTTGTGATTTTTTCAATTTTTGACCCAAATCTTGTAAAAATACTGGACTTACCCCTTGTGATTTTTTCAATTTTTCACCCAAATCTGATAAAAATGCTGGACTTACCCCTTGTGATTTTTTCAATTTTTGACCCAAATCTGATAAAAATGCTGGACTTACCCCTTGTGATTTTTTCAATTTTTGACCCAAATCTGATAAAAATGCTGGACTAACCCCTTGTGATTTTGTCAATTTTTGACCCAAATCTTGTAAAAATACTGGACTTACCCCTTGTGATTTTTTTCAATTTTTGACCCAAATCTGATAAAAATGCTGGACTTACCCCTTGTGATTTTTTCAATTTTTGACCCAAATCTGATAAAAATGCTGGACTTACCCCTTGTGATTTGTTTAATTTTTGACCCAAATTTGATAAAAATGCTGGACTTACCCCTTGTGATTTTTTCAATTTTTGACCCAAATCTGATAAAAAATGCTGGACTTACCCCTTGTGATTTTTTCAATTTTTGACCAAAATCTGATAAAAATGCTGGACTAACCCCTTGTGATTTTGTCAATTTTTGACCCAAATCTTGTAAAAAAAATGGACTTACCCCTTGTGATTTTTTCAATTTTTGACCCAAATCTGATAAAAATGCTGGACTTGCCCCTTGCGATCTTTTTCAATTTTTGACCCAAATCTGATAAAAATGCTGGACTCACCCCTTGTGATTTTTTCAATTTTTGACTCAAATCTGATAAAAATGTTGGACTTACCCCTTGTGATTTTTTCAATTTTTGACTCAAATCTGATAAAAATGCTGGACTTGCCCCTTGTGATTTTTTTAATTTTTGACCAAAATCTTGTAAAAATACTGCACTTACCCCTTGTGATTTTTTCAATTTTTGACCCAAATCTGATAAAAATGCTGGACTAACACCTTGTGATTTTTTCAATTTTTGACCAAAATCTGATAAAAATGCTGGACTTACCCCTTGTGATTTTGTCAATTTTTGACCCAAATCTTGTAAAAATACTGGACTTACCCCTTGTGATTTTTTTCAATTTTTGACCCAAATCTGATAAAAATGCTGGACTTACCCCTTGTGATTTTTTCAATTTTTGACCCAAATCTGATAAAAATGCTGGACTTACCCCTTGTGATTTGTTTAATTTTTGACCCAAATTTGATAAAAATGCTGGACTTACCCCTTGTGATTTTTTCAATTTTTGACTCAAATCTGATAAAAATGCTGGACTAACCCCTTGTGATTTTTTTAATTTTGGACCCAAATCTTGTAAAAATACTGGACTTACCCCTTGTGATTTTTTCAATTTTTGACCCAAATCTGATAAAAATGCTGGACTTACCCCTTGTGATTTTTTCAATTTTTGACCCAAATCTGATAAAAATGCTGGACTTACCCCTTGTGATTTTTTCAATTTTTGACCCAAATTTGATAAAAATGCTGGACTAACACCTTGTGATTTTTTCAATTTTTGACTCAAATCTGATAAAAATGCTGGACTAACCCCTTGCGATTTTTTTCAATTTTTGACCCAAATCTGATAAAAATGCTGGACTCACCCCTTGTGATTTTTTCAATTTTTGACCCAAATCTGATAAAAATGCTGGACTTACCCCTTGTGATTTTTTCAATTTTTTACCCAAATCTGATAAAAATGCTGGACTTACCCCTTGTGATTTTTTCAATTTTTGACCCAAATTTGATAAAAATGCTGGACTTACCCCTTGTTATTTGTTAATTTTTGACCCAAATTTGATAAAAATGCTGGACTTACACCTTATTTTTGCATAATGTTATGCTTTGAATTGGGCAGGCATTCTCACCGATAAAAATGCTGGACTTGCCTTTGATGAAGATTCAAATTTCAACGAATGAGAGAAAGGAATAACCGTTTCAAAAAAGTTCTCAACAGGAAATCTTCTGGAAAAGATAATAATTTTTTGTTATAGATGTTTTTATTTGACCAGCAATGTGTTTCTATATTTATTAGTCATTTAATGTGACACTCGATATTTTTAATTTAGATTTGATAAACACAAATGTACAGTGGAAAGGTCAACCTTTCATTAAATATAATAAGTACTGAAAAAATTAAAATAAAAATAATAAATAAAAATTTACTTATTTGATCATTTTGCAGTTTAAATTTTTAAGTTTTAGAGAATTGTTCACTCCAATAGACAAAATAATGTACACCAAACCTAAGAAAATAAATGGGAAAATAGAATAAAAGTGAAAGGGAATCAATAAAATTTTGAACACATAGTTTAAGCTTTGGTTGCACTTTTGTTCATCCTTCCCATGCTCTTGTATAACATACGCCATTTCCGAATTAGCGGCTTTAACCCGGTTCATAATTCTCCTTCTTGTGTATCAGTCTCTCCAGGACACAGCACCAACATACATCCAGAGCCTGATACATCTTCATGCACCACCCAGACAGCTCAGATCATCTGACACCAAACTTCTTCACATTCCCATACACCCCACTCATGGGAAACCTGATCCTTCTCACACTGTGGCCCATCACTATGGAATGAACTCCCTCCCATTCTCCAACAATTCTCTACATATACCAGCTTCAAAACTCATTTCAAAACTTATTTTTGTGCTTAAATTTCATCTTTGTGACTCATGTAGGCCCACTTGTTTCTGCATCTCTCCTGCGCCAGGAGTGTATATTAGACAGACATGGCGCATTATAAATGGCCACTTTTCTTATAATAATAATAAAAATAGTGGCTTCTTATATAGCGCTAATATCCGTCACTCAGTGACGCTCAAGGCGCTTCAACCTTCAGTATTTTCCTGCAAGGTGTTGTGGAGCTACGTTTTTGAAGTATGAGACCTATTCCTTTACATAGCACCATGTAATGGTTTACAAGGTGCTGTGGCACAATATGCTGCCGATCAAACCAGGAACACCGGGTGAACCCCTTCTCTTTACGATAAGTGCACTGGGTTCTTTTACGTGCATTACACAACACACTGGATCTACGGCTTAACGTCCCATCCAAAGGACGCATTTATTATTATTATTTATTCATTGAAAATAAACCCATGCAACATACTTAGCAACAGCAACAGCCCCTAATTCGGACATGGACGTACATTTTGAGAGGCACTATGAAAGAAAAACAAAGTAATTCTGGTAGCATCTGTAAAATTACAAGCCTGTGCATAATAAACTGCTCACAAAAAGTTAGGAAACGTTTTTTAATCATGTATATTTTTATTATTTATTACCCTCTTGTATTATGTTGCATATCAATAGAAAGCTGAAGTGTTCTTCTTTAAAATGATACCAAATGTGCAATGATGACATGTTGCTGGACTTGGCCACATTAATGAGAATGAGACAAAGTCACAAATCAAATGTGCCAAAATTAGCAGTTTTGTGTTACTGTGTGAACAAACAAATTGACACTGTAATTAAAACAAGTGGTAATTTTGGCACATTTGATTTGTGACTTTGCCTCATTGTCATTCATGTAGCCAAATTCAGCAACATGTAATCATTGCAAATGTGGTATCATTTTAAAGAGGAACACTTCAGCTTTGCATTGATATATAACATATACAAAGAGAGTAATAAATAATAAAAATATACTCGATTAAAAAAAGTTTCCTAACTTTTTGTGAGCAGTTTAGTTTGAATAAACTCACACACAACCGTGTAAAAGATAAAAATAAAAACAAAATAGATATTTATCTCCACAGAAGAAATATGTAAACTGAATTATGATAATAATATGTAAATAATGAAAGAATACACCGAACACATCAAACAATTTGTACATAAATATAGAATGATAAATTTGATAATTAAATAAAAAGAGTCTTTTAGTCTGCATAAGAATATTGCTTTAAATAGCACAATAATTTATTTTATTTTTAATTAAAATAGTACTCCAATTTTTAAATAGTATTAAAAAATGTGATACATTCATGTTCCATCAATCAAATGTAATATTTTAAAGCCTGAATGATGGTGAATTCACATGCACAAGTATTAAGATTTATAACTATTTATGAAGAAAAACATTTCAGATGACTTTTCGTAAATAATTTATGTCAAATATGAATGGGTAATCACAAAAAAGCTAATATTCCTATAACAGTGATGTATTGAAACTTGCATATTATTGTTAAAAGGATTGTATACATTTGGTAATTGAAACCCACAACTTGTTGCAATCCTATATCGTTATGTCCACACAGGAATAATAATCTGCAATTGGAATACACAATCTGAGAAACATTACTGTCAGAAATTTTTTGGGATAAAAAGTAATATCTTTTTCCATAACCACAGTACTTCTAAGTGAAAAGTTTCTCAAAATGCATTATACTATCCAAAGCTGCTTTACTTCTTACCAAGTAAGTTTAAATTGCCATTAATTTTCAGAGTCATTACCAAACGTATACAGACCCTTTAACGTGCAGCAAACACGAGTCTGAATTTTACAACCTGTTTGAATCTTATACAAAGTGTTCTTATATTAGTGCAACAATCTCATATATCAAGATATAGTTTGGATCCAATATTCTGGATTCTGTGTATACAGCAAGGATTGCTTAGTCTGTTAGACAGGCAGCATTGCTAATCACTCTTTTTCTAGCAGCATGTAAACTAACATTGGAATTCATCATTTTTTTGATAATTATTTTTTTTAGATACCTTTTGGAATCAATGGTAGTGCATTGTCATAGCTTTCGATGTCATAAAATGTCATCACGACATCTTGATTCAGCATAGTGATGATGAGGTCAGAGATCAAAGGGTCAGAGAACATACCACAAACTTACTCTTTTTCTACTCTGCATTTCTTACCGATCTTTACCCTTTAAGATATGCCAGATTGTAGACTAGGACCCAACTTCAGCATTCTCCTGAAGACGAGCAGAGTATACTGTTTGCTATTTTAAAGCGGAGATCTCACAGGCCTGTATAAGGCACATCTTAATTAGGCCTGTGGCCGATCCATTCTATGCAGGTGCTCAAGTATAGCAGCACGCAGAAGAGGCATCAAGAGCAACTGGTCCCCTCCCATTTTGTTGACATGTCGAACTGCATGCAGTTTAGTGTGACCATGGGAAAACTTGATTCATTTTTTTGTAATCGCGTCACAAAAACATTGTGACACGAGCGCCATACAAGCACCAAGAAGTTTTTTAACGAGGTGCGCACAAAGCAGTCACGTTTGGGAGCCAATCATGCCCTGTTTTTCAGCACATCCCTACTTGGGGTTAGTGATGAGAGAGGTATCGATACGGCGCGCTGCCCATGGTAGCGAGGCTGGATGTGCTCTTAAGAATGCAGTACGCACAGAATTCCGTAGTCAAGCCGAACCTAGACTGGTCCCCTGTCTTTATCCGCATAGAGAAAGACAGGTACTGGTTACACAAACCCAATGATTTTATTGGATACAAGGATTTTCATTGGATAAACGTGCAGTGACGTTAGCTTTCCATATCTGTGTTATGATTGGTCCGCTCCGAAGTGACGTGTTTGTCAGCTATGCCATCAGCAGGAACTTCTCGATGGTCTGCTGCTCTCCTGTGCGCGCGTACATAATGTTTGTATGTAATGTTGTTTATACACAATGTAATGCGTGTACATGTGTGACTACTACGAATCTCTGCCGTGTGAATGGATGCGAGGTCAAAGGTACATTTACCGGGATCCCGCCCTTCGCTCAAGGCTGGTCTCTGGCGTTATTCACGAGCCTCGAAGTGTGACGTCAGATGTTCGGGCTTAAGCTGAACCATGAAATAATATGCTGTTCTTCATCACTCCCTGTACTGCATGGAATCTGCAGCTTGGCTTCACATTACAGAGCAAACAGTGCTGGATTTTTGTGACATCATAGATCCGGACATGGCAGCCTTGGATGCTCGTCTCTTATTGGCTGAAAAGAAGATTAAAAAAAAAATTAAATGAAATAACAAGTTGATTGAGTTTACTCGACAAAATTACATCACACAGTACAAGAGTAAAAAAAGAACATTGCCTAATGCATCCAAAGAGAACCCAACAGAGCTAACAGACAAGGCTTACTTCCACTTGGGGTCCTTACATGGCGCGTTGTTGCCGAGTGGTCAGGCGCACCTAGCTTAATCTCTAGTGTATGTGATCAGCAGAGTGTGGGTTCGAGTCCCGGTTGGGACACTTGTGTCCTTAAGCAAGACACTTGTGTCATTAAGCAAGACACTTAACAATACTTGCTTCGTCCTTCGAATGTGACGTAAGGTGTAAATTCTGTGTGTTGTGTAATGCATGTAGACGAACCCAGTTACACTTATCGTAAACAGAAGAGGTTTGTCCCTGTGTTTCTGGCAGTGGCTGCCGAGTGCACTGCAGCACCTTGTAAACCCTATCAGTGCTACATAAATGGGTCTCATAACCATAAACTTCAAAACCTGTCTTAAAAAGTGTTTCTCTTTTTCAAGCGCCTTGAGCACCTTGTTGGTGGATATGTGCGCTTTATAAGACTTCAATATTATAATTTATTATTACATATATGCAAATTACAATTACATCTTAAAATTTAGAAAGACTGAAAGATAAACAAGTTGAGAAAGAGAGAGACTGTACTCACCTTCAATAAACACATCCCTTGAAAAAACTCCCCCAGATGTGAGTGAACTGTCAACAGAAAAGACATTTTTATTAACACATGTGGAATGTCTATATTTTATTCTTTTTGTGTCCAATTCAAATCACTGTTACCAAGCAGAGGCCATGAGGGAAAAAAGTCGAGCTTTTCCTTGTGTAATGAAAATCAGTTATCAATAATGCTAAATGCACCCAGGGAACAAGACCAAGCTGTTTGCAAAATGATTAAAGGTATTATACAGGATTGGTAAGAGGATTCAAAACATCACCATTTAATCTTAGTCTGGAGCTTACTGATCATGAAGTTCATACTAGAACCATCTTATCTGTGAAATATTTCCCTCTGAAATGAAGTCATATTCTAGAAACTGTATCTGAAAACCTTAAAAAAAAACCACAACAGCTGACTTTGGATGTTACAACCAAAATTAAGGACAATGTGTTTGCATGCTAAAACTTGTGTATGGTTTTCACTATTTTCTCCTGACTCAAACAAAGAATTAAACCAAAATGTTCACAGGTTTTCTTGTTTATGTATATGGTTGATCACACAAAACATGAACGCTATCTGTGACTATTTTGTCAGCTCTACCAAGTGTATAACACCTTTAAGCTTTAATTGCAAATAACTTTTAAACTTTTTTCAAAAAAATATTTTCTTTTACTCCTTTTTGGAAAATGAAGTTGTTACAACCACAGGGGTGCCAACATTTGCATCTTGCAATCAGGGAGATTTTGTGCAACAATCAGGGAGATATTTAGAATTATATTTAACATAACAGGGACAAAGTTTCCATAATCAGGGAGATTGTCAAATTTGTTCATCAGGACATGGATAGATTTGTTTACTTTCAGGGAACTTTCTGCAGAATCAGGGAGAGTTGGCAGCTCTGCAATCAAATGATATTTTTGTTTTCATATCCCATGTTCTTCTATTCATGGTGTATTTAAAAGGTGTGTACAACATTGGTAAGAATGAAAATATAAATGCTCCCAGATTTGCACATAACTTACATGGTATAAAGATAGTCATGGTAGAAAACTTCCCTCGAAATAGATTTGCTTGAAATGCCATAGTTTTTACAAAATGAGTAAAATAATAGTATTTATCCTGCAGGATAAATTCCGATGTTTGAAAAAAAGTTAAAACACATAAGGGGTTTTTTCACTGTATTCTCATGACTCCGAAGACCGATTTAGCTTAAACTTTCACAGGTTTGTTACTTCATGTATATGTTGGGTCACATCGAGTTTGGATACAGGTCTTTGGCAATTACCAATGTTGTACACACCCTTTAAAGGGTCTGTATACGTTTGGTAATGACTCTGAAAATTAATGGCAATACAAACTTACTTGGTAAGAAGTACAGCAGCTTTGGATAGTATCATGCATTTTGAGAAACTTTTCACTTGGAAGTACTGTGGTTATGGAAAAAGATATAACTGTTTATACCAAAAAATTTGAATCTGAGAAGCATTACTGCAGTAACGTTTCTCAGATTGTGTATTCCAATTGCAGATTATTCTTCCTGTGTGGACATAACCGCTCCAGATTTTCGGCAATATCTCAAAAACGCTACCACCTTTTGAAATGAAATTTTCACATGTTATTTTTATGGTATATACCTACAACTACATACAATTGAACCAAACAGTGGGTTCCAATTACCAAACGTATACAATCCCTTTAACATGTATTGCATCCAAGTCAATATTTTATCGATATTAAAGCTGTACTTACTCATCTTTTCCTGGTCTTATCTTCACTTGATACATTGAATAGACTGGTTTATGGTCAGACGTTTTAATGCTATTGCTTGCGTTGTACAATACATTTTGTATCTGATCTGATCTTCGACTCTTACATAGTACTCGGTCCTGCAATCAAAAATAAATTGATCATGTTGACCTTTGACATGAAACCCGGGGCCAATAAGAGCTGTTGATAATATAAAACATTGTTCGAAACGACGCCCTTTGAAGTTATGTAGTTTTAGAGAAAGAGGTAATTTTCCACCAAAACTCTTAATCTGAGATTGAAAGCACACAATTCTGTGCAACAAAGGTGTTTTTGTTTTTTCATTGTTTTCTGGTAACTTCGATGACCAATTGAGCCCAAATGTTCACAGGTTTGTTATTTTATGCATATGTTGGGATACACCAAGTGAGGATACTGGTCTTTCACAATTACCAAAAGTATACCCTGCCTTTAATACTTACTGTATAGGATGGAACTCTAGCTTTGGCTGATGTGTCATACACATCACCACCAATGTCGTACTTGTAGGTGGGTAGAAACTTTATCTCTCCTTCATGGAACCCTTGAAAAACCATATCTAAAACAAACAACAGAATGGGATTGTTCTTTTGTGTCTTTTTAATTTTTATTCTTCTATGGTTGCCTCGCCAGTTAGTTTAGATTTGTTTACATAGGTAGAGTTAGAGGCGTCCGTCTCCTAAAAAGATCAAAATGTTATGCCAGCAGGGTTAGGCTAATGTTATAAGTAACTGTTAGTTCTCTGTTGGCAGGACAGACGTATCCCCACACTGTGGTTTGGGCACTTGCCTGGCGACTGGTATTGTTTCTTTATCTTTTTCTTCAATTCTGTGCATTTTAAAATGTATTATGCACTTTTGATCATTTTTATGTAAGGGGCGCAATATAAATCTTAAACTATTATTATTTGTTTTGCTATTATTATCATTATTATTAATGTAATTCGGCCCTTGGGTCGCGAGATTTGAATGTGTTTAATAAACCAGAATAATAATAATTGGACTTGTGTCAATCTTACACAGGGATTACACAATAAATCAACCCTATTTTAAACAATCTTTAAATTGTGTTGTTTTCTATTTCTGGAAAGCTCCATTAAAGAATTTCCGTTCGGTCATCAAAACTCGGAAACTATACATTCTTTTCAGTGAGTGAGAGTACATTGTCATTACTTGGGTCATTAAACTTATTGGAAAAGCAGTTAATCTGCCTGGGGCAGTCAGCAGCACTACTGACTTGTTCTTGATCCAATTCAAATAGTAGGGTCCACTGTTTGGAAAAGGAATTACATGGAGATATCAGGTGTGAGTTGGTAAAGACAAAAAGGATGTATTATTTTGGCCTCTTTCTTTAATGAAGCTTTCCCGTAATGAATATATCTTCAAACTTCTTACTTTTCTCCATGGCTTTCTTAAGTTGATCATGTTGTAGGAGGATGTCATAATCATCACTTTTCCCGTCTCTTAGTTTCCCCGTCCAGTTCTCAACCTTGGCTCTATTCTCAACGAGACGAAAGTTGAAATCTCCACACCAAAAGATGCAGTCAAATCGTGTTGTGACATCAGCTGCAAGTAGATCAAAATACAATCAGATCTTCATTCAAACATTTTTATTTCATCTCCCAGTGTTACTCTCACAATGATCATCGGTCAATCAGGTTTGGTTTAGTGGTCCTTCCCTGCCGTTCACCCGTGTAATTATTCCAAGTTCAATTCCCGGACCGGAGCCTTGCACATGATGCGGTTTTCAGTCCCTACCTGATTGCGTGGGTTTTCCCTATTTTCCCCATATGGGATGTCATGTGGCCGAGTGCTTTAGAGCATCAAATTCAAGTTCAGATGGTTAAGTCATCGAGGTGTGGGTTCAAATCCCGGTCATGACACTTGTCTCCTTGAGCAAGATACTTTAATACAATTGCTTCTCTTCACCCAGGGGTATAAATGGGTACCTGCAAGGGTAGAGGTTGATATTGTGTTTGAAAAGCCTTCAGAGCGCCACGGCAGCTCAGGGCTGAAATTCCCCAGAGAGCTGAGAAAGATTAAAGGAATGTTATTGGTCCAATGACCAAGGCACTAAGGTAAAGCTTTCAGTCTACAGGTTACAGTGCCAGTTGCTTTTGAGGTTTTTAATTCATTACCAAAAAGATATAATAGATTTACATAAACGGTGGCCTTTTCCCAAATTCATCAAATTCCATGACAAAATACATGTTTCGACATGTTTTGAAAACATTATTTGGGTTGAAATTTTGCATAATTTCCCTGAAAGGCAGGTAGATTTAGAAGACAGAATACTAGACTTACTATTAAGGTTATTATATTTCCTTGTTGGTGGTACTTTAACTGGAAGTTGAAGCTCTTTAATGATCT
Source organism: Plazaster borealis (assembly GCA_021014325.1). Classification (NCBI taxonomy): domain Eukaryota; kingdom Metazoa; phylum Echinodermata; class Asteroidea; order Forcipulatida; family Labidiasteridae; genus Plazaster; species Plazaster borealis. The sequence goes on along the minus strand of CM037456.1, from coordinate 5,538,722 downwards.
TCTGATAGTCAGCGATCCGCTCTTTATTCTGTTCATCTCCAGCTGTGTACAATCGGAGTAAAATAATCATAATGTCAATGACAGAAAACTATATTTGAAATAATAATAAAAAACTTTGAAAAGTGAAAAGCTTTACACAAACAATTCCTGAATATATACCATGCCCGATTTGGGGGCGGAGGGTACCCCCAAGCCTCGCTACCATGGGCAGCGCGCTGTATCGATACTTCTCGTCACTAACCCCTGGTAGGGATGTACTGAAAAACAATGCTGATTGGCTACCAAAAGTAACTACTTTGCGTGCATGCTTGTTAAAAACTTTCGGGCGCTTATAGGATGCTTAGTATGCGGATTGCGCATGTGAAAATGCAAGTATTTTGATGCGATTCCAATTCAAATGAATCATGATTTTACATGGTCACCCTTAACTGCATACAGTTAGACATATCATAAGATCAAAGAAGAATGAGAGGGGACCAGTTGCTCTATGACTTGTTGCCTCTTTTGCGGGTTACCATACTTGAGCAGGCGCATAGAGTGGATTGGCCACAGGCCTAATTCAAATGTACCAGATTCTTGCACATTTTAATGAACCAATTCCAGGGATTATGAGCGAGAAAGGCATGCTGGGAAAAATGGCGCAGCGAGATCGATCACCCCTGGGAGTGAGGTTGGGTACCCCACGATGTTCCCATACTATAACACACTATTTTCCTCTTGTGTAGAACCCTCCCCCCTAAAATCCTCTCCAGAATTCCCAAGATTCCAAGCACACAATGAAGACACAATAGAGGGGGTACAACAATATCTCATATCAAGCACCAAATGGCTGAATAAACTAACTGTAATGTCAAACTTTGCCTCTTTCCACACCTGTCTCTTTGAAATAAAGTATAGGAATTTTTTTAGAAGGCGAATTCCGACATGTTACCACCGTGTAAATTTCACCCGATTATTTAGAATAATTGATGACTGACAGATGTGAGACAAAGTGGATTCAATCTCAACCATGGCCGGAGGATGATGGTGATGATAATTACCTGCGAAATGTGAATTGATGAACAAGAACGATGTGCCAAAGAAGGTAAAGCCTAGTGCTACTGCACCCTGCATAAAACCACAGAAGAAACAAAGGTCAATATCAATCTGTAAGTTGGGCATTGTTCTGTCGTCTGCTTTTAAAATTATAATAACATATTTTCCTTACAACTTACATTCACTACACTTGTGAACAAATACAATTTGGCGTGATTAATTAGAACACTTTGCTACAACCAATCTGATTTGTTTGAGGTAAGATTTAGTTCACATTAGTCTAATATTCATTGCTTTGTTACTGCTATTGCACTGTTTGCCACCATTATTTTTCAGTTGGCGAACATAGCTAACACCTCCCTTGAGCGTTTGCCAAATTTCGCGAATGTGTGCAAACGCCTGCTGCACTTAACACGTTCCACTTTGAAAACGTACGCTTAGTTGCCAAACGTTTCCATCGGTAGCCTGAGTGGAACAGACCCCTGGTTTACCATTTCTTGAGACGAATGGAATAGCCTACATTTCACCTCATGATTATATTCTGCGACTTTGCACTCAAATGCATCCAACACTGACATATCATTGCATGAACCATACGCCCTGGAGGGTTTCAGTTTCCAGAGAAATTCAAAGTTCTTGACAGAGAAATTTTTTAAATTATATTTTCTTATATCATACCTTGGTTTTGATCATAGAGAAAGCTCTCGTAGACACGGTATCTTCCTCGACAGCTGTCAAATTAAATAAGGAATTATCAAAGTCAGTTATTTGTGGAAATGACAATGGTTTTAAGGGGCTGTGTCGTCATGATCAAAGCCAACTCTCACCCAGTTACTGCATGCGTGCGCCCTCCCTCCGTATCATATCTATGGAGAGAGCGTGCGCGCGTGCTGTAACTGGGTGAGAGTTCATCATTCAATGTGCAGCCGCAGCAGGGCTCAAATTTTACACTGGCCCACAGGCCCGGGGCCAGTAGTTTTGGTGTCGGGCCAGTAAACTTTTGACCAGACAAGTCCGGCAGTCTTGTGTTTTTTAATTGAATATCAATGAGGAATAATACCACACTGTGTAACATCTTGAACAAAAAATAATATGTTCAAATGTTGACTTTGAGTCTGATAATATCTGTATACCATTCAATTCTACTGAGTAATAATGAATAGACTTAATACCCATAAAGACAAATGAAATTAATCTTCTCTTACATGTCTTAGCGCTTGTTCAAATAAAAACAATTAACTTAAACGCATATTGAACTGGGCCAGTAAGTTTTTTCTTATTTTGATTCTGTTTTTGTAAAAATAATTCTGGTCCAGTAAACATTTTGAGCCAAAAGCCCTGTGGTCTTATTGATTACCCCCCCCCCAATTCAAGTCATCCACAGGCATGCTTTGATCATGACGACACAGCCCCTTTAAAGGAACATTACAGAATTGGTTTTTGCTCACAAAACAGTGTAAGCACTTTATATAATCCACCATATACATAAACTGACAAACCTGTAGAAGTTTGAGATCGATCGGCCGTCTGGGTCACGAGAAAATAGTGAAAAACCGATTACACATTTGCACGTGTTATACAATGCATGAATAAAACGCTCATGAGCGATAAACTCCAATCGGAAATTAGTTTGATTTATTCCTCATCAAATATGGCATTTCAGGCAGAAATATTTCTAGGGATGTTTTCTACTATCATCATCGTTAGACCGTGTAAGTTTTATGTAAATCTGTGATCTTAAAGAAAATTTTAATTACCAGTTCTGTAACGTTCCTTTGAACAAGCTGAAGTGAAAACAATAACCTTTAAATCTCAAGACGTCTTTCCACGAGACAATCATTTCTATTATAGTCATCTGAAGAAGAGACTTCTCACAATTTTGTAAGTGATATTTTCTTGAACTAAAAGCCTTTAAGATGTTTGGTATAATACCTGAGCAGAACCAGATGAGGTCTCGTCTGATGAAGATAAGAAGTCTTAAGACACCATACGTTGCTGATTGAAGAAGAACATGAGACGGACCAAGAGTCTCTTGAAGACGGACCTCCCACTCTTGGCTATTATCAAATCAAGATCAGGAAAAATATTTTATAATACACATCAAGTATTTAATATAATGACTTACAATCAATTATTATTATTATTGCAATGCTGAAATGACTGGGCTAGTCTAGCATCGAAAAAACACCTGGGACTCGATCAATAAGCTGATGAAAAGATAACATGATCACATTATTGCAGTAAACCTTGATATGAAAATAAAAACTAATTAATAATAACAATAATAACTAGTTCTTATATAGCGCATTTTACAACAACGTATCAAAGTGCTTTACACTAGTGCCCAGGTCATTGGGCCAATAACATTCCTTTAATCTTTCTCAGCTCCCTGAGGAGTATACAGCCCCGAGCTGTCGTGGCGCTCTGAAGGCTTTTTCAAAAACAATATCAACCTTTACCCTCGCAGGCACCCATTTATACCCCTGGGTAAAGAGATGCAATTGTAGTAAAGTATCTTGCTCAAGGATACAAGTGTCATGACCGGGATTCAAACCCACACCCTGATGACTTAACCATCGGAACTTGAATTTGATGCTCTAACCACTCGGCCAAATGACACCCCAGTAAAACAGATAATAATAGCTTCATTCAACCACCCCCCCAAACCCCCCCCCCCCCAAAAAAAACCCACAAAAAACAAACAAACAAACAAACACACAAAAACAAAACAAAACCCAAACCACACACAACCCCCCCCCCAAAAAAAACCAAAAAACAAAAACAAAAAAACAAAAAAACCAAAAAACCAAAAACAAAAACAACAACAACAACAACACCAAAAAAACACAAAAAACAAACAAACCCCAAAACAAAAACAAAACAAACAACTGCATGTACCTTACCTTTAAGAGTTACCTTTATGGCTATTGACTTGAATGGGACGATTAATAAAGCATTTGGTATACATTTATTCATTCATGAAGAATAAATGCATAACTGTAAAAGCCTCACTGTCAAAGCATTGGGTTATCAATTTGACTCAACCCAAGGCTATCTCAGTATAGGCTCATCAGCTCAAGGCATATACATCACAAGGCAAATTAGATAAAGGTCAACTCATCTTGGCAATGCCTTTGACTGCAAGTCATTATTCGTCTTGTTTTTGAAGTCTGACAGAAATTATCCACATCTGGTGGCTGACAATTACACTGGTGTTGCTTAGTAACGGTTGCTAGGTGTTTCAATACATTTGGTTACTCATAAACATTATTGGTTTGTCAACATAAATAACTCCTGATAGCATTGGCATCAATACGTTGACTGGAGGAAATAATGTTAAAGGTCTTTAAGATGTTTCAATTCTTGTCAGAAATTGTCATAATTTCATAAAAATAAGTAAGAATCAATTTTAAAGGAAATCAACTTAAAGACAGGGTATACTTTTGGTAATTGTCAAAGACCAGTATCCTCACTTGGCGTATCCAAACATATGCATAAAATAACAAACTTGTGAAAATTTGGGCTTAATTGGTCATCGAAGTTGCCAGAAAATAATGACAGAAAATACATCCTTGCTCCATAGAATTGTGTGCTTTCAGATGCCTGAGATTCATGCCTGAAGCCTTTCTCAGATTCAAATTTGTTGGTGAAAAATTACCTCTTTCCCTAAAACTACATTACTTCAAAGGGGGTTGTTTCTAACAATGTTTTATAATATCAACAGCTCTCCAGCGCTCTTTACCAAGTAAGTTTTTATGGCCATTAACTTGCGGAGTATTTACCCAAAGTACACCCTGCATTTAAATGTAAATACAAAGAGAGTAAATAATTTAGTCTTACCCATCAGAGACAGATTCTTGAGTTCCAATCACATAAATGTCTTGAACTAAAACACAATCCTCTGGTAGGAGTAGCTCCTCTAAGTTCTCCGGTAAAACCTGAAACAAAAATATACATCATGATTAATATTTCAAATTAAAAATGAAATGTTAATATAAGTCTGTGTGTACAGCACTGCAGTATTTCTGTTAAAGGCAAAGTATACCTTTGGTTTTTGGATCCGTTCGATTGTTTTAATCTTGTATAAATGTAGATACATAAAACTAACCTGTGAAAATTTGATTTCAAAAGGTCGTAGCATTTTTGAGATTGCCGAAAATCTGGATTGGTTATGTCCACGCAGGAAGAAATATCCGTAATTGAAATACATAATCTGAGAAAAGTTTTGTGCAGAAACATTTCTCAGATTGAAATCCCTATTTCTCTAAAACCACATTCCTTTGAAGGGAATTCTTACCAAGTAAGTTTTTATGGTCATAAATTTTTGGAGTAAGTACCAAAGTTTAAGAGCCATACATTCATGATAAGAGCTCCATAGCCGTATCCGAATTGGTGGCTGTGGCGGTTGCTAAGGGTGAAAAGTCTCACACATATCGAAAACGAGAAACAAACTTAAAGGCACTGAACACGTTTGGAAATTGTCAAAGACCAGTGTTCTCACTTGGTGTATCCCAACATATGCATAAAATAACAAGCCTGTGAAAATTTGGGCTCAATTGGTAATCGAAGTTGCAAGAAAATGATGAAAGAAAAAACACCCTTGTTGTACAAATTTGTGTGCTTTCAGATAGGAATAAAAACTTCTTGCAAGAAGTTTTTATTATTTAAGTGAGAAATTACCTCTTTCTCAAAAACTACGTTACTTGAGGGAGTCGTTTCCTACAATGTTTTATACTATCAACAGCTCTCCGTTGCTTGTTACCAAGTAAGTTTTTATGTTTTTTAATATTTGTTTTGAGTCATTACCAAACGTGTATGATACCTTTAAACAAAGACTATATTTATCTATGAACTAAAATCTTCTTTTAAAATTATATTTATACAAAATTCTTGAAAATAAAAATTCCCATAGCAAATCGTTATAAATAAATTTACAATTTTTGTATAATACAAATAGTTTGTTCAAATTAACACTGAAACAAAATTCAAACTTGGGACGAGGATGCTTATTGTTAGAAACCCCATTGCCAATCACGCCTAAATGTGTGCGTCTATTTCATAGGTTTAATGACTCAATGACCGTCAGTTGGGCAAAATTCTTAATTTTGTACAAGTAACCGAAAAAGGAGGTCAAGTCTTATTCTCAGGTTTTCTCTGTTATTTTGTTGAATTGATTTTACTTTCATTAATGTTAATCACTTAGTATTACATTCCAGACAACATGTAATTTTCATCGCCATAAACTACGTCAAACTAAAATAATTGACAAAAACAAAAATCCAGCCCACATAAAAAAATTCCATCCGAAAGTTTAAATATGCGCGAGACTTGCACAGTCTATTCTCCAATGTGGATAGTGATCCAGTACAGCCACAGCTGCTAATTCGGAAACAGGCATACATACATAGAAATAAATAGAATGTAAGAAACTTAAAAACCTTAAATTGGATAAGATTTGAAACTAAGTTTTTTTAAAGAATACTTTAAAGGTAGTGTCATAGATTGGTTGTTACTCCAAAAATTAATGACCACATAAAAATTTACTTGGTGAGAAGCACTGCAGTCTTATAAACTTTTTTTAGAAAGGATTCCCTTTGAAGTAATATGGTTTGATAATTTATCACCCAAAAAACATTTGAATCTGAGAAACGATTCATGCATGAATCGTTTTTCATATTTCTGAGGGCTGGTGTCCGTTCGCGAAAGCTGCAGCCTGACATAATAATAATAATAATAATAAGACTTGTAATGCGCACATATCCACCCTGCTGGGTGTTCAAGGCGCAGTTGGTACCCGCTGTCAACTCGCTAAAACTTGGATGGATTCAACATTCTTGTGAAAATACCGCAACAATTTTTGGCTGTTTTCTCAGCAAGTAAACAGTAGTAACGCTTCTCAGATTCAAAATTGTTGGGATAGAAACTAAAAAGTGATATCTTTTTCCATAGTCGCAGTACTTCGAAGTGAAAAGTTTCTCAAAATGCATTATACTATCCAAAGCTGCTATACTTCTAACCAAGTAAGTTTTTATTGCCATTAATTTCCAGAGTCATTACGATTACGAAAAGCATACAGACTCTTTAAAGGGATGTGAATTAAAAACACTCTTTTGTTCCACACCATATAAATTAAAATGTTCCTATAATTAAATGCATTTAATCAATGCACACTTAGTAGTATTAGAAGGTTGTCATATTACAAGGTACGAACATACTGTTTCCAAAACTAAATACCTGCACTCTACTGAATCTACTCTTCCACTTAATGCTCTTTTGTAAAAAACATTGTTTGTTGAACATTTAAGTGTCTTCACGATCGAATAATGAGTGCGAGTCATGATTGTCATGACAGCACAGAGTACATTGCTATTGACTTCCGACCTTCCGATGCATCTATTGTATTGATTATAGTGGATGTACGGTGAAGTATTATGATAAAGCATTTCTGTAGATAAAAGCAATTAAACTGCTATGTCTTTTTATCAACAAAACACAAAATATACACAAGTCGTGTCCTGTCGTCGCAATAAAAGCACATCGCTCTATTCAGAATCTATAAATAACCTAACTACATTATATTTGATACACTACTGGTATGAGATAAGCTTGATAGCCATTAGTCTAGCATCCTTAGGTTTACAACAAAATAAATGGACAAAATTAGTCTAGCATGCTTGGGTTTACAACAAAATAAATGGACAAAATGATCAACATTACAAGAAAGGAAAAATGAATAGTTATTGAAATAATTATGGTGACTGGTCTTGACCCAGATGCTTTTTCTATTTTTGTTATTTTGGGGTAATTTTTTTATAAATAATATGACACATACATTGTTTATAATCTTAAAGGCAGGGTATACTTTTGGTAATTGTCAAAGACCAGTATCCTCACTTGGTGTATCCCAGCATATATGCATAAAATAGCAAACCTGTAAAATATTTGGGCTCAATTGGTCATCAAAGTTGCAAGAAAATAATGAAAGAAAAAAACCCCCACCCTTGTTGAATAGAATTGTGTGCTTTCAGATGCCTGAGAAAGGCTTCATGCATGAAGCCTTTCTCAAGATTCAAATTTGTGGGTGAACAATTCTAAAACTACATGTACTTCAAAGGGGGTCGTTTCTAACAATGTTTTAGATTATCAACAGCTCTCCAGTGCTCTTCACCAAGTCAGTTTTAATGGTCATAAAGTACACCATGCCTTTAAGTTGAATATTGCCATAATGCATGACAAAAAAACTGAGGAGAAACAAACCCATCAAAACAGAACAAATACCCAACGAAGAAAGACAGAAATGCCATTATAACTAAAAATGACGGCTCATTATTTTGTTAGACCTATGACAGAATCAACTCCATATAGTTTGCATGAATAAACTTTCCTAAAACTGGTCTCTGATGGAACCTATAAAATCAATGAAGTTGGTTGTTTGTTTACCTTTCCTTCGCACATATTCCACGTTGTTATGAAGATTTTCACTTTCCTATCGGGGAAGAATCGTTCCAATTCCTCTTTACTCATCAAAGATCCAGCAGTACTTGTTCCTCCACTTAAGTAACTCCTGAATAGTCAGAGAAAAACATTTTACATAAGGGTTTGAATAGAAGGAAAATTGATTAAATGACTTAGGCAATGGTTATGGGTTCGAATCCCACCGAGTGATATGCCTGTGGATTTTTTTCATAGGACTCAGGAAAGTACCGAGTATACAGTGCTTTACAGACATCGGTTTGTTGTTGTTGTGGAAGGGGGTAAAACAAATTAATATATTCTTTATCCCTGATGCAAATTAAACATCTACATGTATTGATTTACATGTCTTTCATATCATTGCTTATTCAACACTTCGAGTATCAAGGGTGTTTTGTTTTTACTCTTGCTCTTGTTTAATTTTCTTTTGAGGCCTTTCACTTTAAAGGGTCTGTATACGTTCGGTAATTACTCATAAAATTAATGGCAATAAAAACTTACTTGGTAAGAACTACAGCAGCTTCTGATAGTATAAAGCATTTTGAGAAACATTTTACTTTGAAGTAATGTGGTTATGGAAAAAGATGTTAGTTTTTATCCCAACAATTTTGAATCTGAGAAGCGTTTCGGTCAGAAACATTTCTCAGATTGTGTATTCCAATTGCAGATTATTCTTCCTGCGTGGACATAACTGCTCCAGATTTTCGGAAATATCTCAAAAACGCTACCAACTTTTGAAATGAAATTTTCACAGGTTAGTTTTATGGTATATCTACAACCAGGGTGCGAAATTAAGAAAATTTGCTGGTTGCCCCAGGGCAACCACAACTGAAAATCTGGTTGCCCGAAAGTAATTTTGGTTGCCCGAATATAATAATGCTTTGCGCATTGCATGCTCTTTAGGGTAAAGATATAAAAATGGCTATCGAAACGGACATCGAAACGGACATCGACGATCGTGAGTGGGTCTCATCGCCGTGATTTGGGGTAATTTTTGCTGATTTCGATACATGTTCTTCATCATCCGTCAATCCGGCATCGGTATTGCCCCTTATGGGTGTTTTACCCAACGTAAAACCAAACTTCAGGAGGCTCATTGTGATTGTCACGTCGTGAAACTTTGTCAAGTTTGACACATAAACACGTGCGAATTAAATAGCAGCGAGTAATATTCATTGCGCGCGCTCACACCATGTTCGCTAGCTGTCCCCACGCTCGTTATAATATGTGCAGCATAACGACTGCGTGGCACCAGTGAATCATGGAAAGCGCAATTCATGGAAAGCGCGTGTGCGCGCAGTCTACATCTATTTCGTTACTTGTGAACGTTCTGTTCCAACTATAGAATCGACCTAACTATAGTTGGGCCCGGGCCAACTGTGTTTTGGATTGGGCCTGTGCCCAACTATTTATAGTTAGGCCGGTTCTATAGTTGGGATGGAACATGACCACGTCGCGTCGAGTCCGAGATCCGAATAATACAACGTACGGTACATCGTGCACACATTATCCGCTACCATGCCGCTACACAGTGCCATCGCGGTGTGAGTGTGCATCGCATACGTGCAAGCTGGAAAGTTCGCACATGGTTCGCGGTGGACGGCGTGATTTAAAGAAAGAAAAAAATAATTGTTAAACGCTTCCGGTGAAGTACAACATCGTAACTATTTTTCATGAAGCTTTATGTGGAAAATTCAAACGATCTTTGGAACTGGCACAATAATAACGAGGGTAGGCCTAAATTCTTCTTTTTTTTTTAAGGTTGCCCGACGGGCAACAACGGTTTGATCACGGGTTGCCCGAGTGATTTTTTGGTTGCCCCGGGCAACCGGGCAACCGTTAATTTCGCACCCTGACAACTTAATAGGATTGAAACAAACAGTGGGTTTCAATTACCAAGCGTATACAATCCCTTTAATACAAGGAAAATCTCCTTCTTCCGGACTCCACTGATATAAGAAAACTGCTTACCTGTGTCTGGCACTTCTTGTTGTAATTGTAGACAGGGCACCTGTTGACATGAAGGAGCGATTTGTATCCGAAAAGAAGGAGTTACTTCCGAAAGTTGGTTCAGAAGTGGCAATCGAGTTATCAACATCGTCTCGGTAGGATTTCTTAGACATTGAGTCAAGTGACGATGATTGGGGAGATGGTTCAACAATTAGGGGGGCTGGACGGTCATTCCCTGACTTTGCAGTCTTGTCAACAGTTTCTAGAGTTATTAAAGTTTTCTCCTTATTGACTACACTATCCTCTTGGATCGTCATACTTGAAGTGTTCTCTTTTAGACACTGGTTGTAATTCAACAAAGTTTCATCTTCACTTAATTGATTCAACTCGGCGGCAAATTCTTCCGATGTTAATTGTTTCATGTGCGTCTCTTCAGTATGGACAGTAGTTGGCAAGATTACCTCCTCTACTTCTTTACCAGCGAAGGTGCTTATAACGACATCTTCATCGTCGTCTGAACTTGGTATCGTTGATTTATAATTCATTTCATTTTCCGAGTTTGTTTTCGTTGGTGTCGAGGCCGAGATTGGAGACATTAATTTAGAGACATCAGTGAGGGAACTTATGCTACTCGATATTTCCACAGAGTCACTTTGTCCATCTGCTGATATCCTTGTCAGAGCGTCAGTAGAGACACTGTATGTTGCATTCAGTTTAGTTTCATGGATGTTTCTCTTAGTGCTGTTATCTGGAATAATGAGATCTTCCGAGTCCGAATCCGCATCAACATCTTCAGGTATTTCTTCTGAGAACTTTTCAGACAGTTTACTTGACAATACATTCTCACAACTTTCTGGAATAACAACTCTTTCTTTGGTGCAGCTTTCATTGTATTCTGTTGATTTCTCAGCTGATATTTGATCATTTGTCAACTGTCTGATACCGGTTCTTTTATGTTGTTCCATACGAACTGGCGGTAACATTGACACCCGCTCCGTAGACGCCAAAACAGGATCCACATTTCTGAAATTAATCTCGTTTTCTTTTGCTTTATGCTCACTACTTTCGGACTGTTCCATCTGCTTCTTAGATAAGCGCATTTCTGCTGCGCTGTATCCCATCAAACTCTCGTCGTGGTTCGCAAATCTGCGCGGTCTCATTCTTGGTGATGGGAATCTTTGTGCCTTGGGCACACTAACGCTGTCCTGTTCGTCTTTTTGACTTGTATCTGTGTTTCCATTGTTGTAGGAATTCTTAGCGCTAGTCCCTCCATCGTGGGATGGGACTCTAGAGCTTGGGCTTCCAAAAGGTGAAGGACGACTTTCAAATTCACTTTGGTTATCCTTTGCTCTGACGTCTGCCCCAACATCCATGCCACCAAGATTTCCATCTTGGGGCCTTAAACGACGAGGTTTGATACGAGGGGAAGGTGATGGTTTCTTATTAAGTAAATCATGATCTCCTCTTGTAAGAATTGATGAGATTTCTTCTTGTCCATCTTGAACTCTTTTTACAGTTGTTTCATGGCTTTGGTTTAGAGTCTCTTTTGTTTTACCATTGACTTGTTTGACTGGTTTGAATTCGCTCAGATCCTTTGGTATTTCATCAATGGGTGGAGTAGAAGGAAGTCCATCGATGTGTTGATGAATATCTGTCGGCTTCTTCAATTTTCTGCTCAAAGAAAAAAAAAACCAAAACCCCAACATTATTTACAACACTATTCGTTTCTCTATGAAGGCATTATTTGTTTTTAGGTTTTTGTAAATACAATACATATTATGTGATTTGAATTTTTTGAATTGTGTTAATTGTCATCCGGTATCTGTATTTAATTCTGCTGACAATTTCAAAATTCTGACAAAAAATTTGCCAGTGGTCAATTAAACTTTTAAAACTTGTTTGTGCTGTAAGTTCTAGCAATATTTGAAGAATTTAGCTGATAATAATGTTGGCTTTTTCTTCAACAGCTATTTGGGATATTATGTAAGAATTTGGATGGTCTGCAAATGGATGGATGGTTCCAAATATGAGGTAGGGTTAGACCCAGTACTGGGCGCTTTACTCCTTTTTTTAAATTTTGACATCATCGGTCATACTAGCGGCCCAGCTTACGGTCGTATTTTCCCCGAGGGATCTTCATCCAACTCTCAGTTGGATTTTAGACGGGTGCTCTGCCTCAACCGTGACTACTACGCAGTTTGAGGTAGGGCACCCGTCGATTAGACAGGTACCTTGCCTCGACCGTGATAACAGCGCGGTTGAGGAAGGACACCTGTCAAATTTTAGATGGGTTTCCTGCCTCAACCACCCTGTTATCACGGTTGAGGCAAGGCACCCGTCTAAATTGAAGATCCCTCGGGGAAAATACTTTGATACGCTAGGGCGCTAGTACGACCGATGATGTCAAAATTTTGAAAAAGGAGTACAGCGCCCCAGTTACTGGGTCTATGGTAGGGTAAGGTTTTCATTTCGTTTATTCGCCAAGGACTCTCAGAAAAGCAAACACCATTATACCAGCCAAGAACCCCATGGAGAGAAGAAGACAAAGAAGGAAGTTTCAGTTTTAGATGTGGGAGGAAAACCCTAGAGAATTATTCCAGGGAAAACCCACGCAGTCAGGTAGGGATTGAAAACTCAATCCACATAGTGGCCCCGGCGGGATTCAAATCGGGGTCCTAGAGGTGGAAGGTGAGGAAAGATACCACTACATCGAACCTAGGGCGCACACCAACCCGAGGTTGTCAGGAAATATATTAAGTAGTCTACAATTTCATACCGCCTTAATGTCCAAAATCATTTAGAAAGAATTTTACCTCAAGCGACTAAGTGTGCTTGATTTCTTCTTCCTTGACTGGTGACCTCCTAAGACATCATCCAAAGAACTTTGAGAACTGTTGGATCGTGCCGACAAAATATTAGTCTCTTGCTCAAGACTAGAGAGGGAGTCTACACCCAGTAACGCATCAAAATCGGTGGCCATTTCGGGGATCGGACTCAGAATCCCCTTCTGTGAAATGAAAATAAAATCTTGTTACTTATGTCAGCAATTCATGCAAGATGTTGATAAATTAACATAATGGGCCAATATCTTACACTAAGATCATTTGTGAAAACAACAACTCTTCCATACACCGACAGTGACATGACTGAGTTATTACTAGGACTTTACTCTAGACCAAGTATTAAAAAGCCGTACTCCTCCTTTTGAAATTTTGATTTCAACTACTAGATAAGGTAACTGCTAGTACTGCTACCTGTGCTATTGCCCAACTTCTGTGGCCCACTTCTATTGCCCCACTTCTGTGAATCCTTGGCCACACGTCTGGACCCATCTTTTCATCAGCTTACGACAAAAAATTCAAGGTGCCTTTCCCACAGGCGGGTCGGCGATTTAAACCAACCAAATGTGTTCTCCTAACTCTTAGTCTTAGCTTGCTTGGGGTGTTTTGGATATTGAAATAAATTACATTTTAAAAAGATATTTCAAACAATACCTTTTCAATGCCTCCCCCGATGTACACAGAGCGCGGCCATTTTGGAACAACAAAAATAAAATCATGACGTCATCGGCCGGCCGAGCTGCGAATTTTTTGTTCCCAACGTGGGTACGATTCTGTGCAGCTGCTATTTGATATTGTAAATGCTTTTGCATGCGGACCCCAACCAATGGGAGCGAGGTATGCTAATCTTGGCCTTTACCGCGCTAGGAAAAAATAATTCGCAGCCCGGCCGGCAGACGACGTCATGATTTTATTTTTGTCATTCCAAAATGGCCGCGCTCTGTGTACATCGGGGCATCGGAGGAAGTAATTTGTTTTAAATATCATTTTAAAATGTAATTTATTTCAATATCCAAAACACCCCGAGTTAGGTGAACACATTTAGTTTAAATCGCCGACCCGCCCGCGGGAAACGCGCCTTGAATTATTTTGTCGCGAGCTGACGAAAAGATGGACGTGTAGCCAAGGATTCATGGATCATTGGCCACGTGTGCTAGTGCTAGTGTAGTGTGGCACTGGCAGTGCTAGCCATCCACTCAACATGCTCAACATCCCAAATAAAAAGCTGCACACTCTCTCACTTCAGACTTAAAACTAAGAAAGAGTCTAATTCTCAAAAAGTAACAATATGCAAATCCACAATATCTTATTCATTTTTTTGCGACTTTTGACTTACACAAAACAATGATGGTAACGAATTTAGGGTTGGTATAAAATTTAAACAAATGTACATACACAGTCCGGGAACTGGACAAACACAGCACTGCCATTCGATTTCTACAGACTACATCATCATGTAAAACTCAATGATTCTACCTCCATGCCCATGGAAAGGAGTGAGTGACTGACTGAACAGCGGGCAGACTGGCAGAATACAACAGATCATGATGATTTCAAAACTAAATTTCAAAAGCTGTCAAAACAAATATTGGCTTAGAAAAACACACTTACATGTCAATGATTTTTATGCTGGAATAAATAACCGTCAGTTGCATTTCCGGAATTTGATTGACAGCTTCCAAACACGCAGCAACGATAAACACATAGACGGCAACCACGGATTCGCACGTACATGACAATTTCAGTGGGTGTTTGGAGGTCTCGGTGTTTGTGTGCAGGATTGTAGGACCAACTCGACTGAAGACGACTCTCCAAACAATAACTCGACCATTAATAAGTCAGCTAACGACCGACTCGACCACGAATTAATGACTACATACCATACAAAATACCGCTGACATACTCGACCAACGGCAAACTCGACATGTAGCAACCATTGACATCGGCACGTTTAACCCGACATTTGATATTCGGTCGAGTTGACTATGATCCAGTCAAGTCAATGTCACCAAACCGAGGCGTGCTATATTTAGGGGGATGAAAATCACTACCCATTTTCAAAAATTGCTAATATTTATATAAGGTATTCAGGAAAATAGACAAAGATGTCTACATTATTGTATTACACCTTCCAAAGGACTTTTTGCTGCTGAATAAATGTTACCGCTGTTTTATTCTACTATAATTCATTAAACAAAATGAATAACAAATACTAAATACTACCGGTACTACTACTTTTTCCCTTTTTCTTTGAGGGGTCATCCATAGTAAAAATCGATTAATTGGCGATTGGTGGTTTTGTCTTCGTTATTTGTTTAATGCAAACATGCACCGTGCCGTGCCTATCACTGTGGGTGGGGGGGGGGGGGGAGTCCGTGCCCCCTCCCCTGGGTATTCCCCCATTTGAAAACTGGCCTTTGAGATAGAAAATTACCTGAATAAAAAGTTACATGATTATTTTCAGTGTTATACGCATAAAATGTATTTATTTGTTTTACCATAACTTACAATTAATAGCGCAAACACAGTAAATGTTAAATTATTTGAAGTTTAAAGGGTGTGTACAACATTGGTAAGAATGAAAATATAAATGCTCACAGATTTGCATATAACTTACATGGTATAAAGATGTTCATGGTAGAAAACTTCCCTTGCAATAGTTTTGCTTGAAATGCCATAGTTTTTACGAAATAAGTAAAATAATAGTATTTATCCTGCAGGATAAATTCAGATGTTTGAAAAAAAGTTAAAACACATAAGGTTTTTTTTTCACTGTTTTCTCATGACTCCGAAGACCGATTTAGCTTAAACTTTCACAGGTTTGTAATTTCATGTATATGTTGGGTCACATCGAGTTTGGATACAGGTCTTTGACAATTACCAATGTTGTACACACCCTTTAATACGGTCAGTCAACAATAATAATTTTCGGTAAAAATTTTGATAAGTAATTCAAAGACTATAGTATTACTGAGAGATGGTTCAGTTACAATCAATACCACCCCAACCCCCCCCCCCGTAAGAATATAAATAATTGGTTTGCGCACGCGCGCCACGGCGCGCCACAACCGGTCGAACTTACGTACGGACGTACGTGCGCACACACACCCCAAACCTTGTTTACACCGACTGATGGACAAGTCTATTATTATCAATTTTTGTGAATAGACCCGTACAGCAGATCCTGTCTCAAAATTTTAAGATTGAAAATCACGGATTTCTAGGAATTTCACATTTCTACCGTTGTGAATTTGGAAAAGAGTAAAGGTAAGTTAATAGGCATCATTGATCTTCTTATTTCATTTTTAGGTTTGAAATTTATGGACGGAAAAACAAAAAAAACGTGAACGTTTTCAATGACCATGACGGGACACCTCGCTGACAGTAGAGGTGTCCTAGCAACGCCCTTTTAAATTCACTTTTTGTCCATGGTGTTAAATCAAAAACGTGTATTGTTTTGCAGTTTAAGAATGCTGAATATATGTCTAAATAGATTGTTCTACATTCGTATAAACTTTATATCGTAAATGACAGGTTAGGAACCTTTCAAATGCTTGAATAGTCAGTAATTCCAGCTTGGCAACCATTTGTTTACATTGAGATCGCATGAGAACGTGTACGAAACGCCGGTGCTGTGATGGGACGTGTTTCTTTTGTACGACGTGTGTGTGTGCAAAAAAAATCAATGCAATGGTGACACCCACAGCAGGGCGCTCTATCATAATCAAAGCCATCTTTTCTCAACAGTATTTTAGTAGCTGTAAAGATTTTGAGATTGTCAGGACTCGAATTTGAGAGAAAAATACACAAGACCACAGGCCCAGGGCTTGCTGCCCCCAAATGTTTACTAGTAAGACGTGAATTGTTTTTTCAAGACCAGAAATCTTCCTGACACAATTTAACATGCATTTAACTGTTTTTATTTCTCGTTTGTCTTTATACTTCATGGCTAAATAGAATTGAAAGGTATTTTATCAGACTCAAAGACAAAATTTGAACACAATTTGTTTTTTGGTTCAAGAAATTAGGCCTACACACAGTGAGGTTTTATCATTCAATTGAAAAAACACAAGAACGACGGACTTGTCCGGTCATGGGTTTACTGGCCTGACACTAAAACTACTGGTCTCGGGCCTGCGGTCTGGTGTAAAATTCGAGCCTTGATTGTTCATTTTTATGGAAACAACCCTTTTTCCTTTTTTCCCTCCTGTATTAAAAATGTAAACCACTTTTATTTTGCGTTGAAACCAGGTACATGTAACTTAATATTCCATCTTCATTTAAACTGTTTCACCTAAATACAAAATTCTATCAGAATTTTTTTTTAAAGCTAGGAATAGAATATTTCCTGAAAGGTTATTTATTATGTGGAAAAATATGCCAGAACTTATTTCCTAAAGTTGAATGATTGTTATCTATGATACACAAACTTGAGTAACTTCAGTTTATACAATAGTTTTCTTTTACATGGAATGAAATCTTAGCAAGGAATCGGTCAACGAAACCTTTGCCTGTGGGGGTCCATTAGAGTTTGGTTTCATTGGTGGTTTTTGTTTTCAAACAGAGGGTTTTATATTCAAGGATAATTTAACACCTGTTATTTAGAGTCATTAGAATTCATTTATACTCATACCATGAAGGAAACTTCAAGCTCCTGGAGTCCTTTTATAAAAGGAAATTGAACTCACAAAATGCTGTTAACACTAACACTAACAGTGTTAGCAGGAATGACTTTAAAAAGGTCAAGTTTAGACACAGTTAGCTAATCAGCCGATTTCTTGTTTTTTTCTTATAATCATATAAAGTAAAAGTGCCATAGCAGGCTTGGAATTTTTATCTTTGAGAGGGCAAGGCCATTTTCATTTTGCAAAGGGCACTTCCATTGGGAAAATCTAAAGTCTATGGGGCACTTCTGAAGGGGCACCAAGGCCAAGACCAGGGGCAACAGAGGCCATTGCCTCCGTGGTCTCCGTGTAACATGCCTGCCGTAGAAAACTGAAAAACTCTGTACAAAGTGAAGTGTGGATGCCATTTCCCATTTGTTTTTGCCAAATTTATAGCATGTCTGGTATAAAGAATAGGGCCACTTAGTTTGTGGAATATATTTCCCTTTTCGTTGCCATCCTCTACACCCACTAATTGTATAATTATGGCTTTGGAATTGTCCTTGCATTCTATTGCTGTACTTATTATAGTATGAATGGTTTTCTTTGTTTCAGTCATTAATTTTGGTGAAAATTTGAGTGTTGGACGTCATTCGAATGATCTTTTCTGACTGAATCAAAAAGAAAATCTCTAATTTGCAGTAGTTTTTGTCCCGCTTCTCATGTCTAAAGTCAAATCACACATTTTTAACAAATCTCCATATATTTTAACTATGCAGTAAACAATATGAGCATATTTTGTCTGCATAATTTGAAATTAAGGAGAATTGTAAAAATTGTGTGATTCACTTCATTGTTTGAATTCTTAGTGAAAGTGAACACTCAGGACTGTCAAAAATCAGTCAAGTTCCGAAAAAAATTAAATTTTGCAGTGTTTTCTATAAATGCCAGATGACCACGGTGTTTTTATTGTTCCTGTATCTAAGTGATGAGCTTGTTTGTACTATGAAAAACACACTGTGTACTCAACTATAAGAAGCAAACATTAAAAATTATACAAACAATTTGATATGGGTCAAACCACTTGATATGTCACCATGGTAATGGTACACAAGGCGCCTGGTATTTGTAGGTGAAAGGTTATTTGTAGGTGAAAGGTTATTTGAATAGTTTAGAAAAGTGCATTCTAATTTACAATGGGATTGAACTTTGGTACTGGTCCAAAAAAAATTGGATACAGTGCTAATTCATTGTTCATTTTGTTTATATTTTGTTGCTAATAAACACATATGGTGACAAATTTCGGAAGATCTCTTCGAAACATAATAAAACTTAAAATTTATTTATTAACAGCCTCTGGAAATCAATCTATTTTTATGTTTCCCCTTCCTTCAGAAATGTTTTTAAAAGTTATTTGTAATTTTGGGAGGTCAAGTATGTACATAAAGGTTCCACTAAAAGATTTCATAACAGCCCTGTTCCATATCTAACTGGATTGTTAAAAGACATGCTTAAATATTGATTTCTCAATCTCTTTTAATAAATGCTTGTGCTTTTTTTGTGTCCTGTTTTTAAAGTTTTTCTTTGACTGTTTTCTTTTGCGTTTTTAAAGTTTATATCGACTATGTGTAACTTGTGCTTTTTTAACTACCGACTGTGTATTTTAGCTTTTTTACTTTGAATATTGTAACCACTGTGCAATTCAGTCTCCGGGCTACAATATGGTGAGAATAAACCAACATTCATAAATACCCCAGACAGTTTCGCTACTCCTATTGGTGGAGAACGCGTCACGTGGGGGTGTTTAAACGGTTGATAAAGACACAGCTGAAGCTGTTTAAGACCGGCTGGCTTCGCGTGTTGGGCGCGCAAGCTCATGTACACCAATTTAAATTACGCAGAACGCAATTCATAGCTATTAGTAACAGCGCGTAATATGTGTGTACACGCGCGTATACACACCGACCGACGCGCACAAAACATTTTTACAAAAGTTTTTGGAAATTTGCAAACTTCAAAAAATTCGCAAAAGAAACAGTGTGACATTGTCTATAATTGTGATATTTGCTTTTTAACATAAGGGCATTTATGAATGGGAATAAAAGAGTAGTAACTCGTTCTTAAACGGCCGTTTAAAACCTTGCAGGGTCGTGGCCGTGCGATAAAGGCCCTCGCCTTCGGCTCGGGCCTTTATCACACGGCCACGACCCTGCCGGTTTTAAACGGCCGTTTAAGAACTCGTCGCCTACTCTTTTATTCCCATAATAATAACAATAATAATGTACAGTGAACTCATTACAACAATAAAGGAAATAGCAACCTAAATTGATAGCCAAAAAAAAAAGTACCACTTTTGTTGGAGACCACAGATTTTTCACTGTTATTGTTTTGTTTTATTTTGACGATTACAGTTTGAATTCCAAGATGGATCTTCTCAAACGAGATGTCTCTAAGTTAAGAGAAAGATATAAAATTCTTCAACAGCAGCAGTTTACATTTGTCTCAGCTTTAGAGCATTCCAGGAGTGATGCGTTTGAACGAACTAAACCAGTACGGACAATAACTCAGGTTAGTTTAAAAGGATTAATGAGGAATAACTCATAACCGCTAAGCCCGGTTAAATTCTTCTAGCCAGGGTAGTCTGTGATAACCTGCCACAACAATATCTTGAGTGAAAGACAAGCAGCAAAAATAACCTGTGTAGAATTCCATTGGTCATAAGCGCAGACTTCCCTGGTAAACACATACTTCCCTGGTAAACACTGTGTAAAATTGGGCCTCGGTGTTAGTGTTTATCAGCGCCCAATTTCGTGGCTCTGCTTTACTGTGGAATTCCGCACTTATGGCAAACAGATTCACGGGACTTACAGGGCTCTGGAAGTGTAGAATTCTATGGAAAGCAGTACCATGAAATTGGGCACTGGTTATAGACCTTTATCATGGTGCCGTCATTTTTCAATTTCTCCCATTCAAATCAATGTAACCAAACCGAGGCTTGAGGGAGAAATAGTCTGGTTCCTTTTCGTAAAATGAATGTCAGCATTCATTACTGTTATTGAATACAGGGAACATGCCCAAGATGGTGGCAGCACGATAGAGGTCTATTCTGATCCATCTGAAATGACTTACATGTTGTTTTGGATGATCAGTGACAAATGTTTTTCTCTGAGGGCATTTTCCAACTCAGCTTGGGCACAGGGTCTGACTTGGGCTCTGGCTTGGGCTTGGGCTTCGGTTTCGGCTTGGGCTTCATCTTCAATTTAAGAGCAGTGTACATTTTGCACGGAGTTTCCAACATCAAACGAAACCCGGAACTAAAGTCAGAACTTAAGTAGTCTTGATTGGCAACGCTAGTTTTTGTGTTAGTCACTGGTAGAGTGCAACCATCGACTCACTCAGAGGGACTGGGCAAGTCTACGAATCTGGATCAAAACAGTTCGTTTTGGTTCAGATGTTTGTGTGATACAGATATCTCTTCTCCAGTAATTCGTGTTTAAATATCGGCGACTACATAAACAAAATGAAAGTCGCCAACCAAAACTAGAGCTTGAGCTGAAATTTATAAAAAAACCTTTGACTGATCAGCCTTGAAATTTGGTGCCCTTCTTCATTTAATTTTTTTGTTTTTTGCAATTTTACACTAAAATTTGTTAATGAACAGTCCTAGCCTGGGTCAAATTTTTAAGCACAAAAAGTAGCTAAGCACAACAAAATTATGCTCACCAGAATAAGGTTACCAGCCAAAATACCATGTCACGTGTACAATCTGTGACTGGTATCCTACTTAGTTTTGCTAAGCAGAAAATATTTAAGCAGTATTTCTGCTTAAGCAGCTCTATGAAATTGGGCACAGGAGTTACATTCTGATATATGGAGAGTAAAACCAAAATGACACCTGTTATGAAATAATTTTGTTTGTAATCTGACCAGATTAAACAGATGAATGACAGGAGTAGGAATGCAACGGACAAACGAGCAATGCGCCAGTGGCTTGACCTGCTGAATGACCTCAGTAACCTCCTGAGGAGTGTGGAGAATGCCGTCGGATCGCATGCCAAGGGAGGCTCCATAGGGAGGGCGTTAGATAGATGGAAGGTCCTACTGAGTCCCAATCATGATTTCTCCGATTTAAGAGCCAAGTATCCTCACCAAGAGGTCAGTTGAGTTTCAATAAGGTTTCATTTTATACTAATAACAGTTCTTGATGTTGTTTGATTTGTCAAGTTTTTCTTTTATTAAAAAAGTTTGGTTTTATATTTGGAACTCTTTATCAGGTTGATTTGATGTTGTGTTATTGTTAAACAAAGTGAGACAGTCTCATGAGGATGACTAGAGCAGGGACAGGGTAGTCGAAACATTGAGACCAATTAAGAACTCACTCCGCGGCAGTGAAGTTAATAATGAGAAGTCCCCTCGATCCACTAAGCGAAAGTAGTAGTTCCTTGCCGATTTCCTACCTTCCGCCCAGGTAGTAGTTAGTAAGCAGGACAGTTCTTTTCAGAACTTAGTAGTCTTTAGAATTCCGAAATCAACTCCGCGGCAGTAGAATAGTCTCCCGAAATTCCGAAATCTACTCTGCGGCAGTAGAATAAATAGCAAGACAAGTTCTCAAAGAACAAAATCTACACAGCAAAGTACTGTGGATATACGCATGGTGTTACCGCAAACCCAATATACATTGATACCTCACCATGCAATGCCTCAAATCCCATAAACAATGTAAACTTTTAAACGATAAATTTTTTGTTTAAGTTTTGTTTTAGAGTTTTTTCCCTTTAACTGTACTTATCCTATTTTTTGGGTTTTGTTTTAAGTTTACATGAGTTTTTTGAAAAGTTACCCTGTAAGTTTGTTTTTATCCAATCAGGCGAATCATCTAAGCTGTGCTGAGGCTCGCGTGCTATTTGGTGGTGCAGTTAGTCTTGTACCTCTTGTCTTTGATCAAGCTCATCGGGTACAAAGTGAGCTCTCAAAGTTATCTAAAATACCATCAGGGGCAACCGGTGCAGGCGGTGAACCATTGAAGGAAACGTATCCACCTAGACGAACTGTACAGAGCGCTAAGCATCATCGGTCTCACACTGATGGTAAGTTACAACTTCATGTAGGACTCAAAAGTACCAATGAATTAGTTCCTCCTTGCATTTTTGTTTTCTCTCTGTAAATCTGTAGTATATCCTTTATCCCTAAGTATGAAACGTCAGGGCCCAATTTCATAGAGCTGCTTAAGCAGCAAATATTGCTTAACAAATTCCTGCTAGCATAAATGAGCAGGATACCAGCCACAAATCATACATTTTGAACGTTATTTTAGCTGGTAACCTTATTCTATATATTTGGTTTGCGGTAACACCATGTGTGTATCTACTTGCCAGGTAGAGTTTGTTCTTAGAGAACTGTCTTGCTTAATTCTACTACCGCGGAGTAGATTGTTCAGGTGTTCGGGAAACTTTGTTCTAGTAAGCATAATTTTTATGCGCTTAGCTACTTTTTGAGCTTAAAATTGGGCCCAGGTCCCTTACTCTTCTGCAATCCAGAAGCCTACTTGAATAACTGTTATTTTGATTTGAATGAAGGTGAGGTACCACTCCGAGCCAAGACCGCCGTTGGTTCTCGAGACCAAGGAGTGGACACCAAAGATCTCTCAAAGCGTATGCTCAGGCTCTCCTTCGGAAAAATGCCCAAGAACACAGAAGAACCAGTTCTGTTTTATCGTCGCACATTGAACGGCCGATCAGATAAATTATACGTTAATGGTGAGATAACACTAGATCGAGCCCCATGGCGGGGAGCTTCCTATGATAAAATTAACCACAAAGAACACCGACGTTTCACTAATTTAGAGGGAAAGCTTTACTGACAAGTGTAAATAATTTAGAGGGAAAGTTGTACTGACAAGTGTAATGAATTGAGAAGTGAAGTTAGCTGAGGAGTTTGTTTTGGGCCGAGTATGAAGAGAAGTGGATCACATGAAAATCCATTCAATAAAATGACAAGGAAGAGGGATTTAGGCGCCCAGAGCTCGTATTACATTCACCATCCACTATAATTTGATATTTTTCATATGGACATGCCATATCCTATTAAATTGATAGATGTATTATTTATTTCCCTACCTTCTCCCAGGCCCAAACATGTTTTATAGGATGGTCAGATGCTCTTTGTGTGTTCAAGTTTTATCCATTGTAAATTCCCAAATTTGTTTGTTTATTGGAATGTTCATATTGCATTCCAGAAGTAGACCCCATCTTGACTGAAATAGTGTCTTCCGTCTTTAATTACACATTGCGTACATAAAATGTTGCTAAAATTGAAGAAGCCAAAAATCCCAACAATTTATGGGCTGAAGTAGACCATGGAGGTAGAATTAAAGGTGGGTTTGGCATTAAGGCAGGGTATACTTTTGGTAATTGTCAAAGACCAGCCAGTATCCTCACTTGGTGTATGCATAAAATAACAAACATGTAAAAATTTGGGCTCATTTGGTCATTGAAGGTGCAAGAAAATAACGAAGAAAAGAAAAAAACACCCTTGTTGCATAGAATTGTGTGCATTCAGATGCCTGAGAAAAGTTTCATGTCTGAAACCTTTCACAGATTCAAATTTTTGGGTGAAAAATAACCTCTTTCTCTAAAACTAAATTATACTTCAAAGGGAGTGGTTTCTAACAAATTATTATAATATCAACAGCTCTCCAGAGCTCCTTCACATGTAGGTTTTTATGGTCATTAAGTTGTGGAGTAATTACCAAAAGTACACCCTGACTTTAAAGACCAAAAACACAAAGGAAACATTCTTTGGAATGCTTGATGTGAATTGACTGGTCAACTTTGCCTGCCCGTTCTTTCAGTTCTTTCAGAATTAGCTCTTTTACTTTATTTACACTTCCTCATCAAATTATCCGAGCGTCCTAAAATTTCATTAACCTCTTAGACATTTGAGTTAGATATCGAATCAGCCACTGACAAAAAGCTGAAATATCTGGAAGTAATCTTGTGCCTTGCCTTTTAAATCTATCTATATTTTGTATTTTATTTTTGACGCCATTTTGAACAATATTTAGAGAATGCTGAAATATTTGCTAGTATTGCTAGATCAAAGATACCAATACGGTGGACTGTCTCCAAAGGGGATAAAGTTAGGGGTAACAGCAACCTTAGCAACACAGTGAAATACTTCATTAACTCTTTCAGTGCCAAGGTCGAACATGTACGATCTATTTTATGTATTCTGAAAGCGCCATAATCGTACATGTACAACCTTTTTTACAAGCTCAAAAAGTGTCATCAATCGTACATGTATGACCCATAATACACGTATACTTGTTATCACGAGAGGGAACTATCACTCAAGAAATACTATTGACTTTGGGATGTACCAAAGCAACACAAATCAGCAAGATACATTTTGTTTGGTGAGAAAGACTTATTAAAAACAAAAATTACAGAATTAAAAAAAAGCAAAAAAAGCTGGGCATTTTAGGTTTAAAACTGCAAAAAAAAAACCCAAAAACAGGCACTGAAAAAGTTCAATGTTTCGGCTTAAGCCGAACACCTCTTGTTCAATAGACTCTTATTATGTAATTATTTCTGGAATAAATGTAGGGACGAAGCTCCACAGTATGAATCACGACATGTTTCAATGGAATAAGTTCATAGACTGGTCCCTTTCACCTGATTATCACTCCTAACTATGTCAAAACTTCTGGAAGCCAGATAAAAATGGCGCTGACTTCTATGATCACCTCCCGATCATATTCTCGTCAGGGTGAAAACAACTTGAAGATCATCAAATTAGACATTGTCTCTCAATTTCTATGTTTTGAAAAAGGGTTTGAAAAAAATACATTGTCATTTTTCAATGTTTCCAAACAATGAAGGCTTGAATTTTTACTTGTGGTATAAAGCTTAACACAGTAAAAACACACACACTACAAAGTTTGAAGTTGCAAAGTTTGAAGTTGATTTTGCACAATTTTTGCCGTTTTGGTTGCAATTCAAGAAATTTTAGTCCTAAGTGAATAGTTTCTCTGCAGTGCCGGTTTGAACAAAACAAATGTTTCAATGACAATTGATTGAAGTAAAATCTGGCTAATGATGACTAGAAATAAAACTAGGTAACAGTTTGAATAATTAACAGAGCAGGTTAAATGATTTGTATTATCAATAAATTATTCTGTGTGTAACTAACTAGTCTGTAATATAAACACTCGATGTAAAAATAAATAATAGATTTGGTTGAAGGAAACAACTTGTTTGTGAGGAGGAATATTTACTGACACATCGCTTGATATGTTTTGGCTGTAAATCATGTACTTCTACATTAGTGTTGATGACGGAGTCCTAAAAAGACAGTTTATCTCAACATAAGTTGATTAAAACCAGGAGCACAAATTTTCAACAAATCTTTTACAAAGATTCCAATCTTTTGCAAAGATTTTCGCAAATAAAATTTATGTGTGTTAAAATGAAGAAACAATGCAAATTTATCAAAACTCTAGTCACAAAAATTGAAATCTGTAGTGACACGAAAATAGTTCAGCCCAACATGTTATCTGATAACCTTTTAAAGTTTATTGTTTCAAAAGCTAAGTGGAGGTTTATAAACAAAATGATTACCTAATAAGGAATAATAATTTACATTGTTTAGAAATGTACAGTTTGGACAAGGGACTTGTGAGAAATACCTCATAAAAATAAAGAATTGAAACATTGGAAAACAAAATAACCAAGTAAAGACTCCTTGGAGATATTTGATCAACGGACACAAATTTAGTTTGAAATGAAGGAAATGGAATCTTTTTCTTACGGAAAATAAGTTTTGAAACTATACTCTCCTCAATTTTTTTAAAAACTCTTACCCAAGACCCTTGAAGGCAAGGTATACCTTTGGTTGTTGGAACCTTTCGATTGTTTAAATCCCATTTAAATGGAGATACACGTATATACAATAAAACTAACCTGTGACAATTTCACCTCACAAGGTGGTAGCGTTTTTGAGATATTGTCAAAAGTCTGGAGCGGTTATGTCCACGCAAGAAGAATAATCCGCAATTGGAATTACACAATCTGAGAAGCGTTCCCTCAGATTGAAATGTTTTTTAATCCCTCTCTCTAAAACCACATTCCACCACAACTACATTCCTTTGTAGGGAAATGTTTATCGAAATGTTAAGCATTATCAACAGCTGAAATGCTTCAACCAAGTAAGTTTTTATGGTCATTAATATTTGGAGTAATTACCAAAGGTATACCCTCCCTTTAAATCAAATATTACATGTTCATACACTTTAGATTGCTTAAATTTGTGTATAATAAACTATGTTTGGAAACCTTACATTCCATTTACATATAATTTGAAGTTTGAAAATACACTTATTTTTTCGGTATATTATATTTAGTAGCTCTCCCATCATCCCAAAATAACAAAAAGTAATCCGATTCTTGTTTAATGAATGGATCACTTCATTCACTGAACAAAACAAAAAGCACCGTCAAAATAATGATTCTAGATGCCATGTTCCCTGTATACAACAGCCAAATGTCAATACTGATTGACATTATACAAAAAGGGGATCAGACTACTTTCCCTTTTCAAATGGCACAGAGGAATGAGGTTGGCATAAAGTTGTCTGTCTTAGTTTAAAGGCCCTGTTCACTATTGGTAAGATTGAAAAACACAAATGTTCACAGATTCACACACAACTTACATGATTTAAAGTAAGTAATGGTTGAAAGGGTTCCTTAAAATATTTCTGCCTAAAATGCTATTGTTTCTGAGAAATGAGTAAAACAATAGTTTTTATCACGCGCGCTATTTTGAAAAAAAAGAAAACACATAAGGTCTCTTTTCACTATTTTCTCGTGATCTCGATGACCAATTGAGCTCAAACTTTCACAGGTTTGTTTGTTCATGTATATGTCGAATCACATAAAATAGACACTGATTTTGAGCTGTTACCAAAAGTGTACAATACCTTTAAGAAAGTCAAACAAAATGACGGTACAACAATTATAATATATACTTTTTGCATTTGAAAACTTGCTATCAATAGTACTGTAAACCAAATATCAACACATGGGAGAAAGATTAGATTTCTGTCTAATCTTAAAACAATTTTGGGTCATGGTTGTAACTTCAATCAAAATTTTGCAATTCTCAAGTATGCATTGACATAATTTCTTGCCAAATAAGAGAAAAAAACATTGACAAGAAAAAAGTAAGAGGACAAACATATCTTTGCAGTTGTATTTTGTAATCAGAGAAATTTCTGAATTATGTTGACAGTGAGACGGAAAATTGCTGATTTTGTATTTTTTTCGCAATTCAGGAGGACAGTCTGTGACTTGATTTGATTATCCTTTTGGGTTGTAAAAGGATTAATAAATCCAGGTTAACAACTACGACTACTTACAAACGAGATTCTTGTACAATTAGCTGAAAATTTCAAGACAAAAAGAGTTGACATTTTCTTGCATAATTTAATCTTTAGGCAATGTCGCATCTCTTTGACAAGTAGAAAATGAAGGAAGTTGCTGGTGTTTTTTTATGAAGTTTCTCTATGACTTTAGTTTATCGCATCAAATACAAATGAACATTATCATAATTACAAACACATAATAATATTAGTGTCATGTATTTACAAATGGTTTATTCTTTACAAACAAACAGCAGGACCAAGAATAGAGCCCTGTGGACCACATGCAATATTGTACACATTGAAGAGATGATATTGAGCCTATCAACGTTTCTATATAAACAAAAAACACATCCTGATAGTGCCAGTTACAAACTTAATACACTTGACTGCGTTCAAACATTCAGCTAAAATGGACCAAAAGTAGAACCTTGTGGGCAACTGGTATGTACATGTATGTAGTACAATAAGGTTGATTTAAGAAGTACCGGTACATGTACTGTATATTCCTAGAGATATGAACCTGCTCTTTTCCTGGCAGTATAAAGACAGAACTGTTTCTTCAGTAGATCGATGAGCAGTAACTTCTGCTGACAATGAAAGAAAACTGCTGCAGCATACAGCAACAACTTGCACTTTTTTTGTTTTTTACAATACAATGCACTCATTTTATTCACAGAGATACATTAATTTGAGACAGTCGGTGGGGCAAACCATTCACCCGCAAGGCCGTTTGCTAAAACAAATACTGGAGCTTTTAAAGCTAGCATCTTGACTTCCACCCTTGGATTTCTCAATCCTGCAAATCAAGGTTACTGTTTTTTTCCAATGATAATTTTTTTACATATTAATGCATGTGCAGTGGTTAAAAATTAGAATTTCAGGTTTTTTGTTACCTTTGATCAACCAGACCATAGTACTTTAAGCAACAAACTCAAATTTGTTATAAAAAAACAAAGACCAAAACACAAACTGCGATACAATTTCCAAAGACGGCAAAAACTTATCAACATTAGCACTCTTTCCTAAAGTTCACTAACTTGAATGGAAACACCTAAGCAGTTGAAAGCTCTTGAGGGCAGTGTTATGCTCTGACTGTCAGAGCTGTGTATAGACCTTTCTTTTGTTGATAAACAAAGTGCGCCGGTTGGCATGGCCAGCCGAATGTTAGCAAAACAATCAATCGCGTTAAAAGAAAATTGTGACCAAATTAAACATTTTCTGTAAAGATTCATGAGCTGAAATACCTCCCATGATTGGTTGATTTGTTTCCAACGAATTCAACATTATTTTTGAATATTTGTGCGACATTGCTGCAAACTATGGCTATCTGTTTTTGCTTTGCATTGATGGCTTTCCATATTTTTCCACCCTCGGTTGGCAAAAACTTGGGCTGTGATGTGTCAAAAGAAAGGTC
Source organism: Plazaster borealis (assembly GCA_021014325.1). Taxonomy (NCBI): domain Eukaryota; kingdom Metazoa; phylum Echinodermata; class Asteroidea; order Forcipulatida; family Labidiasteridae; genus Plazaster; species Plazaster borealis. The sequence goes on along the minus strand of CM037456.1, from coordinate 5,508,986 downwards.
TATTGAGAGAGTTGCAACAACTTGTGATTAGAAGCCATTTTCGTAAACAAAAAAGCATGTACACACAGGGTACTAGACTAGACTGCACATTGTTTTGTGCTACATTTGGACCAAACTCTTCCAAACAGCTCTGCTGACTGTTACATTTGGACTTCCATTGCTTTTGCATGCCTCCAGAATGTTCTACATCTACGCTGGTACTCAGCAAAGTCCACTTCTGGATGTAAAAAGCTGAGGTGTCAGCTCCTTTCAAGCAGGTTTATGTGGTCCATCACTTTATGACCATTCTTGCAACCGACTAGAAAATGCTATCCATTTTCCTGAGTAGCTCCAATCTTTAATTCTATAGTTAATGCTTTGTCTAAAGAAGCTGTTGAATATATTTTGTAGTGTTGAGACCTTTTTCTTTTTCCTGCTATTAAAGGGTCTGTATACATTTGGTAATGACTCTGAAAATTAGTGGAAATAAAAAGTTACTTCATAAGTAGTACAGCAGCTTTGGATAGTATAATGCATTTTGAGAAACTTTTTACTGAGAATTACTGCGGTTGGGGAAAAAGATATCACTTTTTATCCCCAAAAATTTGAATCTGAGAAGCGTTTATGACAGTAACGTTTCTCAGATTGTGTATTCCAATTGCAGATTATTCTTTCTGCAAGGACATAACCACTCCAGATTGTGGGTGTTTCTGATCAGCAGAGTGTGGGTTCAAGTCCCGGTCATGACACTTCACTTGTGTCCTTAAGCAAGACACTTAACCATTATTGCTGCGTCCTCCGGATGGGACGAAAAGCCGTTGGTCCTGTGTGTTGTGTAATGCACGTAAAAGAACCCAGTGCACTTATCGAAAAAGAGAAGGGGTTCGCCCCAGTGTTCCTGGTTTGATTGGCTGCATATTGCGCCACAGCACCTTGTAAACCATTACATGGTGCTATGTAAAGGAGTAGGTCTCATACTTCAGAAACATAGCCCCACCTATATACCTTGCAGGAAAACACTGAATGTTGAAGCACCTTGAGTGACGAATATCAGTGCTATATAAGAAGCCACTATTATTATTATTATTATTATGCATAGCAGACACAAAGTCAATATTTCTTTACCCTGTTGTGTATTTTTTTTGTTCAGTAGACATCACGTCACACGAAGTTCTCGTACAAGGCGTGTACATAACTTCATCCATTTACAGCATTTCTACTTCAGCCACATTTAACACAAAGGTCAACGACTAATTCATATAAAAAAAATCATCTCATTAAGAGTATGACACTTTACCAAATATGCATAGCACATAAAAACATGTCAAACATTTACAGTATTCACAGAAAATAAGTTACTCTCTATCTCTCCAACTATGCCCCCATGGTGTACTGTGAAGAGTTAAAAAAAAAAAAACCAAAACCCCAAAACCCAAACGTAACACAAAACAGAAACAAACAAACAAAAGTTAAAAGAGCCAATATCTGGATTCCTTCATCACAAGTCAAGGAATATTCTGATTGCTTTTTATCAAGCGCAGGAACATTGACTCAATCCAAGCCTAGGCCCAATTTCATAGAGCTGCTTAACAGCCCATTTTGTGCTTACTGCGCGAGTTTCCGTTTCATAGCACTGCTAACCGTAAGCACACGAAAAGGCATGCTAACCTTCCAGTGCTTGCTGTATGAAAATGAATGACATAACAATGCAAATTCATGGTGAACGCGCTAGCTGGCTGCCTAATTTTCTTGGTAACCTGTGAAATACACTTACGCTTAAGCAAATTTTTCTGCTATAGTTAGCACGAAAATTTGCTTACCACAAAGCAGCGCTATAGGGCCCAATTTCAAAGAGCTGCTTAAGCAGAAAATATTGCTTAAACATTTTCTGCTAAGCAAACATTAACAGGATACCAGTCAAAGATTGTACATGTGTGATAGTACTTTGGCTGGTAACCTTATTTTCGTAAAGATCATTTTAACATCTATTAAATTGTCGCGTTCCCCGCTGCTAAAATATAGGATTCGAACTGCCTCTAGCTACCTGGCAATCTCGGTGGTATAGTGGTAAGACATCTGCTCTAGAATGGCAAAAGTCGTGGGTTCGAATCCCACCTGAGTAATATGCCTTTTTTTTTTTTTCTTTTTTTTTTTAAACAGGATTCAGGAAAGTACTGAGTATACAGTGCTTTACAGACATCGGTGTACGGGTAAAACCAAATATAATATCATTTTGTTGTGCTTAGCTACTTTTTGTGCTTGGGCAGCTCTATGAAATTGGGCCCTGGCGACATGGGGAGAAATGCAATCGAGCAAGGTTGACATGACCCTCAACTTCGGGGGAACAAGCGATGTTTACAAACTGTGCAGCAGCAGTAGAATGATCCTCTGTTTATGACATCAGCATTTCTTTTTTGTTAGTTCAATTAACTCTTTATCACGGTTAAAGGTGGTCTTCAAAAAAGATCCAAGATTCAAATGGAAACACTGATGTCTTACCCCACTGACTGAAGCTAATGGTTCAGTAACCGCCTTTGGTTATAGCGGTCCCCACCTATGGAACAAACTCCCTCCAGAAGTCCGTCATTCTGACTCAATGACGAAATTCAAGAAACTGTTCAGAGCTCATTCATTTTTTTATTTCCTGACTCTTTATTTGTTCAGCGCCTTGATCTAGTGTTGTCTAGGATATGTGCGCTTTATAAGAATTCTGTATTATCATTATTAAAACTCAAAAACAAAGTCTTCTGCTTTTCATCCGTAAAAACGTCTGGCTCCCCCGTAATTCCTTCAGGATTTGAATCAACATTATGAGTTGATTTTGCAAGAGCTTGATAAATATCCCTGTGACTTGCAAATGGAACAAAAGAAAGATGACAATACGTTGTCAATTCTTGTATGAACAGAAGAAGAACCTTCTAAAAATTAAAGTAAGATAAAAAATTAACCGTTGAAACCCAAAGCTGTCCACTCGTTCTTTCTCCCATAAAAAGATGGAAGAAATACAGAAGAAATGGACACCCAGGAGGTAAAAGACAAGAATACTCGTGTTATAAATGAACCCGGGGGCATCTTGTATGTCACTTGGGGCGTATTTTCTCGTATAAGAACTGCCCGCTGATAGGAACCACGGCACCATCCACAGTCTTCAGACTACGCTTCTTCTGCATGTGGAAGTTATCCAGCACAAAGTTGTAAAACTCTTCCTCCACTTCCCAGATGGGCGAAGCCTGAAAGAACTTGACGGTTTCTTCTGAGGGGGCAAGCTTGTGTGATGTTTTCCGTAGGTGGGACTTTTGACCTAAGAGAGGGAGAGAGTTATGACAGGTAAGAGGTGTTATTAGAAACTGAAGCACTTCAACTTTTAACTCTTATTTAAAAAAAATTGCACGGTCATTCGGACCACAACCAAATCAACATAAATTGATGAACGTTTTCCTCGTTCTAGGAAAATAAAATGAATCCATTGATAAAGCATTGATGACACCTGTGTCCTTGAGCAAGGCATTTAACCATAATTGCTTTGTAAAAAGTTGGAAAGGTAGTTCATTCTGCTCTACCAGCCAGGCTCCTAGAGGACGATACCCATGCCTTCATCCTTACAGACTATGAAGGGGTAACCCTGTTTCAGCCCCAGGAGTAGGTGGCAACATGCCCCTGGTGACTGTTGATTTGGGTCAATAGCCCAAATCAGTTAAGTGTAGCCTTCACCTTGAAGTGGCCGTCCTGCCTTGTGATGTTAGGCGATATCTCATTTCAAATTGACCATAACCAACAAAGACAACTTATCCCCGGTTTATGCCCACAACTTTTTCAGTGACTAGCCAGCTGGACCAGTCAGCTAGTCATTTCACTAGAGCCTACCAGCTTTTTCACCAGTCCATATTTTTCTTTATTTGTATGAGATTTGAATTTGAAGTAACGAACAATATGTGGTTTATATGTAGATACAGGAAGCAATAAACTAGCCAAATGGACTACATGGGACAGAAGTCTGACTGGTCCTCAGGTGTTTCATCGAGCAGTTGAACAGCGGACAACCTTTATGCAAGATACTCCTTACATTTAAGTTAGTTTCCTAAGTCAATAAGTGTCTAGCAAAAAGCGCCTGTTATTACAGTAGCTTTTACAGCTTGGATTGAATCAAATGAAAGCTGACATATTTAGGACATCCACTAATCTTATCTTATGTGGATAAATGAGACAAAACTGACATCAAGTATGGACTTGTGGTGAAATGAATGGACTCCATTCAGGGCAACTCAGCAACCTGTATAAATAAATCTGAATCATTGACTATGGGTTGTCATTTGGTATAAGGCTAACTGTGATATAATACAGTTATACATGTATGCTTTAAAGGTATCGTACACATTTGGCAATGACTCAAAACAAATATTAGCATAAAAAACTTACTTGGTAAAAAGCAACGGAGAGCTGTTGATAGTATAAAACATTGTAGGAAATGACTCCCTCTGAAGTAACGTAGTTTTTGAGAAAGAGGTAATTTCTCACTAAAATAATAAAAACTTCTTGCAAGAAGTTTTTATTCCTATCTGAAAGCATACAATTGTACAACAAGGGTGTTTTTTCTTTCATCATTTTCTTGCAACTTCGATGACCAATTTGAGCCCAAATTTTCACAGGCTTGTTATTTTATGCATATGTTGGGATACACCAAGTGAGAACACTGGTCTTTGACAATTTCCAAACGTGTTCAGTGCCATTTGGTAATTACTCCAAAAATTAATGCCCATAAAATCTTACTTGATAAGAAGCACTGCAGCTGTTGGTAATGTATACATTTTGAGAAACGATTCCCTTCAAAGGAATGTGGTTTTAGAGAGAGGGATTCAAAAACATTTCAATCTGAGAAACGTTTCATGCGTGAAATGTTTCTCAGATTGTGTATTCAAATTATGGACTATTTTTCAAAATATCATGTCACATGTACCATGAGTGATTGGTATCCTGCTCAAGTTTGTTAAGCACTATTGCCTGCTTAAGCAGCTCTATGGACCCAGTGCCCAATTTCATAGAGCTGCTAAGCACAAAAAGTAGCTAAGCCCAACAAAATTTTGCTTACCAGAATAAGTTTACCAGCCAAACTACCATGTCACGTGTACAATTTGTAACCGGTGTCCTGCTCATTTCTGCTTAGCAGAAAATTGTTAAGGAAAATATTTTCTGCTTAAGCAGCTCTATGAAATTGGGCCCTGGTTTCAAATTGTTAAAATCATTTTGAGAAATTCATTAGACATAAAACAAAATTGACTGGCAATTATCTTTATATTTCAGGAAAAAAAACCCCCAGAAACTAAATTGTATCTGACAAACCTGTTCTGAATAATTCCACGGCACCCCTGAACATAGAGGGCAGCGCTGACTCCAACATAATAACGAACTCTTCCATCTCCTCCGTAACTCCTACTAACATATAATGATTGGCTAAGTTGAATTTGGCTTGCTCTAAGGCCCAGCGGCTACCGGGAACCCTGTAATGAGATACAGTTAATAATGGGGTTACCAATGAAAAGGGGGACGAGGGCTGTGTACAAAAAGTTGTAAACAATCTCTGTAAGGATTTGCTTTGAAAAGTTACTTTTTCAGTTTCCAGACCCAGGTATCTTTTCTCGATAAGTTTGAACAGAAATATAACCTTGGATCTTGTGCCAGCATTATCATGCTGTTATCAATAGAACTGTGATTGGGTTTTCTTTGTTTAGTTTTGACTTGAGAATAGTCCAGCCAAGTCTGCAGTCTGGAGCCAAGTCTGCAGTCTGAAGCCAAGACTCACCAGCATTCCTGAGCATGTCCACAGAAGAAGGGTACCTGAATCCACAGCTTCTGTTCCGAGCAATCGTAGCCTCGTCTGGCAACGCACTGATCAAATGTCTGCATGAGATACAAGAAGAGTATCATCGTTACTAATGACTATTGATTTATAACGACAACGGTATAAATGAGAAGTGGGATTGGTTTACACTGTCACTAGAAAAGGACCCTTCGAGAATAAAGATCACTGGTACTACATAAAGATCACTAGTGCTACATAAAGATCACTGATACTACATAAAGATCACTGCAGCCACGCCACCATGGGCAGCGCGCCGTATCGATACCTCTCATCACCAACCCCTGAGGGATGTACTGAAAAACAACACTGATTGGCTCCCAAAAGTGAACTTTGCATGCATGCTTGTTAAAAACTTTTGAGCGCTAGTAGGGGGTTGTTGGACGCTTAGTACCTGCGTGTCAAAATGCAAGTATTTTGAAGCGATTCCATTTCGAATGAATCATGTTTTTACATGGCCACCCTAAGCTGCATACATTTAGACATATCACAAGATCAAAGAAGAAAGGGGACCAGTTACTCTTTGACTTGATGCCTCTTCTGTGGGTTACCATACTTGAGCGGGTGCATAGAGTGGATCGACCACAGGCCTTATTAAAAATTTGCCAGATGCTGGCACATGCAATTCCAGGGGTTATGAACGAGCAAGGCATGCTGGGAAAAAATGGTGCGGCGAGATCGATCACCCCCAGGAACGAGGTTGAGATCACTGGTTCTATATAAAGATCACTGGTACTACATAAAGATCACTGATACTACATAAAGATCACTAGGGCCAATTTCACAAAGAGATAAGACTAGTCCTATCTCTTAGCATTGCCTAGGATTAATCCTAAGTTAGGAAGAGTTTCGTGAAATCGACCCCTGTTCTATATGAAGATCACTGGTACTATACTGATCACTGGTACTACAAAAAAATCACTGATATTGCAATTCTCTGACTAGAGCGCACAGTGCTTGTCCAGTCTTGTATTGTCAAGATCTGACCACACGATGAAAGGTCAAACTCTACTGATTAAAAACTAAGCAATCAAAAAAAAAGCAGTACGGTTGATTAATTCCCTGGGATGAGAATAGTATCTTTACAGACAGTTAAGATAATCAACAAAAAACAACTCTAAAAAAAAACCTACACAACTTCGACAAGCCGGTTCCAGATAGATTAGCAAAAAGGGATTTTTTCATCAGCAGATTCAGCAAACCATGGGCAAACAGTCAAATTTATACTTTTAGACCGATGGAAAATGTTTTCAATTTTATACATGCCTCCTTTTTTTTAGTTTTGCCATCCTTTTTAGCATTAGCTTTAAAGGGATGGTATACATTTGTATTGAATTGGAACCCACTGTTTGTTTCAATCCTATATAGTTGTAGATATATACCAAGAAACTATTAACCTGTGAAAATTTCATTTCAAAAGGTGGTAGCGTTTTTAGATTTTGCCAAAAATCTGGGGCGGTTATGTCCACGTAGAAAGAATATCTGCAATTGGAATACACAGTCTGAGAAACGTTACTGCAGTTTCTCAGATTCAAATCGTTTTTTTTCCATAACTGCAGTACTTCGAAGTGAAAAGTTTCTCAAAATGCATTATACTATCCAAAGCTGCTGTACTTCTTACCAAGTAAGTTTTTATTGCCATTAATTTTCAGAGTGATTACCAAACGTACACAGACCCTTTAAATACATGTTTTTTAAAATAATAATAAGGCAGAATCTTTTGTGAGATTTTCAAACTCTTTGTTGGAGTTGACATGTTTTCCTTGCCGAGTCAGCAATCTCCAGGTGAATAACCTCAGTACGAAAGTGACATTAAAATGTTCTGAACTGAAACAAACAAAAAACCACCCCAAAAACTACCTCTCTCTCTCTCGAGCATTCAAAACTCCATTATATCACACTCAAGATTTATGGCCTTTTAAAACCAATTTTTAGAGAGTTTTTTATGAGTGTTAAAGGCCATTTAGTTCCGCCGCCGTGTGTGGGATCAGAATTTGTTTTGATATGATTATTTTGGATCTTTACTGATGAGGTCGATGACTTGGAATGGATACAATGAGTGTTACCCGACTGAAGCCGACAGCAAAGATTGTAATAAATGTGTAGTTTTCATCGCTTAAATACTTTTCAGGGATCCGCAAAAACCCTGTAAATTAAAGATCTTCTAAAACACACACTTACTTTAGCAAAGAAGCAATTGGCTAAGCGAAAAACAGGGTACCAGCTGTACCAGTTTGTTATGTGCATAAGTTCTAGGGCTTTTTCCAAACCTAAGTTTAGGCTCCGCCTCCGGCTCCGGGGGCTCCGCAAAATGCACACTGCTCCAAAACTGAAGACAAGCCGGGCATTGGAGCCGGAGCACAAGCCGAGGTTTGGAAAAGACCCCTGGCTCCCGATTCATTTATCACAAAGCCTATACTCATCAACTCAAAGAGCTCTGGTTATGCATCATCGCAAAAACTCCTTGTAAAGATAGAAAGTAAGATTTTCTCCTCAGAAAGGGAAGAGATGATTCAGCCTTTCTAGAATGACATTCTTGGCATGGACGTGTCCTGCCCACTTTATGTTAGCAATATTTCATTTCTGCTTTGCATGGTTCAGGTATTTGTACCAATGACTCCCCGTGGAGTGACTGGAAGGAACAAACTATATCCCTGCCCAAATACAGTAAATCAAAACCAGTCCTACCTGGATTTCCGATCGATTGGGGATATATCAAAGACTGTTGGCCTCATATCTAACAGCCTAATTTCCTTAAATCCCTCATCAGTACCAATTCTCAACTCTTCAGAGATGCAGTATTTTTAAACCTTGGCAAATTAAACAAATCAAGATCGGAACATCTCCTGAGGAATCAGGAATATGAACGGAAAAAAAACCCTAAAGTCCGTTTTCAGTTCCCTTGATTGTGGCTCCGAAGAATTACTCAATTAAAACAGATGTGACAGTGAAAGACTACTGCACCGAATGAGAAGCACTCGGCTGGATTTTGAAGGATTTATAATCAAATGCCATAGTCCCACGAGATTTCTATCCAATAAAGGGAAGCCTATACGTAATTATGAAACCATCTTTGCAGCATTATTGTCGGGGGGGGGGGGGGGTTATCTCAGGAGGATGGCAAGAGAAACATTGCATCCATGTGGGCCTCAAGTTCGGCGGCGTCTGACGACGACTTGTGAGACAATAATCAAGTTATGATGATTAATGAATGTTATAAGCAAGCCACGGTTGCTACGCTACTCGGGTCAATTCAAGCATGTATTTTGTTTAAATATAAATAAATAACTAACGACCTCCAACATGTCCAATGGTGAGTGAATCAAATACCAGGAGAAACCCCCCCCCCCCAACTCTTTCTTGGCTTCAGGTCAAAAAGTTATGACCTGGGCCCAATTTCATAGAGCTGCTTTAAAGCAGACTATTTTGCTTACAAATGTTGTGCTTAGCAGAAATTAGCAGGATACCAATCAAAAATTGTGCATGTGACATGGTATTTTGGCTGGTAACCTTATTCTGGTAAGCATATTTTTGTTGTGCTTAGCTACTTTTTGTGCTTAAGCAGCTCTATGAAATTGGGCCCTGCTTACAGAAATACACAAGTCTGGTAAACACATCTGTAAATTCAAAACAATATCCTGACATTTTGTTCATCCATATTAGTCTATGACTTTTTACACCTACGTATATTTCGACTAAAATAGCATTCTGCGCGCAGACATCAATATTGATGCAACCATCTCCAAATGTTCCTCATTCTCATCTCACCTCTTTATATGTACTTCCTTGTTGTCTTGCTCGTCTTAGCTTGGGTCGTAAATCGTCTCCATTTCTTAAGAAGTAGTAGTAAGATACTAATCTATCTAGAGGTCGACGGATGATGTTAATGTAAAGTGGCTGCTGTGATGATCCATAGCTACAGATTCAAACAAATTAGTTCAAATGATCAAAACAAATATCGACTGGTTCCAAATGATCAATACAAATTTTGATTGGTTCCAAATGATCAATACAAATATCGATTGGTTCCAAACAATCAATAAAATATAGATTGGTTCCAATTGATCAATGCAAATATCAGTTGGTTCCAATTCCAAATGATCAATACAAATATTGATTGGTTCTTAGTTTCACAACTCTTTAAGGGGTATTTCAAGAGGGCTAATGATGACTGCATTAGAGACCATCAATTTCTGTATAATCGTCACCATACGCCCAGACATGGCTAATATTGTTGATTTTTTGCCACAATTTGTTCTCGTAAAAGTGTCTGCAAAAATATTGTGAAACAGAAATTTTGTTTCGTTTTAGTAACATAGATACTACGTTGACATGGAAAACATTGGAAAAATGTCAATTCAGGTCAGACCTTTACTTTGACGTTTTTTGTTTGAATGGAAGTGCAGTAGGTCAAATCTTGCAGCCGTTTGCAGCCGCTATGGGCATTTTGGTACCAGCCATTTCCGGCCGCTATGGTCTCTAAAGGGTTAAGTACTCAAAAAGTACAACCATTCCAAATAATCTGGTGGTGATTTTTTTCTAAATACTCCCTTAAACCTTTGGAGAAATAGCGGTTTCAATGAGTTGTGATGAGACTAATGAAAGGTTAATGTAGACAAGCTATCTTGGGCACATGGTGAACAGATTGACCAGTGTTTATTATGACTCATTGTTAGTCATTGCTCACTAGTAACAAAGACTAAACAAAATTGAGGTGCAGGAGTCACCCTTCTGCGATGACAACAAGCTGACAACAAGCTCTGAAGGATGCCAGTCCGTCAGACTAGCCCTGGTTGATCATAGCTTAATGATGCAGAAAGCATCTGGTGCTCTCCGTCTGTCACAAGATGGGACAGCATATGGGACGCGAAATTGATACTTCGTAGCTATTAGATGACAGTAAATGTAATTTTGACCCATGGGCGATTCCGGTAACATGATTTTACTATCATAATGTTATGACGGGACAAATACCTTCCATGAGTCCGTGGCTGTCAAAAGGAGTCAGTGAGTAAACAGAAATCAAACAGGGTATGGGGGGAGGAGAAATAAGTCAGTGAGGAAATGTCAGTCAAAGAAGGTCAGTGAGGAAAAGTCAAAGAGAGTCAATAAGTAAACAGATGTCAAACAGGGTATGGAGAAAGGGAAAGAGGTCAGTGAGGAATTCAGTCAAAGAAGATCAGTGAGTCAGGCAAAGAGAGTCAGTGAGTAAACAGAAGTCAAACAGGGTAGGGGGGAAAGGGAAAGGGGTCAGTGAGGAAATGTCAGTTAAAGAAGGTCAGTGAGTCAGTCAAAGAGAGTCAGTGAGTAAACAGAAGTCAAACAGGGTAGGGGGAAAGGGAAAGGGGTCAGTGAGGAAATGTCAGTCAAAGAAGTTCAGTGAGTCAGTCAAAGAGAGTCAGTGAGTAAACAGAAGTCAAACAGGGTAGGGGGAAAGGGAAAGGGGTCAGTGAGGAAATGTCAGTCAAAGAAGGTCAGTGAGTCAGTCAAAGAGAGTCAGTGAGTAAACAGAAGTCAAACAGGGTAGGGGGAAAGGAAAAGGGGTCAGTAAGGAAATGTCAGTCAAAGAAGGTCAGTGAGTCAGTCAAAGAGAGTCAGTGAGTAAACAGAAGTCAAACAGGGTAGGGGGAAGGGAAAGGGGTCAGTGAGGAAATGCCAGTCAAAGAAGGTCAGTGAGTCAGTCAAAGAGAGTCAGTGAGTAAACAGAAGTCAAACAGGGTAGGGGGAAAGGGAAAGGGGTCAGTGAGGAAATGTCAGTCAAAGAAGGTCAGTGACGAAAAGTCAAAGAGAGTCAGTGAGTAAACAGTAGCCAAAGAAGGTCAGGAAGTCAGTCAAAGGGAGTCAGTGAGTAAAAAGAAGTCAGACAGGATATGGAGAAAGGGGAAATGGGTCAGTGAGGAAACGTCAGTCAAAGAAGGTCAGTGAGGAAATGTCAAAGAAGATCAGTGAGGAAATGTCATAGAGAGTCAGTGAGTAAACAGATTTCAAGCAGGATATGGAGAAAGGGGAAAGGGGTCAGTGAGGAAATGTCAATCAAAGAAGGTCAGACAGGAAATGTCAGTCAAAGAAGGTCAGTGAGGAAATGTCAGTCAAAGAAGGTCAGTGAGGAAATGTCAAAGAGAGTCAGTGAGTTAACAGTAGTCAAGCAGGGTATGGGGGAATGGGGAAAGGGGTCAGTGAGGAAATGTTAGTCAAAGAAGGTCAGTGACGAAAAGTCAAAGAGAGTCAGTGAGTAAACAGTAGCCAAAGAAGGTCAGGAAGTCAGTCAAAGGGAGTCAGTGAGTAAAAAGAAGTCAAACAGGATATGGAGAAAGGGGAAATGGGTCAGTGAGGAAACGTCAGTCAAAGAAGGTCAGTGAGGAAATGTCAAAGAAGATCAGCGAGGAAATGTCATAGAGAGTCAGTGAGTAAACAGATTTCAAACAGGATATGGAGAAAGGGGAAAGGGGTCAGTGAGGAAATGTCAATCAAAGAAGGTCAGACAGGAAATGTCAGTCAAAGAAGGTCAGTGAGGAAATGTCAAAGAGAGTCAGTTAGTAAACAGATGTCAAGCAGGATATGGGGAAAGGGTTCAGTGAGGAAATGTTAGTCAAAGAAGGTCAGTTCACTGTGTCAGTAAAAGGGAGTCAGTGAGTAAACTGCAGTCAAAGAAGGTCAGTGAGTCAGTCAATGACTAGTCTAAGGCCAAGTTCGCGCAAGGACTATCGTTCACTATAGTTTGACTACATTAGCCCAAACTCTGTCTAGTCGACCATAGTTGGACTGCGCTAGTCGACTATTTGGAACCAGCCTACTGGGCATGGTCGCATCGCTGGTTATCAATAGCCGTTTTCATAGTACAGTGCAGAGTGGACCAGTTATCAGAAAATGATAACGTACGTTGGGTCGCCAGTCGCGTTGACCAGACAAGACTAGAGTCGTTCGCACTTCAACTTCTGTGCGCATGCCCTACGTATGTCACTAAACAAACACCAGTTAACCATTGGTCCTTGCACGAACTTGGCCTATAGTGTCAAAGAGGCAATTTTCTTTCTTGACCCTTGACCTTGGTTCCATGTGAAATGGTACAATATAGATTAAGACCTGGAATTTGTACCTTTAAAGATCTGAAAGTCCAAGATCAGGACAGCAAACATCAAAGCCGAAGTACAAGTCTACAAAATTTACAATGTCACATTCACCAAACACAGTAAACTGCCCTAACAAGTCTATGTTTTCCCCTCAAAGCTTGATGACTCATATGGGTCTTAATGAGTATGACAATAAACATGATGTACAGGGCCCAATTTCATAGAGTCGCTTTAAGAGGAAAATATTGCTTAACAATTGTCTGCCAAGCAGAAATTAGCAGGATACCAGTCACAAATTGTACATGTGACATGATAGTTTTGTTGGTAACCTTATTCTGGTAAGCATAATTTTGGTTGTGCTTCACTACTTTTTGTGCTTAAGCAGCTCTATGAAATGGGGCCCAGATGTTAACTCCCTCACCTTCCAAAATCTATAAATGCTAAGTGTCCATGGTAAAATGCCGGTTTCTTTGCTGTCCAACTTGTGACGTTGTGAACAAATTTCATCTGCAACAAGACAGAAAGAGAAAAAACAAAGACAAAAACATGAGACATACTTAATATTATCCCTTTTATGGGTGGGTGTATGTGAGCGTGCCAACCCATTGAAACTGAAGACTATGACAAAAGGAATCGAGTGTTTTGATGAAGCGAGGACGTTCTCACTTCACTTTTGCGTACAAAACCAATGCGGGTGTCCCAAAAAAACAACTAAGTCCAAACATTGGGAGAACCAGGAGAAGTCTTCGATTAACAGGGTCGACACATGTGTTGTTACGCATAGCCCCTTGTGTGGTCTTTTTACACAATGGAACAATGGATCCCACAAAGTTTTCCTTTGTTAAACTTGGGCCCCAAAGAGGAGTTCTTCATAAAAGGGAATAATAGAACAACACTGGCAGGACCCCACAACCCAGATACGTATGCATGTGTGGTTAGGTATACACATTCAAACTGTGGGGACCTAGAGCAAAAGAGGACAATAGAGTCCCCAGTTTGGTAAAGGTCCCCAGTTGGAAAGTGTGTACAAAACCAATGGGAGCTGTTGCCAAAAAGAGTACAAACAAAAGAGGGACAGTAAGAGGTTCCCAATTGCAGGTGTTTACACACTTGTTTTAATGCTACATACGAACTGTGGACCTGAGAACAAAAGAGGTCCACATAATGCAGGGACTTCAAACACTATGTGGACTTACACACGTCCACACAGTGTTATTTACACTGTTGAGGAATAGGATTTTCCTTAAGTGTACAGAACAAAGGACTGTCCACACAGTGACTGCAACACAGAGCTGTGTGCATTTGTAGTGACATTCAAACCAAGAACTTATAACAAAAGGAACAATAGGTGCACGAATGCTATCACAAAGGAAAACAATGGGGTTCACTTTTGTTGTCAGGACAAAGAGCTGAACAAAGGAGGGGAGGCCACTGTGTGTGTTATTGGCGGGGTAGGGGATATTTATGGGATATATCGTCCTCTCTAACCCCCTTGAAGCCTTACGGGGGATATCTTCAACCCAACCTTCCATTGGTAACAACTTTATCGATTTAAAAACCCCAGCAACTATAGGGGCTTTGCCCGCAAAACTACATTATCCAAAAATCCATTTAACACAAATGACCCTTGAAAAAATACCCTCTTGAAAGAAAATAGGGGGAAAGTGATGTGTATATAGACGGACATTAGTGCCGTAAAAATAACACTCTATCGTCAGTGTGTCTGGAGCTACGATTGATTGAATTTCACTCCTGCTTTCTTCTTGATAAACAGTGATGACATGCATTGAAGACAGACGTATTATGTGTTCCATCAATCCCTTTTAAGAAACTGATCGCACCAACCCCTCTATGTTCCCTCAAGTAAAAAGAACTTTTTAAAATTATTCACCCTCGAGGATGAGCAATTGATGGCTTGCACCCCCCATATCACAATGCATCGGCCCGTGGCAAGGCACTCCAATACATGTTTCAATATTGTTGTAGGACTTCATCATAACAGCTGAAGGGGATAGAGAAGCAGTGTTTTTTTGTTGTCTGTGTACCCACAGCCACTCAATACAGTTCGCTCTCTGGCTGAGTAATCTACACATATTATTGATTGTATCTGATGTTGATAACAAACTACGCTTTAATGATAGCTACACTTAAGTGCTCAGAAATATCTTTTGGGATCGAGAATCAATCTCAAACCGAAAAACAGTTTTACAGAATCTGTCCTTCGCATCTTTCTCACATTTTAAAAGAACAAAAATAACTTCTCTTTTGAACTTTCCCCCAAAACAATACTTTGAAATCTGCAGAAATATTCCCAATTTGGGCTGAATTTACCAACATTTAGCTTAGTTTGCAGAACACAGTTACAATCGGTTTTTAGTAAATTCCTCCTTTGACATAAAACAAATTCCTAAATTGTTCTGATATTGTCTGAATATTTTCATGTATACCCAAATATTGTAAAAAATAATGTTTGGTAAGTATGTGTAAAACATGACAATAATTGATAATAGTTGATACTAGTTCACGCTTAGCAATACTCCCTCTCTTTAAAGGACTATTATTAATATAAATGTACAATGACCCACACAAAGAAGTGTTTCTTGAACGTCCGACTCAATGATGATTTTTTTATGGTACATCAAACAGCGTTGATACGAACTTTGTGAAGTGCACCCCCTGCAGTGTATGGGTTCTCTCGTTGCATCTCCCCATATCCCATTGGATATATGATCCGTTGAGTATGACGCTAACGGGGGGAAACTAACCGAAAGAATACACTGGTTTCCACTCAGATCTTTTACTGGCGGTGGAATCAAAAGCGGGGCACCGCTTAAAAGCTATTAATACCCAAATGAGTTTGGCATTGAGGACGTGAGTAACATATTAAGATGAGGGTGGGTGACTAAAAAAAAAAAAGACACACTAGTGATAGGCAAACTAGGCATTATACTATATGCAATCACTTAAAGGCACTGAACACATTTGGAAATTGTCAAAGACCAGTGTTCTCACTTGGTGTATCCAAACATATGCATAAAATGACAAGCCTGTGGAAATTTGGGCTCAATTGGTCATCGAAGTTGCAAGAAAATGATGAAAGAAAAAACACCCTTGTTGTACAAATTTGTGTGCTTTCAGATAGGAATAAAAACTAGTGAGAAATTACCTCTTTCTCAAAAACTACGTTACTTCAGAGGGAGTCGTTTCCGACAATGTTTTATACTATCAACAGCTCTCCGTTGCTTGTTACCAAGTAACTTTTTCTGCTAATATTTATTTTGAGTCATTACCAAACGTGTACGATACCTTTAACACTCTACAAATTGAACAAAATGATGATGAAAAGTGATGAAAAATTTCACCCAACTCATTCGCAAGGAGAGAGCCAACATGATTTTTTACTTTTTATTTCAGTTAATTGGGAAATGCTGACCTCTATAAAAATCAAGCAAAAGCTAAAACCATTTCCACTGGAGAAGAACAAAAATGATAAGAAAACCTGATCCCACCATCGGCCTGACATCAACATATTTCTAATTGTCCCATGGAATTATGTTCAGGGTCTACAAATACCAGGCTTTTAAAGGGTAATTGGACCCCACTGTTTGTTTCAATCCTATACAGTTGTAGATAAATACCATAAAACTAACCTGTGGAAATTTCATTTCAAAAGGTGGTAGCGTTTTTGAGATATTGCCGAAAATCTGGAGCGGTTTTGTCCACGCAGGAGGAATAATCTGCAATGGGAGACTTTTGGGATGCTAGGTGGCAGCAGACTTACCACGTAAATCCATTGTTCTCGGTAATGTGCGCATGCTCAGAACTACGTAAGCATTGGAAATTGACCTGGTAAGTCTGCTGCCACATAGCGTTCCAAAGTCTCCCATTAGAATACATAATCTAAGGAACGTTACTGTCAGTAACGCAATTCTCAGATTCAAAGTTTTGGGGATAAAAAGTGATATCTTTTTCCATAACCACAGTTCTTTGAAGTGAAAAGTTTCTCAAAATGCATTATACTATCCAAAGCTGCTGTACTTCTTACCAAAATAAGTTTTTATTGCCATTAATTTTCAGAGTCATTACATTATCCAAAGCTGCTGTACTTCTTACCAAAATAAGTTTTTATTGCCATTCATTTTCAGAGTCATTACCAAACGTATACAGACCCTTTAAAGTGTTCTGTAATACACTATACCTCTTTTTTGTGTGTGATAATAATGTCTTTGTCTAGAACGAAACAGTCCCAGCAAGTTAAAATTGCAAACGCTAGCCAATAATTCAAGACTCCCCCCCTGGGCCAGCCAACATCTTAATGCATGCAGATTATTTTTTGCTCAGCGCATACTAAAATATCCAGCGCCTGGAAGTTGAATTCCATACATCCATAAGAGGAATATTGAAGACAAACATAGAACAGGTGGAAGAACTGCTGGAGGGATGGATGAGAGATGCGCAAAAGATTCACTACTAGACCATCAATATCATCAACCGTAGACACGCTCAGATAGAGATTGTAATGACGTGGAGTAATTACAATCTCTAGCCTAGCTACATGTAAAGGCACTTGATGAGGGATGGTTTGAAACCAGACTCGTGGTTGAAGTCCTTACCAAGAAAGCTCAATAAATTTATCTGGTTTTTAAGGGTCTGTGTTTGGTAATGACTCTGAAAATTAATGGCAATACAAACTTTACTTGGTAAGAAGTACAGCAGCTGATGATAGTATAAAGCATCTTGAGAAACATTTCACTTTGAAGTAATGTGTTTATGGAAAAAGATATCAGTTTTTATATAAAAAAAATTGAATCTGAGAAGCGTCTCAGATTGTGTATTCCAATTGCAGATCATTCTTCCTGCAGATTTTCGGCAAATCTCAAAAACGCTAGCACCTTTTGAAATGAAACTTTCACAGGTTAGTTTTATGGTATATATCTATATATCTATACAGGATTGAAACAAACAGAAGGTTCCAATTACCAAAAGTATACAATCCCTTTAAGAGAAGGGTTTGCCCCCAGTGTTTCTGGGGCTGCAGATTGTGACACAGTACCTTGTAAAAACCCTTACAAGATGTTATATTATAAAGAAGGTCGCATAATTCACACATAGCATTATCTGTCATAGAATAAATGAACGCCTTGAGACACCTTTGATATAAAGCACTATAGAACAAACCTATACTATCATTATTTATGTGCTCTTCTTCTTTCCTACTCCTCACTCTGGTTTACTTTATACATTCTGAAGATTCCATTCAATTGTGCATACTTCGGCCGGCAGGTGTATCATTGAATCAATAATTGAGACAGAAGAACATAATTTGATTTTTAATAATTTAACATTTTCAAAACTTGACAGGTATCTTTTTTTTTAGTTTGGGAGACGTTGACCCCCGAAGTTTCAGCAGTGGATGTGTTCTACACGTCTCTGTACAACGGACAGCGAATTTAGACATCAGATTGATTTGGTTTGCATCAGGGGGGGGGAAAAGTGAGTCAAACACGCCTCGTTAGGACCCTCATTGAAGCCATTTCCAACCATTTCATCAATCGTAAGACCCGCACAAAACACAGAGCTTCAGGTTATGAGAAATTGAACCACGTCAAATCACGAGCCCAATCCCGTAAAAGCATCGCCGTTTTGTACTAATCATCCCCACATGAAAGCGAATCCCCTCCCATCTATCCTGAACAATAGAACAGGTGTTTTTCATTCAAATGTCCCCACGGTCCCCCCCAGTGACAGGTGAGGGAATGGCTGGGGAGGAGTGCATAAAGGGCCTACGATTGATCGGCACAATTGATTTCAACGTGTGAATGAACTTGGTCTGGGCTTTAATTGTTACGGGCTCCCCGCCGTATCGGTTTTGATTTGCAGAAATTGATTTGACATGAATAAGGGGGCGGACGACCCCTGCTGAAGCTAGCGGAGGCTGCCATTTAAGACGTAAAGTGATGAAGAAGCAAACAAAATGTGACGTCATAACAGAGTCCAAATCTGTGGGGATTTGGCAAGGTAATCTGCAATGGCATCCAGATGTATTTGAAGCCGATATTGATTTTTCAGTTTGACAAGAATAATCTCAGTTGGGATTGTTTGAGATGGGTGAGTTAGACAAAGAGAAAGGGATGAAACAATGCTCAGTAGTATGGTTGGAGGCAATTATCAGAAGTATGACTAAATGATGCCTGGGAAGGTGAACCTCTCTCAACAGAATCCTTCAAGTGGTATTACTCATGAGCCTTACTCAAGAGTTTGCCATTTTAAGTCTTACTCACTAAATACAAAGACTTTGTGCGCATGGTGCAATCCTGTTGGTGCGTCAGACATAATTCAGGTTTTCAGATTTATTCATTCCACAGTATTAACCCTTTCATATGCACCATATATTTTAGTGATAAATTGATCATATGGACACATTAATTGTTTGCTCGTTTTTTGTGTGCAAATGGGGACCCTGCAAAAAACAGGTCACAATAGCACCCTAAAGAGTCCTCTTTCCCATTCTGAAAACTGTGTGGCCGTGCGATCTTTATTTTTTGTTTTACAACTATTTTTCAAAAGGGATTTAAACATGGTAAATTGATCAAATGGACACATTAATTTTTTGCTCGTTTTTGTATGTGCGAATGGCGACCCCCCCCCCCCCAAAAAAAACAGGTCACAATAGCACCCTCAAGAGTTCTCTTTCCCATTCTGAAAACTGTGTGGCCGTGCAATCTTAATTTTTTGTTTTACAACTATTTTTCTTAAGGGATTTAAACCGATCGGCAGCGACCGGTCGGCACGTGAAATAGTTAAACCAAAGAAAGTAAATCACAAATAGTATATGTAAATGAAATTATAAAGTAAATGTGATACTGCGGAGGGATCCATTAAAGAAGCAAAGCTTGTAGACAATGGTCCCTATAACAATAGTCCATAAGCGAGGGGATGAAATTTCACAAAGGCATTTATGACAAAGCAGTGAGGAGGCTGCGCATGCACGCGCTCCCACATGTACAGCACAATGGCTTTCCAACATGCTTACTGAGGTAACCAGATTAATTTTTGTAATAGTTTTTGCATCAAGGATAAAGAACATTAGTTGTGTTTTTGCCCTTACACTGATGTGTATTAACTAGCACAGTGTAATTTCTAGAGTCATATGAAAGAACTGACTATACAGTGCCTTTAAGGCAGGGTATACTTTTGGTAATGGTCAAAGACCAGTATCCTCAATTGGTGCATCTCAACATATGCATAAAATAACAAACCTGTGAAAATTTGGGCTCAATTGGTCATCGAAGTTACAAGAAAATTAATGACAGATAAAACACCCTCGTTGCATAGAATTGTGTGCTTACAGATGCCGGAGAAAGGCTTTATGCCTGAAGCATTTATAAGATTCAAATATTGGGGTGAAAAAATTACCTCTTTCTCTAAAACTACATCACTTCAAAGGGGGTCATTTCTAACAATGTGTTTTAATATCAACAGCTCTCGTGTGCTCTTCACCAAGTAAGTTTATGGTCATTAACTTGAGGAGTAATTACCAAAAGTAAACCCGCCTTTAATACACATTGGTGTAAGGGCAAAAAGCTTTCCAAATGTCATATTTTAGTAAGTGGTGTTTGAAGCATTGCATGGTGTGGAAAAATAAGGATTAACTGTACGTAAATATATAGTAATAGCAAACTTGCGGGTACAACCATGTGTAAAATCTCTTTTGGAGGAGTGTTGGCTCTGAATTTGTTTTGGTGTAGTCTCAATGTTTCGAACAGTATACTCTGCTCGTCTTCAGGAGAAGCTCGTCTCCTGAAGACGAGCAGAATATACTGTTCGAAACGTCGAGACCACACCAGCTCTTTTCAGAGCCAACACTTCTCCAAAAGAGATTTACACGCATGGTTGTACCCGCAAGTTTACTATAGACCGTGCAAGTCTCGCGCGAATTCAAACATTTTTGGGACCACTTTGGTCCCACGTACGATGCTTTAATACGTGAAGGAAACAAACTCATGCGCTTTAACGGGTCCCAATGTTCGAATACGCACGAGACTTGCACAGTCTATTACTATATATTTATTTATAGATACTCCTTATCGTTTGGGGTGAAAAATGAAAAAAAGGCGCATCTAGTTCTGTATTCGTGATGCCAGGAATGGAATGGTGCTGGTGTAATTGTCACTGATGTATGCAACTCATTAGCTACAACAGAGGAGTTACTCATAAGGCAGCCAAGTGCTTTGAAATCAACGATGAGTAAGGTAGAATAAGGGAGTTAGACCATGTTCAAATTAGCGGCTGGTGTCTGCAGCTTGATCATGCCCATAGCAACACCCTTAGCCGCAGCCATCATTTAAGATATGGCTAATAGCTTTACACTTACTATAACCTCATGGAACAATACATAATAAATACGACTATATATATCCCACAAAATGAGGATTTGTTTTCAGCTGATGTCAAAAACAGGATAATCTTTAATTGGCTTCACGACAAAGGGTTTGATCTGGGCCCATTTCCATAGAGCTGCTTAAAGCCGAAAATATTGCTCATTTTTCTGTTAAGCAAATATGAGCAGGATACCAGTCACAGATGGTACATAGAAAATGGTGCATAGAAAATGGTGCTTTGGCTGGTAACCTTTGGTAATATTGTGCTGAGCTACTTTTTGTGCTAAGCAGATCTATGAAATTGAGCCCTGGTAACAAAGGAACTCTGTGTTGAGAAAGTGTTTTGAATGTTTCCATTTGCTACGATGGGGGAGGAACAGTGAAATGCGAAGCCACGTTTTAAAACCCTCTTTACACACCGGTAGAGCCAGCAATGGGATACAAAAATGTTCATATCACATCAGTCTCGATTTGAGTTTCCAGTCACGGTTTTGAGTTTCCTGAACTTGATATCAGAGCAGAAGTTCATGACCCCTTGGATCCGCCTCTGCTTGAATGCTTATCCATTAAAACTGACTCTGTGTTATTTGTTCTCCACTTAATAATCTTCCGAAATGAAGGAGTTTATCGGAGACTTGAATCCATCCTCAAGGAGGAGGGAATGAGGTGTATTTACACTTGTGTGTGTGCATCTTAGATGATGTAAAGGAATGAGGAACGATAGAGATGGGCCTTATGGAGGTACAGGAAGAGGAAGTTGGCCGTGGACGGAACTGACTTTATAGATTGATAAATATGGATACACATTTGAAAAATGTGAGGATCTCTCAATTTTTGTGACTTTTCGGGGATGCTTTTTACAACTGAGGAAAAATAGGTAAAATGGATATTTTGAAACTTCTTGGATATGTTATTTGGTTGCACCCTTATGCCGATGTGTGTAAAGTATGGAATACTCAGTACTTCCCGAATCCAAAGGCATATTACTTGACTCGGATCGAACCCATGACCTTTGCCATTCTAGAGCAGATGTCTTACCAACTAGACCACCAGGATTGCCCGGTAGCTAGTTGCAGTTCGAATCCTATACATAAACAAATTTTAGCAGCGGGAACGAACTGCAACAATTTAAAAGATGTGAAATTTGCATCGGGGATTAACATCTATTTAATTTCTTGGATATGAAAATGATATGAGTACCAATCACCCTAAGAAGTCTTCCTGCCTGAGATTGTGCACTCTCATTTTCTGAAAAACTTTAAAACATTTGAACTTATAATAATAATAATAGTGGCTTCTTATATAGCGCACATATCCGTCACTCAGTGACGCTCAAGGCGCTTTTAACGTTCATTATGTTCCTGCAAGGTATTGTGGAGCTACGTTTTGAAGTATGAGACCAAGTCCTTTACATAGCACCATGTAATGGTTTACAATGTGCTGTGGCGCAATATGCTGCCGATCAAACCAGGAACACCGGGGCGAACCCCTTCTCTTTACGATAAGTGCACTGGGTTCTTTTACGTGCATTACACAACACACGGGACCTACGGCTTAACGTCCCATCCGAAGGACGAAGCATGTGGTTAAGTGTCTTGCTCAGGGACACAAGTGTCACGGCTGGGATTCGAACCCACACTCTGCTGATCAGAAACACCAGAGCTTGAGTTCGGTGTTCTTATCCGCTCGGCCACGACACGCCACTTATTAACTATTATAAAATATATTTGTTAAACCTGCTTTTGTCATAACATGTTTTCTTAAATCAACATGTTATTATTTAGTAATAAACCACAGGGGAAACTGACTGGGTAAATTCTAAATAAATTTGGGGTTGAGCAAAGAATGGGAGTAGAGTGGGATTTGAACCAACGACCTCCGGATAAACGTGACGGCGCTCTACCAAATGAACTACCTAGCACTTTGTTGGCGGTCTCCCTATTATGTCAAGATCTTTTTTCAGGGGGGCCAGTCAGAAGCCATACAACCGTTAACTGCCATGTAGCCAGGGATCAAACTCGGGAGTTACGGTTGTATGGCTTCTAACTGGCACCCCCGAACAAAGATTTTGACAAAATAGGGAGAACGCCAACATATGGCTAAATAGCTCAGTTGGTAGAGCGCCGGCACGTTAAACTGGAGGTCGTTGGTTCAAATCATGCTCTAGTCAATTTGTCTTTATTCAACCCCAAATACGTTATTATTTTGATGATTGTTTTACAAGAAGGAAACTTCACATTTCGTTTAAAACAAAGAAAGACATTTAGATTAAATGTACTCTTTCATTAACCAAAAACTGAACAATGTGCCTCGCCAGCCTTAAAAAAACCCATCAATGAAACAAGAGCTATACAAACCTGATCTGCTACTGACATGGTGTGCATATTTCTGGTTGTGTTTATATGTAGAACATTGAATCTGTTTGAATGACAGAGATCATAAGCGATTCCTGTGAAGGAGGTGCTGCCTGTTTTAGGCACACGGTTATAGATGACCACAAATTCATCAGTACTGGATTTACTGGCGATGCTAGGAGTACTTCTCATCCGTCTGCTGTTGGATTTTTCTAGAGTTTCCTCTGTAGAAAAGATAAAAAATATATGCAAAGAAATGTCATATAAAAGTTTAGTCCATACAATCCCCCTCCTCCCCAAAAAAAGAAAAAAAATATGTATTAGCATAAAAACTGACTTGTTAACAAGCAACAGAGAGCTGTTGATAGTATAAAACATTTTGAGAAACGACTTTCTCTGAAGTAACGTAGTTTTTGAGAAAGAGGTAATTTCTCACTAAAATAATAAAATACTTCTTGCAAGAAGCCTTTTATTCCTATCTGAAAGCACACAAATTTGTACAACAAGGGTGTTTTTTCTTTCATCATTTTTTTGCAACTTCGATGACCAGTTGAGCCCAAATTTTCACAGGCTTGTTATTTTATGCATATGTTGGGATACACCAAGTGAGAATACTGGTCTTTGACAATTACCAAATGTGTTCAGTGCCTTTAAAGGTATGCTCATTGTTTGGTAATGACCCAAATTTTTGTTTAAAATTTCTATCCGAAAGCTTACTTGTTATAAAGATGGTAATGGTAGTAATCAACCTGAGAAGTTAGAAAACATTTGAATCTGAAAAACAATTCATGCGTGAATCGTTTCTATGTTTACATGGTATGTTTACATCTTAATTCAAAGTGCATTATAAAAAACTTAAAGGGATTGTATACATTGGGTAATTTGAACCCACTGTTTGTTTCAATCATGTATAGTTGTAGATATATACCATAAAACTAACCTGTGAAAATTTCATTTCAAAAGGTGGTAGCATTTTTGAGATATTGCCGAAAATCTCGAGCGTTTATGTCTATGCAGGAAGAATAATCTGCAATTGGAATACACAATCTGAGAAACTTTACTGTCAGTAACGCTTCTCAGATTCAAATTTTTGCGGATAAAAAATTTGATATTTTCTTTTAAAACTGCAGTACTACGGAGTAAAAGTTTCTCAAAATGCATTATACTATCCAAAGCTGCTGTACTTCTTACCAAGTAAATTTGTATTGCCATTAATTTTCAGAGTCATTACCAAATGCATAGAGACCATTTAAGACACATTTATGTCTGCGTTTATCAGTCCTGTATCACTTTAAAGGTTGCTTAAATTTGCAAAATTAACTGCAGTTCAACATTTGCAATTCTAAAGCCGAGTGATTCCAAAGTTGCAGTCATAAGACTCTCGCCAATGTACATCGGCGGTGACTATCCTCAGACAGAAGTTTGCTCTGTCCCTCCGAACACATTTACATCAAAACTGGAAAAAACCAGTCAGTAAAATATCATCCGCATTTAGGAATCCAATCGCGTTGCCATCATCACGTGTCACTGAGTTTGGGCAAGGGCTCTTCCAGCCCATATCAAATTGAACATATCTTAAAGAACACTTGAAAACAGCATCGATGGGATCCCATATTGAAATGCTGCTGCTACGAAACACGAGTAGCCTAGGCCCATACTGGGCAAAATTATTGACCAGATTCTAAAGGGGGTTGCAACTGGGTCAGCAAATGACAGGAAGCCCAGTAGAGTACACGTTTTCCAACAGCCACCTGGTTTTTGGAGCTTGTCGGGCGTATGAAATCTGAGCCACTCTATACAGATTGTAAATGGGTAAATGCCCAACGATATGTGCATTTATGTACATAGCCCCTGCACACAAATCACCTTGCTACGCATATTTGCGCTGACATGTGCATGCTAATTTTAACCAAGTGACTTCATTCACTATAAATAAAAAAAGGAAAAAAGGGAGCTGGGTGGAAAAATCAGTGGGCTGGATATTATTCGTTGATGGAATTTTGAGATCGTTTGTGAAGGACATCAGCCCACTCAGTCAGGGATGTGATGAATGCATCAATTACAAACCAATTTTACACAGCAATTAGTTTCTGCTCTGTAAAGTGGAACTAAAATGATTTCTTAATTATCAAGAAAGTTGTAAGACGACAGAGCGAGAAGTATCGAGTAAGTTGATGAGACGATCTTAAAAACCACAAAGTTCAACTCCTTCATGCTCCAGATATTAATGCAACAGATGCTCTACATCTCTTCAAACGATCAGACATTTTGGTAACTTCTTTTAGTTGTTATTTCCACACTGGATGTCATCTCTCAAGGCACGGTCTATAAACCACAAACTACAAAACAAGACGGGCTTTGACTGTGAAGAGAACTTACTCTCTCGCAAAGTGTACTGGGAATTTGTGTGAAGTTTTGCAACAAATGTGAGTCACCGCCTTTGAATGTTTCAATCAATTTCTCCTGAATATTCAGCTGCCATCCCACGTTCACATCTAATCGGACAAAACTTTTGTCCCATTTCGGTCTCATTTTGCTAATCTTTCCCTTACCCCCCTCCCCTATGGCCTCATCCAAGCCAGCAGAAAATCCCAATTAATGCTCCCAATTCCTAAAGGAAGTACCCACGGATCCTGTCTCTTTACACCCCAACATGAAATATGTCACGGTGAGTGTCAGACCAACTCAATCGCCAACTAAGACTCAGTCACATTTCATTATCTCTCTTCTTTTGTCGGTGGAAACAGCAAGCAACCAGGCTTTATTGCTCTATTAGTCATTCTCTTGTTTGGCGTTGTACCCGAGCTACCGGGTCTCATTTGGTTTGGAGGCAGACGGTGGTGATCACAGCCCGCGTTTCTATAGAATCTTTCTGGCGGCCAATTTGCCTTCGAGGCATTCCAAACCCATGATTAAAACGACAGTTTTTAAATGTTTTTCAAAGTACCTTTGGATTACAGTTACAATGAGGAGTGCACACACAACAAGGACTTACAATTGAGATCCATACCAAGATACTGCAAGAATAGATATAGCTTCTATGGTATTGTTAATGTTACTTGTGTAGAGTTGGCAACAAGAATTATTACGGTGGACAAAGCTTATTTATCAGAGGTAAAAATCTACTAAGCTACGACAAAATGAAATTTCTGTAAGAATATCAAACTTTTGACAAGCTCTATTTACTCGGATTTCCTTAGATGAATAACAGACTCCTCTGCCCCTGGTCTTTTTTGTTGGCGTCCAATGAATCATTCAAAGAGGAATCTACTTTAGAAAGAGGCCTTTCTTAAAAAGTTTACCATGAACATGTTGGGGCGTCCAATCGATGGGGGCACTTTGTGGATTGGGTTTTCAGTCCCGACTGCGTGGGTTTTCCCTGGAGTATTTCTCTGGGATTTTCCTCCCACATCTAAAACTGAAATTTCCTTCTTTGTCTTCTCTCCATTGGGTTCTTGGCTAGTATAGTGATTAAGTTCGCTTTCTGAGAGTCCTTGGCTTCACAACCAGAATAAATGAAATGAAATGAAATGATGGTGTTTCACACAAAAGCACGGTTATAGAAATGTCTTTAAAATTGCATTCTTTGGAACTCCTTGCCTGGTGCATGTTTCCCTTCATCCTACAATCTAGACTGTTTTAAGAGGAATATCAATTCCTACCTTCAGCTCTCTTGAGTTATTTTCACATTTAATAATTTGTCTTCTTGTAGCCCCTTACCAAGAGTGGCTTTTAGCCTTGTTTTGGGCGAACTTGCTTCAAAGATATATATATACATATAAAATCAAACAAATTCAAGTATTCTGAAGAGCGATGAAGGCTTTCAATCTTTAAAAAAGCTTAGCTCAATAAATATTCAACAAACTGAATATAGATGCATCCGTGATCCTACGGACAGTCAATGATAAAATCTACTACTTTACATTCAAGATACATAATAGGTCACCAAGTTCAGTTCCCTGCCCTGTAAGTATATTGCAACATCACAAGAAACAACGCACATGAACGACTGTAGTTTGCAGAATCTTCTATAAAATCTGAAGAGAGGAGGGTTTACTAAGCTTCAGGGCTGTGGGAGTGGTGTCTCTCATTGTCTTCAGGGATCCTTGGCGAGCAATATTTACTCAGACTCTGCCTACCAACTTTATTACCTGCAGGTGTGACTATGGTTTGGGTTGCATTCAAAGTGAATGGTAAAAAGCAAGACAAGTGTTCGCCGACGTTACAATCCCAATCACAGCCTCTTGAGTATGAGGTCACAGCCTACGGTGAGAGCTTAAAACATTTCAAATGTATGCCTTCTGTGGGTATAGGCAGGTGTGCTGAATAGTAGGGGGGTGGGCGTTCTGACAAACTCTGGTGTCCCTGTGAGCTACTGCAACTAATTGACATTTTAAGCTCTAATATGATGGAGATTTCATCTGCGTTGTTTAAACACAGCCGCAAGCAGGTTCGGTTGGCCTATGTTAATTTTTCCATCGGCACTGCTATGGACTGTTACAGACTCAGTTTCTGTCATTCACACATGGACAAACATGCACTTTCAGATCAGACATAAAAATAATACAAAGGAGTGCCACTAGAATAAAATCAACAAAACTGGTTCTGATATTTTGTGGCTGAAGATTTCTTTGTGTTAAATATTATCCTGGTCAAGGAATAAAGGAAACTTTTTGAAATACCTTTCAGAACGATGACTTGCAGGGATGAGAATAACCTACGAAGATGTTACAAAGACAGGAACAAATAAAAACAGAAGCTCTTTGGTAATGACTGAAAATTCATGGCAATAAAAACTTACTTGGTAAGAAGTACAGCAGCTTCTGATAGTATAATGCATTTTGAGAAACTTTTCACTTTGAAGTACTGCGGTTATGGACAAATATATCACTCCCCCAAAATTTGAATCTGAGAAGCGTTACTGACAGTAACGTTTCTCAGATTGTGTATTCCAATTGCAGATCATTCTTCCTGCGTGGACAACCGCTCAAGATTTTCGGCAATATCTCAAAAACGCTACCACCTTTTGAAATGAAATTTTCACAGGTTAGTTTTATGGTATATATCTACAACTATGTAGGATTGAAACAAACAGTGGGTTCCAATTACAAAACTTATACAATCCCTTTAATTATACTAGAGTGCACATGTGTTATTAATTGCTTCTGTTATGTTGTTACATTCATGTACTCTAGACTAGCAGCCGCCATATTATTCTGCACATTATTTAACCTGGTTTGGCAAAATATCTGTTGAATTCTTTTCATTTTGTCTGAGTTTTCTTATTTACTTTGCCTAAAAGGAACAAACCACAACAGTTTCTTAATCTGTCCTACGAGTTTATCTTAAAAAATAAGGCCAGCATACTTGAATAGATGTAACATTTATTGCTACTGAAAAGCACTTCAAGGCACTAGCATTTAGAGAGAAATCTCACTCTGTAAACATACGAGCAATGGTGAGGCATTGTAACATCCGAAGAAAGTAGACCAACCTAGGGGGTCACTGCAAGCAATCATTATGTTGAAAGGAGACTTAATATTGGCATCAACCTCTTTCCCACGGCCTATGAAGCTCCACCCCGAGTATTAAACACATCTGGGTATAATAGGACATCCCCCAGAAACTTCAGGAGTTTCAGTGCAATGCTAAATGAATTACCGACAGAGTGAGCAGTACCAGTGAGAGGATATGGTGAGATCGGATCACCATGGGAACGAGCCAGCATCTTGTTGCCAACCCTCAAATCCAAGTCTAGTGGGCTTGGAGTCATGCTCGGCGCTCTTGTTTTCATACGGTTTACTGACTGAGTTCCTTATGGGTGGTATTAACCCATAGGTCAGGTGGCTTTACACGTTCACGACAAGACAAAGTGACACACCTTGGAGGTAGTGACAGGCCCTCTTTTGACTCAATCAAAGATATGGCAATTTATAAGGGGGTTGACAATTGTGGTTTCTCTCGCCTGCTACTAGAGTTTCATTCTGCGGTCTATTTCATTAAAGAGTTTGTGGGTATGAGTGGAGAAGGGTTGTTGGACCTGCCAAAATGAAACCAAGGAAAATAAAATAAAATACTCCTTACTGCATGGTATGATGGTGGACTGCCCAAAAGACTGATTTGGTTTTATATTTCCTGGGCGAAATTATGAAAATAAATAGCAAAAACCTACTTACAGACTGCTGTCGCGCTCATTTCTCAAACTGAAAAATTTGTGCTCATTAAGGTAAAAATTTAGATAATAATTCCCCAATTTAATCGGGGATAAGACTTCTGCTCGAGAGCCAATTTTACATGCTTCATGCCTCTCACAGCACTAAAATTCTTAACTCAATATCTGTCGTTTCTTTTTTGTCTCTCAATTCCAGACAGTAAAAACAGAAAGTTCATTCCTTTCGGCAGTCCCTCTCTCTCCTTTCATTCTCACAGCCCTAAACGAGTTTCCTTAACCATAGTGGGAAACTTATAACTGCCATTGACTTAAAGGTACTGGACACGTTTGGTAATTGTCAAAGACCAGTATTCTCACTTGGTATATCCCAACATATGCATAAAATAACAAACCTGTGAAAATTTGGGCTCAATTGGTCATTGAAGTTGCTAGAAAATAATGAAAGAAAAAAACACCCTTGTCGCACAAATTTGTGTGCTTTCAGATGCCTGCAAAAAGCTTCAGGCCTGTGAAGATTACCTCTTTCTCAAAAACTACGTTACTTCAGAGGGAGTCGTTTCTCACAATGTTTTATTACTATCAACAGCTCTCTGTTGCTCGTTGCCAAGTAAGTTTTTTATGCTAATATATTTTGAGTAATTACCAAAAGTGTCCAGTGCCTTTAACAGAGGACATCATTTACCACATTCAGCATAATTTCCCCAGTGGTTTCTTGCCATCTGTTCCCCCTTTTCCAAATCCTGCATTTTTTTCTTCCTTCTACAAGACAAGGAATTTTCTGACAAAATATGTTGAATATTTTTTCATGAAATAAGAATGAGATTTAGTACGGTAAACAACTCAAAACCATATGCTTTATACATGATCATCTTTTATCGTATCTATCCAATTAAGTTTACAGCGTTTATCCCCGTGTTTTTTCTTCTTCCTTTTCAAACGAATATAAATTAAATGACCTAGTTACG
Organism: Plazaster borealis; assembly: GCA_021014325.1. Taxonomy (NCBI): domain Eukaryota; kingdom Metazoa; phylum Echinodermata; class Asteroidea; order Forcipulatida; family Labidiasteridae; genus Plazaster; species Plazaster borealis. The sequence goes on along the minus strand of CM037456.1, from coordinate 5,478,211 downwards.
ATCACCTTGGAGATGCAGAAACTCCAAGCAACCTAATTTTGAACCGTGGCTACTTTGTAGGTACTCAAACGTGGCACTTATATTTTGAGTATTGACAATTGGAACATTTTTATTGGCCAATTTGTTGGATACCTGCGAAATACAAAGTGCACGGTAGGGAAGCGTATTTGAAAAAGCAAATTGCCGCCGAGTTGAAGTAAATTGGCTTGATGACACTGAATGGCTTTCAGACTTGATTAGCTTCAACCTAGATACTCTGTCTGTCACGCTTTGGCCATTTGTTTGTATAAAAAAAAATAAAAAAATAAAATAAAAAATGAAACGTTAAAAATTGGTTCTCATAAAAAAAAATACAGTCCAGTATTCTCCTGAAGATGAGCAGAGTATACTGTTTGAAATGTCGAGACCACATCGGCTCTTTTCAGAGCCAACACTCCCACCAAAAAGATTTTACACATGGTTGCACGCACAGGTTCACTATTTATTTATAGTTAATTCTTATTTGTCCACACCACGCAAAGCTTCAAACAACACTTATGTATACTACGGGTCGTACATGTACGATTGATGACAATTTTTGAGTACATAAAAAAAGATTGTACATGTACGATAATGGCACTTTCGGAATGCATAAAATAGATCGTACATATACGACCTTGGCATTGTAGTAGTTAAAGAGTTAAATGAGATAGTAATGTTGGCTCTTTTATATGAGTTTATTCCCAAAGTCTTATAATAATGGTGCTTTTGGAATACATAAAATAGATCGTCCATGTACGACCTTGGCACTTAAAGAGTTAAAGAGATAAATAAGATAGTAATGTTGGCTCACTTATACAAGTTTATTCCCAAAGTCTTATAATAATGGCACTTTCAGAAACATAAAATAGATCGTACATATACGACCTTGGCACTTAAAGAGTTAAAGAGATAAATAAGATAGTAATGTTGGCTCACTTATACAAGTTTATTCCCAAAGTCTTATAATAATGGCACTTTCAGAAACATAAAATAGATCGTACATATACGACCTTGGCACTTAAAGAGTTAAAGAGTTGAATAAGACAGTAATGTTGGCTCACTTATATGAGTTTATTCTCAAAGTCTTATGACGCCTGATTTTCTCTTTTAGCGATCATTTAGGGTTGGGGGTTTTCATCCAGAGGTAAATGGAGAGGTCTATGAACAAACTCTGATTTAAGTGTTTATGTTTTCCAAGGTAATAGCCCTAGGTCAGGGCTGAGTAAAAGGGGACGGGAAGGATCATGGAAGTAATCACGGTTGACTTTCCTCCAGTCTAGCCGCTTTAATATACACCATGAGTTCACGCCTGACTGATTCTACAGGAAACTCAACCAATATTACCCGCATGATCTGGATGTAATAAACGGAACTTTCACATCTACATGTAGTCACACCCTACAGCATCACAATACTGTTACTTCTATACACAAGTAACCTGTGGTTCTTTGGTGAATAGATAGGCCCCTTACATTATCAGTAGGGCTTGCATTTTTGGGTAAAAAGGCCACCAGACCGCAGGGCTTGTAGCTGAAAATTATTTGCTGAAAATTATTTGCTGGACCAGAATTGATTTTACAAGACCAGGGCCCAATTTCATAGAGCTGTTTAATGTTTAAGCAGAAAATATTGCTTAAAAATGTGCTACTCTTAATAAGCAAAAATCCCCAGTCCCAGATTGTACATGTGACATTGTAGTTTGGCTGGTAACCTTATTCTGGTAAGCACAATTTTGTTGTGGTTAGCTACTTTTTGTGCTTAAGCAGCTCTTCGGAATTGGTCCCTGAATCTAAACAAGAAAGAACTTTATTCGAAGTTCAACATATAAACTGTTCTAGTTGAACAAACACTAAGGGAAGATTTATCTTAGTCTTATATAGGGGAGTGTACTTTGATACTCGACAGAATTGAAAGATTACCAGACTCAAAGTCACTTTCAGGACACATTTTGTCAATGTACTGTGAAACTATCAAGTGTACAAATGTATGTACTGGTTAAAATAATGTACAAATAGTGCCTAGACTATGTAGCGTTTAAATTGTTTAAGTCAATAAACCTTTGCAAGCAGTCATGCGACAATCCTATAACTTTTAAAAGATCAAATGTGCAAATTAATGCATTGGATGTACACAATAGTGTCTAGACTCTGAAGTTTTATGTATTGCATACATTGTATGAGACAATTAACCATTGCACGCAGTCAGGCAACAAGTCATGAACGCTTACTTTCGAGACACATTTTGTCAATGTAACTGTAACAATCAAATCGTCACCGACACCACACACGTAGATTCCAGTGAAAAGTAACAATCGGAGAAAACGGCATTCAATGTTGAACGCTTTTTAAAATCCTGTTTACCTTCAAAACACCTGGGTATTTTTACTGGTTTTCTTACAGCGGAGACTTGATGCTTTGATTTTCATTTATATGGCGCTTTTGACTGCTTTTCGTCCTAAATTTTAGAAAAATAAATGAAACTCTTTACGACACCAACCGCGTGTATTGAAAAACGGCTCATCATTCCCCCACCACCGAAACCAAACACCTTGAGTTTGTGGTATGACAAACTCTGAATCTCTAGTTGTTTTTGTTATTTTAAGATCATTTCACAGAGAGGTATTATTACTCAACTGAAAAAAACAAGACAGTCAGACCTGTCCGGTCAAAATTTTACTGGCCCCAAAGCTAAAATCACTGGCCTCAGGCCTGCGGTCCAGTGTAAAACTCAAGGCCCTGATCACTCTAGCGATTACTGTACCAGTATTCAGGAAAACCAAACCAAAATGGCTGCTCCGGTCATATCTCTCTGTATTGACACACTGCGTTCCCTTGCATATTTTATCAGAAAATGTTACTATAGAAACTGGCTGAAATATTCAGAGCTGTTTTCCGATTGACGAATTAAGAGGAATTGTAAAGTTCTTTTATCATCGGAAATGTTTACTAATTCATGCCGTTGTATGCATGCTTGGTCTTCAATAAGTTAACAAAAGTACTTAATGCAGCGTGGAAGGTCGTATGGTTTTTACGATAGTTAGTAATGTGTTTTGTAAATATTTTACAATCTATCCCAAAAGAGCAGTATTGCTCCTAAAACTCATACAGGGTAAAATCTTAAATGTTTTGATAATTTTCAGTATTTCTTTCTAAACATATTGCGCCACAGCACCTTGTAAACCATTTACATGGTGCTATGTAAAGGAATAGGTCTCATAGGTCTCATAGTTCAAAAACGTAGCTCTGCATACCTTGCAGAAAAAATACTGAGCGCTTTGATACGCCCATCGGGATAATATAAGAACTCAGTCTTATTATTAAACAAGATTATGAAATTAAACCACTGTGGTGCATCAAAATAATTCCTTTCAAATATTGATATTTATTTTAAAATCTTCACTAAAATGTCACTAATTATTTCCAACCAGTTTGGAAGCTGACACGAGTATTACGAAATCAAACCACTTTGGTTTATCAAAATAGTTCTTTGAAATATTGATATTTAATTTTAAAACTTCACTAAAATGTGACTGATTATTTCCAACCAGTTTGGAAGCTGACAAGAGTATTACAAAATCAAACCACTGTGGTGTATCAAAATAAGTTTTTCAAATATTGATATTTAATTTAAAATCTTCACTAAAATTTCACTAATTATTTTCAACCAGTTTGGAAGCTGACGAGAGTTTTGACCATACTTTACTTTTTAAGACGAAATTCAAACTCCAGTTGTCACTGACCGATGTACGTGCTCCTGACACTACATCAAGATAATTATTACCAAGTCACATCCAATTCATCTTGTAAGAAGTCTCTTGAGATGCAAGCCATCATGCTTCAAGAGCTCATTTTCTCCACTGTGTACGTCAACACTCTTATTACTTCGACAAGGATGCAGTTATAAGATTTTCCTCTCAAATTGTTGATTTGGTTGATAAGTCATGGGTTTAGTGAATGCAAATATAAAGAAGGCACACGTTGGGCTTGCTAAATAGAGTTCATAATGCAAGGTTTCACCAAGCGGCCATTTTGTTTGGAGCTCCAATAAAGAAGGTTTATTTTGGGTTTGCTAACAGACCTTATACACCTGGGTATCACCAAGCGGCCATTTTGTTTTGAGCTTCAATAGAGAAGGCACACGTTGGGTTTGCTAACAGACCTTATACACCTGGGTATCACCAAGCGGCCATTTTATTAAGAGCTCCAATAAAGAAGGCACACGTTGGGTTTGCTAACAGACCCTATACACCTGGGTATCACCAAGCGACCATTTTGTTTTGAGCTCTAATGAAGTGGGCACACGTTGGGTTTGCTGACAGACTTCACAATTCTGGGTATCACCAAGCGGCCATTTTGTTTTGAGCTCCAATAAAGTAGGTATACAATGGGTTTGCTTACAGACTTCATAATCTTGGGTATCACCAAGCGGCCATTTTGTTTTTGAGCTCCAATAGAGAAGGCTCACATTGGGTTTGCTAACAGACTTCACACACCCGGGTCTCCAAGCAGCCATCTTGTTTTGAGATCATTCAAATCACTATGACCAGACTGAGGCTGTAGGAAAGCGAGTCTGGTGCCTTATTGCAAAAGGTACTTATTAGTGTTGACTGATACAGGGAATGAAACAAAGATGGCTGTTGCATCAAACATGTACTATTTATTTCAACACACATCACACAGCATCCCTCCACATGGTTTGAGTTATGAAACACTCCCTACTTCATTCATAAAACCGAACCCTCTTAACATTCTTCGACTCTTTCAGACGAAGTAAGACAGAGAGAAACAGATCCAGTGGATCATATTCAACTGTTTAAGATGCAACAGCCCTCTGGGACAGGTTTGTAATTTCCCAAGAGAAAGTATTCCCTCTCTCTCTGGTGTTTTCATATCCTCTTCAGAGCAGATTCTCTGCCTCAAGGCATTCTGTAACCTTTAGGTTACATCGATCTCCTTCTTTGAGAACACCAAGGAGGAAGTCACATCTTGACCAAAAGGAATTCACAGGTGTCTTAGATGAAACACCCTGGAGAGGGTTGTCTAAGAGAAGATTTAAGAAGCAGATACATTAAATGGATGACTCCTGGGGTGTTACTAAGAGAACTTAAATGAACGAGTTACATCTTGGGGGCTTCACGAACACATGAATGTTTTATGATTATTGGGGGGTAGAGGGGAGGTTGCCTCAAGACAGCAACTTTTCAGATACTGTTAAGGGATGCCAATAAATCGTACAAAATATCTTGAGAAATTTAACCAGCTCACTGTTGACCCGCTATGCGCGAGTTGGACGTAAGACGTCATTGTGTTGCATTTTAATGCAGGGAGTTGTCAAAACTAGCGAACAAACCCAGAGATTTAAAAGATACAGCATACCAGCACCCAGGGAAATGTCAAATTTAAATTCATACTTTGCTGTGAATAGTTTGCATTCCTCGGACATAAATATCTTACACGTGTGTGAGAATGGTAAACTATACCCTCAAGACAAAGTTCAAGAAAGTTTTTAGAAATCGATATGAATGACTGTCATTAATAGTTCCAACTAGGAAATGGAAGGAGCGAAGGTTGTAAAGTTTCCACAAATAGTTTGGAGAACATTAAGTATTCCATGCAGATAGACTGTAGAGAGTTGGGACACTGAAGGGTGGGACGGGGGGGGGGGGGGGGGGTGAAAAGGGGGGGGGGGCAACAAAGGGGCCAGGGGAATTGGGTATGGGCAATTCCACAGTGACTTGTTTGACATTGAACAAAGATATAACAAATGCATACCTTGCATGAAATCATACTGAGCGCTTTAATACACCCATCGGGTGTGATAAAGCGCTACATAAGAACTCAGTATTATTATTATTACATGAGAAGCAGGAAAAGAGGGTGGCTCCCGACCGACCGAGTCTGAATATAAGAATCAATGAGGCAGTAAATGCATCCAGTCACGCTAATGTTAAACACGACCAATCTACCGGACAAGCCACGCCAAAATGTGTGAATATGTACAGTACATGAAAGAGGGTAAAAGCTTAGACTAAGGGTGGTGTTGATTCAACCGAGGACAAGTCTATGATCAAGCCAAAGATGTATTGTCTGGATCTTGTAACACTGTATCAGACATCATACTACTGGGTGCTACCAATAACAAGATCTCCCACATATTAAGCACGTTGGGGTGGATTCTGGGCGATTATACGACCTCCCTTAGAGATACTAGTGCGTTGGCAATTGTTGCCTCAAAATGGGCTCGCTGACAAGGCTGTGTTTATACAGCAGCGGTGGTTTGTGTATTGTACTCTATATATTTCATTCACGATGCCTGAATTCACCATCTGGTTTAGAGAAACCTTGCGAGGAGGGCAAACAGAGTGCAGAGATTTGCGGGTGACAATTTTTGTAAGGGAACACAGAAATAGGACATGAAGCTTGCAATTGGGAATAAGGAATACAACATTTAGGAAATGTTATTTTTACTGTACATACTGAAAATGGATTTAGGTTGGGATTGGTTTGTTTTAAGTGATTGTGGGTTACAGTTTGGGTGGCAAACAACTCTGCTTAAATTGGTTCTGCAATCTTCACAAAATGACACCTGTCCATCATGGTGCCTACTGGTGAATCCGATTGATTGATTTATTGCTAAGCACTTAAGACTAAAGTGCACAACAGAAGCTGCACATTGGAACTAATGCTGCCAACAAGCTGGCTCAAAAACAGGGCTAGAATTTTATACTTGGACCACAGGCCTGAGGCCAGTAGTTTTGTGTCGGGCCAGTAAACTCATGACTGGCGGTCTTGTGTTTTTCAATTAACCTAACTCTGTGTAATATCATGTTCAAATGTTGACTTTGTTGAGTGTAATAAACTACCTTTCAATTCTATTCAGTTCTGAATTACTTATTCAAAAAGACAAATGAGAAAAATTTTCTCTTACATGTGTTAGTACATGCTCAAATAAAAAAGTTGAATTTATGCTAAGCGGTGTCAGGAAGTTTTTTTCTCTTATTTTGATTCTGGTCTTGTAAAAACAATTCTGGTCAAAACAATTCTGGTCCAGTAAACATTTTGAGCAATAATCCCTGCAGTCTTGTGGATTTCCAACCAAAAAATCGAGCCCTGAATAATGTCATAATACCAGCACACACTGCACAAACGGTTCACTAAGAGCAAACAGGTTATTTGCCAGAATGATACACGGTCTTCACAGTTTGTGGCATCAGAATCCCCCCGTTTTATTTTCGTCTTTATAATAAATTCGTTCAGAAATTGAAAATAAATCAGAGGAATGTCCTCGTGATATCATTGACATTTAGCACACTATAATTTTGAAGCAGAGTGGGCCTTGCTTTAGGCTTAGAAGTTAATTGAAACATGGATCCTAGACCTAGACTCAACGGAATCATTTGATCCAGTAGGGCCTAATTCAGGTTTTATATTTAGTTTAATCATAGAGAAAGGACGCACAACTCTATGGTTTAAAGGCACTGAACACGTTTGGAAATTGTCAAAGACCAGTGTTCTCACTTGGTGTATCTCAAACATATGCATAAAATAACAAGCCTGTGAAAATTTGGGCTCAATTGGTCATCGAGGTTACAAGAAAATGATGAAAGAAAAAACACCCTTGTTGTACAAATTTGTGTGCTTTCAGATAGGAATAAAAACTCCTTGCAAGAAGTTTTTATTATTTTAGTGAGAAATTACCTCTTTCTCAAAAACTACGTTACTTCAGAGGGAGTCGTTTCCTACAATGTTTTATACTATCAACAGCTCTCCGTTGCTTGTTACCAAGTAAGTTTTTATGCTAATATTTGTTTTGAGTCATTACCAAACGTGTACGATACCTTTAATCACTGCTTCTACATGCTAGACACATCCTCTGGTAAAACAATTAAGCCGCAGGATTTTAACTGTCACAATTAAGCAAAATAAAAACAAGTACATGTTAAGCGTCCCCACTCGCTTCCATTCTGGAGGCCGCCTACTTTTTGTTTTTTATTTTCTTTTTTAACAATTTTTCAAAAATACATTTTAACGATCTCTGACGGAAACAAAAAATGTTAAAATAAATAAATTCATATTTTTAGACTCTAGCACACCGAAAAAGCACACCGAAAAAAGCTGTCAACCATCTTGAAAAATAGTCCGGCCGGGTGTCTTGAAATATGTGTCGGCCGGCCATTTAAAACACACACAAAAACCTCCTCCTTCCTTTTTTCAAAAAGGCAGGACGCTAAACATATTTTTATTTTTATTTTTGCCTTAACTAGATTTCTCCCCCAAAAATGTTCACTGTAAATAAACGAAACATTTAATTCCAGCCATTTTGTGCTTTGCAATCTGTAAACATTTTCAGGGAAATTTGGTGTACATTACTAAATGGACTTGGCCTTCCGTGTCAGCCATTTGATCGATTGATTACCAAAATGGTTTGGATGTTTAGTCTTCCTGTCAAGCCGCTACAACCGTCTTTACACATCCCAATCAACACAACCATCCATCAAACTGCTGGATTAAAGTATAATTTGTATTAGTTGTTCTACAAACAACTCCCCAGTATTCTTCAAATTATACATAAGAGGTGTTTCCTCTGGTTCATCTTCCATTTGTCTACTTCAGTCACAATTACATCAACGTATAGATACAGGGCAGGTTTCATTTAGGATCTCTACAGATACTCTGTATATTTGTTGTTTTGTTTAAGGGTTTTCCCCTGGGTTTATGAAGTGTGATCACTTACTAGGAGTGAGGAGGCTTGTCAGAACTCAGGAACAAATAGAAATAACAGAGTCCTCATTTCAATCTTGAAAATAAACACTTGCATACATTTCTTTAAAGGCCCTGTACACTATTGGTAAGATCGAAAAACACAAATGTTCACAGATTCACACGCAACTTACATGATTTAAAGTAAGTAATGGTTGAAAGGGTTCCTTAAAATATTTCTGCCTAAAATGCTATCATTTCTGAGAAATGAGTAAAACAATAGTTTTTATCACGCGCGATATTTTGAAAAAACAGAAAACACATAAGGTCTCTTTTCAATATTTTCTCGTGATCTCGATGACCAATTGAGCTCAAACTTTCACAGGTTTGTTTGTTCACGCATATGTTGAATCACATAAAATGTGGACATTGAATCACATAAAATGTGGACACTGATTTTGAGCTGTTACCAAAAGTGTACAATACCTTTAAGTAGTTCTACTCGCAGGAAACTATTTTGAAAACCAAGAAAGTTAATTTTCATCTACACTTTGGCCATCAGACACAAAGTCATCCGCAAATTTAATTGTAGAACTTTCCAATTAAAAACAACAGAGGGCTGCAGGGTTGTCATAAACTAGAAACAGTCTTCCTCCCTTTAAAAAAATGTGTAATTACAGGTGACAGTCAGATCCTTCTATATGCAATAACAGTAACGAACTCAAGGCATGATAGAAAAAAAGAGAAAGAAAAAAAAAAGTACAGTTACTTCAGGGGGTTGGATTCTCCAACAACATGGTTACTCCCAAGGCAAGAAAAATAAACATAGAGCTTAGGCCAAATTCAGCATCCCCACCTAGGGGCTATGACTCGTCAATTTTGAAACAGCCATGGCAGGATATTTCATTATCTTGCCCGATTTAGGTCAATAAAAAAGACAGAGCTCTAATTAAATTTGCCGCAGAACAAGAAAGTAGCGCTGAGGATAAGTTGTGTGTGCAACATGAAGGAGTTTTTTTTTTGTGGCTGATGGACAATGGGCGTAGAGGCGGTTTGAGAGATGGGGATGATAACGGGTGGTTGGTGGCGCCGCTGGATGATGAGTTTGAGATGAAAACGCTAAGAATTGTTTACAACAATCTGATTGGGATTCTGTCAAATCAAATCAAGTCCCGATTTCGTGGCTCTGCTGATGAAGGAATTCTGTGCTCACTGTCACCTTTTTCCACCTACAGGGAATAGCAACAAATTTCTGCATTACATGTAGCTGTGTATTAAGCCCTTTTCACACGACGGAAAAAACAACAACCTTCCCGGCGAAATTTTCTCAATGTTTGTGAAATATTAAAAAATGAGCTTCGTGTGAAAGGACAGCAATTTTTGTACATGTTCTACATTCCTTGCAAAATTTTCTCAAACATTGTGAAATTTTGTAGTAGGTACCCAACCTACGACAAAAACTTACGCTAGCGGAATTTTTCGCAAGGAACCTTGTGCACTCCCTCGTGTGAAACGATCTGTTGTTCATTGGCGCCAACCACACAGTCACACTGCATTTAGACTGATCTTGCTTAATTAGCCTGTTTGACTAATTGGTTTATGTGAAAAGAAAACGCATGTTGGAGGCGATTCTTTCAGAAGAGTTATCTTTCAGTAGAACAAACGGCAAGTTGTCATTTCATCGACAAATAATTTTAAAACTGAATTTCTTGTGGTAAATTAAGGCTGGATCCAGACTGAATCTGAAGTTCTGCTTTGCACTTCAATGAAAGCTGTTTTGAAACATTCATGGATTCTGCCAACAAGTGGATTATGTGAAGTGCACACGGAGTATTGCATTTATATCTATAGATCTGTACCTATCTTCGCTACTGGCGTTTTCAATCCAGAACACAAAAACCCCCCCAACCAATGACACACAATAAAATATTGCAAGACATGAGACTTCATTACGATTGTAATGAAATTTAGTTCCCTTCTTCAGAAGAATCCGAGCAGAAGCAATTTAAACTGGGTGAAGGGCTAATTAAATTTAACTGCCCCAGGTTGTTTTAATACTATATCAGCTGACTCAACTCATTTACCGTATCATCATTTATTGTCTTTCAGCCCCTTGAGCCAGTATTTTTTCTGAGGGTTTTACCGACTATACTCCTCTCAGACTGGGGGAAGAAAAGGATGGCCCACAAAGGTGTTTTTTTTACGACAGGGGCTGAACGCTTAAACACTGCTATAACCACCCTCCATTTAAGATGTGTAATATTTTGTAGTAACTAACTGTGTTATTGTTTATTTGCAGATATGGTTCATTAAAGTGGAAACAGGTTTGTCAAAATGGCACACGGCCTTCACAGTTTGTGGCAGATTCAACCATTTTATTTTTGTCTTTAAAATAAATTTGTTCTGAAATTGAAAATAAGTCAAAGGAATGTCCTCATGATATCATTTACATTTATACACACTATAATTTTTAAGTAGAGTGGGCCTTGCTTTATCAGCATTAATGGTCTTACAGCCCCTTGAGCCATTTTTTTTTCTTTTTCTGAGGGTTTTACCGACTATACTCCTTTCAGATTTGGGGAAGAAAAGGATGGCCCACAAAGGTGTTTTTTTTACAACAGGGGTTGAATGCTTAAACACTGCCAAACACCCCCCCTCCATTTATCATGTGTAGTATTTTGTAGTAACTAACTGTGTTAATATTTATTTGAACGTTTAAACAATGCAATGTGTAGACAGGGCTTGAATTGAAGAGGGGGATCCAAAAGACCACATGGCTTGTGGCTCAAAATGTTTACTGGACCAGAATTCTTTTTACAAGACCAGAATCAAAATATGATAAAAAACTTCTTGACCCAGTTTAACATGCATTTAAGTTAACTGTTCTTGGACAAGCGCTAAGACATGTAAGAGAAGATCGATTTACACAGTACGGTATTATTCTTCATTAATATTCAATTAAAGAACACAAGACCACCGGACTTGTCCGGAAAAAAGTTGACTGGCCCGACACCAAATCTACTGGCCTTGGGCCTGCAGTCCAGTGTAAAATTAGAACCCTAATAGATCCCCACATTAAAAGTCAATGCACTCATTGATAAATAACCGCAATTGTTAAATCAATCAGGAAATCTGAAACAGTCGACCACTGTTGATCTTAAAAGTTCACCATTTCCTTTTTCTAAGACTCATTTTTCCTGTTAAAGATAAGGTACAGAGTTCTGTTGTACTACAAATAGTAACAGTATACACTGCACAACAAAAATGTTTTGGATTTAACAGGGCCCAATTTCATAGAGCTGCATTAGTATAAAAAGTAGCTAAGCACAACAAAATTATGCTTACCAGAAAAACGGTTACCAGCCAAACTAACATTCCACATTTACAATCTGTGACTGGTACCCTGCTCATTTCTGCTAAGCTTTGCAAAAAATTGTTAAGCAATATTTTCTGCTTAAGCAGCTCTATGAAATTGGGTCCTGGTCTCTTTCAGGTAATCAAATGTACAACCAAGTTTTGCTGAAACAAACGTTTTCAAATGGAAAAGTAGTCTCTTTTGTGCTTGATAATTAACCACGCACTCAAAGTACAGGCTGAAAATCAGTATCTCGACGCAAAATGCTTGGCCACGAAAAATTAAAAAGATGTACAAGAACGGGGTGCTCGGCATTCTAATTTATATTAATTTGTCTTTAAAATCATTGTGATTTTATTTAAAATGAACACAATAACTCGTCGGACGGTCATGCAAAATGTTTTTCAAAATAACCCAAAACGCAGCATTTTAGATAAATATTGTGTGGCCTACACAGCACACTTCCAATAAACAACTCTGCACACCGATTGTGAGACGCCCTCATTCGTTAACTAAGTCACTTGTGTAGGTGGGGTTTCCACCATTTCCCTCTGTAATTATTCTTTTACCTTGTGTATCAACTTTGCTGTGATTGGTTGAATATTTTCGTCGGACAGGATAAAACAGTGAAAACATCAAAACTGTTTTCCAATCAAATGCGATGTAACTTCACACCACGGTACAGTTCAATGTATTACAATTTGACCTGTGTTTACCACCCGCGCGCGCATGCACACAGTGTTAATGCACTGTGCATTATAAACACAGCGCTTTGATTTATTGAGACTTTTCCTAATAAACTTTTCCATATATATCCCCAAAAAACAAAAATAACTGTAAACAAATTCCATAATTTTGTTATAGACAAACATAACTTGTTGACTAAACTTTACATCCAAACAAACAAGAACAAATTTTTTTTTGGCCGGGATTTATTTAAAACTGATTCAAAATGATAGTTCATAGGCCTACCAACATCTTTAAAGGAAATACATGAACTGGAAGACCCTAATCTGTTATTAATATATCCGGAGCTAGATTGCACAAAGTTCATCCTCAAGACAAAAGTAAACAAGGTCATATCTACAAAAATGTTATACCCTTTAATATTTTGAAGTGGACATTTAAAACTTGTTTTCTTTGCACATAAAAATGTTTGACTTCTTCAAAAATATGAAATTGTTTCCAATTTATGTATGTATTTCTATTTTTTTATTAGAATGTTATTACATTTAATGTTGTGTAGTGGACATTTAAAACTTGTTTTCTTTGTACATAAAAATGTTTGACTTCTTCAAAAAATATGAAATTGTTTCCAATTTATGTGTGTATTTCTATTTTTTTAGTACAATGTTATCCCCTTTAATGTTTTGTAGTGGACATTTAAAACTTGTTTTCATTGCACATAAAAATGTTTGACTTCTTCAAACTAATGAAATTACTTCCAATTTAATTAAAGCTAAATGTATGTATTTTTGTTAATCTATTTTTTTAGTAGAATGTTATTCCCTTTAATATTCTGCAGTGTACATTTAATAAAACTTGTTTAGTAGAATGTAATCCCCCTTTTTTGTAGTGGCCATTTAGCCTAAAACTTGTTCTCTTTGCACATAAAAATGTTTGACTTCTTCAAAACTAATGAAATTATTTCCAATTTTATTAAAGCTAAATGTACAGATTTTTTATTTTAATTGTTAGTAGAATGTTATTCCCTTTCACATTTTGTAGTGGACATTTAAAACTTGTTTTCTTTGCACATAAAAATGTTTGACTTCTTCAAACCAATGAAATTATTTCCACTTTAATTAAAGCTAAATGTAGGCCTATGTATATGTTAAATTCGTTTTTTTTAGTAGAATGTTATTCCCTTTAATATTCTGCAGTGGACATTTAAAACTAGTTTTCTTTGCACATAAAAATGTTCGACTTCTTCAAACTAATGGAATTATTTCCAATTAAATTAAAGCTAAATGTATGTATTTTTTTTAAATAATTTATCTTTTTTAGTAGAGCATGAAACAACCTTTATGTTGCCTTTACCAGTAAAAACAAACACGTCCCACAATGTTCTTGTATAGACTCATGTCAGCAAGAAGAGAGAGTGCTTTCCTTGTCTCAGCAGAAAAAACAAAGTGAATTACGCGTTAAAAACCTCAAACAACCTTTAAGGACCTACAAAGTCAATACAAAACAGACTTTAATGACACCCTTAAGTTTCAAATCAAGCTGATTCAGGCTCAGAAGTAAAACAACAAACATGGCTTGAATAAACAAAGACAAACTCATCGCGAATACAAAATGTCAGAATAAAAGCAAATACTGTCTCTCTGCACACTACAGGGAGAACATGAGCCCAAGAGATAAGAAAACTTATCAGTCCCACACTGAAAACGTCATTATTTAAGACACATAAACCAGCACTTCTAGTATCAATATTGTTGTTGGCACTTCACCTGTACAACAACCTACCTTTGATGACCCAAGGCGCTCACTGAAAAAAGTGGCTTACGACAGCTGGGAGTTACTCTCAACACAGCGACAAAAAAATACCTGGAAAATTTACATTTTATTAAGAATGTGTTTAAAAGAGCAGAAAAGTGGGAATGTAAACTAGATTTCTTGGATCAATATTTTGCTTGTCATGTTTGTAGGTTTTTATGACAAACCATGGATAGGCGATATTAACGTTCTTTTGAAATGAGTTCCTGCAGGTGTCAAATCATGACAGTCTCCACTGACACTTGAGTCTGTTCCAGAACTCACGACACACCGAAATGCCCAGAAATTAAAATGAATATTTGAAAAGGAAGGGTGTGTGCTTTCGAAAGGGTAATTTCCCCAGTCACTCAGCATGTCATCACCAAAATGATAAAGAGAAGTAAAAAAAGAGATAATTATGGGGCGAGATAACTGCATAAGACACTACTTACTTTGTTAAAGGACACATGCATTGAAAATCTCTCCAAAAAAATCTCTCAAAACTCACTTGTTTAATTTAAATCACTCATGTGTTTTGCTTATTCTGTTGAATCCTTTTTGCTTATCAGAGCATACTGATCGAAACGTTGAGTCGTTAACCACCGGTTCTGTTCAGAACCAACTCTACTCAAAGAGATATTCACATGGTGTAATACCGCAAACCTCTCTTAGTTATACCTCCACCATGCAAAGTTTCAAATCCTACTTAATTTTTGCTTGTTGTTTAATTTTGTGTTAGGCGCTTTGTTACTCTCTCTGGTTAGTTAGAGTGCTATATAAATGCTTTGTATTGTTATTACTATTATTATTATTATTATTGATTAACATCACTGACTGCTGATTCATGGTGCTAGTGTTAGTTTTTGAGTTTGTATGTTTACTTTGTATGTTCTGAGTTTGTAAGTTTGTATGCAGGGCTCGAATGTTACACTGGACCACAGGCCCGAGTCTATAGTGACTTTAGCCTTGGGTCAGTAAACAAACGATCGGACAAGGCCAGCGGTCTTGTGTTTTTCATTATTGAATGAATAATAATTTTGGAATAATAATAATACCTCACTGTGTAACATCTTTAACAAAAATAAATGATGTTCAAATATTGACTTATGAGTCTGGTGAATCTGTTTTCAATTCTGTTGAGTATCAAAACAAAAAGGCTCATATTACTTATACCGACAAGACAAGTGAGATAAATAAATCTTGTCTAGTGATTATTTAAATAACAAAAGTTTTCATGTAACATTTTGTGGAAAGTTCTTTCTCATTAAAATCCTGGTCTTGTAAAATAAATTCCGGTCCGGCAACAATTTTGAGCTAAAAGCCCTGCAGTCTTAGAGGAATTTTACCCTAAATTCGAGCCCTGCTATGTTAGTTTTTTTCTTTTTTGCTGAGGTCTTTATACCGGCTGGTTCAGTTTTTAATTTGATCTTGTATGTATTGTTTAGATTCTTAAAGGGAAGGTATACGTTTGGTAATCACTCTTAAAATTAATGGCAATAGAAACTTACTTGGTTAGAAGCACAGCAGCTTTCGATAGTATAAAACATTTTTAGAATAATTTCACTTCGAAGTAATGTGGTAATGGAAAAAGATACCAGTTTTAGTCCCCCAAAATTTGAATCTGAGAAAAGTTACTGGCAGATGGTTTCTCAGAATGTGTGTTCCAATACGAACTATTCTTCCTGCGTGTACATAACCGCTCTGGATTTTCAGCAATATCTCAAAAACGTGACGCACCTTTTGAAATGAAATTTTCACAGGTTAGTTTTAATATATATCTACATTTATATATAGGACTAAAACAATCGAACGGTTCCAAAAACCAAAGGTATACTTTCCCTTTAATATTTTTGCACACTGCGGGACGAAGAATTTGATGTTGTTATAAATTTAATGTGACCAATAAAATAAATGAACGAATGAATGAATTATTCATCTCAGCAATCAGAAGATGATAATAAATTTAATAAGTTTTTGATGGTTCCTCAGAAATGGTTGAAAGAAAAAAAACACCCACCTTTACTTACAGAATAATGTTTTTACTGGAAATGATAATAGTCCTTACAGATCTTCTTGTGTCAGTGTTTTGTTATGATAATTTAACTGTCGTTAAGGGAAACACTTGATTATTCTGGGGAGTGATTATATGAATAATTTATAAAACAAACGCCTAAGGACATGATTTATGAACTATGTATCTCATGGGAGGTATTTGTGTAAACAAAATGACTGTCCCCTTCATTAAGCTAAAAAGGAATAAATGTTTACAGTAAAAAGGACAGTTTTGAAAAAAAGGGTGCAAAATGGGTTCAACAAAGTCCCTCTGGTATGAACATTTATTTTGTCTCTGCTCAATTTTCCCACAATATACCAGCTATGGTTACCCGCTCTTTCCAATTTGCAGCAGTTCAGTTATGGAAACAGTCTTCCAGAGGTTGTTAAAGGCACTGAACACGTTTGGAAATTATCAAAGACCAGTGTTCTCACTTGGTGTATCCCAACATATGCATAAAATAACAAGCCTGTGAAAATTTGGGCTCAATTGGTCATCGAAGTTGCAAGAAAATGATGAAAGAAAAAACACCCTTGTTGTACAAATTTGTGTGCTTTCAGATATGAATAAAAACTTCTTGCAAGAAGTTTTTATTATTTTAGTGAGAAATTACCTCTTTCTCAAAAACTACGTTACTTCAGAGGGAGTCGTTTCCCACAATGTTTTATACTATCAACAGCTCTCCGTTGCTTGTTACCAAGTAAGTTTTTATGCTAATATTTGTTTTGAGTCATTACCAAACGCGTACGATACCTTTAAACAGGCTGAAACATCAAAACAATAGACCCTTTGCATTGGCCGCCATCGCTTAGGTCAGCAATGGAAACTTGCACGCGTGTACGCGCTGCACACGTGTACGCGCCGCACACAATTCTCAGCCAATGATAGGTCTTCACTGACCTCAGTGAGGGCGCAGTTTGGGTCTTCTGATGTCACGTGCAAGTGGTCTGTTCAAAACCCGGGTGGAAACATATCTGTTTACTTTGTACAATTGTTGATTTCCCCTTTACAGTGCATAGGGACCTCATGGTGATATGCGCTAGATAAGAATGGTTTTTATTTTTATTATTATGGGATGATACTGCTGATTATTCTACAACAATAAATAACATTCGTTTTTGAAACCATTGTTAACGTTGATTCAAGGAAACAATACTCGTTGAACTCCTGTAACTTGATATTTTTTATCTCACCTTTAATTGCACTAAATGAAAACATTATAGTACAAGTGAAATAATAGAATGACCACAGAAGTATTCACCTTGGGTAGATTTTGTTTTAACAGCTACCGATCCCCAAACCTCTCGATTTTCTTTGGCCTGGAGACATTTTTGGTGTGGTTGAATGTATTATAATGTATCACTGATTCACTGTGGATTAAAATGTGTGCTCCTTCAATTAAATTTTCTCACCACACAAAAGAAAAAAAATCTGAAAAGTTGATGAAATCTGATCTGCAAGATGCTACATCATCAGCCCTTTGGCGAGGCTTTTATTAGACTAAGAATTCGTCTCGGATTTTCTCTTAAAAGGATGCTTTATGAGCCCTAATCTTGTTTACCAATTTACCAATAATCTTATAAAGTATTATCGTTGGTTCAATATTATGGTTGTGGGTTAGCTGATACAACAATGGAGACGGGAACGATTACTAAGCATAGGAAAGCTTAATGATGTGTTACACTTGGTCCTATTCAAATTGGCTTTTAGAAATGGCCACCACAAGGGACACCCCCCCCCATGCTTGACAAGAAACTTGAAAAGAGGTTTTGCCAACAGAATATATGTGAACGTTTTATTTTGGGAGACAGTGTTTTAGGGAGGAGTGGGATTGGGGGAGTGAAATTCCTGTTACAATTGCTGTTTTTATGCTAGCGTTTCTCAAGGCAGTCGCAGTTTTCACTCCGAAAAGAGAGGCGTAACTCAATGCATACTTGTACCATGCTAAAAATTGTATTCTTAAAATAAGAAAAAAATATTATTTCAAGAAAACTTTGCTTGTGTAACTCCCAAAAAATGTTATTAGACAATTTTTCTAGGGAGTGAAACAAGGATCTTATTCTTGAAATAAGATTGTTTTTCTTATTTCAAGAATACCATTTTTAGCACTGTACTATACACTGTGCGTAATATGTGTATCTCACTAAGCACGACGCCCATACTACTACTGTGCGTAGGTCGCCGCACTCGTATTACTGTCCGCATACGTACGCATCTCACACCAAGCATGCACTGCCTGTACATACGTACACATGCATGTGCACACAGAGACATGCACATAGCTAGCTCAGGAGGGTAGCGCAGCGCAAAGGGGGGGAAATAAATATACAAATAAATAAGTGCAAAAAAATACTCCAACGCCTTAGTCAAGGCTATTTTTACGCACAAGTTGACCATTTCTGATTGTAACGATAATGTACATTGCTTCTTGTACAATTATCACACATCTCTAGTGATAGGTGTAAGTGTGCGAGTATTCACACATGAACTACCTGAAAAGTTCCTTCCACTCACTCGATCTTCAAACATAAAAACACAACAATTTTCCCACCCAATCTTCACACATAAAAGCACAATTTTTCACACACACAATGACTCCTAGTTCTCTGTACTATTAGAAGTTGAAGATCAAGATCTATGTGCACATGAAAAATGTTTATAACATCTTAAACCCCCCATGTTTCCACCAATTTTCCCACCCAATCTTCACACATAAAAGCACAATTTTTCACACACACAATGACTCCTAGTTCCCTGTACTATTAGAAGTTGAAGATCAAGATCTATGTGCACATGAAAAATGTTTATAACATCTGAAACCCCCCCCTCATGTTTCCACCGATCTGATTAATCGATGTATTCCTTACTTTAATTATCAACATTGATGTGTACCGTACCGCAGATTGCTAACACGATTTCCATGTGCAACTAAACTCCCAAGCGTACATTTTACAGTCCTTAAACATAGCAAGTGAATGCTCAGATAACTGCAGTCCATGTTCCAGTAGCACTTTGATATCAGCCCGGGAGGTTTTTATTGATAAACATCTGAGACAGTGAGTGATGGTGGAATAAAGCGGAGGAGGCTGTGAAGAAATGGTTGAAATGTGATGTCATCAAAGAGGCCGATGAACCTCAGGATACGTAGAGATGGCAATAACCACGGCAACTGAAGGATAGAGACCTACATTCATGGCTTAATAAAGATGATGTGGTATTGGTAGAATGCATCGAGGGGTACAAGCTAAATACTACAATGTGTGCGGCAACCATGAGGATGGTGAGAGACGTACATCTTGGTTTAATAAGATGAAGGTAGAATGCATCTAGGGGTACATGCTAAATATAACAATGTGTGTCAATCACATATGAGTACTTCAAGCGGTGGGGAACAAACTACAGGCATGAGAATGGGTTATGTTGAAAACAACTGGAAAATATTGATCTGTAATGATCCCAATCAAGCAGGCTTGTCCCGAGCCGAAGATGAGGCATGCTGGGGGTCCAGGGGGCCGAGGCACCCGGCAGGGGTTAAGGGGGCAGCCCCCCCCCCCCTTTTAGAAAGTTTTGACAATTTAGATAAAAGTATCATTTTTCGTATCACATTAACAGGGTTCTCCCCAGGTTTTTTCAAAACTGTTGGGCATTCTGGACCCAAATTTTCAAAGTTTGGCCGAAGCACGATGAATTGAAACAAGTTCTTTGGAATGTTTTGTACTTGGTGTTAATCTTGGTTTTTAAAAGTCCTACTGTGCAATCTGGAGCATTCTATATGGGTTTTTCTTGATGTTTTTTGTGAAAAAAGAGTTGTGGTTGTTGTGCATATCGGCCAAATTTTGCGTGTATCGGCATGCAAATCGCGTGCATCCGCCCGATATGCAAGCTTTTGCATGGGGAGAACCCTGCATTATTTGCATTATGTGTGTTTAATTGAGTATTGCATTTCAGATGTGAAAAAACGAGTACCATCACTATCTTGAGTAATGGGTACAAGTTTTAGATAAGAGATGAAACGATGAATAAAAATGGCACGGAAAACAATACAATGACAGCTGGTCACAAAGCAATGACACTGTCACCAAAACACGTGAAATTGACAGAGAACACATTATGGCGTTTGGAAATTGTCAAAGACCAGTGTTCTCACTTGGTGTATCCCAACATATGCATAAAATAACAAGCCTGTGAAAATTTGGGCTCAATTGGTCATCGAAGTTGCAAGAAAATGATGAAAGAAAAAATACCCTTGTTGTACAAATTTGTGTGCTTTCAGATAGGAATAAAAACTTCTTGCAAGAAGTTGTTATTATTTTAGTGAGAAATTACCTCTTTCTCAAAAACTACGTTACTTCAGAGAGAGTCGTTTCCTACAATGTTTTATACTATCAACAGCTCTCCGTTGCTTGTTACCAAGTAAGTTTTTATGCTAATATATATTTTGAGTAATTACCAAATGTGTACAGTGCCTTTAACTTCAGGATCTGTTCATCTTGCATTACATCCCACAAGGCAAAATGCATTAATGACAAATGAAGAGAGCAACCAATTAATTAAAAACACAAACAGACTAATTTATAACCTTGTCAGCAAACCATCACCCCCCTTTATCCACACAGTACATCTGTAAACCACAACCTCCTATCCATCTCGACATATTTAGATGTCCATTTGCACTCGAGCATGCCCCCTGGTCTCAACCCACACACACACAAAAAACTTACTCAACTTGCCGCTGATCAATTCCAATCAAGTTTCTTACAAGACAATTTTTACTGGAGTGTGATGATCGATGATCAGTGCATGAACGAGAAAATCCAAGCTTTAAAGGCACTGAACACGTTTGGAAATTGTCAAAGACCAGTGTTTTCACTTGGTCTATCCCAACATATGCATAAAATAACAAGCCTGTGAAAATTTGGACTCAATTGGTCATCGAAGTTGCAAGAAAATGATGAAAGAAAAAACACCCTTGTTGTACAAATTTGTGTGCTTTCAGATAGAAATTAAAACGTCTTGCAAGAAGTTTTTATTATTTTAGTGAGAAATTACCTCTTTCTCAAAAACTTTGTTACTTCAGAGGGAGTTGTTTGAGTTCTACAATGTTTTATACTATCAACAGCTCTCCATTGCTTGTCACCAAGTAAGTTTTTATGCTAATATTTGTTTGAGTCATTACCAAACGTGTTCCTAACCTTTAAAGGAAAGGTCCACAATTGAAATGGCAACTTTAGTTTCTATTTCTTGCTCAATAATGAAGACAAAACAGACACAGAAAATATTAGGAATCCTTTTTTTTTCTGGCTCAAACTCTTTTTTGAAATATTTCACTACATATATTTTTGTTCTCCCACAAAAGTTTGAATGACCAACAACAAACTGTCGGGTCCTTGCTTCGTAGTCTCTTCAAGCTCAAGGTCCGTCTATGTAAGGAGAAAAACCTCAAACTATGTCCGTTTCCACTTCATTAGTTGTTTTACAGAGTTCACTGAAGTTGCAATAACTTGACCCATACTTTACCACACTGCAGGCGTATCAGCTAACCTTGGTGGAATAACAGGTCACATATCATATATTCCCCTTCAGCAAATAATTCAAGCATTGAATCCTAACTCCATGAAATATATCTGTATTCAGCCGGGAGGTTTTCAAAGAAGACAAGAAAAAAAAGGGTATCCACTTTTCTAGCATTTTTTGCCTTAAAGGTTGTTCCTTTTTTTGTAAGTACTTGAACCCACCTAAAAGTGTTTCAATGAAAAAAAATTAAGTTGATTTGAATCATTAATTTTTTTAATTACTCTCAAATTTCAATCCAAAAAGTGAATGGAAAAGGTTGGTAACTATTTCTGTCCATTTTGATGGAAATTTGAGGGTGATTTAAAAAAAAAAAAAAAAAAGGAATCAAAGGAATTTTCTTAAGCCTGCATGTCCATTCACATGTTGAAACATTTTTGGGTGGGTTCAGGTACTTAAATGAGGAGTGTATACCTTTGGTAAATACTCCAAAAGTTATTACAACCATAGAAACTTACTTGGTAAGAAGCACTGCAGCAGTTGATAATGTATAACATTTTGATAAAAACAATTCCCATCAAAGGAATGTGGTTTTAGAGAGAGGGATTCAAAAACATTTCAATCTGAGAAACGTTTCTGCATGAACTTTTCTCAGATTGTGTATTCCAACTATGGATTATTCTTCATCCGTGGACATAGCCGCTGCAGATTTTTTGCAAAATATCTCACGGTACTACAACATTATGAAATGAAATTTTCACAGGTTAGTTTTATTGTATACATCTACATTAATATAGGATTAAAACAATCAAACTGTTAAAAAAATCAAAGGTATTCTTTGCCTTTAAACAAAATACAACCTTTGAAAAAACTGCTCACAAGACAGATGCAAAATGGTGCCCTTTATTGTGTTTCTTGTCACAAGTAATTGTCCGTGCCAGATTCCTCTTCCTATTTACCATTTTCTTCTATCGTACAATTTCACAACCTGTCAATATTAGACGGCCACTGACCATAAATTGTGCACACTTTCACAGACAGCGCGACTGTCCCGTTCCTACTTGAGAAACCAGCTTCACTTTAAAATCCAGTTCATTTTGTCAGTTCCCAGCCACATGTCAAGTGTTGAGCTACCAAGACACACTACCTGTTCACACAGTTTTAATGAAATTTGGACTGGCAATCAACGAGCTCTGCTTGAATTTCACTAATAGACAGCATCTGGTTTTAGCTACAACAGTTGGTTAAATGAAATGTACCACGTGCACGTGCAGGGTTCTCCCCATGCACAAGCTAGCGTATCGGGTCGATTTGCGTGCCGATACGCGCACATTTGGGCCGATATGCGCAATTTGCATGTCGATACGCGCACATTTCGGCCTATACGCAAACAAATAACAATAATTAATTTCACAAAAAAACAACGAGAGAAAACCATCTAGAATGCTTCAGATTGCACAGTGGCGCTTTTAAAACCAAGATAAACACCAAGTAGAAAACATTCTGAAGACCTTGTTTCAATACAGCGCGCTTCGACCAAACTTCCAAAATTTGGGTCCAGAATGCCCCCCCCCCCCCCCAGTTTTGAAAAAACCTTGGGAGAACCCTGACGTGTACACACTAAAACAAATAACAATAATTAATTTCACAAAAAACCCCGAGAGAAAACCATATAGAATGCTCCAGATTGCACAGTGGGGCTTTTAAAACCAAGATAAACACGAAGTAGAAAACATTCTGAAAACCTTGTTCCAAATCAGCGTTCTTCAGCCAAACTTCCAAAATTTGGGTCCAGAATGCCCCACAGTTCTGAAAAAAACCATGGGGAGAACCCTGACATGTTCACTAAAACTTACAGCCTCTCTGAAAAAAATAAGCCCTTCAGTAAGCCATGAAACACAGCAAACGAGTTCCAAATTGTGGGTTGCCCAATATTGGTCAGAGTGATAAATTGTGTCAAAGATCTCGGCTAATTCATTGTTTTATGGAGACAAGCTCTAACTGACTGAGAAAAGGGGCGTGGCAGTTAATTAAATAGAGTGTCCTTTCTGATGGATTTATTCACACACCACATCATTAGTAGAATGGTCTTTGAAAGGGTACCGTTGAGTTATTGGGGGACAGTTCCATTAGAAAACTAGAATGATTAATTCATGGACAAACCATCGTTAAATTTAACTAAACCTACAAATGTATACGTAAATAGTAAGTGAAACAGAAAATGCCGTACAGCAGCTAAATTAATATCGAACCAGAAACTATTGTTAACTCTTTCAGTGCCAAGGTCGTACATGTACGATCTTTTTGTTTGTATTCCAAAAGCGCCATTATCGTACATGTACGATCTAATTTATGTATTCCGAAAGCGCCATTATCTTACATGTACATCTATTTTATGTGCTCATAAAAGTGTCATCAATCAGACATGTACGACCCATAATATACATGTTATCACGGGAGGGCAAAATCACTCAAGAATTACTATTGACTTTGGGATGTACCAAGGCAACACAAATCAGCAAGATACATTTTATTTGGTGAGAAAGACTTTTATTTATTGTTTCTAATACAGAATTTCGAAGAAGCTAAAAAAGCTGGGCATTTTAGGTTTAAAAACGCAAAAAAAGCAGCCACTGAAAGAGTTAAGGATACCGACTCTAACAAATTTTATTATAAAATGCAGAAATCAAGTTCCTCAAAATACATATTGTAAACTCCACAACTTTGTGGTAAGCAAGAGAACCAGACATCCAGTCAGAGTCTTGAAATGGTGTAGTTTCTTCAAGAGGTTTTTAAGGAGTACATTTTGGTTTTAATCGTCAGTACTCATGCACTGAGTGATCCACACGGTATGTACTGACAACATCGAAATGATCAGTCCCGATCTCTCTTCCTGTGCGTACTCAACCGTCATGAAATTCAGTATACCATTTACCCCCAAGCAGTTCACGCGGGGGGCTTCTAATGATTATACAGTTAGTTGGCGTTGGTTACCTACATAGATCTTGTAGGGGGAAGCAGACAATGAATAAAGATACTCACAAAGTACGAGTGTGAATGAATCTATGGAGCACTCCAATACAATCATTTCACAAGTTGATTCTACAGGTGAACCATCCAATGATCAGGCCCTGTACTAACGACGCTCTAATATGTGCATAATTCATTTTTTTCCTATACGCCAGAACCAGAAAACCGGTCTCTTCCTTTCTTACCGCTGTGACTTCTAAGACAAGTACAGGTGTAGATTTCTTGACTTGGTAGTTTCGGTAATCTATGGCAAAAGTGTAAGTGGTACTCAAAGCGAATGAGTCATCCAGTGGCTTCAGCAACCAGCGTGTTGTATCACTCTTGTGTGTATCACTCAATACGCTAAAGATTGCCACTCATACAAAAAGTCAAAACAAAACTTGCTTTCTTTTCCCCCGCCCCGTTAGTTAGACAACGAAAACGCTGCTCAAAAACATAGAAATTCCCAAAAGTTGCGCGTTTCTGAAATGCAGCCCGGGGACAACCTCTTCAGCTGTACTAGGTCTCGATAAGAAACACTCTGATACATGTGTAACTGAACATCACACTGCGTGACTAATGCAGCAAGATATTTTCACCCAAACACATTCCTGCCTTTGAGCATTTCCGTTCAAAATGCAGCAAATCTAATCGACAAGGAAATTTTTCACCACTCAAATCATAGATTTACATGTGGATTCACGTACAGCGGAAATATCGTTCCCTGTCTTGGAAATGTGCCATCGTTCTAATCACCAGTTGGCATATTTAAACAAGAGGGTAAGAGAAATCGATGATAATTGGCCGGTGCAGCCGCTGAAAAGTGGTTTAATGTTTCCCGCTTTTAATTGAGTTAGCAACTCGGCAAAGAATTTCCAGATGTGACAGGATTGGTTGGGTTCTGATTGGTTGGATTTAGTGATAGTGCAAATTGTCCCTTATGGGTCAGTCTCACTTTCTTACGTTCAATTGAAATGCTGGGAATCGTTTTAATCCAAATTAACATTACAGCACATGCCTCAGTACCGAACAGATAAAACAGGTATCTCAATGGCTTCGCTCTACACCTGATACACAAGGTTTAGAGCTACAAATACACTCAAAACAACAGATGTCCCCACTCCATGCTATGGTAATAAGCAGAAGGATGCTACAAGAACCCATCTGAAGATTCTTAGAAATAGCCAAGTATCACGTCTATACATCACAAGTAATCCGTATAAGTTACTGCAAAATGTCTTGTGATGAGGATACATGGAAAGTTAGAAAATCTTGTGATTACGTTCCGTCTGTATTCATGGGTAGATGAAAACCCAAACAGGGGTAAAGATAATCTACTTGTACATTAATTCAAGTAAAGGAAATGAAGTGCACACTTCACCTGTTCTTTAGAGACTGGCTGATCTGCGAATCAGCTCAACGGGAACATAAACAGGAGAATGAAAACTGTTTGGATCCAGCAAGTCACTCACACTCACTGAACTCAATCATAGTTTTTTTTCTTCATCTCATTCAGTCTGTCAAGCAAACTGGATGTTTAAAGGCACTGAACACATTTGGTAATTGTCAAAGACCACTGTTCTCACTTGGTGTATCCCAACATATGCATAAAGTAACAAGCCTGTGAAAATTTGGGCTCAGTTGGTCATCGAAGTTGCAAGAAAATGATGAAAGAAAAAACACCCTTGCTGTACAAATTTGTGTGCTTTCAGATAGGAATAAAAACTTCTTGCAAGAAGTTTTTATTATTTTAGTGAGAAATTACCTCTTTCTCAAAAACTATGTTACTTCAGAGGGAGTCGTTTCCTACAATGTTTTATACTATCTCTCCGTTGCTTGTTACCAAGTAAGTTTTTATGCTAATATTTGTTTTGAGTTATTACCAAAGGTGTACGATACCTTTAAGGTTTATAATTTCTGAAGCATACACAAATATGTGGAACTTCTCTAAAGAATTCACCCCGAAAAGGGAGCTGCATAATACATCTTAGATATCAGATTTTAAAACTTTGAAATCTGAGACCTGGTTAAGGGAGTTGGAGAGAAAATAAATAATAGTAATGGTAACTAAATCACTTGGTTGGGTTTTCTAAAAGATTGAGAACCTTCATCGCTTTTCAGAATACTTGAATTAGTTTGATTGTATTTGGCGATTGGTTTGGCGTAGTGGAATCTTTCCTCGCCTTCCACCTCCAGGACCCCAGTTCGAATCACGCCGACAGGGCACTATGTGGATTGGGTTTTCAGTATCTACCTGACTACGTGGGTTTTCCCTGGAATAATTCGCTGAGGTTTTCTTCCCACATCTAAAACTGAAACTTCCTCTCTTGTCTTTCTCTCCATGGGGTTCTTGGCTAGTAAAGTGATTAAGTTTGCTTTTCTGAGAGTCCTTGGCTTCATGACCAGAATAATTGAAATGAAATGAAATAAAATGAAATGAAATGAAATGAAATGAAATGAAATGAAATGAAATGAAACTTTAAGGAGACAGGCAAAATCTGTAGAGATATTTAAAGGCACTGTACACATTTGGTAATTACTCAAAATATATATTAGCATAAAAAACTTACTTGGTAACGAGCAACGGAGAGCTGTTGATAGTATAAAACATTGTGAGAATCGACTCCCTCTGAAGTAACGTATTTTTTGAGAAAGAGGTAATTTCTCACTAAAATATTTGAAAAAGACTTCTGGCCAGAAGCCTTTTTCAGGCATCTGAAAGCACACAAATTTGTACAACAAGGGTGTTTTTTCTTCCATCATTTTATTGCAACTTCGATGATCAATTGAGCCCAAATTTTCACAGGCTTGTTATTTTATGCATATGTTGGGATACACCAAGTGAGAACACTGGTCTTTGACGATTCCCAAACGTGTCCAGTGCCTTTAAAGGCTTATGGAGACTACAGTGTACACCTACATACCTGTGCACCTGTATGTTGGCTTTCCCACTGTATGCCAAATGAAATTCACTTTGTCACTCAATACCCTAGATCATTCTTAACCATTTCACCAAACACGGATCTATATAAAAAATGACCTACGTGTCCACTGCACTTTTAAAAAAAGAGAATTAATCTGATGTAATTATATTTGGTCCATTTGTGAGGAGATACTCCCAGGGGTAAACACGTCACCATGGTACCAGCATCCCTGTCACTTTTGAAAAACAGCACGTCCTGTTCCTGTGACCTTTGACAGTGCAAGGAAGACTCAATCTTTGAAGGGTGGGGGAGGGGGTGGGTAAGACGTGTAATGTCAGTTGCCAATCGCGATCTTGACGGCATTAGATGAATTCTTATACTTTGCCAAACACCTCCATTTTCTGTAATTTGATTTGCAACTTTAATTGGGTTACTGGAAGATTCGGGCATGGAAATGTAGTCTAGCGTGCACGGTAGAGATCCGGATGGTCAAAACATCTGGTCATAATGTATAGAACGAAACACACCGAGTGTGAAGAAATAATGCTACGTTTTTATTCCATCACTCCATGTGGGTGGTGGCCTTTTTATGTGTTCTTTGGCCGTATATCTCTGCAGCTACATAATTTTATTGAAGTGACATTTCAATAGTGCAGTGCTAATTTTGGTTCAGTGATCAGTACCTTCGTTGGATCTGACCCAGTTTCATCGTTATTATGAAGGTCATAACAAAGTGAAAGTCAATGAAGTGCAAACAGCATTAGGATCCAATCAATCCTCCTTTATTCTTTTACACATCTCCCTGTTTTCATTCTTTGCATTTTTATAATAATTTTTTTTCTTCTTCAGAATAAGCTCTATAAATCAGGCTTAATTTTTCCTATGATACTACTAGACCATTGTTCAGAATGTTGTTTATCGCACATTATCTTGGGTATAGATAGTAAAATGAAATATGAAACTACAAGGTGTGGAAAAACAGAAGTCTTGTAAACAAAAGACGGAAATACAAGTACCCGTTGGTATGGAAAACAGGTTTTTTTTTTACAAAAGATGAAACTAAAAGTAGGTGCGGACATACAGAAGTCTTGTAAACAAAAGATGAAAATACAAGTACATGTTGGTATGGAAAACAGTTGGTTTTTTTAAACAAAAGATGAAACTTAAAGTATGTGGACATCCAGAAGACTTAAAACAAAACATGAAACTGCAAGTACACATAGGTTTGGCAAATCTGCTCAGCAAATTTCTTTGCTAAGCAAGAAATGAGTGGGGTACCAGTCACAGCAACGGAAACTGTATGGCATTTTGGCTGGTAACCTATTTTTTCTTAAGCAATAGTTTTCTGTGCTTGGCAAACTTTTGTGCATACATGCTTTATGAAATTGGGCCCAGATGTTTTGATAACAAAAGATAAAACTACAAGTAGGAGTGGCAAACAAGTGCTATGTGCACATGCTACATGATACAGTAGCGCTGTGTAAACTGTAAATATTTAAATTTCACAGACGGAGCCAAGATTGTTAATGAAAGATGAACCCATCCTTCTGGCAAAACACAATCTATATAAAGAGTAGACACAAATAATCTATCCCATCATACTGTCCAATAAAGCATGTGTAGAGACACACATTATGTAGCACTTTGCTTTGGTTGTTTAGTGAATTCGTGCAGAAAGCAATATGGCCAGCCTTTGCCACACATGAATGTACCGGCGGTGGCGCCATGGGCTTGAATATTGCTGGAAGAGCTTAAACTCACGTCAATTACACACACAAGACAGTCACAGTAAATGATCGCTTTCTTTAATACAAGTATATGAACTACTGTAGCCTCCGGCGCTTCAAGGTGTACCTTCGTACATAGTGGATTTTTTTTTTTGAAAAACAGGTCGAAACAGAAATTAGCGTATCAACAAAAAAACCTTCAAATTCTAAGAGATATTTCTCTCGTCGGAATGAAATGACATGTATGATCACCTCAAAAATTTAGACATTCCTCAGAGGGTACGTATAAAATTACTGTAGAGGTATCCAGTTTAAGAGTAACTTTATTATATCTCTTGAGAACATAAACTTTGCATAGTGTACACACCCTATTGATCCCAGTGTAACATGATGAATACACCGTAAGTATCGGGACTACATTTTTGGTCACATTTGTGTAATTAAATTAGATTGGAAGGGGAGTCTTGTTTCATTATTTTTGCCCCGAGAAAGTAGACGTATTGATCTGTCACAGTATACAAAGACAATTCGCTGAATAAGAAAGACCGTTTGAGACTCCGAGTTGAGTATCACTTTCTCCAAAAAATGTTAACACAGTTGTCTATTAAGTTCAGGTGATGGTGAATCCGATAAGGAATCACTGCTTGAGGAAAGAGCAATTTCCATTTGATTTAAAATTAGAAAATGAAAACTGCTATCGGGTCATAACATTTCAAGAGACAAAGGCAAGTGACATGGAGACACCTGCCTGTATAAAGGGATATTCTGGAACTTTTTTTTGTAATTATTTTAAAATCTGAAAGTTTTGTACAGTTTTGAATGTATCAGGTTAGGGTGTCATTGCCAAGTGGTTTAGAGCATCTGGAATTCAAGTTCTGGTGAATTAGTCATCGAGGTGTGGGTTCGAATCCCGGTCATGACACTTGTGTCCTTGAGCAAGATGCTTTACTATAATTGCTTCTCTTCACCCAGGGGTATAAATGGGTACCTGCGAGGGTAGAGGTTGATATTGTGTTTGAAAAAGCCTTCTGAACGCTACCGCAGCCCGGGGCTGTATACTCCCCAGGGAGCTGAGAAACATTACAGGAATGTTATTGGCCCAATGACCAGGGCACTAATGTAAAGCGCATTGATACATCATTGTAAAATGTGCTTTATCTTCAAGCAGGCCTGAATATTCGATTCTGATTGGTCGATCCATAGCACAAGGAGTGTGATATAAACTTATATTGCACGGCCCAAAGCACACCCTGCATATTGTGTGTTCCAACTGCGCGTCAAGTTTGCTTGAAGACTTGCACAGAGGCCATGGCCTCTGTTGCCCCTGGTCTTGGCCCTGGTGCCCCTTCAAATGTTCCCATAGACTTTAAGATTTTCCAATAGAAATGCTCTTTGCAGAATAGAAATGGGCTTGCCCTCTCGAAGATGAAATTCCAGAGCCTGATGCACATGTAAGATGGAAAATATTTCAAAATTGTTAGCTTCAACCTTGCCAAAAACTCAAAACACAACAACAAAATTTGACTTGAATTGAATTTATTATTTTTGTTCACATTATTTGCACCTGGATGCTTAAATGTAAAAGCTCTGGAGATGAGTTTTATAAAATCATGGTGGAGATTTTGAGGACTGGAAAGAACACACTCTCAGAAGAAGAAAAATTAACATGTGGTACATGGTTCTCCCAATGCACAAGCTAGCGTATCGGGCCGATATGCGCGATTTGCGTGACGATACGCAAAAATAACAAAAATATTTTTAAAAAATATATTCACAAAAAACATCAAGAGAAAACCATATAGAATGCTCCAGATTGCACAGTAGTGCTTTTAAAACCAAGATAAACACCAAATAGAAAACATTTTGAAGACCTTGTTTCAATTCAGCGTGCTTCGGCTGAACATCCAAAATTTTGGGTCAAGAATACCCCACAGTTTTGAAAAAACCTGGGAAGAACCCTGGGTGCCTTGCCACCAAAAGGAACATGGAGGAAAAACACATTTTATGATATGAGCAGACAATTATAATCCACACCACTGATTATCTCTAAAACCTTGGATTTCTCACTAATTAGTTGCAGTAGCTTTGTACACTTCACTCTTGGAATTCAAAAACCTGAAACCAGAGTGTCCCTCTGCTAATGTTTCATTAATGGCCGCTTTCCGTGTAAGGCATCTCGACAAGTTTGTCTTCTGGTCAGTGGAATATTCCAGTTGTCTGTGTGAGTTACGAGAGAGAGAGTAGGAGGGGGGGGGAGTGTGATAATGCTTGAGGGCCTACTTAACCCAGTAACCCCTATTTAATGCCCCTTTGTCACTATTTCTGCCCTAAAAACGCAATTGTTGCACTTTTATGCATAGTTTCTGCTGCTAGGGATATGACTATTAGGGTTCAGCTTTCAGAATTTAATTTGGATGTAAAGTGGGAATTACTGGGCGGGTTCTGTTGTAACTTGGGGATTTCAAAGATCGTCAGATCTATTTTCATCTTTGGGAGATCTCTCCAAGCTAAAAATAAGAGTCAGTCACACATATGCAACGCGGTGTACGCAAAGAGGGACCAAGAGCTTTCCACTGGCAACAACGATTCATTCCCTCCTTGAATCTAAACTTCCAGAATGAGTTTGAAGATAAAACTGGTAAAGAAAAGAAGTTGAATATGGCTGGCTTGGGCCTCCCTTTAGTCTAAATTATTACATCCGAGAACCTCAAAAGTATCCCTGGGTGATTTTTCATTTTGGAGGATTCATCATCCCGCCAAAATATCACCCTTAAAGGCACTGGACACATTTGGTAATTGTCAAAGACCAGTATTCTCACTTGGTGTATCCCAACATATGCATAAAATGACAAACCTATGAAAATTTCGGCTCAATTGGTCATCGAAGTTGCAAGACAAAATTGAAAGAAAAAACACCCTTGTTGCACAAATTTGTGTGCTTTTAGATGCCTGAAAAAGACTTCTGGCCAGAAGACTTTTTCAGATTCAAATATTTCCCCCAAACTGCGTAACTTCAGAAGGAGTCGTTTCCCACAATGTTTTATAATATCAACAGCTCTCCGTTGCTCATTACCAAGTAAGTTTTATGCTATTCTTTTTTTTGAGTAATTACCAAACGTGTACAGTGCCTTTAATACTCCATGCACTTCATTGGTTACCTGTCTCCAAACGCATAGAATTAAAACTCCTCCTACTGACATACAAATCCCTCAACCAATCACAGTACCTCCAAGAACTCCTTCACCTTACCAACCTTGTCGTACCCTCCGTTCCAGCTCTACTTCTCAACTCGTCCCATACATCACTCGTACTAAATCATATGGCCATCGCTCATTCTCACATTCTTCACCGACATTGTGGAACAATTTGCTAAACTTCGTCAAAACTGCTCCAAATGAAAACATTTTTCATGTATATGCTGAACTCTTTAATTAATTCTTTTTGTAATTTCTTTTGTAAAGCACCTCGTGTGAGGTGCTATATAACTATGGTTTATTATTGTTATTATTATTCAACACTCCACATCAACTTAACTATATTTTAGGTTCAGAGCTCGAATTTTACACTGGACTGCAGGCCCGAGGCCAGTGGTTTTAGTGTCGGGCCAGTAAACTCATGACCAGACAAGTCCAGCAGTCTTGTGTTTTCCAACTGAATAACAATACCTCACTGTGTAATATCTTGAACAGAAACAAATTATGTTCAAATGCTGACCTTGAGTCTGGAAAATACCTTTCAATTCTGTTGAGTAATGAAGTATACTTAATACCCAAAAGACAGATGAGATCAATCTTCTCTTACATGTCTCAGTGCTTAATTGTTCAAATAAAAACAGTTAAATGCAGCTAAACTGTGTCATGACTCAGGAAATGGTTGCTCATTTTGATTCTGGTCTTGTACAACAATTTCTGGTCCAGTAAAATAAAAAATTTAAGCTACAAGCCCTGCACTCTTGTGGATTTCTCCCAAAGTCAAGCCCTGAGGTTTGGTTTCCTCACGCCTTTCAAAAACAAATTTCTAGGCCCGAAGACGTTTGATAAAAGATTCACCCATGTCTTGAAATTATTTCTAAAGTGAAATAACAGATGGCGATCCAGACATCTCTCCTTGTTTTTTAATAATTGGAAGACAGTCAAGCAAGACCGTAAACTCCCTTAATCAGACTCTAGATCTTCAAACGCTAGACCCATGGTCAGTTAGACGCTGGTGTGATCTTAATCAGAAGTAACTGATTGATACGGCATCTTCATTCTACACGTTAGATACTTATCAAACTCGAAATGAAACTATCCGTAGCGTTAATGTACAGGTTTTCTATATATATATATCACAGATGATCATTGGTAAAATGGAGATCCTGCAGGCCTGGACTTAACCAGGGCTTCTTTCTTTTCCTGACAAAAGGACAAGTCCATTTGGATTGTGGATGTCCAGAGGTGAAGACTTGACCAGAGAAATAAGAGGTCATTGGCTCCATGGCTTTGTGTCACTCCCAGAAAGCATTTCAGGGCATACTACTCTAAAGGGTCTGTATACGTTTGGGTAATGACTCATCAAATTAATGGCAATAAAAACTTAATAGATGTTAAATTTGCATCGGGGATAAAGAATATTGTTATTTGGTTTTACCCGTACACCGATGTGTGTAAAGCACTGTATACTCAGTATTTTCCCGAGTCCTGTGAAAAAAAAAAAACAAACAAAAAAAACACAGGCATATTACTCGGGTGGGATTCGAACCCACGACTTTTGCCAATCTAGAGCAGATGTCTTGCCAATCTAGAGCAGATGTCTTGCCAACTAGACCACCGAGATTGCCCGGTAGCTAGAGGCAGTTCGAATCCTATACTTACTTGGTAAAGAAGTACAGCAGCTTCTAATAAACTGCTCACAAAAAGTTAGGAAACTTTTTTAATCATGTATATTTTTATTATTTATTACCCTCTTGTATTATGTTGCATATCAATAGAAAGCTGAAGTGTTCTTCTTTAAAATGATACCAAATGTGCAATGATGACATGTTGCTGGACTGGGCCACATTAATGAGAATGAGACAAAGTCACAAATCAAATGTGCCAAAATTAGCAATTTTGTGTTACTGTGTGAACAAACAAATTGACACTGTAATTCAAACATGCGGTAATTTTGGCACATTTGATTTGTGACTTTGCCTCATTGCCATTCATGTAGCCAAATTCAGCAACATGTAATCATTGCAAATGTGTTATCATTTTAAAGAGGAACACTTCAGCTTTGCATTGATATAACATATACAAAGAGAGTAATAAATAATAAAAATATACTTGATTAAAAAAAGTTTCCTAACTTTTTGTGAGCAGTTTAGTATTATAAAGCATTTTGAGAGACATTTCACTTTGAAGTAATATGGTTACGGAAAAAGATATCAGTTCTTATCCCCCCCAGAAAAAAATAATGTAACTGAGAAGCGTTTCTGTCAGAAAATTTCTCAGACTGCGTATTCCAATTTCAGACTATTCTTCCAGCGTGGACATAACCGCTCCAGATTTTTCGGCAATATCTCAAAAACACTACCACCTTTTGAAATGAAATTTTCACAGGTTAGTTTTATGGTATAACCTACAATTATATAGGATTGAAACAAACAGTGGGTTTCAATTACCAACTGTATCCAATCTCTTAAATTCGTGAAAAGTTAATTATTCACTGTTCAGATGATGGGAATGGGATGAACTATAAAGTGTCATCTCAAGAACTACTTGAAGTGCTCGTGCAACTTGTTCAGTCAACCAATGAAATGTTTACGATAAATTGCTTCGGTTTCAGAAGTCTTTGCTGACAATCTCCAGGCAATCATAATAGAGAAAAAAAGGGGAACTTTCTTGAAAGACATGAAACAGACTGAATCTGTAGAAATTAGTCATCATTATCTCTAAATCTAAATGCATCTTAACAGGAAGCACAAGATTGTATCAACTTGGCGCCAATTAATCTTTTTTTGATCCAATTATTGAGGTTTAAAAGGTGGTAATTACAAACGTTATAGTAAATGTCATTGAACGTAAGAGACAGCGATTGTACAGGAAAAGTCTATTACACCAAGGGGGGGGGGGGTCACTGTAGGAAAGTCCACTCTGGGAAATCATCAAGGCAGTACTGGATAATCAATTCTGACACCTCCAACCGGTTCCTTCTTCCGTTCCTTCTTCCAACACCTTCCATGCCAACCTAACATGTATATGTGATGACTGATTGCCTCAAAATCTGCCCCCAAAACTCTTGAAGAAAGCTCTTAGCTAGTAAGACCATACATGTAGGGATATCTTATTGGACTTGTCATCAAGTAGCAAGTACAGCAATGGAGGTGAAAGTACTTCTTGAAATTGATAAGGCCTATCGGTTAATTTTGAGTGTGTGTTCATTAGTTATTATTTGAAAAATCATAGCTCCTTTAACCACACAATGGTTGTTTACAGTTTACACATCATTTTTAAGGTCTTCAAAAAGGCAACGCACGCTACACTGAGTAAACCAATTTGACCTTGACTTCCAGTTCAAACCGGAAGTTGAAGTTTTATATTGGAAAAAATTATAACTCCTGAACCAGACATTGGATTGATAAGGTAAAATTTCCTCACCAATTCATTCACTCAAATTTGATGACATTACTTGCAAACACCTTGTTTTTGTGATGTCACAAAAACTGAATATAGTAGGACTTGTCATCAAGTAGCAAGTAAAGCAATAGAGGTGAAAGTACTTCGAGAAATTGATGAGGCCTATCGGTTAGTTTTGAGTGTGTGTTCATAAGTTATTAAAGGCTAAGTACTATACCTTTGGTTTTTGGAACGAGTCGATAGTTTTAATCCTATAGAAATGTAGATATATACACTAAAACTAACCTGTGAAAATTTCATTTCAAAAGTTGGTCGCATTTATGAGATATCGCCAAAAAACTGGAGTGGTTATGTCCACGGAGGAAGAATAATCCGTAATTGGAATACACAATCTGAGAAACGTTTCATGCAGAAATGTTTCTCAGATTCAATTTTTTTTTGAATCCCTCTCCCAAAAACCATACTCCTTAGAAGGGAACCGTTTCTCAAAATGTTATACATTATCAACAGCTGCAGTGCTTCTTACCAAGTAAGTTTTTAAGGTCATTAATTTTTAGAGTAATTACCAAAGGTATACCCTCCCTTTAATAGATCTTGAGATTATATAATTAATCTATCATATTAGGCTCATACATATTATGGGGAGCTGGGAATTGAAACAATTTCAAAAAACCCATTAAAAAAAATTGTTTGTCTTCTGACTTTTGTTTTATTTAATTGGTGCAGCCATCTGTTTTCTCCCATTGGACTAATAAGGCAAAGTAAAAAAATAAAACCTGTTTAGCGTCCCCGCCCGCTTCCTTTTTGGGGGCCGCATGGATTTTATTTTTATTTTTACCAGTTCAAAATGAGATTAAAAATCGCTAAAATGTCAACTAATCCATCAGAAAATATTGAAAGTCAGAACTTAGCCTGTTCCGGCTACGTGGTTAAAAACCGATCATTCAGTTACACATTTACATTTATTCGTGAAAAAGTGAGCTACATTAGGGATTTTATTACTGAACAAACTAAAAAACTAACAATAAAAACAAACTAAAATACAATCACTGTAAACATGTTCAATGTCTTGTCTAACATGTTTCTCTCATTATTGTGTTGGACAGTGGAAAAACCAAAGGTTGTTCGAAATATTAAAAAGAATGGCGGCCATCTTGAAAAAAAAGAAAGAAAAAAAAAAGAGTTCCCTCCCGTTTCCATTTTTTTCAGGAACCCGGACGCTAAACATCTTTTTTTTTTACTTGGCCTAAGTGCACCCAAACTAAGCAGGGGTTGAAAAGATAAAAACATTGTAAGCCCATTGTGATCTAACAAGAATCATTGTTCATATTGTAGCCGGGAAAACTAGACAACATGGTATAAGAACTTCTGCACTTGAGAGGAAACACTTTGTGTTTATTTATATCCCAACACAAGGTCACATTATGAACCTAATGTACAGTAAGTTAATGGTTAACCTTCAGCTTGTATACAAGTGGGTGGCCTTGGGATACAATTAAAAACACTTTCAATTATTTAGTAAATTCAAAGATAAATCAAGTTTGTCACGCAAGGTTTAGTTGCACTTTCCTTCACTCCAATGCCAAATAAATATGCACTCTAAATATGATGCGTTTAATTGTATAACAAAACAAATTAAGTGCCAATAATCATGTTTGTTTTATTTCACACACACATTTCAGCACAAATGGGTCTGTGACCAGGAAACAGTTTGCATGCCTTTTCCTGAAAGTGATGTTTAAAGGGTCTGTATACGTTTGGTAATCACTCTGAAAATGAATGGCAATAAAAACTTACTTGGTAAGAAGTACAGCAACTTTGGATAGTATAATGCATTTTGAGAAACTTTTCACTTAGAAGTACTGCGGTTATGGAAAAAGATCTCACTTTTTATCCAAACAAATTTTGATCTGAGAAGCGTTACTACAGTAACGTTTCTCAGAGTGTGTATTCCAATTGCAGATTATTCTTCCTGCATGGACATAACCGCTCCAGATTTTCGGCAATATCTCAAAAATGCTACCACCTTTTGAAATGAAATTTTCACAGGTTAGTTTTAATGGTATATATCGACAACTATATAGGATTGAAACAAATAGTGGGTATATACCAAAAGTATACAATCCTTTTACCTTCTCAAAATACTAGTATTATGGCATGTATTTAATTATTTTCCCCCACGAAATGAAACTTGGTCTTTCTCCTTTAACATTTAAAAAAACAATCTGCTCCATTAGAGTTGCCTCCCAGTAATGTTTGTGTTGGCGCATCTCGCAAACCGTAACAGTAGAATCTGATCAAGTCTGCAATAGGTCTACGAGAAATCACATACACGGTTGCTAGTGGTTTATTAAAAAGGCTCTTTCATAGAAGTGACTGGAAAGCTTCCATGAATCTTTAATGCTCTGTGAATCAAAAGTCCCTTTAAAAAAAACACACAACAAAAACACACAAGTAACCACATATTGCTAAAGATAGGCTGTGCACAAACTCAAGGAAAAGAAATTCGGACTGCTTAAGCGAAATTTTAAAGATTGAAACCCCCTCCCCCCCCCAAAAAAAATATATATATAAAAAAAATAAAAATAAAATGCAACCACAGGCATGTCTTTTGGTACCTGGATAAAATGTAGGACAAACTTTTTGAGTACAAGTTAACGGGGCACGTTGCCTTGGATTGGGCACTTTGGGCTATAAAACCATTTCATAATATCGTTGGAAAGATGTTTTAAAAGTAGGATATAATGATACACACAAATATCCCTCGACATTGTGGGCCATTTTGTAGAACCAAGGTTTTGACTCCACAAAATGACAGACCGGTTTAGTTCACGAAGCAAAAGGAAAAACCACACAATTTCGAGGGATATTTGTGTGGATCATTATATTCTACTTTTAAAACATCTTTCCAACCATATTAATTTCATCACAAACGGTTTTTACAGCCCAAAGCACCCAATCCAAGGCAGCGTGTCCCTTTAAGGGCTGACAGGGACTGTATGTATTCATGTACACAAGATATCAGTTTTAAAAAAAATTGATGAAATTAAAAAAAGTTTATAGACTTTTCTGGCCATAAAGATTTTGCTGATTTTTCTCAGGGTAAAAAAGAAAATCCGAAATCAGATTAAAAAGTAGGAAAAAATTATCATGCCTGAAATTGGAAGTATTTTTCAACATGAGCTCACAGAATACACCAGACAAACATGATGGCGGCAAAGATTAAAAAGTCTATCCTCTTTTTTCATAAAAATTAATTGAAATGATTTCAGATTCCGAATTCATTCTTCAAAGAGTCTTTTCTTACTGTAAATTGTAAGGCTTACAGAAAGACCGTATGAAGTGAATGGACGCAGGTGCAAGTTTACCTTCAGAGCAAGCCTACTCTGTGTGACAATAATTGAGTGGTTCAGCTATTCTTAACGGCAAAAAATGCCATGGGGGTCACTTTCTGAAATTCAATAGAGCTAAAAATCTGTTAAATGGGGGGTTTTGTGATTTCCTAGTTTCTCATTTGCAGTTACAAAGGATGCTTTATGCTGTTGAATGGATTATTATTTTGTCACCATCTAAGGTTAAGCCCATGCTAAAGGGTGGAATCTTTTTCAGATTGTTTCCCCTAAGTTACATTGATTTGTGTGCGTGTGATACTGTATAAGACCTAGTGTGGAAATGTTGCAGTATCAAAAAGGAACTCACCGTAAACAAGTTTGACCAATAAAGGCACTACAGAGGTCATTTTATAGTAAATCTTATAACTTGGACGTGACTTTAATAAATAAAATAACAATTTATAAATTGAACTCGGTGTCTACAGAAGCTGTCCACCTTCAATACTTGAGAGAAATCAAGCATACAGAATCTCACCATCAGAACACCATCAGAACACCATCAGAACACCATAAGAACACCATAAGAACACCATAAGTACACCATAAGTACACCATAAGAACACCATAAGAACACCATAAGAACATCATAAGAACACCATAAGAACACCATAAGAACACCATAAGAACACCATAAGTACACCATAAGAACACCATAAGAACACCATAAGAACACCATAAGAACACCATAAGAACACCATAAGAACATCATAAGAACACCATAAGAACATCATAAGAACACCATAAGAACACCACAGGGACACCATAAGAACATCATAAGAACACCATAAGAACGCCGTAAGAACACCATAAGAACACCACAGGGACACCATAAGAACATCATAAGAACACCATAAGAACGCCGTAAGAACATGTAACAATTTCTTTAAAGTGGTTCACCCATGGTTCAACAAACTACATGTACAGCATCAGCTAAAACTTCCACAACGATGATTCCGCTAAAATTTCTGGATCCATAAGAGGAAAAAATTCCCTAAGCATTCAACCAAATAGCATTCACCTCCAATAGAAATACATGTAGATTGTGAAACACAAAGTGAGTTTAGTTTCCTTGGAAATATGAAGAATCATTTTGTCTTTTGTGATAGTTTTTAATCTGAATCAAAGCCAGCTTTCCAGGGCCCAAATTCATAGAGTCGCTTAAGCGAAAAATATTGCTTAACAATTGTCTGCTAAGCAGAAATGAGCAGGATACCAGTCACAAATTGTACATGTGACATGATAGTTTGGCTGGTAACCTTATTCTGGTAAGCATAATTTTGTTGTGCTTTTTGTGCTTAAGCAGCTCTATAAAACTGGGCCCAGGTTTTTATAAACTTGTTTGTAACAGTGTATGTTCTGTATTTTAAACCTTTTATGTCATGTATATCTTGAAGATCTTCTTCACTGTCATAACTTTCACTTTTGCTAGTTGTATTTATATCATTGTAATCTTGTGTTATTTCTTCTATCTCGTTGATCCAGGATTTTGATTTTTTTATTGTCTTTGTAATACTTAGTGTTTGATTTTGTAAACGTGTAATTTTTAGCATTACTTTGTGATACTACCGACCGTGTTTGTGTTTTTAAACCAAAATAAATAAAATATCACTAAAGAGAAAGTCCATGAAGGAAAAGACTAGATTGGGATATGGAAAAAAAACATCAGAATTAAAAAGACATATCCATCACTGTAATTTGGCGTTTTTTTTGTATTTTCCCAAAACTCTTCCAGGGTAGACCCATGTAACTTTTTGTCCCCCACGAAATTGAAAAAAAAAAATACTTGGGGTTTTAAACAAAGACCAATCATGAATTGATTTTGCAGGGACTTGCGCTTTCAACAAACAACATTCTACACAGTGGTTCCAACTACACTGTTTACTTAGACTGATTGTCTACTCTATGTACGTGACTAACTGATAAAAAAGGAGAAAAACCAAACCTCCTCTGATAAAAAAAAATAATTCAAAATCAAACAAGCTTTTTAGAACTCATCCGTCTAACCAAAGGGACGCCAAAATAATTAAAAAACGACCGTAAGAATAAACTTAAGCTGGGGAATTTCTGAGCGTGGTTTGCAAGATGGTTATAATTCCCAAGCAATATCTCCTCCGAGAAACGACGACAGTTGTTTTGGGTTCGGATTACACGTCCGTCAAAACGGCTCAGTCATCATGAATAAAAGATAAGGGCATCTTGGTGTTCTTTTGTCTAACGAACCGTGGCGATGGTAATGGTTTCGTCTCATGGACCAGGCCATTAAGAGCCAGAGACTGTTTAGATGTACCAGAGTGATAACGCCTTTTGGTCTCTAGGTAATGATGAGGCGCAACGACTTCAGGACTGTGGGCTTAAAACTCTTCACAGCTTTAACAATGAGTCATTCTAGTTTCTTAAGATTTACAATATGAGAAAATGATGAATCTTTCTGTAGTGATTAAAGTACTGGTTTGTTAATATATATATTTGGTTTGCGGTAACACCA
This sequence comes from Plazaster borealis, assembly GCA_021014325.1. NCBI lineage: Eukaryota > Metazoa > Echinodermata > Asteroidea > Forcipulatida > Labidiasteridae > Plazaster > Plazaster borealis. The sequence continues at coordinate 5,435,961 of CM037456.1, read as the reverse complement.
TGTGTTTATCTACTTGCTAGGTAGATTTTGTTCTTTTGAGAACTTGTCTTGCTTTTTTATTCTACTGCCGCAGAGTAGAATATTCGGAATTCGGGTGACCTCTCAGTTCTGACAAGAACTGCTTATTTCCTATACTACCTGGGCGGGAGGTAGGAAATCGGGCAGGACTACTACTTTCGCTATGTGGATCAGGGGGACTTCTTGTTAATAACTACACTGCCGCGGAGTGAGTCTAAATAGGTCTCAACGTTTCGACTAGCTTGCTCTAGTCATCGTCTGGAACTGACTGGTTTGTTCTTATTAAATCTACGGATAAGAGAGAAAAAACTGGTCAACTTGTGACAATGTCACCAACCTTTCATCTCGCTGTGAAGATGAACAAAATCTTGAATTCAAGTTTAGAATGTTTCTTTACACCACTGCAGGGAATATACTTCATCAACCAACATGTACGTGGATGCAGGAGGAATTTTGCACTTGCCTCTAAATTTCTACCATCATTTTTTGACAGGGCTTGAAATTTACACTGGACCGCAGGCCCTAGGTCAATGATTTTAGCATTGGGCCGGTAAACTCAAGAATGGGCAAGTCTGGTGGTCTTGTGTTTTACAAGTGAATGATAATACCTCACTTTGTAATAACTTTAATAAAAAAACAAAAGAAGATGTTCAGATGTTGACTCTGAGTCTGATAAACATTTTTCAATTCTGTTGAGTATCCAAGTATACTTGCCTATAAGACAAAGTGAGGTAAATTTTCTCTTTGAATAGTCTTGTTAAATAAGACTTTAAGGTCTGCATGGTGGAAAGACAATAAACATAAGAAATTTGCAGTGACAGAGTATACTGTCCAAATCGTTGAGACCATCGGTTCTTCTCAGAACCACCAATCACTCAAAAGAGATCTAACTACATGGTGTCACCGCAAAATTCTTATGTCAAATAGTGTTGTTCATTATAAAAGCAGTTAATGGTCTTTTTCTCTTTTCAATTTTAGTCTTGTAAAAAGAATTCTGAAAAAAAAAATGCTGATCTACAAGCCCTGGATTTGGCACCCAAATTGGAACCCTGTACGAACAAGCCACCCTACACCAAATGAAACCCTTTCTGAACAAGTCACCACACTAGGCTGATTTGCAACTCCGAAGAGAAACATCACAAACTGCACCAGGGAACCTCATATCGTTCAAGAATAACACCACATTAACATTTATCGTCTACACGTCTTCCTCATCATCCTACATGTATCGGATTCACTTCCTCATTTGCAAAGGCAAATGAAGAATATATTTGCCGAGTATCAGATGTCATTTCTGCAAAGTTGGGACAAAATCTCTGATGATTATAAGAATTGATTCAGCCTGATCCCCCCCCCCACAGTTGAAAACAGAACTGTAGAAACAGTATCTTCATACACATGCACATGACCTGTATCATGAATATGTACAGGGCTCAAATTTTACACTGGACCACAGGCCCGAGGCCAGTGATTTCAGTGTCGGGCCAGTAAACTCAAGACAGGACAAGTCCGGTGGTGTTGTTTTTTTCTCAATTCAACAACTTTGTCTCAAAAAAATGATGTTCAAATGTTGAGTTTGAGTCTTACAAATATCTTTCAATCCTGCTGAGTATCACTGATAAAACAGAAGAGATCAATTTTCTCTTGATGTTTGTTCAAATAAAACGGTTTAGATGATAATACTGTGTGCTCATTTTCATTCTAGTTTCTTCTCATTTTGATTCTGGTCTTGTAAATAAAATCTCGGTCCAGTACAGATTATGAGCTACAAGTCCAAATTTGAGCTCTGATGTACAAACTGTTTTAAGGTTGCATATTCTAACAGAGAAACATTTAATGGAGTGCATTTCATATTTTGGGGAAGGTGGAATGTTGCCTTAAAGGCAAAGTATACCTGGTTTCTGGAACCGTTCGATTGTTTTAATCCTATATAAACAGAGATATATACAATAAAACTAACCTGTGAAAATTTCATTTCAAAAGGTGATAGCGATTTTGAGATATTGCCAAAAGTATGGAACGGTAATGTCCATGCAGGAAGAATAATCCGTAATTGGAATCTGAAAATCTGAAAAACGTTTCATGCAGAAACTTTTTTCAGATTGAAATGTTTTTGAATACCTCTCTCTAAAACCACATTCCTTTCAATGGAATTTAATCTCAAAATGTTATACATTATCAACAGCTGCAGTTCTTCTTACCAAGTAAGTTTTGATAGTCATTAATTTTTGGGGTAATTACAAATGGTATACCATCCCTTTAAAACATTTAAGCATTTTCATTGTGAATGACTTGAGAAAATGTTGAAGGAAAATAGCTTTCCATTGGTGTAAAACACAATAATATCAAGATTGTTAGCAAAACAAATTTAAAATGTAAAAAATTTAAATTTAAGCAAATACTAAAAAGGTAAATATGTTAAAGGCTTTATCTGTAATGCCACAATATGTTGACTTTAAACATCCAGAAATATTTCTGATGGTATGAATACAGGCGTATCAGTTCAAGATAAAACAATATCTATTACTACAAAAAATGTTGTCATGTGCATTCACATTATACAACATTTCCTGGGAAATTCCCAAACATTATCATGCCAGGCTTGACTATTTCCAGTGTACATTACCAGAAATGTCATCGTTGATCAAAAACATTCTGACAAAAAGAAAACTCTACAAAGCCTAGTTGTCATGGCAGTTGTGGGTTTTGTGGACAAAAACTGACAGCCCCCCCCCCCACAAAAACCCTGGATCAGTATGGAAATAGTGGCAGACTCTATAAACAAGGTCAACTCCAAATTCTGATCTCAAAATTGGATTGAATACGAACTGGATTAGACACTGTCACAGCAACTGTTTTCTTTTTCCAGCAATCAATACCCGTTGCAGTGCATTGGCATTTTCCCTCTCTAGACGTATACGTGTAGATGAAAACATTATCTTGAGTCAATGAACTCGTTCAGTGCCCAGGTTTTTCGAAATTCTGTATAAAAAAATAGAAATAAGTCTTTCTCGCAAACAAAATGTATTTTGCTGATGTGTGTTACCTTGGTACATCCCAAAGTCAACAGTATTACTTGAGTGTTAATGCCCTCTCAAGATAACATGTATACTATGGGTCGTACATGTACGATTAATGACACTTTTTTAGTACATAAACAAGATTGTACATATACGATAATGGGGCTTTCGGAATACATAAAATAGATCGTGCATGTATAATGTTTCCACAATGGGATAATTATGATGAACACTTAGTAACAGTCAGGTAACCGAAATAATTTGTAAATATTTCACAGAATTTTGAAGTATTTTTCTGGAAAACTTCTATCATGTTTCCACAAAGGAATAATTATGATTTACATTTAGTAACTGAAGGTGAAATAATTTGTAAACATTTCACAGAATTTTGAAGTATTTTTCTGGAAAACTTCTATAATGTTTCCACAATGGAATAATTATGATTTACATTGAATAACAATAAGGAAACAGAAGTGAATTTGTAAATATTTCACAGAATTTTGAAGTGTTTTTCTGGAGAACTTCATCTATCATTTCAAAAGTAATACAGAAATAATGATACTTTGAAACAGTAGCATAGGCCTACAACATTAACCTGTCATCAGATATCTCGTTTATTAATTCATCTTATAATTTGAGTATGTGATCCATTAAAGGGTCTGTATACGTTTGGTAATCGCTCTTCAAATTAATGGCAATAAAAACTTACTTCATTAGAAGTACAGCAGCTTTCGATAGTATAAAGCATTTTTAGAAACATTTCACTTTGAAGTAATGTGGTTATAAAAAAGGATATCAGTTGTTATCCCCCAAAATTTGAATCTGAGAAACGTTACTGTCAGATAAGTTTCTCAGATTGTGTATTCCAATTACGGATTATTCTTCCTGCGTGGACATATTCGCCCCTGATTTTCGGCGATATCTCAAAAATGCGACCACCTATTGAAATGGAATTTTCACAGGTTAGTTTTATGGTATATAAATAAATATTATCTACAACTATATAGGATTGAAACAAACAGTGGGTTCCACTTACCAAAGGTATACTTTCCCTTAAATCTTGAAACAAATTATCAGAATCTTACAATAAATTCACACATTATATACTAAGCGTTTCAGGAAATATTGATAAATAATCCGCTGCAGTGGCTTGATGGGCTCCACATACATTAGGGTCTACATTCATAAACTAACAGGCTTCCATATGAGACACTAAATTAATGTCATTCTAAATTGATATACGGCTAGTCAGATCCCTTGACTTCTCTATAATGTGTTCATTAAGGCCACATAAACAAACAAAATTGTTCATCATCCTTATTGACCCTACAAAACCCCCGACCCTATTTTTTTATATTATTTTTTTTATAAATCATAACAAACTGTCTTTTTAATGATGTTTCCAGTCAAATTTGGCTCCCAGATTGTTCAGCTGATATTTTTTCAAAATCTATAGGTTGGAAAAGATGTTCGAAGAAAGGTTATTCATATTGGCAAAAACAGAACAATTCCTCAAGTATTTAGTTAGGCTACACATCATTTTAGTTTTTTGAAAATGTTTACAGAAAATGTCATCTATAGGAGTTAAATGGGTTCAATAAAACAACTAAAAACATCAAAATCACACAAACCCCCTGTTTTGTAGTGATTGTGATAATTTCTTTATTCTTTATTTCATATCTTATCACTTACAAAAAAAAACCTATAAAAAAACCGCACTACCACCCCCACTTCCCCCCCAAAAAGGACGATCAACAATTTTGTTTTTTAGGTGGCCTAATACATGGATGTGAGTGGTTTCCAAGGTTAACCTCCTGGAGGACACCAGTTGCGTTGCACTTTTCTCCCTTTCCTCTTTCTCCCCCATCAAGAATGAGAATGATACCACCATGATTAAGAAGATAAAACGATGCTAAATGAAGCAGAACGCCAGCAAATAAATGAGATGGGGATGACCAATCAGCTATCAGCTACTTTTATGTCCGGTACACTGGCCGGTCGTTCGCAGTCCGACAGGGTCTATAGATCAAGTCTTTTATTGGCAAGTTGGAAGGGTAGGAGTAGAAAGGGAGACGAGAGTGGGGGGATTTGGGAAGATCTTCAAGCTATTTTTTCGTCAGTCAACATCTTTTATGTTATGCTTGTGTAGTGAATAAGTGTATGCACATTGACTTGGAGTCCAAATGACAGTCTACATACATGCAGTACAAACAAGGGTATACAGTGTAAGTGGATATGTGTATGATATCTTTCAGCAAAGTTGAACGTTAGTTTCATTACCAGGGTTCTCCCCATGCACAAGCTAGTGTATCAGGCCGATACGTGCGGATTGCGTGCCAAAACCCGCAAATTTCTGCCGATACAGAAAAATAAAAATAAAAAATAAATAAAAATAAACTAAGAAATTTCACAAACAACATCAAGATAAAACCATAAAATGCTCCAGATTGCACAGTAGTGCTTTTAAAACCAAATTAAACACAAAATAGAAAACATTCCGAAGACCTTGTTTCAATCCAGCGTGCTTCGGCCAAACATCCCAAAAAATTGGTCCAGAATGCCCCACAGTTTTGAAAAATCCTGCCTAAATTAGGAAAAAACGACTGAACTTTTGTTTCCTTCTTGTAATCTCACCATTCAGAACAAGGATGTTGTACAAGTACACGACGGTTCAAGTATCACAACATGTGGATATAGGCCCTAGATGGATGGCAAAAGATCCATTTCAGTATATAATAAACAAAGGTTTCAGATTTCCTCTGAACAAGCTAGCATATCATGCTGATACGTACAAATTGTGTGCCGATACGTGCAAATTTCAGCTGATACAGGAAAAAAAATGAAAACAATTAAATAAAAATACACTAATTTTACACAAAAAACATTAAGATAAAACTATTTAAAATGCTCCAGATTGCAGATAAACACCAAGTAAAAAACCCTCTATACCTTAGTGAAGATAAAGTGAAAATGCACAAGTTGCTAATGATTGAAAAATGATAGCCCTATACTGTGGTGTCGCAACAGGAAATCCTATCACAAACAAGATGTCAAAACAAAGGGATGTTTACAAGTGCATGCAGGTTCTAAGTCAATGTGAATAGTTGCACACCGTGTTCCAAAAGAATCAATCCCTTAGCCCTATCTCTGATAAGTACTTCTTATGTCAAACTTTAGCATGATTCTACGAAGGGATTATATACATTTGGTAATTGGAACCCACTGTTTGTTTCAATCCTACCATAATTTAACTAACCTGTGAAAATTTCATTTCAAAAGGTGGTAGCGTTTTTGAGATATTGCCGAAAATCTGGAGCGGTTATGTCCATGCAGGAAGAGTAATCTGCAATTGGAATACACAATCTGAGAAACGTTACTGTCAGTAACGCTTCTCAGATTCAAATTTTGGGGGGATAAAAAGTGATATCTTTTTCCATAACCGCAGTAACATTTCTCAGAGTGTGTACTCCAATTGCAGATTATTCTTCCTGCGTGGACATAACCTCTCCAGATTTTCGGCAGTATCTCAAAAACGCTACTACCTTTTGAAATGAATTTTTCATAGGTTAGTTTTATGGTGTATATCCTACAACTATATAAGATTGAAACAAAGAGTGGGTTCCATTTACCAAACCTATACAATCCCTTTAAAGAAATTAACAACATCAATATTATTATCAGTAAGGAGTGTTTATAACATGCCAATTAATTTAACAGTCTCAATTTACGGGTAATCGACGTATGTGTATATATAATATTAATTTTATGCACCTGTCCTTCCCATTGTGTGATTGTCTCATTACTCATAACACACCTATAGCCCTTGATGAGACGAGGCAAATGGTGATTCAGTTGGACAGGGGGGGGGGGGTGGGTAGGGGGGGATTACCTCATCAACTATTCATGAAGATTAAATTACCCCTATCTTTCCCCTTATGAATATTCAAAAATCTAAAGTGCCATGCATTAATAATGCTCCCAAATGTAGCAAAGGCTATTTTCTGTTTGGGGAATTCACTGAAAGAAAAAAATAAAGAAAAAAATGACACTTAAGGTAAATATTTGAGGAAAATTACTTTGAGAAAAGGAAGTCATTTCCTGGTAGAAAGGCCTACATGTGTGAAAGTAATTTTGGTGTGTGTGATATTCAAGGTTACAGTACACGTAATCTACCTCCACGATGTAATTAAATGGTAAACGATTAGACAGGTTTTTCCGTTTGTTTTTATTGTGTGTGTTTGTATAACCCTTTGGGGGATAAGACAATATTGTCCTGTATAAGTGTACTGTATTTCTTTCAACTTTATTCATCACCTTCGAAATGGCACTTTGTAAAATTTTACCCCAAAACGATGCTTTGTTATTGCAGAAGTTCGCAACAGAAAATAGTTTGAAATTCAGATGAGAAAAAAATCGACAGAAAAAAGAAATGGTCATCCGCAATTAACTTTGTACAGTGGTTTTTCTAAAGAAATCAGCTGTAAAGCTGAAAAAGCTTTAATTCCTAAATAACAAGTTTTTAAAGATTCTATTGAGAATAAAACAAAACCAACCGATCACACAACCTATAACCAGTTTCCTAATATTCTATTGAGAATAAAACAAAACCAACCAATCACACAACCTATAACCAGTTTCCATTGAGAATAAAACAAAACCAACCAATAACACAACCTAAAACCAGTTTCGTAATATTCTATTGAGAATAAAACAAAACCAACCAATAACACAACCTATAACCAGTTTCCTAATATTCTATTGAGAATAAAACAAAACCAATCGATCACACAACCTATAACCAGTTTCCATTGAGAATAAAACAAAACCAACCAATAACACAACCTAAAACCAGTTTCCTAATATTCTATTGAGAATAAAACAAAACCAATCGATCACACAACCTATAACCAGTTTCCATTGAGAATAAAACAAAACCAACCAATCACACAACCTATAACCAGTTTCCATTGAGAATAAAACAAAATCAAACCAATAACACAACCTATAACTAGTTTCCTAATATTCTATTAAGAATAAAACAAAACCAACCAATAACACAACCTATAACCAGTTTCCTAATATTCTATTGAGAATAAAACAAAACCAACCGATCACACAACCTATAACTAGTTTCCTAATATTCTATTGAGAATAAAACAAAACCAACCGATCACACAACCTATAACCAGTTTCCTAATATTCTATTGAGAATAAAACAAAACCAACCGATCACACAATCTATAACCAGTTTCCTAATATTCTATTGAGAATAAAACAAAACCAACCGATCACACAACCTATAACTAGTTTCCTAATATTCTATTGAGAATAAAACAAAACCAACCAATAACACAACCTATAACCAGTTTCCTAATATTCTATTGAGAATAAAACAAAACCAACCAATAACACAACCTATAACCAGTTTCCTAATATTCTATTGAGAATAAAACAAAACCAACCAATAACACAACCTATAACCAGTTTCCTAATATTCTATTGAGAATAAAACAAAACCAACCGATCACACAACCTATAACTAGTTTCCTAATATTCTATTGAGAATAAAACAAAACCAACCAATAACACAACCTATAACCAGTTTCCTAATATTCTATTGAGAATAAAACAAAACCAACCAATAACACAACCTATAACCAGTTTCCTAATATTCTATTGAGAATAAAACAAAACCAACCAATCACACAACCTATAACCAGTTTCCTAATATTCTATTGAGAATAAAACAAAACCAACCAATAACACAACCTATAACCAGTTTCCTAATATTCTATTGAGAAAAAAAACCCCAACCGATCACACCCTATAACTAGTTTCCTAATATTCTATTGAGAATAAAAATTTAAAAAAACCAATCACACCCTATAGGCCTAACTTGTTTCCTAATATTCTATTGAGAATAAAATTTAAAAAAACAATCACAAAACCTATAACATGTAGTTTCCAAAAATATTCCAAATATTCTATCAAACAAAACCAACCGATCACACCACCCAAAAATCCATTGATCAATTCCAGTCCGTTTGTTATTTCTGTCATGTACACTGTACGTACTCATTCATTGTAAATTTACACACATCAACACAAATGCAATCATCCGATCTACACATGTATAGCCCCTGAAGATATTCAAGTAAAGAAATCCACCGAACCTTGCCAACTGAAACCAGAAATAAGGTAACTCGGCCAAATGCTCTAATAAAATTACGTTAGTCAAGTTGATTTTGACAAAATATCACGGTTCAATGGTTTACAATTGCTTCAAAAGGGTACTCTGTGTGTTCACGTGATGATCAATTTACCGTCACTCAAGAAAAAGCAGCATCCATCTTGTGAAGGAATAAACGGGGAAGCTTAACCCTTTCCTGTGATTCCTACAGGAGTTTGTAGGTTTGATAATCTAGGCCAAGCATGGAAATTCCCAAGAGATGGCCCTCTGTAAATGGGTCACAAGACTCAGCCATGTTCGGAATGAAGGAATCCTTTAAGGTGGACAACTGTCATCAGAAAGGTGTAACCTGCCTGGCCACACAATCCCAAGGTAAATGTAACACCATCCTACGGAGCACCACAATGCATTGTGTACATACCGCACAATAGATCAAGACTACTACCCCACCAATTAATACTGTCTCATCCGGATATTACAGAGTCTGTTTTTGCGTGAAACCCAAAACCGCTCGGCAAATAGGCCGCTCGTGGCCTGAGCTACGTAATACCCCTAAATGCATGCTTTCAGGTTTTAAGACAGTTCTAGGTAAACGAGGAGCGATAGGGTTGGACGTGAGGGGTCCTAAGAGTACATACAATTAAGACCAGGTGCAGGGGAGTAAGTTACTACTGGGACTACACTGGGACGATTTCAACTTCATGGGGTGTGACAATCAATTACTCAGGACAGTGCCAAAATAAACTCCATTCATAAAAACTCTGACTAAGAGATTCACAACACGACTCAATTAACCAAGTTCTACTGCTACACGTACCCTTTTTGTCATCTTAAAGCACAAGGACAACATTGGTGATTGTGAGTATCCACGCTTTATGTGACCCAACATATACATGAAATAACCACAGTTTTTTGCCCAATCAGTCATTGGAGTCACAAGAAAACATTGAAAGACCCAATTATATGTTTTTGGTTTTGGACTCACGAGATCAAAACTAATTTTTTTATTCATTTCTCAAATACTATAGCATTTCAAGAAACACAAAAATTTCAAGGGATTTTTCCACCATGACCATCTTTATACCATGTAAGCTATGTGCAAATCTGTGAACATTTATATTTTCACTCTTTCCAATGATGTACACACCCTTTAAAGAGACTAAGAGAGCTTACACATTTAAATATTTTCACACACTTCTTGACGTTGGACTTTCACATCCCAGGTTGGATTCTGAAAGTAACCTGATAACTATCAAAAAGTACGCGTATTTCACCCTCCCAACGATCCAAATCCAAAGTAATATAATGTCAACCGTGCAGACCGCCCTCAATGCATAAATGAATCACTATTCAGCAAGTGCTTCAATTGGAGCGAAACACATTGACTGGCCAGACCATCTCACAGCACACGTGCTGTGAGTGACATCTACAAGTGGTTACTTCACCAAATGTCTGGCAAAAGTCAATTTTGTGTCTACCCATGGCTTTCACAACTCTGACAGGCCTGACGGCTTTAGGATGGATGGGCGCCAATGTGACACCTATACTTCATTGTTGATAATGGAAACTCTAAACAGCACTGCACTGGTCTCGCTTACAGAATGCATGGAAAGTGAAAAGGATGTACAAGCCAAGCATTTTCAGCCAATTATTGTATCGCCTATAGGAAATGAAGACTTATTATGATTATTAATAACAAAAGTTCCTTTTCGAGGACACTCTTGAACGAGAGTATCGCCATCTTGTCTAAGTAGATTTGGCTACATTAAAATCAGTGAAGATGTTTCGTGAATCGTAAGATGTACGTCTACCGAAATTATTGGGAAACTCTCACTTCTCTAAATTCTCTCAATGTACAACAGGCATCTTTTATATTGTAACCATTAGGGCCATGTCACACAAGGCAATTTACAGGCAACCTCCAAGAATTTCCACATAATTGTCTTGGGGACAGTAAGATAGTATTAGAAAATAATGTCTGCTGTACCACCGAAGTGTTCCTTTTACATGCAGTGCATGATGGTTGCCTCAAAGTTGCCTGTAAAAATTGCCTCGTGTGACAAGACCATTAGATTTAGGAAGCGCGGGATTTGGCCTTCGAATAGGCCCTAAGCATAACAAATTTCATTGTGCAAAAGGACACTGCCATTATCAAGACAATTTAAAAGTCTGTTAGGTTTCTGACTTTTAAGGAAAGTTTCCCGAGGGGGAAAAAATACCAAGAACACGACAACAAAGACAATGACCTTCCTTTGCATTATTGTGAAATTTCAAACCAGGTGTAGAGCGACACTTCATGCTGATGTGCCTTACTCAAGGCGGTGCCCTCTAAAATAAAATTATAAAATCTCTAAATATGATAATTGCCGCCTGCCATGTTCCATTCCAAACATCCCTTGATAAACATTGAGGTATACCCAGAAGACAGTAAAGTGCCCACAGACCTTCTCAAACTACAATCCCTGGACAAGTCCATCAACGGTTTCACACCTACATCCCATAACCGCCAGACATGCCTAGAAAAAAATGCTCTCTCCGAGGAAACCTACGTAAGATTATTCAACCATGGAGGATTTCATCTGATGGAGGCAGCATGCCTCAAAGCCTCAGGCCAAGTGGAAACTACCTTATGATGCTATTTTTGTAATAGATCATAAAGAAATATTGACATATCAATTATCTTCTTGACTTTTATACTGGCTCCACTGGTTCCTACATTGTACATTTATCCACTTCTAAATTGTATTAAGAAGGTATGCAGGGTTCTCCCCATGCACAAGCTAGCGTATCGGGCCGATACGCGCGTTTTGCATGCCGTTACGCAAACATTTTGGCCGATACACAAACAAAAAATATATACTCATATATTTTTTTTAATTTTTTATAATTTCACAAAACACATCAAGAGAAACCCATATAGAATGCTCCAACTTGCACAGTAGTTCTTTTAAAACCAGGATAAACACCAGTAGAAAACATTCCGAAGACCTTGTTTCAATTCAGTGTGCTTCGGCCAAACATCCAAGCATTTGGGTCCAGAATGCCCCCCAATTTAAAAATAAAAACCCTGGGGTTATGTATTGCATTATTAATATCAAACCCACAATTTAGAGTGTGTAATTCACAGTATGTAGTTTCAGGATTTCAGAATTGGGATTGATGAATCAAATTAGTTACATTTTAGAAGAAGTTTGAAGATCTCTGGACACTAAATGTCTCGTCCTTTGTACACGTTCAGAACAATGGGGGCATTCTTTACACTAAAACCTGGTATGCAAATTTAGCACAACACTAGCAACTTTCTTAAGAAAGGTGTTACAAAGAATCACATTTCGATGACTTTGAATTTATGCATAAAAATACTTGGGATGAGAAGCAGTTATTTTTGTTGGGTTTTGAGACAAACAAAATTTTTCATTTGCTGAAGAAATTTAAATGATTTTTACTACGGTGAAAAGTAATGGGTTGGCTTTCAGATTTTTAATTCAATTATCTGACATTTACGATGCTTAATTATGGTGAACAGAAATGGGTTGGCTTTCGGATTTTTAATTCAAGTATCTGACATTTACGATGCTTAATTGCCAAGGGGTGAAGTTCAACAAGGCCTTATGATCTACTATACAATACAACCTCGCTTTATCGGAGTACATTATTAGTCTGTGTGGACACATATTTCAATGATTGGTATTACAACTAAAGTGAAAAGAAATGGGTTGGCTTTCAGATTTTTAACTCAATTTATCCGACATTAACATTGCTTAATTGCCTGGGTGAGAAGTTCAGCACAGCAATATGATTTACTACACAATACAATCTCGCTTTATCGGAGTACATTAGTCTGTGCGGACAGTGTCATATAAAAGAAAATGTTGAACGTACTCCTCTCTGGTGATTACTATGGTATGCCCTCAGGTTCTTACTGCAAATTGCCTCCATTTGCATGCGATCCTACCAAAAAAATTCAACACTTGAATGGAAATTAATGCCGGCCACAGATTATCGCTCTATCCACTTGGCTCCCAAATTGCCCGGGTAAGGACAAAGGCACGATGCGATGAAAAAAACCTGAGGAACGAGCGGAACTTAAAACCCCAACGCGCTCGGCTGCAGGGCAGGATTGGGGTAAAGCTGGTACATTGATTTATCCCCCACGCCCAGTCGAGCTGTAACCAGGGATTAAGGAGGTGGAAGCGCCAGTGAGTTGGGTCCATAAATGCAGGGGATGCCCGGGACGGACATGAACATGGGTGTAACTGATACTTGTTCAGCATTGGACCAGAACAAAGGACTAGGGTCCAGCTGAAACGCCCAACAACTTTTTGATTAAGAGCTAAGGATTGGGTTCCAGTTTAATGAAACCGAAAGTACTCACGAGTATGGGAAACAAAATATCTCCCATCATAGAGTTTGAAAAGAACCTCACGTACATTTATTCGAACTTAATTTTTCAAGCAAACATGGTAAGCTTGCTTGCCTATATGCTAACTACATTGTGCTTCTAGAATTTAAGAGAAATTCAACACAATCTTTAGAACAGCTGATCTGCATGTTATCCTTTTTGTATTACATGCACTTTTTAAATATGAGTCAGGAACGCCAGACCAGTAAACACTGCTCTGTTGTGAAATCTTAAACATACACAGAGCTTTGAGTTTCATTGATTTCCTTGCTTTATTCACAACCACATTTCAGAAAAAACTCTTAAAGGGATTGTATACGTTTGATAATTGGAACCCACTGTTTGTTTCAATCCTATATAGTTGTAGATACATGTATATACCATAAAACTAACCTGTGACAATTTTATTCAAAAAGTGGTAGCGTTTTTGAGACATTGCCGAAAATCTGGAGCGGTTATGTCCATGCAGGAAGAATAATTTGTGGAATACACAATCTGAGAATCGTTACTGTCAGCAATGCTTCTCAGATTCAAATTTTTTGGGATAAAAAGTGATATTTTTTTCCATAACCACAGTACTTCTAAGTGAAAAGTTTCTCAAAATGCATTATACTATCCTAAGCTGCTGCCCTTCTTAAGTAAGTTTTTATTGCCATTAATTTTCAGAGTGATTACCAAACGTATACAGACCCTTTAAAACTGGTTGGTGTTTGCAATTTTTTGTCCCTTGATTTAACAGAAATGACTAAATGAACATTGCTAATAGCAACTAGCTTGACTAAAAGGTTGGTATTTCAATAAAAACAAAAGTTCTTGTTTACCTATCAGGTAAAAAGTTCACTGAGTACACCAGGAAATATTCCAAATCAAACCGCAGTTCTACTGTACACTTAAATATATGACAAGTGAAGACGTACAGAGCTAATGTATGACAGGGTGACAGGTTGATTCCGGCACTATATTCACAACCACCTTTCACTACATTGTCAAATCTCAGTAAACCAGGTGAACGTGTTTTGTATTCTGACAACAGACTGTCCACTCTGTATCCGGAGAAAGTGTCAAGCCACTGTGCCTAGCCTGCAACCAGCCTTGTGTCATTTCTGTAACGTACTTATATCTGGATCAGACAGGTTTTGATCTGAATTAAGGCCCTTGAAGACACTGTGTGGAACTTGTACAAGTTAAGCTTCTCAACAGTACTGTATACCCAATGTCATGGCTCTGCTTTCCGCTTAATTCTGCAAAAATAGCCTATGCACCCTTTGCACGGTCTGTCAACCATTTGCGTGTAGAGCCTTGAACTGGGGACAGCAGTGAATAGAAGCAACGCTGTATTATCACGGTAAAGTAATGACACTTTCATCCAAACAGATACATAAATACAATACAAATGAAGCACAAAGTCAAGGCTCTTAACGCATATGGCGGATCCGTGTAAAGTAGCGAATAGAATCACACTTTTTACAGGGCGCTTTACAGGGAGGGTACATACCTTTGGTAATTACTCCATAAATTAACGACCGTAAAAACTTACTTGATAATGTATAACAGTTTGAGAAACAATTCCCTTCAAAGAAATGTGGTTTTAAGGAGAGGGATTCAAAAACATTTCAAGCTGAGAAACAATTCCAATTCTGGATTATTCTTTCCGCGTGGACATAGGCCTACATGTAACCTCTCCAGATTTTCTCAAAAAAACGTTACCACCTCTTTTTTTATTATATATATTTACATTTATATATAGGATTAAAACAATCGAACAGTTCCAGTTCCTGCTGCTAGGAATTCCAGTCAATAACTGTGTATGTGAGATGGAATTTAGGTGGCTAACCTTATTCTGCTAAGCAGAAATGTTTTGTGCTTAGCTACATTTTGTGCTTAAGCAGCTCTATGAAATTGGGCCCAGTTCTGAGGACTGTGTAACTGAATCCAAGTCCATGGTAAAATATGTACCATGTATGTCGACCTGACAAGGAGAGTTTGCTCGTCTTACTGTATTGACCAACAAACAAAAAATTGACTTTTCTTGAGTGTATTTTTGCCAAACTCGGATAACATTTTGGGAGGAGGACAAGTTTCCAAAGTGTTAACATCGTTAATGTTTAGATAGGTCATCCAACACCCAGAGACAACAAGGGACAATTATCTTTGATCCCGTCATTTCTCTTCTCGAGACCAATTCACGGGGTGTGAAGACGATGCCATGATATTGCTTCAAGCAATGATAACACTTCATAGCGACCGTACAGCTCATGTTTGTCGTAGGCCACCGAGCTTAAAATTAACACACACAGGTGATAAAAACGTCAGCTGGGATAGTGTGTGTGAGTTGCATTCGTGAGTCAGGGTTTTTTCTCCTCGTGGCGGCTCACAAGTGCGAAACCTAATTTAACCGCACGCACGTCTTGGCTCATGTTTCCATTGTCCCTTGTGAGGTAAAGGCCCGGTTCCCCCCGGGACGGAGGGAGATCTTGGCAGCCACTTGAGACGCCTTTATGCGGGCTAAATGAGCATAATGCAGCGCTCTATGTACTCAACTGTTTTAGACCATCTCACGTCTTGAATGAGAGCCTTCAGAAAATGTTCTTCAACATGAATGTAATCCTAGGCAACCATACTTTATTAAAAAAGGTTTCTCTTACAGTGGACCTGAGATTGAAATTGAAAAGAAACTTTTTTGTGCCACCTTAATTTACCTGTAGAACACAAAACTTGGGAACGCGTAAATTGAGAAGCAAGTTTCACTACATTCATTTTTTTCTTTTGAATTCAAATTGTAACCAATCTGTGTAGTTTTTGGAATTACTGAATCATGAGTGATGTATTTCTCTGAATTATCTTTGAATTAAAGAAAATAAATCTAATTCCGTCGGTCTTTTTTTTTTAAAGTCAAGGTAACAGAAGAGTTTGTCAAAGCTTAGCAAACCGATGCCGGAAGTAAAAGTGGTTAAAGTCTCTTCAGTCCATAATCCAGAATTTCTAACTCTAAGCTTATTTTTAAATTAAAATCTTTGTACTGAATACCGTGGCAACTTACCGATTCTACGCAAGGAGTAGTTTAACTGGTGGATCTGTCTCTCCAGGAATAGTACAGCCACGACCACCACGACTACCAACACCACCGAAAGTCTATTTTGTAACATGGCTCGGTGTGGAATCATAGAGAATTTTGCCATTTGGCGAAGTCAAGACAGTCACTGCATGAACTTGCTGGGAGGTCCTCTCCGTTTAGTGAAGAGAGACTGTAGTGAGGAGGGAATGTCTTCAGGCAGGTGTTTTGTTTATAATGCGTAGTTAAAGGTCTGTTTGTCGTTATTGGTAGTTGGTCAACAGAGAAGGTACAATAGTTGAACCATGACGATCTGTAGAAATAGATAGAAAGAGTATTTAATAACTTACTGAGAGTGTTGTGGTGGAGCAGTTTAGTACACTGGAATCAAGTTCTGGTGGCTAAGTCATCGGGGTGTGGGTTCGAATCCCTTTCATGAAACTTGTGTCCTTGAGCAAGACACTTGAACTATAATCGCTACACCCAGGGGTAAAATGGGTACATGTGAGAGTCAGGGCAGATATGTTATTTTAATTTATTGATTTACAATGTAGCTTGGTACGCTACATACTCGGCAGCGCAGGCTGCTTCTCCTCAGGGAGCTCAGATGGTTTAAGAAATGAAATAAATGGCCTTGTAACCAGGGTAATAATGTTCATGCTGGGCCCCTGTGCCCGAGGGGATGGCCCCTGGCTGGGCCCGTCCTTTGTATACATGCCCAGTGGGCTAAATATAGCCCCAGTATGTCAGGTGTCTATTTCTACCACTGTCATGGTCAAATATGATGAATTTGTCAATTTTGTTCTTTTGAGTATTAGGCTATGATGACCAGTCTTTTTATCAGGAGTCTTTTCAAACTTTGTATTCAAAGAAAGATAGATAGAAAGAGAAAGTGAAGAACTTTTGTTACATATATTCAATGTACCCTACACATAAAAAAACCAGTGATTCAAAACATCTATTGATAGATCCTTTTTAAGGTGATGGTTTAAAGCTACAGTATTATCACAAGTATCGTATTGCAGGCTGGTTACTGTGTTTTTTTATCGTAGCGAATGCATTCTGACCGTGAACAGTCAACCCTACCCATCAACTGATCATTCAATGTCATTCAAATGCTTTTGTTCAGTAAAAGCTCCAAGTCATTGTCAGAAAGTGAAAAAGGATATCACTTAGCAACGGTAGCCGATGAATAGTAAAGTAATGCTATGCACAGTTTACATTAAATTGTGTATGCTGGCGACATCGTTCATTCAGGCCTAATGTGTGCAAAGTAATATCGCCAACTACCTGTAAATTACAAATATTGGCCTTGCATTTCATCACCGAAGCAGCAAGATCACATTTATTTTTACACAAAGAGCACTTCCCGTTAGAAAGGTCCAAAGAACCTTTGCAGGGGCGGGATGGGGGGATGTGGGGGATGGCAGGGAGTCAAATGTCAGGGGACTAGGATTTCACAACACGAGTCTAGTGTGCCACCGAAAAAGCAGGCACTGGATAATTTTTTTCCAAATTGGATCCCATAAAATAATTAATTAAAGGGAATTATCTTAATTATTAATTAATGACCTTTGATGTACATGTTTTTATTTATAGTTGATTTTTTCATCTTTTATTATACACAAATTGTAAGTTATATTACATCTACTCTATTTGTTTTACAACCAGATGCGGGGCAGCAGGTCCACGGATCACAGTAATTGCTTTGCTTTTTTTTCTCCGAGCCCATCTGGAAGTATTTTTGTATTGTCTTGTATTGTTGTGTTAACTGAATAAATAATATAAAACAATAATAATAATAATAATGACAAAGTAAACAAGATATCAATGATAAAATAATCAGAGGTATAAAACATTTTAAGGCATTTCACACATGTACTCGATGTAAAGATTTATGTAAAGGGAGGGTATACCTTTGGTAATTACTCCAAAACTGATGACCATAAAAACTTACTTGGTAAATTTTTTACCCCAAAATCTGAATCTGAGAAAGGTTTCCAGACGCGAACGCAAATTTAAAGGCACTGTACGCATTTGGTAATTACTCAAAATATATATTAACATAAAAACTGACTTGGTAACGAGCAACGGAGAGCTGTTGATGGTATAAAACATTGTAGGAAACGACTCCCTCTGAAGTAACATAGTTTTGGAGAAAGAGGTAATTTCTCACTAAAATAATAAAAACTTCTTGCAAGAAGTTTTTATTCCAATATGAATACACACAAATTTGTACAACAAGGGTGTTTTTTCTTTCAACATTTTCTTGCAACTTCGATGACCAATTGAGCCCAAATTTTCACATGCTTGTTATTTTATGCATATGTTGGGATACACCAAGTGAGAACACTGGTCTTTGACAATTACCAAACGTGTTCAGTGCCTTTAATGCGTAACTATTTTTTATTTTGATGAAGTATGGACATTAAATCCGAATTCAAATTTGTCGGATGCGTGCGCACAGTCGCAGCAAGTATGAATCGTCCTTAATGCCAGCACGTATGAACCAACCTTAACGCTGTCGTTGTAGCCGACAGCCATAGCCGAAGTCGCTTGATTCGGACACAGCCTAAGAATGTTATGAAAAGAATTTTAAACAGTGCTAAGCCTAAATCTTTTAGGAACAAACAAAAACGAGATGCATCATTAAAATGAATTATCAAAAAAAAAATTAAAAGAAAGTTTATCAACAAGTTGATTTTTTTTTTATTGGCCCATGCCAATTAGTTTTATTTATAAACGCAGAAATCTGCTAGCGCGATGTTGAATTGTATCCCAGCATCCTTTTTGTCCCACGCTTTGTCACAAGAAATTCTGAACTTACAGTTCATGAGCAACCCTGTTTTTCAACATTCTTCCCAAGTTTGGGAACAAAAGTATCACTTCAGACAGAAGCCAGCAGAATACTACATGTAACTTCCAAACTTACCATTTCAACCTATGGAGGTAAATTCTATTCATAAAGCATACTTCACGACAATGGGTGAGAGTTATGGTTGAACGATTTTTGAAGATTTCGCGGCGTTCAAAGTTTGTGCCCGAGCTTTCCTGCACAAATGTTTTTTTAAAAATTGTTTAACGAGGTAGGCCTATCGCCTAAAATCACAAGGCTGAACGACCACTTCAAGGTGAGGGCTACACTTAACTGATTTGGGCTGTCGACCAAATCAACAGTCACCAGGGGCACATTGTCACCTACTCCTAGGGCTGAAACAGGGTTATCCCCTTCACAGTTCTTAAGGAGGTAGATGATGTAGGCATGGGTATCATCCACTAGGAGCCTGGCTGGAAGAGCAGAATGCATTACCTTCCCAACTTGTTACGAAGCAATTGTGGTTATAAAGTGCCTTGCTCAAGGGCAAAAGTGTCATGACCGGGATTCGAACTCACACTCTGCTGCTGACAACACAAAAGCTTGGGTTTGGTAAACTAGACCGCTCGGCCACGACACGCAAGGTAAAAAACTTTGTGCCGTAAAAAAATGGCACACCATGCAAATTTTTAAAATGTCCATTTTCAAAGATTGCGCCAAACATTTATTGCCGGTAATGGCTTACTTTTTAAAAACATTGTTATTAATTAATACTTGACATAGCCTTCGACTCGTCCACGAGTAGCCAACATTTTACAAGGTTTTAACTGCCTCAATGCCTAGTGTTTCTGTCTATGAAGCTACATGCGTTTTTTCTTTAAAAAAATTATTCCTCTCATAAAATAAGAAACTGTATTCTTTTATTAATATAAATTGATTCCTACAGTTAAATGGATAGTTCTACTTCTACATTCCCTTTAGCCGATTTGTGGCTCCATAAGATTTTATTAAAAGGGAAATATATAGTTATAGTAAAAAATTCACAAATAGTCCGATTGTGATTTCCATTTCGTGATTAGGAAGTCACAATGTTAGTGTGGCAAAGGGAAACAGACAACAATTATCACAGTAAAATTTCTAATTGTCCCTCAAAACAGTTGCTGCGCATGTTCAGTGCTGTTCCGGCTTTATATCACTTCCTTAAAAATACCCGGTGCCTACAAAATATCCACTGCTAATATAGTAAATTACTTTCGTGACCTTAGCTCAAGTTTGCACCTTTTTTAATTTTACCCCTTTTTTGCAAAAAAAACTTGCATGCCAAACTTATTTGTATTTAGTAGGCTAAATAGAGACCGAAAATAGGATAAAATCAAACACAAAATTTAACACTAAATGAAAATAGCAAACTCACCAAAAGTAAACTTTGAAATGAACTCTCCGTTATCCGTGTTTCTACCAAGCAGAAAAAAGTCAACCCAGCCGTGCCCACGCGAGCTAGCTGCTATTCCTGCTGCCTGTATCCGCTCACTTTTCCCGGGCCAGGAAATCTGTCAACGAAAATGCCACCGTATCCGGGGGAAACTACCACAATGTCAAGGACGACATCGCCCAAGCTGTAATCTCTGTAAGGGTAGTGTTCGTTTAACAGCTGGTTTCTTCCCCTGCTGATACAATGATACAATTTACTTCAATTTTCAGACAAATAACCAGTAATTTCAGTACGCTAACAAACATCAACGTGCACGATGTTGACAAGTGAAATTTTGCTGTGTACACGACGTGTGTGATGGAAGCTAGCTGTCCGTGAAATTCAACATGCAGGCAGTAAGATTTCTATAGACTTGACACAAGGCGTTTCCTTTGTAACCATTCACAGACTATCGCTTTCTCTGTCCCTTCTGTCCGACCACAAGGACAAGCTATTTAAAATAATCACTAAAAAAAGCTATTTTAGCCACGCTTAAGTATGAAAATAGGTCAGGAATGGATATTTGTTCTATATTTGAGACAAATAACTTCCAGCTATGTCAATTTTTATTTTTAAACGATGAGACTACCAAGAAATGCTGGAAATAAAGATTGGCTGGAAAAAGACTATTTATAGTCGGGTACCTGTTGTTTTCATAAAAGTCTTTGTATATTTACCCAAAGATGAGCAGGGTTTCAGATTAAAACCTTTCCTTTCTTTTCCTAAAACAAAATCACGGTCATCTGAAAGAGCGCCCCCTATAGCCCCCAATACTTCCAAGATGGCAGACCCTCTGGGTCTTTTTACGTTATTTCTGTGTCTGATTCAGGTATGTAATTGTACTTCATGTTGGGGGTTTTGGGGGGTAATACTTACGGGGGAACATTCGATCAGATTCTCTTTAGGAACTGTCATTACAGTATCGAATATCAGTCTTGTCTTTGATGGAAAAAATCTCAATGAAAATTAACGTGACGTGGATGCACAATTTCTTCCGAACCACAATTTCCACAAAGTTTCATAGAGGGCGCTGTAACTTTACAGAGTCAGAGAAAGTTGTGATGTAAACATAGGTAAAGATGTCAAGTCTAACCCTGGCCTTAGTAAATGGGAAGTTAGAAAGTAACTATTTTTGGCCATTTTAGTAAAAAAAAGTGGTGGTCGAAATTTGGCATCTTTTGTTGAGGTAGGATGGGTTACCCTATTACCGTGGGGGTTAGGACGTTTTTCGATTAGAATTAAAAAAAATCAACAACCTATAAAAAGTGTCCAGTTATTACTATTGTTGAAGTATTACTTTCCACTTTGACATAAAAAAAATACACCGTTTGTCTGATTAAATTCGTCCACGAAGTCTCTGAAAGTGTGCATGCGCCCGGAGTGATTCTTGAGGTGAGCCTCCTATTATCGTGGTAATCAGAAATAATTTTTTTAAATGAACTTTCTCTACATTAAAGGAGCTAAATCCAAAGATAATATTGAAGTATTTACCTAATACTGGGATTACGATGTTAAACTTCCCAGCAGATGGACAAATTTTGTCTTTTAGGCATTTTAATTACCGAGTACCGACAATTTCCTTAGTCACCCCCCTGCGCTCAATTTTGGATCAATCCAATGACGTAGATTTCAAGAGCAAAGTAGTAATCCGCGTAAGTTAAAACATAACTGCGCAAGTTCGGAAATTGCGTGCATTCGCCTGCTACAAGTATTGTACTTGTGCAAGCATATCTGTAATTTGAGCGAGTTTTTTTACTTTGTGTGTTAAACTTACACATTGAGGGCGCCCTTTGCAAAGCTGCTGAATTTTTTAGCGTTTTTAGTTTCCTGTCCTTATACGGACGCCAGACATTGGTTTACGTTTTTGAGGTGAAAACACGTACTTTCGATGTCAATTTTTTTTTTTACCAAAGAACAGGATCTGGGCACTGATATTTCAATGCACAGAACAACATTTAAGGTAAAAATGTTAATGATATAATGGCACTTTTGACAGACATGGTCAGCGAAAATTCGTCCAGTCGGGAAAATAGCGTTTTTTTTCAATTTTTTTAAAAAATTTAAATCATTTCCGCAACAGTTCATTTTTTGTGTTTTTACCAAATTGGTAAAGGGTTCTTGGCTATCGATTCACCATATGAAAGTCGTCTATAGATAACGTTTTGACAACGAAAAAAGTGAATTTTCTGCTACCACGGTATTAGGAGACCCACGGTAATATGAGGCTTGACTATACCCGGTACTATTTTATTTATTATTGGTATTGCTCGACAGGTTTGTAACTAACTATCTAGTAACTGACCCAATTCAACTGGGCCCAACTTCATGGCTCTGCTTACCATAACAAAGTAAGCAAAGAATCTGCACTTACCGAAGCAGGGAATTCCGCGCTTACGTCAAGCATATTTCAAAGGTTATCAGGGAATTTTTGCGTGTGCGCGTGCAGACTCCACATTGGGCATTGTTCGCTTACACAGCTTGCCCTTCATTCAAGTGTAAGCAAAGAATCAATGTGATCGCAGATCGCAAGTGCAGAAGTCTGCGGTAAGCAGAGCCATGAAATTTGGCCAAGATGTCATTACCACAATAAATCTTGCTTAAGCCGTTACAATAGTATGACGTGTATGATTCTGTCAGCCTCTATATATCAGGCATGATATTCTTCCTACTTTTGTCTGATTTCCGATTTGGTTGTCCCTGGAAAAATCTGAAAAATGGTGATTAAACCGCCTGAAATGTCTATTAAAAGCCTACACCATGTGTACATGTAGGTCAAACTTTGTACTTTATAAAATATTCCTTATTTTTTCCAAGGACCAGATATTATGCCTGATATGTTCACGTTCATTCTGGGACGGGCTTTGTTCTAGTCTTTAATGATAGAGTTTCGCAGTTAGTCCTGACATTGTTTGATATGTTATCCTAAATGTTGCAGGTGGTTCGGTCAACAGGACAGTTTGAGACTCTACCTGTCCGACAAGACTGTTCTGCAAGAGGATTATCATCAAGTCTTCTATGTAGCTCATGCAGCGTTCTTCCAAATCACGGTCTGGATGTGTTAATGGGGGATTGTCAAGCATGCTGTCAACAAGATAATGATGAAGTGGTTCAAAAGGTAGCTAGTAGATGTGGTTTCTTCTAGCTGCGGTGATAGACCTTTATTATTCTGCCACCATATTGGTCATGTTCCCTGTATCTAGTAGCAGTAATGGATGGTGATATTCATTGTACAAAAAGGAATCAGACTATTTCTCCTTCCAGCCTCGGTTTGGTTACATTGATTTGAATGGGAGATAAATCAAGATGGCCGCACCATGATGCTCTTGGTCAAGTCCCTTAGACTGTTGAGAGGAACAAGGGTTACAATTATCAAGACTTGGTTTCATCTTGCTTCATCCTCTTCCTTGCAAACAAATACCTACAATCTGTTAAAGGATAAACATTTAAAGGGACACATTACCTTCGGATTGGGCGCTTTGGGCTATAAAAAGCATTTGTTATGAAGTGTGGTTGGAAAGATGTTTTGAAAGTAGAATTTATGATCCACGCAAACATTTCTCAAAATTGTGTGGTTTTCCTTTTACTTTGTGAACTATCACGGTCCACCATTTTTTAGAACTGAATATTTGACTCCACAAAATGGCGGACTGTGCTAGTTCACAAGGTAAAAGGAAAACCACACAATTTTGAGGGATATTTGTGTGAATCATTATATTCTACTTTTAAAACATCTTTCCAACCATATTTATTTCATAACAAAGGCTTGTGTAGCCCAAAGCGCCCAATCCAAGGCAATGTGTCCCTTTACAGGCAGGGTATACGTGTGGTAATTGTCAAAGACCAGTATCCTCACTTGGTGTATCCCAACATATGCATAAAATAACAGACCTGTAAATTTTTGGGGGTCAATTGGTCATCAAAGTTGCAAGAAAAAAATGAAAGAAAAAACACCCGTGTTGCATAGAATTGTGTGCATTCAGATTCCTGAGAAAGGCTTCATGCCTGAAGCCTTTCTCGGATTCAATCTTTTGGGTGAAAAATTTCCTTTTTCTCTAAAACTACATCACTTCAAAGGGAGTCGTTTCTAAGCAATGTTTTATAATATCAACAGCTCTCCAGTGCACTTTACCAAGTAAGTTTTTTTGGTCAATAACTTTTGCAGTATTTACCAAAGGTGTACCCTGACTGTAGAGTGTAATGTGTAGTCTATTAAATAAAATACATTCCAAAAAAGCCTTATCAAGCATGGCAGAAAATAACAATGTAGAAAAGAGAAAAGACACTTAAGATACGATTCCAACCCTTATGAGCTTGTCTGGTAACTTCTGGAAATATTTTTCGCTGTTGTTTGGCATAAATTTCATTACAAATTTCATTATAATTTCAAGTGATTGTTTGTAACCCACAGCTTTACCCAAAAGCATTGCTAGAGGTGTGTAGCTGAAAGTTGGGACGGTTTCCACAGATCCAAGGTTAGTTATGTCTTCCACTTGGTGCTGTTCCTAAAGGTAGTTTATAATAATAACTAGTCCTTATATAGTGCTGTTTATAATAACGTATCAATGCGCTTTACATTAATGCCCTGGTCATTGGGCCAATAACATTCCTGTAATCTTTCTCAGCTCCCTGGGGAGTATACAGCCCAGGCTGCCGTGGCGCTCAGAAGGCTTTTTCAAACACAATATCAAGCTCTACCCTCGCAGGTACCCATTTATACCCCTGGGTGAAGAGAAGCAATTATAGTAAAGCATCTTGCTCAAGGACACAAGTGTCATGACCGGGATTTGAACCCACACCTCGATGACTTAACCACCAGAACTTGAATTCGATGCTCTAAACAGCTCGCCCTATGACACCTAGGGTTAGGGTTAGGGTTAGGGTTAGGGTTAGGGTTAGGGTTAGAGACCACAGCGGCCACAAACGGCTGCAAGATTTGACCTACTTCCACTCAACTAAAAAGGTCATGACCTGAATTGACACTTTCCAATGTTTCTCATGTTAACATAGTATCTATGTTTCTAAAAACAAAACCATTTATAATATTTTATCAGACACTTTTACAAGAAAAAATTGTGTCAAAAAATCAACAACAAAATCATGTCTGTTGATGATTATACAGAAATTAATGGTCTCCAAAGGGTTAAGTTTGCATTCATTCCTTATTGTTATCTGTTTTTGTTTTTCCTTTTCAGCGTTCATCAAGAGTGAGCGCCCAAAACAGTTTCCAAATCTTGAAGTCAAGGTAAACAAATGCTTCAAACTGTCGCTGTTAATATCCAAAATGTCAAAAATTGTTTGAATTGATATTGCAACAAGAAAATGTTGGTGTGATAATGTGTCTTTAAATTTGTTATTTTCTCACAGTACAAGCGTGGGGCAGACCCAGCCCTCAAGTTCCTCAACAATCAAGGACAGGTACAAGAGACGCTAAGCATCGAGAAATGGAACACGGATACTGTGGAAGAGTTCCTTCAAGAACGCCTAATTATGTAGAGAAAAATTTCCAGCGCTAGGGTTTTTTTCAACCCTCCCCCCCCAAAAAACCTAGTTTATGTTTTAGCACACATTAATGAAAGCTCTGTACTAAAACCATTACGGTGTGCATAGCCTGATGCTTAGTGTGTTATGACTGTATAGTAAGCTTCCGACATAATGCAACTATCTTTTGTCTTATTCCCTGTCTACATTTACAATAATGAAGTGCTTAATACATAAAAGGACCAGACTATTTTACTATTTAGCCTCAGGCAGTTTCTTCATTGATGTCTTATTGCTATGGCTTCTGCTCATACATAAGCAATGATGTTCTTTAAAGGGTCTGTATACATTTGGTAATGACTCTGAAAATAAATGGCAATAAAAATTTACTTGGCAAGAAGTACAGCAGCTTTTGATAGTATAATGCATTTTGAGAACCTTTTCACTTAGAAGTACTGCGGTTATGGAAAAAGATATAAATTGTTATCCCACTTAGAAGTACTGCGGTTATGGAAAAAGATATAAATTTTTATCCCCCAAAATTTGAATCTGAGAAGCGTTACTGACAGTAACGTTGCTCAGATTGTGTATTCCAATTGCAGATTATTCTTCCGCGTGAACTGCTCCAGATTTCCGGCAATATCTCAAAACTGCTGCCACCCTTTGAAATGAAATTTCACAGGTTAGTTTTATGGTATATATCTACAACTATATAAGATTGAAACAGTTAGTTCCAATCACCAAACGTATACAATCCCTTTAAGCCAATGGCCACTGCCCTAGCCACTCAACAGCAACATTTAATTAATTTCAAGGGAGTAAAACAAAATGGCTGCATCGATGTCACAAGCTCGAACAGCGCCCTCACTTAGGTCAAAGAAAAGCGTACCATTGGCCGAGAATGGTGAATGGCATGTACACAATGTATGTTTCTATTGTTTGACCTCAGCGATGGCGGCTGATGGAAGGGGGTCTATTTATTTGTGTTGATATTACTTTTTGGGGAAATGGGATGGTCACTTGTAGGTATATCTTGTCAAAATGGTTCTACCATTTCAGGTTTCTAAACAGTTTAGAAACTTAATTATCCAAGTGCATATCATTTAAAGAATTTATAAGAAACATTTTTCCATTTATGAAAGTAACTTTCTTTATTAAAAGTTGTATTTTGTTAAATACCTCTTGTTTACTTAAAATACTTCCATGTGAAATTAGTGCATTTTCCATGAGTTGAGAGAAATAAAGACAAACAGATTCCAAACTTGTTTTTAAATCTTTAATTCCATTTATTTTCATTTTTTTTCTTTCAGTAAATCTAAAGTTAACACAAACCCTTTGCCCATCTTCATCTGTCATACCTTCATCAGCTGCATTTCAAACACTTCCAAAATATAACAAAATCATTAACAAAAAATAACCTACAAAACAATTTACAAACACATTTAAATATAACAAAGGTGGAAAAGGCTTATTACAGGTAACCTCCTTTGATGAAGCAATTATAAATGACATGGATCTACTTGGTGTTAGCCAGAGGGGTGTTTTTTGGACACCCTGTTTTATCTGTCATTTACATGTAAATGTATTGTAGGTGAAAAATTTGGACACCCAGTTTTTAAATTTCCAGCAAATTTGGACACCCTCTTTTATCTGTCATTTACATAGTGAACCATTTGGACATCCAGTTTTTAAATTTCCAGCAAATTTGGACACCCTGTTTTATCTGTCATTTACATAGTGAACCATTTGGACATCCATTTTTTTTAAATTTCCAGCAAATTTGGACACCCATTTACCAAATTCTGGCTAAAACCTTGTCGATCTATGTACATGTATAGAGGTTTTACAGCTGACGTCACTATAGCCCCGCCTACCGCAACGGCAGCCATCTTGCCGGTCAGGGTTAGGATCTTGGCGCTGTTCATTGACCGGCAATATGGCGTCTCAAACACATAGTCACGTCATAACATCGCGTGACTGTACAACCTCTATACCAATGCTGGTAGCAGATTGGTTGAAGAACATCTTCACAACGTTGAGGCTCACTGGTACTCGGCCACACAAATCAAACTACAACATACCTTTTTTTATTTTGAATTTTCCAGGAGCAACAATGCGGTGAAAACATTTGATTAATTGTGCCTTGGTTTGGAAATCACATCTCTGATCCCACTATTTATCATGGTAAAAATAGCTCAAACATAGACCATACTGTGCTTTTCTCAAGGCAAGTAAACTTTGATAATTAAAAAAATAATGACATGCGGGAAAACAAGTTTTTGATTTTAAACTCGAGAAGGTTCACAGTTTTCAACATAAATAAACCTTTCACCTTAAAATTCTGGAAAGGCAATAAATTTCAAGAAATCTTTGAAATATAATTTAACTTTCTATAAGTTTGGTAACACCAGAAGTACAGTTAGATGAATTTATTTAGCACGGCAAATAAACTATCTACGCTTAAAAAATAAATTTATTTTTCCTACCTTGAGAAACTTTTGGTTATGTTGACATTTAGTAGAGAATGTCTTCAAAATGCATCTAATGACAATTGATGAAACACTAGTCTTGATCCAAATATATTTTTGTCAGAAATGTAACAAGTGCAATTTCATCTGAACGCTGATGTCAAAAGATCAAAATCAAGACTAAGCAGAACAGTCTTAATTCAAGGCTAATGTATGTTTATACAAAGGCATTTTCTTAAATAGCCAGAATGCGGTTGAAAACAGACTTGAATCAAGGCTAAGCACAACAGTACTTCAATGTCAAAACCACTGCAATTTGAAATATACATTGACAATATACACTGCAATTGCAACTTTTAATTCATGTAAACATATCTGTAATTCCTGGAATAAAAAAACCAACAAAACCAAAAAACCCAATTGTTTTTCTACTGATGGACGGTACAAACTAAATCTTTCAGATAAACAGTTTGGGTTACCTTTGTTTGGGCAAGGAACGACGACGTATTGAAACATTTGATTGAGAACGACTACAAAACATACAATTCTCGAGTTCAGCAGATTTTCATTATTCAGCCCAGACTTTCAAATCAATCATACATAAATAATTAATTACCATCACTGAGGCCAAACAGTGGAAACGTGCACGGGTGTACGCACTGCGCACAACTCTCAGCCAATGATTCTTTATTGACCTCAGTGAGGGCGCTGTTTTTGGCATGTGACCAGAGCCATATATCGAGAGAGTTGCAACAACTTGCAATTAGAAGTAATTTCAAGTCCTAACAAAAACCCACGCATTTGGGCACACAGGGTGCCAGACTAGACTGCACATCGAGTCGTGCTGCATTTGGACTGAAAATGGCGTCCAGTACCCACATGACCAGAGAAAGCTGGTCCCTCCAAGTCTCAACTCTCTCAATACACAGTTCTGCTTGAGACGTCATATGCAAAGGGTCTATTCACCGCTTCAGATATGGGCCCAATTTCATAGCGCTGATTAAGCACAAAAAGTAGGTAAGCACAACAAAATTATACGTGCCAGAATAGGGTAACCAGCCAAAATACCATTCAACATGTAAAATCTGTGACTGGTATCCTGCTTATTTTTGCTTAGCAGAAAACTGTTAAGCAGTATTTGCTGTTTAAGCAGCTCTATGAAATTGGGCCCCTGGCTGTCTTCATAAGCCATTCTAAAGCAATTTGCTGATTGCCTTACAATGGCTGATGGAGTTTTGTCAGCATCATAGCCAAAGCCAACAAGCCTCAACAATAAATCCATAATAGACTGGCCCATTTTGTTTCACATTAATAATACTGATATTACACAGCTAGTAGTACAGTTACCATCCAGCTATTAATAATTGAGATCTACAAAGACCGACATTACAATCCTTTGGGTTACTATTACTTTCATAACAAATATTAGAACTTATGCTGGTAGCTAATGTAAAACATTAAAACGGAGACTGATATGAAAGCAAATACTGATAATTATGTGATAAAAACTTTGATAAGATAAGTTTAGCAAACGGTGAGGTTGCAAACGGTAATTAAACATTACGACTACTTAAGTTGGTGAGGGTTGCATGGCCACCACCCTATAAAGTTAGCCCAACATTGATACAAACAAGCACAACACATGTTTAGCTTTTCATTCTGCAGACACTACTAGTACTAGTCAGCCATCTGCAGTCTACAGGCTTCATTCTGCAAACTATTGGCACAGTGCACCCCCCAGTCTAGCCAGCATGCTATACCCCCCGCCCCCAAATGCACACACACACCAGGCAGAAAGGTTATTTTCTTCTTGTGCTTTCCAATATTTATTTTTTTACAATTCGTATGATATTCACATCTGGCAAACAATTGTCTCGTTTTGAAACAAAAGACAAAACATAAAATGTTTTATGAGTATGCTGGACTCTCTATATTCCATTATAACACACTGCAAGGCTGTACACCCACACACACACGTGTGTAAACACCGGCAATCGTGGACCCTCCTTTGTTCAACTCTTTGTGTTAGCAACCGTGGACCACAATGATTTCCTTTGTGATAGCAACCGTGGACCTATTATCCCTTTTGTTATAGGTCCACGGTTTGAATGTGGATACCTACCCACCCTTACACACTCCAACTTACAGGGTACTTTTAACTATGGAACAGTGCTCCTCCTCAAGGTTTCCTTTGTTCTAGTGGTACCCCACAGAGAATTTCTTCAGAAAAGGGAATACTAGAACAATTGTAGTACCCATATGTTGTAAGGGTGTGTGTGCACACAAACAACCCAAATTTAACATTCCACAACACACTAGCAATAGAGCGTGTCTGTTGTTTCAATACAAGTCAACCAAACTTGATACAATTTTCACTGAAAATAGTTCACAAATTTGTTTTTTAGCAAAATAAATCTATTGGAAAACTGTCAATTTGGGGGGAACAAACAGAAAGACAACATGACTTTTTTTTTTAAATACAATTGACTTGGGATTTGACGACATCAGTAAACAGTGAGTAAAAATTTCCATCAGCTATTATGACGAACAAAAATCTACCACAAATTTTTACCAGAAAGAGACATACAGAAAACCACATTTGTCTGGAAAAAGTAAAATTTAAGATTCTCTGTAGCTGTACATGTAATTCTTTTCTTCATAAAGTCATTCAAAATATATAAATATTTACAATTTAACTTTTTCATATTTTCAGTCAACAATGTGAAGTGTTCACTGTTTGAAGGTTCCGCCCCTTCCTTTTTGGGATTTCATACAAATAGTATGACAAAATAAATCAACGCCGATCATAAATTTCAGATTTTAATTTTCAATTTTGTTTGTTTAGGACAAGGTGATTTAAGGTTTCACGAGAAACATCTGACAATCTTATTTTTAGTTGAAATAGTTTACTTTCAAAGACAAGTTTTAATGTTAGAGCAAGGTTAAGGGCCAGAATTTGTAACAATTCTTTAAAAAAGAAATAATAATAATAATAATAATAACAATAATAATAATAATAATAATAATAATTTCTTTTACAATCCTAGACCAATTTGTGAAGATAATTGAAGCTGGTCTAAGAAAAAAAGAAGAAGACACTTACAACACAATTTATTTACATGGCCTCATGTCCTAACAGCAGGGCTCGAATTTTACACTGGACCGCAGGCCCGAGGCCAGTGACTTTAGCATCGGGCCAGTCAATTCATGACCACACAAGTCCGGCGATCTTAAGTTTTTCAATTCAATGACAATACCTCACTGTGTAATATCTTGAACAGAAACAAATTATGTTGGAATGTTGACTTCAAGTCTAATAAGGCCCCTAGTTCTTCTATTGAGTAATGACAGATACTTAATACAGTCAAATGCATGTTGAACTGTGGAAGGAAGTTTTTTTTCTCATTTTGATTCTGTTGTTGTAAAAACTATTCTGGTCCAGTAAACATTTTGAGATACAAGTCCTGTGATCTTGTGAATTTCCCCCCCAAAAAAATTTGAGCCCTGGAAAGGTCATTTTTTAATTTTGCCCCGCCCCAAGCCTTCTCTTCCCCCACCCCATCCAAGGAAGCACACATACACAACAAATTTTCTTTTCCACTCCACTCCATACAAGGAACAGTGCCCCCAAAAGATAACCACTCTTGTATGTAATAAAAGAGCACTATCGTCATGATAAAAGCAGGCCTGTGGCTGTACATGGAACTAAGAGCTCTCAACAAGTTTCTGCACGCATGCGCGTTTTTCATAGATGATACGGAGACCGAGGGAGGGCGTGCGCCTGCAGTACATCCATGTACAGCCACAAGCCTGCTTTGATCATGACGACACGGCCCCTTTAATCACAGCCCATGTCACACGAGGCAATTTACAGGCAACCAGTTCCAGGCAATCTCCATGAAAAAAAGGCTTTCTCATTTGAATGTTCACATATTTTTCTTGGGGATCGTAAGACACTGTCTGAAAAATTACTCATGTGCTACCAAAGTGATCCTGCAGCATGCACTGCAGTTGGTTGCCTCCAAGTTGCCTGTAAAAGTTGCCTCGTGTGACAGGGCCCTAATTAGACTATAGGTCAATACAATCACAAAATGTATAAAAACTATGAGAAAAAAAACATGCCTCCGAGCCCACACTGAGAAATTGAAGGAGGTTTAAGAATTTAGATAATGATAGCCCAACAAATTGATGTTTACTCTCAAAGACAACTGGTTAAATTTCTTTGTTTTTTAAAGTTGGGTAACCAACAGTTTACAGGCTTTTAACATTGCAGATACTTGTAAAAATCACCAAAAATATTGTCTAGACTGTTGCTTCAAAATGCCAACAATTTGAACGCAGGTTCACTGCTTTTTGGAAAGTACAAGTTTCTCTTACAAAAATTAAACTTTTTCTGAAACATTTTTTTTTGTCAATAGCTTTTTACGGTAACAGTTCATTCGCCAATTATTTTAATTTCTCAAGGTACCTTAACATTATTTTGAATCATTATTTTTTTTAGTAACATGATAATTAACCAACTTTTGAAAAATATACCTTTTTTTTTTGTCTTGAATTATCCAACAGGAAAAATTTAATTACCATTGAACATTCCTTTAATTTTTTTTTTAAATAGAAACACAAAATACACTGGCAAAATATGTCCTTGGTATGTTTTTGAAAGCTTTCAAGTGCACTTATACATGCAAGTAAAATTAAAGTTAAACTACATCAGTGATTTACACAACGTCTCTAAAAACATGAAAATTTGGAGTACTGGCCCAAAAAATACTACAGCTTCTGATTTGTGCACATTATCTTAGATCATGATTAATTTCACTTTATAATGGTATGATGTACATAGCCCAATTTCATAGAGCTGCTTTAAGAACAAAAAGCAGCTAAGCACAACATAATTATGCTTACCAAAATAAGGTTACCAGCTAAAATAGCATGTCACATGTACAATATGTGACTGGTATCCTGCATGTTTTTGCTTAGCAGAATATTGTTAAGCATCATTCTCTGCTTTAAAGCAGCTCTATGAAATTGGGCCCTGGCGATAGTCTTACTAGGCGATGCCAATCAATTCAATCAATAATCCATTTTCGAGTTAGATTTGAATAAGGGACAAGCTTTTCCATAGTTACGTAAGAGACGGCGAACGCCCATATACAATTCCGAATGAATGTGTATGGACAAACGGCACCAGGCTTTGCTTACACGAAGGTTGCGATACAAAAGCTTGCCCCCGAACCATGTGACACAGCAACTGTCTCTATATATGAGGAATTCACATTTAATCGGTAACTTGTGGCTAAGCAAGTCATTGTACCAGACATTATTCAAATCTACCTTTCAAATGGCTTATGGTAATGACTGAAGAAGATACATAAACTATAAACTTAAGACCAGTGCCCATTCTAATGGACTTTCATATCCACCATACGTTGCTCATGACAACATTTGTTCACCCTTCAGAAAACCCACATGTGTGTTTGTTGCTGCGCACAAGCCAGAAGGGTCATTTTTGGTGGGGTCGATGCTTTGGTATTCATACAAGTTTATCACCTTGCGAAACTTAGTCACACAAGAACGCTACAAATTTTTTGGAGCTTAAAGAACGTCTCTGACAGACTAAGATAACATCACTATACAAATGGTTTCCATGATAGCAAGGTTGAGATACAACTAGTACACAATTGCTTCATAAAAATCCTCCGTTAATACATCGACTTTTTAATATTTCATATGTGCAAGGAAAAACACAGATTTTTTTTACAATTAAACATTTAGTGCTCATCAAACGTTTATTTTGAATGTGCCGTTTATGCATGTCACCGTAGAAGCACCATCAAATGGAGGAGCTTTTAACACTTCGCCCACAAATAAAGATCTGTGAACACATTGTCTGACAACGCTTTCATTTCTGAAGTGTTATTGTGAGGGAAACGAATGTGCCATGGAAACTAAAAAATGACAACTACTTAACTTTGGTGAAATACAACTCGATATGAAACTACTCTGACAATGCTTTGTCAGAGTTTCTGTTGCCTGCATTCACTTCATTTTCCTTTGTCACCTCTTTCCCGAACGTCGGTGAATCTTGGTTGCGATCTCTCAGAATGTGTACCGCAAACGTGTTCCACTGGATTGCGTCGGCGCTGAAACACTCGATGGTATTCAAAAACAGCTTCCCGTTGAAACCTCCGACGACGTACAGACAGCCCTCAATAACTGTAGCTCCAGCGTTCACGCGAGCAATAGACATGCTCGGTAGGTTGGTCCATTCCTCAGTGTCTGGGTCAAAGCATTCTACTGTGTTTAGTGAAGACTGGCCATCGCTGCCACCCATCGCGAAAATCTTACCTAGATGTTCAGAGGAAGGTGATTGGGGGGGTTATTTATTATTTGCAGAGTCTGTAGATGTGACATTTGACCTCTGTGACAACAGTTTCTTGAAGTGTTCCACAACCCTTTCATTTTAATAGGTTTCCTTTTCTTCTATTTAGTTCTGGTTGTAAAGAAAAGGATTCTCAGAAAAGCGAACTTAATCACTAAGAAAAGTGACTTAATCACTAAGAAAAAGATTCTCAGAAAAGCGAACTTAATCACTAAGAAAAGTGACTTAATCACTAAGAAAAAGATTCTCAGAAAAGCGAACTTAATCACTATACTATAGCCAAGTATCCCCATGGAGAGAAGACAAGGAAGGAAGTTTCGGCTTTAGATGAGGGAGGAAAACCCCGAGAATTATTCCAGGGAAAAACCCACGCAGTCAAGTAGGGTATGAAAACCCAATCCACATAGTGCCCCCGGCAGGAATTGAACAGGGGTCCTAGAGGTGGAAGGCGAGGAAAGAAATCCTTATGCCAACCGAAATGCCCCTTGAATTTAGGAAGAAGTCAACTCACAGAAAACAAAAACTAAACAATTCCACCACCTTTTTCAAGGGCAGAATTTTAGATCTTTATCTTTTTGCCAAAGAAGCAATGAGAGAAAAGTACTCTATGATGGTGTTGGCACAAACTATTTAAATAATTCCTAATCGTGAAATAAAACATTTTTTTCAAAAGCTTTGCGTAAGCGTATTCCCAAAGAGAATTGCCCGACTGAGAATTCAATTCGATTCGACACGGCAAGAGTGCGACGTTTGTCACCACGTCATGCATCTACCGTGTAGCATGGCAGAGCTTGCCGTGCTAAACGGCAGTGTCGAACTTAAATCAAAAGTTTGCACTAAACGTCGCACTTCTGTCAAATTTAATTCATCATTTTCTTATTATTTGAGTTCCACACTGCGAAAGTGCGACGTTTAGCACAGGCCTCATATAATAAAAACAATTTTCTTTATAAAAGTGAACGTCAGAGATCTCTACTTACCTTTATAGCTGCTTACAGCCGCCCCCCGTCTGCAAGAATTCATCGGAGCAGTAAAATTCCAAACGTCATTCTTCGGATCGTAAACCTCCACAGTGTTATGACAGTTCCAGTTATTAGATCCACCTACAGCGTAGATCTTACCGTTCAGTGAGCACACACCAACTTGCGTCCTCCCTGGATAACAATCATAGAGAGAGAAAGAAGATCAAAACCTCGGCTCAAAAAACAAAAGTGACATTTGAGACTTCTATGGACTGTGCAAGTCTCGCGCATATTGCAAACGAGAAAAAACTCGAACAAAGAGTATATATTTCTATGAAATCAAATCTTCTTTTTAAATTATATTCATACAGAATTCTTGAAAATAAAAATACCCAAAGGGCAAGTTGTTATAACTAAATTTTCAACTTTTGTGTAATACAAATAATTTGTTCAAATAACATTGAAACAAAATTAAAACTTGGGACGAGGATGCTTATTTTTAGAAACCCCATTTGCCAATCATGCCCGATTGTGTGCGTCTATTACATAGGTTTAATGACAACATGACCATCAGTTGGGCAAAATTCTTAATATTTTACAAGTAACCAGAAACCGAGATCAAGTCTTGTTTTCAGGTTTTGTTCGTTATTTTGTTGAATTGATTTTACCTTGCTGTTCACTTTGTATCATTCCCAACATCATATATAAATTTTCATGGCCATAAACTATGTTAAACTAAAATAATTGACATAACAAAGTCCCGCCCACGAAAAAACTCCATATGGTTGGGACCACAATGGTCCCGGAAGTTCAAATGTGCACGAGACTTACAGTCTATAGACAAAATGACCCTCAACTTGTGGTTTCCTCCCATATAGACTGACACAATGTATTACATGGTAACATGCACTGCAAGAGTAATGCGCCATAGAGTGGGGAAGAAAAGACAGAATGCGACAGATGGTGAAAAAGATCGAGTAACACAAGGCCCCACATCTCACTATCAAATAGTGTGACAGTGACGAATAATCAAAGAATCTGGTGACGTGAATCAAGTATTAAAAAGAAAAAATCTGTTGGCCAAAAAAATGATTGACTATAACTGGGGGGGGGGGTGAAAACCGAGTCACAAAAGTGACTCAGACTATTAAAGTGGCCAACAAACTTCCCTGAAATGACACCTTGTGTGCCAAACAGACTGACGGACACTGTGACAGACACAGTGATAGATTGCGACAGGGACTGAGGGAAAAATAAATTCTTGCTTACTATGATGCATCTTGCTGATTACAGTCCATTCGTTTGTTTCTGGGTCGAACACATCACAAGTTCTGAGTCCAACGTTACCACTGGATCCACCAATGACATACAGTCGGCCATCCAACACTGTAGCACCTGCAAGATAATAGATCATAATAATAGATAATTTGCGTCAACTATAACTCAGATAAGTGGCGCAATCCCTACCCTATACCTTTTCCAGATTTCTCTACGACAAACATGCATGATATTTGGTCCTTGGAAAAAAGTAGGAACATTTAATTGAGTACAAGGGCTGACCTGCAGGTACATGTTGTATAGGCTTCAATAGACTTTTCAAGCTATTTAATCACAGTTTTTCTGATTTTTCCAATGGCAAACAAAATCGGAAATCAGACTAAAGTAGGAAGAATATGCCTGGTCTGAGCCAACTTGAGCTAGACCTTCCCAACCCTGACCTTACTCCAAGTCCGCTCATCTCAGCTAGGTCTTTCCTACCGCCCAACCTGCTACGTCACTATCCCCACTACGCCCTGTGTCTACCCACCAGAGATGGTCTTCCCCTCACCCTGGCCACCCTGCTACCTCACTAATCTCTGCCCACCCTTGTACCTCACTAATCTCTGCCCACCCTTGTACCTAACTAATCTCTGCCCACCCTTGTACCTCACTAATCTCTGCCCACCCTTGTACCTCACTAATCCCTGCCCACCCTTGTACCTAACTAATCTCTGCCCACCCTTGTACCTAACTAATCTCTGCCCACCCTTGTACCTCACTAATCTCTGCCCACCCTTGTACATCACTAATCTCTGCCCACCCTTGTACCTCACTAATCTCTGCCCACCCTTGTACCTCACTAATCTCTGCCCACCCTTGTACCTCACTTATCTATCCCCACCCTTATACCTCACTAATCTCTGCCCACCCTTGTACCTCACTAATCTCTGCCCACCCTTGTACATCACTAATCTATCCCCACCCTTGTACCTCACTAATCCCTGCCCACCCTTGTACCTCACTTATCTATCCCCACCCTTGTACCTCACTAATCTCTGCCCACCCTTGTACCTCACTAATCTCTGCCCACCCTTGTACATCACTAATCTCTGCCCACCCTTGTACCTCACTAATCTCTGCCCACCCTTGTACCTCACTAATCTCTGCCCACCCTTGTACCTCACTAATCTCTGCCCACCCTTGTACCTCACTAATCTCTGCCCACCCTTGTACATCACTAATCTATCCCCACCCTTGTACCTCACTAATCCCTGCCCACCCTTGTACCTCACTAATCTCTGCCCACCCTTGTACCTCACTAATCTCTGCCCACCCTTGTACCTCACTAATCTCTGCCCACCCTTGTACCTCACTTATCTATCCCCACCCTTGTACCTCACTAATCTCTGCCCACCCTTGTACCTCACTAATCTCTGCCCACCCTTGTACATCACTAATCTATCCCCACCCTTGTACCTCACTAATCCCTGCCCACCCTTGTACCTCACTAATCTCTGCCCACCCTTGTACCTCACTAATCTCTGCCCACCCTTGTACCTAACTAATCTCTGCCCACCCTTGTACCTCACTAATCTCTGCCCACCATTGTACCTCACTAATCCCTGCCCACCCTTGTACCTAACTAATCTCTGCCCACCCTTGTACCTCACTAATCTCTGCCCACCCCTGTTCCTCACTAATCCCTGCCAACCCTTGTACCTCACTAATCTCTGTCCACCCTTGTACCTCACTAATCTCTGCCCACCTTTGTACATCACTAATCACTCCCCACCCTTGTACCTCACTAATCTCTGCCCACCCTTGTACCTCACTAATCCCTGCCCACCCTTGTACCTCACTAATCTCTGCCCACCCTTGTACCTCACTAATCTCTGCCCATCCTTGTACCTCACTATTCCCTGCCCACCCTTGTACCCCACTAATCCCCACTACACCCTGCGTCTACTCACCGGAGATGGTCTTCCCCCCACCCTGGCCACCCTGCTACCTCACTAATCTCTGCCCACCCTGCTACCTCACTAATCTCTGCCCACCCTTGTACCTCACTAATCTTTGCCCACCCTTGTACCTCACTAATCCCTGCCCACCCTGGTACCTCACTAATCCTCACCTCACCCTAAGTCTACTCACCTGAGCTAGGTCTTTCCTGTGGCATATCTGCAACCCAGGCCCAATCATTCTTCTTAGGGTCGTACACCTCGCAAGTCCTCAGATCCACGTGGCCATCAGAGCCTCCAGCCGCGTACAGTTTACCATTGATGACCCCAAACTCAAACCTAGCCCTAGGTGTCTTCATAGGAGCCATCTTGTCCAGTGTGTTGGTGACTGGGTCATAAACCTCCACCGTCTGATGGCACTCATCTCTGTTAAATCCACCTGTTCATGTACAAACAAACGAGGACAAAGTTGGTATGATTAATTGAACGTTTTGTGGCGTGTCGTGGCCGAGCGGATAAGAACACCGAACTCAAGCTCTGGTGTTTCTGATCAGCAGAGTGTGGGTTCGAATCCCAGTCGTGACACTTGTGTCCTTAAGCAAGACACTTAACCACATGTTTCGTCCTTCGGATGGGACGTTAAGCCGTTGGTCCCGTGTGTTGTATAATGCACGTAAAAGAACCCAGTGCACTTATCGAAAAGAGAAGGGGTTCGCCCCGGTGTTCCTGGTTTGATTGGCTGCATATTGCGCCACAGCACCTTATAAACCATTACATGGTGCTACGTAAAGGAGTAGGTCTTATAATTACGTTGCTCCACATACCTTGCAGGAAAATACTGATTGTTGAAGCGCCTTGAGCGTCACTGAGTGACAGATATGAGCGCTATATAATAAGCCATTATTATTATAATTATTATTAGTAAAACCAATTTTTTTAAAATACACATTAACACAACTATGAGAATGCTGTCAGAGCTGCCAACACACACATCTTACAATCAGGGAGATTTTGTACATCAATCATGGAGATATTTAGAATTACATTCAACATAAAAGGGAAAAGGTTTCCATATTCATGGAGATTTTTAAAACAAATCATCAAAACATGACATTAACACAAACATGAGAATGCTGTCAGAGCTGCCAACACACACATCTTACAATCAGGGAAATTTTGTACATCAATCATGGAGATATTTAGAATTACATTCAACATAAAAGGGAAAAGGTTTCCATAATCAGGGAGATTTTAAAAAAAATCATCAAAACATGGAAAGATTGGTCGATTTTCAGGGAACCCTTCTGCAGAATCAGGGAGAGTTGGCAGCTCAGTGCTGTGTGTGTGGTTACCCGTGTCGCAGTATCATGCTGTCATTATAAATGTACCTTAACCCCTTTTTTTAATGGCCACAGTAAAATAACTTTATAAATGTGAATTTAAATCAGTTTGAAAAATGATAATTACAGAAAAACATCCTGATGCTAATTGACCTTACCCGCGGCGACGAGTTTACCATCCAGCTGAGCAACTCCCACTGCACATCTGGACTGTTCCAATGTGGCAAAAGAGGGGTGACTCCCTTCACTCTCGATGGAGAAAGATCTCTTGGCAGTTGGACGGCTTATTTGTGGACTGCTTGGTTTTTCATAAAGCATAATGACGTACAGCAGACCGTTGAGCGTTGTTATGGCGATGTATCGGTTTGCTGTGATAAGGAAAGAATTCATTTATTTTCTGAGATAATTTTTGACTTTTATTTGATTTATTTATATTTTTGTGGATGGCAAATGTCGAGCTCTCTTTATACTTATTATTGCCAACATATTCCTTTTTTAACCCTGACCATAGCGGCCACAAGTGGCTTGTACCAAAATGTCCATAGCGGCCGCAAGCTTCGACCTACTTCCATTCACATAAAGAGGTCAAAGTAAAGGTCATGTCTGAATATGACATTTTTTGAAAGAAGTATGTTAACATAGTGTCCCAATTTCTAAACACAAAACTAAATTTTCCGTTTTGTGTTATTTCTGTTGACATTTTTACTGACAAAGTTTGATCAAAGAAATGAACAATATTAGCAATGTCTGGGCGTTTTGTGATGATAATTATAGAGAAATGAATGGTCTCTAAAGGGTTGATGTTACCTGACATTTCCGTTGAGGCAACAATCTTCCATTTTTCAATGCGTGACCGAGCTTTGTTCAGATCCTCAGGGGACAGGATCAGTTTCCGTGCAGACGTAGCTTCCTTGTTTGTTTCCTGTACACCGTTACTGCCGTTACTGCCGTTACTAACACCATTGCTGATCTTAGCTGGAGAGATCAGAGTGTACTTCTTCGCATCCAGTTTGTAGTCCTTGATCAGATCTGGTTCAATCTCGCCGAATTCTTCGACGTCTTTCAAGGTGTTGTTCTCAGAGAGCAGAAGAGTTTGAGGCTGTTGGGAAGTGTTACAATTAAAATTAATTTGGGGTTGAACAAAGAAAAATTGACTAGAGCGGGATTTGAACCAATGACATCCGGTTTAATGTGCCAGCGCTCTACCAACTGAGCTATCTAGCCCTATGTTGACGGTCTCCCTATTTTGTCAATATCTTTGTTCGGGGGTGCCAATCAGAAGCTATTCGACCAGTCAGTTTCCCATGTGGTATATTATTTGATACAAATTAATATCATACAGTCAAAATCAAAAACAAACTAACTTTTTAATTTGTCTTTGCCTGCAGAGAAAGAGTCACAATTCATACGCCAAAAAGAAATGCATCATTTGAAAAAAACAAGCAAACAAGCAAAGCACTAGGGGCAGACGTGATTGCATATAGACCCCTTGCACAACGCGCAGCGTACTCACAAGCCTATCCTGGGTGTCATTTTGGGTGTCAAAAACGTTTACAAATATGCACAAAAGAGAGTTGACTCCCAAAACGGCGCGCATTGTTCGGAGGTGCGTTCCGCGTTGTGTAAGGAGTCTATAGAAGTCAATAGACCGCCCTTGCATAACGCGAAATGCTACAGAGACGCTGAGGTCACGCGCACGTTTTTAGGCACAAAGAACAGCTATCGTCCAATGATCTGCCTCCTTTTTGAGAGTGTGAAGTCATATGCAAGGGGTCTACAGAGGTATGTCAACACTAACCTCTTGTTGTAAAGTTTCCAGTTTGGTGCCACATTTCACCGTTCTACGGATCCAATCTACAGCGGTCTCAAACAACTGTCTATCACTCATTCTAGACGACGATTTTGTAGCCACCACCTCGATCTATCAACAAAAGACAATAAAGTAGAAACATGTCACCTCAATACCAACCACAAACAAAACTCAACAAATATAACCGAAATAGCAATATAAACAAAAAATAGGAATGGAGCAAGTTGATTCTTTTCTTAAAGGGACACTTTGCCTTGGATTGGGGGCTTTGGGCTACAAAAAGCATTTGTTGTGAAATGAATATGGTTGGAAAGATGTTTTAAAAGTAGAATATTATGATCCACACAAATATGCCTCGAAATTGTATGATTTTCCTTTTACTCCATTTTGTGTAGTCATTGGTTCTACAAAATGGCTTACCGTGTTAGTTCACAAAGTAAAAGGAAAACCACACAATTTCAAGGCATATTTGTGTCGATCTTCAAAGTTTCAAGATGGCGGCCGCCATGAGTATATGCGTACATGACCAAAGACCATGAACAA
Source organism: Plazaster borealis (assembly GCA_021014325.1). NCBI lineage: Eukaryota > Metazoa > Echinodermata > Asteroidea > Forcipulatida > Labidiasteridae > Plazaster > Plazaster borealis. Next base: position 5,392,792 of record CM037456.1, on the reverse strand, counting down.
TAATGCAACATGAAATTGTTCTATATAATGGAATTTACTGACACACCAAGCTACCATTTTTTTTACATCTGTAAACTATTAATTCTATTATATTTAATTACAAAAATTAAAAAGCAATTTTTATTTTGTTTACAACTTCCGTTTTCACAGGAAGTCAAAGGTCATTGGGGTCACAGAGGTCAACGAAACCTAACCAGAAATAAAGACAATAACCTGATGAACATTATCTCAAAATGTTGTAAAAAATTATTATACGGTAATTTTGTTATGATTTTTTTAACGAAAACACACAATTAATTTATGTGTTTGAAAAGTATGCAGGATGTGGGGGGTAGCTGTGTACAAAGTAGATGGGACTGGTATCTTGTCTAAAATCTCCACCATTATTTTTCTTAACACATGATCACCTTAAATGCAAATTGATTGTCGGCACTACCACTTTATGTTGTTTTTCAATTAAAGACCTTTCCCCCCAGCGGTCCCTTTCACCGGGATACTCATCGACAGAGGCTCTTGTATGGTTTGACTAGACAGAATCTAATACCAGGCACAATCTGTTGGAGGTGTTATCCTTTGAAGCATGATAACGACGGGCTGGCCATGTAATCATTGCATTGACGCATGATAGAATGAAACCTAGAAATGCAGGTGGATTGAGAATTGAAACGGCCTTGGATTTGGACACTGGAAGTAGAAACCTCACAGCCGGGTAAACAAAAAGTTCTTAATTGAATTTGAGTGTTTATAAACAACAATTGTATAGCTAGCTGAATTTACTTATCAGGGTGTCTGGAGATTTCAAACCAAAATGTTTGTTTTTGCTGATAAGTGCACTAATAACAATAATAACTAGTTTTTTTATATAGCGCATTTTACAATAACGTATCAATGCGCTTTACATTAGTGCCCTGGTCAGGCCGTTCCAATTTTATTTGTTGGTTTACGGATCGCGGCGACTTATTTTCTTGAAAAACCCAAAAAAATAAAAATTGGGAAATCCAAACTTGGGTTTATTTTTTTCCGCGCGGCGACGAATATTTTCAAATTTGGGCAGATTAAAAAAAAAAGAGAGTTTAATAAGTAGATTTGTATCGAGAAAACAGGTCGCGAAAACCCCCAAACATCGTGTTTACGTTTCGATCACGCAGTGCGTCAGCCCAATAGATGTGTATCCATCTTAATCTGTGCCTCCCTCATGTTTCAATATCAAATACGTACAGCGCAGCGGGCTGTGCTTAATAGTTAGAACAGCCCATGTGGACCGTTGGTGTGCAAGCCATGCAAGCCCAGTGGCCGTGGGGTTGGGTGTTAGACGGGAAGTGTAATACATGTAAGATTCAGTGTTCTGTCAAAGTATGGTGGATCCAAATTACGATGCCAAGTGCAAGCAAAGTATACTTTTTGTTTACTGTAAAAGACGGAGGAAAGCTGGATAAAAGCCTTATTAATTACCGTCTCACTTGATGAAACTATTGGTTCGTTGTCAATACAAATACAATGGGTATCAATTTACTGCAAGTGCCGTCGACATGACCATGATGACTGCCTAATATGGCTTTGGAACGGATATTTCGGGTGGAAATTACCAGATGAGTGACAAAGAATTGCTCCAAAAACCATCGAAGACCTCTACAAAATATTTTAAACTCACCTGAGATACACAGGAGATGTTGTCGCTCAATATGGGGGTACGTTGTGTCAGATACATTTCTCAAAACAAAATAGAAATTTCCGACTGAAAATCTAAACCCGATGTCGATCCTCGTGGAGCGCATTCTTGAGATTTGCACAATCTGTCTATTGCGCACAATATAATAGAGATCAATGGATTATTACTGCTAAATCTTCACAGCGCAATCTGCAGATTTGGCAAATCCTAAGAATGCGCTCCACGAGGATAGACGCACAACAAAAATTCGCTGGACATCTTAGCCGATTTATTTTGTATTTTTTATAAAATGTATCTGACACACAACGTACCACCATTTAAGCGGCAATATCTCCTGTGTAACTACATACCACAGATATTAAAAAAAAAAAAAGCGTGGTTAGGTTCAGTATCATAGTATGCATTGCTCGGATCGGAAAGCATTTTAAAAAGTAAGCAGTACTCCAGTACAGTAGCAGTAGGTAACTTCATTTCATTAAGTTCATTTTTGTTCTTAATTGATATACAGAATACAGTCGAAAAGTCCAGAATCATTTATCTTCATTTCATAAATTTTGGTAGGTAGTCCAGAGTTTTAACCACAAGGAAAATTGACTGGGTAAATTTTTAATAGTTTGGGATTTTTCTTTGTTTGACCCAAAATCAAATAAAATTTGCTCACAACCCCAAAAAACACCTTTGTTTGTACATTCATTCATCATGTGTTTAGTGGCAGAATAAAATAAAAAATCTTGCAAAAAGTTTACTCTGATTCATCCCTCCCATCATCCCGTCATTCATTAAATTTATTTCCAATTCGCGGAAACAATAATTAAAATAATAAAAAAGAACAATTAATTATGGTATTAAACAATTTGAAAGATGCAAAACACTTTAATACAATAGGCTTATTAGAACTGACACGGAATTGCGAGACAGAGGCACATCCCTAAGCATATCTTATGATTGTCGGCCGAAAAATTTAGATAACACTTATCATCATCATTTTTTTTTTCTTTTTTTTTCCTGTCTGACAACCTTTTTTCAGCACCTAAAAATCCGTAAACCAACAAATAAAATTGGAATGGCCTCATTGGGCCAATAACATTCCTTTAATCTTTCTCAGCTCCCTGGGGAGTATACAGCCCCGGGCTGCAGTGGCGCTCCGAAGGCTTTCTCAAACACAATATCAACCTCTACCCTGGCAGGTAGCCCTATCCCCAATAGTATTATTGATCGGTAGGCCTAATGCAATTTTGAATAAAGTCCTCTTATAGCTGTTAATTTTAATAGATGTTAATTTTGCACCGGGACTAAGAATCATTCGTTTCCCCCATACACCGATATGTATTAAACACTGTATACTCAGTACTTTCCCCCCCCCCAAGTCCTGTGAAAAAGAAATCCCACAGGCATAACACTCAGGTTAGATTCGAACCCACAACCTTCGTTATGCTAGAGCAGATGTCTTACCACTAGACCAACGAGCTAGCTTAATGGCTAGAGGCAGTCTGAATCCTTTATTTTAGCAGCTGGACCGAATGATTTATGTAAATTTTGCATCAAAGATAAAGAATACTTTTTGTTTTTGCCTATTGTTTTTAAAATCATCTGTTGAGATATTATAGGTTTGGTTAACTTGTATTACATAATCTTCAATAATTTCCAAAATATCCATACATGTTTTTACTTTCATGGAGAGAAATATGGAATCACCTGTAACCGTGGCAACTCCTGGAATTCATTCGTCAAGGCTACACTGTCAATATTTTTCTTGAGGAAGTCATCAACAATTGAGACAAGCTCAACATCTTCTTCAGCGCTGGCGAATGAACGAAGATCTGCAATGACAATTATTCATTGTTTTCATACAAATAAAACCAAAGGGATTGTGTGTGTGAGCGTGTCTATCCATTGAAACCGAGGACTTTAACAAAAGGGATCCGGGTGTTTGACAGAGCGAGGACGTCCTCGCTTCGTTTTCGTGTACAAACCCAATGGGGACGTCGCTAAAAAAAACTATGTCCAAACAATGGGAGAACAAAGAGAAGTCCTCAGTAAGCGGGATTTACAAACGTGTGTGTGTGTGTGGGTCGGTATCCACATTCAAACCGTGGACCTGTAACAAAAGGGATAATAGGTCCACGGTTGCTATCACAAAGGAAATCATTGTGGTCCACAGTTGCTATCACAAAGAGTTGAACAAAGGAGGGTCCACGATTGCCGGTGTTTACACACGTGTGTGTGTGGGTATTGGTGGGGAGAAGGGAAGTTGACGGGAGGAGTGAGTTGGAGGAGGAGAAATTTAGGGGAGGAGTTTGGGGGAGGAGAATGTTTGGGGAGGATTAAGTTTGGGGAGGATTAAGTTGGGGGGAGAAAATTTAGAGGCGAAACTTGGGGAGGAGTAAGTTGGAGGAAGTGTTTGGGGGAGGAGTAAATTGGGAGTGGATTTCAGAGGATGAATGGAGAGCAACTCACCGAGACAGTTCTTTGGGTTGAGTTGCTGTACAAGGTGACGGGCACATGCATTTTTAACTCTTCCCATCTGCCATTGTTTGGCTGCTTGGTAGACCGATTCCACTTGACAATAGAGTACATCAAGCCTGTAAAAACAAAACAGCCACTCTTACTTAATAGCCATCTACACTCCACCTTTAAAGCCGAACATTTATAATTAAGAGGCTAGAGGCACTGTAGACAGGTGTGGCTAAAATATCAAATAATACAAAAAAGACAACAGATAATTCCACCCAAACTTTGTTGTCACCTGTCTATTAGATGCTAAATACTTGATATGATCCTTCTAACTTTAGCCTTAAAGGTATTGTACACGTTTGGTAATGACTCAAAACAAATACTAGCATAAAGACTTACGTGGTAACAAGCAACGGAGATCTGTTGATAGTATAAAACATTGTAGGAAACGACTCCCTCTGAAGCAACGTAGTGTTTGAGAAAGAGGTAATTTCTCACTAAAATAATAAAAACTTCTTGCAAGAAGTATTTATTCCTATCTGAAAGCACACAAATTTGTACAACAAGGGTGTTTTTTCCTTCATCATTTTTTTGCAACTTTGATGACCAATTGAGCCCAAATTTTGACAGGCTTGTTATTTTATGCATATGTTGGGATACACAAAGTGAGACCACTGGTCTTTGACAATTTCCAAACGTGTTCAGTACCTTTAAGGTAGTGTTTATGGATAATGTACAAGCCAGGCACGACTGTTATAATGCATTATAATGACTAGAGCAGCTTACTTTGGAATTTACTTACGTAGATAACCGTTTACCCTTAGGAATACCTCTAGAAAACTTGGCTGCCTACACTTTTACAAAAAAAAATGTCTTCATTTTTTACAGGTTTTGAACTGATAATGTCAAAGAGGAAGGGAAATGACCAATTCAATTTTGTGATGTACTCACTTTCCAACAGATATAGTCCTCATGTGAGTGGGGGAAAATTACAAGTCTCTAACCTCACGTTAAAATGGTGTAAATTGATACCCAACCACTGCAAAAATTTGTCAACATCCAAAACATCTGATGACATAATTCTGAGAAAAATGGGTCTCTACATTTTTGTATGGGGATGTTTTGGTTTTGGTCATCAGATGTTTTGGATGTTGATAGATTTTGCACTGGAAGGGTATCAAATACAATGGCAGTTTACACCATTTTAGTGTGAGGTTAGAGACTTGTAATTTTTCCCCCACTCACATGAGGACTCTATCTATTGGAAAATTAGTACATCACAAAATTGAATTAGTCGTTTCCCTTCCTCTTTAATTATTAGCAGTATTTTCAGCAAGAGTCATAACAACTCAACACAAAGTCTTAGTTTTGAAAATGGAAAGAAAACTTTTGGAAGTTTTAAAAGTGTGACACCAACCTTCCGGTGTACGCAAAGTTGACCAGCAACTCAATGGCAGCGGGGTTAACATTCTCCAGACGATGTTTCAACGGGATGCTGTTATTCTCCATCTCCTTGTAGAAATCAAAGAGGTAGGGACTACAGCAGGCAAGGACGGCCCGATGCGCGGGGACGATATGGTTGTCAATGGACAAATGAACGTCAGCAAACTGCTGCTGTTTACGGAGCTCGTTAAGATATGCCATGACGGCACTTGGACCTGTCTCATCCTCGTAGAACAGTGGCTGGTCGGATACCACAAACTTCCGATCTTCTGTTTGTGATGAGAATCAAGGATGGGGTTGTTAGAGGAACCTAGTTTTAAAGATCTCGTTTACTTCTGCTGTTAAAAAATTCTACAAAACAAAAACTCTTGAAAACATTTTACAAGAAGATCCAAGTTGTTCTTCAAAGATTTCGTCCAGAAAAAGTTAGTCCAGGAATCTATGCCAGGTTCTGGTTTTCAAAACTGAAGTGAAAGAAGTTAAGGTGCTACATCTACTAAATCTACGGTCCTCTTAATTGTTTTTTTTCGAATCACATTCACTGTAAATCCAAACAGAGGCTGGAAGGTAAATTAGTCTGGTCCTAATCAGTATCCCTATTCATCAATGTGATCGCACACTAGGAATGAAACAAAGATGGCTGAAGGAGATAAAGATCCATTTGGCAGGATGATGCTAACACCTACAGCAGCACAGCTAAAACTTGTCTACAATACTTTTCTGCTTCGGAAAAGTATATCGGAAGAGAGGACAGTGATGAAACATCCATAGAAATGATTCTCTCTGGTATGAGGAAATGATCAGGCAAAGCTTTCACAAAGATGGATGACAAAGACAAAGATGGCCGCCGTTTTAGAATAATGTCACTCATGCCAGACCTTCATCAAACTTAAAGGGTCTGTATACGTTTGGTAATGACTCTGAAAATTAATAGCAATCAAAACTTACTTGGTAAGAAGTAAAGCAGCTTTGGATAGTATTGTGCATTTTGAGAAACTGTTCACCTCGAAGTACTGCGGTTATTGAAAAATATATCACTTTTTATCCCCCAAAATTTGAATCTAGGACAGTAACGTTTCTCAGATTGTTATTCTGCCTGTGTGGACATAACCGCTCCAGAATTTTGGCGATATCTCAAAAACGCCACCACCGTTTGAAATGAAATTTTCACAGGTTTGTTTTATGGTATATATCTACAATTAAATAGGATTGAAACAAAACAGTGGGTTCCAATTACCAATTGTATACAATCCCTTTAAGTAATAAACTAAATCGATAACATATTAATGAGTTAATTTAGTACACTGCCAAAAACAACAAGAACTTATGAAATGGCAGTTACTTTCCTTACAAGTCTAAAGGAATTTTCAAACAGTAAAACATTATTTCGGTTGCACTGCCCTTTAAAAAAAGAGAAAAAATAACAGCTGGGGAAAATCTTAAGCCAAAGAAGCCCAGATCATCTATAGCCTGCAATACAAATAACTACGAGAAAGTCCCTTCAAATTATCTAAATGTCAAATGAATAAAACCTGTGCGTATTAAAATGGCATTAAATAATTGTGCAGTTTGGTTAAACAGACGTACTACCAATATTTTCTGTAATAAATTACTCCTGTACAAATCATTATCTACTTCCAGAGCTGCCAACATTTGCATCTTGCAATCGGGGAGATTTTGTACAACAATCAGGGAGATATTTCAAAATGCATTCAACATAATAGGGACAAAGTTTCCATAATCATGGAGATTTTCAAATTTGTTCATCAAAACATGGAAAGATTGGTTTATTTTTAGGGAACTTTCTGCAGAATCAGTGAGAGTTGGCAGCTCTGTACTTCTGATATGTAGTCAATTTTAGCAGCATGCCAACACAAAATGGCAACCACAATAACCAGCACACTCAATCACTATGTTTTGATCCGTACAACGATTATTGTTGATTGCCAGAATTGTCAGCCGTCATAAATTTTTATGGAAATACGACATACAATACTGGCAATTTAATATTTCGGTTTGGTCAATTAGTGCAAATGTCAAATCTTTTACTGAACATTTTGTCAGATAGGAATTTCAGAATGTAAATGAGACATGTTTGTACACTATAAAAATACTTCATTGGTAATACATGTATGATAAAGGCACCAGGGAAGCGTGTGCAAATTGTCAAGAAGTTAATAGCTTTTAGCTCATTGGGGAATAGTCATAAATTATGGTAAGTCTGTACTCTATAATGGTAGAATGTTCAACTAATGGAGTGGTCTTATAGCATTTTAAAGGTAGAGCCATAGATTGGTAAATTCCTCCAGCATATTAGTATGACCATAAAAAACTTACTGCACTGCAGCTGTTGATAGTATAAACTGTTTTGAGAAAAGGATTCCCTTCGAAGTAAAGAGGTTCTGAAGAATATTTGAATCTGAAAAACAATTCTTGCATGAGGGTTGGTGTCCGTTCGCAAACGCTGCAGCCAGAGATGCGGTTGGTACTCGCCGTCACCTTGCTAAATGCGGATGGATTTGACGTTCTTGTGAAAATACCGCAAGTTTTTTGCTGTTTTCTCAGCAAGTAGACACTGTATTCAGATGAAATTTTCACAGGTGACTTTCATCATATCTTTCTTTATAATTTTGCCTATAAATCAGCATAACATTGACATCAACCAATCTATGACCCTGCATGTACCTTTAAAGGCTTCGTACACGTTTGGTAATGACTCAAAACAAATATTAGCATAAAAACTGACTTGGTAACAAGCAACGGAGAGCTGTTGATAGTATAAAACATTGTAGGAAACGACTCCCTCTGAAGTAACGTAGTTTTTGAGAAAGAGGTAATTTCTCACTAAAATAATAAAAACTTCTTGCAAGAAGTTTTTATTCCTATCTGTAAGCACACAAATTTGTACAACAAGGGTGTTTTTTCTTTCATCATTTTCTTGCAACTTCGATGACCAATTGAGCCCAAAATTTCACAGGCTTGTAATTTTATGCTGGTCTTTGACAATTACCAAACGTGTACGATGCCTTTAAGCTTTGCATATTTGTTTGTATTCCTTTCAGAAAACAGTTCAATGACTACAAATGAAGAAAGAAATTTCCTTTTTATTGAAAGAGGAAGTGTGGAAGAAAAGGACCTCAAGTTTCCTGGTAAGCTACTCTAATTTCCACCTGCCTGAAATGAATATGAGACGATCCATTAGATTGGAAATAGAGACCCAAGAAAATTGATTACTTCCGAGTTTCATCTTGAATCTGGCGAGGATTGCAAGCGGCCGCTAACCATGGAAAAAATGCTCAACAATAAGAACTGGTTACCAGCCAAATTCATATATAACACCACATAATTAAAAAGAAAATTGTTGATCGTCCCCGCCCAACCCTACAAAACCCCCTGACCCCATTTAGTTATTTATTATTATTTCTTTTTTAATCCTAAAAAACAGCCTTTTAAATGATCTTTTCAGTCAAATTTGGCTGCAAGATTTTTCAGCTGATATTTTTTCAAAGTCTTTAGGTTGGAAAAGACGTTTGAAGAAAGGTTATTCATTTCGGCAAAAACAAGAACAATTCTTCAAATATTTACTTACTAAGGCTACACTGCGTTTTAGTTTTTTGAAAATGTTTACAGAAAATGTCATCTAGGAGTTAAATGGGTTTAACAAAACAATTAAAACATCAAAATCACACAAACCCTCTGTGTTATAGTGATTGTGATGATTTCTTCATTCTTTATTTCATATTTTGCCTTGTCCAAAAAAAAAAAACCCTCCCACCCCCACTTTCCCCATAAAAACGGACGATCAACATTTTTTTTTTGTGGCCTAATATGCATTGCTTTTGGCTGAATCATAGCTTGACATTAATAATTAGAAATATTAGCCAAGCAAAGTTTTTCTACATTAATCATTCTAACCACCTCTAAAGTTAGAGCTCATCCATAAAACTGAAAGATGTGTAATTGCTAAATTCAAATAATGAGAAAATTGTAGACTCAAGACGAATTCAACCCCCTTTTGTATTTGTCATGCCTCATTGTCTCAGATCAAATCTGAATATGATTATTCTTTTTACAAATAACAAGGCAAACACTATATGCCCCTTCGGCTTCGTCGGCAGGGCATGCAAATCTGGTGGGGGAAATCTTTTAAAACACAATCTTTACTATTTTCAGTTTAAAGGGATTGTATACGTTTGGTAATTGGAACCCACTTTTTGTTTCGAAATCCTATATAGTTGTAGATATACCTGTGAAAATTTCATTTCAAAAGGTGGTAGCGTTTTTTACATACTGCCAAAAATCTGGAGCGGTTATGTCCACGCAGGAAGAATAATCTGCAATTGGAATACACAATCTGCCGTAACGCTTCTCAGATTCAAATTTTCGGGAATGAAAAGTGTGATATCTTTTTCCATAACCGCAGTACTTCGAAGTGAAAAGTTTCTCAAAATGCAATATACTATCCAAAGCTGCTGTACTTCTAACCAAGTAAGTTTTTATTGCCATTAATTTTCAGAGTCATTACCAAACGTATACAGACCCTTTAGGAGCTTTACATGATATCAGGCCATTTCTGATTTACATGTAGCAACCATGTTTTGGAGCAGATATGTTGCCCTTAGCAACAGCCGCAGCCACCAAATCAGACACAGCCTCATAAGGCTTTTTAATCATACAGTCAACGATAGCGAAAAATCCTGCTAAGCGGAAACAGGTTACCAACCAATATACCATGCAATGTACGTTGCGACCGGTTCCCTGCAAATGATTGCTTAACAGATTGACTTACTCAGCATAATTCTCCTGCTAAGCGGAAACAGGTTACCAACCAATATACCATGCAGTGTACGTTGCGACCGGTTCCCTGCAAATTATTGCTTAACAGATTGACTTACTCAGCATTATTCTCCTGCTAAACATCTCTATGAAACGGGTCCACGTCTGGAACTTCACACACGCTCGCCTTCGTTAGACTGAATAGTCTTGGACTTGGTTCCGTTTTTAAATATCCTAGACTGTATGATTTTTTTTCGAATGAAAATGCCACTTGCAAAATAAATAAATAAAATAGCCTTGACCATTCAAAGATGAAACACCGGGTCTGAAAACAATACTATCTTCGAGCCAATTTGAATAAGATAGTGGTGTAAACACTAAAAGGTTAGAGTATGAAAATGATTAAAAAGCGGGAAAAAGGAACAAAAAAGACAGATAGCGAGACTCTGATGCACCCAGCAGCTATTTCAAGAACCAGCCAGCCATCAAAAAGAGGGACTCTTCCTTCTTTGATATCTAATCTTGGATTAAACAAAAACTTCCTTAGACCAAGATGTTGAAATCCTAAGAACACACCCTGTCTGCGCTTGGATACTGCAAGAGTCACGCCATTGTTAGTTTGTAGCGAGCCGTTGCCTTCTGCGTTTCCAAAATCCTCCATCCCTGAGAAAAAAGAGAACACACCAAGAAAGGAAAACGTGAACAAAAAGTTTGGATTGGCAATCATGCAGCGTAAAAAGAAAAGGCGCAACTTGTGCAGTAAATATAGCCACACATTTGCTTTATACATAGGTTGTGCATGAGTGAATAATTGCTTCTCTACACATTTCGAGTAATTGGACTGACACTCACAAACAAGGAGTTGCCATGGAAACTAATTATACTATTCATCCTGTGAATAAATTAACAAATTAATGTGGTATAAGTGGAAATTACGCAAACCTTTTTATGTTAAGCCCGTTAACCAAGTGAGACACAGTACGCAATTCATTATAAACAAAACGCTGTTAATTACAAAGGGAGACAAAGTGTTTGAGTAAAAGTATTTAAAATGAGATTTGCCGTTTCAAAATGGCAATGTTTATTAAATGATATAGAGTTCTTTGGAACCCTAATACAGGATGCAGCCACAGATGGCAGTAACAAAGAATAATATAGTATATATAAGCACAAATCAGATGCAAACACTGCATTGGGGGCCGGCCACACCAAGAACGACCTCTGACCCTTCTTCCTTGTCAAGGCATTTCAGCCATGACTTAAACAGCCACTTAATGAGAATGTTGTGTGTACTGTAAGGCAACAAACACGAGCGCGTTGTAGCGCAATGCTAATGTTGCATGTAGACACTATTCTCCGTCCACACACACACAAACACAAAGGGCTATGACAGATGCATGTACACAAAAATTCCCATAGGCTGTCAACATAATGTATACAATCAGTCCCCAGCAAAATCGCACATCGGAAATCATCCTCCATCTTCCTTCACATACAGCTAGGACTACAATCAACCCCCCAAATAACAAATCTGACAATGCCAACACAGTCTTGCGCATTTTCCCCTCTAGATCTCTATATCGTGAATCTGTGCTGTAGACTTACTTGTGTTTTGGGCATAACCCGAGGGCGAAGGATTTTTTTAAGGCCGCAGTTGAGGTCGATGATGAGATTGTTTCTCATTAGATAGCATAGGGTTAATGGTTGATGCCCGAGGTAGGATACGGACTAGAAAAAAGGTTGGGGGGGTGTCAATCCAGAGCTGCCAACATTAGCATCTTGCATTCAGGGAGATTTGTACAACAATCGGGGAGATAATTAGAGATACATTCAACATAACAGGGAAAAAGTTTCCATAATCAGGGAGAACAAATTTGTTCATCAGAACATGGAAAGAGTTGGCAGCTCTGATAATCCTGGGCTTTAGAACTGACGACAGTTTTGAACTTTACTATCGTGGCAGGAACAACTGCCCTTTTCAAATCTCAACAAATTTTCAAGATGTTTTGGGGGTCCTTACTAAACAGTTTCAACAGTTAACTTTGGTTTTCATTACGTTTCGTTGTAACTTGTTTGTACATTTCCACGTTTCATGATGAAAGGAACAACTTGGTAAACAAATATATACATGTATAGTATTAACGATGCAACAATAATTGCAATACAATACTGCACTTCAAAAACTACGGGACAATAACCCTTTGGGACAATGGAACAATGGAACTTTGCCCAAATAATAAATGACACAATTAATCTTTTTGCAATACATGTACGTGTATTTGAATGCGGATAAAAGTCAAGGTATGGATGAGTCATTGTAAAATGATTTCTTAATGAGCTGATAAAGTTTATCTGCTTGTAGTTTAAGCAAGTTCAAGGGCCTTTTAATATGACAAAAAAACCAACAAAAAAAACCACACGCATTAAAAAACTTAAAAATTGATTTGGTTCATTGTGAACAAAAATTGGTTTGCAGCGAGTCTGACTCTTGTATCTATTCTAACATCTAAGTCCAAAGTCCATGACTTAAGGGGCAAAAAAAATGGGGCAATTCAAATGAAGGATTTCAACGCTTATTATTGCTACATTTCATATAAACTGATGAAACATTTCAATTTTGTTCATCAACATTTCAAATACAAGTTAACCCTTTTTTGGGGTTATGGACTAAAATTCAGTAGAAATGTATGAAAAACTTCCCACAAAATCAGACTTTTGTTGGGAATGTAAAAAGAAAAAGCCTGAATAAAACTGTGTACTGTAAACATTGTTTCTGTTTGCACTACAGATAATTTTATATTCCAAGATGCGGCGGCTATACGTTTAATATATTCAGTAACACTCTAAAGATCAAATTGTCTCCTTTCTTCTTTCATTGCTTTGTCAGTTGGAAGTCTTCCTGTTTACAATACGACGGATCAATTTGATGAAAAACAGTCACAAACAAAATGCATGGATTTAAAATGCATGAAAAAGTGATGACATCTTTGTTTATCACACAAAACTCACAATTTTCTTGTTAATTTCTACATTATTTCTATGAAAATACACTTTACGTTCTCAGTATACTATCCAGAATATCCTAATTCTATAATTCTATGGATATTCTTAGACTTCTCTCGGTGTTCTCTAAATATTCTCAGGATATTTTATGATTCTAAGAATCTATGGATATTCTAAGACTTCCAAGATGTTCTCTAAATATTCTCAGGATATTTTATGATTTTATGGATATTCTTACACTTCTCAAGATGTTCTCTAAATAGTATCAGGATATTTTATGATTTTATAGATATTCTGAGACTTCCAAGGTGTTCTCTAAATATTCTCAGGATATTTCATAGTTCTATGAATATTCTAAGACTACTCTCAAAATATTATCAAAACATTCTCAGGATATTTTTTAGAATGATCTTAGGACAATAATTTAGTGTAATATAGGCTTTTTCCTGTTTCCTTAGATCACCTTTTTTTCTTCTTTTCTTAAGGGGGAGGAGAGTTAACTAACTTCATTTGATATTTAAAGATAATTAGGTAAGAACCTGGGGCAAAATATCCTCCAAATCTCTGATATTTTGCTTTGGATATTAAGAATGTGTTCCTACTGAACTGATGGTCCTCCTCAGGATTTCCACAAACTGGGGGGTGTGGGGGGGGGGGGGCATTCTGCACCCAAATTTGGGAAGCATGTTGAACTGAAACGAGATTAGGAATGTTTTCTACTTGGTGTTTATCTTGGTTTTAAAAGCCCTACTGTGCAATCTGGAGCATTCTTTTATCTGGATGAATTTTGTGAATTTGATCTAAAGTCAAATAATACAAAAATTGTTGTTTTGGGTATCCGCTGCAATTTGATCTAACGGCCGCAATTTGCGCGTATCGGCACTCAATTCGCATGTCTGGGCCCGATATGCTAGCTTGTGCATGGGGAGAACCCTGGACATCCTAATTATATGCAGTAATTCAGTGTCACAAGACCTTTTAGGCTCGGTATGGACTAACAACACTGAAATCCAAACCCATTTGACTACAGTGTGGACTCACCATTGTTAGCATTTACACATACTGTTGCCAACAGAGACTGCGTCAAAACAAAGGTTATAAACTCTGTCTGGCATCGTTGTCTGGGAGCCAGCGGGGGAGCCTTGTTGTTTTTGGTACAATATTTTAGTCCACTGAACACGAACACCTAGACCCTGCCTTCAGGGTGACATTATTTATAAATTTGAAAAGTCAAAATGATAACATCAAGTATAGGAACAACATCCTTTGAACTTTCTATTTCATCATTTAGAATTTTTAAAGGGTCAGTATACGTTTGGTAATGACTCTGAAAATTATTGGCAATAAAAACTTACTTGGTTAAGATGTACAGCAGCTTTGGGTAGTATAATGCATTTTGAGAAACTTTTCACTTCGAAGTACTGCGGTTATGGAAAAATATATCACTTTTTTTTCCCTTTTTTTTTTTTTAATCTGAGACAGTAACGCTTCTCAGATTGTGTATTCCAATTGCAGATTATTCTTCCAGTGTGGACAAACCGCTCCAGATTTTCGGCAATATCTCAAAAACGCTACCACCTTTTGAAATGAAATTTTCACAGGTTAGTTTTATGGTATATATCTACTATATAGGATTGAAATAAACAGTTTATTCCAATTACCAAATGTATGTTTAAAAGTCTCTTCTAGCATTTTACTTCAGATAGATGTAGAGATGTAAAAAAGTAACATCATGCTAAGCCACAGCTGGAACAGTCTGGTTGATTAGATCAGTCCGATGTCACACAGCGGTGCTTGTTTATCCCTGGCTGGATCATGACAGAAGATATCAAAGGCTTTTGTGTTTCAAAGACTGTATCAAATTAAAGGGTAACAAATGCTCAAAGGTCTCCTTGGAGCGCATTCAGTTTTGTTATCCTCTTTAAAGTATTGATTTCTTGGATTGTATTTCAAATTGAAGACAGTTAAACATTTTACCCTTTTTTTTCTTTTTCTTATGCTCGTCATAACCTTTTTATGATACAATCAAATACCTAAAATACTTTGACATTATGAAAGTACTGTCCTAACATTACAAACGCTTAATTTGTGCCTTGTTGAAAATGATTCCCTCTCTTCAGTTTTGTAAAATCGTGCGCACTTAAAGGGATTGTATACCTTTGGTATTGGAACCCACTGTTTGTTTCAATCCTACATGTAAATATAGTTGTAGATATATACTATAAAACTAACCTGTGAAAATTTTATTTCAAAAGGTGGTAGCATTTTTGAGACATTGCCGAAAATCTGGAGCGGTTATGTCCACGCAGGAAGAATAATCTGCAATTGGAATACATAATCTGAGAAACGTCACTGTTAGTAACGCTTCTCAGATTCAAATTTTTGTGGATAAAAAGTGATATCTTTTTCCATAACAGCAGTACTTCGAAGTGAAAAGTTTCTCAAAATGCATTATACTATCCAAAGCTGCTGTACTTCTCACCAAGTAACTTTTTATTGCCATTAATTGTCAGAGTCATTACCAAACGTATACAGACCCTTTAACTTCTGGGTCAATTCATTCATACTACTTTATATCAAATTTTTCTTGATGAATTGCCATCCTTCAGGTTCCCTAAAAATTGTTGTCAAGCTGATGGGAAAAATAACAAAGGAAGGAGGTGAAACTGTTTGCAAAAAAGTCCACCAATTATTCCTCAAAATGTTTCAATCGCTCTATGTCAACCAATAACAATCCACAGAGCCAACTCAATAAAAGGCTGTTGCGGACCCCCGCCAGCAAGTCATTTCAAGTGCATCTATGCCCAGGGTAAGGTACAAAGGGTGTTTTGGTGTCCTAGTTATCAGCCAACAAAAGCCAGATCAAAGTTTGGGATCAATACCTGATCAGTCAAAGAGAGTACCTTGTTCCTTTCAATGGTCGATTTGGTCTCCTGCAGAGCCCTACATCTTTTGTCTTTGCTTTTACGATCTAGCAGACTTATTATTGAGCCAGACTGATGCAATAACAACCACAACATCAAAACAACACTGGGTCTTGATCATTTGCTTCAAGAAACCTCTTGTCTAAAGACTTACATTTTTTCAAATAATGGCTGTATAATTTTCAGTACCTTATTTTCGATTAAAATTTGGTTCCGAGAAAGAAAAACCAATCAGCCCCCTGCAGCGTTCTCCCCTAAAGGCACTGGACATGTTTGGTAATTGTCAAAGACCAGTATTCTCATTTAGTGTATCCCAACATATGCATAAAATAACAAACCTGTGCAAATTTTTGGGCTCAATTGGTCATCGAAGTTGCAAGAAAATAATGAAAGAAAAAACATCCTTGTTGCACAAATTTGTGTGCTTTCAGATGCCTGAAAAAGGCTTCAGGCCTAATGTCTTTTTCAGATTCAAATATTTTAGTGAGAAATCACCTCTTTTTCAAAAAATACATTACATGTACTTCAGAGGGAGTCGTTTCTCCCAATGTTTTATACTATCAACAGCTCTCCATTGCTTGTTACCAAGTAAGTTTTTATGCTATATATATTTTGAGTAATTACCAAACGTGTCCAGTGCCTTTAACACTGGTCCGCTGGCCGAATGCCAGTTGTTAAAACACCAGAGGACCAGTCACACTTCACTCCAAGTGGTCCCTTTGGCTAGTTCAGTTTTTAAATACATCTACTAATACTCTTGTGTTTCTGATCAGCGCAGTGTGGGTTCGTATCCCAATCGTGACACTTGTGTCCTTAAGCAAGACACTTAACCACATGCTTCGTCCTTCGGATGGGACGTTAAGCCGTAGGTCCTGTGTGTTGTGTAACGCACGTAAAAGAACCCAGTGCACTTATCGAAAAGAGAAGGGGTTCGCCCCGGTGTTCCTGGTTTGATCGGCAGCATATTGCGCCACAGCACCTTGTAAACCATTACACGGTGCTATGTAAAGGACTTGGTCTCATACTTCAAAAACGTAGCTCCACAATACCTTGCAGGAAAATAATGAACTTTAAAGCGCCTTGAGCGTCACAGAGTGACGGATATGTGCGCTATATAAGAAGCCACTATTATTATTATTATATATTATTTCATTTGAAATACATGGACCAGTGAAAAAGGTGATGGACTAGTGAAATGACAAGCTAACTGGTCCTGCTGGCCAGTGCACTAAAAGTTAAGGGCAGACCCTGCCCTGCCCGTAACAATCTTCTTCTCAGTAGTCAGTAGGATCCCACATGGTCACCCAACAATCACTTGATGGGACACACTTTATTCTCTTTCGAGAAAAGATTAACACAACCAAGGATTTACAGCACAAGGCAGTCATGATGGATTTGCTTTCATCCGCCCAACAAAGCTATATTGATTTTATCACCCAGTGGGGATCCGGGGTTAACCAAGCGGGAAAACCAGGGACCACCAAATATCTTCCAGAAAATAATTAACCAAGGACAAACTGTCTGAGAATTCACAATAACTACCTTAATACTGCATACATAATGGGAAGGATATATATATGAAAAATGCACCGGATTTTAGCTTCCCATTGCTCTAGTCTAGATTTTTACACACCACTGCACAATGGCAATTAAACCATTCCTTTTTCGTTCAGATAACTTTTTTTACTGGAGGACTTTTTTACCTTG
Source organism: Plazaster borealis (assembly GCA_021014325.1). NCBI lineage: Eukaryota > Metazoa > Echinodermata > Asteroidea > Forcipulatida > Labidiasteridae > Plazaster > Plazaster borealis. The sequence goes on along the minus strand of CM037456.1, from coordinate 5,374,816 downwards.
GATTTTAGTAAAAAACAACAACAACCTTTTAAAATAAAGACTGTGTGCTTCCTGCAGCTTCCCTCTCTTCACTTATATACCTGTTTGTGTAAGTTGTGTTGTGTTAATTGTGTTGCAACAGTAATTAGCCTTCGAGAAAGACTCTGCTAGGGTCAAAACGTCAGGCCATTAACTATTTTTTGCATCGTAAAACTTGAATAACAAACATTCAATTTGAACCTTTTCAAAATGAAAGTTTGTTATTTAACTTGTTTTCTTTCTTTTGTCTTTCATCCACATTTTAGGTAAGTGAAGCGTATAGGAAATCAAAGAACCATGCATCTATAAATGAAGTTGTTATTTGCAAAGATGGGATTTTTTTTCTGATTGAGGAAATGACAAAATAAATTAGATAGACGACGCTTGGGGCATTCCCTTTTTCAACGGACTCCGATTTCCAAATCACTGGTTTACAGCCAAACCACTGCACCGTATTTCCTCTTAGATTCTACAACTGTTTAATATGCCTTACTTCAAAACCTCCTGACTACAAGCTTGGGTGAAGATTTCTGGAATGTTTTTATGCTATTTTAGTCAGCGCGTTCTTGTTTACACGATGTCATCCATTTCCAATGCATATTAAATGGAGCTTAAATTTACTTTAAAAAAAAACTATGCTTGTTGCTTGCTGTACACACTTTCAATTTTATGCATAATGAATAATTAGGGCCTAATGCACAAAAGACATATTTATTCCTGGTTTGATCGGCAGCATATTGCGCCACAGCACCTAGTAAACCATTACATGGTGCTATATAAAGGAAAAAGGTCTAATACTTCAAAATGTAGCTCCACATACATATACCTTGCATGAAAATTACTGAATGTTTGAGCGCCATGAGCGTCACTGAGTGACGGATTTGAGCGCTATATAAGAATCTACTATTATTGTAATATTATCCCTTACAAAAAAAACCTATAAGAATCTTATAGGAATGTTATAGGAATCGAGGAAGTGACGAAAAATCTATAAGAATTCTATTCAAATCATATAGGATTCTATAAGATTTTCACCTATGGATAGGAATTTTTTGTAAGGGATTATATAGTTAAATTCTTATAGTTAAAACTTATTTTAGTTACTTCTTAATATATAGTTAAATTCTTATTGATTTTAACAACTAAATCCAGGCATGATATTTGGTCCTTGGACAAAAGGAGGAACATTTTATGGGTACAAGGGCTGACCAACATGTGGTCTAAGCTTTACATGTACATGTAGTACACTTTTCAGGCTTTTAAATAACCATTTTTCTGATTTGTCCAGGGGCAGAAAAATCAGAAAATATCAGACTAAGGGGCCATTCAGAGAAAACAATGTTTAAAAATGTCACTCTTTTTTCAAATTTGTTTTGTTAAATATTGACAGACTAAAGGGATTGTATGTTTGGTAATTGGAACCCACTGTTTGTTTCAATCAGTTGTAGATATATACCATAACACCAACCTGTGAAAATTTCATTTCAAAAGGTGGAAGCATTTTTGAGATATTGCCGAAAATCTGGAGCGGTTATGTTAATGCAGGAAGAATAAGCTGCAATTGGAACACACAATCTGAGAAAGTAACGCTTCTCAGATTCAAATTTGCGGGAATAAAAGTGATACCTTTTTCCATAACCGCAGTACTCCTAAGTGAAAAGTTTCTCAAAATGCATTATACAATCCAAAGCTGCAGCACTTCTTACCAAGTAAGTTTTTATTGCCATTAATTTTCAGAGTCATTACCAAACCTATACAGACCCTTTAATATACCCTACTGAGCAACAAGGTAAATTTTTTGCCTCAAATGAAGCAAATGTTTTAGACCAATGTACTCCTAGCTCATGCAGGAGTTTTCAATGGTTATTCCCTGGCTTCCAGCTGGCAACTTTGTAGTTGAGAAAATATTTGCCATCTTGCATCCAACACGGAGGTCTGCTGTCAAACCAAGTTTGACCGATAACAACAATAGACAGCACAGACATGACAGTCGATCTGGAAGAGACGATTGGGTATTTTCCCCCTTAACAATTTTGTTTCTACTGACATTTTAATTGTAAACTGAATTTCAATTTTTCAGTAATTTCTTTTGACCCACCCACCCGCAATAAAAAAAAGATTCTTACCATTATTTAAACATTTTTAAACATTGATTATTTGAAATGTTTCCTACAGTAGGAAGAATATCATGCCTTTAAATACCACCGAAACATAGTGTTAGCCAGAGGGGTGTCTGGGTGTCTTTTGGACACCCTGTTTTAAAGTTGGACACCCTGTTTTATCTGTCATTTACAAGTGTATTGTTAGTGAACAATTTGGACACCCAGTTTTTAAATTTCCAGCAAATTTGGACACCCTTTTACCAAATCCTGGCTAAAAATCTTGCACCAAAATAACACACTTTGTACATGTACAATGTACATGTACATCGTATACATGTAACTGGCATAGACATGTTGACATTCTATAGTATTATCATATTCCACGAAATGAAAAAACTCAGTGTCAGTGTAGTTGTTTTTCCACACCCTTGACATTTTCACTGATTTGTAAACTGAGAATACAAGTCGCTTAATGGATCCAAGGTTTTGAAAAAACCTGAGGAGAACCCTCAGAAAAAACTGCCTTGTCCTTACAAGAACCATGGAGCTGTAGATGCAAGAACGATGTAGTAGATTCCATCCTACATGTAAATCATGTCCTAGATGATGGAATACGGTATACCCCGCCATGATCCAATCATTTCAACACCTCTAATATGATCCAATTGTACATTATAGGCATGTGATGGGCATGTGATTATCATGTGAACAGCCAATCCTACACGCGTACACATTATAACGCTATACATTTAATATATGTCCATGCATGACTACAGCCCTAACACAATGCACTGGCCATGCAGTACATTCGTGTCCCAGACCAATTTACAAACTAATGTAAATCCAAGCTCTCCCATTTATATGAGTCTAACACCTAGTAAATCGTTGCGTTACCTGCTGCTAACACATAGGATTCAAACTGCCTCTAGCCACCGGACTAGCTTGGCGGTCTAGTGGTAAGACATCTGCTCTAGCAATGTAAAGGTCGTGGGTTCGAATCCCATCCGAGTGATTTGCCTGTGGATTTTGTTCACAGAACTTCGGGAAGTACCGAGTATACAGTGCTCAATACACATTGGTGGAAGGGTAAAAACAAATATATATTCTTTATCCCCGATGCAAAGTAAACATCTATTGAAACATGAGTCTAGTTGAGCAAAGGAAGAAGACGAACATGAAAAAAACTCCTCTTCATTGCTCTGCGTGCTCACATGTAACAGAAGGCAGAACCATAGCAAATGCAAGCACAATGCAAGCATGTTGTAAGACAAGCAGAGAGTATTTTACACAGAATCACAGCAAACAAACAAAAAAAGTTTTGGATTTCTCACCAACATGGAAAAAAGTCACTTAAAACAGCAGGTTAGTTTCAAAAAAAATAAAAGAGGGAACAGAATTTAGTTTCCTGCGCAATGTTGCTAAGTGCTTAGTGCAACACAGACTAGAGCTCGAGTGCTACAAAAATAATCTTTCCATAAGTTTGTACGCTACTTTAGTGTAACACCAGGAAACATTTTCATCCAGCAATTTTACAAATCGCAAAATACTTTATAGACTTAAAAAATTGTGTGCACACTAAATGTTCATTATCGAGTAGCAAAAATTGTGATTTGTGTACGTACATGTACGTAGTTGCTGCACTACAGTATGCAATAACAGAAAGCAGAATTTACTCTCAGAAGCTCAACCTGAATGTAACCAAATGCAACACTCCACAATCCCCCCCCCCCCCCCCGGAAAAAATCTGTGGCCAAAATTGATTTACTTGGACATCCAACACACAGAGTTGATACTGTGCAGGCGTTATAGACAGCTTCAGTTGATGGTACCGAAAGAACATGGAAAGTGACAGGGTTTCGAATTTGGGGAAAAAATCCTCAAGACTGCAGGACTTGTAGCTCTAAATCTTTGACGGACCGGAATTTATTTTTCAAGACCTGAATCAAAATGAGCTGATCAAGCACTAAGAGAAGATCTATCTCATTTGTCTTATGTGTATTAGTAGTTTCCATACTCAAGAAAAATGGAAGTTATTTATGAGACTCACATTAGTCAAGTTTTTCCCAAAGATATTACGATAAATATTTGTAAGGTTCGATTTTCATTAAAAAGCCAAGGAACTGACCGTGAATGATCGGATTATTTCTACCTGTGATTATGATGCTTTAACAAGGAATGGGAATAAATATTTCAAGTACAGCATTGACAGGTCAGTATACATCAATTTGGATAATTACATCACCATGGTAACAACCTTCATTGTTTAAAGAGGAAGGACACTGTCGAATTCAATTTTGTGATGTATTCATTTTCCAATAGATTAGTGTCCTCATTTGAGTGGGGAAAAACATTACAAGTCTCTAACCTCACGTTGTTAAAATCATAAAGCAAGGAAGTAAATTGCTATTGTATTGAATACCCTCCCAGTGCAGAATTTGTCAACCTCCAAAACATCCAATGACATTATTCTGAGGAAAATGGGTCTGTACATTTTTGTACGGGGATGTTATGGTTCATTACTGACTTTTTCATAGCGAAATTTGAAACATAACGTCATTGGATAAATGGGTCTTTACATTCCAAGGAGGAATATTTCATCCGTCAAAATGTCAAATTCAAGGCCATTTTGATTGAATTAATATCATTGAAAGTCAGGAATAAACCAAACCAACCCCATACAAAAATGTAAAGACCCATTTTTATCAGAATGATGTCATCGGATGTTTTGGATGTTGAAAAATTTTGCCCCGGAAGGTTATCAAACACAATGGCAATTTACAGCATTTTAACGTGAGGTTAGAGACTTGTAATGTTTTCCCCACTCACATGAGGACTCTATCTATTGGAACATGCGTACATCACAAAATTAAATGTGACATTTCCCTTCCTCTTTAATAATTCTACAGCTAACACCCACAGAGAAAAAACGTCAAAATAAACAGTGTATTAACCACGGGAAAGCTACTTTGACTCAGCTCATTAGTTATGAAATGTTTCATTTGTTTTTAATCAAGATTTTAAACTAATTTTCTCAAGACAAACAGAATTTATTATCATTTATTATTTATTTATTTATAAGTTGCATCGAGAAAAATTGTAACCAAATATCCTGTCATCAGCTGATTTTAATGATAGCAGCTATAATGAGTCTTAAAACCTTCAGCAAACAGCTTCTGGAATTTTGTAAACTTTTTCTTTCAGTAAAAGCTATTTTAGTCACCAGGGCTTGATTTTAAGAAAATCTCTACTAATCCACAGGGCCTTAGAACTTTCACTGGATCGGAAATATTCTTAAGAGACCAGGGCTAGATTTCACAAAGAGTTATAAGATTGATCTGAAGTGCAATTCAATCTTAATTGCTAAGCAAAGTGTGATGTCACACTACAAATCACTGTGGCAATACTGACAACTCATCTTTTAAAAAGAGGAATCTTAGTGCTTTGTGAAATCGACCCCTGGGCTCGGTTTCACAAAGAGCTAAGATTGATCGTTGGATGTGCATCAATCTTAATTGCTAAGTAAGGTGTAATTTACCAATGAAAGTCATCATGGCATTTGTGGCGTGTCGTGGTCGAGCGGTGGTCTAGTTCACCGGAACCAAGCTCTGGTGTTGCCAGCAGCAGAGTGTGGGTTCAAATCCCGGTCATGACACTTGTGCCCTTGAGCGAGGCACTTAACCATACTTGCTTTCGTACAAAGTTGGGACGGGGTGCAAACCACTAACTAAACTCCCATACAGTAGCATACAGTGCAAAATGCTTAACATTCAAAAATACTTAGAAGTCTCACAGCTTTTTACATTGAAGGGAAAATTGACTCTTGAGCTTACATCCTCTGCTCAATTTAATATGGGGAGTCCCAAGGCCCTTGACTTATTCTGCCGCCAAATAAAAACACCCCTACAGTAACACCTACACGTGCAAATTTCCAAGCATCCAACATCAATCTTGCAAAGATGTCCCTACACCTCTTGGCAAATAGGGACCATTTTCCAAGGCCTATGTCATCCAAATACCTCAAGTTGGAAGTCAACAACCCCCAGGTCACAATTTGGGCAAAATGTTAACACTGTACCCCTTTTATTTGGCTCTCAAATCTGTCTAATGTAGAATATTTTGAGGGGCTACAAAACATTAATGAGGCCCCCGCTCTATTTTCTCCCTATTAAGTTGGGTGCACCCTGGAACAATTATCATTACTGGGGAAAGAGGGGGAGGGGGCAGAAAGGAGGAGGGCGTTGTAAGTATTGTCATTATATTCAGAGGACTAGCATCAGTCCAACTTCTCAGCGAGTTTGTCAGTATTTGAAATCTAATCTCTTTTAAAGAGACAGACTACAGGACTTCGCCCATGCCATCACAACAACAGCTGACTACAATTTGGATCGTTTTAATTGCTGTAAAACTAACAAAGATGGCTGCCAATCAATGGAGTATTCTGCTGCCACAAAGTCTGCATTCATAATTAGACATCTATAGAAACCTGCCGCTCTAGCTAGACTCCTGTCAAGCCACTGTAATATTAACAAAACTGAATATGAGAGGAAGTACTTACTGTGGAAGTTGTTATGAGCAGACAACATGACTGAGGTGTAGGGGTCAAGACCAATGTCTTGAGACAAGTAAATAAATAAGAGGTTTCTGTGATGATGAAGGCGTCCTAGGGGTTGACAAGGAATCCGTTGATGCTGAAAGACAGCAGTGACTTGAGCGAAGGTTAACTATGTTCCATCCTGAGCTTAAGATCTGTAAACGAGAAACCAAAAAGTTTAACTTATAATAAATCAAAATACTTCAATTTTGACAATTTTGACAAGTAATCCGTTGATGCTGAAAGACAGCAGTGACTTGAGCGAAGGTTAACTATATTCCATCCTGAGCTTAAGATCTGTAAACGAGAAACCAACAAGTTTAACTTATAACAAATCAAAATACTTCAATTTTGACAATTTTGACAAGGAATCCGTTGATGCTGAAAGACAGCAGTGACTTGAGCGAAGGTTAACTATATTCCATCCTGAGCTTAAGATCTGTAAACGAGAAACCAACAAGTTTAACTTATAACAAATCAAAATACTTCAAATCAATTTTGTTTTTGGATTTGTAGCCTTGCAATGTGTAGAATAGTTCCTACGTGTACATTGTATGACAGAGTACATTCCTCAGTTGATTTAGATAAGGCCACATAAAAAAATAAAATTGTTGATCGTTTTTTTTTTTTTTTTTTTTTTTTTAATCATAAAAACGGTATTTTTAATGATCTTTTCAGTCAAACTTGGCTCCCAGATTTTTGTTTAGCTGATATTTTTTCAAAATCCATAGGTCGGAAATAGATGATTGAAGAAAGATTATTCATGTTTGCAAAACAAGAAAAATTCTTCAAATATTTACTTAGGCTGCGTTTTAGTTTTTTGAAACTGTTTACAGAAAATGTCATCTAGGATTTGAAAGGATTTAACAAAACAATTGAAAACATCAAAATCACACAAACCCTTTGTTTTATAGTGATTATGATGATATCTTTATTTTTTATTTCATATTTTGCCATGTAAAAAAAAAAAAAAAAAAAAAAAAAACGCCCTCCCTCCCCCACTTCCCATCAAAAAAGGACGATCAACAATTTTTTATTTTTATGTGGCCTAAGCAGGGTTCTCCCCGTGTACAAGCTAGTGTATCGGGCCAATACGCGCGATTTGCGTGCCGCGATACGCGCAAATTTCGGCCGATACACCCCAAAATAATAATAATAATATTTTATTTATTTATTTCAAAAAAAATATCAAAAGAATATAGAATGTTCCAGATTGCACAGTAGAGCTTTTATAACCAAGATAAACACCAATACATACATATGTACAAGTAGAAAACATTCCGAAGACCTTTTTTCAATTCAGCGCGCTTCGGCCAAACTTCCAAAATTTGGGTCCAGAATGCACCGCAGTTATGAAAAAACCTGGGGAGAACCCTGATCAGTTCATGTAAGACAGAGTCAATGTTTATTAATTCATGAAATTTGCGACAATTATTTTTCTATAGGCCTATATATATTTGGTTTGAGTATATCTACATGTACTTGCTAGGTAGATTTTGTTCTTTGAGAACTTGTCTTGCTTTTTATTCTACTGCCGCAGAGTAGAATATTCGGAACTTCGGGAGACTTCTCACTTCTGAAAAGAACTGTCCTGCTTATTAACTACTACCTGGGCGGGAGGTAGGAAATCGGGCGGGACTACTACTTTCGCTATATGGATCAGGGGGACTTCTCGTTGATAACTACAGTACACTGCCACGGAGTGAGCCACAATAGGTCTCAACGTTTCGATTAGCTTGCTCTAGTCATCGTCAGGAGACTGAAGAGTGTAATACATGTTATACAATTATTTTTCTTTTCATAATTAAAAAAGAGATAAATCTTCTTTTTTAAAACTTCACTGGGAAAGTTTTATTGCCTGACCATTTGAACAATATTAAATTTAACCTTTAGAGAATATTGATAGTTGTATCATAATCATCACCATAAATTGCTAATATTGTTGTTGTATTTGACATATTTTTCACAGTAAAATGGCTTTTGACCATTTGAACAATATTCAGTTAAACCTTTAGAGAATATTTATTGCTGTATAATCATCACCATACATTGCAAATATCGTTGTTGTTTTGACATATTTTCCACAGTAAAATGGCTGGAAAATACTACCCTTTTGGTACAAGCCACTTGCACTTGCAGCCGATTATACGATCTCTAGCTAATGGGTTAAAAGGAAGTGGCAACCAATGCTACAAAATAAACAGTTCACTCATTCACATAAATTACATTCTGTTTTAATTTATCCAGTGACCTTATGATAACAAAACTCCTTTAGGAAATGAATTCCTCAACACGATAAACACGTCTCTAATCTCCTGAGAGGATGGTCGTCTCCTCGTTGGTCTTGACCGATTCGCTGATTAGGTTTATATCATTACGGACTACCAGTGGTGACCATCCACCAGCAGCTGTATCTACACAGACCAGGGACACCGATGAACAAGGGTTTTGTATAGCACTTAGCGATAACATTGTACAATGTACGAATGCTGTGCTATAAATTTACAATGTGAAATTTCACATAGTTTATGCAGCAATTGATGCTCGTTAAAACCCTTCACTTAATTCAGGGTTCTCCCCATGCACAAGCTATTGTATCGGGCTGATACGCGCGAATTGCGTGCCGATACACTTGCAATTTTCAGCCAATATGCAACAAAAAATAATAATAATAATAAATTTTTAAAATCATTTCACAAAAATCATCAAGGGAAAAAAACGTATAGAATGCTCCTGATTGCACAGTAGGGCTTTTATTTTTAAACCCAAGATAAACACCAAATAGAATAATTCTGAAGACCTTGTTTCAGTTCGGTGTGCTTCGGCCAAATCATAGAGCAAGTGCCAAACATAAACAAATTTGGGTCCAGAATGCCCCCCAGTTTTGAAAAAAAATCCTGGTGAAAACCCTGTAATCCCTCCCATACAATATTGTGGGCCTTTGTTATTTGGTTATGCCCACTCTACTCCTTGTCCCCAAACCTCTGCAGTTGCTAGCCTGCTGTAGATTCCGCTCCAATAGCTCATACAGAGAACTCTATGAATAGCTTGAATAGCTTGAATAGCTGCTGTTATGTAATATTACATTAGTTGAAATCCATCAGTAAACAGTGTATAGGATCCTAGACCTGGAATCAGACAATACAACAAAATGTCTCATTGTTATCTCTCCTCTGTTGACTTTCTCCAGCCTTGACAAACAAGCCACAGAAAATAATGTCTGGTAGTACAGCCAACTTAATAACACTAACAGAACCAGTTACAAATTCATGTGGTCTAGTAAGTACACCTTTTCTCCTGCAAGATTTGGGTTTTTGTTCATGCTTTGAATGTGACCCATTGAAATTGGACCCATCATGGAGCTCCCTTACAAATGTTATTACTTCAGCTCAAAATTCAGACTGTAAACAAGTGGCCTGTTAAAAGCACCGGACTCAAGCTCCAGTGTTTTCGGATCGGCAGAGTGTGGTTCGAGTCCGGTCATGACACTTGTATCCTTGAGCAAGATACCTTACCAAAATTGCTTTGTCCTTCATATGGGACATTAAGCCGTAGGTCCCGTGTACTAGGATTGGTAGTGCACGTAAAAAGAACCCAGAACACTTATCGTGGAAGAGAAGGGGTTAACCCCGGTGTTTCTGGTTCACATACATGTAGCAAGCACCCTTGTTTACAGGTTTCCTCAGGCTTGCAAGCTACAATGATTAAGTTCACTAATGAGGCAACCTTGGTTTCATATAATAATAATAATAAGTCTGAAAACAAAAAAACCATAACTCTCAGGTTAGTATTATCAATCCAAAAGTAGACCAAAGGGAACTTCCTTTAAGTCCGATTATCTTTGAAAACTGAACAGAGAATCAATTGTTTTACCTGATTGTTTACAACTGTCAGGAATGACTGATAAACAAGATTAAGGTGTTTTTCACTCATAAATATTAGTGCGGGCAGTAATAATGACAAAACAACAGTTTTATGTACTTCATTGTTGCCAAGACCAGACCAAAGTATTTGTGTACATGACTACAAATTCCACTGTGTCAACATGACCCCTTAGAAAAGGTCATCCAGACAAGGTTCATGAACTCACTGCATAAAAAAAAAGACTCAAGTAGAAATCCCGGTTCATTGTACTCATCAACCCAACCATGGCTACGTGAGACTGCACATGTACAGAGCATTGTCCCGACAGTCTACCCCATGCCAACATGACAGGACAGCAGCCAGCAGGGGGTACGCTCCGCCAACAACTCAGTAATTGCAGATAAAGAGGAGCGTAGATTTAAAGGTTTTGATCAAACAATAAAATTAATTCAATCACCAACAGCCACCAGTCTTTTATTCAATTGTCTCCACTACAGTAAAAAAAATATACACCCAGATGTTCCAGACATGGTTTTGTGTTTGTTGTAATATTTAATGTGTTTGAACAGTGTTTATTCAAGAACTTGAGGTCAAATTGGGGTCAAGTCTATAACTGAACTACACAAAGGATAAAAGAAATGTGGCTCCTGAGCAGACCTTACCCCAGGCAAGGTCAAACGATGGTTAATACAAGATTAAAAAAGAACAATTATAAAGGGTCAAGTAAGAAAGTCTTTTATTTACTCATAATTTTATAATGCTGACCAAGGTTTTAGCCAGGATTTGGTAAAAGGGTATCCAAATTTGCTGGAAATTAAAAAACTTGGTGTCCAAATTGTTCACTTACTTACATGTAAACTACAGATAAATCGGGGTGTCCAAATTTAAAACAGGGTGTCCAAAAGACACCCAGACACCCCTCTGGCTAACACTAATGATGCTGACTGAGAGTTGTTGCCACTGTATGCTGTTTAGAATATCTCTGACAGTCAATGACAGTCTTTTATGGTGTAACTGTGACTCTTTCTCTTGTCCCCCTACTTAATTTTTTCCAAAACAAGAGACAATTTTTAAGAACAAAACTGAAAAACATTCCACTGAACATTACCCTTCGGGTCCAAAACTTACAACTTTTAATAATTCAGGCCTGAAAATAAGTTGATCGAACTCAGGGTTCTCCCCATGCACAAGCTAGCATAGCAAGAATTGCGTGCCGATACGCAATAATTTTGGCCGATACGCAAACAAAATCAGCCTATACACAAAACAATAAAACATGAAAAGAAAACCATGTAGAATGCTCCAAATTGCACAGTAGGGCTTTGAAAACCAAGAAAAACACCAAGTAGAAAACGATCCGAGGACCTTGTTTCAATTCAGCGCGCTTCGGCCAAACATCCCAAAAAGTTGGCCCAGAATGCCCCCCAGTTTTGAAAAAACCTGGGGAGAACCCTGGAACTTATTGTTCATCACCAGGGCCCAATTTCATAGAGTTGCTTTTAAAAGCACAAAAAGTAGCTAAGCACAGTAAAATTTTGCTTACCAGAATAAGGTTACCAGCCAAACTGCCATGTCACATGTACAATTTGTGACTGGTATCAGGCCTGCTGGTATCCTGATCATTTCTGCTTAGCAGAAAAGTGTTAAGCAATATTTTCTGCTTAAGCAGCTCTATGAAATCGGGCCCAGTCCTACTCCTACCTAAACATTATTCAGCATCAACTTAATTTTACATTCATGTAGCTCAAATGTTTAGCTTGCTTAGCTCCGGAACTGACTACTGATAGTTTTTTAGTCAGAAGCAAGATTTTAGATTTGTAGACAGAGAAGCATTAATTTAATCAAAATCAACAAATATCAGAAGTTGGCTTACAATTACATGAATTAAATTAAATTAAATTAAATTAAATTAAATTCATTCAATTTCAATTCAATTTCAATTCATTTAGGTTTATTATTCAACAACAAAATACACTGTAGTATTAAAAAGTTTCAAACTAACGTGTTTACATTTTTAAAATTTGCCATTTTCACAAGATTGCGCCCAACAAAAACAATTCATTTTAGGCCTAAATGATATACATGTATATATATTTTTTTGCAGCTACGGAAAAGTAACAGGGATATTCTTTCATGTACAATAGGGCCATGTAAAAAGAAATACACATTGATCGTCCTGGTTTTTACAAAAAGAGGAGGATTAGAGCCTTTTTATTTTAGATTTTTTTTTTTTTTCAAGAAGAAAAGAGCAAGACTGAAAATTTGCTGTTTTTGTAGAAATTAGATAGTTCGTCTTATAATATGGGTACAATATTTAGAACAAACAAATTTTTTATAAACAAGGATGTGGCTTTTCTTTAAAATGGATGAGGGCAGGGTCCAGGGATGATCAACTGGTGTTTTTTTTTTACTTGGCCGAGTCACAAAAGACTTCCTGTAGTGTTGAACTTGAAAGTTGAATGAACTTTTCTCTGACTCTGCATTCACACAATAAGGAAAGTGGAGTGGATTTGGGAAGTTAGCTCCCTGTACTCACTGGGTCCATTTATTTTGAATTTCTCTCATTTCTCAAAAAACTTAAAATTATTAACATAAACAACAGACACGAAAATTAACAGATAAATTAACAAAACAACATGATTTACATGATTTAGGACACTGATATTTGTTGATTTTGAAGGATGCTCAGTTTACTAAAAAGGGAGGTCTAGCTGACATGATGATCTTGCAATAGAGTTTGTACACACGGGATCTGTGTGTATCCTCACAAACAACCTTGTGACATGCAGCATGTACACAACTCACACACAAGGTACAGTGTGACACATACAGTAATACGCATCCACACACAACATCTACATGACTGTGACTGTCACATCATGTACATTGTACATTGTCATTACATACAAATTAATACAATACTTATTAAAAAATAGTAGGCCTACCTTGCGGAAAATGGCATAAAAACACATTAGATACAATATTTGTCCCTTCCTCTCACTAAGGAATGTAACAAACACTCTCTGAAATCAGTTTATATGTTGAACAAGAAACCTTTACTTACGGATCTGGGTTTTTTTCCGGGATTTCATCGGCTGTGTTCAACGTGCACCGCTCTCATCTCCGTCCATTCAAACACGGCGAACGCGCGCGACGTCACATCAAAATTTCGACACAGTCGACCCGCACACACCACATGCGATTTCCTATGGCATGGGATATTTCCCGGCAAATTTATTTGTCATACTTAATTTGACCAATAGAAACAGTCGTCAATAAGCAACCGGTTCGACCATTCTTGTAAGACAAACTGTGAGTGGACAACGCAAATAGATCTCGTACGTCATACGAAGAAAAGGGGCGGAAACGTTTTTCATAAATCAACAGAGGGCGCACTTTTAATAGACTGCAGTAGGGGAGGATTGCAAGACGGTCGTGCGGAAGGGTACCTTTTGTAAAGTGATTATTTTGAATGTTTTAAATTGTCCCCAATTACCCATTGAAATTTCTAGATGACTGATATACATACGCATTGTCAGATAATAATTAGGTGGTGTCACATGGGTTTTTGTCCCCCTTTGGTTCAGTCCTCCATACAGCTTGTGTAGAAATTTCGTCCGATAACACGCTTTTTGACTCAACTTCCCTCAGCCAATCGTGGGATGGGACCACAGGTGTATGTGGATGGGACAGACGCACCGGGGCCAAAAAACCGCTACGACAGTGGCCGTTTTATTTTTGTCGAGTGCTGTCTATTTTTATTCGGAGCTCATGCCTTCTCCATATCATAGTTGGATTTGAATTAATTACAGATGGACTTTGTAATTTGTATAGATAAATCCACTGACAGTTTGGGGACATGAAAAGAATGAAACCGTAGATGAAGAAAAACAACACAAACCATAGAGGTGCACCCACCCCACTAAATAGGGAGAGAAAACCTCACAACTGTAGGCCCTCAAATTATTTTATACTAGACAGACTTGAGAGCCAAATAAAAAGAGTATAGTTTTAAAATATGTGACCATGGGGTTGTTGACTTCCAACTTGAGCTATTTTGGATGACCTAGGCCCTGAAAAATTGCCATAATTATTTGCCGAGAGGTGTGATGTATGGACATTGTCAAGATTGATGCTCGCTCGGAAGTTTGGAAATTTACATGAGGTGTAAGCTAGGGTGTCATTTTTGGAGGGAGAATAACTCGACTCGCCTTGGGATAGTCCCCATCATACAATTGGGCAGAGGTTATAGAGTTGAGGAGTTAATAGATAGTTTTCCCTTTACTGTAAAAAGCTGTGAGACTTCTTTGTTTTTTTCAAGGCATTTTTGAATATTTAGCATTTTGCACTGTATGCTATTGCTATGGGATTTTATTTAGTGGGGTGCACCATGGAGGTGGGTGCACCCACAGAGGAACTGTCGGTGCACCGACAGCGGTGTTTTCGTCGAGTGAGTGAGGGCGGTGTTACTATTGCAACTCTTTCGGATAATCTGTAGGCCTACCTAATGAGACCAAAAATTTAAAAGCAGGTTTAGGCTGAAAGTGAAGAAAAATTGGGGGTTCTTGATTCAGTTGATGGGGAGGGGAACTTCAGGCCTCTATCCCGTCCTAAAATCAAACAAGTAGGCCAAGTATGTAATTTCTCATACGCGTTCCAGAAAGTTTGTGGTGAGTTTATACTACAATAACATGATTATAGGCACAATACATTCTTTTTTAGGTCTTTTAAAAAAGTCCCAAAAACACTTTTTGGATTAATCTTGCATTAATGGTGATGCAAATTATGGGGAAGGGGATATGAGGGGTTTACTCACGGTCCCACTGTCACATGTTCGAGCGAAGGACCAGGGTAAACTCTCACCCCAAGAGCGGGGTCGCATGGGTAAAAATTAGTGACGAATACTAAGACAGTGTGGGAAAGAAGATGAGAGTTAAAGAATAATGGTTAAAGCAAGGTTCCTTTCTTCTAATTTCTGACGCTGGAGAAGATTAGCCAAAAGAACATGTTTATCAACAGATAAAAAAAAAATCCAAACAATGTTTTTATTAAAAGGGGTTGGTGGTGAGCTGCTTAAGCAGAAAATATTGCTTAAAAAATTCTGCTAAGCAGCAATAAGCAGGATACCAGTTACAGGTGCTACATGTGGGATGCTTTTTTAGCTGGTAACCCTTTTCTTGTAAGCATATTCATTTTTGTTGTGCTTAGGTAATTTTTGTGCTTAAAGGCACTTGGTAATTACTCAAAATATATATTAGCATAAAAACTGACTTGGTAACACGCAACGGAGAGCTGTTGATAGTATAAAACACTGTGAGAAACGACTCCCTCTGAAGTAACGTAGTTTTTGAGAAAGAGGTAATTTCTCACTAAAATAGTAAAAGACTTCTTGCAAGAAGCCTTTTATTCCTATCTGAAAGCACACAAATTTGAACAACAAGGGTGTTTTTTTCTTTCATCTTTTCTTGCAACTTCGATGACCAATTGAGCCCAAATTTTCACAGGCTTGTTATTTTATGCATATGTTGGGATACACCAAGTGAGAACACTGGTCTTTGACAATTTCCAAACGTAAGCAGCTGTATGAAATTGGGCCCTAAAGTGATGACGGAAGGGTTGGGATGGATGACAGGAAGACTTTTCAAAAAATGGAAACTTTGGCTTAAAAACATGTTAAATAAATAAACCTTTTGATGAACTAATACAACCAGATCCATTTAATTCTGTTATAGGCAAAAACCACGGATTTAAAAAATAATAATCTTGGCCTAAATTAATGACCCATCATTAATTACTAAACTCAGACACGAAGTTTTTTTCTCATAAAATCTTTGTAATGAGTAGCAGTTTTGTGTTAGAGTTATTGAAAAATACTCTTGAACTATTGGTAAAATGTTGAGAGGTCTTCGTTTACATGTTAAAAAAAAAATCATTACCAGGATAAATCTTAACAATGATTTTATCGAAAATAAAATCCGAAATTCCAACCGCATGATTCGCTCTCATCCCACGCCCATTCATTCATTGATGCTGATGAATATTGGATTGAAAACTCACACTTGTTACCAGGTGTCTGTAGCATCATTTAAACGTAATCAAAAATTAAATGTGGGAACGATACGTTGGGTCAATCTTCGCTGGTAACTTTGTTTTAGCCTTTTATGTTCATTTTTAGCAGAGTACCAACGAACTCAACCGCACACACACGGACGTACGTGGGAATCGGATGGGAGGAGTGTATACCAGCGGAAAGATGCACGAAGAGAAACCGAAAATGTCATGTTGACATTTTTCTGCCGTGGAAAAGTCTGATTTTTAGGACACCGATGTAACACCTATTCTCTTTTGTTAGTAACAAGAACAGGAAATATTAGCTGCAGCTTGAATCTACAAAAAAATGAATTGGGGAGCGGAGTTATGGGTGAGTTTTTGATGAAGACTGGGTGTGCTGACAATGCCCATGCATGATGATGGTCATTCAGAGACATGGACCAAAAATGACTTTTAATTAGAGTATGTGCCCAATATCCGGACAGCACTATTTCCGGTCTTTTAATTCACAGGATATGCCCCCCTCATGTTAATTATTTTGAGATCAGAGAAATTATTAGAACGAAAAAGATCAAACTTGACTTCCAATTGTTGTGTAGTCAGCATCACACAAACAAAGACAGTAAAATTAAAAAATAGAAATCCGAGTGACAGTGACTCCTGACACAGGCCTGCTGACTGACACTCCTGAGTTGACAATCATTCTGACAAGACAGGATCGACAGTTGGTTGAGGAACTTCTTGATTAACTTTATACTTTAGACTTTCTTAAGTTATTTGTGTAACAGTTTTAAAGTCCGGTTAGACACAATTTGGTCATGTTAGTGTCTCTTTTTAAAAAAAAGAAAACTTAGTAGGCCTAGGCCTAGTAATAAATATAGCTTAATTAACAGTCACAGTAACACTAAAGTCTAAACAATAAAAAACAGTTAAGACAAGTAACATTAATTTTTTTAATAAAAGCCAAATAGGGTTTGCCTTTTAAAGAAGGGGAGTTGATATTGGCATTGCCGGTGTGGCAGGAGATTCTGTCCCCCCGGAGATTCTGTCCCCCCATACGGCAAACCTTGCACAAACTTCTTTTGATGGTGCCCTCTCTTGAATCATCCTCCTCCAGCCCATGTTAATTTCCCGTATGGGGACAGAATCTCCGGGGGGACAGATTTCCCTGAGACACTGGTATTGACTTTATATTCTGAAGAAATTGCGAAATACACGTCTTCCCGTTTTGAACCAAAGAGATTTGTCTTCAATATCCGTCACCAATGATCAATTCAAACATTTTGAAAAGTGTAATGGATAACTAATTCATTGCCAGTATTGACTGCAGTGTTTTGGTTTTAAAGTTTTAATGTAAGTTGATTATTACTGCCTTAAAATTAATTAATTTATAATAAAATAATAATAACCCTGTTTCAGAAGATGACACTTTCATCCTTCTTTCTACTGTGTAAAAACTGGAAATATTTTGTTTCGTTTGGTTGGACCAAGTTTGTAGGAGTAGTTTTCTATTTTCATTCAATGAACTTTGATGGTTTATAATAATAATTATGCTTCTTAACATTTGTTTTACTTAGACACAAAGTCCTTTTGGAACAGGGTGGAGGCGTGGTGTTGTGTTGGTTATTGCATGTTGTGATAGATGGAAATGTTGTATTTTATAACGGCATTATAAAGTGCCATGGAATTTGAACTGTCTTTTCCTTTCTAAAAATATCCTTCAATAACCTTAACCATTCTAAATGCAACAATATGCACCAAATGGTAACAGTTGTTGTAATCTGTTGCATTTGGCAGTCAACTCAGATGTCATTCTTTGACTGAATTTGTTGCACTTAGCAGTCAAGTGATTTCATATTGGTGTTGCATTTTGTTAGTCACCACTACACTTACAATGTATACTGTGCATACTGTTGTATTTAGCAGGGCAAACCCCCTTGCTCAGTCCTAACACAAACAACATGCCTGCACAATGCAACAAAATCCCTTGTTGCATTTTGTTGCATTTGGCATGGTTCTCATTTCAACTGTGTTGCATTCTGTTGTATGTGGCAGAGTATGTGGAGGGACCCTGATGGGGGTTAGGGATAAGGGAGTGTTGGAGGAGGGCAAAGAAGTGAGCCTGTATTCTGTAGTTGTACCCTTATTTTTAGCTGGCTGGCTTTGGTTTTTACCTTCATCTCGGTAATACACGAGAACATTTCATGCCCTGTCTTTCTTTTGAGATGTCATGGAGAATATAATTGAAGCTTTGCTCTCACTCAGTTAAAGGGATTGTACAGGCCTCTGTTTGGTAATTGGAACCCACTGTTTGATTCAATCGTATATACATGTAGTTGTAGATATATACCATAAAGCTAACCTGTGAAAGTTTCATTTCAAAAGTTGGTAGCGTTTTTGAGATATTGCCGATAATCTGGAGTGGTTATGTCCACGCAGGAAGAATAATCTGCAATTGGAATACACATTCTGAGAAATGTTACTGCAGTAACGCTTCTCAGACTCAAATTTTGGGGCATAAAAAGTGATATCTTTTTCCATAACCGTAGTACTTTGAAGTGAAAAGTTTCTCAAAATGCATTGTACTATCCAAAATTGCTGTACTTCTTACCAAGTAAGTTTTTATTGCCATTAAATTTCAGAGTCATTACCAAACGTATACAGACCCTTTAAAGCACGTGTGTAACATTGGTAATTGTCAAAGGACAAAGACCAGTATCCACATTGGATGTGACCCATCATACACATGAATAACAAACCTGTGAAAGTTTAAGGCTTAAGCTCAATTGAGAGAAAAATGGAAACATAAATAAAATGTTTTCACTGTTTTCAAACATTGAGTTTTGGACAAAATCAAAACTAATTATTTACTCATTTCTCAAAAACTATTGCATTTCAAGCAAAACTATTTCAAAGGGAGTTTCCCATCATGACCAATTTTTAGACAATGTAAGTTTGTGCAAATCTGGTGACATTTATATTTTTACTCAATACCAATGTTATGCACACCCTTGAGTTTGTTAAATTTGATGATTCTGGCCTTTTTGTCTGTTGGTACACATTTTTAGTTCTCTCTTCTCATAAATCTTTATTACGTACCTCAACGTTTTTAACATTGTTAGCAAGAATATTTCAATGAATGGGTCATAGCAAAATCACTATCATAACATTAATAACTTACAGAATATTTGTCATCCAAAAGTTACGGGTCCAGGTGTTTCCTTCTGTAAAAGTGTACAGGGTAAATAAAACATTTACACATGTACATGTTTTAGGAGCTGAGCAATTTATTTTGATATTTTAATATTATACATTTTAAATTGGTCTGTATGTTTTTATGAAATAATGCAGGCAGACACAATACACGCTTATATTAAATGGCATATTATTTTGTGTAGGGGATATATGATCATCTTTACATTCACATATTCCATGCTTTTCCATTGTATCTGACACTCAGTCACTCCAACTTTGGTTGCTATGCAATGTTGACTGAACCTTGACCCAAGGAAGACTCTAAGACGCCGTAGATAACTTAAGCCACACCCACATTATTTACATAAATGTCAGTCATTAGTAATTTTGTATATCCTGAAGTTTCTAATTCTGTGTATTTTTCCTCGAGATAAGAGGAAGTGTTTAAATAAGTTTTACCTCGAGAGAGGAAATCGGTCTGGTGTGTCTGAACGTCTGGAAAATGTGGACTTGGCTTGCGCTTACTAAAAACTCGTGTTTGAATGTCACAAAGGATCATCAAGGGTCGAACAAAACAATTCAACATTTGGGGATTAATAAAAGACCATGACAGAAATCATATTATTACTCCAACCGATTCAGCTACCTTCTGGCTGATGCATTGAGGTGGTTGTTTTTTTCTTCCTTGTATAATTTGTTCAAACTTTGAAAATCTGGCTATTGCTACTGTCCAGGAAAGCCTGGGAATAAATATTGGACCTTAAATTTACTTTAAAAGATGATGCATAAATAAAGAGATTAAAGTGTTTTTGGCATATCTCTCACCGTGCATTAACTCCCCCTCCCCCTCCCCCACACTTGCCACCACCATGCAATAATTCCCTTATCTAAGTAAAAATATTTAATCATTAACAAGGTATTAATCTTTTTGTAGTGTAACTTCATGCACTCAACAAATAAAGTTGAGTTGAGTGTATTTTTATCCAATCATGAAGACTCCTAATTGGCAATTTCCACCGTTTCATGGTAACATCTCCTCATAAGGTATGTACTGGTTAACCCTTACTTTTTTTTAGACATCATGTAGACTGTACCCTGTGGGGTGTGTTGAGTCTTGTGATTTGGCGGACAGACGTCTAACTGTCTACACCTTAAGTGTTGTAAAGTCTTTGCTGTCGCCATAAGATTTTGTGGAATAAAGCAGGAGATTTCATTGGATTAACAGGACAATTAAACAGGTTTCATGTTATGAAAGTTTAGTAATACTCGGCTATTGTCTGTAAGTTCAACTTTCCTGGATAAGATTTTTTATTCAACGTTGGATGATGTTGGATCAAGAAGAGAAACCCGAGACTCTACTTGTGGATGTACATGTAGGAGCTGAGGAAGATCCATCTTCACCTCCTCAAGTTAATGAAGAAACTCCAGTGAAAATTCCTAAACCGAGACTTCCAAAGCCGAGGCTTCCTAGGCCGAAAACCATCGGACGGAAACCGCCCAAAAATGAAACCACAGAAGGCTTTGACTTTGAGGTATGTTTCGAATGACTGCATAGATTTGTCAAGATGCTCTGGTACGGCAACAGAGTAAAACCCAAAAGGTTAATACCGCTCTACTTCACCCTTTTTTTAATTTCTCAAAGGAACCGTTACTTTTCTTATTATCTCATAATTTAATTTTTGCTATCATTCAATAAGCAAATTAAGCTTCATTGAATTTAAACCCGTACTTGTTGGTTTTGAGTTTTGGATCTTGGATGCTTTAGAATTATGGTCAGGATGCGTAAAGGCACATGCTGAGAATAGACAATGCCAGTCTTGCTTGTGTTTGAATGTTTGGACTTGTTAAAGTCGGTGATTTTCTTTCCTTCACCGAGTTTGAAAGCAGCTGTTCCTCAAAATTGTGATTCATGGGAGACTTGCGGTTTCTATTCATAACATTTATCAGTTGTAATGTTGGTGGATTAGCTACAATGTAGGCGTAAGTAAATACTACGCAGCAATCAGCATGAAGAAGAGCATTGGACATGTGCAAAAAAATTCTAGATTAGAACGGATTGGTGTAGTTGTATCTTTCCTCGCTTTCCACCTCTAGGATTCTGGTTTGAATCACGCTGGGGGCACTACATGTACGTGTAATGGTTTTCAGTCCCTACCTGACTGCGTGGGTTTTCCCTGAAATAATTCTATGGGGTTTCCTCCCACATCTAAAAGTGAAAGTTCCTTCCTTGTCTTCTTTCAATTGGGTTCTTGGCTAATTGTCAGTTGTTTGCTTTTCTGAGAGTCCTTGGCTTCACAACCAGAATAAATGAAATGAAATGAAATATATACATTCTGCATACATTCTACACATTCTAGTTCTATACTCTACATTTTACATACATTCTACATATTATATGAAACTCAATGGCACACAGTAGTTCCCCTTTCAAGGTATGTATAAAATCTTAGAGGAAGAATGAAAGCATATAAATAATTAGTCATTTCCTCCTATTGCGGTTTCATGTCTTGATAAGGGAAACCAACGTTCTTCAAGTACATGTACATGTACATTGTAACAGTATATTTGATTATAACTCGCGGAAGTTCCCATTTACTGATGTTATAAATTAAATGCACCGAGGTTTATTTCATAGTTTAAGGGTAAACTGAGGTAACAAAAAAACAGAATTGTTTCGCTAAAGGGTCTGTATACGTTTGGTAATGACTCTGAAAATTAATGGCAATGAAAATCTTACTTGGTAAGAAGTACAGCAGCTTTGGATAGTATAATGCATTTTGAGAAACTTTTCACTTTGAAATACTGCGGTTATGGAAAAAGATATCAGTTTTTATCCTAAAAAAATTGAATCTGAGAAGCGTTACTGCACAGTAACATTTCGCAGATAGTCTATTCCAATTGCAGATTATTCTTCCTGCGTGGACATAACCGCTCCAGATTTTCTGCAATATCTCAAAAACGCTACCACCTTTTGAAATGAAATGTTAATAGGTTAGTTTTATGGTGTACATGTTTATTTACAGTTATATAGGATTAAAACAGACAGTGGGTTCCAATTACCAAACTTATACAATCCCTTTAAATATCTCAGTACTACTAAAAGACACTAAAGAAATAAATGTGTGTTTTTTGGCAGTACATCAAGTCTCCTCTATTGCACATGCAAATATAATACTGCATTGTCATTATGTTGATATTAAGGGGAAAGATTCTACCCTTTTGCATGTTTTGGGGAGGAAGTTTGGCGGGCATTTTTACGTGCTGTGGTCAAAACTCATAACTTCCGACCACATAAAATAAAAAAAGGAAAAATGATAGCTACACTGTAAACCACAGATTTCCTTGTAGTAAAAAATTATTTGGTTTTATATTGAGGGATACTACATACATCAAGTACAAATAATTTTTTCAAACACTGATCCTTGATTGGTGGACCATGCCTCACGCGTTATCCTTTATTTTGCCATGTGTTAATTGACTGCACTCAACGCTTTAAAATTGAATATATTGGGTAGACCCGTCCAATATTGATAATTGTTGGACGCTTTGCAGCGTCGTTTTCAAAAGGATCGTTCCCTGCCCGTTGTCCAAATGAGGCAAGGTACAATTGTTGTGTCACGGCGGACAAGGTCGGTGTCAATGTATAGGTTGATGTCTACATTAAATTGTCCACGTTTTTTCAGAAGTTAAAAAAAAAATATAACTGTCAGAGTATGCGGTGGACAAGTTTTGTTGTCTATGTGTTTATTGTGGAAAAATTTCAAATTTCTAGTGTGTGAGTTACATAAAACATCATTGAATGCATTTCGTTCGTGCACTATTACAGCATGCAGTGAATTCTGGCTTTTCCATTTCATTTGGCTTCACCTCATGAAATGAAAAAGTCTAGATTTCACCTTGTGATTATATTATGTGGCAATGCACTCATATGCATCCAATATTTGTATAATAATACATAATGTACATTGTATGCTAAAATAAAACAAATTCTGGCTCATGCATAGCCTATAAATTATTAATGTGTTTATATTATAGCTTGAATCCCTGGTACTAGCGCAGGTTGCAAGTTCTCAATACGAATTTACCCATTGTGGATATTTGCTTACAGACCGTAGACAAATTACAGATTACATGTACCATACACCTTGTGCATACATGTATATTTTGTTGTTTTATTTGATTTAAAGGCATCGTACACGTTTGGTAATTGGAGCCTTTTGTTTGTTTCAAACCTATATACCATAAAACTAACCTGTGAAAATTTCATTTCAAAAGGTGGTAGCGTTTTTGAGACATTGCCAAAAATCTGGAGCGGTAACGTCCACGCAGGATGAATAATGTGCATTGGAATACACACTCTGAGAAACGTTACTGCAGTAACGCTTCTGAAATTCAAATGTTTTGGGGATAAAAAATGATATATTTTTCCATAACCGCAGTACTTCGAATTGAAAAATTTCTCAAAATGCATTATACTTTTCAAAGCTGGTGTACTTCTTACCAAGTAAGTTTTTATTGCCATTAATTTACAGAGTCATTACCAAACTTGTACGATGCCTTCAATAACCTTAACCCTAGAGTTAATTTTCAGGTATTACAGTACCAGTTCATGTAGGTCTACATAAGTAAATCTTTGCAATTGTTTTTCAAAATCCAAAATGCAATCAGCTGATTTCGATTGCAACGATCAAAATCAAGCTGATTTTATTGCAACAATCCAGATCAGCTGATCACGTTTTGTGGACGTGTTGGAATCCAATTTTCTCAACAGTATTTCAGAGGTAAATATTTCACAAGAAGATTGGTATAGTATTAACTTTATAAACAGTAAGCTTTCACACTGAAATTTGTTTACATTTGTAATTGTCATTACCAATCCTGTATCATACCTTTAAATAAATTATGTTTTACAATAGACCTTATGCACATGATGTCATAACAGTAGGGCGCCCTCGTCTAGAGGTCAAAAGGAGGTTGTTCATTGGCCAATCCTGTGCGCCGCGCGTACAAATCTGTGCGTTTCGATTGTTTCGTCATCGTTTTACCTCTAAGATGGCGGCTGGATGACGTCAATGCATAAGGTCTATTGTACACAGCAAACATGTGGGCCTTTTCCAATGCAATGCAATACATGTTTAATGACAAACTCATTACCTACAGGTTCATACATAATACTACGGTACGACGATACTGAGATAGACTTTATTATACACAGTGTTTTATGTACTTGTACTATGACCATCATCGCACACGATGCGTCACCCATCAATTACCGGTCAGGAATGCCGTAACTGAGGGACTACCTCAAAATATTGACGCTGTATCAGCTGGTCGCTGACACTAGTCATACTGCAATTTATATATATGTAACTCATGCATTAGCAGGTACTTGGCTTAAATCAAGGGTGTACACAATACATGTACATGTAAGTATGTACATAGGAGGGTATGTCTTCTACATGGTGTTTATCTTGGTTTTAAAAGCACTACTGTGCAATCTGGCGCATTCTACATGGTTTTCTCTTAATGTGATCATATGAAATGATAATTTTTATTTTATTATTAATTCGTTTTTTTGGCATCGGCCAAAATTTGCGCGTATCGACTCGCAAATCTTGCGTATTGGTCTGATACGCTAGCTTGTGCATGGGGAAAACCCTGATGGGGGTTGAGGTTGTTTGAGAGATAGGGAGGCCCAAAAAAGGAGCCCAAACTGAAAAAAGAGGAAATGTGAATGAAATTTAAATGAAATCTTGATGCTTGAAATTTGTCTTGAATTAAATTTGTCTGTTCCTTTCAAAGGGACAAATTGCCTTCAGATTGTGCGCTTTGGGCTATAAAAAACGTTTGTGGTGAAATTAATGTGGTTGGAAAGATGTTTTAAAGTAGAATATAATGATTCTCACAAATATCCCTCAAAGTTGTGTGGTTTTCAAGGCCGGTAATTTTGTGCAGAGTCAAAAAATCGGTTATTTTTATTATTTTTTGTGAGTATACAGTGCTAACACACATCGGTGTATGGGTAAAAACCAAAATTTATATACTTTATCCCCGATGCAAATTTAACATCTATTATAATCGTTGCGGTACCCGCTGCCAAAACATAGGATTCGAACTGCCTCTAGCTACCGGGCAATCTCGGTAGTCTAGTTGGTAATGTAAGACACTGCTCTAGAATTGCAAGGGTCGTGGGTTCGAATCCCATCCGAGTAATAAGCCTGTGATTTTTTTCACAGGACTCGGGAAAGTACTGAGTATACAGTGCTAACACACATCGGTGTATGGGTAAAAACCAAAATTTATATGATAAATTTATTGTTGTGTGTTTGTTTATTTATTGGAATAAAAAATGTAATATTTATTTAATAATCTCTTTTTGTATTTTTATAATTGAGGAGGGGGCAGTTTCCTAGAAAAGCTTATGAATAATGTTTGACTCCACAAAATTACGGACCGTGTTAGTTCTCAAAGAAAAAGGAAAACCACACAATTTCAAGGAATATTTGTGTACAATGATACTGTGTCGTTTCTTGTAAAAAAACAATATTCCAGGTTAATGCTCTTTCCATTCATTGCAATTGTGATTTTCGCCTTCCACTTACACAGGTCTTTACATACATGTAGTAACAGTTTCTATTCCGTTATGATTATAGATAAAAACGAATGTTTCATTGAGGGACAGAGAGCCATTCAGAATTATCAATGTTTTAAAGTTTTGATAAGTTCTTCGTTTCCTGGTTGGTGGGTCAAAGAAAATTGTTGTAAATTTAAATTTTATTTTAGTTTAGAATTTAAAGAACAAACAAACAATGGATTTTCTTAAGTGGAAAATCAAAAATCTGGGTCACAAAAAGTAGGGGACAAAAAGTCACATGTTTAACCCTAACACTAACAGACTAGATCCTTGGGTAAACATACTGCCCAAATCCGTCTACAAATGTACATTATATCCTTCAGATTAAACTTGTCATAAACCTAAAGTGCCCAAATCCTTCTATATCTTCTTCTTATTGTAAATATACATATTAGCCAAAATCCTTCTAAATCCTTTTGAGACAGAAGTAAGGGAGTCAACTTTGTGATTTACATGTACTTTAGGTGCTCTGCATAAGACAGGTACAAGTAAAACCTTCTAAATCCTCCTATGTAAAAACAGCCCGATAGCCCAAGTCCTGCTAAATCCTACCCTAACAAAAACTCATTGTAGCCCAAACCCTTCTAAATCCTCCTGTGTTGCAGATCCCGAAAAGCCCAAATCCTTCTCAATCCTGCACTTTGGCAATGAGGATATTGAAGGACTTGGGCCCTTTAGGGGTAAAGCAGTGATAATACTGACATGCATGACTGAATGGCCTCTATTCTTCTGCATAATGTACGATTGAGTTACATTTATGTAAGTCTGCATCGCGTCGCACTTTTGCTGATTTTGCTCCCCAAACGTGGAATGCATTCACTATCTCCATCAGAGAATCTGACTCCTTAAAATGCAAATTAAAGAAGTGTATCAGCAAGTATTTATCTAATGAGCTGCGTTCTTGATTTAGTGGCGCTATATGCCTTAAAGGTTGGTAATGACTCAAAACAAATATTAGCATAAAAAACTTACTTGGTAACAAGCAACGGAGAGCTGTTGATAGTATAAAACGTTGTAGGAAAGGACTCCCTCTGAAGTAACGTAGTTTTTGAGAAAAAGGTAATTTCTCACAAAAATAATAAAAACTTCTTGCAAGAAGTTTTTATTCCTATCTGAAAGCACATAAATTTGTACAACATGGGTGTTTTTTCTTTCATCATTTTCTTGCAACTTCGATGACCAATTTGAGCCCAAATTTTCACAGGCTTGTTATTTTATGCATATGTTGGGATACACCAAGTGAGAACACTGGTCTTTGACAATTTCCAAACGTGTACGATGCCTTTAAAAGGCCATGTCACACAGGGCAAGTTTTTCAGGGCAACTTGGAGGCAACCAACTGCACCGTATGCAAAAGTAACAATTTGGCAGCTGTAACTCACTATTCCAAAGAAAATAACGAGAAAGCTGAAATGTGAATGGATTTTCTTTTTGGAGATTTCCTGGAACTGGTTGGCTGTAAATTGCTCCGTGTGACATGGCCTTTATATTTATGTATAGGATAACATTGGCGCGGTTGGGTTGGTGTAGTGGTATCTTTCCTCGCCTTCCACCTCTAGGATCCCGGTTCGAATCCCACCGGGGGCACTATGTGGATTGGGTTTTCAGTCCCTACCTGACTGTGTGGGTTTTCCCTGGAGTATTTCTCTGGGGTTTTCCTCCCACATCTAAAACTGAAACCTTCTTCCTTGTCTTCTCTCCATTGGGTTCTTGGCTAGTACCGTGATTAAATTCGCTTTCTGAGAGTCCTTGGCTTCACAACCAGAATTAGTTAAATGAAACTGAAAAATGAAAACATTCAACTACTTACATGTATGTATTGTAATGTATCGTTCTTTGTACGTGATACATACAATGTGTACATGCGGTGCAAGGTGTACAGGACACTTGACGTGTCCTTGGTAGTTGTAAAGGTTTTGATTCCTGTACATCATTTAGTGTGTTCACATATAAACAATACCTGTGTGGTGAGTAAACTTTGGTGAAAAACCCAGGATATCCTTTTTCTACTCTCTGTGGATGTTGCTGGTATCCACAGGTCACTTCCCCTAGTGGCGCCTGTAAGCAGATGTTTTATGCTTATACAGAGCGACCCTTAACAATAACACAGTTTCACAAACACTGTAAGCAAAGCAAAAGGCACACTGGCTTGCTTTAAAAGCAGAAAATATTGCTTAACAATTGCCTGCTTAACAGAAATGAGCAGGTTACCGGTCACAAATTGTACATGTGACATGGTAGTTTGGCTGGTAACCTTATTCTGGTAAGCATAATTTTGTTGTGCTTAGCTACTTTTTGTGCTTTAACCATTAACCAGCTCTATGAAATTAGGTCCTGAGTGATCCAACAATGTTTACCATATTACACACACGCGCGCTGTCAAATCGTCTCGGATCATTTATGAAATACACTTTTACTTGTTGTTTGTCTGCTAATAGTAAGCACAAAGCTTTGTTTGCTGTAAACTGCTTGATGACATTGGGGCCCAGGTCACAATCATGCAAAGAGACTGTACCACAATGTACGTAGTCAACAGGTAGAAAGTGTACACACATCTGTGAAAGAAAACAAAAAATTATAAGGCCGAGTAAAAAAACAAACATGTTTAGCGTCCCCGCCCGCCTCCTTTTTGGCCGCCGCCTCCTTTTTGGCCGCCGCCTCCTTTTTTTAACTATTTACTTTAAAAAAAAAGGAAAAGAAAGAAAGAAAAAAGAGAGGAAAATTTGACTAAAATGATACAAATCATTTGTTTTGTCATACATTGCACCAGTACATTAAAATAGCACAAAATCTGTGAATAAATATACCTTGGCCAGCCATATTTAGCATGGCGCCATCTTGGAAAAAATAGCAAAAAATTTGAAAAATAGTAAAATAGAAGCGCCCTGTCTCCTCCTCTCCTCTGGACATGTTCAATGTCTTGTCCAACATGTTTCTTTTATGTATTGTGTGTTTGAACAGTAGAAAAACAATGGATTTTTGAAATTTAAAAAAGAATGGCGGCCATCTTGAAAAAAAAAAAAAAGCCCCTCCTCCTTCCTTTTTTTTTAGAAACCCGGACGCTAAACATGTTTCTTTCTTTACTCGGCCTAAACACAATGCAGATCATGTTCTCATTGTACATGCACTTTATTTTCCCTGTGGATTTCAATACAGCATTGGCCAAACTCGCGCAAGGACCATTGTAGTGGGAAACTACATGGAGTGGTCGTGTAGTGACATATGTAGGGCATGCGCAAAGAAGTTATGTAACAGTGCAAACGACTCTAGTCATGTCATGTCAATGCGACCAGCGGCTCAAGGTGCGTTATCATTTTCTGATAACTGGTCCACTCTGCACTGTGCTATGAAATTGGCTATTGATAACCAGCAATGCAACCATGCCCAAGTAGGCTGGTTCCAAATAGTCGACTAGTAGAGTCCAACTATCGTCGACTAGACAGAGTGGCGTGTCGTGGCCAAGCGGATAAGAACACAACTCAAGCTCTGGTGTTTCTGATCAGCAGATTGTGGGTTCAAATCCCAGTCATGACACTTGTGTCCTTAAGCAAGACACTCAACCACATGCTTCGTCCTTCAGGTGGGACGTAAAGCCGTTGGTCCCGTGTGTTGTGTAGTGCACGTAAAAGAACCCAGTGCACTTATCGTAAAGAGAAGGGGTTCGCCCCGGTGTTCCTGGTTTGATCGGCAGCATGTTGCGCCACAGCACCTTGTAAACCATTACATGGTGCTATGTAAAGGAATAGGTCTCATACTTCAAAAACGTAGCCCAACAATACCTTGTAGGAAAATACTGAATGTTGAAGCGCCTTGAGCGTCACTGAGTGACGGATATGTGCGCTATATAAGAAGCCACTATTATTAATATTATTAGAGTTCGGGCTAAGTAGTCGAACTACATGTATGGTCAACGATAGTCCTTGCGCAAACTTGGCCATTGATGCCAATGTAACAAACTTTGTTCTGGCAATAAGATTTGTGATGATGTACCATGTACACTCCTTCCTCGTTAACAGTGCCAAAACAGTAAGTCTTCACCCGGCAAGCAATTATTGTTGCCAAGAAAAAGTGTCAATGATGCCAACAAATTCTTCGTCATTTTGTTCCTCATCATGAATAACATTTTCTTGCATGACCTCCAATCAGTTGCTTACGTGTCTTCATCACACTAAAACAAATTGAAACTTAATTTTATTCAATCTGAAATTGACCATATTTTTGACCGTGTGAGGGCGCTTTCATCAGGGAATGTCTTGCATCACATTACAGTTTCATCCTTTTTTAATTGCCTGTATGTAGTTTTCTTGCATAAATTACGAAATACATAAACTTAATTATATACAAAAATTCTTTGGTTTACTTGTTTTTCATCGCGTGAAATTGGCCCACATACGCCCTCACGCGGTCAAAATTATGGCGAATTTGGATGTGTGGACATAAAATCATCCTATTTGAAATATATGAGGTTTTCCTTACTGTAAGTGAGGACATTTTGTTTCACAAAAACCTTTAACATCCACAGTGTATCAGAAAGTACAATCTACTGTCTTCTTTTGAATTCTTAATTTACGCCATTGTGTCTAAATCCATGAGCCTTAATATTTCTGACGTACAATGCAGTGTGATAGCGGTTTGAGTAAGTCTCTCCTCTCATCCTATATGCCTGCTGGTGATTCATTCTCTACTGTCAGTATGTCTTTGTTTTCATGCATGCCCTGGAGTAACGGAGTGATGGAGACCGTCTATGGAAGTCTACTCATTACAGACGTGCTACAAGACACCAACAGTGTACTTTACATGGCTGTAGTATGTCGTCTGTCTACGACAATTTACACTGTAGCATTTTGGAAGTATTGAGCATCATGCATTACCACGTTATGTACCCCAGTGCTCGAATTTGGGAGACAAAAAGACTGCAGGGCTTGTAGCTCATAATGTTTACTGGACCAGAAATTTGTGTGCAAACCAGAATCAAAATGAGAACAAACTTCCTGAGTCCTGACAGTTTAACATGGATGTTTTTATGTGAACAATTTTAAAAGCAAGACAGTTCTCTAAGAACAAACTCTACCTGGCAAGTAGATACACACATGGTGTGTTACCGCAAACCAAATATATTGATACCTCACCATGCAATGCCTCAAATCCTATATAATTTTAAAAGCACTACGAAAGACATGTAAGAGAAGATTGATCTGAGCATCTGTCTTGATGTGTATTAAGTTTACTGCATTACGCAACAAAATTGAATGGTATCTTATCAGACTCGAAGTCAATATTTGTACATAATTTGTTTCTGTTCAAGATATTACATATGTGCGGTATTGTTATTCAATTGAAAAACATGAGACCGCCGGACTTGTCTGGTCATCAGATTACTGGCCCGACTCTAAAATCACTTGCCTCGGACCTGAGGTCCGGTGTTAAAGGGTCTGTATACGTTTGGTAATGACTCTGAAAATTAATGCAATAAAAACTTACATGTACTTGGTAAGAAGTACAGCAGCTTTGGATAGTATAATACATTTTGAGAAACTTTTCATTTTGAAGTACTGCGGTTTTGGCAAAAAACATTTTTGGGGATAAAAAGTGATATCTTTTGAAAAGATATCACTTTTTATCCCCAAAAATGTGCATCTTATCAGATTGTGTAAATTGCAGATTATTCTCCATGCGTGGACAAACCACTCCAGATTTTCGGCAATATCTCAAAAACGCTACCACATTCTGAAATGAAATTTTCACAGGTTAGTTCTATGGATCTACAACATAGGATTGAAACAAACAGTGGGTTCCAATTACCAAACGTATACAATCCCTTTAAATTCGAGCCCTGCTGTAGCATTTTTGGGGTAATGAGCATCATTACTACATTATGTAGCCTTTGGTTTGCCCTCTGTCCCCCCTGAATATCTCCCCTGAATGGGGTACTTG
This sequence comes from Plazaster borealis, assembly GCA_021014325.1. Taxonomy (NCBI): domain Eukaryota; kingdom Metazoa; phylum Echinodermata; class Asteroidea; order Forcipulatida; family Labidiasteridae; genus Plazaster; species Plazaster borealis. The sequence goes on along the minus strand of CM037456.1, from coordinate 5,342,427 downwards.
GAGATGATAAGAGCATGGTCACCAAGTCCATGGATTGGTCTGTTACCTCATAGCTTCTACAGTGAACCTTTGTTTGCATCTGTACTACAGTACATGTATGCACTATCCATTTCCTTCCTCAAATCCAAGTAGATAGACAGAGATTTTATTTTACAACAAGTAGCAGTCAGTTGTGTTCAATAATATCCACCATGTGGTTACAAAATGCATTGTACAAGAGGGTAACATTTAATAAGTTACAATGTCATGTACATACATGTACATCAAGTATGTAAACATACTGTATTAAATGTTTGTTATGTTACACAAGTGGGAAAATTGTAATAATTTATATTTTGAGATACAAATCGGCACATATGTACAGTTAATGGGTCTCTGTTCACCTGTACACACAAACAATGTTCGGTACATGTGTATGTGATGTGTTGGTGAATGTCAAAAATGTAAATAAAGATATCAAGCCATACTTTCATGTACGTCGTCTACCAAGGTCTACTGTGTAGTGTACATTTACAACCTGCATAAACTTGAGACTAAAGAAAAGTGAATTAAAATAATACACATGGAATGCATGCCTGATGCTTCATGGAGGCAAAGGAGGCAACTGTCTTCATGCACCCTGTTCATTGCCTTGGTGCCCCTTGAAGAAACTTGCCAAAAGAAATTAACAATTTCTTCATAGAGGTGCCCTTTACCAAAGAAAAAATGCCTTGGTGCCCCTGCCCTTAAAAAGAATAAAGCATCATTCAGGCCCAGGAATGGCTGATTATTAAGAACTACTTGTACAGTGTAGGCCTACTTGCTTTCTTTCTCTGGTAAATAATAACTGAAAGCTTGTGTCTTGTTGATTGTGTGCATATTTTTAAAAATTGACTGACTTATAGGGATTGTATACGTTTGGTAATTTGAACCAATTGGAACCAATCCTACATAGTTGTAGATATCCATAAAACTAACCTGTGAAAATTTCATTTCAAAAGGTGGTAGCGTTTTTGAGATATTGCACGAAAATCTGGAGCGGTTACATGTATGTCCACGCAGGAAGAATAATCTACAATTGGAATACACAATCTGAGAAACGTTACTTTCTCAGATTCAAGTTTTTTGGGGGATAAAAAGTGATATCTTTTTTCCATAACCGCAGTACTTCAAAGTGAAAAAGTTTCTCAAAATGCAATAATACTATCCAAAGCTGCTGTACTTCTTACCAAGTAAGTTTTTATTGCCATTAATTTTCAGAGTCCTTACCAAACGTATACAGACCCTTTAAGTCTCCATCCTGCCCAAAGTAATATTGATAATGGAAACCAGCTTGTCTCCTTGAAGACAAACAAACATTGCCAGTGAGAATTCAAATGATTCTAAAGAATTGAACGTCGAGTGTTTTGTCGTCTTACATCAAGGCAATCCATGTCTTCATCATCCACTGTCAACCACATTACCCTGAACCTTTTGAGAACTCGATAGAAGTAGGCATCCATGTACAAATCACTACTGCATGTACCCATAGAGAAAGGACTACAGACCTTTCTCTATGATGTACCATAGCACTGGCAGTGAGCTGGTAAATCCACATAAATTTTCTGATTTGTGCTAGAATGTCACCAGTGTGTGTACTGTTATTTACGGACAGTTTTATGTTGACATTTTACTTGACCTGTGGAACGTGAGCATTTTGTCTGCATGTTGGCTGCAGACATTGGAATATTATAATGTACAAATTCAGGACTATATTTTGTGCAGATTTCTTGCTGTCTTAAAAAAAGGCAGGGTATGCTTTTAGTAATTGTCAAAGACCAGTATCCTCACTTGGTGTATTCCAACATTAGGCCTAGCATAAAATAACAAACCTGTGAAAATTTGGGCTCAATTGGTCATCGAAGTTGCAAGAATATATAATGAAAGAAAAAACCCACCCTTGTTGCATAGAATTGTGTGCTTTCAGATGCCTGAGAAAGGCTTCATGCCCGCAGCCCTTCTCAGACTTAAGTGTGTGGGTGAAAAAAAATACCCCTTTCTCTAAAATTACATTACTTCAAAGGGGGTCGTTTCTAACAATACTTCATAATATCACCAGCTTTCAAATGCTCCTTACCAAGTACGTTTTTGTGGTCATTAACTTGTTGAATAATTACCAAAAGTATACCCTGCATTTAAAGGAACTTTCCATCATGTTTTACATATATACATCTTATTGTAATATGTTGTAGTTTTGAGTTTCAAGCTCTTGCCCTAACGAATGATAACACCTGCAATTGTGTTTAGTGCAACTCTACCCAGCAAACAAATATTTACCAACTGACAGGAACAAATTGCTGTAATTTGTACAATAATGTACACACAGGTACATAATGTACACCAGGTACATGAATAACAATAGATTTGAATTTTGGTCCCGCAGAATAAGGGTAGACTTACATGTAATTGTAACAGATTTATAATTCGTGTGTTCATTATAAGTTTTGGTTGGTAATTATTTTGTAGACAGAAAATGGTGCGCTTAGAAACAACCGTATTAAGCGCCTAATAAATGTTGTGTATTATTATTATATGTAGGGTACCAGGTACCAGGTACCAGCAGTTAAATGCTTTATGCATTATGCACATGTTACGTGTAGTGCCTGGCTGGCCTCTTGTTTTTACATAAATTATGACCACATAATTTGTATATTATTATTAAGGCTGGACGACCACTTCAAGGTGAGGGCTACACTTAACTGATTTGGGCTGTTGAGCCACATCAACTGCCACCACTGCACCAGGGGCACTTTGCCACCTACTCCTGGAGCTGAAACAGGGTTACCCCCTTCACAGTCCGTAGAGATGTAGGCATGGGTATCATAATGTTAGCCAGAGGGGTGTCTGGGTGTCTTTTGAATCAGACACCCTGTTTTAAGTTTGGATACCCTGCTGAAACAGGGTTACCCCCTTCACAGTCCGTAGGGATGTACATGTAGGCATGGGTATCATCCACTAGGAGCCTGGCTGGTTGAGCAGAATGCACTACCTTCCCAACTTTTTATGAAGCAATTATGGTTAAGTGCCTTGCTCAAGGGCACAAGTGTCATGACCGGAATTCGAACCCACACTCAGCTGCTGACAACACCAGAGCTTGGGTCTGGTGAACTAGACCGCTCGACCACAACACGCCACATTGTACAAGAGGTAGCAGTGTTGATGAGATTGTCGATGTTTTGTTGATCAATTTTTCTTCTGTATTTTCTTCTCTAATTTTTAGGACCAGTACAGTCAGCTGGAAAAACACACTGAAAGGGGAATAGAATCTCTGGATAAGTACAACCATTTTGTGAAAGAACGTCAACAGATTGAGCTTCAGTATGCAACATCATTGAAGTAAGTAACGTAAAAAAATAACCATGTTAGTGAATAATGTTGGATATAAATCGTTTTTTCTTTATATCTGGCGGGATTCACAATAACGTTACATCACTTATCTACTGCCAAGTTATACACCACAAGGGGAACTGACTGGGTAAATTATTTAAAATTTACCAAGGCAGTTTCCCTTGTGGGATTTGAACCAAGGACCTCTGGTATAACGTGCCGGCGCTCTACCAACTGAGCTACCTAGCCCTATGTTGGCGGTCTCCCTATTTTGTCAATATCTTTGTTCGGGGTGCCAGTCAGAAGCCATACAACCGTTAACTGCCGTGTAGCCAGGGATCACACCCAAGTCTATGATACAACCTGGGAAGCGGCAGCCAGGGGATCACCTTATAAGGGGATGTGACTTTTTTTATTTCAAATAACAAGTTATAATCAAATATCAAGCTAAAATATTTTAATAACTCACAAATTTCAATTAAAAAAAGGACGGAAAAGGCAGGTAACTTTTTCCGTCCACTTTTGATGAAAATTTGAGGATGGTATAAAGGGAGTGTAAACACCTTTTGGTAATTACTCCAAACATTGATGACCATAAAAACTTACTTGGTATAAAGCACTGCAGCTGTTGATAACATTTTGAGAAACGATTCCCTTCTAAGGAATATGGTTTTAGAGAAAGGATTTAAAACAATTTGAATCTGAGAAACGTTTCATGCATGAAACGTTTCTCAGATTCTCAGATTCACATGTTGAAACACTATGGGTTGTTTCAGGTACCTAAAAGGCACTGAACACGTTTGGTAATTGTCAAAGACCAGTGTTCTCACTTGGTGTATCCCAACATATGCATAAAATAACAAGCCTGTGAAAATTTGGGCTCAATTGGTCATCGAAGTTGCAAGAAAATGATGAAAGAAAAAACACCCTTGTTGTGCAATTGTGTGCTTTCAGATAGGAATAAAAACTTCTTGCAAGAAGTTTTTATTATTTTAGTGAGAAATTACCTCTTTCTCAAAAACTACGTTACTTCAGAGGGAATCGTTTCCTACAATGTTTTATACTATCAACAGCTTTCTCCAGAAGACGATCAGAGCATACTGATCGAAACGTCGAGTTGAAACCAACGGTTCTTTTCAGAACCACCCCCAACTCATATAGAGAGATTATTACATGTACATGGTGTCACCGCAAACCTTTCCGTATCGTATTCCCACCATGCAAAGTTTCAAATCTTACTTATCAACAGCTCTCCGTTGCTTGTTACCAAGTAAGATTTTATGCTAATATTTGTTTTGAGTCAGTACCAAACGTGTACGATACCTTTAACAAAACTGCTAACCTGACAAATGCAAAATGGTACTGTCATCTGGTTCTTGTTTTGTTTTGTTCAACTCTTACAGTGTTACCCTTGAAGTGTTCAACCTTTTTTTCAAGATTTTGATTATTTGGAATTTCCTGGGTTTCTGTTTCTGAAATAATCATTTGAAGATTGAAAGGTTTTAAATCCCTGTTGAAGTTTGTATATTTTGTTTGATATCAAACTGAAATCTGGTTTTGTGTTTGAACTTCAAAAAACCAAACAAACATGATCATTTTAAAACACAAAACCAGATTTCAGTTTTATTTCAAACAAATATACGAACTTCAATGAGGAGTAAGCCTTTCACTTTTCAAATGACAGTGAAATTGTAATGTTAAAGTATAGAATGTATACTCCTGTACGATCTAATTATTACAGTAATTCCTAAATGAAATTCATCTATTCAGTCGCATTTCTTCATACTGTACAAGGAAATAGACTTTTCTTTTTTAAAATGACATATCATACAAAACCACTTAATTCAAGTGAATACAAATGGAACATTGGATTAAGATTCTGAGTTGTATCTGGTGGTAGTATGATGCGCACACCCTTACAAAACAAATTAGTGAAAAACTACACCAGCCTAATTGGGTTATTGGAAGATTAAAACATGGAAGATGAAATTCATCCATTCAGTCGCATTTCTTCATACTGTACAAGGAAATAGACTTTTCTTTTTTAAAATGACATATCATACAAAACCACTTAATTCAAGTGAATACAAATGGTACATTGGATTAAGATTCTGAGTTGTGTCTGGTGGTAGTATGATGCGCACACCCTTACAAAACAAATTAGTGAAAAACTACACCAGCCTAATTGGGTTATTGGAAGATTAAAACGGTAACCCCAATAACATTCCTTCTCAGTTACATAAAAAAATATGCACCAGTACCCTTGCATATTTATTTTGTAACAGGATATACCGGAAGTGCAGCTGTTTGGGGCAATCAAATGAACATAAAATGTGCATACAATTCCTATGTTATGTAGTACTGTGTACAAGTGGGCTGTAAAAATATATGGGTTGGATTGTACATACGTACATGTATCATCAGATAATATTTCCATTTTAACAAGTGAATCATTTCAGTACGCTTGGATTTCGGTTCGTGCAGTTCTTGTACTCTAATTAGTGCTTTGGTTTTGTTCTATAACGATAAGCCTCATTGGGTATACAATTAACACTCTTTGTTTCCCACGAAAACTGTGGTGCATGTAATTAAATTGGCGGTAACATATGGTCAGTGTTGCACTCACACACCGGTATTGTTTCAATCTGAGCGAGATGAACGTCTGACTGGGGCTGTGGTCTTTACTATAAAAATATGTTCATGTTAGTTTGTAATCAATAACAGTTGAGGCCAAACACCATCAGTTTAAATCCTGCTGATTAAAGGGATAGTATAAGTTATGTAATTGGAACCCACTGTTTGTTTCAATCCTATATAGTTGTAGATATATACCATAAAACTAACCTGTGAAAATTTCATTTCAAAAGGTGGTAGCATTTTTGAGATAATGTCGAAAATCTGGAGCGGGTTATATCCGCGCAGGAAGAATAATCTGCAATTGGAATACACAATCTGAGAAACATAAAGTCTTTTAGTAACGCTTCTTGGATTCAAATTTTTGGGGATAAAAAGTGATATCTTTTTCCATAAGCGCAGTACTTCTAAGAGAAAAGTTTCTCAAAATGCATTATACTATCCAAAGCTGCTTTACTTCTTACACATGTACCAAGTAAGTTTTTATTGCCATTAATTTTGAGAGTCATTACCAAATGTATGTATGCAGACCCTTTAAATATAGCCATTGGTGAAATTTTGGTGTATAGAATTTTTCAGACAAAAATATTCTCTATTAGTTTTATTTTACCATTTTACCAATTAGTCAAGAAACGGCAGATTGGTACGTAAAAATGATAAACTCGATCCTTTTAAATTGTGTCGGTAGGCGACAGAACCTTTGACATTGAATCAATACAAATGGAATGATGACAGATAGAACGTTGATGTGGTGCGTTTTTACCAGACTCCGTAAAGTGCACATCATTCTTTGATTAGTCAAGAAACGACCGATGCAAAGTTCAGCCCCACTGTGGGTTTTTGGAATATTAACTCTGTGTGGATCCACATGCGTGAAGATGATAGAAATTGCCTCAACATGCAGCATGTACCGTATACATGTACTTATAATAATGAGAGATCTTCCTCAATGGGTTTTTAAAGACATGTGTGTAGAACCATAGAGTAAGGACAGAGACTGACATTAGGCCAAATTAAAATAAAGACATGTTTTGCGTCCCTGCCCGCTGCCTTTTTAGAGGCCGCCTTTAAAAAAAAAATAAAATTTTTTTTTTAAAAGAAAACAATGATACATTTTTAACAATTCCTTACGATTTTTTTAATTTTTTTAAATAAATAAGATCGTGTTTTAGACTTTAGCACACCGAAAAAAAGCTGGCAACCATCTTGAAAAATAGCCTGGCTGTTGTCTCGAAAAATATGTCGGGCAGCCATTAAAAAAACCCCAAAAACCTCCTCCTTCCTTTTTACAAAAAGGCAGGACTCTAAACATGTTTATTTTTAATTTGTCCTTACTTGTTAACAGCTGACTCTTCATAGGCCAGGGCTTGAAGTTTACACTGGACCGCAGGCCTGAGGCCAGTGGTTTTAGTGTCGGGCCAGTAAACTTATGACCAGACAAGTCCGGTGGGTCTTGTGTTTTTCAAATGAATATCAATATTACATAAACCTTATTCATGTGTGATATCTTGAACAGAAACAAATTAATTATGTTCAAATGTTGACTTTGAGTCTGATACCATTCAATTCTCAGTATTGTGTAATCAAGTAATACTTAATACCGAAAAAAACATGAGATGAATCTTCTCTCGTCTTCTTATGTTGTAGTGCAGTTATTGTTCAAATAAAAACAGGGTACATTCCAGTTGTCAGGACTCAGGAAGTTTTTTCTCATTCTGATTCTGGTCTTGTACAAATGCCTGGCCCAGTAGACATTCTGAGCTTACAAGCCCTGCAGTCTTGTGGATTTGTAACCCAAAGTCGAGCCCTGTAGGCCCTAAGTTTCAGAAGGTTGGCTTTGGCTGTACATCTCCGGCTTAGGCTTCATCGGCCTTGTTTAAGCCCTTCACTGAATTTGCACATTTTCAAAATAACTGACAAAGCCTATGCCAAAGTAAAAGCTGTAGCCGTGGTTTCGAAAAACGGCTATATTTCCCATGTCAGACAACATGATACATGTAGAATTTACATTTAGCTGACCTTAAAATATCTCTTTGTTGTAGTAAAAAAAAAATACAAACCCACTTACATGTATGGCGTGTCATTACCGATTGGTCTAGTTTAAATTGGACTCAAGCTCTGGTGTTGTCAACAGCATAGTTTGGGTTCGATTCCCGGTCATGACACTTGTGCCCCTAAGCAAGGCACTAAACCATAATTGCATTTTCTGCTCTACCAGCCGGGCCCCTAGTGGGTGATACCCGTGCCTACATCCTTACGGCCTGTGAAGGGGGTAACCCTGTTTCAGCCCCAGGAGTAGGTGGCGACGTGCCCCTGGTGACCGTTGATTTTGATCAACAGCCCAAATGAGTTAAGTGTAGCCCTCACCTTGAAGTGGCCGTCCAGCCTTGTGATGTTAGGCGATATCTCAGTAAAAACAAAAAAAAACAAACCATTGTTTACACATGTGTATGTCACTGTACATAATACAAGCACATGTCAGTAGAGTTTTGCCTACTGAGCTTTGCCATGCAGACAACATTTTTGTCATGTTCCCTGCCTGTTCATTACATACATGTATGCATACTAAAGAAGGGCCAGAATAATTGCCCTTCCAGCCTCAGTTTGGTTACAGTGGTTTGAATGGAAGGAAAACAAGATGGCTACAATGACATTACTCAATGGATCCTTTCTTGGAACAGGGTTTACCCTTATGTTTTTTCAGTGACTAACCAGCAGGACCAGTCAGCTTATCATTTCTATGGTCGGCCCCCAGCTTTCACTTTTCCTGATACTTTGGGTGTTTTTCAACACAGAGCTAGCCAGCCGGACTACTTGGGGGTTGGAGTGAATTTTGACTGGTCCTCGGGTGTTTTTACTGGCATTTGTCCAGAGGACCACTGTGAAGGGAGAACGCTGTTGGAATCCCCTTTTTGTTTGATTCCCTTACTGTATCTGTAATGTTGTTTATGGCCTACCAGGATCTCAGTGTGGCTGGAGGAAGTGAGTTTTTAATAATAAATTAACAGATGTCTGAATATATGACGTGCTGTATAGGCCTACTGAGGCCTAATAAAAAATAAATGTTTGTTTCCGGTAACCCGACCGTCCGTGCAAAAACCTTGTGACCGTAAAAATTTTATCAACATTTGTGAAAATAAAATTTATTTTCTACCCATCGTTCGTGAGATTCCAGTCTAAACATACGGAAATATATTTAGAGAATAACATAACATGTTTTATTGAAACAAAATTGAAACAAAAACCTAATCACATCGAGAAAAATTTACCGATATCTCCGTGATTTGAGTCTCATGATTTTGTGATCCACGGCCATCGTTAGGGTAGGATTTAGCAGGACTTGGGCTATCGGGCTGTTTTTACATAGGAGGATTTAGAAGGTTTTAGGTCTTACGCAGCTTAGCCAAAATAGGATTCTGAAGGTTTTGGGCTTTTAGGGGGTGGAGATCATACACCAAGGGCCCCAGCAGAGCTCCTAAAGTAAATCACAAAGTTGACTCCCTAACTTCTGTCTCAAAAGGATTTAGAAGGATTTGGGCTAATAGTTACAATAAGGAGAAGGATATCGAAGGATTTGGGCACTTTATGTTTATGACAACTTTAATCTGAAGGATATCAAAGGATTTGGGCAGTATCTTTACCCAAGGGTCTAGTCTGTTAGGGTTAATGGAATAAGAAGGAACTTCACCTACAAATTAAAGACTCCCATCTTTTTGTAATTAATATAACCCACCGACTGCATCGAAATTGATCAGTTGTGTGCAATGGTAAATAATGCACTATGTTCTGAAAATGCAGATTTATTTTTTTAACTGTGAGAAGTTATTTCCTGATTGTATGATACATTAAACTGTCTCCGACATGTTTTGATAGTGTGTGCTACTGTGGATGAAAACGTCAAAAATGAAAGTGAAACTAAAAGAATTGATGCAAAGAGAGAGTGAAAGTTACTTTCCTTAAAGCGTCGTCTTTCTAGAGCTTCTTAAAGGTACTGAACACGTTTGGTAATTGTCAAAGACCAGTGTTCTCACTTGGTGTACAATGTATCCCAATATATGCATGAAACAACAAACCTGTGAAAGTGTAGGCTCAATCGGCCATTGCAATCACCAGAACAAAAAGTGGGGAAAAACCTGTTTTCACAGTTTTCAAACATTGAGTTTTTGACTCATGAGATCAAAACTAATTGTTTTACTCATTTCTCAAAAACTATAGCATTTAAAGCAAAAATATTTCAAAGGGAGTTTCCCATCATAACCATCTTTATACCACGTAAGTTATGTGTGAATCTGTGATCATTTATATTTTTACTCTTACCATTGTTACAAACACCCTTTGGTAATTGTCAAAGACCAGTGTTCTCACTTGGTGTATCCCAACATATGCATAAAATAACAAGCCTGTGAAAATTTGGGCTCAATTGGTCATCGAAGTTGCAAGAAAATGATGAAAGAAAAAACACCCTTGTTGTACAAATTTGTGTGCTTTCAGATAGGAACAAAAGGCTTCAGGCCAGAAGTCTTTTATTATTTTAGTGAGAAATTACCTCTTTCTCAAAAACTAAATTACTTCAGAGGGAGTCGTTTCTCACAATGTTTTAAACAGCTCTCTGTTGCTCGTTACCAAGTAAGTTTTTATGCTGATATATATTTTGAGTAATTACCAAACGTGTACAGTGCCTTTAAAGGGTGTGTAGAACATTGTTGTGAAAATATAAATATTCACAGATTTGCACATAACTTACAATGTACATGGTGGTATAAAGATGGTCATGGTGGAAAACATCCCTTGAAATATTTTTGCTTGGAATGCTGTAGTTTTTGAGAAATGAGTAAAACAATTAGTTTTGATCTCTTGCAAGTCCAAAACCTGATGTTTGAAATCAGCGAAAACCTGGGTTTTTCACTGTTTTCTTGTGACTCCAATGACTGATTGGGCTCAAATTTCACAGGTTTGTTATTTCATGTATACATGTATGTTGGGTCACATTAAGTGTGGATACTGGTCTTTGACAACTACCAATGTTGTCACTGTGCTTTAACCCTTTCATGTACCATTTATTTTAGTGATAAAGTGATCATATGGACACATTAGTTGTTTACTCGCTTTTTGCAAATGGTGACCCCCTACAAAAAGCAGGTCACAATAGCACCCTCAAGAGCCCTCTTTCCCATTCTGAAAACTGTGTGGCCGTGCAATCTTTATTTTTCGTTTTACAACTATTTTTCTGAAGTGATTATAACCGGCCGGTAGCGACAATTACACATGTACCAATGTTGTCCTTGTGCTTTAACCCTTTCATGTACCATTTATTTTAGTGATAAAGTGATCATACATGTATGGACACATTAGTTGTTTACTCGCTTTTTGCAAATGGTGACCCCCCTACAAAAAGCAGGTCACAATAGCACCCTCAAGAGCCCTCTTTCTCATTCTGAAAACTGTGTGGCCGTGCAATCTTTATTTTTTGTTTTACAACTATTTTTCTGAAGGGATTTAAACCGGTCGCTAGCGACTGGTCGGCGCATGACAGAGTTAACACATGTAACCCTCTCTCTCTCTTTTTAGCAGGTACATGTATATTTTCTGTTCAGCCATTTACAAATTTCTCTAATGGATCATTTCTGTTTTGTTTTGTTTTCCAGGAGGCTTATCAAGAGCTATCAGCCAAAGGAGAAGAAGAATGACGACTCCCCGTAAGAAACCTAAATAAACGTTTAATTCATTTTGTAGATCTACACATTGATAACAAATGTCTTGATTGATGTCATAGTAATTGAATTGGGCATGTCGTGGCCGAGCGGTTTAGTGCATCGGACCCAAGTTCTTGTTGCTAAGTCATCAGGGTGTGGGTTCGAATCCCGGCCATGACACTTGTGTCCTTGAGCAAGACACTTAAATCTATATTGCTTCTCATCACCAAGGGGTAAATTAGTACCTGTGAGGGCAGGGATGGTTCTTGTGATTGATTAAGCTAATAGTGCGCTACATACTTGGAAGCACAGGCTGTATACTCCCCAGGGAGCTGAGATGGTTTATGGAATGAAATATATGGCCCAGTGACCAGGGGTAATAATGTTTGAAGCGCAATGATCATTCTTTGGAATTACGCTATATATGAGTCGATATTATTATTATTATTGAATACGATTTTGATCAGGTGAGGTTTGTGGTGACACCATGTGTAAAATCTCTTTAAGTAGTAGTGGTGGTTCTGGTTCTGAGAAGAACCGGTGGTTTGACAACTCGACGTTTCAATCAGTATGCTCTAAGAAGACGATCAGAGCATACTGATCGAAACGTCGAGTTGTTGTCAAAAACCACTGGTTCTTCTCAGGACCACCTCTACATAAAGAGATTTTTGCACATGGTTTCACCGCAAACCTCACCTAATTGTACTTCCACCCTGCAAAGTTTCAAATCCTTCTTAATATGATTTTGGTTTTTGGCCTTACACTGATGTGTGATAAGCACTGTAGGGTGTCATGGTCAAGCGGTTTAGAGTATCGAATTCAAGTTCTGGTGGTGAAGTCATCGGGGTGTGGGTTCGAGTCCCGGTCGTGACACTTGTGTCCTTGAGCAAGATGTTTTACTATAGTTGCTTCTCTTCACCCGGGGGTATAAATGGGTACCTGCGAGGGTAGAGGTTGGGTCGAAAAAGTCTTCGGAGCGCCACGGCAGCTCGGCTGTATATTCCCCAGGGAGCTGTGAAAGATTACAGGAATGTTATTGGCCCAATGACCAGGACACTAATGTAAAGCACATTGATATGTTATTGTAAAATGCACTATATAAGAACTAGTTATTACTGTATCTCATTGCTTTCTGTGTTCTGCAGAACAAACATTATCTTTGTTTTTAATTCTTTCATTTGAGTTTATTTGGTTAAAGGAATGAAACTTCCCTTTGATTGTTAAACATTAAAAGCAATTCATGAAAACCTGCAATCTACCCTTTAATTTTCTAATAAGATGCATTTATCTTATATGTTTACATTCTTGATTTGTTGCTCTCTTTCTTGTAGATTTTCCACGGTGACGTCATTCAAGAACAGCCTGGCAGAGCTTCAGGGCATTGCTAACCAGCATGACCTCATCGCTGACGGACTGGCGACGAAGGTTACCAAGGAAGTACAGACTGTTATAGGAGATCTGAAACAAGAAAGAAAGAAGCTTCTTCAAGATGCACGGAGCAAGGAGGCGGCCAAAGACAAATCTATCAAGAAGATGGAACAGGTCAGTGAGAAACCTCATGCGTCTTTTGGTTTTTGGGATGAACAAAGATAACTTGACTAGAGCGGAATGTGAACCAACGACCTCCGGATTAACGTGCCGGCGCTCTACCAACTGAGCTATGTTGGCAGTCTGCCTTTTAAAAATTTACCCGGTCAGGTTCTCTTGTGGTTTGTTACTTTATATCTTTTGTTTTGGGACAACTTTTAATCATTTATGGATAGGCGTTAAAATATTAATATGAACTGTATGTGATCAATGCAACCTTTGGGTTCTACTGGGTGAGACATGTGAGAAGGCTTACAGTAACATTGATTGTTTAAAGATTTCGTTTTTAGAGGTGCGGTGATTTTATCAACAGATGACACTGGGTTCTCCCCATGCACAAGCTAGCATATCAGGCTGACACGCACGAATTGCATGCCAAAACACACAAATTTTGGCCGATGTAAAAAATATATATAATAACACTAATTTCACAAAAACCATCAAGATAAAACCATTTAATAATGCTCCAGAATTCACATTAGGGCTTTTAAAACCCAAGATAGACACCAATAGAGAATATACCAAAGACCTTGTTTCAATTTAGTGTCCTTTGGCCAGACGTCAAAAATTTGGTTCCAGAATACCCAACTAGTTAAGAACATTTACAAATATCTTTTTGTTGAATGCAGACTAAAGACACCTACAGGCAAGCTCATAGCGCTTACGTCTCAGCCAAGCTGCAATTTGAGAAAGTTGACAACGATCTCTCCCAAAGCAGAGCTCAGGTTGAAAAGGTAATTCCTCTAACCTTCATGTACTTCAGACCTTTAGACATTTCGTCATGATGAGGCACTTCTTAAAGGGTCTGTACACGTTTGATAATGATTATGAAAATTTCATAGAGCTGCTTAAGCACAAAAAGTAGCTAAGCACAACAACGTTATGCTTACAAGAATTAGGTTACCAGCCAAACTACTATGTCACATGTACAATTTGTGACTGGTATCCTGCTCTTTTCTGCTTAGCAGACAATTGTTAAGCAATATTTTCTGTATAAGCAGCTCTATGGAATTGAGCCCAGTCTTTGGACAATTACAAAAAGTATACCCTGCCTTTAAAGAAGATGTAGAGATAAATAGAGTGGAGTCTTAAAGTTTGGAACAGTGTGCTGTTCTCATCATCAGGAGAATGAATTCTTCTGAAACAGCACTTTGAAATCTAGGTCCAATTTCATAGAGCTGCTTAACTGCTGTTTTTGTGCTTACTGCGTGAGTTTCCATTTCATAGTGCTGCTAATGGTAAGCACACGAAAAGGCATGCTAACCTTCCGGTGATTATTACTGTATGAAAATGAATGATGTAACAATGCAAATCTATGGTGAACACGCAAGCTGATCGCTTAATTTTCTTGCTAACCTGTGAAATACGCTTACGCTTAAAGGGTGTGTACAACGTTGGTAAGGTTGAAAATATAAATGCTCACAGATTTGCACATAACTTTACATGGTATAGAGATGGTCATGGTGGAAAACTTCCCTTGGAATAGTTTTGTTTGAAATGCTATAGTTTTTAGGAAATGAGTAAAACAATTAGTTTTTATCACTGGTGATAAAATCCGATGTTTGAAAACAGTGAAAATATATAATGTTTTTTTTCACTGTTTTCTCATGACTCCAAAGACCGATTTAGCTTAAGCTTTCACAGGTTTGTTATTTCATGTATATGTTGGGTCACATCAAGTGTGGATACTGGTCTTTGACAATTACCAATGTTGTACATTTGCTTCAAACAAATTTTTTTGCTATAGCTAGCTCAAAAATTTGCTGACTGTTAAAGGCACTGAACACGTTTGGAAATTGTCAAAGACCAGTGTTTCTCACTTGGTGTATCCAGACAAATGCATAAAATAACAAGCCTGTGAAAATTTGGGCTCAATTGGTCATCAAAGTTGCAAGAAAATGATGAAAGACAAAACACCCTTGTTGTACAAATTTGTGTGCTTTCAGATAGGAATAAAAACTTCTTGCAAGAAGTTTTTATTATTTTAGTGAGAAATTACCTCTTTCTCCAAAACTATGCTACTTCAGAGGGAGTCGTTTCCTACAATGTTTTATACTATCAACAGCTCTCCGTTGCTTGTTACCAAGTAAGTTTTTATGCTAATATTTGTTTTGAGTCATTACCAAACGTGTACGATACCTTTAAGAAGCGCTATGAAATCGGCCCCTGGCCCTGGTTGGTATTACATGTATGTGATTGTAATATCTAATTTGATGTTAAATGTTTCATTTATTGTTTGGCTTTGACAGAGTCGACAGAATATGATATCAAAGGACCAGTTTAGAGAAGAATGTAAGAATGAGTATATCCTGCAACTTACTCAAACCAACAAAGACCAACATGAACATTACTACACGTTACTACCTGATGTCTTTAATGTAAGTCAAACGTAGAATAAATAAGTAATAACTATGAAATAAGTAGTAAACTTGCGGGTACAACCATGTGTAAATCTTTGTGTGGGAGTGTTGGCTCTGAAAAGAGCCAGTGTGGTCTGGACGTTTCGAACAGTATACTCTGCTCGTCTTCGGGAGAAAACGGAGCCAACACTCCCACAAAGAGATTTACACATGGTTGTTCCCGCAAGTTTACTATTTATTTATAGTTATTTCTTATTTCTCCACACCATGCAAAGCTTCAAACAACACTTAAGACATGTAAGGTTTGCATGGCGTGTCGTGGCTGAGCGCATAAGAGCACCGAACTCAAGCTCTGGTGTTTCTGTTCAGCAGAGTGTGGGTTCGAGTCCTGGTCGTGACACTTGTGTCCTTAAGCATGGACACTTAACCATTATTGCTGCATCCTCCGGATGGGACGTAAAGCTGTTGGTCCCGTGTGTTGTGTAATGCACGTCAAAGAACCCAGTGTACTTATCGAAAAGAGAAGGGGTTTGCCCCGGTGTTCCTGGTTTGATCGGCAGCATATTGCGCCGCAGCACCTTGTAATGTAAACCATTACATGCAGCTATGTAAAGGAATTGTTCTCATACTTCAAAAACGTAGCTCCACAATACTTTGCAGGAAAATACTGAATGTTGAAGTGCCTTGAGCGTCACTGAGGGACGGATATGAGCGCTACATAAGAAGCCACTATTATTGTTGTTATTTTTTATTATTGTTATTAAAGACAATAAGAAATGTGCAGTAACGTCATGCAGGTTAATTTCTCTTTTGAGTGATTGTGGTTCAGAAAGGAACCAGTGGACTCAACGTTTCGGACTGTTTACTCTGTCTGTCATCCGCCATTGATTCCTTTCGAAACCACAATTACTCAAAAGAGAGATTAACCTACATGCGTACATGGTGTTACCGCAGATTACTGCAGATTTCTGAAGTAGAAAAATAGAGTACTTTAACATTGACTCAGCTTGTTCAAATTACGGATAATTTGACCTACTTCCGTTCACACAAAGAGGTCAGAGTAAAGGTCATGTCTGGATATGAAATTTTTCAATATAGTATGTTAACATAGTATCCCAACTTCTAAACACATAACTAAATTTTTTGTTTCATGTTACATATATTTCTGTTGACATTTTTACTGACAAAGTTTGATTAAAGAAATGAACAATATTAGCAATGTCTGGGTGTTTTGTGATGATTATACAGAAATGAATGGTCTCTATAGGGTTAACCATTGAAACATCATTGATTCACAAATCCACACCTCATCTGTAATTCGTGTTCAATGTTTCAATTCAATCTTCGTTTAGAAAATCCAAGAGATGGACGAGCGGCGGATAACAAAGACGAGCGAGTTTTACAAGCAGTATGCCGACTGTCACCGCACCGTACTTCCAATTATCAGTAAATGCCTGGATTGTATCACAATGGAAGCGGACAAAATTGCCCCTGCTGAGGTAGGTATCGCAATATTCAGGGCTCGAATTTTACACTGGACCGCAGGCCCGAGGCCAGTGGTTTTAGTGTCGGGCCAGTGAAACTCATGACCAGACAAGTCCGGCAGTCTTGTGTTTTTACAATTGGATAACAATACCTCACTGTGTAATATCTTGGAACAGAAACAAATTATGTTCAAATGTTGACCTTGTGTCTGGAAAATACCTTTCAATTCTGTTGAGTATTGAAGTATACTTAATACCCCAAAAGACAGATGAGATCAATCTTCTCTTACATGTCTTAGTGCTTAATTGTTCAAATAAAAAAAACTTTTAAATGCATGTTATACTGTGTCAGGACTCTGAAAGTTTTTCTTCTCATTTTGATTCTGGTCTTGTACAACAATTTCTGGTCCAGTAAAACTTTTGAGCTACAAACCCTGCAGTCTTTTTGGGTTTTTTCTCTCCCAAATTCAAGCTCTGATATTGCTTTAAAAGTCAGTTTGCCAAGTAGAAACTGGCAGTGCACCGGTTGAAATTAGTGTTCATCTTGTTGTTATTTTGGTTGGTTACATGTTTTTTTTGCTGAGCTTGGCAGATTTTGTCTGTGAAGTTGAGTGGGCGAGTGACCTTTTGCATTATGACCCGTTCATACAGACTTGAAAGTGAATGTTTTACAAATCGATAAGAAAACAAACATTTATGCTGTGTATAGTGAAACTGCAGCAGCAGAGCAAGTAAGTAGAAGTAGCATGTCCAAATGGCAGGTTTTACATTTACATTTGCATGAAATATGAGCCAGGCTTTTACTTGACCTTGTACTTTCACAAGATTATTTTGAGTTGTTATGAATACTATTGTTTAGTGGCGTGTCATGGCCGAGAGGTCTAGTTCACCGTACCCAAACTCTGGTGTTGTCAGCAGCAGAGTGTGGGTTTGAATCCCGGTCATGACACTTGAGCCCTAGAGCAAGGCACTTAACTATAATTGCTTCATAAAAACAGTTGAAAAGGTAGTGCACTCTGCTCTACCAGCCAGGCTCCTAGTGGATGATACCCATGCCTACATCCTTACGGACTGTGAAGGGGGTAACCCTGTTTCAGCCCCAGGAGTAGGTAGCAACGTGCCCCTGGTGACAGCTGGTTTGGGTCGACAGCCCAAATCAGTTACAGGGCTCGAATTTGGGGGGAAAATCCAGAACACTGAAGCTTTACTGGACCAGAATTTATTTTACCAGAATCAAAATGAGTTGAACAAGCATTGTGCTTATGTGTAAGTGTACCTCGATACTCTTGAAAGAGAATTGAAAGATAGTTAGCCCTTTGTTCATCTTCACTATCATCAGCTTAGACGCCTTGGTCCTCTTCCACTGCTCATTTCCAGCTTTCCCCGGGACCCCGCACCATGACACGCTATGACGATCGTGCCTTTTCGGTCACAGCTCCAACATTTTGGAACAAGCTACCAACCCACATTCAAGCGACACCTCCATTGGATACTTTTAAATCATTACTATAAAACCCATCTGTTTTGTCACTCTGAATGGTCTGGTTGTAACGCTTAGAAACATACGTATTTAGCGCTCTATAAATGTTGTAATTGTTACATTATTATTATTCACAGTCAACATTTTTTCACAAAGATGTTACACAGTGAGGTATTTTATTCAATTGAAAAATACAAGACCACCGGGCTTGTCCCATTGTGAGTTTACTGGCCCCGATGTTAAAATCACAGGCCTCGGGCCTGTGGTCCAGTGGTAATTTCGAGCCCTGAGTTAAGAGTGGCCCTCACCTTGAAGTGGCCGTCCGGCCTTGTGATGTTAGACGATATCTCATAATAAAAAAATAAATAATAATAATAATGCATCCAGAATGCAATCGATTGTGGTTTTTCACTCCTTGCAGGATTCCAAAAAAGTCACGACAAAGTACAAATCTGGGCTGGTTCCCCCAGACGACTTTCGGATGTTGGATCTAGACGAAGCTAAGGAAACTCCTGAGACTAAAGAACCCGACGCAGTATCTGGGAACAGTGTAACGACCAACAACAGCGGGGGAACCGTGTCGGGAAAGAATAAGAAAGAGAAAAAGCGAGGTCTCAGATCCATTTGGGCAAAGGTATGGATTCTATCAGGTAGTATGTAATAAGAGCAAACGTAGAACTTGCTTGCCATTTTTTCCAAAAAATACTTGAAAACAATATTAAAAGGTGTTAAAATGCATGTACTTTACAGAAGCAGGGGTCAATGCTTATGGAAGGTCAGGGGTTAAATCTGACGCCTGAGGTAACGGTACTCTTTGCTGTAGCCAAACTGCCACAGCCCTAGTTTTATATTTTGTGGCACATATCCCTGGGTTTTATATTTTATGGCACGCATAAAAGTGCATCAGCATTCAGCTATTTAGTTTGTCTTCACTGCTCTTATTGACTGCCAACTTAATTTAAATGTTTTTAGTGTAAAAAAAACCCCACATAAATAAATACAAATCATTGTTGGGAAAACAAAATCTGCAATTGTTTTGCTATGTGTTTACTGGCACTGTTAGTACATAACCTTTAATCCAATTTGTTTTTTAAAAGATAATATTTTGATTTCTTTGGAAGCTTTGTTGTCATTCAGCTACTTTACGCTGGTTCTGAATCGTTTATTCTTTGTTTTAATACAAGTTTGCAATCGCTTAATTAATGAGTGAACTAATTAATTTTCTTTGCTATAGAAATTGAAGGTATTGGGATTCTGTAAAAAAAAAAGTAACCAACCAAAAGTCTTTTCTCTCTTAGTTGACCCTTTTAACGTGTTTTTTTTTTCTTCTGATGATTTTGAAATTAATCAATGTTTACACTTTTTACAGAATACCAGTGTTTTCTCTGGAAGGATTCACATTGTTTTTCCTTTTTTTGTTTGATTGCATATCCTTTCCGTTGATCCCAACCAACCTACCCATCCATCCATTTATTCACTCACTCCACTCATTCATGCCACCGTATTCAAAGCGGGTACCCAGCGTCTCTCGCATCACAAAGGTAAAACAATAACCAAGTCATCCACCGCGTCCATCTTAAAACAACAACTCTGATAACCCTTGAAGAACACGACAAGTGTGTCCAATGATTGTTCTGTAAACCTAGTCCGAGGCATTGTATGTATGAACAAAAAGAAGGGGCAGTCACGACGCAGCATTTCATTAAACCGAAACGGGCTTAACTTTTTATGATTTAATAGACTGTGCAAGTCTCACGCATATCGAAAATGAGAACAATTTCGAACGAAGACCATTTTTCTATGAAATCAAATCTTCACGCAGCATTTCAATAAACCAAAATGGGCTTAACTTTTTGTGAATCTGAGTTTTTGACAATATATTATGTTTTGCTCTGCATCAAGTGTGAAGTTGATTTAATAGACCATTTTTCTATGAAATCAAATCTTCTTTTAAAATTATATTTATACAAAATCACGCCCGAATATGTGCGTCTATTACATAGGTTTAATGACAACATGACCGTCAGTTGGGCAAATTTTTAAATTGTTTAAAAGTAATCGGATATGGAAGTCAAGTCTTATTCTCAGGTTTTCTTTGTTATTTTGTTGAATTGATTTTACTTTCATATTGTTAATCACTTAGTACTACATTCCCAACAACATATATAATTTTCATAGTCATAAACTATGTTAAACTAAAATAATTGACAAAACAAAATCTCACCCACGTAAAACTCCATGTGGTTGGGACCACAACGGTCCTGGAAATTGCGCGAGACTTGCACAGTCTATATGTAACTATAAAAGGCTTAAATAAATGGAGCATCAAAGCCAATTGGCTATGAAGCAAAGATAGACAGGTGTTAATTCAATTACTGTGAAATACAATGCTCGGGACTAAGTTAATAATCAGGTTTCACACATGTTGATTGTAACTTCTAATTAGAAACAAGTGTTTAGATCTTTGCATTATGATAGAAACATCTTCTTCTTCATGGTACATGTGTATGTTGTTCTATAAATGCCATCTTTATTCAGGGTTTTTTTTACGTCAACTTTTTTCTTACGTAAATTGTTTTTTTTCCATGGCATTTTTTTTTCCCTGTCGCAATTTATATAATTTTTTTTCTTCTTTTTTTTTCTGTCGTTTTTTCTTGCCATGTTTTATCTATTTTACTACCTTTGGCTTTGGTGTGGTCTCTGGTAATTAATCATCCTCTGACTGTTGACTTTGCGGGAGACAATGCCCTCAGTCTTTGGAAAAGGCAAAAGGCTATGGTTATATGAGAACTTTTCTTTGAAGTTTTCATTTATTCTTACAAAAAAAAGGGGGGAGGGAAGAAGATTTCTTTCTTCTCTCTATAAAAAAAAAAAAAATGCAACAGGGTAAAAACAGCAAAAAATTACTAGAGCAGGATGTGAACCAACAACCTCTGGATTAACATGCCGACGCTCTACCAACTGAGCCATCTAGCCCAATGTTGGCGGTCCCCCTATTTTGTCAATATCTTTGCTCGGGGTGCCAGTCAGAAGCCATACAACCGTTAGCTGCTGTGTAGCCAGGGATCACACCAAAGTTTACGATACAACCTGGGAAGCGGCAGCCAGGGAAATTTTTTTTAAATGAAATATGACGGAAAAAAAGACACTGAATAAAAGTTGGCATATCATGGACTGATTCATGTATTTTTACAACCATACTATTGGAATGTATTGAACAGTTTAATTGTTGTTTGTGATGACTGTCAAGTTGTTTGCATGATGATGAAGTTGCATGTTTGAAGACAAAAAAAACACTTGTTGATCCACACTAACAATTTGAACTTAACAAACCAAAACATTGATATCGTTTTATTTTATGAGTTCAAAAATGATGATTTTGGAATAACAGGTTTTGAGTATCACTAATAAAATTTCTTTTATGTCTAAGGTCAATTTAAAGTCAGTCGGTCGTACTCTGATGCAAGATTGACTACCCGAACAGAATCAAACACATAAATCCGACAGGGATTAATTGTGAAGGATTTGATGTAATTATGCAAATTTGTAAAAACCTAAGGTTCAGCGTGAACATCATTTTGAGAGAGAATTTGTAAATGTTAAGTAATATTTATGGCTAGCCAAGATAGGTTATCAGAGTTGTTTACTAAAAAAAAAAAAAAAAATTCTTCTTGCTACTTGCCTCCTCTAGGCCAATTGACCCAGCCAATCAAAAAACCAGTAACTTGACTGGTTAATTACAGCTTCAAATATCTGTTTCCTTCTCAACTATTTGAAAGTTCCTCAGAGTGTTTGCTTCATCAACCCACAGTGAAGAGCAATGAGTTACTTGATACTTTGAAACGGTAGTTTGTTCATTTTTCTCAGAAATCCTTACCAAAAGAAAAACTGGATTGTGATAAACCCACTCTAGTCGGAAGGTAGTGCATTCTGCTTCTACCAGCCAGGCTCCTAGTGGGTGATACCCATGCCTACATCCTTACGGACTGTGAAGGGGGTAACCCTGTTTCAACCACAGGAGTAGGTGGCAACGTGCCCCTGGTGACAGTTGATGTGGCTCAACAGCCCAAATCAGTTAATAAAGTGTAGCCCTCACCTTGAAGTGGCCGTGTGGCCTTGTGATGTTAGACGATCTCTCATATTAAAAAAAAAAAACACAAAAAAACCCTTAATACATGACTTTGTTATTAAGAAGTTAAGAAGTTTTGAAGCATCTCGATAGTTACATTCCTTCATCGTCCCAACCCTTTTCATCCTCCAATCCTCCCATTACTCCTTTATCCATTCCTTCTTCCTCATCCTCCCATGTCATGATTTTTTTTGTTTCTTCTTCTTCTCTCCTTCTGTTGCTGTTTGATAAAACCTCATCCGGGGGCCATTACGCTCATTTCCCCATTGGTTTATATTCCCAACCAGGACGACGAACGGGGTGGAAGTATACGAAGATTAAAAATCCCACACACGCCCTCATTTAGAAGGAAGGTATTACTGCGTTCTTGCATCCTGCATCTCTTGCACATTGCATAAAGCCTTTAAGATATGGTACAGCATTGGTAATCATCTCTATCTATTGCAGACATGATATTCGTCCTACTTTTTTAGTCTGATTTCCGATTTTGTTTTGCCTTTGGGAAAAATCAGGGGGAAAAATGTGATTAAATAGCCTGAAAAGTCTGTTAACTCTTTCACTAGTCGACCGGTTGCTAGAGACCGGGTTAAATGGGGAAAAAAACCCAAAACAGAAATGAACCATTAGAGAAATTTGTAAATGGCTGAACAGAAAATATACCTGCTAAAAAGAGAGACTGAGTTACATGTGTTTAACTCTTTCACTTGCCGACCGGTCGCTAGCGAGCAGTTTAAAGCCCTTCAGAAAAATAGTTGTAAAATGAAAAATAAAGATCGCACGGCCAAACAGATTTCAGAATGGGAAAGAGGACTCTTGAGGGTGCTATTGTGACCTGTTTTTTGGGGGTCGGTAATTGCAAAAAATGAGTTAACAATTAATGTGTCCATATGATCAATTTATCTCTAAAATAAATGGTGCATGAAAGGGTTAACAGCCTACACAATGTGTACATGGAGATCAGGCTTTGTACTTGATAAAATGTGCCTACTTTTTTTCAAAGGACCAAAATATCATGCCTGCTCTTGCTGACAGCTGAAATGTGCGCAACCACCAGCCTCCTTTTAACCACATTGAGGGCGCTGTTTTGAGCTTCTGACATCATATAGAGGTGGTGGTGGTTTATGGGTAAAAATGTCTGCTTCTGAATTGCTGGCTAAATTCACTTAAAAACATGAAATCAATTTCAGCTGGTCATTTTGTGTCACTTTTAACAAAAGGGAAAAAACAATTTAGTTGGTGATTTTCTGTAATTCCCGACCAGAATTTTCACAAAGTCTACTCTTTCGGTATTTCAAAGTACAATAAAAAAAAGCATATCAGGGAAAAACCCCTACTTTTTTGGATAAGTTTCATCTTTATTATATGAGTAACCAATGCTGTGCTTTATCTTAAAAGTTTCATATAAATTTGACATTTTTTTTTCACTCTCCATCTTGTGTGTGTATCTTGGTGTCTGTTAAGGCTGGGTATACTACTGGTGAAGTTATTCCGAGATGAGATTCTTTAGATTATGCACGCAGTATTGTACAAGATTTGATATCAAAGTTAGGAGTGATTCAAATCCATTGCTTTAGATTGAGAAGGTTTTTGCATGTGATTTTCAACTGATTGATTGACGTGGGGGTGTGAATCATGTCATAATTGTTTTGAATCCACACAATTTATTTATAGGTCCATGCACTTAGTTCTCAAAGTGCACTGCACCTTTTTGAGTCCCAACTATTTGTATGTTGACATTTTGATACTCGTTAAAGGGTCTGTACACGTTTGGTAATGACTCTGAATATAAGAAGTACAGCAGCTTTGGATAGTATAATGCATTTTGAGAAACTTTTCACTTCAAAGTACTGCGGTTATGGAAAAAGATATTACTTTTTATCCTCCAAAATTTAAATCTGAGAAGCGTTACTGACAGTAACGTTTCTCAGAGTGGGTATTCCAATTGCAGATTATTCTTCCTGCTTGGACATAACCGCTCCAGATTTTCGGCAGTATCTCAAAAACGCTACCATCTTTTGAAATGAAATTTAAACAGGTTAGTTTTATGGTATATATCTACAACTATATAGGATTGAAACAAGCAGAGGGTTCCAATTACCAAACCTATACAATCCCTTTAAAGACCCTTTAATGACCAAAGTTGAGGTGTTTTGGTGTTAGCAAACTTACAGATTGTCTTTCATCATTGACAATATTCTAAGTTTATATTCACCATAACCAACGAGGCTATAAACAAAGTGTTATTAAACTTTAAAAAACCCAAAGGATGTTGTTAATCAATGACATTTTATTAACCAGTATTGTACCCTGCCTTCGTACTGTAATGCCAGGGCTCATAAAGAAAATGTTGTTGTGCACCTGTCTGTATCGCTCAAATTATCAAAACACCTAGAATCTTTCTTATAAGTTTATGCATCAGCTGCAGTGTACTTGGGCATAAAGCTAGTTTGAATTCAAGCACATTCCTTCTTTTTTTTATAATAAAAAAAGAAACAAAATCAAGCTAAGCATCATGAATAATTTGACCCATTCTTAAAACGCCCTCATTATGTTTCTTCAGGCATTTCTCATCATACAGTCTATGGGAGCATAGTGTTAGCCAGAGGGGTGTCTGGGTGTCTTTTGGACACCCTGTTTTAAATTTGGACACACTGTTATATCTGTCATTTACATGTAAATGGGTTGTAAGTGAACAATTTGGACATCCCAGTTTTTTAAATTTCCAGCAAATTTGGACACCCTTTTACCAAATCCTGGCTAAAATCTTGTGTGCGAGTTTGATCTAGTGGGTGAGATGGGTTACCATAGAAACTTGTGCAACATCAAACTGGGTCTTACAACTCCATTATGTTACTAAATTATGTGTTGGTTTTATCTTGCTGAATTTGTCTTTGTTCAACCCCAAATTATTTTAAATTTACCCAGTCAGTTTTCCCTTGTGGTTAGTTAGTTGAGTGCTGAAATAAAAAAGCACCATACACAGAAAATTGTGCATGTGCCATCAAACAAACCCTGCATGTAAATCATAAACTTCACCATTTGGTGACTAAGTTTGCTGACTAAATTGCATGGACATAAAAAACACTTTTTAAAATGAAACTATGGTCAACCAAAAGGTTTAGATTATATATGAGTTTAAATGAGGACAGGTTTCCTTATCGGACATTCTGGAATGATGTCAAGTTGTTTCAAAGTTTACTTCGAATCACTTAAAGGAACATTACAGAATTGGTTTTTGCTAACAAAACGGTTGTTGGCAGTGTAAGCACTTTATATAATCCGCCATATACATAAACTGACAAACCTGTAGAAGTTTGAGATCGATCGGCCATCTGCCATCTTTCACTGTATTTTCCTCTGATGAGTCTTAACTTTCTTGTGTTTATTTGTAACCCTTCATTCCATATTTGTTCGTATTTTTCCCTTTCATTTGTAATCACTATTTCCCTTCCACTTGTTTTCTTGGTTCAACGTTTTTTTTTAGCTGTTCCATTTCATGAACCATATCCTACCATGAACTACTTTACAGTAACACAACTATCTTGATACCTATTTCATAATATCCCGTTTGTGGGGTTACCCTTAACCTTGTACCTATTTCATAATATCTTGTTTGTGGGGTTACCCTTAACCTTGTACCTATTTCATAATATCTTGTTTGTGGGGTTACCCTTAACCTTGTACCTATTTCATAATATCCCGTTTGTGGGGTTACCCTTAACCTTGTACCTATTTCATAATATCTTGTTTGTGGGGTTACCCTTAACCTTGTACCTATTTCATAATATCCCATTTGTGGGGGTTACCGTCACCCTTGTACCTATTTCAAACCGTTGATCCTGCCACACATAACACCCATACTGTTATTGTATGCCCACTTAACCCATTCTTATTCTTGATCACTCCTGGCACTTCATTTAGGATCACTGTTTCATAAATGTCATTACACCTTCCACCCATTTTAGGTACCCATTCCAACCCAGGTACCTAGCTCCCATATTCATGTTAATTCATTCATACTGTCTCTTCTATGCCATTTTCCTCATACTAATTTTGGTACCCATTCCAACCCAGGTACCTAGCTCCCATATTCGAAGTGTTTCATTCATACCACCTCTTCTATGTCATTATGCTCACACTCATTTTAAGTACCCATTCCAACCCAGGTACCTAGCTCCCATATTCATGTTAATTCATTCATACTACCTCTTCTATGTCATTACGCTCACACCCATTTTAGGTACCCATTCCAACCCAGGTACCTATATTCATGGTGTTTCAATCACAGCCTTAATCATTCTTACTTGCTGTTATGTGTGAACGTCTACATCAATCTTTCCTCAACTCTTACTGTTCAATGTGTCACTCCTCCTTCTAAAGCCATTTTCTCTTTTTTAGTTTTCTTCTACCATGGTCTTTTAAATTCAGCTCATGTTAATCGTTGCATCTTGGTTAATTTTGTTCCAGCCTGAGCCAGCGGAGGATTTTAGCCATTTGCAACCCCATCAGCAACGAAGGGAACTCCAGAAGAAAATAGACGAAGTCCAATTACAAGTTGACCAAGAAATTAAGTCCAAGTAAGGAGTTGACTTTATCTGATTTATAGAATAATAATTATAATAATTGTGGCTTCTTATATAGTGCTTATATCCGTCACTCAGTGACGCTCAAGAACTCGAACCCACACTCTGCAGATCAGAAACACCAGAGCTTGAGTTCGGTGCTCTTATCCGCTAGGCCATGACACGCCACTATTATGGAGCTGGAAGACATCTTGGTTATCTCTAATACAAAAACTAATGTCGCCATAGTCAGGCTGGAAGGACAACTAGTTTGGTGCTTTGTGTGTTCACATTGTTAGTTTAATGAAAACTTTAACAAAAATGGCCACCAAATTAACAATTACACAAAATGTTCAAAATACAGCTCAAACCTGAAACTGTGTAGATAGTGTTCTTCTTATTTTGATACCGGTCTTGTAATAAATTCTCTGGTCCAGTAAAAGTTTTGAGCTACAAGCCCTGCAGTCTTGTGGTTTTTTGCCCGAAATTTTTGATCAGTCTTTGAATCTTTATTCCACCCAAGTTTTTTTTAACTTCAAAATTGGTTACGTTAGAGCATGGAAGTTTCTCTGTGGGCTTTCTTCGTGGTTGCGCTTAATGATCAGGATAGATGAACTCTAATTAAGGGTTTGGAAAACTGCATGAATGTAAACTTGCAAAATGCAGGTAACTTTGTTATTTGATTTGAACAGTCTCAGTGTCTGATCTGGGCCCAATTTCATGGCTCTGCTTACCGCCGAATTCTGTGCTTGCGATCTCCATTCTCCGCTTACCGAGCAAGCGCCGAATTTCTGCGCTAGCTGTGTAAGCGTAGAATGCCTAGTAACGTGGACTACGCACGCATACAAGCAAAAATTCCCTGCTAACCCGTGAAATACGATTGACGTAAGCGCGGAATTCCCTGTTTCCGTAAGCGCCGATTCTTTGCTTACGGTAAGCAGAGCCATGAAATTGGGCCCTGTACATCTTGGATTTAAAAAAATATATATTAAAAAAATCTGCTCGCGTAATAAATAACCAAAGAAGTCTCCTGTGAATCAACTCTGTAAGAAGATAAGTTTATCTGTTTCAAATCTTCATCATGACCGTTCTCCTTGCCTCATTCCTCCCAGGGAAGCGTTGATCAAGATGCGAGAGGTTTACACTAAGAACCCATCCCTCGGAGATCCAGCGTCAGTAGAAAGTCAATTAACCATCATCGGAAAGAAAGTGGATTCCTTGAGACTAGAGCTGCAAAAATACCAAGTAAGACCCCTCAATCCCCCTTCCCTGAAATATCCAGGCAAAAATACATCTGACCCCCTAAACATAATAAATAATACATTTTTTATCATTCACTCCAGGATCACTAATTTTCTAAGTTGTTTTTTATGGTCCTTCATCATCAGCTTTAAGTATGTTTTGTTCGGCCGGTCATCATTTCTCTACAGGTCTCATCTACATCTCAGCATGAAGACTAAACGGTGTTGTTTTGCTTTTTCTAGTACCTTCAGTTTAAAGGGATTGTACACGTTTGGTAACTGGAACTCACTGTTTGTTTCAATCCTACATAGTTGTAGATATATACCATGAAACTAACCTGTGGAAATTTCACTTCAAAGGTAGTAGCGTTTTTGAGATATTGCCGAAAATCTGGTACGGTTATGTCCACGCAGGAAGAATAATCTGCAATTGGAATTCACAATCTGAGAAACGTTACTGTCAGTAACGCTGCTCAGATTTGGGGGATAAAAAGTGATATCTTTTTCCGTAACCGCAGTACTTCGAAGTGAAAAGTTTCTCGAAATGCACTATACTATCCAAAGCTGATGTACTCCTCACCAAGTAAGTTTTTATTGCCATTAATTTTCAGAGTCAGTACCAAACGTATACAGACCCTTTAAGGGGGGACAATTGTCTCCATTACTGTGGAAGTCGCACTGTCTTAAGATTCTTTGCACTGGTAACCACAATGTCGTCAAGGAAGTCAAATAGGCTAGATAGCACACATCTACTGTTTTGTACTAATTCATTCCACATTTCCATCGCGAAGTGGTGGTACATTTACTTTCACAAACTATCTCATTTTATCATAGTAGTCTTAACCCTTACAAAATGAAAATACAGGGCACAGCTGGGCTTGAAATTAACACTGGGCCGCAGGCCCGAGGCCAGTGATTTTAGCGTCGGTCCAGTAAACGTTTGACCGTGCAAGTCCGACGGTCTTGTGTTTTTGAATAATAACACCTCACTGCATTTTTAGTTTAAACTGATAAATACAAATATCTTTCAATTCCGTTGAGTATTGAAGTATTGCCATTAAGATAAATTAAGTGAATCTTCTCTTTGTGCTTGTTCCAAAAACAGCTCAAATGTGAAACTGTGTAGATAGTGTTCTTCTCATTTCGATTCAAGCCTTTTAACAAAACGTTTTGAGCTACAAGCCCTGCAGTCTTGTGGATTTTTCCCCCAAATTGTAGCCCTGCACAGCTTTCTTTGTTCATTAAAGGCACTGAACACGTTTGGAAATTGTCAAAGACCAGTGTTCTCACTTGGTGTATCCCAACATATGCATAAAATAACAAGCCTGTGAAACTTTGGGCTCAATTGGTCATCGAAGTTGCAAGAAAATGTTGAAAGAAAAAACACCCTTGTTGTACAAATTTGTGTGCTTTCAGATAGGAATAAAAACTTCTTTTTGTTAAACTTGAAAATTGGTTTCAATAAGCTTGACGTGTGACCATGGAAGTTTATTGTGAACTTTCTTCATGATTGGGCTTTATTGATCAGGATAAATGAACTCTTATAAAGGGTTCGGGGAAAACTGCATGAATGTAAACTTGCAAAATGCAGGTAACTTTGTTGTTTGATTTGAACAGTCTCAGTGTCTGACCTGTACATCTAGCTTGATCATCCTTGGAACGTAGCATGTGTTATTTTGCTTCTCTGACGACTGAAAATAATGATCCACTCTGACTTTCCTTGTTGTGGTGTTATGTAGGTTTGTACGTCACCTTGAAACAATCACAACCTTGGGCTAGGAATTTGTCGTCGTTGCTTGAAAACATTCATAAGCAAAAAAACCCACAGAAATCATCCTCTTCCTCAAAGTGCCTTAAGACAAACATTAGCAAATAGCATTTTCATATAAGAAGAAACCCACTCAATTATCCATGGATGAGAGGAAATAAGATCAACCCTTAATCTCTTTATCTAATCCCATGGCTTCATGTCTCCAAATCCCCCTTGTGCTAATCCATCCACTTCTCTTCTGTTCTGTGTTTACGCAGAAATACATGGGCTATTCAGCGTATAGTAATAAGACAGAAAACTCAGAATCGTCCGATGGTGTAAGTATCTATTCGCGGTTGGCTGAACACAATTGGTGCACGGTTTCCATGGCAATCATTTCCCTCATCTCACACCAGCAATTCATTTATTCTTATTTTTATTTCTTTTTTTTTGGCAAACTCAGTTACATAAAATGATCAAATCTAACCTGTATGTTAAACGTCAAGAACTCCTTTTTATCACTTTGCCTTTGGCATTTAATAGGTCTGCTCTTCTTCTATTTACAAATTTGACTGTAAGAGTCTAAGCTGCAAGATATCTTTTTCATTATTCTGTTATTAAATCTGTCAATCTTTGGCAAACCTGTAAAAAGATTGTTAATGCTACTTCATTTTCTTAAGATAAATATGGCATCTTCAAAACTCTTTTGATTCTTGCTGGGTTTTTGTTTCATTATACGACCATACATACCAGGCCAAGAATTTCATCCCGTTTTCCTAAAGGGCTTTTTCATTTGAAAATTATGGAAATATTTCGAAGGGGCACCTAGGCCTACACCAGGGGCAACAAAGGCTATGGCAGGGTCATTTAAATTTCCCGTAGAGATTTTCCATTTGAAAATCTTTACATTTATGGAAATATTTTAAGAGGCGCCAAGACCTACACCAGGGGCAACAACGGCCATGGCCTCTGTGTATTTCCAGACCGCCTGAATACCCTCTTGGCCTCGAGATCTTTGAAGGGTCCAAAGTCATTTTATCTGAAAACAAAATCTCAAACTGTAGCCTCGATTCCATCAAATTCAACCGCATAACTAGTCTTGGTCCAAGAAGTTACTATCTCATACTCGTAACGTGATAACCTGACAGAGGGCGCGCTTTTCGTTCTGAATTCTTCGCGGCTGACGACTGTCTGAAGTAGCTAGAAATTGAACCAATGATAGTGACGCCCTCTGTTGTTGGAATTGATCCAATTCGGTGCGAACCAAGGATAGTGACGCATTCTGTTGCTGGAATTGATCCATTTCGGTGCGAAGGTCTTGGAACCAAGACTACTGCATAACTGACTACCAAGCCTCTAGAATCTGATGAAATGGGCCTTAAAATCCTGGTCTCACATAAATACTTTGTTGGATTTTAACTAGTTAAGGATTGTCAGGTTTACACAATTATGATCAAAAATAGCAATTAACTTCATCTCTTTTTGATAATTTGTTTGAATTAATGCACTTTTTGTTTTATTTGTTAATTCAAACAAAAGTAACATTTAAAAAATACTTCTAGACAAGGCAATCTTAATTTTAAGCAAATTGTATAATTTGGGTAAATTGGGGGGGGGGGGGGTCCGGCATCATCTCGGCTTTCATTTTTCATTGACATCACGTGTAATAAGCATCACAGCTTTTCATTTTTTGCTTTCTCGAGTGTGGACTACTAAGAGTGCATCTTCAGCTGTAGGGCATAACAACTTCAAACACTTGCATTTTTATTTTATTTTATATATTTTAAAAACATTTATACTAAAAATGATTGCCCAAATTATACTGGATTTTTTGGAGGAAATGGTTGTCATGGGAACTGAGTTCCTTCCAGTCAGTGCAAGAAATGTCTGCGAAAATGCATCAGCCGTTGTGTTGTATGGTTTGTGCCCATTGGACCTGTTAGAATTCTTTCTTTTTTTCCTGCACTTGCTGATTTTCTTTGCAGTGTGTATATATTTAATTTTTCCTGGTTAATTTTGTGCAGCATTTGGTTTTGTTTTTTACCTTGCAAGAAGAGTTAAATTTTGAATTGTGCATGAGTGCATGTTATATTGAGGCTCTGTTAGTTATTTAGAAAGTATGCATTTTCCTCACGAGGCTTCAATCAGATGGACCGAGTTCAAGCCCCAAGCCCAAGCCCAAGTCAAAGCAGCCTCGCTACTATGGGCAGCGCGCCGTATCGATACCTCTCGTCACTAACCCCTTAAGGGAAACAATGAAAATCAACACTGATGTCAAAAAAACCTGACTGCTTTGCCTGCACATTTGTTAAAAACATTCAAGTGCTTGTAGGGCGCTTGTCGGGCACTTAGTATGCGCATGTAAAAATGCACGTATTTTGATGCAATACATTTAAAATGAATCATGTTTTTATGTGGTCACCCTAAACTGCATATAGTTAGACGTATCACAAGATTGAAAAAGAATGAGAGGGGCCAGTTGCTCTATGACTTGATGCGTCTTTTGACAGCGCGCTCTGCGTACGTCTCTAACACAGAATGGATCAACCACGGACTAAATAAAATACCCAATATATTTGGATATTTCAAAGTCACACTTCCAGGGGTTATGATCGAGCAAGGGCTCGTGGCGTGTCGTGGCCGAGCTGATAAGAACACCGAACTCAAGCTCTGGTGTTTCTGATCAGCAGAGTGTGGGTTCGAATCCCAGTCGTGACACTTGTGTCCTTAAGCAAGACACTTAACCACATGCTTTGTCCTTCGAATGGGATGTTAAGCCGTAGGTCCCGTGTGTTGTGTAATGCACATAAAAGAACCCAGTGCACTTATCGTAAAGAGAAGGGGTTCGCCCCGGTGTTCCTGGTTTGATTGGCTGCATATTGCGCCACAGCACCTTGTAAATCATTACATGGTGCTTTGCAATGGAATAGGTCTCATACTTCAACACGTAACCCCACTTACCTTGTAGGAAAAATACTGAGCGCTTTGAGACACCCATCGGAAGTATAAAACGCTATACAAGAACGGCGTATTATTATTATTATTAAGGCATTCTGTGAAAGAAAAGAAAAATGGCGCGGCGAGATCGTACACCACTGGGAACGAGGTTGAAGTCGAAGCCCAAGCCCAAGCCCAAGCCATGGTTTCGAAAATGACCTCAGTATTGACCTAACTCACCTGACGTCATCATCACAACAATCTCGGTTGTGCCATTTCGGGAGTCAAAGTCCCTGTGTGTTAAATATTGTAGTGCGGAATAGTAGGTGATGTGGCATTTACACGCTTGCCATATAATTTGTTTCGTGCAATTTGACTCCCAAAATGGTGAAGCGTGGAAGACATTAGCCATGCGCGACGTTGGTGCCGAGGGTCAATAGAAACAAGACGTTGCAGAGTGGGTTAATGTGTGTATGCTACACCTTACCATTTAGAGCCAATATCACTGACCAGCAGATTTCATTTATAATCACTTTTACCCTTTTTTTTCCTTCGAACTCTTACTACTTTTTGCTAACATTACTGGAGTTTCATTTCATCTTTTGTTGTTGATTCTTTAACATTTTTTTGCAGATCAAGACTGATTTCATGAAACAAATTTTTAAAACACTTGTTTTTTCAACTTCTTGTTGGTGTTTAGTTTTAACATTACCTGAAAATGAAGCTTTAAAATGACCCTTGTGCAATGACCCTTTGGCTTACAATAGATGACCTTTAAACCAGTTGTGTTATGTGATGCAATGGATTGTAAGTGAATTTTTGATAAGACACTGCTATTTGCATGAGTTTTTGCATTTGAAGTTTGTAGTTTTGTTTTAGCTGAGTTGTGTTGACAGAGAATAGCACTCCACACTAATGACGTCACTTTTGCTTAAAATACCCGGCTGTCAGACAAACATTCCACCACTCAAGCGATCAATGAATTATCATGGCGCCAGACCGCAGCAGTACTAGTACAGTCAGCACACGCGAGAAACATAAAGCTCGGACATGTACGCGTGCATACGTTTGTAAAATTTGAATTGTTGTCTGAGATCCCGATACTGAGCTTCTCTTTGTACCATTAGTGCAGAGTGCTATTGTTTAAAATATTGAGAAGGTTTTTAAAGGAACATTACAGAATTGGTTTTTGCAAACTGACAGTGTAAGCACTTTATATAATCCACCATATACATAAATTGGCAAACCTGTAGAAGTTTGAGATCGATCGGCCATCTGGGTCACGAGAAAATAGTGAAAAACCTATTACACATTTGCATGTGTTATACAATGCATGAATAAAATGCTCATGAGCGATAAACTCCAATCGGAAATTAGTTTTATTTATTTCTCATCAAGTATGGCATTTCAGACAGAAATATTTCTAAGGATGTTTTCTACTATCATCATCATAAGTATCATCATCATATGTAAGTTTTATGTAAATCTGTGATCATAAAGAAAATTTTAATTACCAGTTCTGTAACGTTCCTTTAAGTGTTTACTGAAAGTTAACCCTTTAACCCATATTAGTGTATTTTAGATACAGACATCAACTATGTACATAGGAGCATTTTGAAAAATACAACCATCCGATGCCCCCTTTGGCTCGGGTTAGAACTGTGGCTTCATCCACCATATTGAACTCTGTTTTTTATTATTATTTATTTGACCAAGACAAACCATACAAAAATTACAAAAATTACAAAGGAACAAGTACATAAAGAAGAAGTAATCCAAACAAAAAAACAAAATGTTTTCAAAAATACCCATTGTATGAAGTAGTAGTGTTTATTGCTGAGCGACTTGAACACAACTTGTTCAACTTCTATTAAAATGTCTTACCTTTCAATGAAACACTCTCTCATCATCTTGCACTTTCTACAAAAGATAACAAACTCAAATCTTAGATTGATGCAAATTCTTCCTGCTACTTCATTCCTGCAAATACACAAGAAGCTAAATAATATTCTGATAAGTGGAGTTTCACAGAGCTCTGTCAAGCATTGAATGGATCTTATGCATTGACGTCATCATGCAGCCATCTTAGAGGTAAAAACGATAATGAAGATTTTATGGCGTGTCGTGGCCAAGCGGATAACGACACTGGACTCAAACTCTGGTGTTTCTGATCAGCAGAGTGTGGGTTCGAGTCCCAGGCGTGACACTTGTGTCCTTAAGCAAGACACTTAACCATGATTGCTGCATCCTTCGGATGGGACGTAAAGCCGTAGGTCCCGTTTGTTGTGTAATGCACATAAAAGAACCCAGAGCACTTATCAGAAAGAGAAGGGGCTCGCCCCGGTGTTCCTGGTCTGATCGGCAGCATATTGCGCCACAGCACCTTGTAAACCATTACATAGTGCTATAAATGAATAGGCCTCATACTTCAAAACGTAGCTCCACAAAAAAATACTGAGCTCTTTGATAATTCCATTTGGATGTGATAAAGCGCTATATAAGAACCAAGTA
Source organism: Plazaster borealis (assembly GCA_021014325.1). Classification (NCBI taxonomy): domain Eukaryota; kingdom Metazoa; phylum Echinodermata; class Asteroidea; order Forcipulatida; family Labidiasteridae; genus Plazaster; species Plazaster borealis. The sequence continues at coordinate 5,306,714 of CM037456.1, read as the reverse complement.
TAAAGCGCTATATAAGAACCAAGTTTTATTATTAATATTAATTGTACGCGTGGCATGGAGAATGAGCCAATGAGAAACTAGCCTTAACATCTGCATCACACTTCGAGGCTCGTGAATAATGCCAGATACCTGCCTTGAGCGCCTGGCCGGATCCTGCCAGATGTACCTTTGACCTCGCATCCATTTCACGCGAAGATTCGCAGTCAATTCACACGTACATGTACACATAGTGAATAAAACAACATTACGTGCATGTACAAACATTATGCACACATGCATGCAGACGATCAAAAGTGCAAGCTGACAAACTACATCACACCTCAGACCAATCATAACACAGATATGGAAAGCTTATATGTCACTGCACGTTTATCCAATGAAATCATTGCATCCAATGAAATCATTGGGTCTGTAAGACCAGTGCCTGTCTTTCTCCTTGCGGATAAAGACAGGGGACCAGTCTAATGAGCAACCTTCTTTTGACCTCTAGCCGAGGGCGTCCTACTTAAATGACGTCATGTGCATAAGTTCTATAGACCCTTCTCAGATGACTTCACTATTTGATCACTCGCCACGCTGGAGTACTTGCATGTGTACTGGAACTGACCTTGCGGGAGTGCTAGAACTGAGCTTACGGGAGTGCCCTTGTGGGGTCTTTCACACAATGGAACAATGGACCCCACAAGGGAATTCTTTGTTCAACCTGGACCCCACAAGGGAATTCTTTAGAAAAGGGATTAATACATGTAGAACAACAATAGCAGGACCCCACAAACCCAATCCAAAAGGTTGTGTGCACGAACAATGTGCTACAAAATGCAACACTGGATGGCACTATGGGTTCGTATCCTACATGTGCATGGTACTCGAGCATGGCAGGCCTCTTGCGTTGCTATAGAAATGTGACATCAGTGAGAAGGATTTATATAGGCTTTTATCACGGTGCAGCCATCTTTGTTTTCTGTCATTGAGCTCAGTGCTACCAAACTGGGGCTGAAGTGGAAAATAGTACAGCACCTTTTTTGGTATTTATATGAAAACGGTATTTATAACCGCTGTTTCAGAAGGGGAACTTGATTTAGGTAAAGGCGTGATGAAAGTTAAAATCTGAGCGTTGTAGCTCAGATTTAGTTTCACGTATTCTTGAAACAAGAATCTTGAGATCATTGGATGATGATTTCAACGTCTTAGGTTACTCAAGAAAGTCGGTTTAAGAAACGATGCATGTGATTTGCTGTGCCCTTAATGCTATGACAGTTACGTATGCATACAACAGTGTTTGAAGAGTACAAAACACAGGCATAGTTTCATCAACTACAACAATGTTAACTTTTGAAATATTTTTGTCCTTCCAATTTCAAACCAGAACTATAAGGAGAAAGCCGAAGGTAAATCAGGGACCCCACAAAGCACACCGCAGAGCACTCCACAGAGCACACCGCAGAGCACACCCCACAGCACACCAGTGTCGGATAGGTATAGTAGTGTGAAGCAGGAGGTCGCGACCGACGACCCTATGCATGGATCTAATCAGTCGAGCCCGGTCAGGGTCCCGACACATAATAACGAGGCGGACTTTGAGGACACGGGTGCGTTGACCCCTGGTGACAGCATTACGAGGTGAGGGCGCTATACATTATTAGTCTCTTGTGTTGATTATAATTACACCCCCCCTGTGTCTCCCTATTCATTGTTTACCCCTTGCCTTGTCTGTTTGCACTCTGCCTCTATTCATGTATTTCCACTTGACTGCTTTTGTTACACTTGCAGTTCATGTGTGTTGTCTTGTCATTTAGCCTTCGAGAAAGACTCTGCTAGGGTCGAAACGTCAGGCCATTAACTATTTTTTGCATTTATACCATAGGTCCTTTTGGGTGGTAAGCAGGGTGTAACAGCTTATTCTATTTTCTCGATTATAATTAGTGTTATGGTTGAACTGGTATACTGGGAACCAACACAGATGGTTTTTGCAGAATTAAGATTATAGACCTTTCTATTGTTGATAAACAAACTGCGCTGGTTGGCATGAACGGCCGATTATAAGCAAAACATTCAATCGTGTTACCATATGTTGTGACCAAATTCAACATTTCTGCAAACTTTCAATTAAAAACAAACATATCCCATGATTGGTTCTTTTGTTTCCAATAACAGGCATGCAACTCTTCCGCGTTTTCGCAGATTTGCGCGTTTAAAAAAAAAAGATCAGCGCTAAAATAAAATTAAAATGTACCAAAAATGTTTTTTTTGTTTTTTTGTTTTTTACGATTTTTTTTAAAGCCTAATATATGCTTGGCAACAACAATGTACAACTACAATAATGTGAAATAAGCCTAGTTACTGGATCAATGGGGTGCCCCAAATCGACCAGCGTAAGTGTGTGACGCGCGCTCACTTGACGTTCCACGATCATGCTTACATCATGTAGTGTTTCAGCTCTTTTTTTAAGGGTCCATTCACAGGCCTGTACATGCTAAGAGCATAATAAACCTCAAAATTTTCTAGGGTACCATTGTGGGTCTCATGTCCCTTGGCGTTTTGGCTGCCTCGCTCCGCGCTTGCGTCGTGCCTTTGAAAATTTTCCTCTTTTTTTTTCATCGGGCAGTTGCATGCCTGCAACAAGTTCTACACTATTTTTTAATGTTTGTGTAACATTGTTACAAACTGTGGCTATCTGTTTTTGCTTTGTGTTTATGGCTTCTTATAGTTTTCTAACCTTGGTTCGCAAAAACTCGTACAGTTACGTTGCAATAGAAAGGTCTATTGGGTTCAAAGACCAAGAGGTATGATTATCAAAGCTAAGTCTAATGTGGTGTGTCGTGGTCGGACGGTAAATAGCACCGGACTTGAGCTCTGGTGTTTCTGATCAGCAGAGTGGGGGTTCGAGTCCCAGTCATGACACTTGTATCCTTGAGCAAGATACTTTACCATAATTGCTTTGTCCTTCAGATGGGACATTAAGCCGTAGGTCCCGTGTACTAGGATTGGTAGTGCACGTAAGAGAACCCAGAACACTCATCGTGGAAGAGTAGGGGTTAACCACTGTGTTTCTGGTTCACATAGCAAGCAACCTTGTTTACGGGTTTCGTCAGGCTTGCGAGCTGCAGTGATTAAGTTCACTTATGAGGCATCCTTTGTTTCATTACCAGAAATATATAACATGTATAATAATATAACTTGTTTTTACCCTTACACTGATGTGTATTAAGCACTGTCTACTCGGTACTATAATAATAATGTAACACACCAATAGTACACTGGGCAGTTTTGATTCTTTTCTTCTTCTTCCTTATCTAGCCCTGTCTCTTCTAGGCAAGAGAGTTTCTATGAAGATGTTGATGACGAGTTTGAAGACCATCCACAGGCCAAGGCCAAGTTTGCGTTTCAAAGTGAGTAGCTAGAATCTTGTGGATTCTCTTCGTGTTTGATATGTGCGTGTACAATTTTCCTATCGGTGAAATTTGAATTTTTTTCTTTTTTTTTTCTTTGGTCAATGTTTGGTTATATTACAGTTCATTAATCACTTAATAATAATAATAATAATAATAATAATAATAATAATGGAGTCTTGTAAAGCGCTGGTATCTGCCAAAAAAGGCGCTCATGGCGCTCGCTCATGATACAAAAAAAAGTTCAAAAGAAAGGGACACAATTTTTTTTCTCGAAAATCACTGGTCGACATTTACTTTTAAAAAGGTGAGTTTTGAGAGCAGTTTGAAATGATGATGTTGTTTCAGCAGTCCTGATGTGGCAAGAGAAACTCTTCGACACTTTTCCTTACTTATTTACTTAATAATGTAATAATACGCAGTTCTTATATAGCGCTTAACACTTCCGATGGGTGTCTCAAAGCGCTCAGTACTAACTTACTTATTGTTCATGACAGGTGGGGATGTTAACTCGCTTAGTATGGACGTTGGTGATGTACTAGATATCGTGGAGGAGGACACTGGTGATGGCTGGACGCGAGTCCGTAAAGGAGACAACGAAGGGTTTGTGCCAACAACATACCTTGAATTTGACTCATGACAACGAGGACTCTAGACCGCGTTGATGATGATCGTGTCTAGGGCCCAATTTCATAGAGCTGCTAAGCACAACAATTTGCTTAGCATGAAATTTCTTCCTTGATAAAAAACAGGATTACCAACCAAATTTCCATGTGATTTTCAGGATAAGCAAACAACAGCTGAATACCAGTAACAAGCAATATATGCAGCACATGGAAATTTGGTTGGTAATCCTGTTTTTATCAAGGAAGAAATTTCATGCTAAGCAAATTGTTGTGCTTAGCAGCTCTATGAAATTGGGCCTAGGTTGGTGGTTGAGACATGTTGTCTGAAAACTGAAAGTCAGCCATTTGTAACAAGTCAGCCATAGAGAGGAGCGTATACCGTTTGTAAGTTGTGATGTGTTTATTTTTTCTGGTTACAGAGGTCAGGAGTGTATAGGGTCAGTTTACTTTCATGCCGTCGAGTTGGTGTAGTTGTATCTTTCCTCGCCTTCCACCTCTAGGACCCCGGTTCGAATCACGCCGGGGGGCACTATGTGGATTGGGTTTTCAGTCCCTACCCGATTGCGTGGGTTTTCCCTGGAGTATTTCTCTGGGGTTTTCCTCCCACATCTGAAACTGAAACTTCCTTCCTTGTCTTCTCTCCATGGGGTTCTTGGCTAGTAAAGTGATTAAGTTCGCTTTGCTGAGAATCCTTGGCTTCACAACCAGAATTAATAAATAGATAAATTCTTTATAATGGTGCCGTTACCATCGCAAGAAATCTGAACTTAAAAACCCTGTGTAAAACTTGTGTCAAGTCAGGCATGCGTGTACAGCATTTGGTTGTATTAAACACACAGCATTATACATCACAATTTACAAACAGGTTCACCTACATGATGTGTGCCAGCCGGCTATCTGGGTATTGGAAATGAGGCCATGTCCGAATTGGCAGCTGCAGCTACGGCTACGGCTAGATTTCCGCGCTGTCATGCGTTGAAGTATAGTACGCCCTTAGCAATAGTTGTAGCTGTAGCCGTAGCTGTAGCCGGATAAGGCCCAATGCCTTTGCATGACGCCTTTTTTATTCTGAGCATGTGCACTTTTTCAAAGTTTGACCAATTTGTCTGCTGCCCTCTAGGAGCTGAAATGACTTCAGTTCACACACACACACATCATGTACGTTAAATGCTTCTACAATTACATGTAACTGCAACTGATGAAAAAAAATAATGTAAAGAATGTTTGTTTTTTTAAAAATCACGCCAAGATTTTGTTCTGCAGTACTGAAGGATGGAAGCAAACGGATGATGTGAGTTTGACTTGTTAGTTAAAAGAAAATGCAGAAGCTTTTGCTTTTCATTGTTAGAACTTTAAAAATTCTAAACCATTCAGTGAGAAAAAATAATGCAATATTGTTGCATTATTATTTTTTGATGTTTTTACATAATTGATCAATAATTTCATTATGGAAATTTGGTCAAAGTTGTACTTACTATTGATAAACGATGCGTTTGAAACCCATTTCTGCATACACAATTAACACGCCAAGTTAATCCAATATTTAAAAGATAATTAATTTAGGTAAATATTGACTTTTTTTTTAAATAGCTCAAACATCAACAATTACTGGTTGTTACAGGGTGTTTGCAAAAATATGTTGTAATTAAATTATAACTCTTTTTTTTGGGGGGGGGGAATCTTGGTTATCAATGACTAAATCAAAGATAATTGAGAATTGATCTTAACATTTCTAAATTTCTTTTTTGTTTAGTTCTCTGGGCATTATACTAGTTTTTAACAGTAAAATGTTTGTTATTTTACTCATGTAAAACTATCAATAGTATACACTTTACTGGGAGGTCAAAATTAATGCTTTTTTAAAATTGTAATTACGTTTATGTTTTTTGTCTTAATGAACATTTTATGACTCTGATGAGTCTAAGATAATGTGGAAAATGAGCGGTCTTAGGTGTGATTATAGCCAATCCTGTTTTTAGAACAAGACAATTATTTTGGTACAAAATTACATAATTTGCTCGTTAATTTGAAAACAAAGTCATGTCAAGCCATGGTCTTGAGCTGCCTTAGCTGTTTACAGTCTGATAACAGACTAAATAATTAACATGCCAGCTTTTAAAATCTATGCATGTTTTGCCGTTTTTTGTCCAGAACTAATGAATCGTAATAATTTTGATTATATAGAGCCTTTGCATTGACATTGCATTTATGTAGCAAAACGGGAGGGCTGCCACGCTGGAGTACTACAGACATTTATGATACGTATGTGCAGTGTTCTCCCCATGTACAAGCTAGCGAATCGGGCCGATACGCGTGAATTTGCGAGCCGATATGTGCAAATTTCGGCCGATACGCAAAAGTAATAATACATTTTTGTTTAAATGTAAAATATAATTTCACAAAAAACATCAAGAGAAACCCATGTAGAATGCTCTAGATTGCACAGTAGGACCTTTAAAACCAAGATAAACACCAAGTAGACAACATGCTGAAGACCTTGTTTCAATTCAGCGTGCTATCGGCCAAACTTCCAAAGTTTGGGTCCAGAATGCCCCACAGTTTTGAAAAAAACCCTGGGGAGAACTCTGATGTGTAATGCTATCCAGCGTTGCATTTCATAGCTTATGTTTGTGAAGTTCTAGTACTGTGTGTGCATGACGCGCACTAGACAGGTCGCCTGTCTTTATCCGCAAGGATAAAGACAGGCACTGGTCTTACAGGCCCAATGATTTCAGTGGATAAACTTGCAGTAACGTAAGCTTTCAATTTCTGTGGTATGATTGGTCTGCTCCGAAGTGACGAAGTTTGTCAGCTACACCAGCAGCAGTTAACTGTACTTTCGATCGTCTGCTGCTGCACAATTTTGCTTGAGATAAGAGGTCAAAGGTACATCTGGCAGGCGAGCAAGGCATGTATCTGGCGTTATTCACGAGCCTCGAAGTGTGACGCCAGATGTTCAGGCGAGACGCACACGTGCAAGTACTCCAGCATGGCGAGTTCAAATAGTCTTGTCATCTGAGAAGGGTTTACTGGGGAAAGAAAAACAAATCTAAAAGATAAAAAATGTGTGCACTTTTCCACAATGCATTGTCAACAGTTTTTGTTAACTTACAGTTGAGCTTCAGACGACTGAAAATAATGACTATCTAATCAGTATTTACATTTCTATAATCTAAACAAATATCCCATATTGCCGTCTTTTAAGTGAAAAGAAACTTGTAAATAAATCATGTATGTGTGTATTATAATGTAACGATGGTGGATTGAAAAAGTTACAACAGAAATAGGAACAATTACTCTGATAAAGTACAAACAATATATTGAATTTATGAAACCAAGAATGGTACCCTCCCCCTTCCTGTCTCAATCTCGTCCTCCCATCATGGTGCTTGGTACATTGGTGCGTTATTTAAAGAAAACTTCATTTAGTTGAATCTCAGAAAAATGTAACTGTTTACTTGACGTCTGTTAATTTTCTTGGTTTCAGTCTTTTGCTGATGAAAAACAACAAACGTATTGAAAACAGTTTTACACAACTTTTAACTTTTGTTTCTAATGATTTGTGTGACAGTTCTTCTTTTATAGTTTGAAAGTTCAGACTGGGTTGTGTTAAAAAACAACGGCTCAGTAAGAGGTTAATTTAGAGGGCTAGTTTCATTCAAAAATCTGTTCCTTGTTTGTGTCTGAAAAAAAAGGGAGATACCATATTCATAAAAATCATGGAAAACCATTTCATGTGTCATATAAAAATACAGAAGTAATGAACATTCAAGGTTGTTGTAGATGTAGCATTGTAATGTGCATATTTAAGATTCTAATTGGTCAAGAAAATTTTGACTATTACAAAGGTGATTGGTTTAATTAATTCAGTCAACTTTGAAGTGGAGCTGTGGTGACGTTGAGGAGGCTGCTTCGATAGTTTAAAGGGTCTGTTTACGCTTGGTAATTGGAGCCCACTGATTCAATCCTATATAGTTATAGATATATACCATAAAACTAACCTGTGAACATTTCATTTCAAAAGGTGGTAGCGTTTTTGAGATATTGCTGAAAATTTGGAGCAGTTATGTCCATGCAGGAAGAACAATCTGCAATAGGATAAAACACAATCAGAGAAACGTTACTGTCGGTAACGCTTCTCAGATTCAAATATTGGGGGATAAAAAGTGATATCTTTTTCCATAACCGCAGTACTTCGAAGTGAAAAGTTTCTGAAAATGCATTATACTATCCAAAGCTGCTGTACTTCTTACCAAGTAAGTTTTTATTGCCATAAATTTTCAGAGTCATTACCAAACGTATACAGACCCTTTGAACAAATTTAGTACACAGAAGTTAGAGGGCAGATTTGTTTACAGTGAATTTTATCCCAATGCTTACCAGTAAAATCATCCAATTTCTTTGTAAAAACAAAAGAAAATCTAGAAGAAGACTTCTTTTTGATGCTTTTTATGGTGGAGATAGTTAGTGACTTAATTCCTCCGGGTACACAAGGTAATAATCTTGTCCAAAAGAAGTCCTAGCTCTGAACAAAAAAATCTGCTTGGTTTGTCTTTGATGTTTGGACTAGTATGCTTGTCTCATGGCGATGGTCAAAGCACACTCTTCAAAATTTGGAGAACAAACCAACAGACTTTTTTGATCTGTCAGGTTTACCACTGTCAGGTGTACCTTTAAGAGTTTCATTGCATCACAATTGGAAGAGCAGCGAATTTCATTGCATCACAATTGGAAGAGCAGCGCGTACCGATTATTGTGTCACACAAATTTGATTCGCATTCGCATTCGCAGGAAGTATGAACCGTGCTTAAGATGATTTTTTTTTATTCGCTATTGCATTTTTAGAAATGTAATCTTACATCTACTCATGATGAAACTTCATAAATAAATGTTCAATATGTAAGACATCGTTGGTGATATATGGCGATATACATTGTCCCATGTAGATAATTCATAGCTGAATGGACAGACATGATTGCTGTCATTTTGCATTTTTGTGCCTCGATTGAATTGAAAATTGTGCCAATTGAAGCACAAAGTTATTCATGATTGTTCCATAGACATTGATAGCTCATCCATTGAGAACAAGCTGTCATCCATTTTAAAACTATGGCTATGTCCAAACCTCGGCTTAGGCTTAGGCTTAGGCTTTTGGGTTCTGTTAAGCCCAGGTTTGGAATTGCTCATAATATATCAAAAGGCGGCCATTTTGTTTTCTCTCCATTCAAACTATAGACCTTTCTTTTGACACGTCACAGCCCGAGTTTTTGCCAACCGAGGTTGGAAAACCATGGAAAGCCATAAATGCAAAGCATAAGCAGATAGCCACAGTTTGTAATAATGTTACACAAATATTCAAAAATAGTGTTGAATTTGTTGGAAACAAAGCAACCAATCATGGTATGTATTTTTGGTTGATTGAAAGTTTACAGAAATGTTGAATTTGGACACAACATTTGTTAACACGATTGAATGTTTTGCTAACATTCGGCCGTCCATGCCAACCAGCGCGGTTTGTTTATCAACAAAAGAAAGGTCTATTATGGCTTAAGGAAATAATAGTCATATCCTCTGCGTATGAAGTACTGTTACTGTACATGGGGACAGGGAACTAAACAAATATGGCAGTATAATGGTCTGTTTGAGTAGAAGTGTATCTGGTCTTTTTAAACTTTTATAAAAACAGTGATTTCATTTTTTGTTTTTGCACATATGTAAATGTCTCTCCAGATGCTTTTGTATGCGTGCTCACAGACTATCTATCGACTTGTAATTTTAGCTATTGTGGATGTATCATCTTTGCAGTATGTTTCATTACATCATTGTGCCTCAAAGGTTGTTGTTGTGCGATATTTTGGCTCACTGCAAATAATTTCTAACACATGAACAATTAACTCTGTACATCTTAAAAGTTTGGTCAAGGGAAATACAGCCATGTGAACTTTGTTTTACATAATTTTTGGGGTTTTCCCCTTTTGGTGAACTTTGCCGTGTGGTTGATCTATGTTGTGAAAATATTGTGGTTTCCTTGTGGTTTACAACTTGATATTTGAAATAAAAAAGTCGCATCCCGGCTACACGACAGCTAACGGTTGTATGGCTTCTGACTGACACTCCCGAACAAAGATATTGACAAAATAGGGAGACTGCCAACATAGGGCTAGCTAGCTCCGTTGGTAGAGCGCCGGCACGTTAAACTGGAGGTCGTTGGTTCAAATCCCGCTCTAGTCAATTTTTTCTTTGTTCAACCCCAAATTGTGAAAATATTAAAAGATGTGGTACCCTGAAAATCATAAACTACTATGGAATGATATGTGTTGTGTTAAAATTACACAAATGCCTCAGGATATTTAATTGTGGACCAAAAGAGGCTGTATTGAATTAAAAAGAAAACCTAAAACAGACAAAATGAGAATAGAACTGAACATAAATGACAAAACTTCAAGTGGAACTTAGATATTGAGGTATACTTTTGAACATGGGTTAATTTTAATTAATCCATTATTGATTAAAACAACCTTATTTATGTCAGTCTACCGAATATTATGACTCAGTTACAATTTAAAGTATTTTTCATAAACTTGTGTATAAAGTGTTTAAAAAAAATAGTGTTAATTTTTGTTTCTTTATTAAGACCTGTCTCTTTCTGATTTGTTTCCTATGATATTAATCTAACATTACATCCAATATAAATGAATTAACTGTCGTATTTGTATCACTGGCTTTAAATGTAAATGTTTTATTTGAAATCAAGCTGTAAAGATGAAAATGTTTTAACTTCACTGTGTGGTGAAAACGCTGTCTTTGTCGTTCAATTTTATCAGAATTATCTTGAACCGCTGCATATAATTACTCACTTTGTGAGGGTCATTCGAGAAACGGTACAGCTTCGGCTGATTGGCAAAACTTATTCTATAAATTGTTAATTTGGTGACTGCTCTATGTTCCGACACCCCTCTGTTCCGACAACCCTATATTCTGAAAACTCTCTCGTAATTTACATGCTAGGGGTTAGGGTAAGGGTTAGGGTAAGGGTTAGGGTTAGGAATAGGACAAAAAACTAGGTGTGTCGGAACATAGGTGTGTCGGAACATAGGTGTGTCGGAACATAGGGGTGTCGGAACATAGGTGTGTTAACCGTTAATTTTGCTGTAATGAAAAAATGTAACATCAGCTAAAAATCACATGAATGTTATCTTCTCATGTTGTCCTCTCGTTAGTTTATGAATTGATATAGACCCTCTTGCATATGATGTCACACTCTCAAAAAGCGCCCTCGCCGAGTCAAAAGGAGGCAGATCATTGGACCATAACTGTTCGTGGTGCGTAAAAATGGGCATGTGACCTCAGCGTATCGGAAGTATTGAGCGTTATGCAATGGGGGTCTATTCGTAGAGACGAGGTTAGGAGACTTGTTGGAACTTATTGATTAATTTCGGGGGGAACAAAGACAAATTGACTAGAGCGGGACTTGAACCTGCTACCTCCGGATTAACGTGCCGGTGCTCTACCAACTGAGCCATCTAGCCCTAATGTTGGCGGTCTCCCTACTTTGTCAATATCTTTGTTTGGAATTTATTGAAACACTTTTTTGTGTGTTTCAATTTGCAGAATATGTTTTAACCACTAATGGTTCTGCGTACTTGATGATCATTTTGAAGTAGCAGAATTCTTCCAGCCAATGCTGTACCTTCTTAGATCAATCTAAATTACAGGACAGGGGCTTGTCCGTAATGGATATGGTATCAGACTAGCTTTGTTTAACAAACTGTATGTATTTAAGCGTAGAATTGTTATCATCATAATACACATTTTTTTAGCAAGAATTACCAGAAATGAGAAAAAAAGAAGAAAAAAAGAAAAGTAAAGTTTGCCTCATTTGTCATTTTGTGTATAATATATCTGTGTTTTTGTTGTTTTTGTTTTGTTGTCACTTTATCAAGGTTATATTGTAGGATAGGCCCTATGACTTATGTTGGTCCCATATGATAATATTAAAATAGCATTTTGCAGGGCAAGTGTGCAACCCCGGCTTTCAAGACACAATCCTGCTAATAATTCGTCCTATCTTTTAAAAGTATTATTTGTTTTTGAACTCAACAATTGAGCCAATGTTTTTAAAGCGATGCCGTAAAAAGCAAGGGGGCGGGGGCTAATACTTTGACTCGGCTTTTTAATTTGTTTGTATTAATAATACAAATTGACTCTCACAGCGTACATGGCATCGTACACTGTCATAAAAAATCACCGATCATACACACCCACCACACCCACGTATATCGAGACGATCGAAAGCAAACTTTGAAAGGCGCCCGCCCTCCTTTGACAACCTTTGAAGTGTCCGAATTTAATAACAAACAACATGGCGGAAATATTGGATGCCCGACGAGTTCTCCTTTTATGTTTAATTCTGTCTCTACTAAACGTTGCAGGGACTTTATCTGAACATGTGAGCAAGAGGAACGTTCTAATCTTTTTAGGTCAGGAAATGCTGTTTGTTGTTCATATCATCAGTCACTTTTTTATGTTACAGTCACGACACATTATTTATTTCGTGTCGTGTCGTGTGGCCTTAATTAAGTAATTATTCAGGACTTCAACTTGTAATATGTCGTACGACGTCAGTTCTAGAAAAAGGCTCATGTGAACGGTCCTATCCTACTTATTACCGTCAACCATGTCAACAAGAACGGTACCGTCAACACGCCCAAACACAGATTTTCAGATTTTCTCAATTTTTATATTTTCAGATTTTCTAAGATATTCAGATTTTTTCAGATTTTTCAGATTTTCAGATTTTCTCAAATTTTCATATTTTCAGATTTTCTCAGATCTTCAGATTTTCAGATTTTTTCAGATTTCTCAGATTTTCTCTGTATCTCAGATTTTCTCAGATTTTTTAGATTTTGAGGAGTTTTCTGAAATTTCTCTGATTTTCGGATTTTCTCTGATTTTTAGATTTTCTCAGAGTCAGACAGTGTCAGATTTTCAGATATTCAGATATTCAGATTTTCAGATTTCCTCAAACTTTCAGATTTTAAGATTTTTCCAGATTTTCAGGTTGTCTCATAATTTCATGTTCATATTATTTTCTCAGATATTCAGATTTTTATATTTTTAGATTTTCTCTGATTTTCAAATTTCTCTGATTTTCAAATTTCTCAGATTTTCAGTTTTTCAGATTTTTATATGGACTAAAGTTTACCCCCCCAATTTAAAAAAAAAAATTCTTAACATACTCTTGAGAAATATTTTGTTTTGGTTATGTTTGGAAGAAGAAACAAAAACAAAATTAAATTTGAATGTTTGAATATTTACCAGCGTGCTCCCTTAACACTGGTCCGCTGGCCAAATGCCAGTTAAAACACCTGAGTACCAGTCAAACTTTACTTTTAGTTTTAGTAGTCCTGCTGGCTAGTCCTGCTGGCTAGTTCAGTCTTTAAAAAGCGTCCCTGTATAATATTAAGTACGGGCTAGCGAAAAAGCTGACAGACTAGTAAAGTGCCAAGCTAACTGGGCCCAATTTCATGGCTCTGGTTACCTCCGAAATCTGCGCTTACGATCTCCATTCTCCGCTTACTGTGCAAGCCCCGAATTTCTGTGCTAGCTGTGTAACCGAAGAATGCCTAGTAACTTGGAGTTTGCCTGCGCACAAGCAAAAATTCCTTGCTAACCCGTGAAAAACGCTTGACGTAAGCGCGGAATTCCCTGCTTCCGTAAGCGCCAATTCTTTGCTTACGGTAAGCAGAGCCATGAAATTGGGCCCTGGTCCTACTGGCTAGTCACTGAACAAGGTAGGGGCAAACCCTGTTTACATTTGACTTGTTGATATGTACAGGGGATGACGCTGGATTTGAAAGCCAAGTCTACAATAACACAGTGTGTAAAACTCCGAACATCAACGCTCTGGCCAGACGAAGCGTCATCTTCAAACATGCTTTCACGTCAGTCAGTAGCTGCTCTCCAAGTCGTTCTGCTGTACTTACAGGACTCCCCCAACACCAGAATGGAATGTATGGCTTAGAAAATAGCATCCACCATTTTGTGTCATTCGATGGGGTCCGCAGCCTTCCAGTGATTCTAAAAAATGCGGATATAAGAACAGGTTTGTGGAACTTACAACTCAACCATATCTTGTCCTAAATGGGAAAATGGTAAATGCTCTATATTCCGACACCCCTATGTTCCGACATCCCTATGTTCCGAAAAGCCCCGTCGTGATTTACATGCTAGGGTTAGGGTTAGGGTTAGGGATAGTTATAGGAAAATACACTAGGGGTATCGGAACATAGGGGTGTAACCTGGAAAACAGCCACTCTGAATATGTTAACTAGGTTTAAGCTAACATGAAATGTTCAAATTCAAGTTGAATTATTTTGAACTTGTTCCATTTCATTGATCAGTATTGTTATTCCTCCTCCTTTAAAGGCATCGTACACGTTTGGTAATTTTCAAAGACCAGTGTTCTCATTTGGTGTATCCCAACATATGCATAAAATAACGAGCCTGTGAAAATTTGGGCTCAATTGGTCATCGAAGTTGCAAGAAAATGATGAAGAAAAACACCCTTGTTGTACAAATTTGTGTGCTTTCAGATAGGAATAAAACTTCTTGCAAGAAGTTTTTATTATTTTAGTGAGAAATTACCTCTTTCTCAAAAACTACGTTACTTCAGAGGGAGTCGTTTCTCACAATGTTTTAAACTATCAACAGCTCTCTGTTGCTCGTTACCAAGTAAGTTTTTATGCTAATATATATTTTAAGTAATTACCAAACGTACGTGTACGATGCCTTTAACCTTCAGAGACACCATGGGGAGCGAGCGGAAGGCACTTTATATTTACGTGTAGATACCTGTGTTTTGGGGGACACAATTCTTTTTCTAATGGTCTGAACAGATGAATAGAAGTCTCCCGGACAAACAAACTGAAATTTGAAGCATTTTGGCAATTTACACATTGGTTCTCCACTATTTAGTTTGACGTGCACAAACGAATGGGCATTTTTCGTGTACGCGCTTCAATTAGGGCTTTGCTGAAGCTGCTGAGCCCAGTTTTCCCACGGTCCGGCGACCTCTGAGTGCACTTACCCCTGAGGGTCACTATACTATCTCAAATAGAAGTTTAAAAACAAAATCAGCGGAATCGGCTCACAGATGTTGTAGTAATTAACATAATTAAGAAACTTGTCCTTCGGCCCGCTCCTCTTGGTTTCTCAGAAGGTACAGCTAACATGAACTGTTCAAATTCAAGTTGAATTATTCTGAACTTATTCTATTTTCAGAGATCAGTATTTGTTATTCTTCCCCCTTTAAAGGGAACGTATACCTTTGGTTTTTGGAACCGTTCAATTGTTTTAATTCTGAATAAATTTAGATATATACAATAAACTAACCTGTACAAATTTCATTTCAAAAGGTGGTACCGTTTTTGAGATATGGCCGAAAACCCGGAGCGGTTATGTCCACGCAGGAAGAATAATTCATAATTGGAACGCACAATCTGAGAAACGTTTCTGACAGTAACGTTCTTAGATTCAAATTTTGGGGGATAGAAAACTGATATATTTTTTTTCCATAACCACATTATTTTGAAAATGAAATGGTTCTCAAAATACTTTATGCTATCGAAAGCTGTTTTACTTCTAGCCAAGTACCTGGTAAGTTTTTATTGCCATTAATTTTAAGAGTGATTACCCAACGTATACCTTTCCTTTAAACAGGAATTATTGGAAAGAAACATGTTGGACCGGAGTCCGTTTATCCTTTTGACTACTCAAAGACAGAGATGGATCATATGTCAATACTTCAAACTGGCAGAAACATAACTAGAATGAAGGAGTTTGCTCACGAGTTTTTGAATAGCAGCGATCCAAGGTGAGTCAGTTGAATGTATTTTTAAGAAAACTAGTGAGAAATCATAAAGCAACTCGTTGGTGAGCTTAAATTTTTACACTCTCGTTCATCTTGTGATCGAATACTCCATCCCTACCAAAGGAAACTAAATAATTTATAAAAACATATATAATACGAGTAGATATTATTTTAAAAAATGAACAAGCCCGCAAGAGACTGCCTTCATTGAAACCAGTGTTGTAGGTCTCGAGACCTTGTCTCGGTCTCGAGACAGTCTCAAGGCCTTTTTTTGTGGTCTTGGGTCTCCTCTTGGACTGCAAAAGTCTGGGTCTCGGAAGGGCTGGACTCGGTCTCCGAGGGCTGGTCTCGGTCTTGGTCACAGTCTCGGGCTGCAAAAGTCTCGGTCTCGGAAGGACTGGTCTTGGACTTGGTCTCGGTCTCAGATGGGGAGGTCTTGGTCTTTGTCTCAGTCTCGGACATGCAGGTCTCGGGCTGCAAAAGTCTCGGTCTCGGAAGGGCTGGACACGGTCTTCAAGGGCTGGTCTCGGTCTTGGTCACGGTCTCGGGCTGCAAAAGTCTCGGTCTCGGAAGGGCTGGTCTTGGACTTGGTCTCGGTCTCACATGGGGAGGCCTCGATCTTTGTCTCAGTCTCGGACATGCAGGTCTCGGGCTGCAAAAGTCTCGGTCTCGGAAGGGCTGGTCTTGGACTTGGTCTCGGTCTCACATGGGGAGGCCTCGATCTTTGTCTCAGTCTCGGACATGCAGGTCTCGGGCTGCAAAAGTCTCGATCTCGGAAGGGCTGGTCTCGGTCTCCGAGGGCTGGTCTTGGACTTGGTCTCGGGCTCGGATGGGGAGGTCTCGGTCCTTTGTCTCGGTCTTGACTACAACATTGATTGTAACTAAATTCCAATATTAAGAATGTTTTCAAAACATTGTTGCGATTAAAATATTATATTATTGGATTTGTGATACTGTTGTAAATTGCATTTTGCATTATACTAGTACGGAGTTCGTTTTTTTACCTTTTTCCATTCAGGCCTTTCTTCCTTTACATTGGCTTTCATGATCCCCATCGATGCGGTCACACACACCCCCAATATGGACAGTTCTGTGAGAAGTTTGGTAATGGTGATACAGGAATGGGCCTTATTCCTGATTGGGTACCCACTAAATATGACCCAAGTGAAGTGATTGTACCTGGTTTTGTACAAGACACCCCAGCTGCTAGAGGGGATTTAGCTGCGCAGTATACTACAATAAGCCGTATGGATCAAGGTATGTCTGGATCAAGTTTCTTTCTATCAAGAAAATCAACTGGGTTGTTTACTTTGGATAAATTTCTAAAGAACTCTTAAATGTCTGGACTTTTATCAGCTTTTAGAGGCAGGGTATACTTTTGGTAATTGACAAAGACCAGTATCCTCACTTGGTGTATCCCGACATAAAAAATAAGCATACAGTAACAAACCTGTGAAAATTTGGGCTCAATTGGTCCTCGGAAGTTGCAAGAAAATAATGAAAGAAAAAAACACCCTTGTTGCATAGAATTGTGTGTTTTAAGATGCCTGAAAAAGGCTTCATGCCTGAAAAAGGCTTCATGCCTGAAACCTTTCTCGGATTCAAATTTTGGGCTGACAAATAACCTACCAAGTAAGTTTTTATAGTCATTAATTTTTGGAGTAATTACCAAAGGTATACCCTCCCTTTAAATACTTTGTTTAACATATCAAGAATACTGTTTAATATCAAGAATTCTCGGTTTTATGGTCCAAATAAATTGTTCTTACATGGAGTAGATTTTAATGCTTAAAAACTCGTAACTGTATCTTTCCCCAGGTATTGGTCTCATTTTAAAGGAGCTTGAGCTCGCTGGACACAAAGACGACACCCTTGTCCTCTTCTCTTCAGATAACGGTATCCCGTTCCCCAATGGTCGGACAAACCTGTATGACTCCGGTATGGCAGAGCCCCTCCTCATCTCGTCCCCAGTCCATCCTCAGCGATGGGGACAAGAGAGTAACGCACTAACGTCTTTAGTAGATATCGTCCCAACCATCCTGGACTGGTTTAACCTCTCATATCCTAAATACACCCTCAACAAACAGACGGTGGAGTTAAGTGGTAAATCCCTTCTGCCGATTTTACTGAAGGAGCCTAGCGAAGGATTTGACACGATCTACGCGAGCCACAATCTGCATGAGGTCACTATGTATTACCCGATGCGTGTTGTACGCGACCAGAAGTATAAGCTGATACACAATATGAACTTTCTATCTCCGTTTTCCATTGATCAGGATTTCTTCATTTCACCAACGTTTCAGGTAAGTTTACTTCCGTAAACTTAGGCTCACTTTACCAACTTTGCTTTCAAACAGTTTGATCTGATTGAGCTTTGGTTGTTATTATTTTGAAAACTCTAAAGGTTTATAGTACATATACAATGGAATGAGTTAGACTATAAGAACAGTATTCAATTACTTACATTGGCGTGTCGTGGCCGAGCAGATAAGAACACCGGACTCGAGCTCTGGTGTTTCTGATCAGCAGAGTCCCGGTCGTGACACCTAGTGTCCTTAACCAAGACACTTAACCACCATTGGTGCGTCCTTCGGATGGGATGTGAAGCCGTAGGTCCCTTGTGTTGTGTAATGCACGTTAAAGAACCCAGTGCACTTATCGTAAAGAGAAGGGGTTTGCCCGGTGTTCCTGGCTTGATCGACAGCATTTTGCGCCACAGCACCTTGTAAACCATTACATGGTGCTGTGTAAAGGAAAAAGGACTCGTATTTCAAAAACGTAGCTCCACATACCTTGCAGGAAAAATACTGAATGTTGGAGCGCCATGAGCTTCACTGAGCGACGGATTTGAGCGCTATGTAAGAAGCCATTATTATTATTATTATTATTATTATTATAAATCAGAGTAGACTGTCAACAATCGCCTCTGCATGGTCAGCCCTGTGGGCTCAATTTCAAAGAGCTCCTTAAGCAGAGAACTTTGCCTAGCAAATATCTGCTTGGCAAAAGTGAGCAGGAAACCAGTCACAAATGGTACATGTGACATGATGTTTGTTGGCGGTTCGAATCCTATAATTTAGCAGCGGGTACCGCAACGATTCAATAGATGTTAACTTTGCATCGGGGATAAAGAATATAATTTGTTTTTACCCTTACCGATGTGTATTAAGCACTGTATACTCAGTACTTTCCCGAGTTCTGTGAAAAGAAATCCACAAGCAAATCACTAGGTTGGGATTCGAAGCCCAGTGGCTAAAGGCGGTTTGGGAGAAAATTAGGAGCAAAAGAAAGAAAGAAAGAAGTTTGAAAAGTTTTCCCTTTTCTTCCCTTCTCCCCTACCATGATTAGGACCTCTTAAATCGAACAAGGTCAGGGGGTCCTACGCACTGGTATAAGACCCTTAAGGATTACTACTACCGATCTCAGTGGGAGCTTTACGACCATCAATCCGACCCTCTGGAAGTATTAAACTTAGCTCGAGATCAGACGTATTCATCAGTTCTGACCAAACTGAAGGAGAAGTTGTATCGATGGCAGAATATGACCAATGATCCATGGATTTGTTCACCGTGGGGCGTACTTGAGAATCAGGGACTCTACCAAGATAATCCCCATTGCTTCTCCATGTTCAATGGGTTATAGACCTTGATCATGCTGCCACCATCTTGGTCATGTTCCCTGTATCCAACAGCAGTAATGAATGCTAATATTCATCGTACAAAAAGGAATCAGACTATTTGCCCTTCCAGCCTCAGTTTGGTTACATTAATTTGGATGGAAAGAAAATCAAGATGGCCACACTGTGATAAAGGTCGATAGAGTCTGCTGATATAAGGTAAGGTTGTTGTAGTAATAATGTATTAGATGTTAATTTTGCATCGGGGATAAAGAATATAATTTGTTAAGCACTAAATACTCGGCACTTTCACAAGTTCTGTGAAAAGAAATCCACAGACTTATCACTTGGGTGGGATTCGAACCCAAGACCATTGCATTGCTAGAGCAGATGTCTTACCACTAGACCACCGGGCTAGGCGGCAGCCAGAGGCAGTTAGAATCCTAAGTTTTAGCAGTGAGTACTGCAATGATTTAATATGTTAATTTTGCATCGGGGATAAAAAATATAATTTGTTTTAACCCTTACTGTGAAAAAATCCACAGGCAATCACTCGGGTGGGATTTGAACCCATAACATAATGTACATGCATGTTATACATTACAAATGTTCAAGGCACCTATAAGAATTCCTGACAACAAAACATAAGTAACTAATTAAAATGCTATGGCCATCAGATGTGTTTTTAGCTGTCTCTTAAATTCTGATACCAGGTTCAGGTTCAGGCTTATTTTTTTCCATACTATAAGGCAATACAAGGGAAAACTTATACAGAACTTCATAATAGTATGGGGAGGTCAGACAAGAAGCCGAAGCTTGTACAAGGTCTGCCCAGCTCACAAATAATACATATTAGTATGTAGTTAAGATAGATAGGTTTATTTATTATTTCAAAATAGAACAAAGACATCACAATCAGAAGATTGAATTGCGTCTAAATTTACATTTAATTTTTTATTTTATTTTAATTTCATACAGCATCCAACAGCGCAAGCGCCAATTAAAGGATGGATAATAAAGGTTTATACATTCAATTAATAATGGATTTACTTATTGGATAAGCAATTTTACTAGATGTTTATAGAATAAAGCATAAAGTAGGTTTTTTGATTCGTTTGATTGGTTTAATCCTATATAAATGGTGGCAGCGTTTACGAGATGTTGCCAAAAGTCTGGAGCGGTTATATGTCCACGCAGGAAGAATAATCCGTAATCGGAATACACAATCTGAGAAACATTTCATGCAGAAACGTTTCTCAGATTGAAATGTTTTTGAATCCCTCTCTCTAAAACCACATTCCTTTGAAGGGAATCGTTTCTCAAAATGTTATACATTATCAGCAGCTGCAGTGCTTCTTACCAAGTAAGTTTTTGTGATCATTAATGTTTTGGAGTAATTACCAAAGTTGTACCTCCCTTTAATGAATTCATAACCCAATAAAACGAAATGCATTATGTTACATAACCATCCTCAATGAATGTATATTATTAATGTTGTCACATGGCAATTCAAGTAACTAAGCTCCTAGTTACCATTAACCGCATCAAGAAGTTTTTTGTTGAAAAACTTCTTACAAACTCTAATTGAAGTCAGTGGGCAGGAAGATTGAATTTTGTTCCAAAGGAGAGGTCCCTGGTGAATAACAGTTGAAAGGTGGAGGGATGTTCTAACTTTATTTAGATGAAGTTTATCCGATGCCCCAGTGTCGTAAGTATGAATATTGAATATCAGTGTTCCTTACACAAATGCTTTAATATTCAAAGATAAAGATACACTTTTTTCGAAGTTATACAATTATGCACACAGAGGGTATTTATAGAGATCAAATTCAGATAAAGTGTACATTTCGACGAGTGGGGCAGAGTGATTTCTGGAGCCAGACCCATTCATTAATCTTGAGGATTTTTTTCGGAGGAAAAAAAACCCCCTTATCATATATCAAGGTAGGTTTTGTGGGTGTTTCCTGAGGCAAGTAGAATTGTCCTAATATTGGAGATAGGACATTGATAATGTATTAGATATGGAAAGTGGCATAGGAAATGGAAAAAAAAATGTTTAAGCTTTCTAATGATGCCAAGGTTGCGAGAAATTAATGTGAGGGCTTTCTGACAATGATTTCTCCATGTAAACTTATCAATAATGACACCTAAAAATGTACATGAATCTACCTGTTCAATCAACCTGTTGAGATGAATATTACCTTTTTGTATACAGATCAATTCATAAAAAAACATTGTATGTGTTTTCTTCAAGTTAAAATTAACCTGTTACACGAACAGGTCAACATCATCGTTAAGATTTTCCCCACTGTAGAATATGTTTGTGTCATCTGCAAGTAAGATTCATTTTAGAAGTTGGGTAGAATTACAGATAGCATTAATATAAACAATAAATTATATGGGTTCTAAGATTGGGCGCTAAGATTGAGCCCTGGGGTACACCACAGGTGATATAATTTGTTTTATTTTGTATTAAACATGAAATCATACTAAAAAATTGTGACAAGTTAATATCAAGCTGAAATGTTGTTTTAAAAATTTTAATTACCATTGTTGGTCAAACTAACCAGCACCCACCTGTAGCTGACAGTAAAATATCACTAATAGTTTAATGGGTAACTGTTTTTTACTGAAACATTTTTTTTTTGGGGGGGGGGTAGTCCATCCTCTTTCAACTGGAAGACAACAGGCAAATTTTCAGTTGTCTGAGCAACTTCGTTCAGCGTGTTCAGTTGTGTGAATACTTCAACCTGATCTGATGTATGCCTATTTGTTTAAAAAACATAAGACAAAAAAAAAAACAGCTTGCCTCCAGAAATGAAACATTATTTTTTCAAACTTTAAAGAAATGAATGATTGATATCTGCAGACCCTCCGAAGAATTAATTAGTGGCGTGTCATGACACTTGTGTCCTTATGCAAGACACTTAACCATTATTGCTTCGTCCTTCAGATGGGATGTAAAGTTGTTGGTTCCGTGTGTTGTTATAAAAACTATAAATGAAAATAACCCAGTACACACTTATCGCTTTGTAATTACAAAGTTACAAAGAGTGTTAATTACAAAGAGTTTCAATTTCTAAAGGAAAAACATAAAAAATAAAGAGTGAAAACCCTGAGTTCACAAAAGTTGTTTCTTATAAGTAAATGGACGACTCTGATATCTCAATTGTGTTTTTCTTGCATGCCAGATAATTTTGTATAACCGAGTATGTTTTTCTATTTTTATAATAAACGTTGTAACTACATAAATTGCAAGTTTGTACAAAGATTGTGTTGTTGTGTTTTTCTGTTGTGTTTGTATTCTTTTCTCTCCCTTCATGTGCATGGTGCTGTTTTAAAGGTATCGTACACATTTGGCAATGACTCAAAACAAATATTAGCATAACAACTTACTTGGTAACAAGCAACGGAGAGCTGTTGATAGCATAAAACATTGTAGGAAACGACTCCCTCTGAAGTAAGTAGTTTTTGAGAAAGAGGTAATTTCCCACTAAAATAATAAAAACTTCTTGCAAGAAGTTTTTATTCCTATCTGAAAGCACACAAAATTGTACAACAAGGGTGTTTTTTCATCATTCTCTTGCAACTTCGATGACCAATTGAGCCCAAATGTTCACAGGCTTATTATTTTATGCATATGTTGGGATACACCAAGTGAGAACACTGGTCTTTGACAATTTTCAAACGTGTTCATTGCCTTTAAAGTGTATATAAATGCATTAAAATAATAATAATAAATTAATAGTTTTAAAAATAATTAACATAAAAACAAATAAATAACTAATAAAAAAATAAAAAATTAATACAAACATTAATAAATAAAAAATACAAATTAAATAAATAAATAAAACTCAATATTAATAATAAATGGATACATTTTAAAATCTAGAAACATATATATATAAACTGATGTTTAGCTAGTAGCTACGCCCACTGTTTGACAAAAAAAATAATTCAGATAGAAACAAGTGATGAAATTAACTTCTAATGTCGTATCTTGATTTTGTAATAATAACTGGCGTTTGAAAACCCCAAGTTTACCCAAATAGCGCCCTCTTGTGGCTAACTGTAATATAATAATTATGCAGTAATGTGGGAAAATCTTTCCACATCTGACTGTTCCTTTCTGGGGATTTTTAGTGTTTGTATTAATGTGGACTTTATCTACCACTTTTAACATTTCTCTCTGGGAATTGGTAGCCAAAACGCTAAATATTCACCTTTAATTAAAAAAGAAAATTCAAGCCGACATTTTCATCGCGCGGCCGAAACTCTTTCGCACTCTTGCCCAAAGGAACTAAAACAAACCGTTTCACGAGTAGCGTTGTCAAGACCACCGTATACCTGAAAATTGCTTTTTATTTGTTCATGATGTCGACACTTTGTAATAATTTAAATTGCCTGTTTCTCTCTGTACAAACTCTGTCAACCTTTCCTGACAGGTAAGGATATAATTTGACCTATATAAGCCAAGGGAATTTAAGAGGCAGTGGGATACGACAAAGTTGTCTGTATCAATCATTCCCCAACAAAGAGACTGCCTCAGCTGAAGTCAATACTAGTACCAGGCAACCATGTACAATGTTGACCAACAGCATCAACTTCAATTCTCAACAAGCCCTATATATTCACGATACGATTCAACTCATCGTCTGATCGACGGAAAAGTAAACTGATAAAATACTTGTGTCTCGGCATCAGGGAAGGTACGCGGCACCCCCAGATGTCACGCACGAAAAAAGACCTTTTACCAACTAATCAGTATTCATGATCATGAAATATTTAAATTTGCAATTTTCTTTAAACCAATCACCGTCAGCTAGATATTAGACTCTTCTATATTAAGATGGGTAATACTGTCTGGCAAATATTTATTTTAATTTGACAATCGAAAACCTAAAATAGGACGATTTTAGGCTATGAAAGATAGAGAAACAAATTCTTACAATGGAAAATGACAAATTATGACATCAAACAACATAGG
Source organism: Plazaster borealis (assembly GCA_021014325.1). Lineage (NCBI taxonomy): Eukaryota > Metazoa > Echinodermata > Asteroidea > Forcipulatida > Labidiasteridae > Plazaster > Plazaster borealis. Next base: position 5,282,224 of record CM037456.1, on the reverse strand, counting down.
CCTGGCTATGCATGATCATGCATTTGGAGGTAGGAATCGTCCGTATCCGAGATTTAAAAAAAAACCGCCGCCGCGGCTACACCCACGTAGCTAGGCCTACCTGTGGGGAGATTTAAAAATAAACCTGTACGTTCCAATATATTTCTAATAGCATGACACTGCTCTGGCATGGCTTAAGTTCACCGGAAATGTTCATTTGTTGAGCAGCAAAGCTAATGCTTTGCTGAAACAATTTGTCGTCAACATAGTGATAGTGGTAATCGCCATCTTGCTAATAATTTGCATCAAACGTTCATGTGACGTCATGCAAGTAATTGTATCTTCTTATTGGCCAACATCAAAGCGAGCTAATGCATTATGCATATAACATTGCTCCCACCAAAATCGGTAGCAAAAAGTAAAACAAACCATAAAGCCCCAAAACGGGTTAGTAAAGGGCTTAGGCCGCTCGCCCTAGTCGTGCGTGACATCTGGGGGTGCCGCGTCCGCCTTGACTAAAGGCTACAGGGAAGGGGGTGCTAGTAGTAAGAATGAATCATAAAATAATGGTAAAATCTCACCTGAAAATGGTAAGATATTAATCTCCTCTTTTCAGTGGCTGCGTCTGTGCCTTTACTGCATGTCTGTTAAAATGTCTGCGGATGGGATGGGGGGTGTGGGTGGTGTGGGTGTTAGTGTTCGAGGACGGGTTGGCGTGGCTGATACCTGGAGCAGGAAAACAATAAAAGAACTTGCGTCCACGTCAAAACATGATGGGCGTTATAAACGTAAAAGGTGCAGTACCCCTTGGGGTTTGTTGCTGGGGGATGTCTGAGTATACCTGGTTCCGCATATGGTCGTTGTCAGTAAAAGGGGGGGGGGGGTTACTGAGTGCTTGGCTTTGATATGAAAGCTCGACACTGATTGGTCACTCGGTGATGACGAAATCAGGGGCCTTTAAGTGGGCAATGCATTATTGGTGAAGTAGTTGCGCAATACACTTTTCCCCCTATATCCAATTCAGTTTTTATATTACATTCTAAACACACAGCGTTATGGCTATAAAAGGCTAGGGTCACCCCAAAGCGTCACCCTATACTGGTGGTAGGTTTATCTGAATTGCCTATTGTTCGTTTCGAGATTTCGTGCCAAGTTGATTAATATTTGCTAATAAGTCAACCCTGAACACATTCTACCACTCTGTTGAAAAACGCCGCCAGCTACTGACTTCTCAAAACATGGAGCTGCCAAAAATACTCTCCGTTTTCGTGATCGTAATCCTGATCTCCAAGACCGAAGCGTTCCTGCCGAGCCATGCCGGTAGATCTCTCGCCAGCACGGACTATACTCTCACCGACCTCACGGTAGCTGGTATCGTCCGTGTTGTGGCGAGGTACTTTGAAGACAGCAACCCGGACCTGTACAGTCCCGGGGACCTGACAAACTTGGACCCGCTGACGCCATCCCGTCTGTTCCAAGTTCACTACGGAGGTAAAAGCTCACCCTTTAAAACTTGTCACATAATAGTTTGGTTTGCTAAACTCTGTGGTTGGAGGTATATTTTATGAAATGTTGTGTCGATTTTGTCCTGACACAATAGTTTGGTTTGTGGAGGAAATATTGTGTCGATTTTGTCCTGACTTTTTTAGAGGTTAATGTAAGTTCCGGAAAAGGAATTGTTTTTTAATTGAATTAAATTATCCCATAAAGACAATGATCTCATCTTCAATATTAGAATTTCAATTCATCTCACTGCAGTTCACCATATAATTTATGGAGAAATCCTCTAAGAAACTCTTAAAACTTCCGGGTAAAAATTGACATGGATCCGGAATCTGTGTGGCCTGACCCATTGCAGGGTCAGTATAACCCGGAAGTTGTGTCAAAGTGACCCAGGGGGTCAAAATGGCACAGAATCAGAGTTAAAATCACACATGTTAAACCACTTTCCGGGTCAGCCTGACCATTGAATTGGTCAGGCCCCCATGGGATCCGGAATCCGGGTCAATTCTGATCCGGAATCCGGGTCCATTCTGATCTGGAATCCGTGTCAATTCTGATCTGGAATCCGGGTCAATTCTGATCTGGAATCCGGGTCCATTCTGATCTGGAATCCGTGTCAATTCTGATCCGGAATCCGGGTCCATTCTGATCTGGAATCCGTGTCAATTCTGATCCGGAATCCGGGTCAATTCTGATCCGGAATCCGGGTCAATTCTGATCCGGAATCCGGGTCAATTCTGATCCGGGATTATTTAGAGTGGAGGAAATAAGTTACATGCTGATACCATTTTCGTTATGAAACAATACGAAAAGTGCCCTAACGTGAATAATGAACCAATGAATTTTAAACTCTTTGACAGGCTGTGTGTACTCGACAAAATTTGAGCGAGCAATTAGTGCGATTTTGGGGGAAAATCTTCGGATTTCCAAGGAATACTCCAATAAGGCAGTGTGGCACTTCAACGGAAATCAAATAAATAAAGGTAAGTTTTATGTTTAAAATAATAATAACAAATGTATTGGTTTTCTTTTAGGGTTACTTTACATGTGGACTGATGGAGAACGATGGGCATCAACTTAAAGGGATTGTATATATACGTTTGGTAATTGGAACCCACTGTTTGTTTCAATCCTATAAACATAGTTGTAGATATATACCATAACACTAGCCTGTAAGAATTTCTTTTCAAAAGGAGGTAGCGTTGTTGAGATAATTATTGCCGAAAATCTGGAGCGGTTATGTCCACGCAGGAAGAATAATCTGCAATTGGAATACACAATCTGAGAAACGTTACTGCGGTAACGCTTCTCAGATTCAAATGTTTTTATTGTTTTTATAAGTTTTTATTGCCATTAATTTTAAAGGGTCATTACCAAACGTATACAGACCCTTTTACGTAACTTTAAAGAGACGAATTCACAGCTTTTTAAATCCACACACACGTAAGCTTCGTGGAACCTTCTGAAATCTTAGATCAAGCTTGAATATTTTGTTCTTGTCTTTTTCTCATTTAATTTCATATGCAATACATAACAAGTTGACAGTTTCTTTCGGTTTAAAGGCACTTTACACGTTTGGTAATTACTCAAAATATATATTAGCATAAAAACTTACATGGTAACGAGCAACGGAGAGCTGTTGATAGTATAAAACATTGTGAGAAACGACTCCCTCTGAAGTAACGTAGTTTTTGAGAAAGAGGTAATTTCTCACTAAAATAATAAAAGACTTCTTGCAAGAAGCCTTTTATTCCTATCTGAAAGCACACAAATTTGTACAACAAGGGTTTTTTTATTTTTCTTTCATCATTTTCTAGCAACTTCAATGACCAATTGAGCTCAAATGTTCACATGCTTGTTATTTTATGCATATGTTGGGATACACCAAGTGAGAATACTGGTCTTTGACAATTACCAAACGTGTTCAGTGCCTTTAATTGACTTACTATACTCAATCCTATCTCATCTAAAAAAAAACCTTAACCTATAGTAATAGTAGGAAACCGTGCTGTGTAATCCTGGTGCAATAGTTTGACTAGAGCCGTTACTTTGTACTAGTCATGAGCACAATGTTCTGGTAGATCAAAATTAGTTAACCATTAATTCAAGGCAAGCAAAAATTTGCTCCTTAGCGTCTTTAAAAGTAAACCTTGGATTTAGCAAACAGCTGTATGTAGAAAGTCTATTCTAAGTAAAGTAACAAAACTACTTAGGGTCTGTATACGTTTGGTAATGACTCTGAAAATGAATGGCAATTACAAACTTACTTGGTAAGAAGTACAGCAGCTTTGGATAGATAGGCTATAATACATTTTGAGAAACTTTTCACTTCGAAGTAGGCCTACTGCGGTTATGGAAAAAGATATCACTTTTTATCCCCCAAAATTTGAATCTGAGAAGCATTACTGCAGTAACGTTTCTCAGATTGTGTATTCCAATTGCATTTTATTATTCCTGCTTGGACATAAACCGCACCAGATTTTCGGCAATATCTCAAAAACGCTACAACCTTTTGAAATTAAATTTTCATAGGTTGCTTTTATGGTATACATCTACAGTTATGTAGGATTGAAACAAACAGTGTGTTCTAATTACCAAACGTATACAATCCTTTAACTGCACAGTTGAGAGCACAGATCATCTTAAGATTGTATCATTTAACCCTCCTGTATTTCCATTCAATATGTGATTGTAAATGATAGATAACATAAGTCAGCCATCCATTATGTAGTATGTATACATATAGTTCTGTACATGCACAGTTCGGTGCAGTTGTACAACCGTAAACAACCCAAACAGTTGAATAGTTTAAATTGGTTGGTCGACTCATATGCAAACGTTCCCAAGCTTAAAGGGATTGTATTCGTTTGGTAATTGGAACCCACTGTTTCAACCCTATATTGCAGAAATAATAGGAAGAATAATCCGCAATTGGAATACACAATCTGAGAAACTTTACTGTCAGTAATGCTTCTCGGATTCAAAATTTGGGGGATAAAAAGTGATATCTTGATCCATAACCGCAGTACTTCAAAGTGAAAAGTTTCTCAAAATGCATTATACTATCCAAAGCTGCTGTACTTCTCACCAAGTAAGTTGTTATTGACATTTGTTTTCAGAGGTTCGTTATTTTATGAATATGTTGGGCTACACCAAGTGCGGATAGTCTTTGACAATTACCAAAAGTAAACCATGCCTTTAAACCTCCCCCATCTTATCTATCTTAATCCGCCGACTTCAATTTCAACTTGTCTTCAGGAAATCGCAAGATGATCAAAATTCGTGACACGCTCTTGGCCAACCTGGACGTAGAAGACGAACCAGACTATGACGTAGCACGCCTGTACTCTGGCCAGTTCCTTCACATGGCGCAAAGTTTCTACTCCAACACTAATTGGATTGAGCTGAACAGATGGTTGAATTCACTTAGTGGGGATGATGAAGACACCGTAACGACATCCTCTGATCTAGGTAAACAAATTAAATATGTACTGAAAGTTCCACTCAATCAATCTATAATACATATAGGGATAGGTAATACAGAATAGAGGGATGATTCAGGGGCGGATCCAGGATTTTCCAAACGGGGGGGGGGCGTGAAAATATACCAAGCAGCAAAATCTTCCCTTCCCCATTTCTCCCCCCCTTCTCTCTCTCTCCCTCTTTTTTTCTTTTCTCCCTCATTTTTTTTTTTTTTTTAATATGAAAAAGGGGGCGTGCGCCCCCCACGCCCCCCTGGATCCGCGCCTGTGGTTAACTGCATGATGCCATCGCTCACTCATTGAGTGTCAGTACTGAAAGTTCCACTCAATCAATCTATAATACATATAGGGATAGGTAATACAGAATAGAGGGATGATTAACTGCATGGTGCCATCGCTCACTCATTGAGTGTCAGTTTTTAATTAAAAAGTTGGTACTCCGCCAATTTTTGTGTTTTAAATCTAAAAAATTCCAAGTTCCACACTTACATCTAGCCAAATAGCATGCCAACTGTCTTGTTACCATTGGGGTTTTTTGTTTCACTAAAAAGTCCATTAATGACCAGCTCTCCCGGAATTCCCATAGGAATTGTACAGCAATTACTCAGCATTGGTACTAATCGGGTAAAGTTGTATAAACTCTACGAAGAGACACAATGTGGGCTCATCTTTAAAAAAATGTTTTGCTTGAATTGATTTTTTTTAGTCAAAAGGGTGATTTAAAAGTGATTTGGTTGTCAACAAAAATGTATTACACGCTAAAATCTAACAGTTACTCAATGAGTCAATGATGGTGTCCGACTGTGAATTTGTTTCGATGGTGTCACGCAGGGTTAAGTGGTCGTCTCCAAAAAGCAAAGCTTGTCGAGTAGAGACTCCCATGACGTGTTCTAATGGCGTGTCGTGGTCGAGCGGTTAAGTGCACCGGACTCAAGCTCTGGTGTTTCTGATCTGAGTGTGGGTTCGAGTCCCGGTCATGACACTTAAGATGGGGCATTAAACCGTAGGTCCCGTGTAATAGGATCGGCAGTGCACGTAAAAAGAACCTAGAACACTTATCGTGGAAGAGTAGCGGTTAACTCCGGTGTTTCTGGTTCACATAGCAAGCACCCTTGTTTACAGGTTTCCTCAGGCTTGCGAGCTACAGTTATTAAGTTCACATTTTATGAGGCATCCTTGATTTAATTGCCAGAAATATATAATAATAATGACATCGTAAACAATGATACAGATAGCCGTGTTGGTGTGATCATGGAGGAAGGAAAAGATCCCCATTGGTGTGATAAATAAAACAAGGAAGATAGTTGTAAACCTTAAAGATTAACAAATTACATATTAACAAACTGCATGAACTTTCGCAGCACCAACTGCTTCATCAGAAGTAGAATGATTTCGTGTGAAATGTTATCTCCTAAACAACGAAACAACCCGCTGAATCTATTTAGTATGTAGATAAATAATTTGATAGTAAACAAGTTGTAATAAATCTGTTGTGAACAATAAAACAAATTTCCAGGTGACAGGCGACAGGATAGTTTGATAATTGTTCTCAATGATTAATGGGACCATGTTGCTTGACCGAATTTGAGGGACTGAAATGGGGGCCCTTCTCCAAACCTGTGCTTTGGCACCTGCTCCAGTTTTGCGGATTCACATGCAGCAGCGTTCATTTTGCACAATGTGGTGCAATTAGAATAATGACAATTAGAGATTTATAGTGCGCGATTTCCACAAAAATGAGCAACCGCGCATTACATCAAAAAGTTTTTAAAATAGTAAATAAAAAGTGATGAAAAAGTACATGCTACTAAAAAAATCAACATACAGGCAGAATTACATAAAAGCAAGATTACAAAGAAAAGTCTCCAGTTTACGCTTAAAAATGTCCATGGATTGAGAATGTTGGATGTCAGATGGCAGTTCATTCCATAGTTTGGGGGCAGCCGATGAAAAGGATCTGTCACCCAATGTTTGTAACAATTTGGTCGAGGGAAAAGATAAACATAACTTGTTGTTAGAAACGTAAACAGTATCTAGATGAACTTAAGACCAATGAGATCACTAATGTACTAAGGAGATAAACCATTTAAAGCTTTGTATGTTAAAATGAGAATTTCAAAATCAATACGAAATCTGATAAGCAACCAATGAAGTTGACAATCAAACGGAACCTGGCGCCGGAGCCGGAGTCTATAAGCCGAGGTTTGGAAAACACCCCCTGGTAAGCCGTCTTTGAAGCACCCCTCTCCCCCAAAGAAAGGAGAGATACAATTATTCTTTTGTGGAATTGTTTCAACTCAGTGGTACCATTATTTGTTTTGCAATGTTGCTTTTATAAAGACATTCGAAATGAAAATCACATGGAATGTTCTGATATACTTTTTAAACATCGTAACTTAGTGATGGCCCAAGTGCGTCACCAACTATTTCGACATAGTTTTATTTACTTTATGGTAGGCATGACAACATGCATGTTTAAAAATTTCAAACAAATACACTTGTTTGTGCTGTGCTTTGGGGTTATTCATAAAGTTCCTTCTTGTTGGTTTTGGAGTTCAATGGGGGACGTATTTGATCAATTAGTTATGGGATCCCTTCAGTTGGCATTCAAAACTGTCAATTAAGGGCACTGAACACGTTTTGAAATTGTCAAAGACCAGTGTTCTCACTTGGTGTATTCCAACATATGCATAAAATAACAAGCCTGTGAAAATTTGGGCTCAATTGGTCATCGAAGTTGCAAGAAAATGATGAAAGAAAAAACACCCTTGTTGTACAAATTTGTGTGCTTTCAGATAGGAATAAAAACTTCTTGCAAGAAGTTTTTACTATTTTAGTGAGAAATGACCTCTTTCTCAAAAATTACGTTAATTCAGAGGGAGTCGTTTCCTACAATGTTTTATTCTATCAACAGCTCTCTGTTGCTTGTTACCAAGTAAGTTTTTATGCTAATATTTTTTTGAGTCATTACCAAATGTGTACGTTACCTTTAAAAACAGTTCGTGGGTTTGGTCAATTTTACGGTCTACCTTTTTCACTAACTGGGAGTTGGGAGGTTTTTTTGGCAAGTAAAAGTCACTAAAATATATCTCTTTGATTGTTATAATAATCTCTTTTATACACAACACACTTAAAGGGTCTGTATACGTTTGGTAATGACTCTGAAAATTAATGGCAATAAAAAAACATACTTGGTAAGAAGTAAAGCAGCTTTGGATAGTATAATGCATTTTGAGAAACTTTTCACTTCGAAGTATACTGCGGTTATGGAAAAAGATATCATGATTTTGTATCCCCGAAAATTTGAATCTGAGAAGCGTTACTGACAGTAACGTTTCTCAGATTGCGTATTCTAATTGCAGATTATTCTTCCTGCGTGGACATAACCGCTCCAGATTTTCGGCAATATCTCAAAAACGCTACCACCTTTTGAAATGAAATGTTCACAGGGTAGTTTTATGGTATATATCTACAAATATATAATGTAAACAAACAGTGGGTTTCAATTACCAAACGTACAATCCCTAACAAAACTCCCATCGTTTTTACTACCAACAATAACAATGAAAACCTTGCAAGAATTCCCGTCACTTTGGGAGTTAGATTTTTAAGTTTAATGATAAGGATATAGTAGAATGTTGGTTTTAAGACAATTTTATGACCACTTGCAGCTACCTGAAGCTTGTTTCAGCAAACGGGAATTCCCCGAAGAACTTTTTGGCAGATTTATTTCCACCAAAAGTTCATTATCTATTATTTGTTTTAAATCTCTATTTGTATGGTTCATGGTTCACGGTGGCACCATGCATATGTGTCGTCTGCCAGACATGGATTGAAGCCCATAAACCTTTGTACTTATCGATACGTCAATACTGTGTACATAAACCAATTTCCTTAATGATTGTTTTGAACACTATAAGTAATTTTGAGTAAATATTTAATACGGTGCAGATGTGTTAATCCGGGGTAATTCTAAGCAGTAGATAACCATCTGGAATCGGTTACTTATTGTAAAGACAGAAAAACGATTTACAACCTCGTATCGCTTTCATCTTACCCCAAACCAGATTTTCCAAACTCAAAATCAATCTCAAACACAACATACACTATAAGTGTTTGTCTTGTTTGGACGAACACAAAGCTGCTCTGTTTGTAATAAATATTGTTAATGGCCTCTCGTTATAATAATATTTTCAGTTCAAAAGGATAAAAGTTTGTCGTCGCCACAAGCACCCCCTTACATTCAGTGAACCATAAATCAGGGCATAATTAACCTGATATCAACAAAAATCTATGTATTGAAATACAAATATTGACGAAAACAATAGCTGTTCCAAATTTACTAATATGTCGGAACAGCTAATAAAAACCACACCACCACCATAAAAACACCCCAAGAAAAACTCCTTCTTGTAAATACAGAGCTTTACCTGTATGTGGGTCCATCACCGGCTCATCTTTCAATGTAGGAGTTTTTTTGTTAATTTATAATAGTTGATGTTTCTTCTTATATTTGTGTAGAGACTTCCCCGAGTCCTGATGGGGAAAAAATATATAATAATAATCAAAAACTGAGTACACAGTTCTTAAAGGGATTGTATACGTTTGGTAATTGGAACCCACTGTTTGTTTCAATCGTATAGTTGTAGATAATTACCATAAAACTAACCTGTGAAAATTTCATTTCAAAAGGTGTTAGCGTTTTTGAGATATTGCCAAAAATCTTGAGCGGTTATGTCCACGCAGGAAGAATAATCTGCATTTGGAATACATAATCTGAGAAACGTTACTGCAGTAACGCTTCTCAGATTCAAATTTTTGGGGATAAAAAAAGAGATATCATTTTCCATAACCGCATCCGCAATACTCTCTCATAGTTTCTCAAAATGCATTATACTATCCAAAGCTGATGTACCCCTTACCAAGTAAGTTTTTATTGCCATTAATTTTCAGAGTCATTACCAAACGCACACATCTCATGAAGACGAGCAGAGTACATTGTTCGAAACGTCGAGACCACATCGGCTCTTTTCAGAGCCAACACTCCTCCAAAAGAGATTTTACACATGGTTGTACCCGCAAGTTTACTTTTTATTTATTTGTAGTTACATCTTATTTTTCCACACCATGCAAAGCTTCAAACACCACTTACACATCGGTGTATGGGTGAAACACAAATAGTAGTCCTTATCCCCGATGCACATAACATTGTGAACATTTGAAAACTATTTCAGGGATTGTGAGTCCATTTACCTGGCGTCAGAGTCCCGGAAGTGTCGACATGTGCAAAAACTGTGACACTGCTGTTAGCCCGTGAGTATGAACGAAATTCTCGTACTATTTAAATCATGAGGTCAAATCAAAGAGCAGTGATTTATGTTCTTGTTCTAAGGCAAGAAAACCCCAATCCCAGTAGCTCACTAATGCAATAACTTCAGCACGATAAGACATAATCATACGTTGGCGTGACACTATCATTGCATCATGTGACGTCAATTGTTTACAAATAAATTAATGTCTGGTGATCATTTATTTCTCCACCCCTACAGCCCGGATTGCTCCGATAACCTACGTCCTCTTGTCTACTATATAACAAGCGGCTACAAGTCGGGACAAGACAAGGCAAAACCAGGTATGCTTTCGATTCGCTGTAGCCTACTATACCTCTTTAGCCTACCATGTCGACTTTGGACGACTGCAAGCATTTTGGATTGGTTGTTATCAGTGGGAATATTTAATTCTCAAAACCTATGAAGTACACAGTTCTATACACCATGGTCACAAGGTTCATATCGATAATGAATCCGAGTGTAGTATTAACTGATAGTTACACAAAATCTGAAGAGCTTTATTCCCTACACAGTCTTTCAAAACGATTTGATCACCGGTGAGTTTGACAATGTCAAGTTCTTACACGCTACCTGGGGAACTATTTGCAGAAGCAAACAGGAACGGAGATTTGAAGCTTAGAGTCAAATAATTTAAGAAATGTTTAGCTTTGTTGGGTTTACTGTCAAACATGCCTATTTTGGTCAATGTGAACCGAGAATTTAAGCAGTTGATGTTGATATAGACAACTGACTTTCGTGGTTGATAACATTGACGCAGTGGTAACCCGTAGTGATTTAATGACGTCACGAACTAATTGACTTCAGTATTACCCCCCCCCCCCAAAAAAAAAAAACCCCAAAACGACAAACCCTGAGCAACTAGTGCAATCCTTTGTTCAAACTGTCAACAATTAACGAGTAAACTTTCCAGACGTTTGGTGGCGCTGTCGTCACAAAGTAGACCAAGCTCATCTAACTCTATGACAGAGCTGCATGTGTTGAGGGAGAGTTGCGACAACTTGCATTTAAACGCCATGTTCGGTCCAAAAGATGTAGAGCTATATAAAAGATGTGGAGACTCGAAGTCGATGTTATTGGGTCAAAGTAGTGGATTTGTAAATGTAACTGCTGTAGGGTAATCCTTATCGACTATTTTGAGTTAAAGTCAGTACCGGGTATTTGTCTTTAAAAGGATTGTATACGTTAAGTAATTGGAACCCACCGTTTGTTTCAATCCTATATAGTTGTAGATATACCATAAAACTAACCTGTGAAAATTTCATTTCAAAAGGTGGTAGCGTTTTTGAAATATTGCCGAAAATCTGGAGCGGTTATGGCCACGCAGGAAGAATAATCTGCGGTTGCTGCTACACAGTCTGAGAAACGTTACAGCAGTAACGCTTCTCAGATTCAAATTGTTGGGGATAAACAGTGATGTCTTTTTCCATAACCGCATTACTTCGAAGTGAACAGTTTCTCAAAGTGCATTATACTATCCAAAGCTGCTGTACTTCTTACCAAGTAGGGTTTGGTTGCCATTATTTTTCAGAGTCATTACCAAACGTATACAGACCATTAAAGGTTGCAAATGTTTATCAGAATTGAGCTTGAAAGGTTGTTCTGAATAGAGAAAGCCACAATGATTGACTATATTAATCCACAATACATCGGTGACAGAATAATAAACAATGCAACTGAAATTTGTTTTGCTATAACTGTTCCACCACTCAGCTGCGGACCCAGAGAGTTCATGGGGGAAGTGTTCACACGGAGGGAAGGGCGACGATTCCCAGGGGACCGTAGCTATCGGCGGTATCAATAAAGAGACATCAAACCCCAGCGATTCCCCACACCACACCCTTCACGGACAAGCAGCCCTTACGGCACTACAAGCTACGGAAGATTTCTTCTATCATGCAGGTGAGACTAGTCAGCATTTCCCGCCAGCAAGATTTCTTTTCCTACGAACTTGTTGTCCCCCCATACGGCGAACTGTGTCCAAACTTATTTTGCTATAGTGCCCTCTTTTGAATCCTCCTCCTCCAGCCCATGTTAATTTCCCGTATGGGGACAACAAGTTCGTAGGAAAACAAACAAATAAATATTTCATAATAATGCATGATCTGAGCAGAGAGTGGCATTGAAAACAAATTAGTGGCGGGGGGGGGGGGTCCATGTTTATCACATGTGGCGTGTCGTGGTCGAGCGGTTAGGAGCACTGGACTCATGCTCTGGTGTTTCTGATCAGCAGAGGGTGGGTTCGAGTCCCGGCACTTATCTCCTTGAGCAAGATAATTTACCATTATTTGCTTTGTCCTTCAGACGGGAGAAGCCGCTATGGATTATGCTCATAGGTCCCGTGTATTAGGATTGGTAGTGCACGTAAAAGAACCCAAAACACTTATCGTGGAAGAGTAGGGGTTAACCCCGGTGTTTCTGGTTCACGTAGCAAGCACCCTTGTTTACAGGTTTCGTCAGGCTTGCGAGCTACAGTGATTAAGTTCACTTATGAGGCATCCTTGGTTTCATTACCAGAAATATATAATAATAAGCCATTCTCTTCTGTGTTGTTCTAATCAAATGAATGGTTTTCCTATCCCCCCCCCCAGATACCGGTCTTTACAAGCTCATAGGCGAAGAAAGGTTTCGTAAATTACTCAACTTGAATACAGGGACTTCTCTATCCTTCGTCATCGATACAACGAGTAGTATGAGGGACGAAATAGAAGCCGTCAAACAGCAGATAATTGAAATAGTTGGGAACCACGCTGGGACATGCCTAGCGCCCTCTAAGTACGTCATCGCACCATTCAACGACCCATGTAAGTTCTGTATACTCAGCTTTAAGAACACCCAATTTCATACCCACGCATACTACAAACATTTCTACGTACCTGTTTTCGAAATAAATATTAAGGGTCTGTTTACGTTTGGTAATGACTCTGAAAATTAATGGCAATAAAAACTTACTTGGTAAGAAGTACAGCAGATTTGGATAGTATAATGCATTTTGAGAAACTTTTCACTTCGAAGTACTGCGTTTACGGAAAAAGATATAACGTTTTATCCCCAAAAATTTGAATCTGAGAAGCGTTACTGACAGTAACTCTTCTCAGATTGTGTATTACAATTACAGATTATTCTTCCTGCGTGGACCGCTACAGATTTTTGGCACTGTATCTCAAAAACGCTACCACCTTTTGAAATGAAATTTTCACAGGTTAGTTTTATGGTATATATCTACAACATAGGATTGAAACAAACAATGGGTTCCAATTACCAAACGACCATTGAACAAGCGTTCATAATAGTTATTTTTATTAATTGCATTTGTTAAAGGGATTGTATACGTTTGGTAATTGGAACCCACTGTTTGTTTCAATCCTACATAGTTGTAGATATACCATGAAACTTTCATTTCAAAAGTGGTATCTTTTTTGAGATATTGCCGAAAATCTGGAGCGGTTATGTCCACGCAGGAAGAATAATCTGCAATTGGAATACACAATCTGAGAATGTACTGCAGTAAAATGCTTCTCAGATTCAAAATTGTTGGGGTAAAAAGTGATATCTTTTTCCATAACCGCAGTACTTCGAAGTGAAAAGTTTCTAAAAATGCATTACTATCCAAATCTGCTGTACTTCCTACCAAGTAAGTTTTTACTGCCATTAATTTTCAGAGTCATTACCAAACGTATGCAGACGCTTTAAACCAAATTATTATTATTTGATTGTTCAAATTATTTCGTACGAGTGGCCAGTCAGCCAAATGCACTCAAATTTACAATGTCATTATTGAATTAACAAGTTGGTTCTGCTGAAGACGACTACAACAAGTAAGTCGAAACGTCGAGACCAAGCTAACTATAAACATTGCAGAGACAAACACTCCTGTGTGTACTGTTTAGCCTTTAACCGGTGCCATTTTCTTGGTAAAACTGTGTTCAGCGCATATTATAGGGCATGGTTGCACGATTAGGGGGCTTTGTAAATGTTTGTATTATTGTTTATTATTTATAAAGAAAACTTGTTCACATGGTTGTACTCGCAAGAATTAAAAAAGGGAAAGGTTAATGGTAGCTTAGTCTTGGTCCAAGACGTCACTATTTCATACTCGTGATAACCCGACAGAGGGCACGGTTTCTTCCTGAATTCATCGCTTTTGACCACCGACGAAGCTAAATCGAACCAAGGATAGTGACGCCCTCTGTTGTTGGAATTGATCCATTTCGATGGGTTGTTTGAATTGATCAATTTCGGTGCGAAGGTCTTGGAACCAAGACTAGCTTGGCCCCAGCGCCTTTGGATGAGGCTGGGCTGACGATGTGCACATGCGCATTATTGACCATGCCACCTGAACCAAAGATGGGACCGAGCGAATCTATGGCCCTTTTCGAAACCAAGTCGCGGTTTCAAAAAGGGCATATGAGCGCGGCTGTAAACTTTAACATCGCCCTCTACTTTGTTTTGTAGCTGTTGGCCCAGTGTTGGTCACTTCGAATGCATCTACGTGCATTAATTTCATCAGTGGTCTGGATGTTGTCGGTGGCGGTGACTGCCCTGAGATGGCAAATCATGGAATGGAACTTGGCATATCACATAGGTAAAACGTTCATCCAGTTATAATGGACGAATCCAAATTGGCGGCTACATCTACGGCTACGACTGTTGCTAAGGGTGTTGGTAAGGATGTCCTATACTTCAACGCACGATGACTCGGTGATCCAGCCGTAGCCGTAGCCGTAACTGCCAAGTCGGACATGGGAATAGCATCGTAATGAATTTTTTTTTAAAATACTATAATTTATGAAGGCTTACCACGAACCATGTAACGCATAGCAACTGAGTGATGTCTGAGGATTTCAAATTCAAAGGGATTGTATCCGTTTGTTTCAATCCTTTATAGTTCTAGATATATCATAAAACTAACCTGTGAAAATTTCATTTCAAAAGGTGGTAGCGTTTTTGAGCTATTGCCGAAAATCTGGAGCAGCTATGTCCACGCATGCAGGAAGAATATTCTGCAATTGGAATACACAATCTGAGAAACGTTACTGCAATAACGCTTTTCAGATTCAAATTTTGTGGGATAAAAAGTGGTATCTTTTTTCATAACCGCAGTACTTCGAAGTGGAAAGTTTCTCAAAATGCATTATACTATCCAAAGCTGCTGTACTTCTTACCAAGTAAGTTTTTATTGCCATTAATTTTCAGAGTCATTACCAAACGTGTACGATGCCTTTAACTGAAAACATAGCAGTAAAAAACTTTTGTTAAAACAACTTTGTTTACAAACCTACTGTCAAATAGAGCGTGATAGCACACCGCAGGTTACGAAAGCCCATTAGTGCCATCGCAAGTATAAATTGCTTTTTTGGAAGTATATTTTTGGCGAGTCTTGTTTTTTGGAAGTATATATTTGGCGAGTCTTGTTTTTTGGAAGAATATATTTAGCAGTTCTTGTTTTTTGGAAGTATATATTTGGCGAGTCTTGTTTTTTTTTTAAAA
This sequence comes from Plazaster borealis, assembly GCA_021014325.1. Taxonomy (NCBI): domain Eukaryota; kingdom Metazoa; phylum Echinodermata; class Asteroidea; order Forcipulatida; family Labidiasteridae; genus Plazaster; species Plazaster borealis. The sequence goes on along the minus strand of CM037456.1, from coordinate 5,266,422 downwards.
GTATATATTTAACAATTCTTGTTTTTTGGAAGTATATTTTTAGCGAGTCTTGTTTTTTGGAAGTACATATTTGGCGAGTCTTGTTTTTTGGAAGTATATATTTGGCGAGTCTTGTTTTTTTTAAGTCTATATTTAGCAGTTCTGGTTTTTTGGAAGTATATATTTGGCGAGTCTTGTTTTTTTTGAAGTATATGTTTAACAATTCTTGTTTTTTTGAAGTATATATTTAACAATTCTTGTTTTTTGGAAGTATATTTTTAGCGAGTCTTGTTTTTTGGAAGTCTATATTTAGCAGTTCTTGTTTTTTGGAAGTATATATATGGCGAGTCTTGTTTTTTGGAACAAGACTCGCCAAATGTATACTTCCAAAAAACAAGACTCGCCAAATATATACTTGCAAAAAAGCAATTTATACTTGCGATGGCACTAATGGGCTTTCGTAGCAGGTTATAAGTTCGAACCCTTTAAACTTCGTTATAACGTATATATATATATATATTTTGTTATGACCGTAGTTTGGACGGAACGATCGTGTATATGTACACAGACGCTGACGACAAAGATCCCGAAAAGCTCTCGGATGTTCTGGCGTTGATCGAAAAGAAAAAAATTCAAATGACTTTCTTATTGACTGGCGAGTGCGGATCAGCCGGACGCCGTAAAAGAGGTATGGATTGAGGCGATTGGTTGATAGTTATATCACGTGAAGAGTAATGACCAATAGCGTCAATTAAGAAGTTTTACAACAACATTGTTTATCAGGCGGTAATTGTTTTATTTATATAGTTTAGTGTGGTAAAGTGGATTTTCTTCTGAAAACATCAGAAAATTATATCGTATTATTAAATCTGCTAGCAGGTTGTTTTTATATATTTATTTATTATTTCTGGTTGTGAAGCCAAGGATTCCCAGAAAAGCAAATTTAATAACTGTACTATCCAAGTATCCCCATGGAGAGGAGACAAGGAAGGGAGTGTCGGTTTTAGATGTGGAAGGAAAATCACAGAGAATTATTCCAGGCAAAAACCCACCTCAATTATAGGTAGAGACTGAAAACCCGATCCACACAGTGCTTCCGGCGGGATTCGAACCGGGTCCTACAGGTGGAATACGAGGAAAGAAACCACTATACGCCAATCCGACCGCCCGAAAGTTGGTACTGATGTTTGTTGGTGATGATGTTAAGAAATTAAAGTCCTTGTGCAAAAGGGCTTTGGGGAAACATTCGCCCATTGTGTCTGAAAATGATCACCCTCTTCATTCCAGTGTCACTTTTAAAGACCAGCTTGAACAAAAACGGCAACAAGTGATCTTTGCTGAAATTCAGTTGAAATGTTTTCAATCAAAAAGGAAAATGAGTTCACGTGGGATTAAACAAATTTTAATTGTAAGAAAAACAATCATTTTGAACACCCTTCTCCTGTGCTTTTCAGAAAGCCCCGTTACGTCATCACTCATGTTACGTCATTTGTGGGAGCTCCATTTTGTATAGCCGTTTTGTTGCAACATGGAGGTGAAAGCAACCTCCCACAAATGACGTCAAAATATTGTCATTTGACGCACGCCGTCAACGGCAGAAGTGTAGCTTATTTTTCAAAACCTTGAAGTTGGGGCCTAATTTTCGATCGATAATTACTCAAAATTCAGACGTGTCAAATAAATGATAAACAAATACATTATAAACAAGTTAAAATAGCATTCCCCTGAACAATTTTTCGCTCAAGTAGCTGTTTTAGAGCCGGACCGTAGAATCAGAAACCCAGGGTGACACAAATCAGTTCTGGGTTTCCTTTCCCCCGTCAGCCAACCCTTTTTCCGGTTAGGGTTTTTTCTTTCTTTCTTTTTCGGGGGGGGGGGGGGAGGGGGGCATTGGCGTGTTGAAAGCTGTGTTCTCTTTCATGATAATAATAATGATAATAAAGAGAGATTTATAAAGCGCAAACAGTTGCAGATCGGTTCCGCCTCAAGGCGTTGAATACAAGCCAAAAAATAAATAAATAAATAAATAAACAATATAATACAACAATTTAAACAATTTTACAAACGATTACGTCTTGACCAGCCAAATACGTACACAGTAAGCTAAAAAGATGAACTAGTTAAAAATAGTTGTAGAAAATAAACAATAGATACAAACCTTTCAACAAGTTGCAATGATACAAAAAATACTGTTTGAAAAGATGAGTCTTAAGGCGAGACTTGAACAACTCGATGGTCGGCGACTCCTTGATTTTCGGTGGCAGGCTGTTCCAAAGTAAAGGAGCTACAACGCTGAATGCTCTACCACCATATGATGCCCTTTTTTCCTTTTTATTTTTTACATTGCATTGTTTACCTTTTAATTAACCCTACTCTTGTTCATTTTCGGGGGTCTGTTTTATTATCCGTGAATGTTGCAATTTTTACTATTAGTTTTTTTGGAAGACTTATGTATTTCATGATGAATGAAAAAAAACCACTTTTCATGTTTTCATGATAAATAAATTAATCTTATCTATAGAAAAGAAGACCCCTACATTATGATTGTGGACATAAATTGCCAAATAGTATGTGATACATAGCTGCATCATTTGTATTAAAGGTATTGTACACTTTTGGTAACAGCTCAAAATCAGTGTCCACATTTTTTGTGATTCAAGATATGCATGAACAAACAAACCTGAAGTGAAAGTTTGAGCTCAATTGTTCATCGAGATCACAAGAAAATAGTGAAAAGAGACCTTATGTGTTTTCTGTTTTTTCAAAATATCGCGCGTGATAAAGACTATTGTTTTACTCATTTCTCAGAAAAGATAGCATTTTAGGCAAAAATATTTTAAGGAACCCTTTCTACCATTACTTGCTTTAAATCATGTAAGTTTCGTGTGAATCTGTGAACATTAATTTGTGCTTTTTGATCTTACCAATAGTGTACAGGGCCTCTAAAAGGCTAAAGTAGTGAGAAAACTTACCATTTCTGTTAAACCTATCTCTTTCAGACGTTGTAAGTTAAAGGGTTTGTATACGTTTGGTAATTACTCATAAAATTAATGGGAATAAACAAAATTACTTGGTAAGAAGTACAGCAGCCTCTGATAGTACAACGCATTTTGAGAAACATTTCACTTTGAATTAATGTGGTTATTGAAAAAGATATCAGTTTTTATCCAACAAAATTTGAATCTGATAAGCGTTACGTTGTACTAGTCATGAGCATAATGTTCTGGTATGATCAAAATTAGTTAACCATGAATTCAATTGCAAAAAAATGGCTCTTTATTGTCTTTAAAAGAAAACCTTGGATTTAGCAAAGTCAAACAGCTGCATGTAGAAAGTCTATTCTAAGTAAAGTAACAAAACTACTTAGGGTCTGTATACGTTTGGTAATGACTTTGAAAATTCATGGCAATTACAAACTTACTTGGTAAGAAGAACAGCAGCTTTGGATAGGAGAATGCATTTTGAGAAACTCTTCATTTCGAAGTACTGCGGTTATGAAAAAAGATATCACTTTTTATCCCCAAAAATTTGAATCTGAGAAGTGTTACTGCAGTAACGTTTCTCAGATTGTGTATTCCAATTGCAGATTATTCTTCCTGCGTGGACATAACCTCTCCAGATTTTTGACAATATCTCAAAAATGCTACCACATTTTGAAATGAAATTTTCACAGGTTAGTTTTAGGGTATATTATCTACAACTTTAAAGGATTGAAACAAACAGTAGGCTCCAATTACCAAACGTTAATACAATCCCTTTCAACCTATCCATTTCAGACGTTGTAAGTTAAATATTTTATTTCTTAATTTCTTGTATTTATTTGATTGATATATATAGCTGCTGGGAGGGTGGCTTCATCCTATGAAACCATCGCCAGTGTGTCTGGAGGGGAAATCTACCAGACTGACAACAGCGGTATCAAGGATTTATCCCGTATAGTTGAAGGGGACATTCGTGCCTCAAAGGTAGATCATAGTGTTATAGTTTTTTTCTCTCAAATTGTTATCCTGATCAATGTGATGTGTATAGACCTCTCTGTGGTTCCGACAGACTTTGTTTTCCCCCTGGGGGAGGATTTATTCAATCCTAATTAATATACGAAACTACGTATCCAATTTATAAAACGAACTACTTATGGAACAGTTTTAGAAGAAGAAAATAACATTGTGGCAAAACACGATTTTTTTTAAAAACTAGTTTGTACCAGCAATGAAAAAGGTTCCCATGTGGTATTAAACTAAGTTGTTATTCTTAACAAAGATATTTTTTCCATTACAATAAACAATAAGAATAAAGGAAGGTTTTCTGTCATTCATCTTTATGTGGTAAATATGAAAGCAGCAGAGAATGAGTATTTAAGGCACTGAACACGTTGGGAAATTGTCAAAGACCAGTGTTCTCACTTGGTGTATCCCAACATATGCATAAAATAACAAGCCTGTGTAAATTTGGGCTCAATTGGTCATCGAAGTTGCAAGAAAATGATGAAAGAAAAAACACCCGTGTTGTACAATTGTGTGCTTTCAGATATGAATAAAAACTTCTTGCAAGAAGTTTTTATTATTTTAGTGAGAAATTACCTCTTTCTCAAAAACTACGTTACTTCAGAGGGAGTCGTTTCCTACAATGTTTTATACTATCAACAGCTCTCCGTTGCTTGTTACCAAGTAAGTGTTTATGCTAATATTTGTTTTGAGTCATTACCAAACGTGTACGATACCTTTAATTTAAGAGCAGACCATTTATTATTAAGGACTCCAAACAGCTTAGTCATGTTCTAACAGACTCTCTCATAATTAAACACTTTCAATTTTGGAACCGGTGGGTTTCCGTCACGCAATCAGACATACCATTTCGATCCCTCGTTTAGAATCGGTTGATGGCCGCAAAATTAGTATCAGCAAATGAATTGGTCATTAGCAGGGGCTATGATTATTAGAAAGTGGTTGAGAAAAGACAATGGGAGACTTTTGAGGACACTAGGTGGCAGCAGACTTACCAGGTAAAATCCATTGTTTCGGGAAATGTGAGCACGCTCAGAACTACGTAAACTATGGAAGTTGACCTGGTAAGTCTGCTGCCACCTAGAGGTTCAAAGTCTCCCATTGAACGAACATGTTATTTATTAAACAGGTTACTATAAGCAAGAAAAGCGTCATGGTACCGGACGACGATAGTTTTAGTGTTGAAATCCCAGTTGATTCTACCGTGCAGGAGGTATTGGTGTCTATAGTCGGAGACATGACGGGTACTAACGTATTCATCGTCAATCCTAAAGGTATTGTGAAACTCTCTCTCACAAAATATTGACTATTGATTTTCGTTCTGATTATAATAACAATATCAAATTCTAATGAAGGTGAAAATAGTAGCTCCCGGCACAAATAATCATGAAGATTTGACAACTTGTAGACCTACACCACAATATCAAGATGTCCAAAGTTCTCGCAGTTCGTGTCCAATTTGGCGGCTACGATAGCGGCTCTTGCTTAGGGCTAGCTGTGCTTCAACGCATCTTAGCATGTTGATCGAGCCGCAGCTGCTTATTCAGAAACTGCTTTAGAGATCTTGTTGAACACCAGAGCTGTGTATTGAGAGAGTTGCGACATGGAGGGACCAGCTTTCTCCGGTCACGTGGTTGCTGGACACCATTTTGTTCCAAAATGCAGTACCCAATGGGCAGACTAGTCTGGCACCCTGTATTCGCCAATGCATTTTTTGGAGACAAAATGGCTTCTAATTGCAAGTTGTCGCAACTCTCTCAATATACGGCTCTGTTGAACACGGATAACGAGCGCCACCCACGGTTTGCCCCGGAAAGGCCATCTTCAAAGGTTACAGTCAACTAGACTGCTCTCTTGTCTTTATCCGCAAGGATAAAGACAAGTACTGGTTTTACAGACCCAATGATTTCATTGGATACAAGGATTTCATTGGATAAACGTGCAGTGACGTAAGCTTTCCACATCTGTGTTATGATTGGTCCGCTCCGAAGTGACGTGTTTGTCACCTCCACCATACAGCATGAACTTTTCGATCGTCTGCTGCATGCTGCGCGCGTGTACATAATGTTTGTATGTAAAGTTGTTTATACACAATGTAATGCCTGTACCACGTGTGTGTGACTACGAATCTCTGTGTGAATGGATGTGAGGTCAAAGGTACATCTACCAGGATCCCTCCATTGGCTCAAGGCCGCTATCTGGCGGTATTCACGAGCCTCGAAGTGTGATGTCAGATGTTCGGGCTAACAGTCAACTAGCCCGAACATTCTGGCGTCATTACGTCGACATGAGGTGAGGGCACCAGTATGCACGTCCGTGTGTTAAGAAAAACACAGGCCCATGGCAGTGGCATAACCGGGGGGGGGCAGGGGCGGGATCCCCCGCTTAGAACCCTTGCCCCCCTTTTTTCCCTTCAAGAGATCGAAAACGCAAAAATGAATGGTTCTATACCGGTACATTAAAGGAACACGTTGCCTTAAAATCTCAAGAAATTTTGCTGTTTGGAAGTGTTCCATATCCTTATTAAGAGTTGTTCGTGCAATAACATGCCTTTAATGTGTTATAATTAGTGAATGATGATTAAAAAACCCCAAACATTGCCATCTGACCCCGAGATCTGCCCCGCGAAACGTATACGTATTTCCAGCCGTAAATACCACCGTCCATGTAATGGGCAAAATGCGCGACGAACAGTCGTTACGCTAGTGCCGTAGTCAGTGGCCTGGTAAACCAGTCAGATCTCCTTGCTCTATGGTCAGATGAAAACCGGGTAATAATCTCATTTTCTAACTCGCTCGCAACTTGTAAACCGAGCTAAAGCTAGCTCAGTATTGGGTCCAAAATATCCAGCCAGGTATTTGCGGAACGGCCAGCCGCATATTCAGAATATTAGAACACATGCAGTACAGGAGGAGACAAACTATCACATTTGGTTCACCTCCTGTACTGCATGTGTTCTAATCGCCGGCTGGCTATATCGGGCCCAATACTGTGCTAGATTCAGCTCGGTGTTGATATTTATTGGAATACAATAAACAGATGGTAATCGTAACATTTTTAATAAAATAATTGCTCAGTCGTAGTTCAACAGCTGCGACTGGAAATAAGACTAATAGAATTTGTCCGCCATTTATGGGAGTCAAAATCTTGACTCCCATAAATGGCGGAGCGTTTTGTTTCGCGAAAGTGAGCAAAAGCGAAGCATTTCTAAGGCACGTTTGTGTGGATAATTATATTCTACTTTTTAAACATCTTTCCGACCGTGCTCATTATACATCAAACGCTTGTTATAACCCAAAAGCGCCCAACAGCGCCCAACCCGAAGGCAACGTGTCCCTTTAAATAGCCCCAAAGTGTGTCTTTGTTGAAGCTTGCCACCCCCCCCTAAAAAAAGGGGGAAACAAAGAAAATGTCTGGTTACGCCACTGCCCATGGAGAAAAAAATAAACACGAAGCTTCCTTTTCCACAAGATGAGATCAAACAAAACTATATATTATTTAACGAACAGTTTTATTTTATTTGGGGATCGAATATTTCAAACGCAAAATTTGTGTAATGCGTCGCAAAGGAAAATTCCCTGGGTGCAATAGTGCCCTGTCCAGGGCAAAAGTCTTCTCCTTTGAACGGCTCCAGAATGAGAGAGAATTTTTAACTGTCTTTGATTTTTACTTCTTAATGTTTTTATTTCTGAATAATTTTACTTCTTAATTTTCTTACTTCTTAATTTTCTTACTTCTTTTTAATCTATAGTTTACTTGTTTTGCTTAGTTAGTGGCTCTATTTGTATTTTTCTTCTGTCTGTAAGTTACGTTAGTTTCATATTTTGTATTTTGTATTTACTTATTTTGTCTATATCTTGGCAGTAGAGGTTTTATTGGGTCTGACACATCTATGGTGACAGTTTTTTTAAACTTTTGTTTTTACCTGATTGACAGTTTTTAACGTATATAAGTACTTTTGTCCGAAGATTTAAATTAAAATAAAATAACGGCTAGTATTCACTGAGGCCGATTCCGCTCTTTCCGATTACTCTACTCCTGAGAGTCCACCGGTTCCATCGAAACCACACAATACTCAGAAGAGAGATTTTAACACATGGCGATACCACAAAGATCCTTACTACTCCTCTATGTGAAGGATCTAAACTGATTTCCCGGACCACTGTTTTCCCCTTGAGGGGGCCGATCATCATGAACGTTACCAATAATATTTATTTATCAACAGGTGATCGGGGTTCGCTTAGCGACGAACCAGGTGTAGACGTGTTTACTCAATCAAACCAACAAGTTGTATTCAGCATCAACACCACCCAAGGGGGCGCCAAAGGGGGATGGGTCGTTGAGGTGCAGGACATTGTTCGAAATTCTCAGTACAGAATCAAAGTGTCTGCAAACAGTCTGGTCGACTTTAGTTTCGACTTGCTTGAACTTGATGAATCAGGAAGTCTTTATCCCATAGATGGTCTGCCGGTGGAAGGTTAGTCTCAGTTTTATATGTCATTAAGTTTTTTACCCAGACACCGGTGTGTGTAAGGCACTATAAGTACTTTCCCGAGTCCTGTGAAGACAAAATTGCATTCGAACACACGAACTTTGTCATTCTGGAGCAGAATGTCTTATACCACTTCACCACCGAGAATGCCCGATATGCATGCAGTGTTTAAAGGCACTGAACACATTTGGAAATTAACAAAGACCAGTATTCTCACTTGGTGTATCCCAACATATGCATAAAATAACAAGCCTGTGAAAATTTGGGCTCAATTGGTCATCGAAGATGCAAGAAAATAATGGAAGAAAAAACACCCTTGTTGTACAAATTTGTGTGCTTTCAGTAGAATAAAAACTTCTTACAAGAAGTTTTTATGATTTTAGTGAGAAATTACCTCTTTCTCAAAAACTACGTTACTTCAGAGGGAGTCGTTTGCTACAGTGTTTTATACTACCAACAGCTCTCCGTTGCTTGTTACCAAGTAAGTTTTTATGCTAATGTTTGTGTTGAGTCATTACCAAACGTGTACGATACCTTTAATGCTCGGTTTAATGTTGGTAGTTTTATTTAAAACACTCGATATCGTGAACTTCTTCTTTAGGGGGTTCTGTGAAGATGATGCTGCGAATAAATGCACCCGAATATGTCGGTTCCGTTAGCGGCGTTTACCTTCTCGACACAACGGGGAATGAGACGCTCTTCACCGGGGCTGTCGATCCAATAACAGGCATGACTGCCGGACAGTATTTAGCTGAGATTACTGTCCCAAACCAGGTGAGTTGACAGAGAGACACCACAATAATAGACTATGCAAGTCTTGCTCATATATTCGAACTTCCGGGACCATTGTGGTCCGAACCATTATGGAGTTTTATGTGGGCGGGATTTTTTTTTCGTCAATTGTTTTAGTTTTAACGTAGATTATGGCCATGAACATTATATTATGATGTTGGGAATGTATAGTGATAAACAATATGAAAGTAAAACCAATTAAACAAAATAACGAAGAAAACCCGAGAATAAGACTTGACCTCCGTTTCCGGTTACTTGTAAACAATTAAGAATGCTGCCCAACTGACGGGCATAATGTCATTAAACCTATGGGATAGACGCACACATTCGGGCGTGACTGGCAAATGGGGTTTCTAAAAATAAGCATCATCGTGCCAAGTTTTTATTTTGTTTCAATGTTAACTTGAAAAAATGTATTTGTATTATACAAATATTGAAAATTTATTTATAACACCTTCTATGGGTTTTTTTTTATTTTCAAGAAGTTTGTATAAATATAATTGTTAAAAGAAGATTTGATTTCATAGAAAAGTATAGTCTTCGTTCGAGGTTTTTTTTCTTGTTTTCGATACTCGCGAGACTTGCACAGTCTATTAAAAGGAGTTCTTTGCGATGTTTTATTCTTGATGACATAAAAATGAAGGAACTCGATAATAACGTTTACCAATCTCGTGGTATAATAATGTAATAATCCGAGTGAATTCTTTTGCCCAATGGTATAGGCGTTTGTCGTAGTGATCCGTGGCGTGGACATCAATGGCATGACCTTTGTACGGACACAACCATCTGAGGTCCAAGTCGTGCAGGTAAAAGTGGAACAAGTACTTGGATCCAGCACAATAGGTCAGTATATACCTTACGGTGATAACAGGATGTGATTTATTCGTCAGTGTTCCACTAATTCTAAAGCTTGAACATCAAAATATATATATTACAACATTCTACGTTTTGCAGATACTATTTATCCAGGGGGTAATGCTAGCTTCCGTTTTCAACTCGCGAACAGCGGTCCTGATGATACTATGACTATGAGTGTATCTTTGTCGAGTGAAGGGTCATCGGCCGTTTCAGCTGTAGACTCCACAGTTCAAGCAACCGTTGTACCGGAATCGGCAGTTCTTGCTACGGGTGAGAGCCGGGAAGGTGTGGTCACTGTCACTGCTGCTGACGGTGTAACAACTGGCACAACAGTGTAAGACTCATCCACTAGTCTGTTTTGTTTGCTTAGTCGAATAGATATATATTGTAATTATATCCCCTTGTTATGCCACAATGATATAATCAAGTTGATTAATATAATCATTAAATTGATCATTGATTACCGATCGAAGGACTTATCTATATTGGCACCTCTGACTGCGGCAGCAAGCCATAGGCAAAGTCGTTAATATTAAAACACAACCTCACCTTGTGAATATTTTTTTTGGCTGCACACAGGAAAGTGACCTTAACCGTGCAGAGTTCCTTGACCTCTGTCCTGAACTTCCTGTCTGTTGACGTCACTGTCTTTGAGTTTCAGAACGATACTGCTCTTCAGGTGAGCTCGGAGACCTTTAAATCGTTATATTCCATAGAAAGTGGCGGTAATATAATACTTGTATTGCGCCCGTGCACGGGATGCGCGTATCAAAATACAGTGCGCCACCAAGAGTTTCAATTGGAGATGCCGTTGTTTTCACATTGTAGGCCTATTATTGAAAGTTTGTCACAACTATCGCAAGGTTAATACAGAATCCTTTTTAGTCAACCAAAAACAAATGTTTAGATAAAACAAGCTTCTTTGGTATATTGATCTCCATATAAGTTTTGGCACCGATTTTCTGTCATTTCTTTTAAATCTTCTCTTGGGGTAAGCTAGTGTTGGCGATTATTTATAAATAAATGCCCAGTTCATGGTGTAGCGTTATTCCATTGATTCAATATTGTGTACTTAATATTCAGGACAATCCGGATCTTGATGACTTCACCAATCCAACCTGCACCGTATTGACTGCCAGTGAGGATTGCACTGTGGACCACATGGGCAGTAAATGCCACGATCGAGAGTGGTGGGTCCGATTCCAGGCAACTGATGATAGGATTGTAACCGAAACTGTTCTAGAACCAGGGCTCGGAAAGAACCAGACTCTTGATTTTGAAAGATTCGAACTCAATTATAATATTGCCCGCTATACGTAAGTCCATTAAACATTGAAACTTTTACCATGTTGAATAATATTTTGAATAATGTGTATTTGCACCTGATCTTCCATTTTATCCTTCTTTATGTTGATTTTCGTTCGACATTTTGCTTTGAAGATCGACCTGTTGTTGCCCGAGTGTGAACATCACTGTTAGAGATGGGAATGGGAACACTGCTCTTTGTGGTGTTGATTATTACACTCCAGTGGCGGGAAAAATCAAGAAGCCGATCTGCAATGGCCCGGTAAGTTAATTCAGATTGCCATATTTGGACGGAGATAAAAAGTTTCTGGCATAATGCAGTTCTTCCTGGTTCCTGTCAGATAATTTTTTTGTCTTCTCTGACGGAAGGAAAATAAACAGGTTTTCCATGTATGAAAGAACTGGATTCAGTTTGTCGAGAGACTTATTCCACTTCTGTTTGCTCTTTAAACTAGAATGGGCTCCATCGAGTCTGCAGTGTTGACAGCTTTCATAATGGCTAGACTTTTACGAAACTTCGTGTTCTTTTCTTGAATACAGATACCCGTTGACGAGCCCGTCCCGAGTACCGGCCTGAGTACCGGCCTTATCGTCGGTATTGCAGTTGGCGGTGTTGCGGCAGCTATTTGCTGTGTTGCCATCATTGTACTTCTTGTGAAGTCTTGTGGTGGGAAAGGTCGTGGGCGTGCCAAGGGAATGATTACCCCAATAGATATTCCTTCCACACCTGAAACGAATATTCGAAACTTCAAACATCCTAAGACTGGTGCAATTTAATGTTGTAAGCCATACAATCGGTCCGTACAATTAGGAGTGTTAGTCAAGACTAAAGATCAGGCTTAGGTGGGTAAGACATTTCAGCCATCTTGGAGCTTTTGGCTTCAAAAAAGCTGGAATAACTCTAGCCTGAAGCCGAGTTTATAGTGTTTGTGCTTGTGCTTTATTTAAATTTTACCCATTGTGGTTTATTACTTGATAAAATATTTTTTTAAAGAAAGTTAGCATCATTGTTCAAACATCCTATTTGTATCTCATTTAAATCGATCTAAAGCTACCCGAAACATGAAGCGCCAAATATTTTTGATCTGTTTTGGTTCACATAGAGTTAGTAGGCCTATTCATTATTGATATTGAAGACGAGGCATGTCTTGGCGGTGACTTCATGCTGACGGTGTCAATCTGAATAATTAACTTTCCTCAAAAATTGAAAAATTTTCTGAATAGATGAAGTTATTTCTGTTGATACTGATACAGCGTTTGCAACAAAAGTATAGCTTTTACAACCAGGGCCCGATTTCTTAGAGCTGCTTATAGCACAAACAGTAGCTATAAGCACAACAGACTTATTGTTTACCAGAACGACGTTACCGGCGGCTTAACTATCATGTTACATGAACGAACTGGCCTGGTATCCTGCTCATTTCTGCTGAGTGGAAAAAACGTTAAGCAGTATATAATAAGCAGCTCTGTTAAATAGGGCCCTGTTTGTATTTTTCTAGCAACCATTGATATCGTTTTTCAACATCTGCTTTTTGTGTGGATGAAAACAATGTGTGAAGCAAACACGCAAGTTTGAATAATATCCATTTAGTTTCGGAAGTATATCGAATAGTGTTTCAAAATGTAAAGTTATGTTTAGGTTTGAGTTCATGAAAGAAGCTTTTTGTCTGTGTTAAGCAAACACGCAAGTTTGAATAATATCCATTTAGTTTCGGAAGTATATCGAATAGTGTTTCAAAATGTTAGGTTTGAGTTCATAAAAGAAGCTTTTTGGCTGAGCTGTAGGAGGTACAGCAGTTTGTCATTCCGTTTTCCGTGTACATGTTTGCTTGTGGATTTCTTGTAGCTGAAATACATTAAATTATTTATTTTATGAGTATAATTTTAGGGTATGAGGTAAACTGCAAGTTCTGACAGTGATCAACTAAAGGAGCTATGCATAAATGTAAAACGGCTGGAGTGGATCTGTTTATTCCCGTTAGTTTAGTTGCTGATGAGCCTCTGGGTGAACCAGTCTGTACAACAAATAAACTGAACCACTCCTGCCTTTTTACAACTTACGAGCAAACAATTTTAACAATTATTATGATCGAAATTATCTGAGTCATGATTGTGTCAGAATGCTTAACATTAGAATAAGTTCAATATTTAGCTGTTCATAGTAGTCGGAACAGCTATTGTTTTCGTCCAGATTTGTGTTGTTTTTCTTATTATTCTTTGGATTTGCGGAAATCCCAAAGGAAAGTAAAAAATCATACCTCGTTGCTTGCAATGGTTTATTGTCTGACACAGTAGATACAAATTTGGAGTCTAGACACTATTATGTACATTTAACCAGTGTGCTGATGGTTTCACCATTGGTATTGTCACTAAATTTGGTTCCATGCTGTCCTTTACAAGATTTTCTTTTGATATTATGTTAATAATGTGCCCTAAGTTATGGTTCGCTGAATGTAAGGGGTGGTGGTGGCTTTGACACACTTTTTTCATTGTGAACTGAAAACATGATTTTCTTATCTCATGTTTCGACCCTTGTAGAGTTCTTCTCGTTTAGCTAACAGTGTCGAACCGTGAGGCCATTAACAATATTTTGCATTTACATGTATACTATAAATGTTAGTTTTGGTTGGGAAGCAGTTATAGCTACCTATATTTTTCTTTTGAAATGAAGTCAGAAGTGAATTAGTTTTCTTCCCATCAGATAGCATGCGAACGTTGAATCAACGTTGATATTTTGTTCATGGTTACTTTTTGCGTTAGCTTTGTTTATTGTTCATTTACTAGCGTTAAAAAAACCGTTTCATGGTTAGTTCGTTTTTGGTTGATAAATAATAACGTTTAATCAACATTTGTTTTTAGGTTATCATGGTTGGTTCGTTTTGTGGTTGATAAAACAACATTAAATAAACGTTTGTTTCAGAGTTTTTCATGGTTGCTTCGTTTTTGGTTGATAAAATAACGTTAAATCGATGTTTGACATAATAGGCTCTCATATGGTTGGTCCATTTTCGGTTGATAAAATAACGTTTAATCAGCGTTTGCTTTAAGTTGTCAAAATCTTTTGAAAAATTATGCCTGCTTGATCCGTTCAAAGGTCTTATGAGTTAAGGCCATTGAAAGTTAAGTTTTAGTTTCTCAGTACCTGCATAAAATGATGCCCCAGCTCTGAAGATTTTAGTGCATATTTGCTTTGTATTTTCCCCAAAGTGCCCACAAAACTTCTCCAAGGAATAAAAAACATCCTTCGACATGTTTTTCAGGAAAAAATGTGGGGCCTCATTTTCAATTAATGTAACCTATTAGGCCTACTTTGGAAGAATGGATCACTATCTTTACCCTCACAGGTATATTTTTTACTCCTGAGTAATGAGAAGCATCTATACTGTAGGTATTGTCTTGCCAAAGTGTCAATACCAGGATTCGAACCCACACTCTGATGTCCTTGCTTTATGGTCTGATGACTCAGGCAGCCATCGGAACTTGAGTTGGACTCTAGACTGCTGGCTACGACACACTGCATCGAAGTGGTTCAACAGGGTTCAGTAGTGCAGTGACAATACTTATTATGCTGCTGTTATCATTATTGTCAGCAACAACCACGAAGTACCAACAACTTTGACCTACTGTTTCCAAGAACAGACAAAATGTTTACACAAGACGCGCTGCACACAGACTACGTTTGTACAGTTTTCATGAAGAGAACTTAAAGGAAAATACAGAACTGGTAATTAAAATTTTCTTTAAGATCACAGATTTACATAAAACTTACACGGTCTAATGATGATGATAGTAGAAAACATCCCTAGAAATATTTCTGTCTGAAATGCCATATTTGATGAGAAATAAATAAAACTAATTTCCAATTGGAGTTTATCGCTCATGAGCATTTTATTCATGCATTGTATAACACATGCAAATGTGTTATCAGTTTTTCACTATTTTCTCGTGACACAGATGGCCGATCGATCTCAAACTTCTACAGGTTTGTCAGTTTTTGTATATGGTGGATTATATAAAGCAACTGTTTTGTTAGCAAAAACCAATTCTGTAATGTTCCTTTAAACAATTACTCATTGATTAAACACGTTATGAACAACATTGAAATATATTTGTATAACTTAAGATCTCTACTTTCCGTATATGTAAAATTTCAAAGATTAAATGCTGAACAGTCTATACGAATTTCAAAATTACAAGCTTACATGTAACTTTAAACGCAGTTTTCTTCAAACATTAAGGTTTGGTTGCAGGGGACCTTATGGTACTTTGTGATGTTGCTGACGATATTGTAGTAAGCAATATAATTTGAGAAAAATAAACAATAGTTGAAGAATTTTTTTCTCTAATTTAGCTTAAGGCGAGAAACTAACAACAACATTTAACTGGCCCAAAGGTTCACATGCACCGTGGGGGGGGGGGGGGTATCGCCACCATAATCTCATTTGACTCTCGCGACGCAGACAGTTCGCAGCTCAATGTACAAAACCAATACAGCTTTGTGTTCGTCCAAAGGACAAACAGGTGTTTTATGTTTTATGTTTTTTATAATTCATTTTACCAACTAGTTTCAAATGGAAAGAAATTTACAAAATTTAATGTAATTTTGTTTTGTAATAGATCAGTATTCATTGAAAATGGTTTGGGTATGAACACTGATTCAGATTTGTTGTATTTGTTCCACTTTTTGCCTCGTAGACTGGAATTAATTCAATGTAAATTTTGCAAAACACCCCAATTATAGTTGTCAAACGATTCTTGTTGTTGTAAAACATGTAGTGCAACTTTTACTTACGGATCCGTGTTCCATTGTGTCCAGTAACACTATATATTTGTTTATCATTAGAAACAATCGTTTACTTGCAGAAGGGATACTTGGAAACGCATGAAAACAAGTTCAATATTGACACGCCAGGTGGTAATGTTAGTATAACGAACTGTTTTGTTGTTGTTGTTGTTGTTTTTATTTATTACATCCGCTTAACAAAGGTATTTCGAAAAGTCAAAATGCATGAACTGGATTATAAATACTTACGGATCCGTGTGCCATTGTGTCCAGTAACACTATATATTTTTTTTATCATAAGAAACTTCGTTTACTTGCAGAAGGAGTATACTTGGCAACGCATGTAACCAATGTCAATATTGACACGCCGGGTGGTAATGTGAGTATAAAGAACTGTTTTGTTGTTGTTGTTTTTTTCCTTCTTTTTGTCATTACAATCCGTTTCACAAAGGTATTTCTAAATGTCAAAATGCATGAACCGGTTGTAAGGCCTATGCATATGGTTGCAATACACAGACCTATGGGCCTACTTTATTTCGTTTTGCCCGCAGGGGTTTGCCCCATTTAAAAACCCAGACAGTTCTAATGTTAACAATCAATATTATTGTGTGATTGATGTTGGGGTATAGTTCTCACTCTTTCATATCTCTACACAATGGTGCCACACAGTACAAAAGTAGCAGGCAATATGAGCACATTATTATTACTCAACATGGAACCAACAGGTGTGTTGCATGTTTTGATCTCCGTGTCTCTGATAAGCCAGAGCGTGGCGTTCTTGCCTAGCCGTGCCGGGATTACCCTCCCACACACGGACTATACCCTGACCGATCTCACGGTAGCTGGTATCGTCCGTGTAGTAGCAAGGTACTTTGAAGACAGCAACCCGGACCGGTATAGTCCCGGGAACTTGACGAACCTGGACCCGCTGACTCCTTCAAGTCTGTTCCTGAAACATTATGGCGGTAATGTTATAGTTGTTGTTTTCATTGGCTCAAAGACTAAGATAATAATTAGCATTAATTAGATAATGATTAAATCAGTGTTTTAATATTTTTAAAAATTTAAATTTATATGATGCCTTTTGTCTTTTAAACAATCCCCTTTGTTCATACCTCCGGAATGTCTTTTTTTAAAACATACATTTTTGGTTCTTTGTCCAAGCACACTTTTTAACTTGTTGTTCTTGTTCCTTCCGAATGCCTCTTTTTAGGGTTGGGTGTGTTGTTTTTGTTTGTTTTTTACTCCTAGGCCTCATTATGTACGTCCTAGGACTCTATGTTCTTGTAGGTAATTCTTAGCTGCTTTTGTATTTTATTCTTGTGTATTTTATTGTATGTATCCAGCCCCTAGGGAGAACAGTTCATTGACAACTAATGGGGGCTACCCGGGTTAAATAAGACGAAATAAATAAATAAATTAGCAGTTTGGCATTTAATCTTATGGAAATTCCAGGAAATGTCATTGCAACTTGTAAAGCTTTTTGATAGATCATGAAGGTCTGTGATCAATTTGTGTAGCCCTATTAATAGAATATAAATTCTAATGTTAAGGGCACTGTACACGTTTGGTAATTACTCAAAATATATATTAACATAAAAACTGACTTGGTAACGAGCAACGGAGAGCTGTTGATAGTATAAAACATTGTGAGAAACGACCCCCTCTGAAGTAACGTAGTTTGTGAGAAAGAGGTAATTTCTCTCTAAAATAATAAAAGACTTCTTGCAAGAAGCCTTTTATTCCTATCTGAAAGCACACAAATTTGTACAACAAGGGTGTTTTTTCTTTCAACATTTTCTTGCAACTTCGATGACCAATTGAGCCCAAATTTTCACAGGCTTGTTATTT
Organism: Plazaster borealis; assembly: GCA_021014325.1. Classification (NCBI taxonomy): domain Eukaryota; kingdom Metazoa; phylum Echinodermata; class Asteroidea; order Forcipulatida; family Labidiasteridae; genus Plazaster; species Plazaster borealis. Next base: position 5,248,358 of record CM037456.1, on the reverse strand, counting down.
TAGTGAGAACACTGGTCTTTGACAATTACAAAACGTGTCCAATGCCTTTAATGTACATGACTGCGTGAGAGTCACAGACAAGACATTTGAGAGCAACTTTCGCTTCTGTGGAAAGGTCCTGACATTTCCATGTTAGTTTGTTTTTGTTTTGACGAATGTAGGAATGAATCACTCTTAAAGGCATCGTACACGTTTGTTTGAAGCCTATTGTTTGTTTCAAACCTATGTAGTTGTAGATATATACCATAAAACTATAACATTTCATTTCAAAAGGAAATCTAAAGCGGTTATGTCCACGCAGGAAGAATAATCTGCATTGTAATACACACTCTGAGAAGCGTTACGGGTAACGCTTCTCAGATTCAAATTTTTGGGGGGATAAAAAGTGATATCTTTTTCCATAACCGCAGTACTTCGAAGTGGAAAGTTTCTCAAAATGCATTATACTATCCAAAGCTGCTGTACTTCTTATCAAGTAAGTTTGTATTGCCATTACCAAACGTGTACGATGCCTTTAAAAACAGTTTCCAACTGTGAACATTGTGGTAGCTCATTGACAGAAGAAACCAGTGTAATTTAGTTATTTAAAATGTGCAAGATGTAATTGGTAAAGAAGTCTAAAAAACAACAGCTTGAAAAATCTGGGGGGAAAAGGACAAATATTATTGAAATAATAAGGAGGCTAGAATAGTCTATTCGGGTTAGTTTGAGCATCTGTCGCGTGTCTGTTGAACAGAGAGTGATTTTTTTAATCACTACTTTATTGAGACTGAGGTCTAAACAAAAAAGGTTTACCGTAAAACGACAGGTCTCCATTCGCCCTTATGGGGGCCGGTGTGGCAAGAGATTCTGCCCCCCGGAGATTCTGTCCCCCCATACGGAGAACTGTGTACAAACTACTTTTGATAGCGCCCTCTTTTGAATCCTCCTCCTCCAGCCAATGTCAATTTTTCGTATGGGGACAGAATCTCCGGGGGACAGATTTCCCTGGGACACTAGCCTTTTGTCAAGGCCTTCGTGTCTTGGAGCCGCGATCCCAAGCGACTGAAATGGGAGACCACGCACGCGAGTGGCGAAGCCACGGGGGTCTTTTCCAACTTGTTTGCGGTTTCTTATGTGTTTCTTTATAAGTTCGACTTTTGCTACCCGAAACGGTAGCAAAAGTCCAAACCAATCAGAAGTGCATAACGCGCGTTTCATACTTCATGAATAATTCATTACAAAAACCGCAAACAAGTTGAAAAAGGCCCTCGTGGCTTCGCCTCTCGGCTCGCGCGCGTGTTCTCTCGTTCCAGTCGCTCCACTGTTTACAAAGCTGTCCAAGCCACGATGGCCTTGACAAAAGGCTACTGGGACACCGGCGGAGCTCCGTTCCCCACCAATTTGGCCGGGCCAATCCGGTCCCGACCTCAAGGAGGAACGAGCGTGCATACCAGGCGAGGGTCTACTTGGGTCGTGGGCCCCGGGGGTAGCCTGGCCTGGGTGGGACGGGAGCCCGGAGAGTGGAGTGCCAAGTATGTGCGTGTAGGGCCTCTATTTATGCATAACGTTTGGATGAAAGTGTCGTTACATTACCGTGACTATACAAAGTTACATAATGCTTCTATTCACTGCTGTTCCCAATTCGAGACTCTTCACGCAAAATGGCTGACCGTGCAACGGGCGAATGGAGGAATTATAAAGACTGGAGTGCTCCACAAGGAATTTTGTGTACAAAGTATATGGGAGGATAAGTGCAGGGACAAATGAAAGAACAAAAGATGTCTCCACAGGGATGTTAAAGATAGAATGTTTTTTTTGTGTGTGTGTTTAGAATGTGCATCGTGGGGAAAATTTGAAGGCGCCATCGACACGATAACAAATCAAAATGTTCTCATGGCCAAGGTGTTTCCAAACGAGGCAGAATGGCATTTCAACGGCAATCGGATAAATGCAGGTTTGTGTTTTATTGAGTTCTTATCTTTAAAAAAATAAACATTACCACTCGACCTTAAGGCAAGATTGGTATTAAGGATTAAAAACATCATTGTTTAATTTTAGTCTGAAAGCTATACTGATTATGAAGTTCACACTATAGAACCGTTTTTTTCTGTGAAATATTTCCCTCTGAAATGAAGTCATTATTCGCGAAAACTGTATCTGAAACCTAAACAACCACACAAAAGCTGATTTCGATTGTTACAACTAAGCATGTGTTTACATGCTGAAAATTATGGTTTTTCACTATTTTCTCCTCCTCACACAGCGGATTAAACCCAAATTTTCACAGGTTTGTTATTTCATGTAGGCCCTATACGGTTGATCACACATGAACACTGTCTGCGACTATTTTTCAGCTCTATAAATCCTGTATAATACCATTAAGGCAAAGCCAACCAAATCTTATAGACTATAGGCCAGCATTTGGAGCTGTCAAAAATAGTGTTGAATTGATCTGCATTTAAAAGGCACTGACGGAGGGACCAATAAGTGCTTTCAAAGTATTTTTGAAAGTGTGTTGGGGGGGGGGTAATAAAGAGATACTCATTAATTTTGAGCATGATCTTGGTTGATTCTCTGTTGTTACTAAAATCACAAGAAGGCCTACTGTGGATCATCATCTGCTATTATGTACTGTTGTACTGTATACAAGTACCTTGTGGTAGCCTACTCAATGATACAGTAAATGCTGATTTGTATTGTGTCTCATAATTGTTCATATTCATATTGGTCTCTGTTGTGTGAACAAACAGTTGCTGCAGTATTCTGGCTTGGGAATCAGAACTCACCGTAGTAATTTACCCAGTCAGTTTCCCTTGTGGACTTCCTAATAATTTGTAACAGTGTGAGTTTTGTGATTTAGATGACTCTATACATGTTATAGTATATAAGTTTTCAGTTGTCAACAGTTGAAAAACAATTGACTTCCCAGTCAATGTGGATGCTGCAAAAGGATGACATTGACACTGAGATGCCAGAAAGCGAACCCCCTTGCACTACGCTGTGTTGATGTCAATGCAGACCAAACACTATGTGGCTGTTTCAATATCAATGTCTAACTATTAAGGAAAGATGACTATGACCGAATTAAATCCAAAAATATTAGACTACAGGAATTTAAAGGGTTCCTCAAAACATGAATTCATTGTAACAAAAGTGACATTTGATGGAACGTAAATGTGTGGGTTTTTTTGCAGACGATTAAACAATGTAGCCTATATAAATGTGTATCACGTGCTTTCAGTACCAGTGAACACACCGTCCCATGTATACTTCTTATAACATTACATGTATGAGCAGATTAATGGGGAAAACACAATTTGATTTTGGGAAACATCAGCTTTAGAGTGCTTTGATCCTGGAATCGATTCCATTTGAGGCACTTTTGTAATGTCGTGTAACCGAGTCTCCCCTAAAGGAATTTCACAATATAATAACATTGTATTGGACTGTTTTTTGTTTGTTTGTTTGGTTATCTGTTTAAGTTTCCTGTCAGTGATACTGCATGTTTGGTTTTTTTTTTACAAATGACCAGATTCCGGGTATTCTTCTAACATTTCATGTATGAGCAGATTAATTGGGAAAACACAATTTAATTCGATGAAACATCAGCTTTAGAGTGTTTTGATCCTGGAGTTGATTCCATTTGAGGCATTTTGTATTGTCATGTAGCCGAGTCTCCCTAAAGGAATTTCAGAATATCCTCGCCTTCCATCACGTGGCGCCGGGGCACTACGTGATTGGGTTTTCAGTCCCTACCTGACTTCGTGGGTTTTCCCCAGAATAATTCTCTGGGCTTTTCCTCCCACATCTCAAACTGAAACTTCCTTCCTTGTCTTCTCTCCAGCGGCGTCACCAGAGGGGGCAGGGGGCCTGCGCCCCCCCCCGCTCAGAACCCTTGCCCCCCCCTCTTGCCCCCCCATATGAAATCACAGAAAAGTATATTCTTATAATATAGAAATCGTTTAAGGCTGCATAAAATGCTGCCGTAAAAAGTAAAACTTTTATTCATATCAGTATGTGGACTATAACGCAGTCATGCCGACATATGCATGGAAACGTGCGCGCGATCGTATTGGCGGTAAATGTATGTTGTGGTTTTGCGGTTACAGAGAGTGCAGGAAGTCACAAAGTTCAGTTTAATACGTGGTGGTCTGAACGCGGACCAATAGCTCCGTAACACATTGTACTCAGATGCACAACAGGGAGATTTAAACAGCAAAATCGCCAGCGAAAAAGGTAGCTTAGACCATTTTCTTCTCCATATCAAAGCGCCCGTCTTTGCCTCGTGCTCCAACACCTAAGAGGCAGAGACGGAAAATACAGAAGATTCTGATTCTTATGTGGTACCATCAGAGTATTGCATGGACTCTGCATCCGAGAATTTCGAAGAAGATGTATATATCTGTTAGTAATACTGGGAGCGCTAGTAGCACAAGTGCCCTGACAAGCACACAAATATGATTATTATAATTACACCAACAATTTCAATCCTGTATTTTGATTTTGATTTTTTTTAATGTCTTACACTTGTCACAATTATTATGTTTTGGGTATTTACACTGAAATAAAGCATACAAACAATAATTTAATTAGTACTCACAGAGCCTAATTTGAGAATACCGTGTACAACTCTAAATTGATACTTGGTAATCACTGTTGGTAATTTAATCCTTGTATACAGTCGAAAGGTTTTATCTTATAAAAATGACAAGTTCTCTAAGATTTTGTTGTTTTTGCAATCTTTTGTTACCTGCAAACTATGTAGACTGTTTTAGAACTGCATTGGTGTGTATCAGCTGGTGTGTATCAACTATCAGTTAACATATTTAATAATAATATTGCACTTCTTTGGCCCCCCAAATTTAATCTTTGCCCCCACTTGCCCCCCCAAATGAAAATGTCTAGTTACGCCACTGCTTCTCTCCATTGGGTTCTTGGCTAGTACAGTGGTTAAGTTCGCTTTTCTGAGAGTCCTTGGCTTCACAACCAGAATAAATGAAATGAAATGAAATGTTTCTTTGTTTGTTTGGTTATCCGTTTTCCTGTCAGTGATACCGCACGATATGTTTTTTTACAATTGACCTGATGACAATGGAAGGTGATTGTTGTTATTTATTGAAGTAGCCTAATTATTCAATTGAAGTGCAATGTGTTGTGTACCATTTAATTTTTAAAAAAATTTCTCTTTAAGCTTATTTACTTCATAAAACATTTTTTTCTATAAATTGGGTTAATTTATTTGATATATTTCGTGACATCAAACTGAAACGCTTTAAAATGTTGCTTGATTTTCACAATCGAAATTGTACCTTTAAAGGCACTGAACACGTTTGGAAATTGTCAAAGACCAGTGTTCTCCCTTGGTGTATCCCAACATTCATGCATAAAATAACAAGCCTGCGAAAATTTGGGCTCAATTGGTCTTCGAAGTTGCAAGAAAATGATGAAAGAAAAAACACCCTTGATGTACAAATTTGTGTGCTTTCAGATAGGAATAAAAACTTATTGCAAGAAGTTTTTATTATTTTAGTGAGAAATTACCTCTTTCTCAAAAACTACGTTACTTCAGAGGGAGTCGTTTCCTACAATGTTTTATACTATCAACAGCTCTCCGTTGCTTGTTACCAAGTAAGTTTTTATGCTAATATTTGTTTTGAGTCATTACCAAACGTGTACGATCCCTTTAATATTAGAACCTACACTTGAATAACTTAATGTTTGGATCCAGTAATCCTAATATAAGTTCAAATAATGTTAAATGATCTTTTTTCAGGACATCGATTTACAACTATAGAGATGTGTTTTGCATAATATGGTGTGTTTCTTTATAAGTGTTTTTATTTATTTTGTCGATAAGACACCTTTAAACTCAAAATTTGGCTTGTTATCCCCAATTTTTGGATTCAGCACCCCCAAATTAGTTTTAGTTGGGTGGGTCACAACTTACTCGAAAGAGCCGCTTACCCCCTTAAATAAAACCCTTTTTACATCAAGGTGGTTGTTCCACCAATTTTTATTTTTTCTAGAATAAAAGGGACAGAGTGCAATACATTTTTTTATACTGGGGTTTATGAATGGAATCTACTTCATAATAGCATCAAATCTTCTATAATACTCATTGTAAAGTGCAGTGGAATGTTGACACTTCTCCTCTCTATCTAATTTTGTAACGGGGCTGTTTTGTACATTTTTGATTAGCATTGTTCGCTTTTTCCTGTGCAATTTTTCTTGTTTTTGTTGTAATTGTTTGTCTTCGTGTTTTTTAAGGACCCCGATGGAAATAAGCCGTGTTAAATCAGCTTTTTGGGCTACCCTTGGCTTTTAATCTGTTTACTTGTTATGTATTTTCTCTGTATGCTTGTTTTTAATGCCGAATAAAAAAATAATAATAACATTTACAAATCTGGCCTAGTCCATTATGGCACGATAGGCCTACAGACGTTTCCGATTCCTACCCACGGGCTGTATTTTGTGGAGGGGTGGATCGACATGAATGAAAGTTCTTTTCAAGTCAGTTTGTGACATAGCCTAAAGCCCTGTAAACTGACTTTTGTGTTTACAAACCAACGTTCAACTTTTTACAGGCCATCGGAAAATGATGAACATCCGCAACCGCATTCTACAAATGCTAACCGTTGGAGATGAGAACGCACCAGACTATGACGTAGCTCGTATGTACTGCGGCCAATTACTTCATTTGGCGCATAGTTTCTACTCGAATACCAACTGGATTGAGCTGAACAGAATCGACGCAGCCCGTAGGGGGAGAGACCCGGATGTCACAACGCCCTCCTACAACTTAGGTAAACACTCTAAGAACCTATTACATTTAACGTTTAATAGTTTTTTGTTTAACTCACACCCCTTAAAATTTAAATTCGAGGATGTGTTTGGGTGGGCTTACGGAAGGGCCCTTGTGGGGTCTTTTACACAATGGAACAATAGACCCCACAAAGGAATTCTTTAGAAAAAGGAATAAAAGAACAACTGAAACAATAGCAGGACCCCATAAACCTGATCCATAAGGTTGTGTGTGTGTGAGCGTGTCTATCCATTGAAACCGAGGACTTTAACAAAAGGGATCCGGGTGCGTGTACATACCCAATGGGGAGGTCGCTAAAAAAACCTATGTCCAAACAATGGGAGAACAAAGAGAAGTCCTCGATTAAAGGGATTCACAAACGCGTGTTTGTGGGGGGGAGGGGGTGGCGGGGTTGGCATTAGGTTGTAATATTCTTCCTCCATCTTTAGTATTAGTGTATTATGTCGTTATTTTTCTTGGAGTAGGCTGGAAGTTTCTGCCATTCTTGGAAAGCAATTTGATAAACTTTTTATTTGCTGTTTAAATTAATTGCTGCAAATACCCCAAAACTCATGACAAAATACAATGACACCTTTTGAACAAAGTACGTTTTTCAATTCCTCTGCCAATGCAATAAACTTCCGCGAAGCTAAACTTCCTGCTTTGGTGTTCGGAGATTATTTCCAACCATCTTGGATCATATTGACCAACATGAGACATACGAAAACACGTTCAGGCCCAACAACTCCATGTTCAATGTTGCATTGCTACAATTTACAATGGTTGCTGAATCTCCAACTCGTAGTAAGGTACAAAACGCTCACCGGTGAAGCATTCGACCCTATGAACAATATGGTGGCCCTGAATGGACATCAAACATATATATTTACGTTAATATTTACGTGAATATTTACGGTTTGGGGTACAAATCGTGAATATTTACGTAAAAATTCACGTAAATATTTGAGATTTGGGGCACAATCGTAAATATTCACGTAAATATTTATGTGAATATTCACAATTTGTGCCACAATCGCAGTTATTTACGTGAATATTCACGATTTGTATCCCAAACCGTAAATATTCACGTAAATATTCACGTAAATATATATGTTTGATGTCCCTCAGGGCCACCATAAAAAAGCTACGATGACCGGTACACATGCCTCTTCACGACAGACGACGAGGGTGTGTGCCCAAATGGGTTTCATATTACAAAAGCAATCAGTTATGTATAAAACACCCCAACCTAAAGGTACGTTTGGAAATTGTCAAAGACCAGTGTTGTCACTTGGTGTATCCTAACATATGCATAAAATAACAAGCCTGTGAAAATTTGGGCACTTTGGTCATCGAAGTTGCAAGAAAATGATGAAAGAAAAAAACACCCTTGTTGTACAAATTTGTGTGCTTTCAGATAGGAATAAAAAACTTCTTGCAAGAAGTTTATATTATTTTAGTGAGAAATTACCTCTTTCTCAAAAACTACGTTATTTCAGAGGGAGTCGTTTCCTACAATGTTTTATACTATCAACAGCTCTCCGTTGATTGTTACCAAGTAATGCTAATTGTTTTAAGTCATTACGAAACGTGTACGGATACCTTTAAACTGGAAAGATTCGGTATACAATACTAATTGAATTAAATAAAAACTATAATATCACATCAAGTATAGACCGCTTTTATTTTGGTTTCTTGTTTAGGCAACACTGACAAATTAGAATATTCAGAATGTCCAGCAGCGGTAACAGTATGCCGAAATTGTGAAGGGTCGGCAAATTCGTAAGTAAACATTCAGTTTTATTGACAGATTTTTATTACACTGCGAGTAGGCTACATCAATTGTTATTTGTTACGTTTTATTGTTTTAATTGTTTTTTTAATGAGAAATCGCCTGACATCACAAGGCTGTCGACCCAAATCAACTGTCACCAGGGGCACGTTGCCACCTACTCCTGGGGCTGAAACAGGGGGTTACCCCCTTCACCGTCCGTAAGGATGTAGGCGTGGGTATCATCCACTAGAAGCCTGGCTGTTAAAGCAAATTGCACTACCTTCCCAACTTTTTACGAAGCAATTATGGTTATGAATAAGTGTCATGGCCAGGATTCGAACCCATACTCTGCTGCTGACAACAGCACCAGAGCTTGGGTCCGGTGAACAAGACCGATCGGCCACGGCACGTCACAACGTTATCGTTGACAAACATTGATTTTCTTTACTAATCGAATGCGTCTTTATTCTGACCGCAGCTTCTCACCACTAGATTGTTCTAGCAATCTGCAGGAGGCATCGCTTTGTTTGGTAGGTGGCTACAGGTCTGGACAAGACTTTCCTAAGACAGGTAGGCGAGTCCAAATCATTGACACGAAATAGTGGAGTATAAATAATAAACTAAGCTTTGTTGTCGCAAACACATGTCAGAGCCTAGACTTGGTTCCAAGTCTGTGATTTTATTAGTGCCTGATACTGATAGCCAATGAGGGACTTTTTGGACGCTAGGTGGCAGCAGACTTACCAGGTAAATCCACAGACATAGTACCTATTATAAATATTATGTCTGTGGTTAAATCCATTGTTCTCTGTAATGTGCGCATGCTCAGAACTACTTAAAACAATGGAAATTTACCTGGTAAGTCTGCTGCCACCTATCGTTCCAAAAATCTCCCATGCCTTTTTGGGCCTGAAGTAGCGCCCTCTTGTGGATTATTTTGAGAGGGTAGAAATGTCGTTTTGCGTGGCTGAGGCAGACAATCGTCGAAATCTCAGATTTGAAATCTCAGAATCTCGACGTCGCACACAGAACACTTCTTATAAATACCAAGGTCTTATTTCCAAAGGTAATCTCCATCTTGCAAAAGAAGGAAGTCGGCTTTGTCATGATACAATTTTAAAGGCAGGGTGTAGGGAACACTGGCGCAAGTGGGACAGATAACCAGTTTTTGGATAATATAAATAAAATTTTACCTTCAATTGTTACGTGGGCTCTTGTATACTAAATGATATTTATATTTTCATCTTTGAATGAAACTTCAATGGTTTTTGACAGTTTTTAGATACTTAAACTTCACTTTATAAAAATTAATTGAGTGTCCCGTTTTCCCCCATTACTTGGGGCATAATGGGACGCATGCACTGTATCAACTATTAAAGTGGAAAATTAAATATAAATATGGGTCAATTAGGGTCAAATTGGGGCAAGATGGGACAAGACATTGTATGACCATTACCAGAACCGTCAGTCTTTAGTGTGACAATTAAGTTATACAAAATTGTTTTCAAACACAATTTTATTATTCAACAATAGTTTACAACTTTGAAAATTTTCAAAACAAATATTTTTACAGTTGTGTTTAAGCAATTAAATGTGTCCCACTTTACCCCACCCGCTCATAATTCATAAGAAATTGTTGACGTATTGACCCATTTTAAAATGACTTCTGGGGTAAAACGGGACAGATCACAAATAGTACCCAGATATAAAATATTTTTTGTATTCATTCAGTCTGTGTTGCTTTCAGCCGACAATATTAACATTTCTGAACAAATATGCTCACAAAATGGGTAAAGTGCTGTTGTAAGTAAATCATGACATTCTTTCAAAAATACCCATGGACAATGGTAACCCGCACGTATATTCCGACTGGTGAAAATTTGACAACGGACACCTACATTATGTTTGCCGCCACTCACCCTAATAGAAAAAGAAAACGGTAAAAGGGCGACCTCTAGAGACAGACTGGATATGGACGAAACTATTTTGCAAAAAAGGGGTTTGCCAGAAACAGTTTGGTTTATTTTAAAACACATTGAATAAGCGATGTCCCATCTTACCCCGTGTCCCATCTTCCCCCGGTGTACTTTTTGTAATTACTCCAGAATTTAATGACCACAAAAACGTACTTCAATACAGAGCACTGGAGAGCTGTTGATAATAACATTGTTAGAAAGCATCTGAAAGCACACAAATCTATGCAACGAGGTTGTGTTTTGTTTTCTTTCATTATTTTCTTGCAACTTCGATGACCATTTTGAGCCCAAATTTTCACAGGTTTGTTATTTTTATGCATATGCTGGGATAAACCAAGTGAGGATACTGGTCTTTGACAATTACCAAAAGTATACCCTGCCTACTGTATGGCTTTACCCGTGCAAAGGTTGGTACACCTCAACAGTGTACCTTTTATATATATTTTTTATTCCACAGCTACCATCCCATCAAAATGTTCCCATGGTGGAATCTACGACCAGTCTAGATTTATTGCCGCAACTGGTGGTATCAATAAGGAAACTTCTGTCCCGAATTTGTCGCCTCATCATTTTCACCATCAACAAGCCGCGCTGACGGCAATTCAAGCCACTGTAGACTTCTTCTATCATACAGGTTTGTGTTCAATGCTTACAAAATGTATAGATCTCTGAAATGTGTCTATAATGTGTCCTTTGCACAAACAGTTAAAACTAGTTTCCATTGGGGCCGTGCATACGTTTGTTCCTACTGTAGTTTAAAGGGTCTGTTTACATTTGGTAATTACTCATACAATGGCAATAAAAACTTACTTGGTAAGAATTCCCAGCAGCTTCTGGTAGTATAAAGCATTTTGAGAAACATTTTACTTTGAAGTAATTTGGTTATGGAAAAGGATATCAGTTTTCTCCAAACAAATTTCAGTCTGAGAAGCGTTTCTGTCAGAAACGTTTCTCAGATTGTGTCTTCCAACTGCAAATTGTTTTTCCTGCGTGGACAAAACCGCCCCAGATTTTCGGCAATATCTCAAAAACTCTACCACATTTTGAAATGAAATTTTCACAGGTTATACAGTTGTATGGTATATATCTACAACTATATAGGATTGAAACAAACAGTGGGTTCCAATTACCAAACGTATACAATCCCTTTAATAACTATTTACCAAATTGTATGCATACGTTAATTGATTTAGGTTTCATAGAGTCAAACCATTTCATTTCAGGTCTAACATCACATAATTTCTAATTTCTATAAAAAAGGACTTTCCAATTAATAGTACATGTTCTGTTTTGTTTTTACAACTATTTTTGTTAACTGCATAAGTTGTTGATATTATGTGATTGATTTGGTCCATTTCTCTTTCTCAGATACCGGTCTTTATAAATTGATCGGGGAGCAGAAATTTCGTAAGCTGCTGAATCTGGACGTTGGGACTTCATTGACATTTGTTATCGATACAACTAGTAGTATGAGTGAAGAGATACAAGCTGTGAAAGAAGAAACAATTGATATAGTTAACACCAACAAAGGAACGTGTTTGGCGGCCTCTAAATATGTCATCGTACCCTTTAATGACCCCAGTAAGTTTACCAAATCTAAATCAACTGTCTTTTGGATCAATGGGCGCTATCTGCAGTGAGTTTGGTTAGATTTGATTATTTCAATTATCCGGTTTCCAAGAAGAGTTCTGTTTCAACAGTTACGGTTTCCATGTATTATAGAATTTGGTCCGGCATTTGTGACTACCAACCCAGATGAATGCATCCAGAACATCAGTAATCTAACTGTAAGTGGCGGCGGTGATTGCCCAGAGTTAGCTAACAGTGGACTTGAACTTGGGATTCAAAACAGGTGAATAAGTAATTGATTGATTAAATTATCATTAAAAAGCTTAAGCCTACTGGGATCGAAGATCTTTATTCATCTCTTTCTAAAACCCACTGTTAAAATTTGCGATGGTTTTGTTAAACTTATAGTATGATAGATATTCATGTGCAAACAAAACCCGAACTTAAAAAGGCCATGGTAAGATCTAAATTTTAGGATGAGTTTATTTGTTGGAAATTGAAACAGATAATATTGCACGACAACTGCATGTTGTGAAAGGGAGGGTATACCTTTGGTAATTACTCAAACAATTAATGACCATAAAAACTTATTTGGTAAGAAGCGCTGCAACTGTTGATAATGTGAAACATTTTGAGAAACGATTCCCTTCTAAGGAATGTGGTTTTAGAGAAAGGGATTCAAAACAATTTCAGAAAAGTTTCATGCACGAAACATTTCTCAGATCGTGTGTTCCAATTATTGATTATTCTTCCTGCGTGGACAGAACAGCTACACATTTTCGGCGATATCACACAAACGCTATACCATCTTTTGAAATGAAATTCTCACAGGTTAGTTTTATTGTATTTATCTACAGTTCTATAGGATTAAAACAATCGAACGGTTCAAAAGGTATACTTTGCCTTAAAGAAACATGGAAAAGTTGAAGCGAATTGCAGTTATGTTGGTTGTTGCATATAGGCCCCTAGTTGTTCCAATCGACACCTTTCTTTCTCTTGTAGTGTGGATGATAATATTGTGTACGTCTTCACTGATGCTGACGACAAAGATAAAGACAAAGTCTCAGACGTTGAGGCTTTACTTGAGGAGAAAAGAATTAGAGTGACGTACCTACTGACAGGGGATTGTTCCTCAAGACGTCGTAAAAGAGGTTACGTATGAATAACAATTATCAATGATATTAATTTCTGCAATTTCATTGTTCAAAGAGATTTTCACATTCAACTTTTTTTTTCTGATCATTTTTCAGCAACCTCAAGCAGTACCCTGTCGTCTTCTTATTCGACCATCGCTAGCAAGTCTGGTGGAGACATCTACATTACAGACAATGCTGGTATAAGAGGTCTAACTAGGGTAATTCAGGGCAACATCCGAGCATCACAAGTAAGTCTTGATAACCCAATTATGTTATTTCACTTTACAAGAAAAATTATGTAAAGATCTTATGAGTGTTGACGTGTTGCTTTTTGACGTGAAATCATCGTCCGATTATTGACAACACATTACGTGAAGACGGCAGGTTTGATTTCCTGTCGCGGTGTTAGGATCTGACAGAATCACCTGGATATATACATAAGCCCATAACAATAACAAAATAAAATAAATAAATAAATAAACAAACGATCTAATGTAGTGCCCTATATTTATGTAGGTAACAATACTGAAGATAGTTGTAAACAACACCATCCCTGTGGAGATACCAGTTGACACTACAATACCTGAACTTCTAGTGTCCATTATCGGTCCACTGGACATCACACGAGTGACAATTATGAACCCACAGGGTAAGTTTTGCCACTGCAGTTAATGTGGGTGAATACTGAAATTTTTAATGCAAACAAATTTCTACTCAAAATATATTTGTCCATGACAATAAAGTTGATATTGGACATTGGACATTCACATAGGTTTGTACAATGAATGTCTACTTTGCTATTTCGATATTGGACATTGGACATTCACATAGGTTTGTACAATGAATGTCTACTCTGCTATTTCGATATTGGACATTAGACATTCACATAGGTTTGTACAGTGAATGTCTACTTTCTGTTTCGATATTGGACATTGGACATTGACATAGGTTTTCCATGTTATTGTACTAAAGGAACTGAAGGATCACCGAGTGACCTAGGTGCAGACATATTTACCAGCTCCGCCCAGCAGATTGTCTTTAGCTTCAACACCACCTTGCAGCAATCCAAAGGAAAATGGTCTCTCAAACTTCAAAATGTGAACCCTGGCTCCGAGTACAAAGTCACCGTCTCTGCAAAAAGCCTCCTCGATTTCACCGGTGACCTTTTGGAAGTTGACCAATCAGGAACTGCGTATCCAATAGAGGGGCTACCAGTCGCTGGTAGGTACCGTATACCACGTTCAATTCCCATTGGCATACAGTTTCCTCTTGTGCGGTCACCTGAGGGAAAGATTCGACAAGATTGTTTTCAATGACTATCATTCATAGCGATTTCTATACAGAATTATAATTCAAAGTGTCTCTGACAAGCGTTTCAGTTACATTTATGAAGCCATTGGTGTCTCACTATCAAAGTAACACACCGAATAATTACTTTAACTTTAGGAAGCACAGTTCCATCCAATTAATAGTATTTTCTTATTTCTTGTTGCTTGTGTCTCAAGGAGCTAAGCTCTTGCTCAAAATCCGAATCTCATCCCAAGACCTGATCAGATCAATCAGTGAAGTTAGCTTCCATGATACTTCTGGGCGTGAGACACTTTTCACTGGGGTGGTTGAACCACTCACAGGAAGGACTCAAGGATTGTACGTTGCAAATGTGACACTACCACACAAGGTATCCTCATTCCACAACTTTACCTCTTAGGGCCTTGTTCACACGAGGCAACGTTTACAGGCAACTTGGAGGCAACCATCTGCAGTGCGTGCTACAGGACCACTTTGGACCACTTTGGTAGCACATGAGTAATTTTTCAAACATTGTCTTACGATCCCAAGAATAATATTGTGTGAACATTCAAATTAATGTGAATGAATTCTCTTCTTGGAAATTGCCTGGAACTGGTTGCCTGTACATTGCCTCGTGTGACATGACATAGGGCCTGTACTGTATGAGCCTCCGACATTTTATTTTTGCCATTGGTTGATAACATTATTGTACTTAAACTATAGGTTCTGAAAATTTATACACGATTTATTTGACCAGGGCTCGATTTCACAAAGCACTAAGATCCACCTTAAGATAATTTTTCAGTATTGCCATTAGTGATTTGTATTGTGACATCGAACTTTGCTTAGCAATTAAGATTGATTCACCATTAAGATAAATCTTAGCTCTTTGTGAAATCGGCCCCAGGGCTCGATTTGACAAACATTAAGATTCGCCTTGAGTTTAAGCTGTCAGGTTTACCATAGTGATTTGTATTGTGACGTCACCCAGTTTTGCTTAGCCATTAAGATTGATTTTCAGTTAAGATCAATCTTTAGCTCTTTGTGAAATCGACCCATGAGAAGGTTTGCTGTTCGATACCACTGCATGAAGATTCTGCTTTTGTTGATGTGCTGGGTGTCATGGGACTAATGACTATAGTGTGACCATAATCATGTAGGTTTACCCTTTGATTTGCTCTGCCCTCGGTATATCAGATATGGGAGCATGTGGCTAATTACGATAAAATGAGATGTGTGGATGACCTAGCCTGAAAATCTGACGTCAAACTTCGAGGCTCGTGAATAACGCCAGATACACCTGCCTTGAGCGCCTGACCGGACCCTGCCAGATGTACCTTTGACCTCGCATCCATTTCACACGGAGATTCGCAGTCAATTCACCCGTACATGAACACATAGTGAATAAAACAACATGTACAAACATTTTGCACACGCTGCATCATGCAGACGATCGAAAGTGCAAGCTGACAAACTACATCACATCGGACCAATCATAACACAGATATGGAAAGCTTACGTCACTGCACGTTTATCCAATGAAATAATTGTATCCAACGAAATCATTGAGCATGTAAGACCAGTGCCTGTTTTTTCCCCCTTGCGGATAAAGACAGGGGACCAGTCTATGTATGACCTTCCTTAGTGTATCAAAAACGTTCGTGTCCCACGGGAAGATTTATTGAAAGAAACAAAAATGAAAAAAACCCATCACTGTTATTTCTTTATCCTCAACATACTAAGGTTATTGTTTTAATATCAGATTCTTTTTTCTTTTAGGCATTTTTGGTTACTCTTGTTGGCGTAGACAATAAAGGTGCGTCATTCCTTCGGGTTTACCCAGCAGAAGTTCAAGTTGTTGAATTCAAGTTAGAGCAAGTCATTGGAAATAACACAATAGGTTGGTACTAAACAAACATTTCGTTCTGTCTGAGTAATTATTTTGTGCTCTTAACGAAAGGAGAGTCGTTGAAAATAGTTTTCTGTTGAAACTGAAAGGGAAAAAATTCAAAAAGTAACGTATTCGATTAGCTGCTCTTCATTAAGTAGTACTTAAATAAGTTTTTTCAGGAATTCGACAAGACAAAACATCTGACCTAAATGCAATTCCTGACCTAAATGCAATTCCTGCAAAACAACCCATAATACCATTCCACCCTTTCGTAGATGAACTTTATCAAGGAAGCGAAGGTAGTTTGACATTTAGAGTTACAAACAAAGGTCCGGCAGACACCATGGACGTTGATGTATCCATCGGGGCCAATAGAGGAGCAGTAGAACTTATAAATGTAACAGAACAAGTACTGACCGCTACTGTTGAGCCATTAACCATGGAGTTGGCATCTGGACAGACACAAGAGGGCGTGCTGATTGTCCGCGCTGCGGACACAACACCGATTGGTTCTACTGTGTGAGTAGATTTGTTTGTATTGGTTTCTTTATGTTTGTCAATGTAACACGTTTTCAGTTTATATTTCATGAAAGACCGTTTATTTTCCAAGGTCTTAATTTCTTATAAGGTATAGTCTTTCTTTCTTTTTAATTTTTTTGCTCACTGTTTTTTTTGAGGTGGAAATCGGGGGAGCAATATCAAAGGAAAAAACAAATAAATTAAAATAAAACAAACCTGCAAATGTTCAAAAGTTCACAACTTTGGGGTTGGGTTATGTTGAAATGAAATTGTAATGCCTATAAAAGTAAACAGTTTATAAACAATTCCTTTATTTCATTTTGGTTAATTATTCACCAGGAAAGTGACTTTAAGGGTTTCAAGCTCTTTATCTCCGGTTGTTAATATCCTCTCTACTGATGTGACCGTAGTTGAAACTCCCATCAGTATTCCCGAAGTAAGTTTTAAAAATGATGTAAATAAATAGGTAATTATTTTGTATTCCAATAGTTACAATAATTATCAATAATAACGAATTAATAAATAATTAAAAAATAAATTGTGCATCAACATTTTTATTTGGAAATTTACATTTCCATCAGGTATACTAAATTAACGAGAATTTTTGGTAAGTGAGATTTCCAACAAAGTCAAGTCAAAAGCAAGTGACAATTTTAATTACAAATAGGTACTTGATATCACCCCTCCAACCTGCACCGTGCTGGCCACTGGAGGGGGTTGCATAGCTGACCAGATGAGCAAGAACTGTCACCTCCATGATTGGTGGGTTCGAATCCAAGCAACGGATGAGACGACTTTGACCGAATTTCTTCCTGAACCACAAGTTGGACTCAGCCAAACCTTGAAATATGAGGAGATCTCTCCCCACAACATGACAACACTCTATAAGTAAGATAGTAAATTGCATTGTTTTTCTATTTATTTTTGAGCATGTGTTTTCCTAAAATGGAATAATTAGAAACTTGAGGCGACAGAGGGCAGCAGATACATTGGATAAGTTTTAACTGTTTACATTTTTGAGAACAGTCGATTTTAACCACTCTTCCATGGTTTCTCCCGGTGGTTAAATTAACAATATCGGCTTTGTTTTAAGATATGCAATAAATATTACATCAATACTAAAAGTGAAGAGGTGGTTTTTTTTCTCGCCCCATATTAGAGCCCCGTGCTGTTGTCCCAAATTGGACATCACAGTTAGAGATAGGAATGGAAACACTGCGTCATGTGGTAACGACTTCTATACTCCAGTGGCGGAAAAAATAAAGGAACCAATCTGTAACGGCCCGGTAAGTTGGAAGTCAGGTTGCAATCACTTCCTGCTCTTCTCAGATAACTCACTGTAAGACACAAGACAAACAACCTATAATTTAACCCTGCGTGACACCATCAAAAACAAATCACACCGTGCGGCCATCGGTCAGTAGGCTACAGTCCGTTTTTAATTAGCATGTAATTAATTTTTGTGGAGAACCCAATCAATTTCAAATGGCCCAAAGCATTAGATATGGACCCTACTTAATTCATCCAAACAAAAATCCAGGTCACTGCTTACAGCCATTGTACAAGTATACAGAAAAAGCCATCTAGAAACCATGTTTCATTTCACCCAGTAGTGGCTATTGACCCCAAGGTCAAGCAACTGCTGTGCAATTCCTATGGGAATTCCGGGACAGCTGGTCATTGATGGATTTTTTTGGGTAAAAAAGACCCCGGATGGTAACAAGACATTTACCATGCTATTTGGCTAGGTGTAGATGGGGAATGTATAATTTTTTAGATTAAAAAAAAAAAAAAAAATGGCGGAGTACTGATTAATTAATTAAAAACGGACAGTGGACTATAGTTCGATGGCATCACGCAAGGTTTTTAATAAAGGATATCACTCCTAAAGAAGCGTGCTAAGTTTTGTATGAAGAATTTCGCATCTTGCATCTTGCATCTTGCATTGTTGTACTCTCCTACAAGCATTGCTTGAGAGGGTGGGTTGCAAACTCCATTTTGTGCTTTGTGTTTGTGCTGTCAAGATGGTGCTTATAAGATGGTGACATTTCAATTTGTCCTGAGAGAGATTGCAAGCGCCACCCCGATATTCATAAAAACCTTGGTGTTGAACTAACTTATTTATTTTTTGCGTATTTTATCGTTCAGATTGTCTACGTTGGCGACGGCCTTGGCACTGATGGTATTGTGGGAATAGTAGGTGGCTGTTTGGTGTTGATTTTTATCATTGTGTTCATTGCTGTTGTCCCCAAGACTCGGAAAGGAAACAAGAGGAGGTCCAGGCTGTATGCCCGAAAACCTAAAAATGTCCCTCCAAAGAAAGAAGAAGAAGAAGAAGGTGAATGCATGCTGTAAACGGAATGGATCAGTCCGTAGAGAAATCTTTGGTCCTTTCTCTATGATCAGTCCATAATACTTTTTTATACGTTAAAGATGTACCGCCCGATATGCTACCACTTTTTATGGCAACAACATTGATTGACTGTTGTCATGTAGTCTGAAAAGTTATGAAAAACAACTTTCATTCGAGATGCAGGGGAAAAAACCTTCGACGAGTAAAATAATGTGTTAGTATATAGTTCGTTTTAAATTAGTTTTTTTTAGTCTTGCGGAGACAGATATCGGTTTATGTGACTTTAAAGGGTCTATATAGCCTACTCTTAATGGCAATGAAAACTTACTTGGTAAGAAGTAGGCCTACAGCAATTTTGGATAGTTTAATGCATTTTGAGAAACTTTTCTCTAAGAAGTGCTGCGGTTATGGAAAAATAGGCCTATATTTCGTCACCGACGCCACGAACAGACACACACGGACGTACCAATAAAAAGTAGCAATCGGAGAAAACAGCATTTCAAGTTGAATGTTTTTCTAAACCAAGCTTTCGTACAAATTCCGGGGTATTTTGCAACTAGTTTTCTTACAGTGGGGACTTGATGCTTTGAACTTAATATATACGGTGCTTTTGTCTGCTTTTAGTCCTAAATTAATAAGCAATAAAGTAAGAAAGGTGTGTGTCAGTTCGTGGCGACGAAAATTTACGCAACCAGGCCTTTTCCGTCGCCACGAACTCACACCATCCAATGTATTACAATGCGTGTGTGTCAGTTCGTGAAAATGTAGGTCACGCGCGCGCGCTAGGTCGGTGTCAGTTCGTGGAAACGTTTTTTCCACTTTTGAGGTGTGTGCGCGCCGTGTGTTGCAATGGTAAATTGAACCTTTGTGTCAGTTCGTGGAAACGAAAAGTGTCAGTTTCGGTAAAAAGTTGCCTAGCCTCATCATCGTAATTAAAAAAGTAAAGCTCCTGAAGCGTCGAAACTTAATGAAATTGTAGGCCTTGGTTAACATTGTCCAAACATGCACAAAACTGAAAACTAAAAAAAAAGTGGTTTTGTACACATGGTGTCAGTTCGTGGTGTCGGTGACGATTTATCACTTTGTATCCCCCAAAATTTGAATCTGAGAAGCGTTTCTGCAGTAACGCTTCTTAGATTGTGTATTCCCATTGCAGATTATTCTTCCTGCGTGGACAAAACCGCTCTAGATTTTTGGCAATATCTCAACAACGCTACCACCTTTGGCAATGAAATTTTCACAGGTTAGTTTTATGGTATATCTAAAACTATGTAGGATTTAAACAAACAGTGTGTTCCAATTAACAAACGCACCGGTATACAATCTCTTTAACGATATCATTGGAACCATGGTCACATCTCATCTTTGATGCTCTCCATAGGGTGAAATAAAATTTACGACAGATAGGCCTACTCGACTAACTTTTCTGTAAGTTGTTGTTTCCCTGTCTCCTCATATTTCGCATGCGCCTCGATGGGTAAAACTGGAGAAGTGTGCAATGAAAGTTTAGGAAGCGCGTGAAACTGACGAATTATAGAAATTAAAGTCATAGGCCTATGGCCTACGTAGAAAAAAAGGTAAATGTTTACTAATTGACGCTGCAGTTATTAATTGATAATAACCTTTTTTTGTAAACTGTGCTTCTTTTTTTAAAGGTAAAATACTGGTGATAATTTGTGTGGATTTAAATATGTGTCTGGTCAAGTCAAGTTTCAGCCGTCAACTAACCCCCTCCCCCCTCCTTCAGCATTTCAAACGAGAGGTCTGGTCAAGTTAAGTTTCAGCCGTCAACTGACCCCCTCCCCCTCCTTCAGCATTTCAAACGAGAGGTCTGGTCAAGTTAAGTTTCAGCCGTCAACTGACCCCCTCCCCCTCCTTCAGCATTGCAAACGAGAGGTCGTGGGCTACATTCCCTGCCGGGTTCTTTTGTCGGAGCTAAATGAGACATAATTAATTTTTTGATTTACTTAAAAGTTTTCGTAACATTCTCTTTATACTCTAAAAACGAATGACCATAAAAACTTACTTGGTAGAGCACTGGAGCGCTGTTGATTATTATAAAACATTATTAGAAACGACCCCTATTGAAGTGATGTATTTTCAGAGAAAGAGATAAATTTTCACCCAAAATTTTGAATTTGAGAAAGCCTTGCTTAGGCATCTGAAAGCACACAATTCTATGCAACGAGGGTGGTTTTTTCTTTCATTATTTTCTTGCAACTTTGATGACCAAATTTTCACAGGTTTGGTATTTTATGCATATGCAGTGGGATACACCAAGTGAGGACTAGTCTTAGACAATATTACCAAAAGTATTATACCCTGCCTTTAAACGGTTAGATTGATATAAAAATAGGTTGATATTGTCTTGTGTTTATTCAACCGTGATTCGCCTCGAAGGTATGAATTTATTCCAACCAAGTTTTACTAAAACAACACGAGTGTCATTCTTTTGCTCAAAAGCCCTTAAAAGGGTCTGTATACGTTTGGTAATGACTCTAAAATTTAATGGCAATAAAAACTTACTTGGTAACAAGTACAGCAGCTTTGAAAAATGCATTTTGAGAAACTTTTCACTTCGAAGTACTGCGGTTATGGAAAAAGATATCACTTTGTATCCCCCAAAGATTGAGTCTGAGAAGCGTTACTGACAGTTATGTTTCTTAGATTGTGTATTCCAATTGCAGATTATTCTTTCTGCGTGGACAAAACTGCTCCAGATTTTCAGCAATACCTCAAAAACGCTAGCACCTTTTGAAATGAAATTTGCACAGGTTAGTTTTATGGTACATATCTACAACTGTATAGGATTGAAACAAACAGTGGGTTCCAATTACCAAACATGTACAATCCCTTTAATCATCGTACACCACTCTACTTTTATTGATCCATGAACAACTCTCTGGAGAAACCATTGACTTACAATCGACTTTTCATCATTTGGCATTGAATCAACAACTCAAATATGTTGGCGAAGGAAAGAACCCCCTCGACACTGGCAAGATGAAAGTCATTTTGTTTTTCCCCCAGCGCCAAAAGGTTATTTCCTGTCACAGACAGGCGGCTCCCGCCGAATCCTTGCTTGCAGAAACTGTTGCCATTCAACTTTAATGCACCCTTTTTTCAGGAAGTAAAACTACTATTTTAACCCCAGTTACCTTGGTGTGAACAAAACCGATAAACCAAAATTAATTCCACAACTTTTTACGCCATGTAGGCTATTACTTATAATGGACATATTTATGGAATTACTGGAATGTGTTTTATAGTCGTTCTTTAATCTTAAAACTGAATCTTTAATGTAAATAGCATTTTACTCTTGCAGAAACTGTTTCCTTTCAACTTTGGTACACTTTATTTTCAGGAAGTAAAACTAGTGTTTTTAACCCCGTTTACCGTGTACAACCCCCCCCCCGATAAACCAAAACCTAATCGTTTATCACAAAGTTACCCCATTGCAAGAGGTTCTGTGCATCTGTTCTTAAAGTTAAATTTAATTCTCAACTTTCAACACCGTGACTTTTTGGCGAGCTGCTTTAGCAGAATGCGAGCCTATGTAATACCGATTTTGTCCGTTTGTCCGGCCGTCTGCATTGAGACTTTTTGTTAAAGTTTTTGCCTTAGATAGTTTGTTGTGTTATGATATTGTTTTTGTGTGAATACATTCACTGGAAAATTGTGGTCAAGTTTTTCTATTGTTTAAAATATGTTAAACTTTTCAGGGTACATTATTACCCTCTGGAAATTAAACAGCTTTTGTCTGGCCATCTACATTGAGACTTTTTTGTTAAAGTTTTTGCCTCATGGTGTTAGATAGTTTGTCGTGTAAAATAATTGTTTTTACCCTCAATTGCAGTTCATTTGTCTTACAGCCAAAATGTGGTTGGATCCACAGTGTGCAAATGGAAATTGTTTAAGCATTTTAAAATTTTCAGGGTACAGTATTACCCTCTGGAAATTAAACAGCTTCCTTCGAGTAATCTTAATGGTTTTGCAATGAACTTCGAATAAGAATGTTTTTAAATGGTATATTTAATATTAACATCAACATAAATCAGGTTTACCATTGCAACTATATTTTTGGGTATCCAATACAACAAAATATAAAAAATGCAGAGTATTTTTCAGAAGAGCATTTTTTGTGGAGATGGAACACAAAGCTTTACCAATCCTTAGGAAAGGATTTCTGGTACATGTGTATACAATGTACCACTAACTATAGTTCAATGAATGTGTGTGATGTGCGCTGAGTGAACCAATGCATGTGTTGGTTTTCTGGTGTATATGTTGTACGACACTATGGAACAGTTGTGGTGGGTCTAATTCAATACCAATTGTAAGGCTTTAGTTTCTCTGTTTGACACAAAGGAAGGTTTTAGGTCATGTTGTAATTGTGGCAGAAGTGCTGTTAGGTTTGTGTCTCATTTAGTACAATTTCAGAGGGCAAAGAGTTAAGTCATGCCGGCTGGCACTGTATGAATCATGTATCATGCATTGTGGGAATTCAAGCCCCCACCCATCCTGAGCCCCTTTCCCACATTTCAAACCAAGTAGGCAATGGTCAACTACATACTTGTTAATTATCCCCACCTCTTTGAACATCAGTTGATCAAATGATTGTTTTTCTATTATTCATTGTTTCTCTATCGGGCGTTCGGTACCTCGCCATGGCAGCTTCTGCTGTTCTAGTTTCACCATGTATTTGGTACAGTGTGTATACGGATTTCTTGGTATGTGTTTGTTGTGGTTTAAACAAAATAATAAAACTGAATCTTTAATGTAAGTAGCATTGTTCTACTTGAATTTGTTCCATATCTCCCAATTTGTTCAATGTGACAAACGGTGATAACGCAATGTTGAAGAAACTGTGATGAAGCGCCAAAGCCTCCCATATGTCTGCATTTCGCTCCGTGGCAATGACTGGACCAATGCCAAGAACTAAAGGCCATCTGTCATATTGTTATGTTCAGTTGAATGTCACGTGATGATCTTGAAGCATTCGGTTGTGCCAGGGGGTTTCCCGTTTGACTAATTAGATTTGAACGTGTGTTCTCTTGGCACGTAATTGATTCTGCATAATGTTGTCAATGCACTCACAGAATATGTGAACACCGGGAGAGGTGAAAAACAAAAAACCCACATCCTGCACTGTAATGCATAATTTGAAAACATTATTCAACATGGAACCAACAGCTATGTTGCGTGTTTTGATCTCCGTGTCTCTGATAAGCCAGAGCGTGGCGTTCTTGCCTAGCCGTGCCGGGATTACGCTCCCAGACACGGACTATACCCTGACCGATCTCACGGTAGCTGGTATCGTCCGTGTAGTAGCAAGGTACTTTGAAGACAGCAACCCGGACCGGTATAGTCCCGGGAACTTGACGAACCTGGACCCGCTGACTCCTTCAAGTCTGTTCCAAATACACTATGGAGGTAAGGTGTTTTTCCCCCAAATACTTCTGTTCGTGTTAGTTACTTATTTTCAACATGAATATTTAATAATTTCAGCTAAAAAAAAACATAAACAAGATATCACAATCCAACTATAGTTATTAAAGTATAATCAGTGATGGGAGATTATATACGAGAATGATGCAACATGAAACAGGGCACCAGGGCCAAATTTCATAGAGCTGCGTAAGGACAAAAAGTAGCTAAGCACAACAAAATAATGTTTATACTAGAATAAGGTTACCAGCCAAAAAAACATTCCACGTGTATCATAGTCCAGTCATACTGCAGCTGGACCTGGAAAAAATTGCAACAGAATTGATTTCAACTGCTATGGGTTCTATAGACACCCAAGTTTAACATATCAAAAGTCCTCCAAAATCCAAGTGTCGGAAAGCTTTCAAATTTGCATAATTATGTTAATTATAGTTCCCGCCATTAGCTGAAAATGGAAAAAAAATGCATATCTTTAAAACAAAGAGGGCTAGCATGCCCAAAATGGTGTCTATACCCATGTTTTCATGGTCAAGGAGTCCAATGAAGAAAGAAATAACCTTTTAAAATGATTATGTAACACAGTTCAATGGCCGCCATTACCCCTAAAAAATCAAATATTGGTATAAACTTGTCAATTGTGGCTCAAAATCAGTAAAATTTGTGTCTATACCCATGTTTTCATGGTAAAGGAGTCTAATGATCATAGAATTATGCTTCCTTTGGTATTGCCTGACACATTAAATGTTAATGAGCAGCATTAGGTGCCCAATGTTCATGACGAACAATGCTCATCAGTCTATTCCAGCGGATTGTAAGCAAGTGTATCAATGGGAAAAACCAAGAAATCCAGAAATTCTGAACCGTTGAGACTCCTACCCCTTGGTTCCACAATAAAGATGAGTATATAAGCACTGACCATGATGATAACACTTTTCATGTTAATCTTCTAGGTCCAGTTCTTCTGTAGGTTTGGTAGAATTAGAACAGCTCTGTCCTTTACAGTCACCGCATGCTGCTGTGCAGTCAAGTCCATTTCTCCTGCAGGTGCACTTTTTGGATTCACAACCAGTTTTGCAGGTTGCAACGGAACAAGCAAAGAAGGTCTGCAGGTGCAGGTGGCATGTCAGTTTTCACTTGCAACAGGTTCTGATTCACCATTGCCCAACCCCAATCCAGTGGATTTAAGTCATCGTTTTTCCCCCTCCATTCATGAATTTGGTAGTAAACTCGCATACTGTAGAACTTGGCAGATGCCTCAGTAGGTGGCAAATTGCGAACCTCAACATGTTTGGAGCTCTGTAAAGCCTTGTCACTGAAGTTCTTGAATCAGAGTTTATTAAGACCAGTGTTTTGATCTCCGCTGTAGTGGAATGCAAGGGCCTTTTCACCAGCATGGACGATGTCCTCTTTCTTTGCGCTTTCCACCATGAAAGTATCAGCCACTTTTGACAATTCATCGGTACGGATCTTGGACAGGCCTACTTGCTTTCCAATGCCATAGAGCCTTGATGTCGTGTCACACCCCAAAAGTGAATGAACAAAAAGCAGCCTTGAGCACACAGCAGGGCCAAGCTCCTCCTTTGACTTCCGGATGTTCCACATGCGATTTTGTTTTTATTTTGGCTTTGGCTCAGGTCTGAAGAATGAGGCTCTGCCTTATAGTATCTGCATGGTGAAGAAGTAGCACTATCAGGTCAGTTTCATCCCAACAAGCACAGTGTACTTGGAAAGGGATGCTGCAATGGCTTCTTGGACGATTAGAAGGTCAGCATCTCCTCTTGCATGTGCAATAGTGTAACCTGCCCTCTCAAGGTAGTCCCCAAGAAACCTACGGGAATCTTTGCTTGTTTGCATGGTTGTTTAGAGAGTCTGTCTTCTTCAGGGAAACTACCGTCTCTGGCATCAAGTTCACAGTAGGCCCAGGAGTTGTGGGTCCACTTGTACCTTCTCATCATTGTCAACAGTGATTGCAGCTTTTGATACCAGAGTAACAGCTTGCTTCTTTCTTTGAAAGGAAATGTCTGTAAGACTGTGAACTTGATGCCAGAGACGGTAGTTTCCCTGAAGAAGACAGACTCTCTAAACAACCATGCAAACAAGCAAAGATTCCTGTAGGTTTCTTGGGGACTACCTTGAGAGGGCAGGTTACACTATTGCGTATGCAAGAGGAGATGCTGACCTTCTAATTGTCCAAGAAGCCATTGCAGCATCCCTTTCCAAGTACACTGTGCTTGTTGGGGATGACACTGACCTGATAGTGCTACTTCTTCACCATGCAGATACTAAAGGCAGAGCCTCATTCTTCAGACCTGAGCCAAAGCCGAAATAAAAACAAAATCGCATGTGGAACATCCGGAAGTCGAATGAGGAGTTGGCCCTGCTGTGTGCTCAAGGCTGCTTTTTGTTCATGCACTTTTGGGGTGTGACACGACATCAAGGCTTTATGGCATTGGATAGCAAGTAGGCCTGTCCAAGATCCGTACCGATGAATTGTCAAAAGTGGCTGATACTTTCATGGTGGAAAGCGCAAAGAAAGAGGACATCATCCATGCTGGTGAAAAGGCCCTTGCATTCCACTACAGCAGAGATCAAAACACTGGTCTTGATAAACTCTGATTCAAGAACTTCAGTGACAAGGCTTTACAGAGCTCCAAACATGTTGAGGCTCGCAATTTGCCACCTACTGAGGCATCTGCCAAGTTCCACAGTATGCGAGTTTACTACCAAATTCATGAATGGAGGGGGAAAAACGATGACTTAAATCCACTGGATTGGGGTTGGGCAATGATGAATCAGAACCTGTTGCCAGTGAAAACTGACTTGCCACCTGCACCTGCAGACCTTCTTTGCTTGTTCCGTTGCAACTGCAAAACTGGTTGTGAATCCAAAAAGTGCACCTGCAGGAGAAATGGACTTGACTGCACAGCAGCATGCGGTGACTGTAAAGGACAGAGCTGTTCTAATTCTACCAAACCTACAGAAGAACTGGACCTAGAAGATTAATATGAAAAGTGTTATCATATGGTCAGTGCTTATATACTCATCTTTATGGTGGAACCAAGGGGTAGGAGTCTCAACGGTTCAGAATTTCTGGATTTCTTGGTTTCTCCCATTGATAAACTTGCTTACAATCCGCTGGAATAGACTGATGAGCATTGTTCGTCATGAACATTGGGCACCTAATGCTGCTCATTAACATTTAATGTGTCAGGCAATACCAAAGGAAGCATAATTATATGATCATTATACTCCTTGACCATGAAAACATGGGTATAGACACAAGTTTTACTGATTTTGAGCCACAAATGACAAGTTTATACCAATACTTGATTTTTTGGGTAATGGCGGCCATTGAACCGTGTTGCGTAATACTTTTAAAAGGTTATTTCTTTCTTCATTGGACTCCTTGACCATGAAAACATGGGTATAGACACCATTTTGGGCATGCTAGCCCTCTTTGTTTTAAAGATATGCATGTTTTTCCATTTTCAGCTAATGGCGGGAACTAATTAACATAATTATGCAAATTTGAAGGCTTTCCGACACTTGGATTTTGGAGGACTTTTGATATGTTAAACTTGGGTGTCTTATAGAACCCATAACAGTTGAAATCAATTCTGTTGCATTGTTTTCCAGGTCAAGCCAGTATTTCTGATAGATTGACTGGACTATCATCTGTGACTATGGTATCCTGCTCATTTTTGCTAAGCAGAAAATTGTTAAGCACTGCTTAAGCAGTTCTATGAAATTGGGCCCCGTAGGAACAACGTGAACTATCTATCGTGTTGGCTGTTCACGTGTGGCCTGGTATGTCTTGCGTGCGCTTGCATACAGGCTGCATGAATGTTGGCATATTGTGGGGTAAAAGAAGATGCCAATCAAGAAATGCATTCCATTGGGATAATGAGTAGGGGCGTGTCAATCCTGGAGCCGATTTCACAAAGCAATAAAATTCATCGCAAGACAAATTTTCAGTATCACCATAGTGATTTGTATTGTGACAACACACTTTACTAAGCAACTACGATTGATTTGCAGTTACGATCAATCTTAGATCTTTGTGAAATCGGCCCCAGGGCCCAGTTTCATAGAGCTGCTTAAGCACAAAAAAAAGACAAGCACAAAATAATTATGCTTACCAGAATAAGGTTACCAGCCAAATTACCATGTCGCACGTACAATTTATGAATAGTATCATGCATCTTTTTGCATAGCAGAAAATTATTAAAGGAACGTTACAGAACTGGTAATTAAATTTTCTTTATGATCACAGATTTACATAAAACTTACACGGTCTAATGATGATGATAGTAGAAAACATCCCTAGAAATATTTCTGTCTGAAATGCCATATTTGATGAGAAATAAATAAAATTAATTTCCGATTGGAGTTTATCGCTCATGAGCGTTTTATTCATGCATTGTATATAACACATGCAAATGTGTAATCGCTTTTTCACTATTTTCTCGTGACCCAGATGGCCGATCGATCTCAAACTTCTACAGGTTTGTCAGTTTATGTATATGGTGGATTATATAAAGTGCTTATTACACTGCCAGTTAGCAAAAACCAATTCTGTAATGTTCCTTTAAGCAATGTTTCCTGCTTAAAGACATCGTACACGTTTGGTAATTATCAAAGACCAGTGTTCTCACTTGGTGTATCCCAACATATGCATAAAATAACAAGCCTGTGAAAATTTGGGCTCAATTGGTCATCGAAGTTGCAAGAAAATGATGAAAGTTGTACAAATTTGTGTGCTTTCAGAGGGAGTCGTTTCTCACAATGTTTTATACTATCAACAGCTCTCCGTTGCTCGTTACCAAGTAAGTTTTTATGCTAATAGATATTTTGAGTAATTACCAAACGTGTACAGTGCCTTTAAGCAGCTCTATGAAATTGGGCACATATTTTTGTATAAACTCCTCGCACTGACGTCACACGCGGCTAACCTCTGCTCATTATAATCTGCCATTTTGGGCGTCAAAATGCATGATACGGTAACACCATTCGCTCTCATGCACGGATTGGCCATGTGCATACATGTAGAGTCTCGACTTCATGCTTCATTTGTATTGTATTAATGTAAATGTTTGGATGAAAAGTGTCATTACATTACCGTGACAATATACAGAGTTATATAATGCTTCTATTCACTGCTGTCCCCATTTCGAGGCTCTACACGCAAAATGGCTGACCGTGCAAGGGGCGAATAGAGTTATAGAACTATAGAGCGACCACTCAATAGTGGTATATAACACACACACACAAGTAACTGCGCTGGCCCACCATGGGTTCGAAGGCCCCAGTAGTATAGATGGAGGCACACACACCCCGTTCTCGGTTAGTATGCCAAAAGTGTACACAGTGTGCATTGTGCACACCCACGTGCACACCCACCACCAGAAAAATTGCACACCCACGTGCACACCCACCACCAGAAAAATGGTGGTGACTGTTTTTGCACACCTTAAAAATGGTACAAAAATCATAATGGCGGTAACGGTGTTTGCTCACCTGATAGTGGTGGTGCGAAGTCGAATCACGCAGTGATGAGTCATTCGGCCCACGGCAGTGTTCCGGAGGCCTGAAAGGCCGAAGGCGAGTCACGTAGTGAGGAGTCGTTCGGCCCACGGCAGTGTTCGGGAGACCCGAAGGGTCGAGACGTAGGAGTAAACATGATGCCTGCATCGTGTTGAGTGGTGTCTGTAAGACACCGCTTGAAATCTTGTCCCACGACAGTGTAACTGAGTTAAATTCCTTTATTGTTTAACCTCAGTTTAGCGGTGCGTTAGTGATTTCTTGAAATCACGGAGCGGCGCAGAGTCATTCCACGCACCACAAACGAGCCGTGTACGGTTCGTTTGTATTTTCACAAAGTGATAACAAAGCAGTGTCTTCCACAACGCCTGTTAAGACATGAAGTAGAAAAGGCTGGTCAGTTAACCGTTCTGTAGTTGTTGTAATCCTTCAGTCTATATTACCATTGAATGAGTGCAATACTTAATGTCTTTTTTTTTAACACTGAGATGTATGTCTACAAAACAAAATAGTACAACCGCGTTGGACCTTGACCTGTTTGTTTGCACTCTGTGTGTGTTGAATGGCTTATCCCGGGCTAACGATCACTCGCGCGTCTTTCCGATCTTGGGGTCACTCTCCTGACCATACTTGTCCGGGTAAGTTTGTTGTTGCAGCTCACGTCACGCCTCGGCATTGAACACGTCGAGACTAGTTTTCTGATCAGTATCGCTATCTGGAGTGGTCAAAGTCCCAATTCAGCGGCGTTGGTTGGGTTCTGTTGTCGGTTGGTTCATCTACGTTATAGAGGCAAAGTTCGCCGTTGAAACAATGGCAAGCGTGATCGGGCAGTATCGCTATCGGCTGGAGTGGTCAAAGACTCAAATTAGCTGCGTTGATTTGGGTTCTGTTTGTTCACACTCTTTGTTTGTTGCATAGGTTAGCCTATGTCCATCAGTGGCCACTTGTGTGATAATGACATGGGGTGTTAAGAACCACCAAGGCAAAGTTCAATAGGTTCGCAGTTTTTCTCCTTATGTTTTTTTGTTTTGATTTTTTTAGTTGAAGGCGATATTTTCTCGTGACGAAACTCGGTTGGTCAAGATTAAACAGATACCCACATACCCTTAAAGAGCTTGATTCTTTCTTTCTGCCTCTTTTGTTTGTAAAATAACAAAATGCTTTCTTCCAAATTTGTGTTCTTTGACGAGTTGGTGAAGGTCGGGGCTGTGTGCCGATTGCTGTGTTGGAGTATGCCAGGGAGACTTAAACAGCGACGAGTACTATCGTAGCTGGAACAATGTTTATCCCCGAAAGAGCTCGTCAGTCCACGAGATGCCTTGCGCATTGCATAGTTAATGGCCTGGCGGTTCGACCTAGCAGAGTCTTTCTCGAAAGCTAAAAACCTAAACAACAAATTAATTAATAATTTGCGATTGAAAATGCGTATGTTTTTAACCATCTTTTAAAGAACAAAAAGTGTTTGGATTAAGCATTTACCCTTTAGACTTCTTTCAAAATGATAGATTTTGTTCCTCTTAGGTCTTTGCAAACACTAATACGTGCAAACATTTCTATATTTTCCTGCAGATCAAATGTTTAAGTTGGTTTCGTTCGTTGCCTTTATGCTAAACCACAAAGTGGAACAGCTTTATTACAGCTAGTCCATACTTTTCCATTGAATTGTCGCATCAAGATGTTCAGCTCGCTTTTGTTACGCTAACTCCCTTTCATCTCAGATAGTCCGATTAAGACTTTTGTTGTGAAGATGTCTGTCTGCGGTCCCATCCTTTCAATCGTGTTAGGTCTCCTACTCCTTTTTATTTTATCTCGTCACTAAATCCTTTCCATAAATAGGGATTGGGGTTTCAACCTATGTTTTCGCAGTGTTGTTATTATTTTCGTTTTCTGAACCTTTTGGTTATACAGCAGTGCTTGTAAACGAGTGTTTTGTAAAGGATTGGCATGGATGATTCCCTTCAAAAAAAAATACTACTCAACCCCACTATTGGTTTGGTATTGGTTCTTTTTAATGTAACTATTTCCTAATAATTTGTGCAAAGCGCCTCACTTGTTTTTTGTTTTGGGGGGTTTTTTCATGAATTTTGGCGCTATATAAATGATGTATTATTATTACTTTATAACACCGGCAATTTCCTATGGAGGATGCCTTGTTTACTGATGTTTGATACCAGCTATATGTCACGTGACGTGGAGAGCGCAATCGGTATATACTAAATGGGTTATGTTATTTAACAGATAAGTTGGAAGGGTTGAAATTGTATGGACCCATATGCCAAATATTTACAATTAATAAATAATGAAACACAAAACAATACGTCTAAAACAAAGTCAAAATTTAAAGGAAGTCACGTTTTTATTTATCTCTGCCATCGGAACTATTTACAAGGTAAAAGTTCACAAAATCTTACAACCTTATTATTGTATTATAATTATTATTATTATTAGTATTATTATTATTAGTATTTTTTATATATATATTTTTTATATACATAAAAATAGTAGGGAGATTGCCTTAGCTTAAAGGTATCAAGATTCAACCAAATTTATCCATGTGCGACGAGCCCACTTATTCCACTCCTCATGATACAATTGAAAGAGTATGTTTCCAAAAGCATCCATTGATAATTATTGTTCTCTATTCACCAAATGAAACAATAACAACTTCGGTTTGTAGGATTGAGGTACTTTTCATCTTTGAAATATAAATTTTGCATTTTTAATCGAAAAATTTAGTATTTTCTTCAGACGTCTCCCGCTCTCTCGTTATATCCATCATCACAATCGTCTCCTTCGACATCGTCATCGGTTTCCTCTATACAATATTCCTCGTCCGAATAATTAATGTCATCGCTCTCATCAAATTCTTCCCAACTGATGCATTCGTCACAATCCCCCTGCTTCTCCTCCTCCCCCTCCTCTCCCTCCTCCTCCTCCTCCCCCTCCTCCCCATCGTCATCATTATTATAAACGTCAACATCGTCGTCATCTTCTGATGATGTATCACTATCGTCTTCATGGGATTTCTCCTCCTCCTCCTCCTCCTCCTCCTCCTCCTCATAAACAAAATCACCATCATCTATTGATTCATCACTATCATCTGTTGATTCCTCAGTATCATGTTCATCGAATTCCTCCTCCTCATTATCGTCATTATTATTATAAACGTCAACATCGTCGTCATCTTCTGATGATGTATCACTATCGTCTTCATGGGATTTCTCCTCCTCCTCCTCCATCTCCATCTCCTCCTCCTCCTCCTCCTCCTCATTATCGTCATCATTATTATAAACGTCAACATCGTCGTCATCTTCTGATGATGTATCACTATCGTCTTCATGGGATTTCTCCTCCTCCGCCTCCTCCTCCTCCTCCTTATAATGGTTATGGTTTTGAAGGTGCTTCTTCATATTGTGGGAACTGAAAAACACCTTGTCACAAATGGGACAAGCGATCGTTTGTCTGTCATCACTAGGGTGCTTATGTACCTGTCTGTGTCGTTTCATATTATCGCTACGCGAAAACTTCTTCCCACAAACCGGACATGACACCTTTACCGGTAAGGGTCTTAAAAAAGTGTTAAGACGCTTCAACTCCATTATTTTTATCAGTGAGACAGTCCGAGAAAGTTATGGATGTATAGGCTTCAAAGTTTAAATTATCGCCAGGAAACTTGCATTAGATGGAATCAGCATAGTGCTGAACAACTTTAGATTATAAAGTACCAGGATTCCAAATATTTGGACAGTGTCAGAGCTTCACAGTGTCCTGAGCTCATGTTACTTTATAATCTAGGTTAGTCAGCACTATGCTGAATCCACCTAATGCAAGTTTCGTGGCGATAGTTTAAACTTTGAAGCCTGTACATCCATAACTTTCTCGGACTGTCTCACTGATAAAAATAATGGAGTTGAAGCGTCTTAACACTTTTTAAGACCCTTACCGGTAAAGGTGTCATGTCCGGTTTGTGGAAGAAGTTTCGCGTAGCGATAATATGAAACGACACAGACAGGTACATAAGCACCCTAGTGATGACAGACAAACGATCGCTTGTCCCATTTGTGACAAGGTGTTTTTCAGTTCCCACAATATGAAGAAGCACCTTCAAAACCATAACCATTCTAAGGAGGAGGAGGAGGAGGCGGAGGAGGAGAACTCCCATGAAGACGATAGTGATACATCATCAGAAGATGACGACGATGTTGACGTTTATAATAATGATGACGATAATGAGGAGGAGGAGGAGGAGGAGGAGATGGAGATGGAGGAGGAGGAGGAGGAGAAATCCCATGAAGACGATAGTGATACATCATCAGAAGATGACGACGATGTTGACGTTTATAATAATAATGACGATAATGAGGAGGAGGAATTCGATGAACATGATACTGAGGAATCAACAGATGATAGTGATTGTGACGATAATGAGGAGGAGTTTTTTGAAGATGATAGTGATGAATCAATAGATGATGGTGATTTTGTTTATGAGGAGGAGGAGGAGGAGGAGGAGGAGGGTGAGAAATCCCATGAAGACGATAGTGATACATCATCAGAAGATGACGACGATGTTGACGTTTATAATAATGATGACGATGGGGAGGAGGAGGGGGAGGAGGGAGAGGAGGGGGAGGAGAATCAGGGGATTGTGACGAATGCATCAGTTGGGAAGAACTTGATGAGAGCGATGACATTAATTATTCGGACGAGGAATATTGTATAGAGGAAACCGATGACGATGTCGAAGGAGACGATTGTGATGATGGATATAACGAGGGAGAGCGGGAGACGTCTGAAGAAAATACTAAATTTTTCGATTAAAAATGCAAAATTTATATTTCAAAGATGAAAAGTACCTCAATCCTACAAACCGAAGTTGTTATTGTTTCATTTGGTGAATAGAGAACAATAATTACCAATGGATGCTTTTGGAAACATACTCTTTCAATTGTATCATGAGGAGTGGAATAAGTGGGCTCGTCGCACATGGATAAATTTGGTTGAATCTTGATACCTTTAAGCTAAGGCAATCTCCCTACTATTTTTATGTATATAAAAATATATATATAAAAATAATAATAATACTAATAATAATAATAATAATTATAATACAATAATAAGGTTGTAAGATTTTTCGTGAACTTTTTACCTTGTAAATAGTTCCGATGGCAGAGATAAATAAAAACGTGACTTCCTTTAAATTTTGACTTTGTTTTAGACGTATTGTTTTGTGTTTCATTATTTATTAATTGTAAATATTTGGCATATGGGTCCATACAATTTCAACCCTTCCAACTTATCTGTTAAATAACATAACCCATTTAGTATATACCGATTGCGCTCTCCACGTCACGTGACATATAGCTGGTATCAAACATCAGTAAACAAGGCATCCTCCATAGGAAATTGCCGGTGTTATAAAGTAATAATAATACATCATTTATATAGCGCCAAAATTCATGAAACCCCCCCCCCCAAAACCCCCCAAAACAAAAAAACAAGTGAGGCGCTTTGCACAAATTATTAGGAAATAGTTACATTAAAAAGAACCAATACCAAACCAATAGTGGGGTTGCGAGTAGTATTTTTTTTTTTGAAGGGAATCATCCATGCCAATCCTTTACAAAACACTCGTTTACAAGCACTGCTGTATAACCAAAAAGGTTCAGAAAACGAAAATAATAACAACACTGCGAAAACATAGGTTGAAACCCCAATCCCCTATTTATGGAAAGGATT
Organism: Plazaster borealis; assembly: GCA_021014325.1. Lineage (NCBI taxonomy): Eukaryota > Metazoa > Echinodermata > Asteroidea > Forcipulatida > Labidiasteridae > Plazaster > Plazaster borealis. Next base: position 5,212,341 of record CM037456.1, on the reverse strand, counting down.
TAGTGACGAGATAAAATAAAAAGGAGTAGGAGACCTAACACGATTGAAAGGATGGGACCGCAGACAGACATCTTCACAACAAAAGTCTTAATCGGACTATCTGAGATGAAAGGGGGAGTTAGCGTAACAAAAAGCGAGCTGAACATCTTGATGCGACAATTCAATGGAAAAGTATGGACTAGCTGTAATAAAGCTGTTCCACTTTGTGGTTTAGCATAAAGGCAACGAACGAAACCAACTTAAACATTTGATCTGCAGGAAAATATAGAAATGTTTGCACGTATTAGTGTTTGCAAAGACCCTAAGAGGAACAAAATCTATCATTTTGAAAGAAGTCTAAAGGGTAAATGCTTAATCCAAACACTTTTTGTTCTTTAAAAGATGGTTAAAAAACATACGCATTTTCAATCGCAAATTATTAATTAATTTGTTGTTTAGGTTTTTAGCTTTCGAGAAAGACTCTGCTAGGGTCGAACCGCCAGGCCATTAACTATGCAATGCGCAAGGCATCTCGTGGACTGACGAGCTCTTTCGGGGGATAAACATTGTTCCAGCTACGATAGTACTCGTCGCTGTTTAAGTCTCCCCTGGCATACTCCAACACAGCAATCGGCACACAGCCCCCGACCTTCACCAACTCGTCAAAGAACACAAATTTGGAAGAAAGCATTTTGTTATTTTACAAACAAAAGAGGCAGAAAGAAAGAATCAAGCTCTTTTAAGGGTATGTGGGTATCTGTTTAATCTTGACCAACCGAGTTTCGTCACGAGAAAAATATCGCCTTCAACTAAAAAAATCAAAAAACAAAAAAACATAAGGAGAAAAACTGCGAACCTATTGAACTTTGCCTTGGTGGTTCTTAACACCCCATGTCATTATCACACAAGTGGCCACTCGATGGACATAGGCTAACCTATGCAACAAACAAAGAGTGTGAACAAACAGAACCCAAATCAACGCAGCTAATTTGAGTCTTTGACCACTCCAGCCGATAGCGATACTGCCCGATCACGCTTGCCATTGTTTCAACGGCGAACTTTGCCTCTATAACGTAGATGAACCAACCGACAACAGAACCCAACCAACGCCGCTGAATTGGGACTTTGACCACTCCAGATAGCGATACTGATCAGAAAACTAGTCTCGACGTGTTCAATGCCGAGGCGTGACGTGAGCTGCAACAACAAACTTACCCGGACAAGTATGGTCAGGAGAGTGACCCCAAGATCGGAAAGACGCGCGAGTGATCGTTAGCCCGGGATAAGCCATTCAACACACACAGAGTGCAAACAAACAGGTCAAGGTCCAACGCGGTTGTACTATTTTGTTTTGTAGACATACATCTCAGTGTTAAAAAAAAGACATTAAGTATTGCACTCATTCAATGGTAATATAGACTGAAGGATTACAACAACTACAGAACGGTTAACTGACCAGCCTTTTCTACTTCATGTCTTAACAGGCGTTGTGGAAGACACTGCTTTGTTATCACTTTGTGAAAATACAAACGAACCGTACACGGCTCGTTTGTGGTGCGTGGAATGACTCTGCGCCGCTCCGTGATTTCAAGAAATCACTAACGCACCGCTAAACTGAGGTTAAACAATAACGGTTTTGCCCTCAGTTGCACTGTCGTGGGACAAGATTTCAAGCGGTGTCTTACAGACACCACTCAACACGATGCAGGCATCATGTTTACTCCTACGTCTCGACCCTTCGGGTCTCCCGAACACTGCCGTGGGCCGAACGACTCCTCACTACGTGACTCGCCTTCGGCCTTTCAGGCCTCCGGAACACTGCCGTGGGCCGAATGACTCATCACTGCGTGATTCGACTTCGCACCACCACTATCAGGTGAGCAAACACCGTTACCGCCATTATGATTTTTGTACCATTTTTAAGGTGTGCAAAAACAGTCACCACCATTTTTCTGGTGGTGGGTGTGCACGTGGGTGTGCAATTTTTCTGGTGGTGGGTGTGCACGTGGGTGTGCACAATGCACACTGTGTACACTTTTGGCATACTAACCGAGAACGGGGTGTGTGTGCCTCCATCTATACTACTGGCCCCTATGGGTAAATTACATACACATTTCCCCTTACAAAATGTTGGTTGTGCGATCTGCGAAGGGTGAGCGCCATTTTCTCATCGACAACAGAGTGCTTCTTGTCGGGCCGTGTCTCATGTAGCCTGAACATCTGACGTCACACTTCGAGGCTCGTGAATAACGCCAGATACCTGCCTTGAGCGACTGGCCGGTGTCGCATGCAATTATGTCCTCTATGCAATCCGGCGGACATTATTGCATATGCAATAATGTCCGCTGGACGGTTTTGCATATGCAATCGTGTCCACCCAGACGCTGCTGCATAATGCAATTGTGTCCGCCCGGACACATTTGCATATGCAATCGTGTCCGCCCCTGTGCAAAACCGTCCTTGCAGTAAATTAAACGCCCTGATAATTGTCAACCTCAGGCCCCTGATGGACAATGTACAATTGCATCTGACACCGGATCCTGCCAAATGTACCTTTGACCTCACATCCATTTCACATGGAGATTCGCAGTCGATTCACACGTACCCGTATGTATACACATGTGAATACATGCGCATGTACAAACATTATGCACACACTGCATGCAGACGACCGAAAGTGCAAGCTGACAAACTACATCACCTCAGACCAATCATAACACAGATATGGAAAGTTTATTAAATGAAGTAATTGTATCCAATGAAATAATTGGGCCTTTAAAGAAAAGTGCCTGTCTTTATTCTTGCGGATAAAGACAGGGGGCCAGTCTATATGTCACATGGTTTTGTACGCCATCTATTTCTGTTATCTTTGGGTTACACCAACATACTTAAGAGTACGTCGCCCAGCAACATAAACAAGCATCTCTCCATATCGTCAAGGTCACTGTCACCAGGTGCACACCCCTTAACCCCACGTCGATTAATCCTAGAAAAACAACTAAAATGACATTTATGTTAAAAGGGTCTGTATACGTTTGGTAATGACTCTGAACATTAATGGCAATAAAAACTTACTTGGTTAGAAGTAGGCCTACAGCAGCTTTGGATAGTATAATGCATTTTGAGAAAATTTTCACTTCGAAGTTCTGCGGTTATGGAAAAGGATATCACTTCTTATCCCCAAATAATTGAATCTGAGAAGCGTTACTTCAGTAACGTTTCTAAGATAGTGTATTCCAATTGCAGATTATTCTTCCTGCGTGGACAATAACCGCTCAAGATTTTCGGCAATATCTCGAAAAACGCTACCACCTTTTGAAATGAAATTTTCACAGGTTAGTTTTATGGTATATATCTACAACTATATATGATTGAAACAAACCTTGGGTTCCAATTATCAAACGTATACAAGTCCTTTTAAACACAGTATGAAGCAAACGCAAAGAATACAATTTTACTTATTGTGTTGTAGGCACCTTGTAACCGTACCAACTCCTGAGGAGTATGCAGTCCCGGAATCCAATTGGCTTGCTCAATCAATTATGGCATTATCTACACTCACTGCACCCATCATAGGTAATGAGAAGTTAAGCATTAGGACACAACCGGTATGTCTGGGATTCATTTATAAATATTGCAATTTGTGCCGTAAAACATTGTTTTCTTCTTTACTATTAATTATTTAGATTGTGCATCGTTTGACAAATTTGACGGAGCCATCGACACGATAACAAATCACAATATTCGCATGGCCAGGGTGTTCCCAAACAAGGCAGAATGGCATTTCAACGGCAATCAAATAAATGCAGGTTTGTATAAAGAAATTCGAACCCAAATTGAAAATGTTTAAAACAGTTTATTAGTAAACCCTTTGTTAAAGGCCTTGTACACTATTGGTAAGATCGAAAAACACAAATGTTCACAGATTCACACATAACTTACATGATTTAAAGTAAGTAATGGTAGAAAGGGTTCCTTAAAATATTTCTGCCTAAAATGCTATCGTTTCTGAGAAATGAGTTAAACAATAGTTAATATCACGCGCGATAAAAACTTGATGTTTGAAAAAAAACCCAGAAAACACATAAGGTCTCTTTTCACTATTTTCTCGTGACCTCGATGACCAATTGAGCTCAAACTTTCACAGGTTTGTTTGTTCATGCATATGTTGAATCACACAAAATGTGGACACTGATTTTGAGCCGTTACCAAAAGTGTACAATACCTTTAGGCGAAAGTTCCATGTACATAGAGTTATAAATAGAGGGAGCACTCGTTATTACACAGTGACCATGTAGTCCCATGCAGCTCCGTGTTGCAGTCACTCTATGGACATTCCTTTTTTCTGTACACTTAAGAAAAATACTATTCCCTATCACTGTAAAAACACTGTGTGGATGTGTGTAAGTCCACATAGTGTTTCAAGTTCATACATTATGTGGACCCCTTTTGTTCTCAGGTCCACACTTCGCATGTATTGTTAAAACACCATGGGCACGAATCCCTATGGGTAAATTAGATACAGATGACCACTTACAAAATCATGGTTGTGTGAACTGGTGCGTGACCTGTGTTTGATGGGTCATGCATCGGGCAGTGTCACATGGTTTTGTACGCCCTCTAGCTCTGTTTTATAACTCCATGGTACATCCACAGGCCTTCAACAATGTAACAATAATTGACATTGTGTCACTTTTGTTCGATTGTTTCTGGAAGTGATATAACCAAACATCACCCACACTGTGTTTCCTTCTGACTTTCAAGGCCATCAGAAAATGATGGGCCTCCGCCAACGCATTCTACAACTGCTAACCGTTGGAGATGAGAACGCACCAGACTATGACGTAGCTCGTATATACTGCGGCCATTTCCTTCATTTGGCGCATAGTTTCTACTCCAATACCAACTGGATTGAGCTCAACAGATTTTATGCGACTTCAATAGAAAGTGATCCTGAGGTCATTACACCTTCAAGAAATCTTGGTAAGGCAATCTAAAGACACATAACACTTAAAGAGATTGTATACGTTTGGTAATTGGAACCCACTGTTTGTTTCAATCCTAGTTGTAGATATATAGCATAAAACTAATCTGTGAAAATTTCATTTCAAAAGGTGTTAGCGTTTTTGAGATATTGCCGAAAATCTGGAGCAGTAATTGTTCTCGCAGAAAGAATAATCTACAATTGGAAAACAGAATCTGAGAAACGTTACTGTCATTAACACTTCTCATATTCAATTTTTTTGGGATAAAAAGTGATATATTTTTCCATATAAACGTAGTCCTTCGAAGTGAAAGGTTTCTCAAAACGCATTATACTATCCAAAGCTGCTGTACTTCTTACCAAGTAAGTTTTTATTGCCATTCATTTTCAGAGTCATTACCAAACGTATACAGACCCTTTAAAGGTAGGGTCAGACTTTGTTAATAACCCCGACAAAATAATTGTGTAATTTCTATCCGAAAGCTTACTAATTGTTATAAAGATGGTAATGGTATAGTAAGCATCCTGCGAAATTATTTCGTCTGAAATGCCCCTGTTAATTAGAAATCAATCAAGGTATTTCAAAAAGTTTGAATCCCCCTAAACTCGACTCAAGCGAATTGTTGAGATTTAAGTTTCCATGGTGTCCGTTTGTGAATGCTGCGGCCGGAGATGCGGTTGGTACCCGCCTCACCTCCCTAAACGTGCATGGGTTTGGCATGCTTGATAAAAATAAAGTGACAGTTTTGTTTACTGTTTTCTCAACAAGATAGACACTGTACTCAGCTGACGTATATCTTATCTGTGTTGACAATTTGGCATATAAATCAGCATTACGTTGACAAAAAATAAATAAAATCTATAACCCTGCCTTTAAACTTTGACATTCGGATTTATTAGTTGGACAATGAAATAGTTAAAAATTAGAATTGTTTCCCCAGATTAAATCAGCCACTTGTTTCTATTTTGTTTCTAGGTATCAATGGAAACTTGACTTTTCAAGAATGTCCCTCCTCGGTGGAAGTATGCCGGAACTGTGTAGGGGGCTCAGCTATTGCGTGAGTTTACATATTATGAGGGGAAAAAACACTGGCTAAGTAGTTTAACAGCAAACTTCTTCCTGTTTTTCTGTTTCAGTTTCATTTCATGTTTAGTTACAATAGTTATTAAAGGCAGGGTGTACTTTTAGTAATTACTCCACAAGTTAATGACCATAAAAACTTACTTGGTAAAGAGCACTGGAGAGCTGCTGATATTATAAAACACTGTTCGAAACGACCCCTTTGATGTTATGTATAGTTTAAGAGAAACGGGTAATTTTTCCCAAACAATTTTGAATCTGAGAAAAGGCTTCAGGCATGAAATCTTTCACAGACATCTGAAAGTACACAATTCTATGCAACAAGTGAGTTTTTTCTTCCATTGTTTCCTTGCAACTTCCATGACCAATTGAGCCAAAAATTGACACAGGTTTGTTATTTTAATCACAATGTTGGGATACACAAAATGAGGATACTAGTCTTTGACAATTACCGAAAGTTTACCCTGCATTTAATTTGTATTATATTATAAGCCAAGATAGATTTACGTCATTTTTCAACGAAATGTTATTTCCTACAGCCCCGAATCTCAAGACTGTTCAAACAATCTACATGATACAATTTGTATTGCAAGTGGTTATAGGTCCGGTCAAGATAGACCAAAGACAGGTAAGGAAGACTCACAAAATACTACACTGCAAAAACTGGGATGTTAAAATTGACACCATGGGTGTTGTCACATATAGATACCCAAGAGAGAATCAAAAATAACACTATAGACGATGTGACCTCTGTTTACATTCAAACCGCCCTCTGTTGACAAAATACTGTCCAAGTCATGTTCCGCCGGGCAAGAAGACACGTACTCATTGTAAGATTCCGTGTACTTTCTAGCTGGCTGTCAAGTACACAAAGGTTTTGCCCGGCGACATGCGCGCGCATCATGTTATGGTTTTCGAGTGACGTCAGAGGTCACATCGTCTATAGGGTGTTAAAATAAAAATTAAAAAACAAACAAACAATTACATTGGTGTTATTTTAACACCCTATATTGTTAATTTTGATTTCTCTCTTCGGTATATATGTGACAACACCCATGGTGTAAATTTTAACACCCCAGTTTTTGCAGTGTAGAAGGATTACATCATAACCAACTTATTTTCTTCTTGTAAGAAGTGCTTTATTTGCAACACCTCACATTTTCGCCCAGAAGGATTGGTTTGCAACTACCTAGATGTCCTGCATCGGTAACGTTTTGGGAAAAGTAGACTAACAAAGAGAAGACACTTTCGAACTGGGGTAGATGTTATCACTGCATTTAATTAGGCATTTTTCTATTCGTATATAAGGCCTATTTGACTGATGGTTGTGTTTTGAGCTAGTGGGGTTCAAGTTGATAAACGATAATCAGACAAACTCAAACTCATCTCAAATCCATAGAGAGCCCCCGATCAGTGGTGACGATTTGATTTTGTATTGTTTGCTTTCCATACCAGCTACCACCCCACCAAAATGTTCTCATGGTGGAATCAACGACTGGTCTAGATTGATGGAAGCAACTGGTGGGATCAATAAGGAAACTTCTGACCCAAATTTGTCACCTCATCATTTCTACCATCAACAAGCCGCGCTGACGGCAATTCAAGCTACCGTAGACTTCTTCTATCATACAGGTTTGTGTTTTACATTGTGATTCACGTGGTCTTTTTTATCGCTGTGATAGCCCGTGTTGCCATTAAAGACCCCACGCTCTCAAGCTTCATTCATAAGGATTGTCATGGCAATAGGATTCAAAGTGTACCGAACGCTCTTTAAAGGCAGTGAACACGTTTGGAAATTGTCGAAGACCAGTGTTCTCACTTGGTGTATCCCAAAATGCATAAAATAACAAGCCTGTGAAAATTTGTGCTCAATTGGTCATCGAAGTTGCAAGAAAAAGATGAAAGAAAAAACACCCTTGTACAAATTTGTGTGCTTTCAGATAGGAATAAAAAACTTCTTGCAAGAAGTTTTTATTATTTTAGTGAGAAATTACCTCTTTCTCAAAAACTAAGTTACTTCAGAGGGAGTCGTTTCCTAAAATGTCTTAAACTATCAACAGCTCTCCGTTGCTTGTTACCAAGTAAGTTTTTATGCTAATATTTGTTTTGAGTAATTACCAAACGTGTACGATACCTTTAAAGTGTCTGTATACATTTGGTAATTACAACTTACTTGGTAAGAAGTATAGCAGCTTCTGATAGTTTAAAGCATTTTGAGAAACATTTCACTTTGCAGTAATGTGGTTATGGAAAAAGATATCAGTTTTTATCCAAAAAGAATTGAATCTGAGAAGCGTTTCTGTCAGAAATGTTTCTCAGATTGTGTATTTCAATTACAGATTATTCTTCCTGCGTGGACGTATAACCGCTCCAGATTTTCGGCAATAGCTCAAAAACGCTACCACCTTTTGAAATGAAATTTTCACAGGTTAGTTTTATGGTATATATCTACAACTGTAATGTATGATTGAAACAAACAGTGGGTTCCAATTACCAAACGTATACAACCCCTTTAAGAATGAAAAATAACAGCCAACACGTAAACCCAATGTTGTAAATACTTTCTATAATTATGTCGTCTTTCTCAGATACTGGTCTTTATAACTTGATCGGGGAGCAGAAATTTCGTAAGCTGCTGAATCTGGACGTTGGGACGTCATTGACATTCGTTATTGATACAACTGGCAGTATGAGCAACGAAATACAAGCTGTAAAAGAACAAACGATTGAACTTGTCAACATTAACAGAGGAACGTGTTTGGCGGCCTTTAAATATGTCGTCGTACCCTTCAATGACCCCGGTAAGTTTTACAAATCCAAATCAAATCATTTTGGGGTCAGTGAAAAGCTACTGCCCACACGTAAGATTTGATCGATATTCCTAATCTCATGGTTTTCAAGAAGAGTTCTGTTACAAACGGAGTTTTGGTTGTAATGTTATTAGATTTTGGTCCGGCATTTGTGACAACCGACCCACAGGAATGCATCGATTACATCAGTGGTCTAACTGCAGATGGCGGTGGTGATTGCCCAGAGATGGCTAATAGTGGACTTGAACTTGGGATTCAAAACAGGTGAATAAGTAAACACTCATAATATTGAATGAGTGAATTAATACCTGAAAACTTAGGCGTGTTACGGCTTAGAACATAGAAAGATGTTTTTTTTTCTAGAATCAAACTTGGAATACCCCTCCCCCACCCAACCCTCTCCCCCCAAAAATACCCCAAAACACCACAAAAAAACACAAAAACCCCATAACTGTTACAAGAATACTGTTAAGTTTAATGGTTGTGTTTTTTTGACAATTATTTAGCGAACCGTTATATAAGATGTCTGCCAATGACAGGGTGGAGGAGTTTTTGTTTTCGAATCGACTTTTTTCATTCTTTATGTATACTGTTACAAAATGAGCCACACATGTTCACTATTCGTTGGGTTGGTCAATTTCTTGCGGATTATTTCATACTTTTTCTTCCTCATGTAGTCTGGACGGAAATAAAGTGTATCTATACACTGATGCTGATGATAAAGACAAAGAGAAACTTCCTGCCATTCTGGCATTAATTGAGGAGAAAGGAGTCCAGGTGGAATATCTTTTGACAGGAACGTGTCCTTCAAGGCGCCGCAAAAGAGGTAATTACAAAACGACAGGCCATTCTTAATATTCGTATATCTTATCTTTGTGGCCGAGAGGATAAGAACACCGGACTGAAGCTCTGTTGTTTCTGATCAGCAGAGTGTGGGTTCGAGTCCAAGTTGTGACAATTGTATTCTTTAAGCAAGACATAACCATTATTGCTGCGTCCTTGGGATGGGACGTAAAGCTGTATATGTCCCCTGTGTTGTGTAATGCACGTAAAAGAACCCGCAGTGCAGTTATCATAAAGAGAAGGGGTTTGCCCCGGTGTCCTGGTTTGGTAGGCAGCATATTGCGCCACAGCACCTTGTAAACCATTACATGGTGCTATGTAAAGGAATAGGTCTCATACTTCAGAAACATAGCTCCACATACCTTGCAGGAAAAACATACTGAGCGCTTTGATTCGCCCATCAGGTGTGATAAAACACTATATAAGAAATCAGTATTATTAGTTTTAGTATTATTATGATTAAAGGGATAATTGTGACAAGTACATCAAAACCTCTTTCAGCTCTCTCTACAACTACCCCATCCTCTTCGTTTCTGACCATCGCCAGCATGTCTGGTGGGACAATATACACAACAGACGACGCTGGTATAAGAGGTCTATCCAGAGTTATTCAAGGCAACATCCGAGCATCACAGGTAAGTCCATTTAAATTAACTCCAGGTTTATCCCTCTCAGGAAGGTTATCTTAGAATAAGTGGCGTCTTTATCAGAATATATTACACTGTAAAAACTGGAGTGTTACTGCGTGACACCATCAAACAAAATTCACAGTCGGACAGCATCGGTCACTTTTTGAGTGACCGTTTTGATATTAGCGTGTAATACATTTTTATGAAGAAAAAAATCATTTTCGAATGGCCCAAACCATTAGATATGGACCTTTCTGACTAAATAAAACAAATTCATGTCACTGCTTACAGCCATTGTACAAGTATACAGGAGAAGCCAGCTGTAAACCATATGGTTCATTTCACCAAGTAGTGGCTATTGGCCCCAAGGTCAAGTAACTGCTGTACAATTCCTATGGGAATTCCGGGAGAGCTGGTCATTGATGGATTTTTTTGTGTGAATAAAATTGGCATGCTATTTGGCTAGGTGTAGTTGGGGAACTTGGAATTTTTTAGATACAAAAAAATAAAAATGGTGGAGTACTTACTGTTTAATTAAAAACGGACACTCAACAAGTGGCCGATGGCATCATGAAGTGTTTTAAGTTGATTTTCATTCCGGTATCTATAAACAACACATACATAGTGTTAGTTATCCCCATTACTATATCTTTGGTGAAATGAACACTGTGACGGTGTTGGCACATGTGGATGCCAAGAGAATTATTTTAAACCCCAGAATTTTTGCAGTGTACGTTTTACAAAAATAGGCAAAAATTAAACTAAGGCAAAGTTTTGTATTCCTATCTTTTATGTAAGTTTTCTCAATTTTACAATCTTATCGTATCTTATGATGCCTAGAAGGGTCGACTTCCGAGATGGGCTAAGACAGTTCTAGCATGCAGTTCTTCATGTCATGTCCAATTAAGCCTGTATCTACGGAGCTCGGGAAGTGCCATCTGACATGTTGAAATCATGAGATAACTTTTACTGTAGGATGATGACATCATAAACGTAAGATGACGACATCCTGAGATGATATGATGTCGTCTTCCCGATATTATTTTATGTAAGGATGTCGACATCATAAAAGTAAATTATCTCGGAATCCTGCCAACATCCTGAACGTAGAGTGTCGACTTTCCAAGATAATTTATCTTGGGATGATAACATCCCGAAAATGTTGAGAACCCAAGATAAATTATCTTGGGAAGACAACATCTTACTTTCAGGATGTCGTCATCATCCCGAGATAAAATAATTCTGGAGGACGATATTCTACTTTCAAGAAGTTGTCATCCCAAGATCAATTATCTCGGAATGTTGTCATCTTACGTTTATTATGTCATCATCCTGCAGTAAATTATCTCAGGATCTCAACTAAAGTTGAATGGCACTTCCAGATCTCCGTATGTATCTTCTGGTAGGAGTTTGATGTAATATTTTATTTAAAGGCACTGGACACTATTGGTAATTACTCAAAATAATTATTAGCATAAAAACTTACTTGGTAACGGTAATGGAGAGCTGTTGATAGTATAAAACATTGTGAGAAACGGCTCCCTCTGAAGTAACGTAGTTTTTGAGAAAGAAGTAATTTCTCACTAAAATATTTGAATTGAATTCGAGACTTCAGCTGAGGTCTCGAAATCAAGCATCTAAAAGCACACAACTTCGTGCTACGAGGTTGTTCTTCTCCCATTGTTTTCTCGCAACTTCGATGACCAATTGAGTTCAAATTTTCACAGGTTTGTTATTTTGTGCATAATATGTTGAGATACACCAAGTGAGAAGACTGGTCTCTGACAATTACCAAAGGTATCCAGTGTCTTTAAAAAGGAACTGACGTGATCTCTCACACTGTTAATTAGATTTAAGCTAGTGAACTATCCTGGTGTATGTATAGGTAACAATACTGAAGATACATTATAATGGCACCAACCCTGTGGAGATACCAGTTGATTCTACAATACAAGAGCTCCTAGTGTCCATTATTGGTCCACTTGGTATTACAACGGTGAACGTTATAAACCCACAAGGTAAGTGCCAGAATGGGGGACTTTTGGGACGCTAGGTGGCAGCAGACTATCCATTGTTCTCGGTAATGTGCGCATGCTGAGAGCTACGTAAACAATGAACATTTATCTGGTAAGTCAGCTGCCAGCTAGCGTTCCAAAGTCTCCCATTCTAATACGAGGATTTACAAGTGTCACAACAAGAGTTTGACCCCTAACGTTGTATTGTACTAGATGGGCACACTTCTTGCGTAAAAATGTTGCAAATGTAGATAAGGGGGTAAATGGAGGGGGCACTCAGAGGTCATCATTTTATAGAATTGGCTTGGTAACGGAAGTTGAAATGGGTACGCAATGTTGTTTTGTCTTATGATAAAATGTTGTGCATGCAAAAGGTGTTGAATGGGGTCGAAACGTCTCCTTGCCGTCGTTTACGTGGTTGTGGCACCAGACGTATGAAGCCCAATTCCTTGCGGCAACCACGCACATTGCAACGGCTGTGGTTGTGGCTTCATAATGTATGAAGCCTTGCTACAACCACGCACATTGCAACGGCCGTGGTTGTGGCTTCATATTATGTATGAAGCCACAACCACGGCACGTTTACGTGGTTGTGGTATCAGACTGATGAAACCCAATTCCTTGCCACAACCACGCACATTGCATTGGCCGTGGTTGTGGCTTCATAATTATGTATGAAGCCACAGCAACCACGGCACGTTTACGTGGTTGTGGCATCAGACGTATGAAACCCAATTCCTTGCCACAACCAAGCACATTGCAACGGCCGTGGTTGTGGCTTCATATGTATGAAGCCACAGCAACCACGGCACGTTTACGTGGTTGTGGTATCAGACGTATGAAGCCCAATTCCTTGCCACAACCACGCACATTGCAACGGCCGTGGTTGTGGCTTCATATGTATGAAGCCACAGCAACCACGGCACGTTTGCGTGGTTGTGGCATCAGACGTATGAAGCCACAACCACGTGAGGGTGAGGGTGAGGGTTATGGTGGGGGAGGGGGTAAGGGTGAGGGTTAGGGGTTTGATGAGGGTTACAACCTTGCGACAACCACGCACATTGCAACGGCTGTGGTTCATTGTGGCACATGCAACATTGCACATTGCACATTGCAACGGCTGTGGTTGTGGCATCAAACGTAAGAAGCCACAACCAGTTGAGGGTGAGGGTGAGGGTTATGGTGGGGGAGGGGGTGAGGGCGAGGGGTTTGATGAGGGTTAGGGAATAGGGATTGGGTAGGGGCAGGGTTAGGGTTAGGGTGAGGGGTAGGGGTAGGGTTTAGGGTTAGGATTGACAATTGTTGGGGTGGGGAGGGTGATGGTGTTGAACACTCCCCTCTTCCCTCTCACCATGAAAGAACCCTCATAACCACAACCATGTAAAAGTGCGTGGTTGTGGCTTCATACTTGTGCAAGTCTCGCGCGTATCAACCACGCACTTTGCAACGACTGTGGTTGTGGCTTCATATGTATGAAGCCACAACCACGACACGTTTACGTGGTTGTGGCATCAGACGTATGAAGCCCAATTCCTTGCCAAAACCACGCACATTGCAACGGCCATGGTTGTGGCTTATATGTATGAAGCCACAGCAACCACGGCACGTTTGCGTGGTTGTGGCATCAGACGTATGAAGCCACAACCACGTGAGGGTGAGGGTGGGGGAGGGTGTGAGGGTGAGGGTGAGGGTTAGGGGTTTGATGAGGGTTACAACCTTGCGACAACCACGCACATTGCAACGGCTGTGGTTCATTGTGGCACATGCAACATTGCAAATTGCACATTGCAACGGCTGTGGTTGTGGCATCAAACGTATGAAGCCACAACCAGTTGAGGGTGAGGGTGAGGGTTATGGTGGGGGAGGGGGTGAGGGTGAGGGTGAGGGGTTTGATGAGGGTTAGGGGATAGGGATTAGTTAGGGGTAGGGGTAGGGGCAGGGTTAGGGTTAGGGTTAGGGGTAGGGGTAGGGTTTAGGGTTAGGATTGACAATTGTGGGGGGGAGGGTGATGGTGTTGAACACTCCCCTCCCCTTCCCTCTCACCATGGAAGAACCCTCATAACCACAACCATGTAAAAGTGCGTGGTTGTGGCTTCATACTTGTGCAAGTCTCGCGTGTATCAACCACGCACTTTGCAACGACTGTGGTTGTGGCTTCATATGTATGAAACCACAACCACGGCATGTTTACGTGGTTGTGGCTTCGGACTTATCAAGCCCAATTCCTTGCCAAAACCACGCACATTGCAACGGCCGTGGTTGTGGCTTCATATGTATGAAGCCACAGCAACCACGGCACGTTTACGTGGTTGTGGCATCAGACGTATGAAGCCCAATTCCTTGCCACAACCACGCACATTGCAACGGCCGTGGTTGTGGCTTTATATGTATGAAACCGCAACCACGGCAGGTTTACGTGGTTGTGCCATCAGACGTATGAAGCCCAATTCCTTGCCACAACCACGCACATTGCAACGGCCGTGGTTGTGGCTTCATATGTATGAAGCCACAGCAACCATGGCATGTTTACGTGGTTGCGGCATCAGACGTATGAATCCTTGCCACAACCACGCACATTGCAACGGCCTTGGATGTATGAAGCCATAACCACGGCACGTTTACGTGGATGTGGCATCAGACGTATCAAGCCCAATTCCTTGCCACAACCACGCACATTGCAACAGCCGTGGTTGTGGCTTCATATGTATGAAGCCACAGCAACCACGGCACGTTTACGTGGTTGTGGCATCAGATGTGTGAAGCCACAACCACGTGACAGTGAGGGTGAGGGTTATGGTGGGGGAGGGGGTGAGGGTGAGGGGTTGTGTTAGGGTTAGGGGATAGGGATAGGGTTATGGTAAGGGATAGGGGTAGGGTAGGGGTAGGGGTGGGGGTAGGGGTGGGGGTAGGGGTAGGGGTAGGGGTAGGGGTAGGGGTAGGGGTAGGGATAGGGTTTAGGGTTAGGATTGACAATTGTGGGGATGGGAAGGGTGAGGGTGATGAACACTCCCCTCCCCTTCCCTCTCACCATGGAAGAACCCTCATAACCACAACCATGTAAAAGTGCGTGGTTGTGGCTTCATACGTGTGCAAGTCTCGCGCGGATCAACCACACACTTTGCAACGGCTTTGGTTGTGGCTTCATATGTATAAAGCCACAACCACGGCACGTTTACGTGGTTGTGGCATCAGAAGTATGAATCCTTGCCACAACCACGCACATTGCAATGGCCGTGGTTGTGGCTACATAGTATATGTATGAAGCCACAACCACGGCACGTTTACGTGGTTGTGGCATCAGACGTATGAAGCCCAATTCCTTGCCAAAACCACGCACATTGCAACGGCCGTGGTTGTGGCTTCATACGTATGAAGCCACAGCAACCACGGCACGTTTGCGTGGTTGTGGCATTAGACATATGAAGCCACAACCACGTGAGGGTGAGGGTTATGGTGCGGGAGGGGGTCGGTTGAGGGTGAGGGGTTTGATGAGGGTAGGGGATAGGGATATGGTTAGGGGTAGGGGTAGGGGTAGGGTTAGGGGTAGGGTTAGGTGTAGGGGTAGGATTTAGGGTTAGGATTGACAATTGTGGGGTGGGGAGGGTGATAGTGTTGAACACTCCCCTCCCCTGAATCCTTGCCACAACCACGCACATTAAAACGGCCCTGGTTGTGGCTTCATATTATGTATGAAGCCACAACCACGGCACCTTTACGTGGTTGTGGCATCAGACGTAAGAAGCCCAATTCCTTGCCACAACCACGCACATTGCAGCGGCCGAAGTTTCAAAGTCCCACACAATACCACAATTACCCACACGCTTGAAGGGAACACTTGCAACAAATTAAACACAGTTTTTTCGAAGGTGGATGCCATTTGGAATATTACACCTTTTTTTTTTACGTTTTGAAAAAATGTCGAGTCTTTTCCATGATGCACATAGGCCTAATCTGAGAAAAAAACCTAATAGCTCACTGTGTTGTGAAGCGCGCAATGAGCATAATCCGTATTAGATACCTATTGCTAAAAAAATACTTTATTTCTATTGGCTTTGTATTTTTTTTAATGTTAACGATGCGCCAAGGTAAGGAGATGGACGCAACAACACAAGGTAGCCACAGCCGAATACCAATTAAGAATGCTTATACAAAAGGACTTGTGTTACTAGAAACAGAGTAAAACGCAACTACAAAGATGGCGACGTAAACCAAGATAAGCCAACACAAGAGGGCGCTATAACAACTACTGACGATGTGATTGTTCTTGTCCTACCTTTTGTTCCTCTGTAGGTTTGTTATTGTCTGTTTCGCCTTTAGATGGAGATCCCCCAACTTTATTGTTATCCTCAGGCCTGTCTTCTGATAGTCCTATTTATATAAATATATATATTAATTTCTATTTGTACTGTTTGTGTACGAAACCCCGAAAAGGACATGAGTACAAAAAAGAAGAAAAGAAAATGGTAAAACAAAACGCCCATTCAGGAGTACGGTTTCAAACCTCAAGAGACATGAGAAGAACAAAAATTGATGAGGTAAAAAAAAAAAAAATCGGTGAGTGAATTTTCTTTTTAGAGGTTAAGAAAAACAAAATCATTTCACTAGAGGTTTGAAGCCTTACTTCTGAATGGGCGATTTTCTATTTTTCTTTATCTCTCAAAATATTTGGTTTCACTCCTCAATTTTTTGTTTTACTCATGTCCCTTTATGGGCTCCCTTGTTTGTATGCTACCTGGAAATAAATAAATCAATAGAAATAAATAAATATTCTTAATTTCAACTCAAACCAAATGTTTTCTTTTCAAATAAATGAAGCAACCGAAGGATCACCGAGTGACCTAGGTGCAGACATATTTACCAGCTCCGCCCAGCAGATTGTCTTTAGCTTCAACACCACCTTGCAGCAATCCAAAGGAAAATGGACTCTCAAACTACAAAATGTGAACCCTGGCTCCGAGTACAAAGTCACTGTCTCTGCAAAAAGCCTCCTCGACTTCACCTTTGACCTTATGGAAGTTGACCCATCAGGAACTGCGTATCCATTGGAAGGATTACCAGTCGCAGGTAAAAAGTCTGAAATTTGATAATTTTCAACCATAATACAGGCTTTGGCCACGTCTGGTTTTATCTCATTTTCCGAAACTCAATTATTTTTTAAAAGAATGTTCTCTCAAGATAAAGACTTGTGGTAGTATAAAAGTACCGGTAGTTCACTAGTTCGGTAGTTCATGGACCAATTGGAAGACTCTTAACCGGTTACAAGAGTCGGAAGGTGCAAAGCGAACCTTTGAAGTGGGGATACACTGCAGGTCTCAACACCTGTGAATGCGGAGAGTGGCAGACCATGGATCATCTCCTTACCTGCCCCCTACTTCCATCAGCAATTACTACTGATGACCTGGGCCCAATTTTATAGAGCTGCTCAGCACAAAAATTTGCTTAGCATGAAATTTCTTCCTCGATAAAAACAGGATTACCAACCAAATTTACATGTGTTGCATATTGCTTGTTACTGGTATTCAGCTGTTGTTTGCTTATCCTGAAAATCACGTGGAAATTTTGTTGGTAATCCTGTTTTTATCAAGGAAGAAATTTCATGCTAAGCAAATTTTTGTGCTTAGCAGCTCTGTGAAATTGGGCCCTGGCTGCGGCTACCGACATGTCGCGACACTGCCCTCCAGTGTGCCAACTACTGGAGAGATAACATTTGAGCAGAATGGACACGAGAAGAAGAGGAAGTTCACTAAAACTGGTTTCCTATTATCTCTTTATTGTTTCTCCAGGAGTTGAGGTGTTGATTCGAATCAAGATCTCCTCCCAAGACATGATCAGATCAATCAGTGAAATTAGACTCTACGATACCACCGGCCATGGGGTACTCTTCAGCGGGGTCGTTGAACCAATCCCGGGAAGGACTCTGGGATTGTACTTGGCAAACGTGACACTACCGGATAAAGTAGGCTTTATATTTTCCACAAGCAATATCCTCAAAATGACAAAAACAGAAGTATAGCCACTGTGTAGATGTTTTATTTCATTATGATTGCATTGTAATAACGATCAAAATGGTACAAAATGAACAGACAAGTGATACATAAAACAACAATCAAAAGAAAAAACGAAAACGAAACGAAAATACAATTTGATACTATCACTGTAAGTGAAAGAGGGGGAGGGGCACAAAACCAAACAAACACACTCTGTGGACAAATTTCTTTGTTCTGTGCACTTAAAGGAACGTTACAGAACTGGTAATTAAAATTTTATTTATGATCACAGATTTACATAAAACTTACACGGTCTAATGATGATGATAGTAGAAAACATCCCTGTAGAAATAATTTTGTCTGAAATGCCATATTTGATGAGAAACAAATAAAACTAATTTCCGATTGGAGTTTATCACTCATGAGCGTTTTATTCATGCATTGTATATTGCTCATGCATGTTCATGCATTGTATACAGGTTTGTCAGTTTATGTATATGGTGGATTATATAAAGTGCTTACACTGCCAGTTAGCAAAAACCAATTCTGTAATGTTCCTTTAAGAAAAAACATAATTATTCTTAAACACTGGTAAAAACACAGTGTGGACGTGTGTAAGTCCATGTGTTTCAAAACCCTGCCGTGTGTGGACCTTTGTTCTCAGGTCCACACTTCCCTATGTAATGCTTACTCACAGATTCTCAATTAATAATACGCATCCCTGTGGAGACATTTTTTGTTCTTTCCTTTGTCCCTTTACTTAACATCTCCCCAAAGACTTTGTACACAAACTTTTTTGTGGAGCACCCTCTGGTCTTTAGAATGCCCCAGTGGAGACCTTTTATTTTCACTTGTTGTTTTGTCCTTGCTCTCCACAATATACCGAATATGAACAGATACATTTGTAAACCTGCAATTGTAAACATAACAAACAATACAAAAGTAAATAAATAATAATAATAATAATAAGAGTCAGTGATAAATCACACTCCCAGGTATGTAATTCCGCACATTTTAAGCATTATAAAGGCAATAATAAGACCAAAACAACCCCGATCACTTCTGTAGATAGTGCCACAAAGTTGTAGATACTACCCCATACTGAGATTATTATACTTATTTATTTAGATATTTGTAACATTAAACCTTTCCTTGTTCCAGCCATTTTTTGTTAGTATTTTTGGCATAGACAATAAAGGTGTGTCATTCCTTCGGGCACAACCAGCAGACGTTCAAGTTGTTGCGTTCAAGTTAGAGCAAGTCATTGGAAATAACACAATAGGTTGGTACTTAACAATATTGTTTATGTCTGAGTAATTATGTTGTGCTCTTTGTGCTATTTGTGCTCTTCCTGCAAAACTATTAATGATCCATTCCACCCTTTCGTAGAGGAACTTTATCAAGGAAGCGAAGGTAGTTTGACATTTAGAGTTACAAACAAAGGTCCGGCAGACACCATGGACATCGATGTATCCGTCGGGGCCAATAGAGGAGCAGTTGAACTAAATGTACCAGAACAAGTACTGACCGCTACTGTTGAGCCATCGACCATGGAGTTGGCATCTGGACAGACACAAGAGGGCGTACTGATTGTCCGTGCTTCGGACATGGCACCGATCGGTACTACCGTGTATGTTGATGTTTGTATTTTTAAATAGGATTTGAAACTTTGTATTTTTGTTCTTCTCATACCCAAGTTTCTCTCTTGAATATGAATATTTTCTCGGAATTTGAAAACCGTATGCATAATATATTTCTACAATGTCACGTTTGTTTTACTTCAGGAAGGTGACCCTGACCGTTTCAAGTAATCTATCTCCAGCCATTAATATTCTCTCTGTTGACGTCACAGTCGTGGAAATTCCAGTCATCACTCTGGAGGTAAAGTGTTCTATTGATTTGAAATAATTCCCCGAACTTAGAATTAGCCTTTTTAATGCAGTCCCCACTAATTGTACATCATTCTGTGTTAGTTCATACCTTTTTAATTCTTGTTGCTAGCTTGTTTTCCCCTTTTCCCAACCTCAATTGTTTCCCTATGGTCATTATGTTTATCTTTTCTCGAGACCTTTCTTTTTTGAATTTTGTATTGTAATTGCCAAACGTTTTATCTCTATTTTATTTTAATTAATATAAATTATTTTTGATGTCAGTCTTTGTGAACTGAATATTTCTTAGTCGCTGGACTTTGTTCGGTATTTTTAATAAAACCGAAATGAATGACTGACTGAATGAATGAATGAATGTCAATTATAGTATTAAAATTTAGCCTTCGAAAAAAGAAAGACAATTTAAAAATGCATTTGCATCTCGTCTGTACTATTTGATTGGAATGTGCCAATAAAAGAGGTCTGAAAATCATTAACGAGTAAAGGTTATGTTAAACTATAGATAATAGACTCGACTCCTCCAACCTGCACCGTGTTAGACACTGGAGGGAATTGCACTGCAGACCAGATGAGCAAGAACTGTCACCTCCATGAGTGGTGGGTTCGAATCCAGGCAACGGATGAGACGACTTTGACAGCAATTCTTCCAGATCCACAAGTTGGCCTCAGCCAGTCCTTCGTCTATGAGGAGTTCTCTCTTCGTAAAGTGGCAGCATTCTACAAGTAAGATAACATTCGTATTTAGGGTGAGGGATATGCATGTAATCGCGAATATTATATCTTTATTCCTTCATATTATCGTAATAAGTCTTTCAAAAACACTTTGCTTTTCTCTTCGTAGAGCCCCGTGCTGTTGTCCCAAATTGAACATCACAGTTAGAGATGGGAATGGGAACACTGCGTCATGTGGTAACGACTTCTATACTCCAGTGGCGGGAAAAATAAAGGAACCAATCTGTAACGGCCCGGTGAGCTCGCCATTACATTGCCTATAATAATCTTGTTATTCTCAAACTTTAATTTGATTTAATGATTTCATTCGGTTGGAAGGGAGCATTCACTTTCTTGAAGAAACTGAGTATTCAACTTAATTTTCTTGTGAAGATTTAGCCCTTCGAAAAAATATTGAAAGACCATGGTAATCTGATTCAAGGTTTACATAAACTTGTTTGTTTGGTTTTGTTTAGTTTTTTTTAAATTTCTGCCTCTGAATGAGTACAAAAGAAATCGATTTTTTTGTTAACTAGATAATTGACTCAACCCCTCCAACCTGCACCATTCTTGCCGTTGAGGGAAATTGCACAGTGGACCAGATGAGCAAGAACTGTCACCTCCATGAGTGGTGGGCTCGAATCCAAGCAACGGATGAGACAAATTTGACAGAGTTTCTTCCTGATCCACAAGTTGGCCTCAGCCAGTCCTTAGAATATGAGGAAAGCTCTCTACAAAATGTGACAGCACTCTATAAGTAAGATAGTTATGTTGTATCACATCCAGTCCTCAATCATTTTTACCGGTAATAGAGATTTTAAGAAGTGTTGTCTTTGATTTAAAGGGAGGGTATACCTTTGGTAAGTACTCCAAAAATGTATGAACACAAAAACTGACATGGTAAGAAGCGCTGCAACTGTTGATAATGTATAACAATTTGAGAAACAACTCCCTTCAGAGGAATTTGGTTTTAGAGAGAGGGATCATCAAAAACATTTCAATCTGAGAAACGTTTTTGGATTAAACGTTTCTCAGACTGTGTATTCCAATTCCGGATTATTCTTCCTGCGTGGATATAACCGCTCCAGATTTTCGACAATAACTCAAATACGCTAACACCTTTTGAAGTACAATTTTCACAGGCTCGTTTTATCGTTGATATCTACATTAGATTAAAACAATCGATAGGTTCCAAAAACCAAAGGTATACTTTGCCTTTGAAGATTACTTCCCAAATAAACAAATATTCAAATATTCTTTGTTTGTTCGTTTTTGGTTCTTTGTATTTCTCTGTAGAGCCCCATGTTGTTGTCCTAAGTTGAATATTACGGTCACGGATGGGAACGGCAATACTGTATCATGTGGAAGTGACTTCTATACTCAGTTGGCGGGAGAAATCAAGGAGCCTGTCTGCAACGGGCCGGTAATTCATCTCGTAACTTTATTCGCAAAATACTGCTAATTGTTATTATAATTTATGGTATTTGCCAATGAGCTGAAAAATAATGCAAATATTTATTTTAAACTAGATAATTGACTCGACTCCTCCAACCTGCACAGTGTTAGACACTGGAGGGAATTGTACAGCAGACCAGATGAGCAAGAACTGCCACCTCCATGAGTGGTGGGTTCGAATTCAAGCAACGGATGAGACAAATTTGACAGAGTTTCTTCCTGAGCCACAAGTTGGCCTCAGCCAGTCCTTGGAATACGAGGAAAGCTCTCTTCAAAATGTAACAGCACTCTATAAGTAAGATAGCATGTTGCATGTTATTTCTTTTTGTTTTTGAGCATGTGTTTTCCTGTGGAATAATCAGAAACTTGAGACGACATGTGGCAGCAGATACATCTGGTAAGTTTTAATTGTTTCCATTTTTAAAACAATTCTTGAATCCGGTCACCAACTCTTACATTTTATAGTTTCTTCCGGTGGTTAATAATATTGAGGTTTTTGTTTTGTTTTACGATATGCAATAAATGTTACATTAATACTAAAATGAAGAGGTTTTTTCCCCAATCTCGCCTGGTAGAGCCCCGTGCTGTTGTCCCAAATTGGACATCACAGTTAGAGATGGGAATGGGAACACTGCGTCATGTGGTAACGACTTCTACACTCCAGTGGCGGGAAAAGTAAAAGAACCATTCTGTGACGGCCCGGTAAGTTGGAAGTCGGAGTTGCAGTCACTTCTCCGCTCTTCACAGAGGACTCACCACCACAAGACAAAACACTTATAATTCAATAAAGAACATCACTTCTAAAGAAGCGTGCAGAGCTAGCTAAGTTTTGATATCCATAAAAAACCTTTGGTTGGTGTTGAACTAACTTAAATTTATCTGTGTATTTATCGTTCAGATTGTCTACGTTGGCGCCGGCCTTGGCACTGGTGGTATTGTGGGAATATTAGCTGGCTGTGTGGTGTTGCTTTTGATAATAATTGTGATCATTGCTGTTGTCAAACTCTTCACGACCCAGGAAAAAAACAAGGAGGAAAATGACCCCGAAAAGAGCAAAGAAGATCGAGTTGCGCAAGAAGATGACTCCATGCTGTGAAATGGATGAACGGGATTCGCATAGGTACATGATACTTCTTCGTACCATAAAGATCCCAAGTTGGGCAAATATGGTAAAAATTGATTACAAACTTAAAAGTTTTCCTCTGTAGCTAAAATCGCTTGTCCTTCTGTCTTATAATAATCATATGTATCTTATGGAACCCTGTTGTCACAGATTTAGTCTTCCATGCTCCGAAAATACAATTACATCGAAGCTCTTGATTTGATCAAACTACTGTAAACCCTAAATCTAGCTGTCATCACCATTAATTATTTTAATAATTATAGTTTCAAGAACAACAGCCTCCTTCCAACCTTTACCCCATTATTCGTAATTATCAAGCTTCCGTCCAGTTCCTTGACCAAGGACCCAACCCCATAAATCAACCATGTGGTAGCCCACCTGATACACCCATGGACTTGCACTGACCTCCACTATTATCCGGTCAGTGACCAAACCTTACCTATTCCCTATATAATGTCAATTGTTTCTAAATGTTTCCATTCTCTGCTTTTCTGGTTATCTTAGTGTGACACACTTGTACACTGTGGTCCAATCCAGTTTTATTCTCTCTATACCCTTCGTTCTGTATGAATTATCAGCCCAGGATAGAACAATAAATATCCTGTACAAAATTATAGCCAATTCACGAACGTTTCTGGTATCTTCTTTCTTCGTCTATCGGCCATACCCTGTAACAGTTATATTCACTTGTTACACTACCATCTCTGGCTGAAGACAGAAATCATTTTACTTCACAATTTTGGGACTAAACTTTTGAAATCGGACCGTCATAGACAGTTGCTTCCACTCCCAAATCTTATTCTAGGGTCTTACGTAACATGTCTGGTTTAAATAATAAATAACTGCAACACAGAAAGATACAGGAAATCTACCATTCCACAGCTTGCCCAAATGTTGTAATAGTTTGTTTTTATGGTTTTGTAAGTTTTACATTTTAACTCTTAGTATGTGTTTGCTTGTATTTGTACCTGTGATTATATGTTTGTCATTGTTAAGTGATCATTTCAGCTACTGCTGCTGGTAATTTTATCTGAGAATACCAATTAATACCAAATAATACTAGAAATTAATTTTACTAGAAATTAATTTTAAAGTTATATTGTACTTATAATTGTATTATTTACACAGAGAAAAACCTGTACACAGTCATTATGCCTAAATATATTTCTAAAGAAATTCAAGTTTTTTAGCTGTTTGTGAAATAATATGGTAACATCACAAGCTTTGTACCAATGGGAGACTTTGGAACGCTAGGTGGCAGCAGACTTACCAGGTAAATTTCCATTGTTTACGTAGTTCTGAGCATGCGCACATTACCGAGAACAATGGATTTACCTGATAAGTCTGCTGCCACCTAGCGTCCTTAAAGTCCTCCATTGTTATACAGTCTTACAACAAGATTGCTGGGACTGGCCAAATTGCCTCTTTATAACAAGAACGTTGTTATAAGAGGACATCAAAACAAAGAAACACAAAGCAGAAATGGGATTCGGGACTTCAGAATGTACTCTTTATAAGCAGAACCTCTTTATAACCATGCTCTTTATAACGAGGGTTGGCTGTAATTACAACTTCGCGTGTGAATTAGTCCCAAATTACCCCCAAGACAACACCCCTAGCAACAGTCAAAGCCGTAGCCGCCAATAGACTGTGCAAGTCTCGCACATATTTGAACTTCCAGGACCATTGTGGTCCCAATCATATGGAGATTTACGTGGGCAAGTTTTGTCAATTTTTTAGTTTTACGTGGTTTATGACCATGAAAAATATATATGTTGTTGGGAATGTAATACTAACTGATAAAAAAATAGGAAAGTAAAATCGATTCAACAATATAACGAAGAAAACCCGAGAATTAAACTTGACCTCAGCTTCCGGTTGCTGCACAAAATTTAGAATTTTATGCTCACCTCCGATCACAACAAAACTTATGTAAAATTATACGCTTGTTTTATGGTTGTTGAGGCGTCAGCGTCCTCTATAAACTGCGACAAGCGTTAATTTTACGCCCGTGTGACCATCGCGAATCCACGTAAGTGGTGTCTGAAAAGTTAAGATCAAATAAGCTATCCTTGTCCCGGAGTTTTAATTTTGCTTCAATATATAATTAACACATTATTTGTGTATTTATTATAAAAACTAAAACTGATTTAATAAACATGTAATGAGTATTTTTGTTGTTCAGATTTTATCATTGAATATATGATTAAAAACAAAGTGTTGATTTCAGAGAAAAAAATGTTCTTCGTTAGACGTGTTTTCTCGCTGCGATACGCACGAGACTTGCACAGTCTATTCGGATACGGCCTCACCTTCTTGAAAAGAAAGAAAAATGGCGTTTAAAAAAAATATTTAAACAAAATATCAATTTTAATTTTTGTAAATGTAGCTTAGTACAAAATAATTGCTGAAGATAATTTCCGTGTATTATGTTTGGTCAAGTCAAGTTTCAGACGTCACATCTCCTACTTCTTTATGGTATTGTCTGCATTGCAAACGGTTTACACTCCCGCAAAACAAAAAGTTCTTCCACCAGCCCGATCCGTCTCAAACATTATTAGAAATCCCTTTGACGCTTTTGGCGCTCCATAGCAAGATCTCTTGTCGTGCATCTGGACGCTTTTGACTACAGATTACGCGGAAACATTGTATAGGAACCAGTTATATTTAGGTATACACAATCACACGTGCATTATTACCACATCACCATACCAATCCATAGTGCAGTCAGTGGAGTCGATGTAAGTTGCAACATTTCCTTTTCATCACGTTTGTATGCCATGTAGCGGTCATAATTCCTCCCAGCTTACAAGTTTAATCTACTGTCTATTATACAATGTTCTTATAGTTTTAGACTAATGGCTGTCAATTTCCGATGCTGTCTCGTCAATCCATGGAGGTAGGAATTTAATTCCTACCTCCATGGTCAATCGATCACGACTCGGTCGGAATTAAATACTAGCCTCATGGTGCATGCATTTTTGGGCCAATAATCCACTTCGACTCGTTCGTATCCCATAAGTTATGGTGCTGGGGCTAGTCGGAATATCTTGTTGAATTGTTGAAAGATCAATCAAGACTTGATATGAATGCTAAATAAAACTTGAAGGTTTGCATGGTGGAAAGACAATAAACATAAGAAATTCTGACGACGGACAGACTGACAGAGTATACTGTCCGAAGAAAACGTTGAGTCCTTTGGTTCTTCTCAATCAGATTAGAACCACCAATCACTCAAAAGAGATCTATCTTTTATCTACATGATGCCACCGCAAGTTTCTTATGTTTATTGATATGAATGCATAATCGATAAGGAGATAAGTGATGAGCGAGAGAGACAACCAAACCAAATCCATTATAATATCGCTTTTGTAATGGTTCTATGTAACCTACGTGTTGATTAGTCCTCTTCGCCGATAGGCAGGACTCGGTCTCATTCTAATAGTAAAATCTTGAATGTAGCCACAGTAGGTACACAAACTAGTTAATCTGTGGTTGTGTTGGTAGACATTCCCTTTCCATAGATTTACCACTCTATATCATGAGAAAGGATAGTGGCCAGCTAGCTTGGTTTTTGTACGCACTGACAAATAACTTGTGGGAATGTCCTTTTAAGTCTTTGTGGGGGAGGGAGAAAAACTTGTCTGTTGGAGCCTACATGTAACTTAACAACGTAATTAGCATTATTATGATAGTTTTAAAATAATTTAATTTCAATATCAGTATGTTTCTGACGAGATTGGTCAGCTGGGCCTTTCGCTTTTTATTGACCAACATGATGTACAGCACTGCAGTGCAGGTACAATGCATTAAATACAAGATATGCAAGAATGTGTACTTAGATTGAGGATGAAACACCACATAATACAGTCATTAAATGTGAAGTTTGGCAGAATAAAGTCATCCAATTTGAGTTTGCTACACAACTGAATTAAAGAATAATGTGTCAGTCATTCGTGTTATTTTGTAAATGCAATTTAATCGTAACCCTTGATCCTCCTTGCAGTTGTAGGGTCATGGTTCTTTAGGCAGCGTTCTTTCTAGTTCCGATAATCGTGGCCCTCAATCCTCCCAGCGGTCTGCTACTGTCTGGAAGATGGAGGGTTACGATTATCGCAACGTTCTCCCTAATATGCACCAAATGGTATAAGTTGTTGTAATCTGTTGCATTTGGCAGTCAACTCAGATGTCATTCTTTGACTGAATTTGTTGCATTTAGCAGTCAAGTGACTTCATATTGGTGTTGCAGTTTGTTGTAGTCACCACTACACTTATAAATGTGCATACTGTTGCATTAAGCAGGGAAAACCCCCTTGCTCAGTCCTAACACAAACAACATGCCTGCACAATGCAACAAAATCCCTTGTTGCATTTTGTTGCATTTGGCATGGTTCTCATTCCAACTGTGTTGCATTCTGTTGTATTTGGCAGAGTATGCGGAGGGACCCTGATGGGGGTTAGGGTTAACAGTGGTCTCCTGGCCAAATGCCAGTACAGCTTCTGAATCTGAGGACCAGTTAAAATTCTGTCCAAGTGGTCCTGCTGGCTAGTTCATTGCTTCCAAAAGCTATGTGTAAACCACTGCCTGCACTGCTGGTTTCAAACTGAGACCTCACCATACAAAATGACTTGCTCAAAGAAAACCGCATACAAATGTGGACCAGTGGAAAGGCTGGCAGACTACTGAAATGACAAACTTACTGGTTCCGCTGGCCAGTCACTGAAAAAGGGAAAATCCTGTTAGGAGGACCAGGGTTTAAGATTATCTCAACTAATCATTTTACAATTAAAGGCTGGTTGTACTTTTGGCAATTACTCCACAAGTTCATGACCATAAAAAGAGTAGAGAACTGGAGAGCTGTTGGTATGAAAAGATCCCCTTTGAAGTAATGTTGTTTTGGAGAAAGAGGTAATTTTTACCCCAAAAATTTAATCTTAGAAAGACTCGGGGCATAAAACCTTTCTCAGGCATCTGAAAGCACACAATTCTATGCAGCGAGTGTGTTTTTTTCTTTCATTACTTTCTTGGAACTTTGATGACCAATTGAGCCCAAATTTTCACAGGTTTGTTATTTTATGCATATGTTGGGATACACCAAGTGAGGATTCTGGGCCCAATTTCATGGCTCTGCTTACCGCAGAATTCTGCGCTTACGTATCATAGAATTGTGCTACAAGGGCTCCATAAGTGCAGAATTCCGCGGTAAGCAGAGCCATGAAATTGGGCCCTGGTCTTTGACAATTACCAAAAGTATACCCTGCCTTTAAATACACTACATTGTTATAGTTTGTTAATGTTAGTTAGTACTGTAAGCGTAAAGACTCGGCAATGCAATGAATGTAGCTGTTTCATGGAGTTTGGTTTCAGCAGTGTTCATTCATATAAAGAATAAGATTCATTTTAAAATAAGTTTGTGTATATCTCAGCAATCTCGATTTTTTTAAATTTTACAACTTTTTGCAGGCCTGTAATTTCATCTTTGAGAGGGCAAGGCCATTTTCATTTTGCAAAGGGCACTTCCATTGGAAAATCTTAAAGTCTATGGGAAACTGTTGAAGGGGCACTAATGCCATACCAGGGCAACAGAGGCCATGGCCTCTGTGTAATTCCAGGCCTGTTTTTGTATGCAAATAGCCAAAATCCAACTCAATGTGGAGGCTACAACTTTACGAGAGAACATAGTTTACTTGAACTGTGATACATCTTAAAGGCATTGTGCACGTTTGGTAATTACTCAAAATATATATTAGCGTAAAAACTGACTTGGTAACGAGCAACAGAGAGCTGTTGGTAGTATAAAACATTGTGAGAAACAACTCCCTCTGAAGTAACGTAGTTTTTGAGAAAGAGGTAATTTTTCACTAAAATAATTAAAACTTCTTGCAAGAAGTTTTTATTCCTATCTGAAAGCGCACAAATTTGTACAACAAGGGTGTTTTTTCTTTCATCATTTTCTTGCAACTTCGATGACCAATTGAGCCCAAATGTTCACAGGCTTGTTATTTTATGCATATGTTGGGATACACCAAGTGAGAACACTGGTCTTTGACAATTACCAAACGTGTTCAGTGCCTTTAAAGGGACACACCGGCTGAACTGGGCTATTTGGGCTACAAAATAGACTAAAATATGACTTCAACGGTCTTCCAGGAATGAAGAAGAACAGTCTATAAAAAAAATCATCATGTTTTTGAGCATTTTTAAACAAAAAGGAAGGTCGCGTGATAGTTCGAACCACAAACTGGTTCAAATAATCACGTGACCTTCGGAGTTAGTTTTACTTCCAGCCGTATAAACATTAATTACTGCACCGAATTAAACTCTGTTTTTTAACAAGAATTCATGAATATTTGACACACAAAAATAGGTATTCAAATTATGGACACAAGTTGTAAATATTACAAAAAAATCGAACGTAAAATTTTATTTCAGAGAGTCCGAGCAACGGAAGCGTGTATTCGTGGGGACTCGCTACACGCAACACAGGGGCAGTCGTGTAGCTGGCGAGCAGAGTATCTCGGCGGTGCTAGCGCGACAGAAACCCGCTAGCCAAGAGTTAGCTGTACCTGGAAGCTCATGAACATGTGGGAGGGGTAGGGAGCCAGACCACCAACTATACGTTGTTGTTAATACAGGTTTGCTAGTCGGTACACCTCGCTGATCGAATCCGTTGTTTCAAAATCGCAACTTTTCAATGCTCTGTGTACGTTCCTTGACCCGATTTGTACCAAATTTCTGGTTATTAATGTAGTAAATCCACAATGGTGGAGAACTTGTTGAGGCGTAGGCCTTACAACGGGGTAGGGAGTGATCCCAAGGAAGGAGGCGAAGAAAATGACGCAACAAAAGAAGGTGATTGGTAGAAAATGTTGGTAGTCTCCCGTTAGGCTTTATTGTTTTTATCGGAGAATTTATAACCATAGTCAAAGACAGAAAAACCCCTGTAATAAGATACAGAATAACAGGTCTGCGTTTAATATTTATCTAAGTAACAATTAGCTTTCACATACAATGATATGATTGAAATTAACAACTGTTTTCGCTTCAATCTTTGAAAAGACTTAGACTCACCCAGCACTCGGAAAGATCTCCGACTCACATGAAAATTAGTACAACCTGCACTCGGCAGGGCAGTTGTAATTACCTAGGAACATAAGACAGAGCAATTTGTATTTGTTTAATACTATCACCATCAACTTAGAAGAAACTAAAAACGAGTTTTGCTAAGTCTATCTAGCAACGGTTGTCATGACCCGAAAAGTAAACAGTGTACAGCCCTAGAAAGTCTATGTACGGAATGGCCGTTGTTTTAAACAAAAGAACGATCTCCCAATAATCGTTACAAAAACACACAAACTCCCGGCTTTCCCACAACCTATTGGTAAGTAAAACCCACCAACATGGACCTTGATATGTACTAAATCTAGTGGGATTTATCACAATGTTTATAGATGCATATTTTAAATCTTAATTAAAGTAAAATTTGTCTCTCACCAGCAACAGAGAATGTCCGTGTTCCAAGCTAAATCAAGAGAGGTCGACCAAATCACGGAAGGGAACATATGTATCCATGCGCATGGTTGTCAACAAATCAAAAGTATTTAAAAGTGACTTTAGACAATCGCTATTGTAACAATATTTTTGTAACTAAACAAATCTGCAATAAACATTTCTTCTTGAGTGGAAACTCCAGAAGAGAACCTTGAAACTATGACCCTCCTAATGATGACGTCATTTTGGGTTTATATTTTAACAATCTATGTATTATTGAATGCAAGCGTGATGAGGTTCTGCCCGGATACAAGGGGTTAAAGGAACTAATTGCGACTTGCGGAGTAATATTAGTGTATACATTGTACAGTAGTAATGTTACACATCCTCACAATTTCCTGATTTAAAATTACGTACGACCCCGTACGTCGGGACATTCTTATGTATGATGAAAACCGAAACAGTTTTAAGACAATACATTACACAATAGTGATCTCATGGTTGAAGATCTTGTGCATGCGATCCAAGAGAAGTTCGAGAGTCTATGGAATTGGAAATGTTCCATCAACCACGCTATACTGATAGATTACAAAGTACTATTACAATAGTCACAAGTTTAACACATAAACAATCAACTCTGATATGAGACTCCAGTCAAATACTGTATACTTGTATCTATAATGCTCACAAAGATAATGTAGGCCCTAGGCCTAATAAAACAATTTTCTCAAATGGAGAACAACTGATCTCCTGCTATATACCTACTTCACTTTTATAGAAAGGACAGAATGACTTCTTTTAAGCCCTTACAATATTTGTTCATCCCCTCTTCATTTAGGTGGCAACCATCCAATAGGCACTTTTGGCGATTTATCTTCCGTTGTGAATACATAGTTACTACATTTAAGGGGAGCATCTGTTCTAGTTTCCGGCCAAGCTGGCAGTTGTATCGTTTGGCTCTGTGATTGAACGTGGATAAAGAAACTTGCCCCACTCTATTAATCTTTGACCTCTGGATTACCGAAAGAATACAAATATTCCGAGGTCTGTTAGTGCCACTGCACAATCGGTCAAGAAATCCAACCATGCTCTCAACCACTGCTTCAGGTGTGCCATCTTGATCACATAAGTCATTCGTACCTAAGTCTAAAATTAACAAATCTAGTGAACGAGACGTAATTTCCCCAATGTAATGGTCTGCACTCCCAAAGACACGTGAAAATGTCAGTCCTGGATGACCAATAACCTGAATGTGATACTGATCAGGGAGGTTCAAAACACTTTCTATAGTCTCTCCTGTATACCTTATCTTCCTATTCAACCGGGCTGGGAATGAATGCCCATAGATTAACACTTGGGGCTTAGATGACATCTTAGTCCTTCTATTATTACCTACTTAATAGCAACAAATTATTGCAGTAGAACTG
The DNA here is from genome assembly GCA_021014325.1 of Plazaster borealis. Classification (NCBI taxonomy): domain Eukaryota; kingdom Metazoa; phylum Echinodermata; class Asteroidea; order Forcipulatida; family Labidiasteridae; genus Plazaster; species Plazaster borealis. The sequence continues at coordinate 5,179,916 of CM037456.1, read as the reverse complement.
GCGCTTCACTAATTATTTAGTTTTAACAATGTATCTGCAAATATTACTAATTTGTAATAATGTCCTAATCTCAATCAGTCTGGAGGTATCCGAAGATCACGCAATTGGCAGTAAACAACAAAACCGCAACATAGACGCAACGCTTCGGCGGCCGCACCAAAGTTTAACACAACTTATTGAACTCTAACCAAACTCGTTTTCTCTCTTTTTCTTTTTCAAAGAAAGATACAAAATTGTTTTCAGGAAACTTCTAATTAGGCCTAACTTGTATTTTCAACCGGCAATAATAAAGATTACGGTAAAGTACGATAACAATACATCGGTCGGGTCCGAATGATCTGAAAGGAGGCTTAACGCCAGACCTCGGCCCGTTAAGCGAACACGAGTCACCTTTCTTTCTCAATAAAATTCCTACACACAGAGACACAATACGATAACACACACCCAAAATAAGAGAATTCTGAACTGGAATACGCGTCTATCAAGGCAGTTCAACATTTGTATACCAATTATAGCTTATCTTTTGCGCTTTGCTATGCGTTTTGACCTTCTTAAATTTGGTTGTTCCTGCACCCTATCCTCAGTTTTACAATGCGCTTTCCTTCTTGCTGAATCACTGGTTTACTTGGGTCTTTACTCTGTTCAACCTGGGATGAGGTGGAAACAGAATGTTACTGATAGGTCGATATTCCTCATCTGAGGAAGTTTCATCATCTGATTCACTGTTCATCCGTACCGAACTAGCGTTCCCTTCATCGCTATCTGAGAAATCATCACATCCTGGCAAGACCGATTGTAAACTCTGATTTTCAACTTCAATTTCTCCCTCGGATCTATCGTGAGCATTTTTCGATTAACCCAGCGTTCAAGACCCTAGAATAGGACGCACAGCAAAGAGGTCGCCCTCAGGATTACAATTTACAACTACGTGCTGCTCTTCATAAAACGCATCACTCAATTTATGCCGCCCAGTGAAAGCGCACTTCTTCACAAGAACCTTACTCCTACGCTTAGTGGCACCGGATTATTGTTAGGATCGTAACGTCGCTTGTTGGCTTCTGCCGCCTTAGTCATGCGGTCCTTAACGATGTCATAGGCCCTCTGGACAAATCTCGCTTGCTCCTGAACATACTCTTCGCTACATTCATATTGAATATTATTTATCAAGTGGTCCAGTGGAATAACGGGTTTGCGACCGAATAGCAACGTCTGGGGAGCTAGCCCTGTCACGCAATGGGGTGTGGAATTATATATGTATACAAGGTGGGGAAGTAATTCTGGCCATCGCTTTCGGTCTTTCCCGTCTAGAGACTTGATAAGGGAGCACAATGTTTGATTAAACCTCTCTGTTTGCCCATTACCCTGTGGGTGGTATGGACTAGTGCGGGTTTTCTGTATTCCATACAGGCGACATAACTCTTTGATTAAGTTCCCTTCAAAATTCCTACCCTGATCAGAGTGGATCTGAACCGGTATGCCATAGTGGACAAACCAACTGTCTCTGAGTACTTTAGCTACTACCACAGCCGTTTGATCTTTACATGGTACGGCCAATGCGTACTTTGTAAAAGCGTCTGTCATGACTAGTACGTTCTCAAAGCCCTTGTAGCCTCTGTCAAGCTTAAGAAAATCAATGGCTAGGCGTTCCATTGGTCGGAATGCCAGCAGATGTCGCATGGGTGGTTTGACGGTCGGTGTAGGGACTCTAGCAATGGTACATTTAAAACACTGATGAATATGATCTTTTACGTGTCCACTAATGCCTGGCCAAAAACAGCGTCGTCGTAATAACGACTGAGTACGAGTAACTCCCTGGTGCCCCCATTGATCATGCGTAGCCTCTAACATAGTTTTCTGTAAGCGCTTTGGAACTAGCAATTGAAACAGGGTGCCAACAGCTGGGTCTTCAACTGTCCTGTATAGGACCCCTCTTTTCTCTGCTAACCGCGGCCACTCTTTCAACCATCCTCTAAGGCCGGGTGTATCAGGGGGACCAGCATGCAGAGGCTGCAATTTTGTCTCCCACATTTTCCAAATTTCACCGAGTTGCTCATCCTCCTTTTGCATGGAGGCTAGCTCTACAAAAGAGAATGAAGGCAAAACGGATGAAATGTGGGTCGTCTCACCATCGTTCTTAGGTTGTACATTGTGCTCTATTGCCTCTGCAGCTGCTCTCACTTCTACAGGGAGGGTTGTACTTTGAGTCACCATTTGAAAAATCTCCTCAACTTCTATGGTCTTTGTGTTAGAGGGATGTCGGCTAAGTGCATCGGCGCAACGATTAGTTCTTCCCGGTCGATATTTTACCTCCATGTCGAATGCTGCCAACTGGGCAACCCAACGCTGTTCCGTAGCACCCAGCTTTGCAGACGGTAGATGTGCCAAAGGGTTGTTGTCTGTGAAGACAACGAAGTGACTACCCAGTAAGTAGTCCCGAAACTTTTCAGAGACGGCCCACTTTAATCCTAGGAGCTCAAGCTTAAAACTCGAGAGATCGGAGTAGTTGCGTTCGGCACCACGCAATCCGCGACTGGCATAAGCTACTGGGTGAACTGCCCCGTCTTCTCCGAACTGCGTCAGGCACGCACCAAGACCCTTCAAAGAGGCATCTACTTCTAACATGAACTCCGCCTCAAAACATGGATAAGCCAAGACTGGTGTATTGCAGAGCGAAAACTTTAACTTACAGAAAGCTTCGTCAGCCTCCGCGGACCACTGCAAAAGGCGGGTCCGGTTCCCTGATTTTTCTACTGTCTTGCCCGTCAACGAATGTAAAGGGGAAGCTATGGACGCAAAGCCAGCAATAAACCTTCGATAATACGAAGCAAGACCCAGAAATGACCGTAATTCCTCGACATTTTTGGGGACTGGCCATTCTTTGATGCGAGATACTTTTCCTGGATCCACTGAAACACCTGCACTATCCACAATGTGTCCAAGATGTTTAACTGCTTTCTGGAAAAGCTGACACTTACTTCCCTTAAGCTTCAGGTTGAATTTTATCAACCGCTGAAAAACCGTTCCAAGCCTCTCAAGATGTTCATCGAACGATTTAGAAAACACAAGGATATCATCGAGGTACAAGACTACTTTGGACAAGTTTATGTCTCCGAATATCTGCTCCATTGTCCTTTGGAACGTCCCTGGACTGTTGCATAACCCTTGGGGTAGACGGTTGAAGGAGAACAAGCCCCAAGGGACCCGGAAGGCCGTTTTGTCTACAGAATCTTCAGACATCACCACCTGGAAGTAGCCATGGGCCATGTCTAATGAGGAGAAAAACTTTGATCCTCCCAAAACCTCTAAGGTTTCATCGATCCGGGGAAGCGGGAACGAGTCTCTCACGGTGATAGAGTTTAGTTTCCTATAATCTATACAGAGGCGAATGCTACCGTCCTTTTTCTTCACAAGGACCACCGGACTCGCGTATGGACTAGCCGACCGCCTAATTATTCCCCGTTCTAGTAGATCCTGTAATAGCGCACGCACTTCTGAAACAAGGTGTGGAGGTACACGTCGATATGGCAAATTTACTGGCTTGTTGTTCGTCAAATGAACTTCGTGAGGGATGAGGTCGCATCTCCCCAAATCAAGTGGTCCTTTAGCAAAAGCAGCATCGTGCTTCCTTATCATCTCTGCCGCAGCTTCAGCCTGTTGATGGTCAAGTCCGTCTAAACTTATGCCTGGAGGCAACCGATATGCACTGCCGTCTGAGAAGTTGAATACATCTTGCGGTTCACATGATGGGCCCACTTGAACTCCTTCATCGGGGTCCTTAATACTAGTAACCGCAGAACCTGCATGAACCTGAGAATCTAGGGCACTCCTGCCCCCTCTCTCAACAACCATGCTATGTACAGACACCTGTACCCCTTCAACTCCAGACTGTAAGTGTATCTCCTCCGTATCTTCAACTATGGCTGCTGTAGCTATCTGAGACCCTGCCTCCAAGACGAACGATTCTGAACCGCTGTTGCAGATTAAAACTTTGAGGGAGGAGTCATCTAACTGTTGGACACCCTCAATAACTTGAACATTACATACGTCACTGTCCCCTGGACTCAACTGTTGAGAATGCACCACAAGTTTAGGTTGAAATGGGAACGCCCCAACAAAAATACACTCATTCTCGTATACGCTTGACATCCCAACCGTGCACGAAATCACTCTACTCGTACTTGGTGGAAGGATTTCCTTTGAATCGTTTGCACCGTTCCCAAAATAGGCACCTCAGGTCCCGAGGAACCTGGGACTTTATCTGTAGAGTCTAGGTCAAACCACCGAAGAGCAAGTTTCCAATCGTCTATGTCGGGTCCGGAATCGGGGATTTCCATGCTAGAAATTACCCTTAACATATTACAACCAAGTATTATCGGGTACTCCTCCTTCGTTCTAAATCGGTACCAGGACTTTCCTTTTGACCAGGAAAGTCGCTTTCACACTGAGCCCAAGGAACTCTATAGGGATTTCCAGGTAGCCTTCTATAGGAACCTCTAGATCATTCACCCCATAGACTGTCAAGAATGAACTCACTGAGCCTAGGCCATTTCGACCATTAGACAAGTGAGTGTGATAGAAAGTTGATGACATCAATGACGTCTCTGCACCGGTATCTAAAATGCATTTGGCATTTACTCCTTCAATCCTAATATTAGCGGTTGGACTACGGGAAATCAACTTTCGGTGTATCTCTTCCCTACTAAGGGGCAAACTTAATGTCTTCCTCTTTCTACTCTTACTATTAGCTAAAACAACAACATCTTCCTTGGGCACAGCAGCCTCCTCCGTCGAAGTGCCCCTTACGACGGAGGTGGCCCGTTTCCCGCACCGGCGGGGTTTTGACTCACCACATTATGATTTTGTTCGCCCTGCTCTCTTTGTCTCCGGCGGCAGTTTTTGGCAAAATGCCCTTGTATTCCACAATAATTACAGGGGCCATAGGATCGGCTAGGTCTTGGAGCTAAGGCAGCGTCTAACTTCTTTGAGATTACCCCAACAAGATTCTGAATCTGGTCGGCAGTGGCAAGCTGAGTAGCAGCGAGGGTTTCCAACTTTTTGAGAATCTGATCATTTCCCGCAGCAATGGCCCGAACGGTATCATTTGGTTGACTAGATATTGCCCCAACCTGCACTGCTGGCGGATTCTCGTCGACCGCTACAATAGCACGTACTTTATTCCGGCGCGTACTGCTTTCATCGCTCTCAGGAAAAAGCGCAAGGGCATGCTCTCTAAACTTATAGAACCCTAATTCTGATCTTTCTACCTGTATCCTACGCAATTCGCGTCGAACGGCTAGTTCTCGGACCCCTTTGGCAAATTGCTCCTTCAGAACCCCATCACGGAGGAGCAGCAACGCATTGCGCTCACGAAATCCTGTACTCTGTTCCATTCTATCATGCAGACGCATCAAAGACCTACTAAACTCAGCTAGTGACTCTCCGTCATTTTGGGTGCGTGCATATAGCGTACTGGTTAAGGATGCCAGGGATTCTGGAGGACCCACCATACGGTCAAGAAGGGTAATTAGTTTGGGTAATGTGTCCCTTTCTTCCGTTGGACTACATAGGATTTCGTCCTTAGCAACCCCCCCGAGATGATCAAGGGCTGCCCCTACTTGTTCTTGCTCATCTAGTCCTAATTGCCTTGCGTACATTTCAAATTCCTCTAACCACTCTCCCAGTGTTATGTCACCCGATTTTTTGGTGGTCCGCAGAACTTGGACAATTTAACTTTGGCGCTCGCGTCAGCCGCAGATTTTGAAACGCTGCTGCTAATGTTTCGCCCAAGGCAGCATTAGATTTTGTTATGGCCTCAGCTAGATAGTCGGGTACCTCCATTTTACACAATCTCAAGTAAAAACGGACAGAAGATCCCTTTAAAACTGTGATTTAGCGCACATATGAAACAAGGTCACCCAATACTTCCAGTTATCTTAAATGTATAACATTTAACAATATTTTATAACCAGATCAATGAAAGTTATACTTGAATAAAAAAAACATACAATCTCACTTGTAAAAATCGATACCAAGCAGAATACCGCTATACCGATACGTCAGTTTGCAATGTAGACAAACTGCGCTCATGTACAGTACATCATCACATACAAAGAGAGTCAATTCAAATTATTTCACACTGGAGATACAATGTATTTATGCAAACAAAATATCCAAGACTATTACATCCGATATTTTCAAAACATCAAGTGCTAGGGTTCAAAACAAAAAGTCAGAATATTTTTAATAAAATAGCGTAGATCCGTGCGTGTCAACTTCCTCACATCCTGTCTACGACGCCACTTTGTAGTAAATCCACAATGGTGGAGAACTTGTTGAGGCGTAGGCCTTACAACGGGGTAGGGAGTGATCCCAAGGAAGGAGGCGAAGAAAATGACGCAACAAAAGAAGGTGATTGGTAGAAAATGTTGGTAGTCTCCCGTTAGGCTTTATTGTTTTTATCGGAGAATTTATAACCATAGTCAAAGACAGAAAAACCCCTGTAATAAGATACAGAATAACAGGTCTGCGTTTAATATTTATCTAAGTAACAATTAGCTTTCACATACAATGATATGATTGAAATTAACAACTGTTTTCGCTTCAATCTTTGAAAAGACTTAGACTCACCCAGCACTCGGAAAGATCTCCGACTCACATGAAAATTAGTACAACCTGCACTCGGCAGGGCAGTTGTAATTACCTAGGAACATAAGACAGAGCAATTTGTATTTGTTTAATACTATCACCATCAACTTAGAAGAAACTAAAAACGAGTTTTGCTAAGTCTATCTAGCAACGGTTGTCATGACCCGAAAAGTAAACAGTGTACAGCCCTAGAAAGTCTATGTACGGAATGGCCGTTGTTTTAAACAAAAGAACGATCTCCCAATAATCGTTACAAAAACACACAAACTCCCCGGCTTTCCCACAACCTATTGGTAAGTAAAACCCACCAACATGGACCTTGATATGTACTAAATCTAGTGGGATTTATCACAATGTTTATAGATGCATATTTTAAATCTTAATTAAAGTAAAATTTGTCTCTCACCAGCAACAGAGAATGTCCGTGTTCCAAGCTAAATCAAGAGAGGTCGACCAAATCACGGAAGGGAACATATGTATCCATGCGCATGGTTGTCAACAAATCAAAAGTATTTAAAAGTGACTTTAGACAATCGCTATTGTAACAATATTTTTGTAACTAAACAAATCTGCAATAAACATTTCTTCTTGAGTGGAAACTCCAGAAGAGAACCTTGAAACTATGACCCTCCTAATGATGACGTCATTTTGGGTTTATATTTTAACAATCTATGTATTATTGAATGCAAGCGTGATGAGGTTCTGCCCGGATACAAGGGGTTAAAGGAACTAATTGCGACTTGCGGAGTAATATTAGTGTATACATTGTACAGTAGTAATGTTACACATCCTCACATTAAATTAGATTTATGTCAATACATAGGAATATCACTTTTATATTGCAATTAGTGTAAACAATATTTGTTACAATACCCAAAAAACGAGCCCCCCAACCCCCCCCCCCCCAAAAAAAAAAAAAAAAAAATGGAGCCCCTGAGGGGACAAGTGAAAAAGAAATTAAAATTAAAAGGTAGACAAAAATACCTCACTCGAAATTTCTATTGCATCCCTCGACACACAAAATTCCAACAAAATCATTTCGTTTCCTTAAAATATTATTTAATTTGATGAAAATATAATTTTGTCTCACAAAATATTATTTTTCATTTTGTGAACGCAGTGTGTTTTTCTAGGTAACATAATAGATTATTTCTAGAAAAATAGGTTCACGTTCCCTTTAACACGCTTTCTTTCCCCCGTAATACGATTAAGTTCCACAGAAAAACGCTTACGTTCCCTGAAGATACGCATTCATTTCCTCGAAATATGATTTTGTTTGCAAGAAATACACTTTAGTTAGCTCGAAAGGAGATTTCGTTCCCTAAAAAAAAGCTTTCGTTTCCTCGAAATACGACTTTGAATTTTTTGTCCGAAATATACTTTAATTCACCCGAAGTATGCTTTCGCTCCCTAAAAGTACGCGTTCGTTCTCTTGCAATGAAATTTGGTTCCCCAGAATTCCTCTTTCGTTCCCTCAAGATAGCTAATTTTTGGTCCCTTGTGCGGCCCCTAAATGTAGCCCGAGCCCTAAATGTCACCCGGACCTAAATGTAGCCCCAAACCTGTACCTAAATGTCGCCCGGACCTAAATGTAGCCCCAAACCTGTACCTAAATGTCGCCCGGACCTAAATGTAGCCCCAAACCTGTACCTAAATGTCGCCCGGACCTAAATGTAGCCCCAAACCTGTACCTAAATGTCGCCCCGACCTTAATGTAGCCCCAAACATGTACCTAAATGTCGCCCCGACCTAGCTCATCATTGTAATGATAGCTACAATGAATGTTAAGGCGAGTTGTTTGACTCGTTTCAAACAAAAACATAGACTTAAATTTTTGTTAAACAAAAACAAGGTGTTCGGCATGACGCTCAAATTTTGGATGTGGAACACATCCCATCCCAACTTTTTTTTATTAACGTCTCGGTGCTGTGGACCCGTGATATGGCCATATTCCTCCTGTACGCATTGCATTGTGCACTGCGCCGTGGTTGATCAGTGGTATGGCTATTTTCCTGCACCAATTGCATTGTGCACTGAGCACTGCGCCGTGGTTGATCCGGGATATGGCTATTTTCCTGTACCTTTATTGCAATGTGCACTGAGCATTGAGCACTGCGCCGTGGTTGATCCGGGATATGGCCATATTCCTGAACCGATTGCTTGTGCACATTGTATGGGGACTCCGCGTCTAAGAATATGCCCATGTAGCGGGTTCAACTGGCTCAATAGGCTGTGTACAAAATAGCCACATCGGAAATCACCCATATCCTGGGACAACACGGCAATTTTATGTAGGATTTCTAGCGATATTTTGGAAATATGACCAAATATAGATGTGGGTTGTTTTTTGGGGGTGGGAATGAAAAGCGAAAAGTTGTTTTTTCAGGCTTTTTAGGTTCCTAACATCTTTTTTACGAACTTAAAAAAAAAAAAAATTAACGGAAGTAAAGGTCATAGGGGGTCACACTTTGTGTACGATTTTAAAAATTCCCAAGGGTCTTTCACATGTGTGTAGCAATTATGGTTCTCCAGATATGATTGTTCTAAATATTAAACATTAAACATTGATTTAATGTTATGACGTCATCGATGACGTCATCATCCCGAAAACCTTAGCGGTTTCATCGACATACTAGGTACATGGTTAGCTTAAAGTCCCAACCTTTTTTTTGTTCACGAGATATGATTTTTGCACACACAGTAAATGTTAATATACCTGAACGGTGGTCAGCTTCACTTCAAATCCGACAGAATAGAAATCATACCATGATCAAATTAATCTTTTTGTGTAAGTTTTAAAAAAAACCACTTGGCAAGTTTACGCATGAAACATATCAACATAATTAAGACGAAATTACTACATATACCGGAAAGAGTCATGAAACCGCAGCATCAGGAGTGTTCAAAGTGTTTTTTGGGGGGTGGGGGTAGGGGGTTCGGTAGCGGTGTCGAACAATGGAAACAACGCAATCGGCTTGTTCCTCAGTAAAAGTTTGAACTAAATCTTACCTCCATGCTAGACTGAACATCCACAGACTTCCTACGACGAATATCTAGTAATAGGTTCATGTTTGTGGCTAAGAACAAATAATTATAAGAACGCAAACTTTTACAGCCCGTTCCCCCACCCATTTTTAAAAAAAATAATAATAGTAATACAAAATAAATAAAATAAAATCACACTTTTACTTTAGGTACAACTTTGCGTCTACATTGGTCGGGGCGACATTTAGGTACATGTTTGGGGCTACATTTAGGTCCGGGCGACATTTAGGTACATGTTTGGGGCTACATTTAGGTCGGGCGACATTTAGGTACAGGTTTGGGGCTACATTTAGGTCCGGGCGACATTTAGGAACAGGTTTGGGGCTACATTTAGGTCGGGCGACATTTAGGGCTCGGGCTACATTTAGGTGCCGCACAGTCCCTCAAGATAACTTTCATTCCCCTGAAGTCCAGTCACATCAATTTGTTACATTCCTTTGTGAGTGGCGACTTTGAGAGGGGACGAGTTTGTATATGTGAGGGGGCGACTTTGCTAGGGGCGACTTTGTAGTTGGCGACTTTGTATTTGGCGTCTTTGCTTGGGGCGAGTTGACCGGTTTCTATGTCCGTTGTTTATACACACTTTCAGATGGATAACGTGGACTGGATCCTCATGCCTTGTCGTTGTAAAACACTTACACAAACAGAGCACCAGTCTACTTGCAACATTGCATATAGCATGTATCCCGTAAATTTGACACTTGCAACGGCTGGTAAAGCGTATACGATGACCTTTGACCGCTTTTGCTTTTGTCGGTCATTTCTCGTTAATTACGTGATATTTTTGTATTAAAAAAGGTATAAAAACCATCAAGAAATAATTGTCTTTGATTCTACATGACTAAATTACGTAAACAGGTAACCGGTGTGTCCCTTTAATTAATAGATTGGGTTTGTGTTTCTTATATCAACACATTTCATGTTATTTTTATTACTATTAGCAATAGCAAGACCACATCGCCAAGACAGCAGTGATGGCAGGACCCTCTAATAAAGTCAACAGGCCAAGGGTAAGTTAATGTAGGAGCTGCATTTGACAAACAAACGAAAAAGGGGGAAAGTTTTGTATGAACTATGTTTGAAAGAAAAAAGATGAGTGCTTTTCGATTTTCAAGGCAATTGTGAATTATTTTTATTGAAATATTTAACATCTTTGACATGTTACTGTGTTTAGAATGCAATCTGGTTTAGTTGGTTCACATCAGTGTTTCTCCTCACTACCAGACGTACTCCAATACCTTGGTTGGTTCCCTTCTCACAGGGCCTACCATCACATTGTTTGATGAAACCTTTCTGGTCATTACGGATTAATTAACAAGTCTATCTTTGTGGCATGTCGTGGCCGAGTGGATAAGAACACCGGACTCAAGCTCTGGTGTTTCTGATCAGCAGAGTGTTGGTACGAGTCCCAATCGTGACACTTGTGTCCTTAAGCAATACACTCAACCATTATTGCTGCGTCCTTCGGATGGGATGTAATAGACGTAGGCCCCGTGTGTTGTGTAATGCATGTAAAAGAACCCAGTGCACTTGTCATAAAGAGAAGGGGTTCGCCCCGGTGTTCCTGGTTTGATCGGCAGCATTTTGCGCCACAGCACCTTGTAAATCATTACATGGTGCTATGTAAAAGAACAGGTCTCATACTTCAAAAACGTAGCTCCGCATACCTTCCAGGATAAATACTGTAGCGCTTATAAACATAGTATTAAGCGCGGTATAAATGTAATGTATTATTGTTATTATTGTAAACTTCACATGCAAGTGAACCTTATGTGAACTTCACATCACATGACTTGTTAACTGTTCTGTATATCTCAAAAAGGTTTCAACAAATCTGATGGTAGGCCCTTTGAGGAGTGAACCAACCAAGGCAATGGAGTATGGCTAATTATAAAACAAAACTTGGAAGATTTCATTGTTTCTTAGTAACCATGGTAACAGCTGTGAATACATCCATACCACTGATTCTAAGCCAAACACTTTAGCTATTAGAGCCATCGTGAAAGTGTTAGAGAATTATCGCTACTGATCATTGCTGTTAACTATACCACATCACAATTTCACAATTAATGTTACAGTATAAATACATTTTCCATGTTCACAATTTTTAATACAATCCTATCTGGTGCTTTTTTTTCAATATTTATATCAGGTGCTTACAAAAAATATACAATTGACTTGATTGGTGTATTGCCATGGTAGGACGTCAATCTTTATTACATTATTATCTGCAAGCAAACTTGAATCCTTGATTCTGATTGGTTGATCCGTAGCAACAAGAGTGTGATATAAACCTATACTACATACGGCCAATATCACAAACCTTGTTTTTTATACGCGCTATTTTAAGCTGCGCGTCAAGTTTGCTTGAAGAAAAATTTGTTATCACACCAAAGTTTTAGCCAGGATTTTGTAAAAGGGTGGCCAAATTTGCTGAAAATTGAAAAACGGGGTGTCCAAATTGTTCACTTACAATACATTTACTTGTAAATGACAGATAAAACGGGGTGTCCAAATTTAAAACAGGGTGTTCAAAAGACACCCAGACACCCCTCTGGCTAACACTATGGATCACAGGTGCTCATGGATTAACAGAAAAATACAGCGCGTCTGTGTCCAGAATCCAGATACAGATGCGCTATATTTTTTGGTCTCGTTGGTTATATGGGAAGCAGACGCTCTTTTATCCTCTTTTATTCTGTATTCCACTCGCGCTTGTGTGATAACTAATACTAGTACTACTGTAACTGTAGTAATAGTTGTGTAATGGAGACTATTGTCCTACAAGTGCTAGATTGGTGCAAAAAAAAAAATTCAGTCTAATATTATTAATAATAAATAACGCTTATATAAGTCTGAATTAATTCACTCGTTGTTGTAGTTTCATTACTCTTTTATAGCATGCATCAATGTAAATTTCCTAGAATGACACATAATGTCATAATTTTAAAAGGAAAAAACCCGAAAAACCCCCAAAACAAATATACAAGTTACTTATTTTTTTAAATTCATGAAAAACATTGAATAAATAACAAATTATTGAAAGTATCAAAACAGATTAAGTGCAAGCATTAAAACTGAAATTATCAAAAAGGAAAATTCTTCAGAATTAGGTTTTAAACCCTTTAAACTTCATCTCAAAAAATATAATACAAAATTCATGTAAATCAAATCATAATACAGGGCAAAATATGATGGCATTAAGGCGGATTATTGGTGTAAACATTATAAACCGCACACAACTGGCTATAAATAAAGGCTATAAATAAAGACTATCTTTGCAAACAATAATTTACAAAATCGTGTTGACGTAATGTTTTTCGGGCAGAAAAAAACCCGTATATAACATTTAAATCTGGAACACATTCTGACGGTACAAACACACATGGACTTTTGCTAGTTGTAACGATTCAGAATTAAATTTGGGGTTGAACAAAGAAAAATTGACTCGAGTGTGATCTGAACCAATGACCTCTGGATTGTGCCAGCACTCTACCAACTGAGCTATCTAGCGCTATGTTGGAGGTCTCCCTATTTTGTCAATATTTTTGTTCAGGGGTGCCAGTCAGAAAAAATACAACAGAACACAGATATTGAACAAAGATATATTGACAAAATAGGGAGACTGCCATCATGTAGGGCTAGATAGCTCAGTTGGTAGAGCGCCTGCACGTTAATCTGGAGGTCGTTGGTTCAAACCCTGCTCTAGTCAAGTTTTCTTTGTTCAACCCCAAATTATTGAAAATTTACCCAGTCAGTTTCCCTTGTGGTTTGTTATTTGATATTCAGGATTTGAGTACACATTGATTTAGCAAATCTTTTGTCTCAAAGCTAATCCTCGTTTTTGATGTTATAATTAACATTTAAACAAAATTTGATGGTTAACTGTATTAAATTAAATTACAAGAAAGAATCTTTTAAATTTGCCATGGTATAAAATAAATCTGTTTGGTTTGTTACAATTCTTTTAACTTTTAGCTTTATAAACAATAACGTGCTTTAAAAGTTCTATAGCATATTGCAATGATTTTTTTCTTCCTCATCAAGGTGTAAGATTAATTACACGCCAACAACAAACGTTTGGGAAACATTGGACACAAAACATAAATAAGTGTACTAGCCATCATACAAACAAAGAATAATATGATATTTTCATACTTAAAGGTATTGTACACTTTTGGTAACCGCTCAAAATCAGTGTCCACATTTTGTGTGATTCAACATATGCATGAACAAACAAACCTGTGAATGTTTGAGCTCAATTGGTCATCGAAATCACGAGAAAATAGTGAAAAGAGACCTTATGTGCTTTCTGTTTTTTCAAAATATCGGGCGGGATAAAAGCTATTGTTTTACTCATTTCTCAGAAACGATAGCATTTTAGGCAGTAATATTTTAGGGAACCCTTTCTACCATTACTTACTTTAAATCATGTAAGTTATGTGTGAATCTGTGAACATTTGTGTTTTTCGATCTTACCAATAGTGTACAGGGCCTTTAAACACAAGTATACATGCATGCACAAGACACAGCTTGGCTGTGTACAGATTAAAAATTCATTTCCGACATGTGGTTCTTTTGAGGTCTGATTTCTCGATGAATGTGTCAATCATCATATCGCGTACCTTCTCAGTGAATTCTGGAACATCATCTAATTTCAAGTTGGTTGTGGGTATCGGTTTGAGGACAGTCATCGTGTATTCCCCTGAAGGAGGAAAAAGAAGAATCATTGTAAATTTAAAGGGTCTGTAATGTATACATTGGTAATGACTCTGAAATTTAATGGCAATAAAAACTTACTTGGTAAGAAGTACAGCAGCTTTGGATAGTATAATGCATTTTGAGAAACTTTTCACTTTGGAGTAATGTGGTTATGGAAAAAGATATCACTTTTTATCCAAAATATTTGAATCAGAAATGTTTCCCACATTGTGTATTCCAATTGCAGATTATTCTGCCTGTGTGGACATAACCCTCCAGATCTTTGGCAATACCTCAAAAACGCTAGCACCTTTTGAAGTGAAATTTTCACAGGTTAGTTTTATGGTATATAGCTCTATAGGATTGAAACAAACAGTGGGTTCCAATTACCAATTGTATACAATCCCTTTAAATATCAGAATCCTATCAGTACATGGTAGGTATGCAATATTACCATTGTTGAGGGAACTAATTAACAAAATTCTAAATTGCAAAGATTACCTATCTTGTGATTTGTCAGAGTTGTAATTTATCTTTTACAACTCATCTGATACGGTGTGGAACACTGAATCGGTGAAACTAAATGAGGAAAGGTGTTTTCCCTTGTGCATATAGTTTTATCTGTTTAGTTATTTTTTAATATATCCCTGCTTATTAGTGAAGTATTTCACATGTTAAAACTGCTCACTTTTCTTAATTTGTTTTTTTTGCTTATTATTTTTTAGTGAAGTATTTTACATTTTAAATCTGCTCACTTTTCTGTTTTTGATTAATCACTTTTCTTAATTTGCTTTTTCGCGGTTTGACTATTTTACTGTTGCAAAGTG
Organism: Plazaster borealis; assembly: GCA_021014325.1. Taxonomy (NCBI): domain Eukaryota; kingdom Metazoa; phylum Echinodermata; class Asteroidea; order Forcipulatida; family Labidiasteridae; genus Plazaster; species Plazaster borealis. Next base: position 5,164,698 of record CM037456.1, on the reverse strand, counting down.
ATTACCATGTCTAAATAAAGCTACAAATAAATAGATAAATATTTTACCAGATGTGAAGCGATTATGCCTTAAACTGAAGAAAGACTCCTGGCTGGAAAATACCACCGGCACAATCGGGACCTGGAGACAAATTGACAACAACACTGTATACTCAGTACTTCCACAGGCAATTCACACTGGTGGGATTCGAACCCATGACCTATCCATTGCTAGAGAAGATGTGTTACCTCTACACTAAACCACCGAGCTAGCTGGTGGCTAGAGGCAGTTCGAATCCTATGTTTGTTAAATTCCAATGGCTTTTAGGTAAAGCAGAGACAAAGTCGACTTTGACTTTCAGTGTACCACTCTTGTAGCTTATCGTTAAGAAGTTTAACTTGCTTGGAATTTTAGGAAAATAGTTTGATCAGAAGCTCCTGAGCTCTTGGTACTTGAGATTTGTTTGGGTCAGACGAAGAAATTCTTGACATTTGATATGACTCACCTGTGCTTGTACGGCAAGGTTAAAGCCGCCTTTCTTGAAAGGAAGCAAGTACCCAGTTTTCTCGGAGACTGGTTCAGTTTTGCAAAGTTTCCTTGTGCCCTCAGGAAACACCCAAACTTTAGCCTGTGAATTTGAGACAAGTTTGTAAATTTATAGTCGGTTCACTTTATCACTTGATGTAAAGTATAATGTATTGATAATTTACAATAAGTCTGGTTCGGGTCCTTGTTGGGACTTACATTTTGATCTCTGATAGTCTTGACAGTATTCTCCAAGACTTCTTTTGCCTTATCTCTGTTGCTACGATTGACAAAGATAACGCCACAGAGAATGGCTGCTATGCCCATCGGTCCTGCATACTTCACTGAGTTCTTCATCATGATAGTACATCGCTTTGGCCAGTATTCCATCATTGCTATAGGAAACAATAACAAACACAATTTCCACTGTTAAGAAGTCTCAACCCAAATTATTATTATTATGTATATATCTGGTAATGAAACCAAGGATGCCCCATAAGTGAACTTAATCACTGTAGCTCGCAAGCCTGAGGAAATGTGTAAATAAGGGTGCTTACTACATGTATGTGAACCATGGTTCTTTTACGTGCACTACCAATCCTAGTACACGGGACCTACGGCTTAATGTCCCATCCGAAGGACAAAGAAATTATGGTAAAGTATCATGCTTAAGGATACAAGTGTCATGACCGGGACTCGAACCCCCACTCTGCTGATCAGAAACACCAGAGCTTGACCAGGTGCTCTTAACCGTTCGGCCACGACATGCGATGAACACTCTAAAAACTTGCAGGTCACAATTGACCCCGATCTGGGTCCCGTGGGGGCCTGACCCATTTCTGGGTCAGTATGACCCGGAGTCTGTGTTACAATTACCTAGAAACAGGTCAAATGACGCAGAATCTGGGTTGAAATCCCATTTTTTAAACACTTTCCTAGAAACAGGTCAAATGACGCAGAATCTGGGTTGAAATCCCATTTTTTAAACACTTTCCGGGTCAACCTGACACTGAAATGGGTCTGGGACCCGGAATCCGGCTCAAGTCTGACCCGGGAGTTTTTAGAGTGAACCACTTGCAGAAATGAAACAGAAAAAAACAAAACTTATTGAATGTAATTAAGAGTCGAGGTTTAGAATATCAACATATGTGATATTTAATAAAACATGCTGGAAAAAAAAGGGGGGGGTCGAATCAGTTAAATACAATTAAAATTTTATGGTGTTGATAATGGAAAATTTGCATCAAGGTGACCGGAGGCACCTCCATTGAGAGTCTAGGCTGGGGTTTGTAGTCCCATGGTTCGATAAACACTACAGTGACCACAATAAGGTAGTTTGAGGTTGAACGTCTTGAAGTTAGGAATAATTGGAAGGTTTGCTTTGTGAAAGTACAATGAAATGGAAGTCTGTGATGACACTATGTCAGGGCTTAAATTTTCTCCTTTTTTTGGGGAGGGGGGGGGGAATCCATAAGACTGCAGGGCTCGTAGCTCAGAAATTGTTTTACAAGACCAGAATCAAAATGCAACAAAGTCTCCACATACATTTTAAAATGTAAGGTGTTTATATTTGAACAAGCACCAAGAGAAGGTTTATCTCATTTATCTTTTGGGTACATATAAATTGAAAGATACTGACCAGACTCAAAGTCAACATTTAGACATCATAAAATTGTGTCTTTTTTTTTCTCAGGTATTATTGTTCAATTGAAAAAAACAGGACCAGTCATGTCCAGTCATGAGTTTACCGGCCCAACGCTATTCACTGGCCTCGGGCCTGCGGTCCAGTGTACTTTTTGAGCCCAGCATGTTTAATAAGCAAACCAATTATGTTTGGTTCTTAAAAGAACCGTAGGTTTACTTGACGTTTTGTGCTGTATGCTCCTTAGTGTCAATCAGGCTCAGGTACAGGAGAAGTTGTTGGTGGCTATATTATAGTTTTGGTTTTATGATATATATTTTACTCATTTCGGTTTACAGTTAATTCCTATAAGGCCAAGTAACAAAAATAACGAGTTTCTCGTCCGGACTTTAAAAAAAAAAGGAGGAGGTAGGGCTCTACTATTTACTATTTTTCAATTTTTTGCTATTTTTTTCCAAGATGGCCGCCATGCTAAATATGGCTGGCCAATATATATATTAGTCACAGATATTGTGCTATTTAAGTATGCTGATGCAATGTATGACAAAACAAAAGATTTGTATCATTTTAGTCTACTTGCTAGCAAGTTTCAAAATTCAGAAACGGCTGTTGTATCGCAAAGGTAAAAAAAGAGTCTAGACAAATTCTTAAGCAAAAATAAACCAAGGAACCTTGTTTTTTTCCCAGAATTTTACTTTTCTTTTTCTTTTTCTAAAATAGTAAAATAGATAGTAAAGAAAAGGAGGGGGCGGCCAAAAAGGAGGCTGGCGGGGATGAGAAACTCGTTATTTTTTGTATTTGGCCTAACCAAGTAAGATACAAGTACCGGTAAGGCGACACATAACACTTACCAATATGATCTATGGTACTCTGATGATTGCATACTATAATATACGGCGTATCCGAGACGAGATGTTCCAGTCCTTCAGCACTGACTTTGATTCCAAATAAATACTTCACTGTAAGGCGTGTGAAAAGGGCTGGCCACCTGAAAAAAACAAACCACACAACCAATGTCATAATCTTATAATGATATTTGTAAAAGTTTACCCAGAAGTGTGCTTTGTACTTTATTTATGTTGTCTATTAGAAAGGTTTCAGTTTGTAAATACCTGGGCCCAATTTCATATAGCTGTTAAGCAGAAAATATTGCTAATTTTGTTGTTCTGGGACACCAGTCACAGATGCTACATGTGAAAGTGTATTTTAGCTGGTAACCTTTTTCTGGCAAGCATTAAATTTTGTTGTGTTATAGCTATAGTTGTTGTGCTTAAAGGCACTGAACACGTTTGGTAATTGTCAAGGACCAGTATTCTCACTTGGTGTATCCCAACAAATGCATTAAATAACAAGCCTGTGAAAATTTGGGCTCAATTGGTCATCGAAGTTGCAAGAAAATAATGATAGAAAAAACACCCTTGTTGCACAAGTTTGTGTGCTTTCAGATGCCTGAAAAAGTCTTTTCAGATTCAAATATTTTAGTGAGAAATTACCTCTCTCTCAAAAACTACGTTACTTCAGAGGGAGTCATTTCTCACAATGTTTTATACTATCAACAGCTCTCCATTGCTCGTTACCAAGTTATTTTTTATGCTAATATATATTTTGAGTAATAAATAGTGCCTTTAAGCAGCTCTATGAAATTGGGCCCCTGTATATGTATATAAGATCAATTTCTTCTGTTAACTTCAACTCCATCAAATGACATTCAAAACACAAGTTTTACATTTCCTTTAAAATCTTTACTTACTTGACGTTATCCACATCTCCTGGGTTCAATAGAATAAATGGAATGGATATAAAGCCAATGGCAGGGTAGCACATATTGTACAAATAGTACTTGGTCCGGAAACGAACTGTCCTACTGGTCAGTAGCAGTAGCAGGTAAACGAGGGTGCTAGCAATCAGAATGGTGCCCACAAAATCCCAGGGAGATGATGGTGTTATTTCCTCGATATCAGACTCCATTGTTGTTATGAGCAGAAGAAACTGTAAGATCAAAAGGTGGGGAAAACACACTGTTACTCTCAAAACTCCCAGGTCAAAATTGACCCAGATTCCAGGTAGGCCTACACAGAGGGCCTGACCTATTTCTCAGTGAGGCTCTGACGCAGAAACTGGTTAAAAAAACCAAAAAAACATGTTAACTCGGATTCACGTCAGTCTTCCTCCATGGTTTGAACGTGGCATGCATGGAGAGAAGGTAGTTTCAGATCTTTCTGTAACAGATTCCAGGTCATACTGACCCAGAAATGGGTCTGGCACCTGTGTGTATTTGGTCCAGTATTTGTTACGTAATAATCATGAGGCGAAGAAGACAACCTTCAAACGTCAAGCTAACAAAGTGACTATAGCTTCATTCATGTTATAGATTCCGTAGACAGAGAGAATAAAAAGAATAACGTATTTCAGTTCCAAATAAAAGGTCAGCAATGTCACGTAGTGCATGCTAACAACCTGAACAATCGGTGGGAAATTTCGTTTGGACTTTTGGTTGTTTCGATTTAGTTTATCAGTATACAATTAACGAGGTTATTATAGGTCTCAAAATCATCTACATGACTTTTGTGTACATGTAGTTTCTTAATTATGCTAAGCCGATGAAAGGCAACAACCCCCAAGAACCTGGAATTGCGTTTTCACAACAAAGGCAAAAGCCCTTTTTGTCATGTTGTACCGCGTTGATTACAGTGGCACAGTGCCAAACATCGAGTGCTCCGGCTTTTTTTACGAAGCGCTAACAACTTTGACCTGGGGGGTGTTTCATAAAGCTTTACAATTAATCTTATCTCCAAATAATCAATCTTATCTACAAACGATCAATCTTAAACTCCTCAAATTTACAATTAGTCTTATCTCTGTTTCATAAAGCAAGTTAAGCTTGATATCAACCTTAACTTACTCTTCAATCGATCTTAGTCTTACACTTGATCCAAATCAGTTGTAGAAGCAAATTAATCAATCTTAAGTCTGAAATGTGGTTTTCGCGAAAATTTAAAACATTCCAGTTAATTTTTTGATTCAATAAGCATGCCTCTCCAAAAGCTTTTATTAGAGAACTGTCGCACTTTACGTGGGAAGAGAATATGTAGAGATACAGAGAACCCTCTTGATCATTGAATGAGGCTTAACATTTACAATAAATACATATTAAGGGTTCTTTTTCGTCAATGACAAAAAAAAAAAAAATTTTGAATTTATAAACTTTGATTTCATTTTATTATTTTGTGGAAAGGATTTATTCAAGCAGGTCACGGCAGAAATCGCAGTGCCACTTCCTTTTTTGTTCAAAATCTTTTTCAACTTTACAAAGTTTTATATTCTTTTTCCATGGAATTTTTACAGTGAAGCCAAGGGGAAAATGTTCATTCAAGTGTCCCAAGACCTGCTAAGCCAGCCCAACAAGCGAAACTTAAGGGACTGAAATATTGGCATTAACCCAATTAGGAGATTTATGGACGTTTTCCGGAACAGCAACTATATTTTGAGTTTAATTAATATATTAAATAATTTCTGCATTTATGAAATTTTGAGACGACATTGCAAGACAATAATTACAAACATTACTGATGCATTGAATGTCAAATCGGAATAGGTGACAGCGAAATTTGGACATTAAAAGCAGTTGCAGAATATAACCAAAATAGTAAAAACTGCCTTTAAAACATAAACATTCAACTCATGACAAATTATTTACTGAAGTCCAATTGTTATTTTATTTTATGAGGACAAATTAAACTATAAAAACATTGACAAGTTTGCTTTAACATTATCATATATCTTCAATACATCATATCATTATATCAAGTTAATTCAAGTTAATTGGCAAGAATTTAAATTAACAAATAGTTAGATATGAGATTAGTTATAAAAAGAAAATAGGTCAATTTAAGTCACAGCCATTTTGTTTTCTTTGTTCAATCCAAAATTAAATTAAAATATACCCAGTAAGTTTACCTCGTGGTATATTACTTGAAATAAAGTAAGCATACAATTTGTAACAATTCAGCCTCAACAATAAATTAAGTGCATTTTAAAAAATTGACAAAATTAATTAAATATTTAATTTTTTTGTCATACTGATTGGCACTTACCTCACATAACATGTACGGTTTTGAAATTTGATATAATCAAGAGAGCTTGATTCAAGAACAATTTTTTTTAACAATGTTAAATAAATGTTTTGGTGGGGGAACAACATATGGGCAAAAGAGTTAGAATTTTAAACTTTAAAAAATACACAAGAAAGATGAACATGTAAAAATAACCTTAGGGTACTGAAAACACAAGTGCATACAATTTGTTGAAATAAAATTTGTTGATATAAAAAATTGCCAAAACATTGCATTAAAAATGACTGAAGATGTTAAAGACTGGAGGCAAATTAAAATGCCTCTCTGGACAACTGGGCCTTCCTTCAAGAAGTCCATCTTAATGTTTTCAATCCTCAATAGCTCTTTTTCCACTTCCAAATGTCTGATGTTTGCTGCCCTTAGACTTGGTCATCACTGTTCTAAGAGCATGTTATTGTTGTTGCTACATGCTGTTGACATTGTTGTTGCTGTTATTGAGATTGCCGCTGCTTTTGATGACATTGCTACTGCTGCTGCTTATCAAGTTACAGGTTGTCTCATCCACCTGTGATTCTGAATCCTGTAATTTTGATTCCTGCAAGTATTAAAAAATGCTGAAATATGATTAAATTCATATTTACTGAGTGCTGAGTGATTCAGCTAGACCTTTCAAAGATTTGTTCTTTGGTTCTAAGGCTACACTTACATAAACAATATTTGTTAATGAACTTACCGAACTGTACCTCAAGTGATAAAGGATTGGTCTCTGCACCCTGCCCATCAATCCCATGTTTCAAATGTGGTGCCAGGGCATCCTGAACACTTGCTCAAGTGTTGGATTTGTCGGAGGTACTGGTCCACCACCTGAAACAATTTAGGAAAATTATAATCATGTCATTTATTTCTTAAAAACAAAAAACATTAAGTTGACTAGTTGGATTAAAGCTTAAAACAGGGAAATCATTTCACAAGTTTTTAAAAAATGAACATAGATCCAGTCATCCTATTGTGTACACTTTGTACACGTTATGGGGTTGATAATCAAGCTTAAAAAGTGAGCAGCTATGTGTGGCTTTTTGTTATTAATATTTTTTATTACAAGGATAACATTTTTTTTTTACCAAATTTAAATTTAGAATGACTCAATTTAATGTTTACCTTTTTTAGCAGTGTTTTGCTTTCCCAAATAGCTTGGGAGAAGTGCTTTCAAAAAATCTGCCAGTTCCTGCAGCTCAGTAGCAGCTGAAAGTTGTACTTCTAGACCTGTTGCCTTTGTCAAAAAATAAAAGAAGTGGAAAGTTAAGGAAAATTTTAAAAACAAATGTTTTATAAATGCAGTAAAAATTGTCATTGGTTTTAACAAAATATTGACTGCCAAACATGTATAGTAAAATGGTGAAAATCAGACAATTAAGATAATTATAAAAACATTGTAAAATTTGAATGAAGATGTGTATTTACTATTGCCTACAGTTAACAGAATTAGTAATTAAGGCCTCAACAAGACCCCCCAACCCAAACACAAGAAAATAAACGCCCCATTCCAACAAACAAACAAAAACAAAAACAAAAACACACACAACACTAACAAAACATTGATCTATAAAAACTTTAGTGACTCAACTAAAATTAATGTACCATCCGGAACTAAGGAAATGCTGTGCAATAAAAATATTTCCCCGAATACAAATTATTTCAATTAAAATTTATATAAATTTAATAAAATATTATTATGATTTTGGTTAAAACATCTTTAAAACCAAGAGGATTTGATGTTGAAAATAATCCTTAGATTTTTCTAGTCACAATAGGCAGTGTACCTTGAATTTTGTATTTTACTTTGGTGAATATATTTTTGGCCTTTTTGTTTCATTGAATTGAACTGCATGTGTATGCCAAATTATCAATGACTGATGCTCTATTTCTTCACAAAGAAAGCAGTTTCATGCACGAAATTTTCACATTTTGTGTAGTGTATTAGTTACTCCTTACATTAGTGAAGTATCACTTTTATTTGAAGGAAATTGGATAAAGCAGAAGAAACAAAATTGGCTACAAAAACGCTAACCACTGCCCTCGTGCATGCACCGTGACAGCACCACTATTTTGATGGGGAAATGGACGCAGTTGCACCGTTGCTGTCACTCCATGATTCACGCTATGACCATAACTGTGTCTAGTGACCACAAAATTGCCCTATTATTTACACTAAATGAAAGTCATGACATCTTCAATTACTGTACTGTCTAACCAAGAAAGAAAACACTCTTTTCCCACACAAAAAACAACAACAAAACGTATAAAATCTACTCACCACTCACGCTGAAAAACAAGATGGCCGACTTGAGAAAAGTTTTGACAGCTAAAAGTTGCTCTCTGTGTCAAAGGTCGCGCTTTAGCCTCTGTCAATAATATTGAAGTCTTAAGATACAATTAATATTAATCTTATCTTAAACTCGATCGATCTTACGCTAAGATTGATTTTATGAAACAGAATTTAACAATTAATTGTAGACTAAGATTGATTCAGACTTAAGATTAATAGTTAAGATTAATTGTTTAATGTTCTTTATGAAACACCCCCCTGATGTTTTATTTCCCATGAACCTGGAATTGCGGGACTGCGTTATTTATCCGCTGGCACAGTGCCAAACGTGAGTGCTCCAGCTTTTGCGTTTTCACGACGAACAGTCAAAAAGTTCACACACAAACGCGCTGCACACAGACCACGTTTTTACAGTTTTCACGAAGAGACAACATTGTTAATTAAATAATTACTCTTTAATTAAACACGTTATTAACGAAATTTCAACAGGTTTGTATGATTTAAGATCTCTACCTCCCTCATATGTAAAAATATAAAGATTAAATGGCGAACAGTTGACGAACCAGTAATTTCAAAATTAGCTCAACTTCAAACGCGGTTTTCTCCAAACATTAAAGTTTGGCTGCAGTGAACTTTTTGGCCCTTCGTGAAAATGCTGCCTGATGATAAATTGGAAACTGATGCCGTTTGTACGAAAGTGCCACAATTTCCCCCTCCAAGTTCCGTATAGGAAATCAAGATTGTATTGGCTATCCACCCAAGCTGCATTGTCTCAACGTACAGTTCGTACACGACCTTTCAATTTAATAGATTGTTATCCAACTACTTTGCATTCCTTTGAAAGGCATTTCCTGTAAAACGTAAAACATGTCCGTTATTTGCCCAATGGCTTCAGATTTTCTTTGTAAACGTACACCTCTAAAAGTAAAAACTTCCGCGTCAAAATTGACCCAGATTCCGAGCCCGGAAAGTGGTTTTAATAAGGGATTTTAATAACTCGGATTCTGCGTCATGTTTGACCAATGTCTGGGTAATTTTGACGCAGGCTCCGGGTCATACTGACAATAGATCACGCTCTTGGGACCCAGAATTATTATTATTATTATTATTATTATTATTATTATTATTTATTCAGTTCAGCCGTTTCAACAATACATGACAATAAAAAAATACTTCCAGATGGGCTAGGAGAAACAAAAGCAAAATAATTACTGTGGTCCATAGACCTGCCTCCCCACATCTGGTCGTAAAACAAGTAATAAAATATATATACTGTATATATAACAATTTATGTACAAAAAGATAGGAAAGCTAACTATAAATAAAAACATGTCTGTGTACATCAAAGGTTGACAACTAAAAAATAACATATAAAGCATGGAATATGTAAAAGTAAAACCAGTTTTAAGAGTGTAAATTTGAGAAAGTTTGCGAGTATGTAAAAAACAAAATAAAAACAAAACAAAAAACAGAACAATTCTTAAACAATTCAGGTCAATTCTGACCCGGGCTTTTTGTTTTAAAGAGTGTAAACCTGTGATTTTTAAAATTCACTTGCACTTAAAAGGTATCGTACACGTTTGGTAATGACTCCAAACAAATATTAGCTTAAAAACTTACTTGGTAACGACCAACGGAGAGCTGTTGATAGTATATGTAAAACATTGTAGGAAACGATTCCCTCTGAAGTAACGTAGTTTTTGAAAAAGAGGTAGTTTTTCACTAAAACAATAAAAGACTTCTAGCTAGAAGTCTTTTATTCCTAACTGAAAGCACACAAATTTGTACAACAAGGGTGTTTTTTCTTTCGTCATTTTCTTGCAACTTCGATGACCAATTGAGCCCAAATTTTCACAGGCTTGTTATTTTATGCATATGTTGGGATACACGAAGTGGGAACACTGGTCTTTGACAATTACCAAACGTGTACGATGCCTTTAAATAATTTATGCATTTCTATGATTTATGTAAGCGTGTGCCTTCGTGTGTATAATGTGCTTCAAAAAGTACGTTATGCACTTCGAGTCGGCCCTTGTTAATTTATTACGTTGGTTTATCATGCATAAAGATGTATATAGATATATATAGATCGAGTTGAAAGTTAATAAATTACTTCATGTTTATTTTGACACTGTTATTCCAATGGATGATTGATGAATATATTGCAATTTGGACATTAACCCGTTCTATAAATAAACCATTGGTAACAATTTCAGGCAGAGACTGATTGATATGCAAACTGCTTGCCGTTTCAAATTTCAGCATCGAATGTAAAATTGCAAACAGAAACATCGTACAATGAGCCATGATCTTTGCATAAGGTGACTGATCTTTTTCTTATAAACACGAAACACCGAAAAGGTTAGCCCCATGGAGGAAGGCCATGATTAGCCTGAATATTATATCACTGCAACCGTCTTTTATCCCCCCTTTCTAACCATTCAGTAGGCCTAACCATTTCGAGGCTGAACGGGATAATATAGTCTGACCCTTGAAAAATAGAGACTCTAGCACTCATTACTACTGTTGTGAAGACAAGGAACGAGACGAATGTGACACCATGACATCGAGAAGGCCAGACGAGACTATTATTGTAACATACATATTATTACATAATCAAATTCAGTGAATGTTCTTGTCATCCGAAAATGTATACGGTAAAAAAACCACATTGACATTTCTGAGTCGATTTATTGTAAATAAGAAATAGTAACAAAATACCTTGAAATGAGGGTCGAGCTACGCTAGCATGTTCCGATCTCTCTGAATCACGACTATCTGATCGCCCTCCGTCTGGCTGGCAGTTGTGTATAGCACGAATTGTTTATCATAATCCACCATGCTGAATGGACAGTATAGTTAGTAGTAGTCTCCATACACTACTCAGGATGTGATGCATCATGCATATTGCAATCAAACACGCGAGTGAGACTACAAGGTCATGACCTCGGATCACCCGATGGTGTTGTCGATCAATATGGAACGCGGAAAGGTCAATAAATGATGCACGCGTGTTCCTCCCTTTTGATTGTAAAAAAATGTTGGCAAACATTCAAAAAACAAGTAATCAAGGACTCAAATAATATACCACAAGGAGTTACTATCAAAAATCTGACTCGGTGTAAACTTAATAACATAAGTACAATAGTAGGTGACTGTGAAAATATTCATTAATAAGCGTCTTCAATATCTTCCTTTTCTTTCCAGCCAAGTTTTAGAGCCGTGCAGAAAAAGAAAAGGGATGAACAAAAACTCAACCCAGCTGTAGCCAAAAAGAGGAAAGGATCATTTTCTGGCGGGATGTCAAAACACAGAAGATCAAAGGGCATTGTGAAGAAAAGAAAGTATGCATGAAATCACCGATCAATAACAACCTTCATCTTGTATTGTCAATCTCCTGGTACAGCGGACTATATAAGCCAAGTCATAAGACTATAGTCCTTGGGCACATGGTTGATTTCTTCTGAGAATGTCACCAGTTATAATCAATTTTTGTAAATTAATGAGTAACTGTCAACAGAAAGCAAAGCACAAAGAAACTCATCATGCCAAGCTGGACTCGTGCCAGGAAGCCTCTTTAATGTCAGTCATCGCAGTTACCAAAAGTGTTTCTACTCTCCAACTTTATTGGAAGTTAACGGCAGGGTGTACTTTTGGTAATTGTGAATGACCAGATCCATAATGCATAAAATATCAAACTTACGAAAATTTGGGCTCAATTGGTCATCGAAGTTGCAAGAAAATAATGAAATCATAAAACACCCTTGTTGCTTAACAGATGCCTGAGAAAGGTTTGGGGTGAAATATAACCTCTTTCGAAAATTACATTACTTCAAAGGGGATCGTTTCTAACAATGTTTAATAATATCAACAGCTCTCCAGTGCTCTATACCAAGTAAGTTTATGGTCATTAACTTGTGGCGTAATTACCAAAAGCACCCTGCCAATAGTTTTAGTTTTAAGAAAAGACCAAAAACCCTTTGGTTCTTAAAGTGTTAAACAAACATTAAAACTTTTATAATATATGCAAAGTTCTTATCATTGAAAAACATCTTTCTATTTAAAGAGTGAACGTCAGCACGAATTCAACCCCGTCAGGGAAGAAACTCCGGAAACTGCTGAAAGCAAGACTACGAGATGAACGGGAAGCTGAAATGCAAGGTACGATATACACGTAGTTTGTTTAAGATTATTCAAAGGCCTACTTTATGTATTTCACACAACAGAAGCCATATTGAGCGATGCTTCCATAAATTTATCAAAATTCACAGCAGTGCTCGTTTTAAAGGGATTGTATACGTTTGGTAAATGGAACCCACCGTTTGTTTCAATCCTATATAGTTGTAGATATATACCATAAAACTAACCTGTGAAAATTTAATTTAAAAAGGTGTGGCGTTTTTGAGATATTGCCGAAAATCTGGAGTGGTTATGTCCACGCACGAAGAATAATCTGCAATTGGAATTCACTATCTCAGATTCAAATTTTGGGAGATAAAAGTGATATATTTTTCCATAACCGCAGTACTTCGAAGTGAAAAGTTTCTCAAAATGCTTTATACTATCAAAAGCTGCTGTACTTCTTTCCAAGTAAGTTTTTATGGTGTTACGATCCAAAAATCTCCAAACTATCCGTGAATATAAATCACTCAAAAAGCCTGAATTTTCTCAGATGCAACAACGAAATCAAACAAGGTGACACTGATGTATAAGAACACAGAATCCAAGTGATTTAATGATAAAACTATCAACCACTTCAGTTACCGATTCGGTTTAACAAACATACACTGATTGCATAAAACAAGTGTACATTAAAATGGATCTTATACAACATAAGTATCTTACGGGCTAATACGTCAACCTGGATGAAATACAGGCGATGATCACAGCAACAGAAGATACAGCGAGGATCACATACACTGGCTCTAAAACGATCAACTCCAGGGGCGGTAAAACAGTTCTTTGCCGATGTGACTATGAGCTATCACGGGGCGAACTCACTCCGAAAAATGTCCAGAAGAAGACGAAGCAACAACGGGTACACAATCTGACACCCGCCACAAAATATGGGGAAGAAGACCCCAAAATACCGAACTGTAGATTAAGTTCGAAACTGTCCTTTCCGGATTTAAATTAAGCTCTTTAACTGCACTCGGTCAAAAGCGAACTCTCCCAAAAGCTCCTCCAACGAGTTGAATCACAATCACTGAAGTCGTAGCTTCCACCAGTCTTGAGTATTTGTGTCCCGTCGAAGATTGATCCCCAGCCTGTATATAAAGGATTTGTGTCGTTTTCTAGAAAGTGCTACTCTAGATCATTCTATTAGCACCGCCCACTAGGGTTAACGACCTTACACACAAAGAATGATTGACAGCGTGCGTTGAACACACGTAACTACATGTACATGTATTAGGGTCTCATAACAATGGCCATTAATTTTCATTACCAGACGTATATATAAATCCCTTTATTAAAGGGATTTTTAAATGATGGAGTTTGACAATGATAACGAGACCTGTTTAAAGTTTAAACAGGTCTCGTTATCATTTTCAAACTCCCATCATTTAAAATTTAAAAGCAATTTGAAGCAATTAGTCAGTTTTATTAGGCCCCCCATAACAACATGTTTATAGCGTCTTTCTTTTTGAATAAAAGGAAGGAGGGCCTTTTTTTTTCAGAAATGGCCGCCCGACACATTTTTTGAGGGAACCAGCCGGGCTATTTTTCAAGATGGTTGCCAGTTTTTTTCGGTGTGCTAAAGTCTAAAATACGGTCTTATTTATTAATTTATTTTTTATTTTTTTCAGGGATCGGTTAAAAATGTATCTTTTAATAAAAACAGAAAAGAAAAAAAGGAGGCGGCCTCTTAAAAGGAAGCGGGCGGGGACGCTAAACATGTTTTCTTTCTGTCATCATGTTTCTTCGTTTCCATTTAGCTTCCAATCAAACGAAGCAGCTCGACTGGTTGGTCTCTCTATAGCTTGTATGTTCTATATGCAAGTCTGTTTTACCAGAAACAATGGTTTTGTTTTTCTTTATTATAGTGGCATTGATATCATCACGCGGGGACCAGCGACAGAAGTACAGCCGATCAAACAAAGCCAAAACACCAGTAGACACTGGAGGTGGTGAAGACGTAGAAATGAAAGAAATCTTATCTTAATTAAGTGACTTCCAGTTGATAAATTAACATTGTGTACCGAATGACCAACTAACGCACCAGATCCGTTGTTCATTGCTATTTATCTCATCACTATTTGGGTTACATATTCCTGATTGGAGCTTTATTTGATTAATTACATCCCATTTTGGTCTCACAGTGAGTCCGTATCCGAATTGGCGGCTACGGCTACCACTGTCGCCAAGGGTGTTGCTAAGGACGTCTGTAACTCAACGCATGATGACTCGGCGTTCCAGTCGTAGCGTTCCAGCCGTAGCCGTAGCCGCCAATTCCGATACGGCCTGACAAATACCCCTTTCACACGACATCAATTTAGCAGGAGTCCCTTGGTTGTGAAATTTTACGTATTGCGCTTCGTATGAAAAGACAATTACAATGTGTGGACTGTCCCGAGGTCCCTTTATTGAAATCTTCTCAAATTTGCCGTCCTTTATCGACACAGTTGAAACACAGTGTTTTCCTTCCACATGAAGTACATCGTGTACAATTTCGCAACCATGCTAGAATTAAGCAAGGGACCGTTGCTAATTGATGTCGTGTGAAAAGGGCCAAAGACGACGTCGTAGAGAACTTCTGAGGGACTGCAAGATTGACAGCAGGAATTTTTATCAAAGAATCATGGAGTAAAATCACGAACCTCATCATTTCGGTTGGCACAATTCGGTTTTGTAGCATTTTGATCCACTGTAGAAATAAATAATATTGTGAATGAGGCACAATGAAGTATTCCTTTGTTTTATAATGCAATTTCAGTTCGATTTCCACAACATTGACAATAAAAATGGGGTTGTAAGAAGAAGTTATGTAAACTGTAATGTATGATATTAGAGTAATAAGTAAATAAAGTTGTTGTGGCCTGTTTTGGAGATAACGTTTAATTTTTGTTTGTAATTAGTGTTGTATTATTTTAAACTTCTAATTACTTAGTTTTTATGAAAATTATAGAATTCACAATAAGTTGTGAAATGAGGCTGATCTTGCGTAGGGTCGGGAGCCAAAGGGTTGGGCCGGACAGGTCAGCATTTTACATTTTTGCAGGCACACGTGATGTTTTTTAATTTGTATTTTTTGCTCAGATGTGAGGGGTGTGGCCGTTTGCTCTATGATAATACTGACCATTGGCGCTGGAGGGGTGGGGGGTGGGCAGAGCGTACGACTCTGTGGGTGCACCACACTAAATAGGCCAAAAATCATGCGCCAACTTGATTATAATTTGTAGGCCCTCAAAATATTTTGAATAATAACGTTTTGGGGGTCATGCAATTAATAGATTGTGTAATTATAACAATTTTTGACAACCTGGGAGCTCTGTGCTTCAACTATTGAGGAGATTTGATAATTTTAGGCGTTAAAGTTGGTCCTATTTGGCTTGGGAATTGGAGGAGTGCCTCATGAAAACTGGCAGCAAGTCGGTTTGGTAAAAAGGATATTTTCGGGGGTGTTTTTTTCTGGGGTAATTAGCAAACATTCCAAACGGCTGAACTGCCAACAATTGAAAAGAAATCTGAAGTTTAGTTGTCTGAATATATATTTGATGGTTTTCAAGAGGCTGAGAGACTTAACAAATATTTTTTAGAGTATTTTTAATTGTTTGCAATAGCATTGGTTGCTATGGGAGTTTGGTGCACCCCCTGACGTGAGAAGATGAATGGTGTTAGAGCGCCCCCACAACATTCACGGATCGGTTAAGTTAATTTTTGGTCGAGTTGGTCTCGCCCTCATCGGTCGAGTAGGTTTTCAGTATCGGTGAGTAAGTACTATTTCTTGTCGAGTCGACTTCTACTTGCATATATTCAATTATGACAAAATGGCGGCTAATTCAACCGGTTCGAAAATTGTAAGTAACGAACGATTGACCATTTTCAATTCAATCCAGTCGATAAAGTGTGAAAAGTATTTTGTTTTCATAGTAGGGCCTAGTAGACACCACACAGTCTCATCAATATGCTCAATTCAAACTCAAAGTCAAACATCCAAAGATTTAGATAATAAAACATATAGGCCTAGGGGGCCTAGTATCAAGTTTGTTTGCAAAGTTTTTATTTAGCCGGTTTTGATTGATCTGTTTACATTTTGTGTTTTGACATCTTGTCACCGGAAAGCATTGGATAATGATGCCATTTATGATTTCTCGTTTGCGGTTTTTTGTCTTCCTTGAATTGAAGAAAAGTGTTGTATTGTATGTGAATGTCACATTTCACTTGTTAAGTTGTTATAATCAAAGTCATATTTAGCGCTAATTTGTAATTCATATTGATACTTTATCCTATAGTATTCCTACCCCAACCAAATTTGGGGCTAACTTTCCGAGCAAGCATGACAAGTTGCACACACAGTTTATAATCTTATCTATAATATATAATATTATAAGATTCATTTCAAAATGTGCAAGCATGATGATTGATGCTGAATTGTGTGCAATTGTTTAGTTTGAACAGCGCACTGCTCAGCAATTTTCCCCATTATTTTTAAGGTTAATTCATGAATGAAGTCCACCACAGCGAGACTCCATCATGAAAAAGGCAAACAGGTCCATTCCGATCTCTTTAACGACCAACCATCAACCAACAAGAACATCGGACAAGAAACAGATGCCGAAGCGAAAACTCCCTCAGCCTGTGGGTAAGGTTAAGACAGCTCTACGGAGTCTACCACCGCAAGAGGATGGAGAACACGATGGTAGGCATAGGCATGATCAGGGTTCTCCTTGTACTAGCTCCACTTCTTTGGCAAGGATTCAGATCTTGGCCACAGAAAGTGGGGCTATGTTCTCCCCAGGTTTTTCAAAACTGGGGGGCATTCTGGACCCAAATTTTTGAAATTTGGCCGAAGCATGCTGAATTGTAGTTGCGATAATCGTAACCCTCCTCCCGACGGTTACGAGTTGGATTATGGCAATATAGTGCAAAATGTGAAATGTGAATTTTTTTTCAAGACTTGTGACCAGATTTGCCCAATTTTTACCACTTTCAAAAAATATGACCCACATTCCAAGAACACGGATTTGATCTTGAATGTGTAATGAATCCATTTATAACACTCAAAACATCATTGAAAAAATATTTAGAAGAAAAAAAAGAAAAAAACTTACCAGAGACTGAGTGAACATGGTGAAGTGCCAAGCGTAGACGAGATGAATACCAGACCACTCTGGATGATGATTTAAACCATGCACTTTTCGACCAATCAACGTAAACCTGGGAAAAACAGACTGCGTTTTCGAAACGACCGGCTTCCGCTTCGGATTCGGCTCAGGCTAGCTAGGCCCCTCAGTTGTTTTGACTATACGCGTGCTATGCGTTCAGGGATTGAAGCGGAATCGAATCCACGGCTTTGGCCAAAGCCGTGGATTCGATTTAAATCATCATCCAGAGTAGTCTGGTATTCGTCTGGTCTTCACTTGGCATTTTGGTAAACTCAACACAATTTAGTAAGGCCAACAACTAATAAATATTTTCTTCATTAGACTCGCCAGACAAGTCCTTGGTGCGTTACATCAATGACGTAATGATCAAGAAGCAATCGGGCAAAGATGTTCTCAGGGATGTTACTACACTAAATCTGACTCTCACAACTAGAGATGATGGCAAAAAGATCAGAGTAAGCTTCTAACCAGTTTAGGGACAAGCATGACTAACCAGTTTAGGGATATACATGACTAACTGGTATGGATTGACTAACCAGTTAAAGGATAAGCAAAGGGATTTACTAACCAGTTTAGGGATAAGCGTTTAAAGGCACTGAACATGTTTGGAAATTGTCAAAGACCAGTGTTCTCACTTCGTGTATCCCAACATATGCATAAAATAACAAGCCTGTGAAAATTTGGGCTCAATTGGTCATCGAAGTTGCAAGAAAATGATGAAAGAAAAAACACCCTTGTCGTACAAATTTGTGTGCTTTCAGATAGGAATCAAAACTTCTTGCAAGAAGTTTTTATTATTTTAGTGAGAAATTACCTCTTTCTTAAAAACTACATTACTTCAGAGGGAGTCATTTCCTACAATGTTTTATACTATCAACAGCTCTCCGTTGCTTGTTACCAAGTCAGTTTTTATGCTAATATTTGTTTTGAGTCATTACCAAACGTGTACGATACCTTTAAGGGCAGGGATTGACTAACCAATTTAAGCATTTAAGCATTGGGATTAACTAACCAGTTTATAAATAAGCGTAGGGATTGACTAGAACCAGTTAAGGGCTAAACTTAAGAATTGATTTTGTTTGGCAGATTTAATTTTATATACCGGTACAAAGTCTTTGAAGTTAACAAAATTAAATTAAGATTTGCACCCCAAAAAACCAGCTTAAAAAGTTTTGATTTGTTTTTAAAATTTTTAAAACTGATGTGTGCTGACTTGTCTAAAATGAACATCTTTTTACCTGAACATTTTTTAATTCCTTTGTCACTAAATCAAGGTTTTTATTTGTTTCAGTACATTGAGAATCTTGAAGGATTAATTAATCTTCAAGTCCTGAAACTAAGCCACAATCAAATCAGCAAGATAGAAAGACTCCAGCATCTAACGAGATTGAGAGAGCTCGACATCAGCTGCAATAGAATTGCTAAGATTGAAGGTCTTGAGACGTTAATCCATCTTCAGAGCTTGAATCTTTCCCATAACCTCATAGAAACAATCCCAGCGTGGTTGGCAAAGAAACTCAAAGCTCTGAGATCCTTCCATATCGCTGGAAATTTACTCTACTCGGTGAGTATTCATTCTATTGTTAGGTTTGTGGAAATTACGAGAAGGTTGAGGCACTGCATGGCAACAGCAAAAACTATCGTTTACAGTAGCAACAAAAGTTTTTCATTTCATTTTTTCATTGATTAATTCTGGTTGTGAAGCAAAGGGCTCTCAGAAATGCGAACTTAATCACTGTACTAGCCAAGAACCCAATGGAGAGAAGACAAGGAAGGAAGTTTCAGTTTTAGATGTGGGAGGAAAACCCCAGAGAATTATTCCAGGGAAAATCAACGCAGTAAGGTAGAGACTGAAAACCCAATCCACATAGTTCCCCTCAGTGGGATTCGAACCGGGGTCCTAGAGGTGGAAAGCAAAGAAAGATACCACTACACCAACCCGATCGCCCAGTTTATGGTCTCGCATGTGGAATTGTTTTCCCCAGCAGTAAATCTTTTAAATGCAATTCAATAACTAAAACAATTATGTTTATTTTTTTGCAAACAGTTATCGGATGTGTTTAGGCTGCGACCGTTGAAAGACCTTGTCCATCTGTCACTAGCGGACAATCAATTATGTGACTTGCCTCATCATAGACTCTTTGCAGTATTCCATCTAAGATGTCTTCAAGTATTAGACAAACAAACAGTCACTCCAGCTGAGAGACAGCAAGCAGATGAACGCTTTGAACAAGGTAAAAATTAAAGTAGAACAAAAATAAACAATTTATTTCTTGATAAGGGACTGATGCATGGCTGCACGGAGTTCCAAAATCGCACGGCCCCGTGCAACAATTGGATTTGCGCTCCAGTAATTATTAGGTTCCCTAATTATCAAACTTTATTGTTGGTGCCTTTTGTTTGTCGGATTACACGGACAAGGCAGCTCGAAAGTAGCCCACAAAGGAGTGAAGGATTAGTGTGTGCAGTCTAGCTCAGGTAAGTATACCGGACAATGGTTTATCTAATGAGCCAATTATAACTACACAGTGACACTTGGCTTAAGCTGTCCAAAAGCATTGTTCCTTTGTTATACAGTGAGTCTGAGCTTGCAGGCATATGAACGTGTCGATTTTTATCTATGGTCTCTAATAATAGTACTGGGTTCTTATCTAGCGTTTTATTACACCCCTAGGGGCGTGTCAGAGCACTCATTATACGTTTTTCAACAAGATAAGCAGAACTATGTTTTGAATTAAGAGACCCATTTATGTAGCACCTTCTAATGGTTTACAAGGTGCTGCGGGGCATTCAGCAGCCACTGCCAGAAACGTCGGGGCCAACCCCTTGTCTTGGTGATAAGTGTAACTGGATTCTTTTGCGTGCATTACACAACACATGGGACCTACAGCTTTATGTCTCGTCCGAAGGACGCAGCAATAATGGTTATGTCTTGCTTAAAGGACACAATTGTCACAATTTGGACTCGAACCCACACTCTGCTGATCAGAAACACCAGAGCTTGAGTCCGGTGCTCTTAACCGCTCGGCCATGACACGCCAAATTTGTTCATCAAAACATGGAAAGATGGCTTTATTTTCGAGAACTTTCTGCAGAATCGGGGAGAGTTGACAGCTCTGCTACTGTTCACCATGCTTACCATCTTTGGAAGCACCTCTCATTCTTGTACACAAGTGTCAAGATCGGGACCCGAACCCACACTCTGCTGATCAGAAACAAACGGAGCTTGAGTCCAGTACGCATAACCGCACGGCCACGACACGTCACATATCATAACCTTGAATTTTGTTCTTCATTTTATATTTCAGAAGAAGTAGAGAATCTTGAAGTTCAGCTGGGAGAAGAGGAGAAGAAATTGAGAGCTCTACAAGAAGACCATTCCAAGACGATGACGGAGCAGAAGGAATCGAACAGTCTCATCTCATCAATGAAATCAAGAAATAAGGAAAATCAACAAACCATTGATGAACTCCGAGGAGAACTTCAGGCCAAGAATGACCTGGTAAGGAAGAAACAGATTTAAAGACAGTGTTCTACAGTTGTTTAAATTGCTTTTTTACCGTTGTCTTTGTTTCTTTGTGGCGTGTCGTTGCCGAGCGGTTAAGAGCACCGGACTCAAGCTCTGGTAATTCTGATCAGCAGAGTGTGGGTTCGAGTCTCGGTCATGACACTTGTGTCCTTGAGCAAGGCACTTTATCATAATTGCTTTTCTTCACCCAGAATTACAAGTGGGTACCGGCGAGAGCTGGAAAGTAACCTGCGATGTACTGGCATCCTGCCCAGGGGGAATAGAAATATTCTCAGTCGTTTTAATGCCAAGGAAACCGGGTATAAACACGGGCCTGATGAGCCATATTGGCTCGGGACAGACTTTACTTTTTTTAAATTTTTTTATTTTTTTAAATTTAAATGTGTGAACAAGGGTCCCCATTTAGTGGGCCTGCATGCCTGTTCGGGGTTTCCCTTTTGCACCACGTTGTATTTGATGTTTGTGCAATAAAGGTAATGACTTAAACTAAACTAAACTAAAAGCACAAAACAACTAATGGAGTGGGATCAGACCAGGGCCCAATTTCATAAAGCTGTTAAGCAGAAAATGAGTGGGGTACCAGTCACAGCCATGGTAACTGTACGATATTTTGGTTGGTCCCTATTTTTGCTAAGCAAGAGTTTTCTGTGCTTAGCAAGTTTTTGTGCTTAAGCAGAAAATACTTCTCAGCAAATTTCTTTGCTAAGCACACAATTAGTGGGGCACCAGCTGAAACAATGTAAACTTTATGGAATTTTGGCTGGTAACCAGTTTCTATTAAGCAAGACTTTTTCTGTGCTTAGCAAGTTTTTATGCTTACAGGCTTTATGAAATTAGGCCCTTGTTGTGTGGAGTAAATTTGCAAGTGTGCAAGATACAACCTTTTGACCAAACTGAGTTAGAATCTTATTCACACACGCGACGGTTTAATCTGAGTAACTTTTTTAAGTGACTGTTTGCTTCATTTTGATTTCATTTTTAGCTGAAGCGTAAGACAGCCGAATTGAACAAGGCATGTGAGAAACAGTATCGTCTAGAGCAGGAACTAGCTTTCCAAAAGATAGATGCTAAATTCGAGCCCTTGGACTTCTACGTTGGAGACGGTGACGAGGTAAGATGGGAGGACTAGGTTAAGTCTAAGTTTATACACTAGCAATATCAATTAAAAGGCAGGGTGTACTTTTGGAAATTACTCCACAAGTTAATGACCATAAAAACTTACTTGGTATGGAGCACTGGAGAGCTGTTGATATTATAAAACATTGTTAGAAACGACACCCTTTGAAGTAATGTAGTTTGAGAGAAATAGGTAATTTTTCACCCATTAAGGCATGACGCCTTTCTGAGGCATCTGAAAGCACACAATTGTATGCAACAAGGGTGTTTTTTCTTTCATTATTTTCTTGCAACTCCGATGACCAATTGAGCCCAAATTTCCACAGGTTTGTTATTTTATGCATATGTTGGGATACACCAAGTCTGCATACTGGTCTTTGACAATTACCAAAAGTATACCCTGCCTTTGATATCTTTTAGTTGCAGTCCGGCCTTGTGATGTAAGGCGATATCTCATAAAACAAAAAATTAAATAAAAGTCTATTCTCAAATCTCTATCCTATTCAATTTAATTCAATAAAATTAATTTCTATAACGCAAAACCAATAAATACATGTACAAGTAAATATACGGTGTACAGTATTACAGAAAAAATTCAAGAAAAACAAAGATATATGCAAAAACCGAAAGGAAATGATAACATTCACATGGGGGAGCAAAATAGAGGCAAACCCAAAAGCACAGCTTATATAGCAAGACTCGACAAACAAACAGACAAAACAGACAACGAGCGGACACATACATTGTTAAACAAGTGTGATTTGACTAAAAGCAATAAGAACACAATAATGATCATGAACAAGACTGCAGACCAGCAAATAATAATAAAGGGGGGAAAAGTAATGTATGAAAGAATAAAATAATAATAATAATAATGTAAAGGTATAGGGAGAAAGAAAAAAACACAATTGAGGCAATGTGTAGAGAAGAGGGGGAACTGTGAGAAAAGACTATATCCTGTATTCTGCATGGCGTGTCGTGGCCGAGCGGATAAGAGCACTGGACTCAAGCTCTGGTGTTTCTGTTCAGCAGAGTGTGGGTTCGAGTCCCAGTCGTGACACTTGTGTCCTTGAGCAAGACACTTCACCATTATTGCTGCGACCTTCGGATGGGACGTAAAGCCGTTGGTCCCATGTGTTGTGTAATGCACGTAGAAGAACCCAGTGCACTTATCGAAAAGAAAAGGGGTTCGCCCCGGTGTTCCTGGTTTGATCGGCAGCAAACTGCACCACAGCACCTTGTAAACCATTACATGGTGCTATGTAAAGGACTTGGTCTCATACATCAAAAAGAGAAGGGGTTCACCCCGGTGTTCCTGGTTTGATCGGCAGCATAATGCACCACAGCACCTTGTAAACCATTATGGTGCTATGTAAAGGACTTGGTCTCATACTTCAAAAACGTAGCTCCACAATACCTTGCAGGAAAATAATGAACGTTAAAGCGCCTTGAGCGTCACTGAGTGACGGATATGTGCGTATATAAGAAGCCACTATTACATTATTACATATTTGAAGCTTTAATGACATTTTTAATTTCAGATGGACGCGGGCACTGAAGAGAGCCCTTACATCGGCAAGGCAGGCTACAGACGTAATCAGCTCGCTCGTCAACAGTTCATCACCCCTAAGAGCCAGATGATACGAGAATCTCACCAGCGAGGTCAGGATTCTACAGACAGCTCAATGGCCCATCTCAACCCAGACACAGAGAAAGAAATGCAGAGGTTACTACAAGATCGTCTGAATGATAAACAACGCCAGATTGCAGCAGGTTGATTGTGGTTCTTAGAGTTATCCACCTTACACTTACCATAGCAACCAGAAAACTCATTTTCCTAATAGTTTGAAATTGATAATGAAGTTGTGACCATTAGAAGTTAGTAATTGTGGTTCTTAGAGTTATTCACCTTACACTTACCATAGCAACCAGAAAACTCATTTTCCTAATAGTTTGAAATTGATAATGAAGTTGTGACCATTAGAAGTTAGTAATTGTGGTTCTTAGAGTTATTCACCTTACACTTACCATAGCAACCAGAAAACTCATTTTCCTAATAGTTTGAAATTGATAATGAAGTTGTGACCATTAGAAGTTAGTAATTGTGGTTCTTAGAGTTATTCACCTTACACTTACCATAGCAACCAGAAAACTCATTTTCCTAATAGTTTGAAATTGATAATTAAGTTGTGACCATTAGAAGTTAGTACAAGATCGTCTGAATGATAAACAATGCCAGATTGCAGCAGGTTGATTCTGGTTCTTCCTTCGACTTTACACAACAGTGATCATTATGTTTTAGAAAGATTGCTCAATTACTGACTTAATCGCCTTACATTTATCACAGAAACCAGAAAACTCGTATTCTGAGCAGTTTTTGTAACTTGAAATTGATAATGAAATTGTCACCATATCATGTCACAAAGACCACTTGGATCAGATTCCCAATAGCCTGTGCAAGTCTCGTGCATATTCAATTGTGGTCCCAACCATATGGGCGGGATTTTAGTTTAACGTAGTTTATGGCTATGAAAAGTATATATGACGTTGGGAATGTAATACTAATGTGATAAACAAAATGAAAGTAAAATCAATTCAATACAATAACGAAGAAAATCTGAGAACTAATGTGATAGACGCACACATTCAGGCGTGATTGGCAAATGGGGCTTCTAACAATAAGCATCCTCGTCCCAAGTTTTAATTTTATTTCAATGTTTGAACAAATTATTTGTATTTTACAAAAATTATAAATTTGTTTAAAACAACTTGCTATAGGTATTTTTATTTTCAAGAATTTTGTAAAAGAAGATTTGATTTCATAGACAAATTTAGTCTCTGTTCGAGTTTTTGTTTTTGTTTTCGACATGTGCGAGACTTGCACAGTTTATGTTAATGGGAGCTACCTTTGAATCATACAGCCACCCCCCTCCCCCACCCCTGATAAAACGATAATTACATCAGAGAGAAATCTTTGTAACTGTCTTTTCCTCTTCACAGCTCAAGATCAGCTGAGTCACTTGCAAGACAAGATTGAGAATGCCGAGAAATCTCTCAACAATACTCATGAAATGCAAAGATTAACTGCTGAAACCCCACATAGGCCGGTAAGTATTAACCCTGGCGTGTTGTGGCCGAGCGGATAAGAGCACGGGACTCGAGCTCTGGTGTTTCTGATCAGCAGAGTTTGGGGTCGAGTTCCGGTCGTGACACTTGTGTCTTTAAGCAAGGCACTTAACCATTATTGCTGCATCCTTTGGATGGGACGTAAAGCCGTTGGTCCCGTGTGTTGTGTAATGCACGTAAAGAACCCAGTGTACTTATTGTAAAGAGAAGGGGTTGGCTGGATATAGCGCTACAGCACCTTGTAAACGATATACATATAAGAAGCCACTATTATTATTTTTATTAGAGACCATAGCGGCCTCAAGTGGCTTTTACCAAAATGCCCATAGCGGCCGCAAACAGCCGCAAGGTTTGACCTACTTTCATTCACAAAAACAGGTCAAGTAAAGGTCATGTCCGGATACGGAATTTTCCAATGTAGTATGTTAACATAGTATCCCAATTTCTTAACACAAATCTAAATTTTCTGTTTCATGGTATTTCTGTTAACCTTTTTACTGACAAAATTTGATTAAAGAAATGAACAGCTAATAGCAATGTCTGGGCGTTTTGTGATGATTATACAGAAATGAATCATGGTCTCTATAGGGTTAAAGGCCCTGTACACTATTGGTAAGATCGAAAAACACAAATGTTCACAGATTCACACAGAAGTTACATGATTTAAAATAAGTAACGCTATCATTTCTGAGAAGTTAGTAAAACAATAGTTTTTATCACGCGCGATAAAAACAGAAAACAGAAAACACATAAGGTCTCTTCACTATTTTCTTTGGACCTCGATGACCAATTGAGCTCAAACTTTCACAGGTTTGTTAGTTCATGCATATGTTGAATCACACAAAATGTGGACACTTATTTTGAGCTGTTACCAAAAGTGTACAATACCTTTAAGGAGGATGGGATAACAATGTTGCTTCTTAGAGTATTCAGCGTCATCGAAGTTACGTAGATTTCAAGAAACAGTTTAGAATATTACCTTAGAGTTACATAATAGAACTAGAGGTAGCACAGGGCTCGAATTATTACACTGGACTACAGGCCCAAGGCCAGTAGTTTTAGTGTCGGGCCAGTAAAACTCATGATCGGACAAGTCCGGCAGTCTTGTGTTTTTCAGTTGAATAATATAACTTCACTGTGTGAAGGCCTAATATCTTGAACAAAAACAAATGATGTTCAAATGTTGACTTCGAGTCTCATGAAATACCTTTAAATTTCTATTGAGTAATGAAGTAAAATACCCATAAAGACAAGTGAAAAATACGAAACAGTGAATTGTGTCAGGAAGATTTCTGGTCTTGTAAAAGCAAATCTGGTCCAGTAAAAATTTTGAGCATCAAGCCCTGAGGTCTTGTGGATTTTCCCCCCAAATTCGAGCTCTGGAGCACTCGTTATTACACACATCCTGTCAGTGGAAAAATGTTGTATTTCGCTTTTGCAAAAAAGTCGTATCTCACACAAAAATTCTCTGTGCAAAAACGACGTACTCGGCGTGTACTCGGTGTGTGTGTACATCTTGGCTGTTTTAAGCGAGATACGACAATTTCAAACTCGCGGGTAACGTAAGTCACTGCGTAAGTGCTATTTTAGGAGATATGACGTTTTGGCACTGACACAACGACATGTAACCGCGCTGGCCCACCAACACCATGAATCCCTATGGGTAAATGACATACAGATGTCCACTTACAGTTACAAAATATTGGTTTTGTGAACTGGTGCGTGACCTGTGTTATAGGATGGGTCAGCACCATTTTCTCAATGGCCAAAAATGCTTCTTGATGGGCTGTTTTACATGGTTTTTGTACGCCCTCAAAAGTTAGTGCGCTTTTTAGATATCACGGAAAATCCGGAGTGGTTATATCCACACAGAAAGAATAATCCGTAAAATACACAATCTGAGAAATGTTTCACGCATGAAACGTTTCTCAGATATAATATGTTAGAATCCCTTTCTCTAAAACCACGCTCCTTAGAAGGGAATCCTTTCTCAAAATGTTATGCATTATCAACAGCTGCAGTGCTTCTTACCAAGTCAGTTGTTATGGTCAATAATTTTTTCAGTAATTACCAAATTTATACACTCCCTTTAAGGCGTCAAAGTTATTCATACCATAATAAGTTATAAATGGATTGTTATTTTCGTCCGTAGTTATCTGAGATTGAGAAGCAAGAATTGAAACGTGAGTTGTGGAACAGACTTCAAGCAGTCAATGATCTTAGACAACGAGTGGCTGAGTTGGAGGCAGCCATGGGAGATACTCTAGATATCATCCAAGATAGAGATAAAGAAATGGAACGATTGAGGGGACAACAGCTGGATCATAAACATCCACAATATGTGAGTAACTTGGTAAATACACTCAGGACATGTGAGTAACTGAGTAACTATTAGATCATTCATATGAGTAACAAGGCAATCACTTTTAATAACTATTCCCTGGACTTGTGAGTAACTGAGTGACTACTAGATTACTCACGAGTAGCTATGTGAGTAACTGAATGACTACTAGATTACTCATGCGAGTAGCAAAGTAACTACTAGATTACTCATGAGTAGCCATGTGAGTAACTGAGTGACTACTAGATTACTCACGAGTAGCTATGTGAGTAACTGAATGACTACTAGATTACTCATAAGTAGCTATGCGAGTAGCAAAGTAGCTACTAGATTACTCATGAGTAGCTATGTGAGTAACTGAATGACTACTAGACTACTCATGAGTAGCTATGTGAGTACCTGAGTGACTACTAGATTACTCGTGAGTAGCTATGTGAGTAACTGAATGACTACTAGATTACTCATGAGTAGCTATGTGAGTAGCAAAGTAGCTACTAGATTACTCACGAGTAGCTATGTGAGTAACTGAATGACTACTAGATTACTCATGAGTAGCTTTGTGGGTAACTGAGTGACTACTAGATTACTCATGAGTAGCTATGTGAGTAACTGAATGACTACTAGATTACTCATGAGTAGCTTTATGAGTAACTGAGGAACTAATAGATTACTCATGAGTAGCTATGGATCTTATTTTGAATCTCTTCAGGCAGAGGCAGCGACTGAGATGGCTTCTAAGGAGCAGGACGCAAACGATGCAGGGGAGAAGTATCGAGATCTGCAGCGAGAGCTTGAAGAGGTAGTTGCACTCTTAGCTGATGAGATGGATAACATGAATCGAGTAAAGCAGCAGATGGCTCAAGGTTTGTTTAAAATTGGCATGTCCGGCTATGGCTCTGGCTGTTGACTGCAATGACAACGTTAAGAATAGGACTTGTCAGCATTGCAGCAGTAACCACTGCCGACGCCATTAATTTGGACACTGCCTATATTTCTCTTTTCACTTTAACCCCTTCATGCACCATTTATTTTAGTGACAAATTGATCATATGGACACATTAATTGTTCACTCTTTTTTTTGCAAATGGCGATCCCATCAAAAACAGGTCACAATACCACCCTCAAGAGTCCTCTTTCCCATTCTGAAAACTGTGTGGCTGTGCGTTCTTTATTGTTGGTTTTGCAACTATTTTTTTGAAGGGATTTAAACTGGTTGCTAGCGACCGGTTGGCATGTGAAACAGTTAAAAAAGAATTCAGGAGATAATCTTAGTTAAAGGTTAACAGAGTAAACCGCATTTTGGTGTCTCAAATGTTTGACCGGACAGTCTGCCACAAAATCACACAAATCTGTTCTCTCCCCAGAAAAAGTTGACCTCAACAACGGTCTGAAAGATGAACTAGAAGATACCATCTCAGGATTGACAAATTACATGCAGCAGGCTCAACGTAAAGCAGCAGAGCAAGACCGTAAGAATCAGACTCTACTCAAGGAGAGAGATCAACTCCTACGTCGGCTTCGTCAGTTAGAGGAAGAACCAGAAGGGCAGAAGGATGGCAGGGATCTTCTGCATGACTTTGAAGACTTGGAAGATATGCAGAGAGTAAGACGTTCTTGGATGTCAAACACTCATATCGTCACCGTTTTCATGAAGAGCCACATATCTTAAAAGTGACAAATTATTGATGAATACAGGAAGAGGGGCCTATATCGCAACAAATGCATTTTGAATTTTCACGGAGAACCACAAGCCCTTAAAGATGCACGTAAAACATTGCAACAGAAGAGCGTAAATGTAGGTCAAATCGTTTTCAGGTTTCACGGAGAGCCACTTATGTCAGTGTGCGCGTGATTACGTGACACGCGGGCCCCTTTCCTATGTAAAAATACGTTATTCAGTTGGGTGGTTAAGTAGGTCAACTCACTTTTTAGGTTGCACGAAGAGACACATATCTTTGACTAATTACTATGGCAATTAGCCAGTACATTTAAAGAAATTAGTTAAATGGAGAGGTTAAACTTATACAGAATTATATGAGAGGTCTGAAACTGCAAACCGTGACGTTAGTATTGCAGATTCGCAGTTTTAAGCTAAGCACGTTGTAAAATGTAAATCTCAATCACACGTTTTGACATAAGTGTCTCTTCGTGAAAATGGTGACGATATGTGACGGAAATTTGTTCAAAGCTATTAATAGCCGAGTACAGTATGTGTTTTTTTCTGATCAAATTTTATAACTCTAGATTTGATCTTTTTGGCTCTACCCATAGAAATTAGAAGAAGCTGAGGCAGCTCTGAAAGCTGCCCAGGCAGAAAAGGATCAACTGAAACGATCCTTACAAGCCGAGATTGAAGCTGAGCAAGATAAAGAGAATGAGAGACAAAGAGTGGCTGGAGATGAGGCTAGCAAGATGAACGGCGCCCTCAAGAGGCAGAAGAAACAGGCGCAGGTAAAAAGGACAATTTAAATTCAATTTATGCACAGAAACAAAAGTGTACAAACTCATCAGCAAGTGATCTCAAACTTTAAAAATGCAATCGTTTAATAACGCTCCAAGTCTGTGAATGTTTTTATTATATCAAACAATATGTCTTTGTTTTTACCCTTTCACCGATGTGTATTAAGCACTGTATACTCGGTACTTTCCTGAGTTCTGTGAAAAAAAAATCCACAGGCAAATCACTCGGTTGGGATTCGAACCCACCGCCAGTTAGAGGAGAGGGACGCAACAACACAATGTAGCTTACAGCAGAATACCGATATAGATAACTCAGAGGTACTTTTATTGACGAAAAGGTAAAACGTTACTACAGCAAAATGGCGACGTAAACAAAAGGTAAAGGCAACACGAGAGGGCGCTATAACAACTACTGGCACACAACCTTTTCATTGCTAGAGCAGATGTCTTACCACTAGACCACCAAGCTAGCCGGGTGGCTAGAGGCAGTTTGAATCCTATGTATTTGCAGCGGGTACCGCAACGATTTAATAGATGTTAATTTGGGATCGGGGATGAAGAGTATAATTTGTTTTTACCCTTTTCACCGATGTGTATTAAGCCCTGTATACTCAGTACTTTTTTGTCATGGGTTCGAATCCCATCCGAGTGATTTGCCTGTGGATTTTTTTTTCACAGAATTCGGGAAAGTACTGAGTATACAGTGCTTAATACACATCGATGAAAGGGTAAAAACAAATTATACTCTTTATCCCCGATCCAAAATTAACATCTATTAAATATGCCTTTGATATAGCGGGTGAATACTTGTTATAGAAGATAGAATTAATCCATTTTTAAAATGTTGACTTTGAATAATTTTGGAATTCTCTTATCTGATTGTTTGATAGGCTGAAATGGATGCATTAAAACGCCGGCTGGAATCCCAGCGCAGACAGATAGAGGCATTGAAACAATCACCTGATCAATCACATGACCCACAAGAAAATGAGTTATTAGCCAGTCAGCTTAAGGCTCTTCAGGTAGAGGTTTTTCTGAATCTTTGGTCTCCAAGAGGTCAATAGACTGTGCAAGTCTTGCGCATATTTGAGCTTCCGGGACCATTGTGGTCCCAACCATATGGAGATTTACTTGGGCAAGATTTTGTTTTGTCAATTATTGTAGTTTAACGTGGTTTATGACCATGAAAAATATATCTATGTTGTTGGGAATGTAATTCTTAGTTATAAAAAATGTGGAAGTGAAATCAATTCAACAATATAACGAAGAAAACCCGAGAATTAAACTTGACCTCGGCTTCCGGTTGTTGCAAAAAATTGAGAATTTGCAACGCGAAGCCGTTTTATTGCAGTCTATGGTTGTTGAGGCGTCTGCGTCCTCTATAAACTGTGTCAAGCGTTTATTTTACGCTTATGTTTTGTGACCATCGCGAATCCACGTTAGTGGTTTCTGAAAAGTTAAGATCAAATAAGCATCCTTGTCCCAGAATTTTTATTTTGCCTCAATAACAATGTATTATAAAAATTAAAACTGATTTTATAAACGTGATGAGTATTTTTGTTTTTCAGATTTTATCATCAAATATAATTTAAAACAAAGATTTGATTTCAGAGAAACAAATGTTCTTTGTTTGACGTGTTTTCTCGTTCCGATATGCGCGAGACTTGCACAGTCTATTCAAACCATCTCCTTATGTTGGTTTCTTTCGGTGAGAAATAGACTCGATTGTGTCCTTGAGCAAGATACTTGACCATAATTGCTTCATCCTTTGGATGGGACTTGAGGTTGTAGGTCACACGTGTTGTGTAATGCATTAAAAGAAAAACAGTACTTTTATCATTAAGAGAAGGGGTTTTCTCTGGTGTTTCTGGTATGGTTGGCTGCAGATTGCCCCACAGCACCTTGTAACCCCCTAACAAGGTGCTGTATAAATGGGTGTTATAATTCAAATAATACCTGTTGTTAAAACAATAAGTGCTTTGAGACACTGGTAAAAAAAGTGCTATATAAGAACTGAGTATTATTAAAGAGGAAGGGTATTGTGATGTACTCATTTTCCAATAGATAGAGCCCTCGTGTGAGTGGGGAAAAAAATTGCAAGTCTCTAACCTCACATTAAAATGGTGTAAATTGCCATTGTGTTTGATACCCTTCCGTGCAAAATTTGTCAACATCCAAAACATCTGATGACATCAGTCTGAGAAAAATGGGTCTCTACATTTTTGTACAGGGATGTTTTGGTTCATAAGTGATTTTTTCAGAGCGACATTTGAAACATTACGCTATTGGATTTTAACAACAAATGGATCTTTACATTATATGGAGGAATTTTTTGTCAGTCAAAAGGTCAAATTCAAGGCCGTTTTGATTAAATATTATCGAAAGTCAGGAATGAACCCAAAACCCTGTACAAAAATGTAGAGACCCGTTTTGCTCAGAATGATGTTGTCAGATGTTTTGGATGTTGACAAATTTTGCACGTATTAAGGGTATCGAATACAATGGCAATTTACACCATTTTAACGTGAGGTTAGAGACTTGTAATTTCTTCCCCACTCACATGAGGACTTTATATATTGGAAAATGAGTACATCACAAAATTGAATTTTGTCATATCCCTTCCTCTTAAAATATTAATTTGACAAATCTACCTGTTGGTACATGTATACATGTCTCTTTGAACTGAGTCAATTTAAACCGTTTCATATTGCCATTCTTTTTTGTAGGATGAAAGAGATTCCTTAGAGAATGAACTCCGTAACCAGCAAGAGCAGATGCAAGATGCCCTCAATGCTACCCTCCATCCTGAAGATGTCATCCATCGCGTCAACGAGATGAGAAGACATCTTGAGCATGGGCGTGGTAGGATAAGACGACAAGATGAAGATGATACTCTAGGTAAATCTTTGGGTGATGTTGAGGATATGATCAGGAGGAAGATGGAAGAGGAAGAGCGAGAGAAGGATGCAGCCAGAAGAAAACAACAAAAGGTGAAGGATTTATACATAATAATAATTAAAATAATAATAACATTTATAAAGCGCCTTTACAAAAGTTTCAAAGCGCTGTACAAAATCATCAACGAATACAGTTACACAAATAAAAGTTACTTAGAATAAAAGCAAATGAGTTTTTAAATGGCTTTGAAGGATTTAAGAGATGATGCCTGACGGATGTGAAGAGTTAGATTGTTCCATAATGTCGGCGCACTGACTGTGAATGTTCATTTGTCATACCGCAAATAAGTGTGGGGTGCAGGAGGCAAGCACAAATTGGAAGTGGAAGAAGAACGTAGAGAATTGTGGGCTTTATTCCAAATAAGGTTCTGAAGATAAGTAGGAGCTAGACCATTTCTGACTTTAAAAACAAGGAGGACTTTGAATTGGATTTGTTTGTTAATGGGAAACACAAAGAAAACATACAAATAAAACTTATTGTACATTGTACTTGGTCTTCTTATTGTAAAGTAACATCATTTTCTGTTGACATCTGGACAGATAGTTATTTTGTAATGCAACGATGGTGATTCTAGTAAACTTTGATGACCTTTCAACTTATGTAAATCTTAACATGAAACTTAACTTAAGGCCGTGTCTGACTTAGCGGCTACAGCTACGGCTACGGCTAGGGTACCGCGTCATTATACGTTGAAGAATAGGACGTTCTTAG
Organism: Plazaster borealis; assembly: GCA_021014325.1. NCBI lineage: Eukaryota > Metazoa > Echinodermata > Asteroidea > Forcipulatida > Labidiasteridae > Plazaster > Plazaster borealis. The sequence goes on along the minus strand of CM037456.1, from coordinate 5,130,586 downwards.
CAACACACTTCGGCGTGTCGTGGCCGAGCGGTTAAGAGCACCGGACTCAAGTTCTGGTGTTTCTGATCAGCAGAGTGTGGGTTGAGTCCCGGTCATGACACTTGTGTCCTTGAGCAAGGCACTTTATCATAATTGCAAAAGCATGTCCAGGGGCATAGAAATATCCTCAGTCATTTAATGCCAAGGAAACCGGGTAAAAACACCGGCCTGATGAGCCATATTGGCTCGGTACAGACTTTACTTTTAGCAACACACTTAAGCAACAGTCGTAGCTGTGGCTGTAGCCGTCCATTCAAATACGGCCTTGGTCCTGATGTAAAGCTGATAAGTGATTGTTGTTTTATTTTGAAGGCTGAGAAGGAGGCTGATGCTCTAAGGAAACAAGTCGAGGCATTGAAGAACCATCTTGATAAAGCTCTTAATCAACTTGATAGGCAGTCTCCAGAGTCTGTACAACAAGTAAGTAGTTAAATTATCCTTAGCTTGACAGGTTTGCAGAATCACTATGATATCCCATTTAGCCACTTCTTGTCGGTCTTTTAAAAAAATAGTCTGTGTCCAACCGCTGTTTTAATGTTCTGAACTTTTTGGAGCTTCTTGAGTACCACCGGTAATAATATTCCTTCGAAAATATTGTTGCCACAATAAAACCCTGACTTGACAAAGGAAAGACTATAGAGGTTCTCAAAATTAGTTCTGTGATGTGATGTTGTTGTGTGAGAAAATTGAGTATGCGCTCACTGTGATTCGCAGAACCACGGTGAAATGCTGGAGTTTGGAACATTCGGACTTACCTTCCATTGAGCCGAATAGAATGACGAACAATGGTAGCAGCTTGTCCATTCTTGTATGCCACATTTGTACAGCAACAGGACAAAGGTCTGGGGCGGATTGCGCCAAGTGGTCTTAAACTGGTCTATGTGCTATAGCCGGCTAACTTGAGACGCGCTTAGACAGTCTTTAATTATAGACTGACTGTAGTACCACAGTCTATATATTTCAGCCAGTCTTAAACCTCAAGCCAGTGCTGAGCTGGCTATGATCAGTCTTTGTTTTGTTTTTAAACACGGCGCTAAATCTGTTAGTTGTTGATGATATCATGCAAAGAGCCCTATGACGAGACTGTATATTGATAGCATTTATTCGGTCTGTAATTTTGTCGCAGGCTTTTTGTTTTCCCTCCATTGTTTGATCTTTGTTTACCTTTCAAAGCCATTGTCACTGTCTCAGTGTGCTATGGATAATGGCGGCCATCGTAACTAACCAAGCTTGTAGGAATGCTTGTTTGTACATGTTTTTCACTACTGCTCACCGACTTATCTCAGACCGGCTTATTGCAACAGGCTTAAAGACTGACTAAGCTAAGACCGTCTAAGGCAGATAGCTGGCTATAACTGACTGGTCTTAGACTGCTGGCTAAGACCGTTTTATTGCAATCCGCCCATGGATGAATGTTTATACAATTAACAGCTGGTAAGAGTCACGGTGAAACCGATGAGTAGAATCCAGAGATTTTGGCTAAGGCCTAAAAAAAAAATGTTATGTTAGCGTAACTCGACCGACCCTAAAAATAAGGCTGACCCTTGATGTTTTAATTTTGTTTCCAACTTTATTTTTCCCAGCTGAAGTTTTGTAAATGATTAAAAAAACAGCTTTCCTACCACAAACGAAGCCGAAAGTAAAAAAAAAGACTGACATCCTTTTCTTTATATTTTAATGTCAGCCCCAGACACTCTCCAGCCCTGGGAGAATGATTGACACTCCTATTGAGATTCAATTACGTCTTATCTTAATCCTCTGCAATTTGTTATGCATTGTTTCAGTTTGTAATACTCTTGCTTCAATCAAACCACAAGCTGCGCGCGCTATGTCTTTGTGGTTTTATGACCTGGTTCTTTGACCCTTAGGAGTGGGTATAGTGTTCTATTAAACCTGGAGTGTGTTGACATTTGCTGGTTAAAGTTTTGATTTGAACAGTAGAAACAGGTAAACAGTTAACTGGAATTCACAAGTTTCGTTTAACTGTTATGGAGAAAAAATTAAAAATACAAAAAAAAAATCCCGACCTACCTACCCTATTTTTTCTGGGCCGTTACGCCAACATAACATTTTTTTTCTAGGCCAAATGGGGAAAGTCAGGTAATGTTTCTCTTTATTGTAGGAGATGAGAGATGGAAGGAGACAATGTGATACTGAGGAAGATGCAAGGGCCAAGAGGAGAGCTGAAGATGCAATGAGGCATGAGGAGGAGGATATGATGGAGGCTATGAGAGATGAGGTTAAGAAATTACAAGATCAACTCAAACAGAAGCAACCATCTTACCATGAGCAGGTACAGATGAAACTCCCTCGTTGAATAGGAAAAAACCACCCTCGTTGAATAGAATTGTGTGCTTTTTAAGATGCCTGAGAAATGCTTCATGCCTGAAGCCTTTCTCAGATCAAGGTTTTAGCCAGGATTTGGTAAAAGGGTGTCCAGATTTTCCGGAAATTTAAAAACTGGGTGTCCAAATTGTTCACTTACAATCCATTTACATGTAAATGACAGATAAAACAGGGTGTCCAAATTTAAAACAGGGTGTCCAAAAGACACCCAGACACCCCTCTGGCTAACACTATGTCTCAGATTCAAATCTTTGGATGACAAATTACCTCTTTCTCTAGAACTACATTACTTCAAAGGGGGTCGTTTCTAAACAATAATCTATAATATCAACAGCTCTCCAGTGCTCTTTACCAAGTAAGATTTTATGGTCATTAACTTGTGGAGAAATTACACAAAAGTACACCCTGCCTTTAATTCAAACCAATCCATGGTCAAATCTAACCCTCAAAGATAAAGAGTAAGGGGTCGTTCACAATCAACATTTTCACAAGCGAACAAACCGTACACTTTTTCAATACCCCCTCCACCTAAAAGTGTACGCAGAAAACATTTTCTTTTTTTTTACACGATTCTACATAGAGATACTTCTATGTGAATTACATGCAAACCCTGTTTATTACGAGCACAGATATAACAAATTTAGTTAAATATAGCACAAGACGCGGCTTATCTGACTTTCAAAAGGTTAAAAACCCCACATTGTCTTATCGAACGATGCAAAAAGGGCCATGGAGCTATGCTTTATAGTTCTACTTTTTGTTCAGAAAACGAAAGCGTACGGCTAGCATTAACCTCCTCCCTCCCAGCGTACGGTTTGTACGCTTGTGAAAATGTTGATAATTGTGAACGGCCCCTAAACTGTTGTTTATTTCCAGACCAGGGGTATGTTACACCCAAGACAGGATCCTCATACCATGGCTGAGTTACAGCAGCTGGAAGCAGCTCTAGCTCAAGCTCAACGACAGATGAAAGATAACGACCAGCTAGCTGCTGACGAGGTGAGAATGTTTAGTATCAAGGGTTACTTTTGTCAACATTACCACCTTCCTGTGGACTTGGGTCTAGTTTAACATTCTACTTGGTGATTGTATCACAAACTGATGCATGCATTGGCATTCGGTGAGAGTGAACCAAAATGACATACAGAGTTGAGTTTAAAAGGGGCTAGCTGCTGATGAGGTGAGAAGTTTGACATCAAGGGTTACTTTTGTCAACATTACCCAGGGACATTATCACCTTCCTGTGGACTTGGATATAATTCAACATTCTGCTTGATAAGTGTATCACAAACTGATGCAGTGACATTCAGTGACACTCAGTGATCAGGGCTCGAGTTTTACACTGGACCACAGGCCCGAGGCCAGTGATTTTACCTTTGGGCCAGTAAACTCAGGACCAGACAAGTCCGGTGGTCTTGTGTTTTTCAATTGAATAATATTACCTCACTGTCTAATTATCTCAAATAAACAAAAAATGATGTTCAAATGTTGACTTTGAGTCTAGTAAAAATCGTTCAATTCTGTCGAGTATCAAAAGTACACTCACCTAGCTAGACTAAGATAAATCTTCCCTTAGTGCTTGTTCAAATAGAACAGTTTATATGTTAAACTTTGTAGAAAGTTCTTTCTCGTTTAGATTCTGGTCTTGTAAAATCAATTCTGGTCTCGTGTAAAATCTCAGTTACAAGCCCTGTGTTCTTGTGGAATTTACCCCAAATTCAAGCCCTGGTGACAGTGACCCAAAATGAGCGACAGAGTTGAGTTAATGGGGGCTGTGTCGTCATCATCAACTTGTCTGTGACTGTACGTCAGGGTTTTTGCGGATCCTTAAAAAGTATTAAAAAGTCTTAAATTGAACTATCAAAATTTAAGGCCTTAAGAAGCATTATAAAGTATTAAATTCAGTTATTTGAGGTCCTACAAAAATGGATGAAGCGTGTAATGAATTTTCCTATTGGCACTTAAAGAACCGAATTACGCTGCGTGTAAAAAAGTAACATAAAGTATGAGTGGGTATAGCTGTTTCTCCCCTGCTTTATTCACTTATTTTTGGTCATAAATTTTATTCAGGAATTTCAGGGTGGCATTAAAAGGGTCTTGAAAAGTCTTAAATTTGACTTTTTGAAGTGTGCAGATACCCTGGTACATGGAGTTATAATCTCTCACCCAGTAACTGTATTCGTGCGCCCCTCCTCCATATCACATCTATGGAGAGTGCGCGCCCCCGTGCTGTAAGTGGTTGAGAGTTCATAATTCAATGTGCAGCCTCGAGGCCTTCTTTGATCATGACTACATAGCCCCTTTCATTTGGGTCATCAGACGAGGCAGGCAGAATACACCATTTAATATTCATCGTTCTCCCATCAGCTCACCAGAGCAGAAGCTGAGATGAAACACCTACAAGATGAACTTAATCATCAAATGAGGCAGGCAAGAGAGAGAGAGAGAAATGCGGATAGATTACTTGAAGATCAGAGGAGAGAAGCAGAGAGGCAAACACAGAGAGCTGTAGCTCAGGTTGGTACATCAAAGATAAGAAATGGTTTGATCTTGAGTTGCTTCCACTCTTGAAGAAATTTATCCCTTGTAACTAAGTTTTTGAATAGACCGTGCAAGTGTCACGCATATTCAAAATTTTTTGGGACCACTTTGGTCCCACGTACATTGCTCTAACTTTTGAAAGAAACAAACTTGTGCACTTTAACTGGTCCCAAAGTTTGAATATGTGCGAGACTTGCCCAGTCTATTGTTATCATATTCTTATAAGGATTGTAAGTTATGGTAAAAACTAATATTAAAATTGTTGTCCTTTGTGTTTTCCAACTTCTTGTGTTCAAACCAGCCCCTTCCCTCCAACTTATTCATTGTTTACCCCTTGCTTTGCTTTCTGCCTCTCTCTCTATCATGTATTTCCACTTGACTGCTATTGTTATACTTGTATACCTGTTTATGTGTTGTGTTGTCATTTAGCCTTCATGAAAGACTCTGCTAGGGTCGAAACGCCAGGCCAGTAGCTACTTTTAGCATTTATACCATATGTCCTTTTGGTTGGTAAGCAGTTTTCAACAGCTAATTCTATTTTCTCATTGAGATTTGTAAGGTGATAGTGTATCTTAAGATGTTTTGATTCCTTATAGGCCGAGCATCGTGCCAGAGAACAGGCTGAGCGAGCTGGTCAGGAGCTTGCTAGAGCAGAGTCCGACATGGCAGAATTACAGAAAGCTCTGGCCGACAGGGAGAAGGAGTTACAGTATGAGATACAGCATGGAGACAGAGCCGCAGAGACACTGGGTACGTGGTGAATACATATTTTTTTTCATCACACCAAAATGAGGCTAGACTATTTTTGTCCTCTCAGCCTCAGTTTGGGTTTATGCTGGATGTCATGGAATAAGAACTAGGGCCCAATTTCATAAAGCTGCTTAAGCAGAAAATACTGCTTAACAATTTTCTGTTAAGCAGAAATGAGCAGGGTACCAGTCACAAATTGTACTTGTGACACAGTAGTTTGGCTGGTAACCTTATTCTGGTAAGCGTAATTTTGTTATGCTTAGCTACTTTTTGTGCTTAACCAGCTCTATGAAACTGGGCCAAGGGCCCAAATTTATAGAGCTGCTTAAGCAGGAAATGTTACTTAACAATTTTCTGCTAAGCAAAAAGGAGCAGGATACCAGTCACAAATTGTACTTGTGACATAGTAGTTTGGCTGGTAACCTTATTCTGGTAAGCATAATTAGTTTGTGCTTAGCTACGTTTTGTGCTTAAGCAGCTCTATGAAATTGGGCCCAGATAGAGGTCTGTTGAGTGCTGGGTCAAATCCAACTCATGGCTTTATTCTCAGGAGTTTTCCTGAGTTCTGGGTTGTCTCATAATCTCCTTGATCCTTTTAAAGTTTCTTGAAAGAAGTGAAAGCAGTCACCAGAGGGAGAAGGAAATAGTCCACATTGTGTCCAAACCTGTAGTTTTGTATTTCTGATGGTGCACAGAGTCGGTAAACCTCCTGGGAGGTTCTGGGTCTAGAATAAGGGGGAACCCAGCCCAGAAAGCTACTTTTTATGAATTTTCAAAATCGTCAAATCTCATCCCTGTTATTCTTGTCGGATTCCAGTAAAGAAAAGAGCACTTTAAGATTATTTTAAGACTATAAATTTGATATCTGAAATAAAAAGTTGTAGTTCCTTAAGGTGATCCCCTGGCTGCCGCTTCCCAGGTTGTATTGTAAACTTGGGTGTGATCCCTGGCTACACGGCAGTTAACAGTTGTATGGCTTCTGACTGGCACCCCTGAACAAAGATATTGACAAAATAGGGAGATTGCCAACATAGGGCTAGATAGCTCAGTTGGTAGATCCAGCCGTCGTTGGTTCAAATCCCGCTCGAGTCAAGTTTTCTTTGTTCAACCCCGAATCATTTGAAATTTACCCAGTCAGTTTCCCTTGTGGTTTATTATTTGATATCTAAAATTCTTTTGATGAGTGATTTCTGCTGAGTTTATGAATGTAATTGTTTTCCCAGCTGATCAGCGTGATGAGATTGGTGCTTTATACGACACTATGCAAGACCAGAAAGCCGAGATACTTAAATTACAAGATGCACTGAATAGACTTCTCAACCCACAAGGAGGTAAGAATTGAAGAAATAAAAATGTGTCCGGTTATTTCGAGTTTTTGACTCTATTCAGCTTTTAATTTAATAAAGATGACAGACCTTCCACTGTTGTTTTATTTGAATCTTTTGTAAACCTCAAGAAATAAAGTATAATCTTAAAACATACCCAGAGTATAATTATTTATGAATGTTTTTGTGTTTTTGTATGAACTCTTTGAGAGCCTGCTTTCTTTTGCGTTCTGAGCCTACAATGCAAATTTTTTTGAGGTTTTTCGAAATTCTTTATCACAAAAACAAAAAAGTCTTTCTCACCAAACAAAATGTATCTTGCTGATTTGTGTTGCCTTGGTACATCCCAAAGTCAATAGTATTTCTTGAGTGATAATGCCCTCTCGTGATAACATGTATGTTATGGGTCGTACATGTACGATTGATGACACTTTTTGAGTACATATAACAGATCGGACATGTACGATAATGGCGCTTGCTGAATAGACTGAAAATTCTTGAAAATAAAAATACCCATAGCAAGTCATTATAAATAAATTTTCAATCTTTGTATAATACAAATAATTTGTTCAAATTAACATGGAAACAATATTAAAACTTGGGACGAGGATGCTTATTGTTAGAAACCCCATTTGCCAATCACGCCCGAATGTGTGCGTCAATTACATAGGTTTAATGACAACATGCCCGTCAGTTGGGCAGCATTCTTAATTTTTTTCAATGAACCGGAAACGGAGGTCAAGTCTTATTCTCAGGTTTTTGTTAGTTTGTTGATTCGATTTTACTTTCATATTGTTTATCACTTAGTATTAAATTCCCAACATCATATGTAATTTTCATGGCCATAAACTATGTTAAACTAAAATAATTGATGAAGCAAAATTCTACCCGCGTAAAACTCCTTATGGTTGGGACCACAATGGTCCTGGAAGTTTGAATATGCGCGAGACTTGCACAGTCTATTAAGAAATGTTTTTTCCCAATTATTCCTTTTCAGTTTCAGGTATAAATGCCCCACCGTACGATGCCGATATAAATCATCTGTTGGCAGAAATTGAGCGACTCAATCAAGCTCTACAACAACAAAAGAATTACATGAGAACAAGTCCTGTCGTCCAGTCTAGTACACAACCTTTTACTGACCTACGACCTCCGATGACTCGTGGTGACCTCCAAACCGGGTCAAGACCTGAAGCATATAGGTACAACCCATTGCCAAATCAAGTAAGTGGAAAATGTTAAACGATATACTAAGACAGATTTATCAAAACTGGAGTAGTGCAAAAGTATGACTCTTTAAAAGGATTGTATGTTTGGTAATTGGAACCCACTATTTGTTTCAATTCTATATAGTTGAAGATTTGAACCACAAAATTAACCTGTGAAAATTTCATTTCAAAATGCATTATACTATCCAAAGCTGCTATACTTCTTACTAAGTAAGTTTTTATTGCCATTAATTTTCAGAGTCATTACCAAACGTATACAGACCCTTTAAAAGTGCAAAATGTTTTTTAATCAAAGTTTGTATCCAAGATTGTAGTATTTGACTTGTCAACATTGTTTTGTTTGATTTTAGTATCCGTCAAGAGACGCCCAGTACCCATTGCCATCTGGACCTCAACCCGTTACACCACATGCAAGGTATCATCCAACACCCTCTACTCACCAACCCATCTCCCAGCAGCACGCAACCTCATACCCAGCTGGGGTCCCTGTAGATCCCAGGTTAACCCATCAGCCCCTGGCAATGCTTGACCCAAGAAACCATCCTGATTCCCAACCAGCCATTCCAAATCCACAGGGTTTTGGCTCGGGGTTATCTAGTGCACCACAACAAGCAGGGTATCCTGGCACTGCACCCCATGGAAATGTAAGAGCCGTGCCACAATATTCCGGACACAACCCAAGTGCTGGTCATCCGCAAGCATTCCCACAACCAATGTATTCTGGGAATGCTCCTGGTTTGAATGGTCAGTCTGGCTCCGTGGGAAATTATCCAACCACATCCATGATGGGTCAACAAGCTGGGGCTGGCTATTTGCCAAGAACACATGGTGAGTTGAATACAGATTCTTCTAAGTATTCTTTTATCTTTGTCATTCTAATACAGTTTCACCCAGTGTTCAACTGGTATCCAAAATTTTTATAGTAATCTCAGTTTTTTTTCTCATTTAATTTTTCATTTATTTTTATTTAATTTTATTAACATCACATTTCGTGGCCCACAGGCCAAATTGGATGTGATTTAAAATCACTAATTAGCAATATTGTAAAAACGGTTAGAACATTACAAGTTGGGTTAAAAACACACATGAAAACAGGAATGGATGAGGAATACAATCAATAAAATTACCTACAAACAATGACTGTAAAAACACAGTGAAATACAGTATAAAACCTGAGAAAGAGTAACAAACATTGAAAATACATTAGGTATCAAGCAAATTAATAAAATAAGGAATAGGGCCATTTTGAAAATTAGCGATTCTGACACGGAGCTGTGTAATTTTGAATGAACTATGAAGACATCTGCCATGACTCGACAACCTGGATGGAGGGATGAGATTATTGGTACGATCTGATTGAGACGACCCCTTCTCAAACCCACGGCAGTGATCCACCCTCCGGTCAGATAGAGAGTCAAGTTCACACATTTGTTCAAGTTCATTTTTTTTGTTCTGTTATAGGAATGAACGGCAACCATCAACCCATCTCAACCACCTTGACAAATCCCAACGTAACTTCAGGAGTTGCTCCCCCTACATCTGGTCAGCCTGCCATGCCACATATACCAGTACAGTCGCAAATGGGTACTGCACCAGGGGGTGCCACACCTGGACTGGTATTGGGCAGCACTCTACTAACACAACCCGCCACAAGAAATGTGGCTTGTGGTAAAGGCGACAGTGGTCCCTCTGGCAATGTAACAACAGAAGCGAGTACAGAGTCGGATACAGATGTTCCAACACAGACAGGAAAGAAAGGCAAAACAATCATTCTCCCTCCAGGGGGGTTATTCTGTAATGTCCCAGAGCATCATGATATGGTGAGCAACAAACTGATATCAACAAACCTCAAATTGTCAGTTGTAGGATTGAAGTTGAAGAAACTGTGCTCTGTCTAATGTTGTAACGAAAAGGTTTGCTTTTTAGTCTAAATGTTTGGTCACGCAGACAAGCCGGTGAGAGAGCTTTTTCCGCTGCTGCCTCCCGCCTATGGAACGGTCTTCCTGTCCCCATGAAAAACGCCAAGACTGTTTTGTCCTTCAAAAAGGGGTCTCAAGACTCACCTGTTCTCCAACTTGTAGCTGGTTGTCCCCATTACCTTTGTCTTTCTCCCGTAAGCGCCTTGCATCCTTTGGTAATTGGTGCTATATAAATCCAGTTATTATCATTATTATTATCTTTCTTTTTGATTAGGAAGATGAACTTGTACGTCTTAAGAAACTTCTGGATGAATGCAGAAAATCCAAGGTAAGGGCAAAACAAAAATTTGTTTGTTTGTCCATAGAGGGTCCTCTAAAGGTAGGGTCGGTCGATCGATTTTTAAAAATAATTTTGTTTAAATATGGATATTGTATTTTTGGTACTAAAATATTAAGTCCAAACACAAAACACAACACTTTCACTGTATTGAACTCTTTTATTAAATGTCTTTGAATAGTATTTTAATACTAACAACTGTTCAACTAACTAGATTTTATGTTGTTGATGTTGAGATGAATGCTTTACTGGAGCTACCAGCTGATGCATAGCACTTCTGCAGTACTGAAATTTCACCAGACTAAAAAGTCAGGAACACTGTGTGTTGGTAAACTGCTTTATATAATATAGTTTTTCCTGTTTAAAAATTGTTTTGACAAATTTTGTTGAGAATTTTAATGAAAATTGTGGAGAGAAAAAAAAGACAAAATAGGAAGAAAATAATTAAACAATTGATCGCGACGCAATTGGCGGTTGGTCAAACGAGGACAAACAACAAAATTTGTTTTTGGCATAATGCAAGCTGTCAAGTTTTTATAATTAAAACATGACTTGTAGCTCATTGTATGGTACTGTCTTTTAATAAACTATGTCTTACAATCTTACAATATCTTGATGTCGTTTCTTCAAACTATTTTTCTCCTTATGTTTTAATCATCAGAAGAGAAAATCCAACATGTCTTCAGAGAGAGTCAAGTCCACCCTTGAGGTGAGAGGTTTTTTTTTTTAACAGGATTGTTGATCTATTTAAATCTTTTTTGAAAATATTTGCACTTGCATCAAAATTCGTCCAAGATTGCTGTTTTGCTGGGGTGAGTTTAAAAGTTAAGGTGTCTAAAGACATGGCGATCAGATGAATTTGAAACTCTTCATAAAATTGTTGTAAGGATTTAGGTTATGGTGTGTTTAAGACTGGACTGCAATAAAGCCATTTGTGAGTAAGTAGGGCTAAAAATGGGAAAATCCATGAGACCACGGGGCTTGTTGCTCAAAATGTTTACTGGACCAGAAATCTTTTCCCAAGACCAGAATCAAAATTAGAAAAATACTTCCTAACACAACTTAACATGCATTTAGCTGTTTTTATTTGAACAAGTACCAAGACATGTAAGAGAAGATTTATCTCATTTGTCTGTGTGAGTATTAAATATACTTCAGTACTGTATATAATTGGAAGGTATTTTACAAGACTCAAAGTCAACATTTGAACACCATATTACACAGTGAGGTATTATTATTAAATAGAAAAACACAAGACTGCCGGACTTGTCCAGTCATGAGTTTACTGGCCCGACACTAAAACCACTGGCCTCAGGCCTGTGGTCCATTGTAAAATTCGAGCCTTGGTTAGATTTGAATAATGTGTGGTACAATGACTTGCTTGATCACAAATTATCGCTTAAATTTTAATTCCTCAGACTATCGAGACAGTTGCTACGTCACATGATTCGGGACAAGCTTTTGCGTAAATCATAAGAGACGTCGAACACTTATACACATTTTGAATGAATGTGCACAGCACAATGGTACCAGGGTTTGCTCATCTGGAGGTTGCTATTCAAAAGCTTGCCCTGAACCATTTGACGCAGCAACTGTCTCTATAGTCTGAGGAATTCAAATTGAAGCTGTAACTTGTGACAAAGCAAGTCATTGAACCAGACTTTATTCGAATCTAACTCACCATTGTCTTATCGTTTGAAACAAGCCATTTCTCTGCTCATTCTTGTCAACCGTTACGTCTTACAGGATGGAAATAAAGAACTGGAGGCATTGGATCTTGCTATCCAGAAGAAGCGGAGCACATTGAGGGCGCTCCACAAAGCAGACCTTGACATCAGACGTCAGAAAGATGCAGCAAGTGAAGAATTGCAGGAACTCAACTCTAACATTGACAGACGCTCACGCAGGAGGTTAGCAGTTAACGCCATGTTAAACAATATATATAACCAATCTCATTTGTGGAATTTTTCTTCTATTAGAAAACGTCAAGAAGAAAGAATTCTTACACTTAAATTTGCACTTACTTTGTCATACATTGACACCTTATATGGGATTTGAGGCATTGCATGGTGGGGTATCAATGTATATTCGGTCCCATGTGCTTATCTACTTTGCTGTGTAGATTTTGTTCTTTGAGAACTTGTCTTGCTATTTATTCTACTGCCGCAGAGTAGATTTCGGAATTCGAGAGGACTACCAAGTTCTGAAAAGGACTGTCCTGCTTATAATACCACCTGGGCGGGAGGTACTCACTTTGGCTTAGTGGATTGGGGGGACTTCTCGTTAATAACTTCACTGTCGCTGAGTGAGTTCTTAATTGGTCTCAACGTTTCAAAGAGTGTGAGCCATGTTAGTCTATTTATAAGGATTCAGAGGTTTCAGTGTAGAGTCAGTCACTGCTCTGATTGGTTCTTCTGAAAAGAGAACTGTGGTTGGAGGGCTCAGAGTTGACCCCTCACTTTGTTCATTATCCAGGGATTTTCTTGAGGGTCATCGTCCCATTACTCCTGAAGATGAGGATTATGAGATGCGGGAGGCATCCATGGACCACCAGGACTACTTGGAGGATGAGATAACATGTCTTGAGAAGACGCTCGTACAACGGAGAGCTGAACTACGAGTTGCTGATAGACTCCTCCAGGAATGCCAGGCTGACCTGAAAGATGCTACAGACAAGGTATGTATCACTTTAATTACGTCTTTGTCTTGATGCAAACTACTTACACTATATTGGAATAGTATACATACTGTTAAAGGGAAGGTATACGTTTGGTAATCACTCTTAAAATTAATGGCAATAAAAACTTATAACTGCTCCAGATTTTCAGTTATATCTCAAAAACGCTACCACCTTTTGAAATGAAATTTTCACAGGTTAGTTTTATGGTATATATCTACAACTATATAGGATTGAAACAAACAGTGGGTTCCAATTACCAAACGTATACAATCCCTTTAAAACATCTCTCTAACCATATGCATTTTATAACAAACAGTTACAAACGCTTTTCATAGACCAACTCGCCGGATCCAAGGCAACGTGTCCCTTTAATCTGATTTCCGATTTTTTTTTCCCTCAGAAGAATCTGAAAAAATTGTTATTAAATAGCCTTAAAAGTATATTAAAGCATATACCATATGTACATGTATAGATCTGCCCTTGTACTCGTTAACATTTTCCTCTTAGTGGCGTGTCGTGGCCGAGCGGTTAAGAGCATCGGACTCAAGCTCTGGTGTTTCTGCTCAGCAGAGTGTGGGTTCGAGTCCCGGTCATGACACTTGTGTCCTTGAGCAAGGCACTTCACCATTATTGCTTCTCTTCACCCAGGAGTACAAACGAGTAACCTGCGATTGACTGGCATCTTGTCCAGGGGGAATAGAAATTTTCTCAGTCGTTTAATGCCAAGGAATTCCGGTATAAACACCGGCCTGATGAGCCATATTGGCTCGGTACAGACTTTACTTAACTTACTTTTTTCCAAGGGCCAAATATCATACCTGTGCCTGAGTAAAATGATGCTATGAATACTGCTGTACTTAGGATCAGGTTGGCTCAGTGGTTTCTTTCACCGCCATTCAATGTGGAGTGTGGACCCCGGTTCGAATCCCACCTCAGACAGGAGCCTTGCATGTGGTTTTGGTTTTCAGTTCCTAACCGATTGCACCGGTTTTCCCCCATTGGGGTGTTCCTCCCACATCTAAAACTGAACATTTCTTCTCATTTCTTATGCATTATATTATTGGCGCTAATTGTGCTGTTGGGTGTGTAATACAAAATTTTAAAAACACTACTCAATTAAAAATTGTTATTTATCTTCAGGCAAGATCGACTGTTGAGCAATATGACAAAGCCAACCTCAACCTGAAACAAGCTGAGGAAGATGCCATTGAGATTGAGAAACGCTCCGAGGAGGCTGCTACCAGTCTCGTTCAAGCCCAGCAACACCTTGAAGAGATGAGTAGAGACATTGAGGAGATGGAGGAGACGAGACGTAGTCATGGTGATAAGATGAAGGAAGTTGACGAGGTGTTGATGGAGAAAGATGCCATGTTTAGGGAACTGGAAGGAAAGACAGAACAAGCAACAAACAGGTAGAGAGATTCAATCCTATTGGTCAATCAAAATACCTTATCAACCAATCAGAATGGTTGAAATCCACCGTCTTCTTCTGGTGTCCAACCTGCTCAAATGTTATCCCTCAAGTAGTGGGCACACTGAAGGGCAGTGTCGATAGCCTCAGCCAGGTCATCAGTAGTAGTTGTTGCTGATGGAAGTATGTAGGGGGCGGGTGAGGAGGTGGTCCAATGTCTGACGCTCTCCGCATTCTTATTTTTCTTCTTCTTCCTTTTGAGTGCAGCCTTCAAATCATAATTGAAGATAAATGCACCGCCAGACACACCAAGGCCAACCCCTTCTCTTAGTGTGTACTGGGGTCTTTTACGTGCATTGATAGTTTTTATAACAACACACGGGACCTACGGCTTTACATTGCATCTGAAGGACGAAGCAATAATGCTTAAGTTCCTTGCTTAAGGACACAAGTGTCAAGACCGGGTCTCGACCCCACACTCTGCTGATCAGAAACACCAGAGCTTGAGTTCGTTGCTCTTAACCGCTTGGCCTTGACACGCCACCGGTGTCGGGACCTGCTGTGTAACCCCACTTCACCAGGTTCGCTTTGCACCTTCCGACTCTTGTGCGCAAACGGTTGAGAGTCTTCCATACACGGGAAAACTGGAGTACAGTAATTAAAAAAAATAATCTTTCATGCATCTTGTTGAACGCACCTTATTTTTCTTACAGACTTCAGAAGCTTCAAACAGATCTCCTACTGACTGAAGAGAAATCAGTCTTACAGCAGGACAATGCCAGAGAGCAAGATCAACTCATTTCAGACAAGACGTCACAGCTCCTCCGACTGCAAGAACAGGTGAAGACATAATGACCTTGTTGGTCTTTTAGGGACCATGGATAAATTATGTCACGGGCACGGCCGCAATTCGACACGTTCCTATGCGTGCAAGCTCAAACAAAATAAAACCCACCCAGTGTCAGGCATAGGAATGCGTTCTTCTGCAATGGTCCGGTCTTGAGGGAGACTCGCTGTATAACAAAGGAACAATGCTGTTGGCCAAATGTCACTTTGTAGTTATAATCGGCTTCACTAGATAAACCATTGTCCGGTATACCTACCTGAGCTTGACCGCAAACACTAATCCTTCACTCCTTTGCGGGCTACTTTCGAGCTGCCTTGTCCGTGTAATCTGACCAACAAAAAGGCACCAACATTAGAGTTTGTTAACGAGGGAACCTAATAATCACTGGAGCCGTGACAATTTTGGGACGACTCCATGCAGCCACGCGTCGGCACGCGTGCGATCGCGTTCTTAATTTATCCATGGTCCCTTAGTCAAGTCATCCTCAGTCATAAACACAGAGTTGAGTCCAGCTAAATATGAATAACTTTTAATGTAAATTTTATTAGTGCTTTGAATCTTGGTTCAGCATTTTTTTTATTTGTATGAGCGATCTATTAAACCACAGTTTTCTGTGGGTCGATTTAAAAGTGCTTATAAAAGTGCTATCGTCTCCCAGTATCTGACATAGTTTGTTTTTCACTACGGCTAGTCAGCAAATGTTCTCTTTTTACATTAATTAACTTATTGTGTTTTTGCTTCATTATTTATGTCTTTGTTGAACCTGTCTGTCCGTTTGTTCTTGTTTCTGTGTTTAAGTTTGTTTGTCTGTCCGTCAGGCATCTCGCCACAAGCCCTGGCTTCTAGATGATGGCTCCATACTTATTTAACTTTCCTGCCCTGTACAATTTGTATTTTATGGTTACTTCTTTAAATAATTTGTTGGGCTATGTATTGTTTGGAAGTTTTCATGAAGTATGGAAATAAATGTGAGTTTAAATTGAATTGTTTAAAGATTGACGATGAGGGCAGGAGACTGAATGACCTCGATCAAGAGCTGGGTAGGAAACAAGCTGACCTCCATATCTTGACCTCTGACCTTGAATCTAACCAGAAAGAGATGGTTGGTGCGTTGCGAGATGCTGAGAGTGAGCTGACTGCATTGAAACAAAAAGTCAAGGTGTGTCAATAAAAAGATGAAAATTGGTTCTCACTTCAAAATTTACACTGAGACTGTGGCCAGAAAATATCACTAAGACCCACTTTGGCCTATGATATTTAATGATTTACTGAGGGATAAGTATTTTCCAGGACAAGGTTTTTTACCAGCCGTTAATTCATTCATAGGGCAAGGACCTTGCTCTATGATTCCCTTGTTTGAAATTGGGTGTCGGAGAAACCATGGGGAGAAGTTCAAAGTGCCTGGGGTCACATTTGTTTACAAACTGCAGAGACTTAGATTGCTATCTACTGGAAAACAAGCAGGGGGTCTCTACATGGCTCACTATAATCAACTTCAAGTTAGCTAAATACTAACACCTCCAAACCTTCCAGATCACTCCAAAACCGCAAGTTTGTTTTTAGACTACATTTTATCAGCAAGTCAAACCGCAGCGGGGTGCACTGGCATGGGGCATGTCTGTAGTGCATCGTAGAACTGTGTGCCTATCAGCAAGTAAAACCATGTCTGTCATAGAAATACAGTCCGAACGAAAATAAAAAAAACCCAAAACATAATAGAATTGTTTATCCAACTACCTGTCCCGGAGTAATTTTGACAAAACCCCTTTAGCTTCTCAAAATTTGTTCTTCTTTAGGAAACCAAAGCTTCTCTTGACAACCTGAAGCATCAGAAGCGTGATTGGCAAACGTCCATCGAAGAGCAGCGGACCGCCCTCTCTCAGGCCCGCCTCGAAACAGAACAAGAGGATCGTACCTTACAGGAGACTAGAGCAAGCATTGATAAAGGTCGAGCTGATCTTAAACACACCTTAGAGATGCTGCAGCTGGAGAAGACGGAGCTGGAAGCATTGAGACTTCAACACGAGTCCAAGATGACGGACTTGGAGAAGACCCAGTTGGCTGCTTTGCAGGTAGTGTTTGTAAGAAATTACTAGAGTAACTGCTCTATTAGAAAATTTGGGCCATTGTTAAACTGCACTTTTGCTTCCCAGGTCTTTCTTGGGACAATTAAGTGAAACAAACTCCCCCACAGAGTTAATCCTAATACGACGTTTAGCAATTAGGCTCCACCGGACTGTCCACTGCACTGATTTGATAAACAGCAAGAGGGTAAAACGGGGAGAAATGGGGTTTGTGCAAACAATAATTTCTCAGCTGTTTCTTTATCGCTTTTTTTTCTTCTCAGTTTTTCAGTATCAACTTAACATTACATATGTATTAGTATCCTAATTCAGTCTTAGCACTGGACACGTTTGGTAATTGTCAAAGACCAGTATTCTCACTTGGTGCATCCCAACATATGCATAAAATAACAAACCTGTGAAAATTTGGGCTCAATTGGTCATCGAAGTTGCAAGAAAGTAATGAAATAAAAACACCCTTGTTGCACAAATGTGTGTGCTTTGAGATGCCTGAAAAAGGCTTCAGGCCTGAAGTCTTTCTCAGATTCAATATTTTAGTGAGCAAATACCTCTTTCTCAAAAACTACATTACTTCAGAGGGAGTCGTTTCTCACGATGTTTTATACTATCAACAGCTTTCTGTTGCTCGTTACCAGAAAGTTTTATGCTAAATATATATTTTGAGTAATTACCAAATGTGTCCAGTACCTCTAATAACTCATTCAAATGTTGTCCATTACTACTAATAACCAAGGTTCATTCAGGCAGTCCAACCGTGCAATAGTAGGGCCATTCTTATCAGGTTGTATGATTAGAGCTGATAAGGATCTGTATCACTAAGGGCACTCAGACTTGAAACTGCAGTTTGCCAACCCGAGTGAACCCATAGTTGATTTGGGTTACTGGCTAATGAGAACAGCCCGTAATGCGAATTGTTTTACGTTCATTATGTTTTGGTTGGTTAGTTTGAGCAAGAAGCATGATCATATAACACCTAGTTTACAAGACCTGCATTGGCTGACCGTGAAGAAGGGAATCCTATACAAACTCATGCTTCTAACCTTCAAATCTCTCAACGGACTAGCGCCAAACTATCTACGTGATCTCATCTGCATCAAGGAACCTTCTCGTACTCTAAGATCAAACACTGCTACCACTCTACGGGGGAAAACCACGAATACAGTTACATACGGCCAGAGATCATTTGCATACACAGCTCCCGAACTCTGGAACCGGCTTCCAACACATGTTAGGAATGCGAACTCACTAGATCTGTTCAAGAGTTCACTTAAAACTCATCTGCTTAGCGTGTGACTTAAAAAAAAAAGAATTCCTGCCAGTTGTTTCACTTCATTTTGTGAAATTTTTGTCATGCGTTTTTGTATAATAATGTGTAGTTTAAGAATTGTTTTTGTTCTTTAAATAAGTTTCATGCCTGTACAGCGCATTGGGGTCTTGCCATGGACGGAATGCGCTTTACAAGAATGATTTATTATTATTATTATTTTCACTGATATAACTGTCTCCTTTTACTGTCGCCAGGAGAAGTCAGATTTAGAATCCCTTCAAGTGACCTGCCAAGAGAAGAGAGCAGAACTAGATCGCATCAGTAAGCAGCTTACCATGCAGAGATCGGATAAAGAGCGTCTTGTGATGGAGACTACAGCCATGGAGGCTAGAGCATCTTCATTACATAAAGAGGAAGAAGCTCTTGAAGAACGCTGCAGGCATTGGGATGGAAAAGTCGCTAAACTCACAAAGTACGTCACAATGTCATCACTTCTTTACCATAACTATAACCACCCTAAATTACTCCTCAAATCATACTAAAAATATTTTCTCTTAAATAAGAATAATTATTGTAGCTTCTTATATAGCGCACATATCCGTCACTCAGTGACGCTCAAGGCGCTTCAACATTCAGTATTTTCCCTGCAAGGTATGCGGAGCTATGTTTTTGAAGTATGAGACCTATTCCTTTACATAGCACCATGTAATGGTTTACAAGGTGCTGTAGCGCAATATGCTGCCGATCCAACCAGGAACACCTGGGCGAACCCCTTCTCTTTTCGATAAGTGCACTGGGTTCTTTTACGTGCATTACACAACACACGGGACCAACAGCTTTACGTCTCATCCGAAGGACGCAGCAATAATGGTTAAGTATCTTGCTTAAGGACACAAGTATCACAACCGGGACTGGAACCCACACTCTGCTGAACAGAAACACCAGAGCTTGAGTCCGGTGCTCTTATCCATTGGCCACGACACACAATCCAACAATCCAACAATTTCTAATATGGTTGACACTTCAAGATCATTTCTTGCTGAACCAAGGATTTCATTTCAATATTTACAGACAACATCTGGATCTGATTGACACTCTGAAGGCAGACCAAGTCAAGATGGAGGAACTTCAGAGAGATTTGACCTCTGAACAAGAAAACCTGGACAAGGTCAACAGCAAGAGGGCGCTACTCACAAATCAACTTCAGTCTTATAAACAGCAGGTCAAAGGTCAGTCATCTTCGGTCGATCCTAAATTGATTCCAATTGCTTTAAAGGCCCCCTCTTTTTAGACTTAGCTGTGCACTGCATGCTCAAGATGCCTTTAATGGTCTGTGTGGATTAAATCCGCTGATGAGTAAAACAGGATTTGAACCCATCGCCAGTGATTTGAACTATCATTGTCTGTTTATTTGTTTGTTTGTTTGTTTGTTTGTTTCCAGAGACTGGGAAGGAATTGAGATTAGTCAGAGAAGAGCTGCAAGGAACAGAAGATCGCAAACATCATATCCAACAGGTAATAATCCAATACAACATTTCATGTGAATTTTTGTCATTTAGGCTGACCATACTGTTGTTTGTAAGGAACACTAGTTTTGACCAAATTGTCATTGTTTTCACGAAGAGCCACTTATGTCAAAACGTGTGATTGAGATTTACATTTTACACTGTGCTTAGCTTAAAACTGCAAATCTGCAACACTAGGGTCACGGTTTGCAGTTTCAGACCTCTCATATGATTCTGTAAAAGTTTAACCTCCCCATTGACTAACTAATTTCTTTAAATATATTGGCTAATTGCCATAGTAATTAGTCAAAGATACGTGTCTCCTCGTGAAACCTAAAAAGGGAGGTCACCTACTTAAAACACCCCATTGAATGACGTATTTTTACATAGAAAAGGGGCGCGCATGTCACGTGATCACACGCACACTGACATAAGTGACCTACATTGACGCTCGTCTGTTGCAATGTTTTACATGCATCTTAAGGGGCTTGTGGCTCTTCGTGAAAACGCAAAATGCAATTATTGAGATATAGGCCCATCTTCCTGTATGAATCAATAATTTGTCACTTTAAGATACGTGGCTTTTTTTTTAAAACGGTGACGATGTGTCATAAAGTGGTAACGCTTTGTAACTTCCCTCCCTTTTGCCAACGCTCACAGGAACTTAAAGAATATGAACATCAGAGATCTGAAGCTAGGGCTGATTTAGCACAACTTCGCTCATCTGTCGAGAAAACTAAACAGTCCTTAGCCCTGGCAACAGACGAGCATCGGATCAAGCAAGATGCGTTACACAAGCTGAGGATAGAGGTTGAAAAGCGCCACCTAGAGGTAGATAATGGCCAACGTCATGTCGATAGAGTACAGGCGGATGTGGAACAGGAGGAGAATAGACTTTCAAGGGTAAGGGATAAAAATGTTGGCCTGTCTTGTCGAGACTAATTGGCAGCTGCCACTGTTGCTATGACATCCTTTGCTTCACTGCATGTTACAATACAATAAATACAATTAAAGGCATCGTAACACGTTTGGTAATGACTCTGATAATTAATGGCAATAAAAACTTACTTGGTAAGAAGTACAGCAGCTTAGGATAGTATAATGCATTTTGAGAAACTTTTCACTTCGAGGTACTGCGGTTATGGAAAAATATATCACTTTTTATTCCCCAAAACATTTGAATCTGAGATAACGCTTCTCAGAGTGTGTATTCCAATGCAGATTATTCTTCCTGCGTGGACATAGCCGCTCCAGATTTTAGGCAATATCTCAAAAACGCTACCACCTTTTGAAATGAAATTTTCACAGGTTAGTTTTATGGTGTATATATCTACAACTATATAGGTTTGAAACAAACAATAGGCTCCAATTACCAAACGTGTACGATGCCTTTAAAGAACGCTCTTACTCATCAAAGATGGTTACACAGCGCTGAAAAGAGTGTAAACAATTAACCTAATAATACAGTTATTAACATGTAGGTCATTGTTCAAATAGATGAGTTTTCAGAGCCTTCTTAAAAGGATCCATGGTAGGGGAGCAGCGGATGCACTGTGGAAGCTCATTCCAGAGATGAGGAGCATGTACCTGGAATGCATGGTGACAAGCTATGCTGAGTGTTCTGGGCACATGGAGTAGGTTAATGTCCAGACTTGAGCGGAGCCAAGGGGCGGATTGCAATCAAGTGGCCTCAGCCAGTGGTCTAAGACCAGTCAGTTATAGCCAGCTACATGTATCTGCCTTAGACGGTCTTAGCTTAGTCAGTCGTTAAGACTGTTGCAATAAGCCAGTCTTAGATAATAATAATAATAATAATGCAGTTCTTATATAGCGCTTTATACTCCCGATGGGTGTCTCAAAGCGCTCAGTATTTTTCCTACAAGGTAAGTGGAGTTACGTGTTGAAGTATGAGACCTATTCCTTTGCATAGCACCATGGAATGGTTTACAAGGTGCTGTGGCGCAATATGCAGCCAATCAAACCAGGAACACCGGGACGAACCCCTTCTCTTTACGATAAGTGCACTGGGTTCTTTTACGTGCATTACACAACACACGGGACCTACGGCTTAACGTCCCATCCGAAGGACGAAGCATGTGGTTAAGTGTCTTGCTTAAGGACACAAGTGTCACGACTGGGATTCGAACCCACACTCTGCTGATCAGAAACACCAGAGCTTGAGGTCGGTGTTCTTATCCGCTCGGCCACGACACGCCACGATAAGTCAGATAAGTCAGTGAGGAATAGTGAAAATACAATCAAGCAATCCTAAGCTTAGATAGTTATGATGGCCGCCTGAAAAGACTGGGACAAAATAAAAGACCGAGTAAACACTATGCGCCCTCGTCGTAGGGCTCTTTGCATTAATGATCAACAACTAACTCTAGCCATATGTTTAAAAACAAAACAAAGACCGATAATAGCCAGCCTAGGGCAGGATTGATATTTAAGATCGGCTAAAAATATAGACCCTGCCATTGCAATCGGTCTATAATTAAAGACTGGTCTAAGCACAATTCAAGTTAGCCGGCTATAGCACATAGATCGGTTTAAGACCGCTTGGTGCAATCCGCCCCAGGTCTACCAGAGTGATGTGGTACGAGGAGAGAGCCAATCATGTGACAATCAAGCAGGAGCCACTAATTCGGACAAGGCCTTTTGATTTTGATTTTGGGTTTTTGCAGATGATTGGAGGTCTGACTGTGGAAGCAGAGCATCTCCGCTCTGATATTGCCATCAAGAATCAGGAATTAGAAGAAGCTCGGCTGAGACTTCATGATCTTCATTCTAAATCTGAGATGGAGCAACAGCAGCAGCAGCAGAACAAACAGACAGTCAATGACCTACAAACACAGATCGACGAACTTGGTAAGACAGTAACAAACAACAAACAGACAGTCAATGACCTACAAACACAGATCGACGAACTTGGTAAGACCAAAAAGAACAGAACAAACAGACAGTCAATGACCTACAAACACAGATCGATGAACTGGTAAGACCAAAAAGAACAGAACAAACAGACAGTCATTGACCTACAAACACAGATCGATGAACTTGGTAAGACCAAAATAAACAACAAACAGACAGTCAATGACCTACAAACACAGATCGATGAACTAGGTAAGACCAAAATGAACAACGAACAGACAGTCAATGACCCACAAACACAGATCGCTGAACTTGGTAAGATCATAATAAACAACAAACAAACAGTCAATTACCTACAAACACAGATTGCTGAACAAACCAACAGATTTTGACTAATCCATAATATGGGTCTCACTCTGACATTAGTCAAGGCTGTAAATTTACACAAGAATTGTACAGCACAAAAACATCCTCAAGTCAGCTAAGCAATTGTCTTACTGTGATCCAGATTTGTGTTGTAGACTTGTCAAGTTGTTTATATTTCATGTTTCCATTTCAGAGGATGGGGTAAAAGAGCGACTGGAGGAGAAGACTAAGCTTGCAGAGGCACTCAACTTCTCACATACAGAGATTAACTCACTCCGAAAGGTAAAGAAAACTCAACGCCTGCTCTGATTGCAAACATGTTTCAACAGTAACAAAAATTCGAAAAAAAACACGAAAAACCCAAAACAGAACATTTTAGAGACGACTGTTTTCTCAGAGAGTTTCTAGTTCAAGTTGCAAACATCCTTGCGTGTAGGTTTAGCAGTTTGCTTCAGATCCACTCCTTATCAGACCACATACAAAATAAATGTTGATTTTCCCGCCCGACCCTACAAAATCCCCCAACTCCATTTTTTATTTGTGTAATATTTATTTGTTTATCATAAAAACGGCCTTTTCAATGATCTTTTCAGTCAAATTTGGCGCCGCAGCACAGTTAGGTCAACCCCGTCCCCAGGTTCCTATCTTGCAAAAACCAGAACAATTCTTCAAATATTTACTTAGGCTACACTGCCTTTTAATGTTTTGAAAAATTTTACAGAAAATGTCATCTAGGAGTTTAAATGGGTTTAACAAAAAAATTTAAAACATCAAAATCACTCAAACCCTCTGTTTTATAGTGATTGTGATGATTTCGTATTCTTTATTTCATATTTTGCCATGTCAACAAAACTTAATTATAAAAAACAAAAACCCCAAAACACCCTACCACCCCCCAAAAAAGGACACTCAACAATTTGTTGATACAGCAGTCATAAAGGGATTGGATGCAAGAGATTGAAGGTGGCTAATAATCTACTCATACTTCTTTGATTATTTTAATAGGAAAAGGAAACAATGGAGAAGCGTCTATCTGAGATGACATCACAGCTGGCTTCTAGCAAAGATCGTCTCCACCATGCTAAACAGGTATTATAAATCAGACTACTATCCACTGTTAAAACTGTTTAGTTTCATGGAATGGTACCACAGTTGCATTAAAATAAGAGCACTCTCAAGTACATCTAAGTGTAAATACTATAAGCATATCCCACTGGTTTACCTTGCTGAATTTCCTCATGGCGTATTTAGGAAGATGTCTGCCAAGTGCATCTGTTGACTTCATACAAAAGCAACAAAGCAAGCGTCCTAAGTTTCTGATGTATAAATCGATGTGTCAGTGCAAGAACGTTGTATCTCCTAAAATAGCACTTACGTTACGTGAAAGTTTGAAACTGACAAACCGTCGTATCTCGCCTAACCCTTTAATGCACCATTTTTTTTAGTGATAAATTGATCATATGGACACATTAATTGTTTACTTGTTTTTTTTGCAAATGGCGACCCCCCAAAAAAACAGGTCACAATAGCACCCTCAAGAGTCCTCTTTACCATTCTGAAAACTGTGTGGTCGTGCGATCTTTATTTTTCGTTTTACAACTGTTTTTCAGAAGGGATTTAAACTAGTAGCTAGCGACCGGTCGGCGCGTGAAAGAGTTAAAGTAGCCAAGATGTTTACACAAAACAAGTGCAGCCCGAGATACAGCGTTTTTCCACAGAGTATTTTTGTGCGAGATACGATGTTTTTGCAAAATCGAGATGCAACGTTTTTGCACTGACACGACAAAATATAAAGTAAAGTGTATTTTGTGATTGCTCGTTATTTCTTTAGAGTTTTAAAGAGAAGCAGATAGAATATGAACAAGATCTACAAGAAGCAAACCTGACCGCTAACGAGCATTGTACACGAGCAAATAGACTCAGCTTTAAACTCAATGAACTCAAGGAAAAGTATCTACAACTCAAATCACAGGTGAGTAGCAATTTCCTTCGCCGACCCACAGTCACTCAAATGATGGAGCTGTTGGCTTTGGGTAAAGTAAAAGTAAAGTCCGTCCCGAGCCAATATGGCTCATCAGGCCGGTGTTTATACCCGGTTTCCTCGGCATTAAACGGCTGAGAATATTTCTATTCCCCCTGGACAGGATGCCAGCCCATCCCAGCTCCCCTCAGTACCCATTTGTACTCCTGGGTGAAGAAAAGCAATTATGATAAAGTGCCTTGCTCAGGGACACAAGTGTTGTGACTGGGACTCGAACTCACACTCTGCTGTTCAGAAACAGTAGAGCTCGAGTCCGGTGCTCTTAACCACTCGGCCACGACACGCCAAAGGAAAAGTATACCTTTGGTTTTTGTAATGGTTTGATTGTTTTAATACTACATAAATGTAGATATATACAATAAAACTAACCTGTGAAAATTTCATTTCAAAAGGTGGTAGCGGTTTTGAAATATCGCCGAAAATCTGGAGTGGTTATGCCCACCCAGGAAGGTTAATCTGTAATTGGAATACACAATTTAAGAAACTTTTCATAAAGAAATGTTTCTCAGAGTGAAATGTGTTTTGGGCGTACCAAAGCGATCAGTATTTTTTTCCTGCTAGTTATGTGGAGCTACGTTTTGAAGTATGAAACCTATCCCTTTATAGCACCATGTAATGGTTTACAAGGTGCTGTGGCACAATATGCTGCCGATCAAAACAGGAACACCGGGGCGAACCCCTTCCCTTTACGATAAGTGCACTGAGTTCTTTTACGTGCATTACACAACACACAGGACCTACGGCTTTACGTCCCATCTGAAGGACGAAGCATGTGGTTAAGGGTCTTGCTTAAGGACACAAGTGTCACGACCGGGACTCGAACCCCCCAAAAAACAAAACAACACAACCATGTGAAGTCTGATTGCCCCCAAAGGAGGCACATATTATATTGATGTGGTTACTCAGACTATAATGAAGGTTTTTTTGTTTTTCCTTGAAGCTGAAATTAATTTTCACTTCCACTTTTTGATATTTTGGATCTCAGTATCAACTTAATTGTTTTATGTGGAGACTAAACCAGTGTTTTGCACAATCTTCTTGTTTTCCAGACTACAAGAGAGTTAGAAGAAGAGCGGAAAGCTACAGCAGATGCTTTAGCTAAGCTGAGGGAGATGTCTAATAAGGAGGAGGAAGTATCCAGCGTAGATGGGATGTCTGACTTAGAAGAACTTGATGATCTTCAGAGACAGAAAGCTGATCTGTCAAGACATCTTGTACAGCTACAATCAAATATACAACAAGTAAGATAAAACGTCCTCTGTTAAAGCACATGGACAACATTGGTAATTGTCAAAGAACAGTAGCCACACTTTATATTTATGAAATAACAAACCTATGAAAGTTTTAGCCCAAAGCAGACACAAGAAAAGAGTGAAAAACCCACTTATATGTTTTCACTGTTTTCAAACACCTGGTTTTGGACTCCCGAGATCAGAATTAATTGTTTAACTAATTTCTCAAAAACTGTAGCATTCCAAGCAAAATATTTCAAGGGATGTTTTCCACCATGACCATCTTTATACCATGTAACTGGTGTGCTAATCTGTGACCATTTATTTTTTCACTTTTACCAATGTTGTACACGCCCTTTAAATCTATTGTCTTCATTGACGCACCTGTTTGTTTGTGCTTTCGTGTAATGGAGTATAAAGTCACAAGGGTGGGACTTGAACCCAAGACCTCAAACTAGCAAGAATCTGCTGCAACAAGTTCCTTTATTTGCTGTTGTCAAAATAATGTCATCCTCATATCTATCTATAAACACCAATCGAGCCACATTTTTATTTAGATAAACAAGCAAGAGTATTGAAATGTATAACTTTTTAAATGAAAAGTGCAGCTGTAATATTATTGTCAACATATGAGTTGTTGATTGTTGTTGTGTCCCCAGGCAAGATTAGATGCATCCTTGATACGAGACGGGGATTATCTGCATGAGATGAGCGCATCTGAAGACAGTCGCAGGAGGCAGGATAATGAAAAGACTAAGATGCAAGAAGAGCAAGACAGACTCAAGGTAGGTCATTCACCCCTCCCCCTTCCCCACTCTACCTCTGCGCCTTCTAACGACTGTGGGCCTTGTCTTGGATTTGCCTTGAAGCTTCTTGCGAAATCATTTTCTATTTCATCCCTCAATTTTCACTTTGCTCCTTGGTCTGATGCTGTACTGACTTTTGAATTTTGGTTTGTATTTTTATACTTGGCAGCTTCAAATTCGTCAACGTGTCTCTCGGCAGGTAGACATGCTCGATAACGTCAAAGAGAAAGCCAACTCAACTCTAAATAGTCTCAAACGAAAACTAGACAATCTAGAGGACCTTGTAACCACAAACTCAGCTACGACGAGAGCAATCTCAGGACGAAACCCTGGGATTGAGGGCGATACTTCTCTGAATGAGGTAAGGATACTCTAGATGTTTATTATCCTCCTGAAGACAAACCAAGTTAAAGATGTAGACGCAACTCCCCCCCCCCCCTGGTTCATCAGAACCTCAACATCTTGAAAGAAATCATCATTACATTGGTTGTCTTGTCACCCTCAAAACTCATCAAACTATGTCAAACTATGTCCCACTGGAGAGAAGAATTGTGTTGTAAATTTGCCAAAAGTTGTGCTTCTTCTAACCTTTAGTAATTGGTTCAAAATAAATCCCAAAACCCATTCTTTGTCACTCAGACACACACAACAAATTCCAAGAACCAAATTTCAAATTTGAAAGATATGGCAGAAGTGCTATCCCCTACCTCACTTGCATTTTAAATAGAGCCTAACAATTATCACTTTTGGCTGGTCCATTTTCTTGCACTTGCCTTCTGTCCTTTGAGTGTCGAAATTTCTGTGTTTTCTCTTTTTTGTGTTTTTTTGTAAACAATATGTTAATAAGTGTATTTAGAGTTGGAGTAGGTTTTTTTTAAATCGGCTTTTGTGCCTTTATTGATCTGTTTTCCCTTTTTCTTGTTTTATAAATAATGTAATTCAAAAGCAATTTGGCCTCTGGCCTTGACTTTTGAAATATTTTTAATAAACCAATAATAAACCAATAAATAATTGTCATTTCTTTTTCTTACTTATATGTTTTGTTAGCTTAATAGTACAATTTTATGTATCACAACTGATACAAATATTTCCTGATTGTAGCCCCTTACCATGGGGGTGTTTTTAGCCTTGTTTGGGGTAACTCTCATAAAAAACAAACAAACAAACAAAGAAAAAAACATTTGTATGTTGAGAAACTGCTACCTTTCTCTTAGTTTCACCACGGGGGAATCTGAAGTTGGATCACAGGATATGATTATACTCAGAGTGCTAGTATTTTCTTGTCTTTGTTTCCCTCAGCATCGGATTTCTTTCTCAGCGAGTGGATCGGATCTTTATCCACAGCATGACACATCACTAGAGAAGACGTCATCAATTCATGAGAGGCCTGTAAGGGGAATACTAAAATCAAGACATGATCAGGTAAGATGGTGGATTGATTATAAGAAACTAGGCGTGGTCTTAGCTGGACGTACTGTGTTTGGTCCACACAACATCTATTCCTCAATATGGCGTGTCGTGACCGAGCGGATAAGAACACCGAACTCAAGCTCTGGTGTTTCTGATCAGCAGAGTGTGGGTTCGAATCCCAGGCTTGACATTTGTGTCCTTAAAGGTATCGTACATGCTTGGTAATGACTCAAAACAAATATTAGCATAAAAACTTACTTGGTAACAAGCAACGGAGAGCTGTTGATAGTATATACCATTGCAGGAAACGACTCCCTCTGAAGTAACGTAGTTTTTCAGAAAGAGGTAATTTCTCACTAAAATAATAAAAACTTCTTGCAAGAAGTTTTTATTCCTATCTGAAAGCACACAAATTTGTACAACAAGGGTGTTTTTTCTTTCATCATTTTCTTGCAACTTCGATGACCAATTGAGCCCAAATTTTCACAGGCTTGTTATTTTATGCATATGTTGGGATACACCAAGTGAAAACACTGGTCTTTGACAATTTCCAAACGTGTTCAGTGCCTGTAAGCAGGACACTTAACCACATGGTTCGTCCTTCGGATGGGGCGTTAAGCCGTAGGTCCCGTGTGTTGTGTAATTCACATAAAAGAACCCAGTGCACTTATTGTAAAGAGAAGGGGTTCACCCCGGTGTTAATACGCAGTTCTTATATAGCGCTCTATACTCCCGATGGGTGTCTCAAAGCGCTCAGTATTTTTCCTACAAGGTAAGTGGAGTTACGTGTTGAAGTATGAGACCTTTTCCTCTGCATAGCACCATGTAATGGTTTACAAGGTGCTGTGGCGCAATATGCAGCCAATCAAACCAGGAACACCGGGGCGAACCCCTTCTCTTTATGATAAGTGCACTGGGTTCTTTTACGTGAATTACGCAACACACGGGACCTAAGGCTTAACGTCCCATCCGAAGGACAAAGCATGTGGTTAAGTATCTTGCTTAAGGACACAAGTGTCACGACTGGGATTTGAACCCACACTCTGCTGATCAGAAACACCAGAGCTTGAGTTCGGTGTTCTTATCCACTCGGCCACGACACACCACAAGAGGGATCTAAGTGGTTTCCTAGAAAGTCCTTGATTTGATTTCAAATTGGGTGTCGGAGAAAACATGGGAGAAGTTTACAGTGCCTGGGGTTACATTTGTTTACAAACCGCAGAGACTTAGATCGCTATCTACTGGAAAACAAGCAGGGGGTCTCTATATGTCTTACTAAAAAATCACACTATGACCTCCAAACCTTCCAGATCACTCCAAAACCGCAAGTTTGTTTACTACATTTAATCGGCCAGTCAAACCGCAGAGCGCTCAGCGGGGTGCATTGGCATAGGGCTTTTCTTGCATCGGAGAACTTTGTGCTTTTCAGCGAGTTAGCCCATGTCTCTCATAAAAATACAGTCCGACTAAGTCCTAAGTCCAAATAAATGGGAGAACGAAGAGAAGTCCATCGTTCTCGAGGTTTAGTGTATGTTAGCCCAAAAGGACAGACAGTTATTATATGCTCCTTGATTAAAACGTGCCTTACTCTCCCGTTTGCAGGCAAGTCAGAGATCGGTTTCACCTCCTTCATCTCGGACTTATTCCAGCCAAAGACATAGACGAACTTCTCCAGTCAGGACTGAGCAGAAACCTACTGGTAAGAACTCACTACTTGTGGTTTATTTTGGTGTTAACCACTTCACATTGGTATTCTGAATAAATTTCTGTGCCCAACCGTGGTATTATCTTTTGGAACTTTTTGGAGCTTCTTGAGTAATCGTTTTCCTTTGAAAATATTGTTGCCACATTGAAACCATGACTTGACAAAGGAAAGACAGCAAAGGTTCTCATAACTAGTGATTTGATGTTGCCAAGTGAGAAAATATGAGTAGGTACTCGCCATGATTCGCAGAACCTCTGCCGTGAGCCACGGCCTGAAAATCTGCTGGAATCTTGGAACGCTCAGACTTACCTCCCAGTGAGCCGAATACCAGGATAAACAATGGTGGCAGCCTGTCCATTCTTGTATACCACATGTGTACAACAGTAGGACAAAGGTCTGGAATCAGGGTTTACACAATAACCCCCAAGAACTGAGATATTACAAGGCATGTTTTTCCAATAGCTGGTGTCCCTCTTTGTATGGGTGAGACAGAGGGTAGCACAGTTGGTGCATGCCTGTGCACGCTATACAATGGAAAGTCTGAATTGATATTTCCATCAGCTGTCCGACTGCCAGCAAAAAATTGAGTGCGCTCCGAGTTCATAATAAACCATTTGCCGTAGTCAGTCCAGAAGGATTTGGCGTATATATACGTCATCCGGCGTGACATGGTTAAGTTTTAAATCAACGCTGCAGTCACCCTCTTTCATTGAGCCTGATGAGGGATTCTTTAACCATAGAGCAAGGAACCAATCAGTCTGTATCAGTACATTTCACTTCTTGCGTTGTTTAATTGTAGACTCCAACTCAAGTCCCGATGACTTCTTGCGTTGTTTAATTGTAGACTCCAACTCAAGTCTCGATGACTTCTTGCGTTGTTTAATTGTAGACTCCAACTCAAGTCTCAATGACTTCTTGCGTTGTTTAATTGTAGACTCCAACTCAAGTCTCAATGACTTCTTGTTTAGTTTAATTGTAGACTCTAACTCAAGTCTCAATTACTACTTTTGTTGTTTAATTGTAGACTCCAACTCAAGTCTCAACTACTACTTGTTTTGT
The DNA here is from genome assembly GCA_021014325.1 of Plazaster borealis. NCBI lineage: Eukaryota > Metazoa > Echinodermata > Asteroidea > Forcipulatida > Labidiasteridae > Plazaster > Plazaster borealis. Next base: position 5,098,816 of record CM037456.1, on the reverse strand, counting down.
TTAATTGTAGACTCTAACTCAAGTCTCAATGACTTCTTGGGTTGTTTAATTGTAGACTCCAACTCAAGTCTCAATGACTTCTTGTTTTGTTTAATTGTAGACTCCAACTCAAGACTCAATGACTTCTTGTGTTGTTTAATTGTAGACTCCAACTCAAGTCTCAACTACTACTTGTGTTGTTTAATTATAGACTCCAACTCAAGTCTCAATTACTACTTTTGTTGTTTACTTGTAGATTCCAACTCAAGGCTCACTGTCTTTATGCAGTCACTGCAACAACTGAAGGAAGAGAAACTTGCCCAGATTGAAGGCTCCACCTACAAAAGTACTTCCTCAATTTCCTGACAAGTTACAACTGGCTCCATATTGACCGAGAGATACTAAATACAAATTGCTGAAAGCTCAATAATTTCCTAGCTTAGCAAACAGGTTATTTCACATCATCTGTGTTTATGATTATTATAAATGCTTTCTGTGAGAGACTTCAATTACTTCAATTACTTTGTTATTTGCCTTACCTAAAGACGCCGAAACAATGCAGATTGTTGCGTATTGTTTTCAGATATTGATAATTTATTTTAGACAATTTGACTGCAATGTTTTTTAGCCCAATTAGGAGGCAAGTCTTATATATGAGAGGTGAGCGTCATTGCTGACTAAAGCCTGGTTCATACTTCATGCGAAAGCGAAGCGAATTCTGGTGACGCAATAATCGGTACGCGCCGTTTTTTCCAATTGTGACCCAAGAAAATTCGCTTCGCTTTCGCGTGAAGTATGAACCGGGCTTTAGCGTCTGAAATTAGGATCAACATTTTAGGGGGTATGGTGAAACAATTACATTCCACCTTTTGTAGGCATGATATTCTTCCTACTTTAGTCTGATTTCCGATTTTTTTGCCCTTGGAAAAAATCAGAAAAATTGTTATTAAATAGCCTGAAAAGTCTATAAAAGCCTACACCATGTGTACATGTAGGTCAGCCCTTGGTACTTAATAAAATATTCCTATTTTTTTTCAAGGGACCAAACTTCATGCCTGCTTTTGGTAACCCCTGGAGTTATAGATTTCATGGAGCTTCTGGGAACAGTATCCTCAGAGCTAGAGAACCAGATCAAAGAGCAGGATTTATTTATATCTGACAAATTTAAGAGCTTTTTAGTATTTTTTGTAACCAAGCTGACATAAAAAAGTCTGAAACTTCTCCACCCTGATAACTATTTCTGGTGCTCTGTTATTTACATAACTGCAATTAAAATCTATGCAAGTATTTATATTCATAAGTGAATTTAAATTTAGGTTTGGCTGGCCCCTAAACTTACACTCTGACGTGATGTTTGGAAAGTATTTTGAATTTTAGTTTTGAATTTTTTGTTTTTCCACTTTGAAGAAATTATTGAAAGTCTTTTGCGTTTAATGTGTTTTTTTAAACCAAGTAAAAAAAGCACTTTACTTACCCTTGGGTGGGATGGAGTTTTTTTTTTTTTGGGGGGGGGGGCTTATATCAAAACCGCCAATCGGCTTGCCTGAAACCATCTTAACCCCACCCTTAAGAGTAGGCTCTATAATCTAAAGTTGGTTGAAATGAAACACCTTGAGAATATTTAAGTAGCTTGATTTTGACTTATTGAGTGGAGGGATAAGAGATTTATGTTTATTAAATGAATAAATTGAATGAACAATAACAAAGTTGCCATGAAATTTGAACAAGAAAATACATGCGTTGTGTGTTTTACTTTGAATGTGTCTATTTTCCCTGTGTGACTTGGTCAATGTGACCAAGATAAGTCAAGCTAGTAACATTCTAAGATTTATGATAAGTGAGCATGTGTGTCTCCAGTGTGTTTTCTTTACTGTCGGTCTATAAAACTAGCGCCCTCTTTCATGAACTTGTAAGCAGACTACGCATCCCCCCGTGATGTGAACGAGAATCCACCTTGAAACAAGACTATTATTATCAACATCAAAATGGCGGCGCCCAGGGGGTGAATCAGACAGGTGGCAAAAACGGGAAATAAAATCACACATTGACACATGAGAGAGGTGTTGGAACACCTTTCTTAAGGTTGGTAGACAATTTAAGCATACTTTGAAAGAGGATATTATTTTAAATGCTTGCCAATCAGTATAAAAAATACCAAATTACAAAAAATACATAACATTAACAATCACTGCCCTGCCTGCTGCTCGGTCGGATCATGGAGGAAGAACGGATCGAGTTCGCTTTTCCCCTGACTCTCTCGTCGACTCTCGTCGAGTCATCATCACCATGCTAATTCAAACGATCATTTAGTTGTTATCGCAACTAAGTCTGAGGAGACTGTGTAACTACCGTTTGGCGTCTGGCTAATTACTATTATAAAAATTAATAAACACTCACTCACTGGTCACTCTCTCAGACCGTCTTCTTGACTGTGGACAAGCATGACAAGGCTAGGTGAAGGCAGTGAAGCCTAGCCGGGCCGAATGGCATCTATGCGTGGCCTATGTCTGGCATACCAATGTATGTATTCAAAAATTAAGCATGAATACCCCTAGCCCTGGTAGGACGTCAGTCAGTGCCACTGCACTGACGTCCTTGGTATAAAGATCCTTTATAATGCGAACAAAATTTTGAGTAACATTTTAAAATATTTTTACCTAATTTGAGAAGCTGAAACTCCATTCACTTATTCTTGGTGCCTTTAATTACACTTTTGCTGAGTTCAAAACCTATCAAATACATCCATGAATGACATTATTTCCGAAAATAAGTCCAAGTTGTGCACTGGTGCTGTGACTCCGTCCGTCGTGTTGCCGCCCGGAAGAAAAAAAGCGTTCAGTGTTGTGTACGGGTTAGACAGCGCCCTCTTTTGTGGACTTGGTTCCATGTCAGTTGAGGTTGTCGCAACGAATGCGTCAATTTCCATTTTATTTTCACAATAATGTCATCCAAGGATAAAATTGGCAATTCTGAATAGAGCAGGCGTAAGGTTCAGGACACAAGGAACATGTGAGTCACGTTTCAGCTTCCTCAAAAAGGTAAAAATATGATAAAAAATGGTTATAAATTTTGTTGCAATGCCTGAGGTCCTTTATACCCTGGACTCCGTCGCGTTGTATGCAACGGAGGAGTCCAACCTGGGCTAGAATACCCCTACCCTAATTTTAAAATTATAATTTCATTTTAATCATAATATGTAATTGTTAATTAACTTTTTTTCCTTTCTTTTTTTACATTTGAGTTATTGTTACTACACTGTAGTACACTGTACACTGTTGGTTTTACAGTACAATAGTGTACTGTCTACAGTATAAAACCAAAACAAATGTAAAACCAGCAAAATTAAATGTAATTTATTCATATCAAACTAGCTGTGTCTTTAAATTTACCTGATAATCTTTGTTTCCATTGCAGATAAAATAACTTTTGCATTTTCACCATATCTTTTGTGATGTAACTTACAATTTTTATATTTCTATGTATTTAAATGTAAATTATGTTTGTGTGTGTTATTTATTTTCATACAGATTAATTCAATCAATGATCGTAAGTGCATTCCAGTGATTATTCGTCTTCTGCCATGGCTGCTGGAATACTCCATCGTACGATTCTCACACGCATCCTATCTCTGAGTAGTAACCTTTTAGTACATCAGCATAGTAATCATTTCGCAGTTGTATTCTCAATAAGACATTATAATATCTGCCAAGAAGGAAGTCATGTACATGTATGTACACCACGACAACTTCATGGATCATCTGCTGTCAGTGCTAAGAAAGGTTAGTTATTTGTAAGATTGTTGGAAGAAGACATGTTCAGTAGGTTTTTGGTTTGTTTTTTAATTTTGTTTTTGAGAAATCGCCTAACATCACAAGACCGAATGGCCACTTCACTGATTAGCACTTAACTGATTTTGGCCGTCGACCCAAATCAGCTGTCACCTGACCAGGGGCATGTTGCCACCTACTCCTGGGGCTGAAACAGGGTTACCCCCTTCACAGTCCGTATAAGGATGTAGGCATGGGTATCACCCACTGGTAAAGCAGAATGCACTACCTTCCCAAGTAAGAGAAAAACAATTCTCATTTCTTAAATTAGATGCAAAAAAATTGTTAATGGCCTGACGTTTCGACCCTTGCAGAGTCTTTCTCAAAGGCTAAATGACAACACAACACAACACACATAAACAGGTAAACAGATGTGTTGTGTTGCATTTAGCCTTCGAGAAAGACTCTGCTATAGTCAATTAAACATTTGTGTGCATTTATGTCCTTTCGGTTGGTAAGCAGTTTGCAACAGCTAAATCTATTTTCTCACCCATACACTCTTGCTTTGCTGTGATGTTGAACAAAGAGACATTCCAACAGCTTTGTTCCACGTACTGGATCTCTTTGGAACTCCTTGCCTGGTGCATGTTTCCCTCCATCCTACAATCTAGACTGTTTTAAGAGGAATATCAATTCCTGCCTTCAGCTCCCCTGAGTTATTTTCATCTTTTCTTCTACGTTTACGTTTACGTTTATTTCGTAGTCCCTTACCAAGAGTGGCTTTTAGCCTTGTTTGGGGCAAACCTGCATACAAAAATAACAATCAAATAAGAAGTATTTTTTCTTTTCAATTGATTACACCAGGAAAGAAGCATCAGACTAAAGTGGATGTGAGTCGATCAGTGGATGACAGCATTCTTGATTTACAAGATGTACATCAAGATATGAAGACGGCAATAGATGCTCTTAAACAGGGTTATATCAAGTCACTTAACATCAGAACTTCTCAGGGTGAGCCGGTAGACTTAGCTGTGCTATTCTTATCAAGAACGTTACCAAGTGTCAGCCGGTTTGGTTTGCATTGGAATGGTACTTGAAAACTATCAAATATCAAGATCTAGCTATGGGTTCGAATCCCAGTCGTGACACTTGTGTCCTTAAGCAAGACACTTAACCACATGCACGTAAAAGAACTCAGTGCACTTATCATAAAGAGAAGGGGTTCGCCCCGATGTTCCTGGTCTGATCGGCAGCATAATATTGCGCCACAGCACCTTGTAAACCATTGCATGGTGCTATAAATGAATAGGCGTCATACTTCAAACGTAACTCCACATACCTTGCAGGGAAAAATGTGTAGTCACACAATTGTGCGCTTAGAAACATCCGTATTAAGCGCCTAAAAAATGTTGTGTATTATTATTATCCAGGCATGTGATTTCTCAGGATTTAAAAACAATCTCCTTAAAAGGTCTGTATACGTTTGGTAATGACTCTGAAAATTAATGGGAATACAAACTTACTTGGTAAGAAGTACAGCAGCTTTGGATAGTACAATGCATTTTGGGAAACTTTTCACTTCGAAGTACTGCGGTTATGGAAAAAGATATCACTTTTTATCCCCAAAATTTTCATTCTGAGAAGCGTTACTGACAGTAACGATTCTCAGATTGTGTATTCCAGTTGCAGATTATTCTTCCTGCATGGACATAATCGCTCCAGATTTTCGGCAATATCTCAAAAACGCTACCACCTTTTGAAATGAAATTTACACAGGTTAGTTTTATGGTATAAATCTACAACTCTAAAGAATTCAAGAAATCTCAACTACCTGTACTATGCATTAAGGGGATGCGTCGTCTTGATCAAAGCGAGTCTGTGGCCAGACTTTGAATTCTGAACTCTCACCCAGTTACTGCATTCGCGCGCGCGCGATAATAATGACGGCGCCCTTTCAAGCTTTTATTTGTGATGCGACGGTCAGCGCACACACGTGTAGTAACTGGGTAAGAGTTCATGTTTCCATGCCCAGCCACAAGCAGACTATGATCACGACGACACAGCCCCTTTAACTCGAAAAAATTTTCATCTTTCAGCTTTTATTTGGTTAACCAGGAGGACATGTTTGAAGAAACAAGAAATGTTATTGGTTACTCACTAAGGTGTGATGAAAAAACTTTATAGTGAGTGTTTTTTCTCTCCACATTGTTGCATTTTAGGTCCTCGTTTTAAGCAGTATATGTATTTCTTGTTTTTGTTCAGGTGTTTTGGATAATATTCAGGTCTCTACGAGTGATGGGAAATTTTCTCTCAACCAGCTCGGCCAGATTACGGCAAAGAGCTCCACTATGATGTCTGTCAACATGACCAGCTTCCCCGAGGTAAATAAACAACAATCAACAACAGAGTATTTTGTAGTTTCACAATGACAAATGTATTGTGTTGCTCTATTGTAAAACTTCAACAAATTATTTGTTTGTGTACATCGCAAAGTGCCTGTTTTACTGCTGTTTAACAGGCTGTGTTGGCTTGAACAATTTCCAAGTTAGTGCATCATTTAGCGATCGAGCCTATGCTATGAGTCCAAATAAAGTCAAGCTTATTGACCTAATAGTTGTGATGTTAAATTTGCATTATATAAATAAATATATTTATATTTTTTTTTGTGTTTTGATGTGTAAGCACTGTATAAAAGTATACTCTTACGAGTCGAGTGAAAACCTGTGAAAAACAATCACAGGCATTCTACTCTACCTGACCTCGCAATTTCTAGAGCAGATGTCTTACCAACTAGACACCCAAGATTGCCCGGTAGCTAGAGGCAGTCGAATCCCTATATTTTAGCAGCGACAATTTAATAGATGTTAAATTTGCATTGTAATAGGGATATTTATAAAGAATATTATATTTATATTTTTTTTATACACGTCGATGTGTAAAGCACTGTATACTCAGTACCTAATAGTTGTAAGACAGACTTGAAAACTGACCTCAGTACACATTTGTCACATGTTATCTTGAAATGATCACATGTTATCTTGAAATGACCACATGCTATCTTGAAATGACCACATGTTATCTAGAAATTACCACATGATTTTTTTAAATGACCACATGATTTCTTGAAATGACCACATGTTATCTTGAATTGACCACTATCTTGAAATGACCACATGATTTCTTGAAATGACCACATGATTTCTTGAAATGACCACATATGTTATCTTGAAATGACCACATGTTATCTTGAAATAACCACATGTTATCTTAAAATGATGACATATTATCTTAAATTGACCACATGTTATCTTGATTTAAATTCAGTGCAACATTTATTTGACCACTATCTTGAAATGACCACATGATTTCTTGAAAAAACCACATGATTTCTTGAAAGGACCACATGTTATCTTGAAATAATCACATGTTATCTGAAATGACCACTATCTTGAAATAACCACTTGCTATCTTGAAATGACCACATATTATCTTAAATTGACCACATGTTATCTTAAATTGACCACATGTTATCTTGATTTCAATTCAATACAACATTTATTTAACCCCGCTATGTTTATGTTTTACTCAGGCTACACAGGCGGCTGTTAAGGCCATCAGGGAAAGTGGAATGAACTTGAATCCACAAGTGGCAGGTTCAGTTATCCAAGTTCCAATCCCCAAGTAAGTTACATTCATCTTGTCTTCTTGGGCACCAAATTCCATCCATATTTCCTCCCGTGCCTCACATACAATGTTTCAGGTGAAAATAAGACTCTGAAATCCAGTACAATCATCTGTGAAAAGTTGTCTGGCATTTGAAATTGTGAAAGTGGCAATAGACTGTGCAAGTCTTGCGCATACCGGAAACGAGAACAAAACTTGAACAAAGTATTGATTAATCACTCAGTACTACATTCCCAACAACGTATATAATTTTCATAGCCATAAACTATGTTAAACTAAAATAATTGACAGAACAAAATCCTGCCCACGTAAAACTCCATATGGTTGGGACCACAATGGTTCCGGAAGTTCCAATATGCGCGAGACTTGCATAATCTATGGTCACCTTTCAACCCTGGTAAAGTCTTTCTCAAAGCCTTTAGAGGAAGGATCACTGTGGTCAAGTGGTTAGACTGCAGGATTTGCAATCACCAGGTTGTGGGTTCAAATCTTACCAAGCTAACTGATTTCACAATAATTAGAATAAGTATTGTCGTCTAGTTACTGAATCACAATTTATTGATTGGTGCAATTCATAATCATAGACATTAAACCAATGTTTGTATGAGAGAGAGATTGGCTGTTGCCAGCTTGGTGTTTTTATCCCCTAGTGGGAGCTTTGCCGAGTTCCATTGATGGGAAGATCATCTAAACAACTTGTCTAAACTTGACTCTTTCAATAACATTTTGAGTATTTTCACCACAGGTCATTTTGGTTTGTAAGCAGTTTGAATCTGCAATTTTTATTTATTTTTTTCATTTGCATTTTTGACAATTGGCAACAGCAGGTTTAAGGCAGGGTGTATTTTTGGTAATAACTCAACAAGTTAATGACCATAAAAACTTACTTGGTAAAAAACTCTGGAGAGCTGTTGATATTAGAAAACATTGTTAGAAACAACCCTCTTTGAAGTAATGTAGTTTTAGAGAAGGAGGTAATTTTTCACCCCAAAATTTGAAACTGAGAAAGGCTTTAGGCATGAAGCATTTCTCAGGTATCTGAAATCTCACAATTCTATGCAACAAGGGTGTTTTTTTTCTTTCAATATTTTCTTGCAACTTTGGTGACCAATTGAGCCAAAATTTCTTCAGGTTCATTATTTAATGCATATGTTGGGATACACCAAGTGAGGATACTGGTTTTTGACAATTACCAAAAGTATATCCTGCCTTTATAAACTCTCCAAGATTGTTTGGAAGAAAGGTCAAGAAACTTTTATACAATTTCCTTTTTGACAAAGCAAGTCTCCTGTCGATGACTAGAACAACTAGGTTGAAACGTTGAGACCAATTAAGAACTCACTCTGCGGCAGTTTCCTACCTTCTGCCCAGGTAGTAGTTAAGAGGCAGGAGAGTTCTTTTCAGAACTTGGTAGTCTCCAGAATTCCGAAAATCTACTCTGCGGCAGTAGAATTGTCTCCCGAATTCCGAAACCTACTCTGTGGCAGTAGAATACATAGGAAGACAAGTTCTCAAAGAACAAAAATCTACACAGCAAAGTAGATATACACATGGTGTTACTGCAAGTCAAATATACATTGATACCCACCATGCAATGCCTCGAAACCTTTACAAGTTTATGTTGACATCATCATTTTGGCCTTTTTTATATAACATTTTGAACTTATAAATGTATTTTCTTCTTATTGCAGAGTAACTAAGGAGCATAGAGAACAGCTAGCTAAACATGCCAAAGCTATGTGTGACAAATCCAAGGTCTCAGTACGTCAGATACGGAGTAATTACATCAGTAAAATTAAGAAACATAAAGACTCTGCCTCTAAAGACACTCTTTTCGTCTTGGAGAAACAGATCGGACAAATTGCTGAAGCTACCATCGAAAATGCCGAGCAGCTGCTGACTGGAAAAACAAAAGAACTTTTGGGAAAATAATTTATATTTGTCTTAATAGCACTGAACACGTTTGGTAATTGTCAAAGACCAGTATCCTCTCTTGGTGTATCTCAACATATGCATAAAATAACAAGCCTGTAAGAATTTGGGCTCAATTGGTCATCGAAGTTGCAAGAGAATGATGAAAGAAAAATCACCCTTGTACCAATTTGTGTGCTTTCAGATAAGAATAAAAACTTCTTGCAAGAATTTTTTATTATTTTAGTGAGAAATTGCCTCTTTCTCAAAAACTACGTTACTTCAATGTTACAGCAATGTTTTATACTGTCAACAGCTCTCCGTTGCTCGTTACCAAGTACTCGTTACCAAGTAAGGTTTTATGCTAATATTTGTTTTGAGTCATTACCAAACGTGTACGATACCTTTAAAGAGTGTGTACAACATTGGTAAGGTTGAAAATATAAGCGTTCACAGATTTGCACTTAACTTACATGGTATAAAGATGGTCATGGTGGAAAACTTCCCTTGAAATAGTTTTGCTTGAAATGCTACAATTTTTAGGAAATTAGTAAAACAAATTGTCTTTATCACTGGTGATAAAAATCCGATGTTTGAAAACAGTGAAAACATATAATTATAATGGGGTTTTTCACTGTTTTCTCATGACTCCAAAAAAACAATTCAGCTTTAACTTTCACAGGTTTGTTATTTCATGTATATGTTGGGTCACATCAAGTGTGGCTACTTTTCCTTGACAATTACCAATGTTGTACATTTGCTTTTAAGGTCATACTTTAGTAATGACCCTGAAAACAAATTGTGTGATTTTTATCTGAAAAGCCTACTTGTTATATAGATGATTTGTTGTAAGAATCCTGCAAAATCATTTCATCTGAAGTGCCCACATTGATTAGAAATCAATAAACGTATGTCAACAAATTTGAATTGTCCAAAGATAACCTAAAGGTGACTTTTGGAGATTCAAATTTCAATGGTGTCCGTTTGTGAATGCTGCGGCCAGAGATGCAGTTAGTACCCCCTGTCACCTCGCTAAACGTGGATGGATTTGACGTTCTTGATGAAAATACTGTGATTGTTTTTTCTTGTTTTGTCAACATGTAGACACTGTATTCAGCGGAAACTTTCACAGGTGCCTTTTATTGTATCTTTATTGACACTTTGGCCTACAAATCAGCAGAATTACATCGAGTAGGATTTGAAACTTTGCATGGTGGAGGTATAAAGCCCGGTTCATACTTCCTGCGAATGCGAATGCGATACGAATGTTGACTTCACAAATTCGCAACGAATAATTCGCAAGAGTTGAGCCGTGCTCAACTTTTGCAAATATTTGCAGCGAAAACAGAGTTTTGACGTCAAATTCACGTCAAATTCGCTTCGCATTCGCATTCGCAGGAAGTATGGACCGGGCTTTACTAAGAGAGGTTTGCGGTAACACCATGTGAATATCTCTTTTGAGTAGTGTTGGTTCTGAAAAGAATTACATTGACAAACCAATCTATGACCGTACCTTTAATTAATCCAGTGTTGTCGCTATTGTGACTGATTGTTCAAAAGGAAAAACCGCCAAGTTGACTGTAAATCACATGCATGAATTATTAAAGGGTCTGTATACATTTGGTAATGTCTCTGAAAAGTAATGGTAATAAAACTTGGTAAGAAGTACAGCAGCTTTGGATAGTATAGTGCATTTTGAGAAACTTTTCACTACGAATTACTGCTGGTTATTGAAAAAGATATCACTTTTTATCCCAAGCAAAATGAATCTGTTCTCAGACTGTGTATTCCTATTGCAGATTATTCTTCCTGCGCGGACATAACCGCTCCAGATTTTCGGCAGTATCTCAAAAATGCTACCCGGTACTGCCTTTTGAAATGAAATGTTCACAGGTTAGTTTATGGTATGATCTACAACTATATAGGATTGAAACAAACATTGGGTTCCAATTACCAAATGTATACAATCCCTTTATAGGTATTGTACACTTTTGGTAACAGCTCAAAATCAGTGTCCACATTTTGTGTGATTCAACATATGCATGAATAAACAAACCTGTGAAAGTTTGAGCTCAATTGGTCATGAGAAAATAATGAAAAGAGACCTTATGTGTTTTCTGTTTTTTCAAACATCAAGTTTTTATCGCGCGTTATAAAAACTATTGTTTTACTCATTTCTCAGAAACGATAGCATTTTAGGCAGAAATATTTTAAGGAACCCTTTCTACAATTACTTACTTTAAATCATGTAAGTTATGTGTGAATCTGTGAACATTTGTGTTTTTCGATCTTACCAATGGTGTACAGGGCCTTTAAAGAAAGAACAAAACAAGAGACTAAAGGTGTTTTTTTTAAACGACACTGGTGTAAATCCCTATGTGATTTAAAAAACTATATAATGTTTTCGTCATATTAAGGAGGGTTGGAGATATAGATTGTAAAAAAACCATCTATGCAATAGAAAAAAATAAAAAAATGTAAACACAATTTCTGTCTCCTGTGTAATTTTTTTCTACTGTCAGAGCATAATATATTTGGGGAAAGGGTAAGCAATCATTTCAAACAGTATGTTTTGTTCCTAATTAAATGACCCTGTAGTTAAGGGGGCGTGGTCAACCTGTCACGACCAACCTATTGTCTCGTAAGTAGTTCGTAAAAAAACGCACCGCAGTTAATCAGTTATAGCGCCCTCTGTCGATGTTCGTTGAGAACCACACACAATCGCCCCAAATAGCCCCAAATAGCTCGCCCCCATAGGTTGCAGCGATTGCACGTACATTGCACGGAAGAATAAGATCATGGCAGAAAATTCGTGTTGTTGAGTAACTCCTTTCTAGTACATTCTTTGATCCTTAGAAGGAAATTGACGTGTTTTGTGAGGCTATTATTAGTCTATGATTCACACTATTGATAGGTGGATAGTTTAATTCCTGTTTTGTTTTCCACAAAGACCCCAGTTTTTCGGTTTTTATCCGTTCAAGATGTTGGATGTAACGGTGAAAACCTTGGATTCACAGACCAGACAATTCTCTGTTCCTGAACAGGTAAATTTTGTACAGTCATAAAAACTCTTAATTTTTGGAGGTGTTAAAACTTTTATTGCGAAAAGTAGCACTGAAGTTTAGTACATTGTCCACTTAAAAATTGTGGCTTAATTAAATCAATAAATCTATTCAGTATGAGTATCAGATTCAGTCAAAATAGTCTATAGTTTACACAGGGATATACTTCACTATAGTATCAGTATCAGAATCAGATTATTGTTGAATTATAATGTTGGGAAGAGGTCTGTATTCGACTGCCTCTTTTTCACTCCAGACATTTTGACCCAAAACGTTTTTGTATCACTAGTACAAATCATAAATTATTACTAGTTTACTTTTTTTAGTTAATACTACAAACGACAACTACGAACTAGGCCTAGGCCTATATAATATATAATTTAATTATTACGAAATACTATAATAAGTTAAATAGGCCAACAGTGAAAATATGGCAGTTTTTTAAAAGAGTAAATTTATTCCCGTTTAAAAAAACACCTGTTTTGGTCTGGAAACATGCTATATTGTATTTCCTTGACTTGACTTTAACCAATTACTATACTACAACTGTGTACTTGCTTAGACCCAGGCAGTATCAGATATTTATTTTATCCAAACACGCCAGGAACTGTCACGTCAAAAAAAAAAGGATGGCTGACTCTGAGAAACCAGGAGGAAAGTCAGCAGACTAACTATGATGTACAAAATTCTCTAGACATCCCAGACTGTCTGACTCCAACTCCAAATAATCACTCATCACGAAAACAAAAAACAAAAACTTATACAGAACTAGACAGAATTTTTTTTTCCTTTCTTTTTCTCCAAGAACAATCAAAATTGAACAGCCCTTCCACTAAAAAATATAGATGCATCCCCACTTCGCACTCTGCATTTAGATGTTTCTGAAAGGATGCTTTGCTGACTATATAATTCAGATTCAGATTCAGATTCAGAGTAACTGGGGCGCTGTACTCTGTTTTAATTTTTTTTTTGGACATCTGCAGTCGTACTAGCCGTCTTGAAAAAAGGGAGTACAGCGCCCCACCCAGTTACTGGGTCTAGTGTAGTAGTAGCTAGTAGTACTTACTATACTATTACTAGTTCTCTGGAGGATTGGTTAGTGAACAATGTGCTATGAACTATTTGTTTTCTTTGACAATAAAATGTAATTTGTCTTAAATGTACTAACTAGTTGAAGACATTTCTCAAGAAAATATTTCCCAATAAAATTGCAAAACCGCCCGATATTTTTCAATTAACAGATAACAGTAAAAGAGTTCAAGGAGCGAATTGCCGGTTCAGTGGTAAGTGAAAGAAAACTAAACAAGCATGGAACGTTTATAAGTGCAATAAATTTTGTATCAAAGTTTTTAGTTCAAAAACTTTATTGAAACTTGATCCATCTTTTCTATAATCAGAAATTATCTGGGCCCAATAATTTCATGGTTCAATTTCAAAGAATCTGCGCTTACGGAAGCAGGGAATTTTGCGCTTACGACATTGGTGATCGCAAACGCAGAGTTCGGCGGTAAGCAGAGCCATGATATGGGCCCAGATATTATCAACAATTGTGTGGACAAAGCAATTCACATCTACTGTAACTTGGGGATAATAGTTTTGTACATTGATGAGGATAATTTTGGCCTTTGCAGAACATCCCGGCTTCTACTCAGCGTCTTATCTTCTGTGGACGAGTTCTTCAAGATTCTAAGAAGCTATCTGAGTATGAGGTGCACGGATGTACAATTCACCTGGTGGAAAAACCACCTCCATCCACTGCACCGTCTACTTCAAGTACTTCATCAACTTCGAGCACTAGCGGTCAACATGGTATGAATGAAGCGATTTTTTCTCTTAAAGGCAGGGTATACTTTTGGTATGTCAAAGACCAGGAATCCTCGCTTGGTGGGTGGTGTATCCCAATATATGCATAAAATAACAAACCTGTGGAAATTTGGGCTCAATTGGTCATCAAAGTTGGAAGAAAAAAAGTGAAAGAAAAAACAGCCTTGTGTGTTTTCAGATGCCTGAGAAAGGCTTCATTCTCAGGGTAAAAAATTACCTCTTTCTCTAAAAGTACTTCAAAGGGTGTCGTTTCTAACAATGTTTTATAATATCAACAGCTCTCCAGTGCTCTTTTACCAAGGAAGTTTTTATGGTTATTAATTTTTGGAGTAATTACCAAAGGTATACCCTCCCTTTAAGCCTTTATGGTTTCTTTACAGAATATTGCAGTACAGTTGTTTATGTTGTGTAGAAATGGCCTGATAAACAGGAAATTAACATCAAAGACCTTTGGAGATAAACTAGCGATTTGAGTTGAAGAGATTTTTTCAACTTTTTCACAAGTTATCAATGATAAACTAGAGAATATTGAAGCAGTTGTATATGCAGATAATATTCATACTGTGTTGGTTGAATATTTCTGGAATAAATTTGTCAATTAATATTTGTTTTTGGGTTGAACAAAGAAAAAGTTAACTAGAGTGGTACTTGAACCTGCGACTTCCGGATTAACGTGCCGAGGCTCTACCAACTGAGTCATCTAGACCTAATGTTGGCGGTATCCCTATAATTTGTCAATATTTTTGTTCGGGGGGGGGGGGGGGGGTGCCAGTCAGAAGTCATTCAACCTGTATAGCCAGGGATCACACCCAAGTTTACTGTACAACCTGGGAAGCGGCAGCAGAGGGATCACCTTAAGGGGATGCGACATGATTTAATTTGATGAGATTTTAACAACAAGTTTTCCCAATAGCAAAGAAAAAATATCAACAATGTTGTTTGCACACTGGACATTGTCGTACCTTTCATTTTGAATTCAACATGATTCTTAATAAATTGTGCATTTTTGCTCAGGGAGTGGCATGACTGATGGGCGAGATGGTTTCTTCATGGGCGCTATCACTGTACAAGCTGATATTGGAGATTCAGGCAATATACACGTTCAGGTAATGACCTGTTACATTATGCTGACAATCCTTCTACCTTCTGAACCAACTCTCCACTCTCTCTTCCCAACATGAAAGTGGATTAAACCTTACCCCCTTGCTATAGACTGTGCAAGTATTGGGTGTACTTGAACTTTAAAATGCAGGAATCAATTTTATTTCCTTCATACATTAAATCAATAATACGTAGGAATACAAGGCTCTCAAAAATATGTTTGAATTGCACAACATTTACCAAAAAAAGTTGAACAAATAGTAGAAAAAAGACCGAGATAAGTAGATATATACACATGGTGTCACCACAAACTTAATATACATGTACAAGATGTTCCTTACTGTTAAAGAGGAAGGGAAATGTCAAATTCAATTTTGTGATGCACGCATTTTCCAATAGATAGAGTCCTCATGTGAGTGGGGACAAAATTACAAGTCTCTAACCTCACCTTAAAATGGTGTAAATTGCCATTGTATTTGATACCCTTCCGTGCGAAATTTGTCTACATCCAAAACTCTGATGACATCATTCTGAGAAAAATGTGTCTGTACAAAAAGATGTCATCAGATGTTTTGGATGTTGACAAATTTTGCACTGGAAAGGTATCAAATACAATGGCAATTTACACCATTTTAACATGAGGTTAGAAACTTGTAATTTTGTTCCCACTTTATCTATTGCAAAATGAATACATCACAAAATTGAATTTGACATTTCCCTTCCTCTTTAAGTAGATGTCTGTGATTATTAAGCTCAAAAGAAGCAAAGATTTATCTAAGATTTCATTGGTCATCGTTGTTTTTTTAGCAGCAGCCTAATGGATCGCACATGGATGTACACATCAACCTTGGACCAATCAACATGGCACCACCTGTCAGTGCCTCACAACAACGCATCACTCAGATACGCAATCTCCTAAGACAAACCCATCTTACATTGGAAAGACTTGAGGTGAGTGAGTGTACCGTCTACAGGGCTCGAGTTTTACACTGGACAGCAGGCCTGAGGCCAGTGATTTTTAGCTTTGGGCCAGTAAACTCAGGACCGGACAAGTCCGACTGTCTTGTGTTTTTCAATTTAATAATATTACCTCACTGTGTAACTGTGCAATCTCCTAAGACAAACCCATCTCACACACTGGACCACAGGCGCGAGGCCAGTGATTTTTAGCTTTGGGCCAGTAAACTCAGGACCAGACAAGTCCGACTGTCTTGTGTTTTTCAATTTAATAATATTACCTCACTGTGTAATTATCTTAAAAAGTAACAAAAAATGATGTTCAAATGTTGACTTTGAGTCTGGTAAAAATCGTTCTGTTGAGTATCAAAGAACACTCACCTAGCTAGACTAAGATAAATCTTACCTTAGTGTTTGTTCAAATAAACAAGTTTTTATGTTAAACTTTGAAGAAAGTAATTTTTTCGTTTAGATTCTGATCTTGTAAAATCAATTCTGGTCCAATAAAATTGTTTAGCTACAAGCCCTGTGGTCTTGTGGAATTTTACCCAAAATTCAAGCCTTGTTCTACTCTTATCAAATAAATCGTGTGTAAACTATGAACTCATACTGTAAAGCAATCTTGATGTGGTACCATATTGATATTGGATTAATAATAATGATAATTGTGGATTTAAAGGACATATTAGAGGAATCAGGATGCTTGAGCGAAAACCAGGATTTTTGCTTCTTCTCACCCATAGACTCATTGCTTTGCAGAGATGTAGAACAAAGAGCCATTCCAACAGCTTTATTCCACGTACTGCATCTCTTTGGAACTCCTTGCCTGGTGCATGTTTAACCTCCATCCTACAATCTAGACTGTTTTAAGAGGAATATCAATAGACACAATTGGCGACCGGAGTCATGTGACTCATAGTGGGTATACAATCTTAACAAACCAAGCAGCCACGCCCAGTGTGCGTGGAAAAGCGTGGGTTCTTCCGCACCTACGAAACGAGGCAGCCATGCTTGTCCACGCACACTGATGCATTGTTTGCTTGGTTTGTTTACATTGTGTACCCACTATGAATCACGTGACATCGGTCGCTGATTGTGTCTATTCCTAGCCCTCAGAGTTATTTTCATCTTAAATGTTTTTTTCTTGTAGCACCTTACCACAAGTGGCTTTAAGCCTTGTTTGGGGTGAACTTTCCTTAAAAAAAGAAGAATAAAAAAACCAAAAATCACCATTCAGGCTAGTTCTCGTAGAAGCTCTAAAACCATGTACAAGACCACACGGAAGGCAAAAGCCACGGAAGGCAAAAGATCAGCATGGTAAACACAGAGCTGGTAGAAATAAACCTAAAACCTCCTACTGGTCTCCGAGTTACTCACAGAAGTTTACCAGCGACTGGCGAAAATGGAACTCTATGATAATTTTGTGAAGCTTTAAGCCGACCAACGGTGTATGACATAACGTAAAAACATTATACCAAAAGCTGCATTTACCATATTTGGAAGATTGAAAATAAAAGTGCATACCTGCCAACTTTTCAGATTTAATTGGAATTGTCCAGATTTTTGAGATTACAGGCCGCAAAAAAATCAGAACATTCCTATTTCTGACAAGAGACGTCAATGAACAAGATACAATAGCTCTGACAAAAGATGGTGCCATTTGCTTGCGACAGTAGAGATTTTCTTACGGGATACATTGATTTTTGTACATTGTTTTAAATACATACATAATTTGTAGGTGTACATGTAATAAGCTTTACTTGCACGACTTCTTGCGTCACTGTCTGTTGTCTGTGGACTTGTAAAACTGGTGTTCCTATTTCCGAGGTTTCAATGTTGGCAGGTATGGAAGTTTTGTAGTTGAGTTTGTTTTGTGAGAGTGGACTTACTGTTCCTCATGTCTTCTTATTGCATTTTCCATATAAAGACTCTGTCGGATGAATTTTGTTACTTAACTACAGAATCCCCCACAGCAGCAAGGCACCCAAACTGATCCCGTTGTAGCTACTGGTAGTGGCACCCCTACAAGCAGCTCTGAAACAGTATCCAATAGCAGTACCACCACAGATAGCAGCTCAACTACCCCGACCAATCAGCAGCCTTCTTCTACAGGGGGCGCTACTCCCAGTCCTGACTCGGCTTCTAATAACCAGGCCGGACAGGGTCAGGCGGGCAGAAGGACTGCAACAGTAGTGTAAGTTTGTTTTTCTTTCTCTTGATGGAATATTTGCACGCATTGCTTACGCAACTACCGCAATTTCCTGCGTCTAAGACGCGTCTTATCTGACTTTCAAAGGTCCAAAAAAATCACTGTGTCTTATCTGATATCGATTGAGTCCATTATGAACCAGCGACGACCCATGCTGTGTACACAGTGCTGCTATAGAGCGCACACCAATGACAGGTACTAGTCTTTATTAATCAAGTCGTTTTTAGTATGTTATCCCGTAATGCACTGTTAGATTTCATGAACAGAGGGCGTACGTTCTTATTGCAAAGCATCATTGTAAAAGTGTCCGCTGGTTCTTGCATAAATTGAAGCATGCAAAAGAGCGAGATAACAAAGACTAGACTAGCAGCCCCCATTCATTGGGAAACGTTGGGACAACATGTGTGTGTGTGTGCGCTCGTTGTGTAAAAAGAAAAGCCATAAAGCTATGTTTTTAGAAAAAAATATTAAAAACGAAAAAAAAAACCCAAAAAACAAAAAAATAACAGAAGCGATGTTTTACTTATCTTAGTGATTACAAAATTACGATCCCTTTACGTTATGGTAAGTGTTCTTATACCATGACCCCCTGTTGATGTACCAGCAGTGAATGGGACCTTGGGTGCCTGTGTGTGAAAGTCATGTTGCATCTTATACGGCGGTGCGCCTTATTCGTTAGCACTTGAATCTTATTTCGGCAATTTAAGTGTACTGCGCCTTATACGCCGAGCGCCTTCTTCGCAGGAAATTACATAAAGAACAACAGGCCTGATACTCCATGGAGGCAACGGAGGCAATTGCCTCCAACTGCCCTTGGGTTATTGCCTTGGTGCCCCTTGAAATGTTCCAATAGAAATTTACAATTTCCTCATAGAGGTGCCCTTTACCAAGGAGAAAACGCCTTGATGCCCCTGCCCTTTCAAACACAAAGCATCAAGCCTGGAAGAAAGACAACTGTTTTCCGACAAATGCCACAATTAGTTTAGTTGTTGTAAAAAGTAATAATTTGGAGTTGAACAAAGAAAAATTGAGTAGCTCTGTTGGTAGAGCACCGGCACGTTAAACCGGAGGTCATTGGTTCAAATCCCACTCTAGTCAATTTTTCTTTGTTCAACCCTAAATTATTTAAAATTTACCCAGTCAGTTTCCCTTGTGGTTTACAACTTGATATGTAAAAAGTAATTGGTACAAACTGTCTTCTTGATGCATGTGTATTTCACAAGAAAAACAGTGTTGTTGAGCAATCACACTTTGCATTTATTCTCTCACCAACATGCTCCGTAAATCCATTAAAAAAAATCAACATGACACAGTGAAACTACCAGCTTCAGCTTGGACCTTTTTGTTCAATGTTTTCTTTGCAGGTATCGGACTGGAGTCCGTTTCTAATTGTTGCATAATATAAACAGATGTTTTTACCACTCAGACACCCCCGGAGCACTGTTATGGCCGACATCTTGACAGAAATAGCGGAGTTAGACACCAGACTACAGCCTCATCTGAATCTGTACCGGGAACTTCTAATCTCTGACCCCATCTTTGAAGGCGATGTAAGTCAACAGTTTGAACGCACCTTTTTTATTTTGAGTAACTTGTTCTTGTGAATAATGATTCTATATTTAATCGTTTCATGCACCATTTATTTTAGTGATAAATTGATCGTATGGACACATTAACTGTTTAGTTGTTTTTTTTGCAAATGGCGACCCCCCAAAAAACAGGTCACAATAGCACTCTCAAGAGTCCTCTTTTCCATTCTGAAAACTGTGTGGCCGTGCGATCTTTATTTTTATTTTTACAAATATTTTTTTGAAGGGATTTAAAGCGGTCGCTAGCGACCGGTCGGCGAGTGAAATGGTTAAATTGCGTGTACTCAAGCTCTGGTGTTTCTGATCAGCAGATTGTGGGTTCGAGTCCCAGTCGTGGCAGGGTGTGATAAAGCCCTATATAAGAACCCAGTATTTTTTTATTATGTTCATTTGGAAGTGTGGAAATGGCCAATCTCAACCTTAACGATCTACAATTTTATTCAGGAAGGTTGCTGTTTTTGTAGGATAGAGTACTGTGATTGGCCATAGAACATTTTTTTATCATTGGACCAGGCATACAGGGCCCAATTTCATAGAGCTGCTTACGCAGAAAATATTGCTTAACAATTTTCTGCTAAGCAGAAATAAGCAGGATACCAGTCACAAATTGTACACGTGACGTTGTAGTTTGGCTGGTAACCTTATTCTGGTAAGCACAATTTTGTTGTGCTTAGCTACTTTTTGTGCTTAAGCAGCCCTATGAAATTGGGCCCTGATTGTAGCTAAGGCCAATCATTTGGGTGTCGAGTTACCATAGAAAGGAGTATTTTGGAGAATTTAGGAAGGTCTCTAGCACTTGACTGCTTCTGTAAGTATACACCAATCCGGGCGCGCAAGTGTTGGGCACCGCGTGCCACTGCTGCGGTGTCGACAGTGCCCAGATTATGCACAGAGACACGAGGAAATCGTGTTCCTTTTCACTCTCTATGGAAATTAGATGTTTTCCTCAACGACTTACACGATTTCCTTGACAGGACATCATGATATACCAATGTAGATCACTGACCACAAACACTTGCAACTAAATAGAAACCGAATCATTCTGAAAGGGTCATAGACGCGGAAACTGCATAGTCGCATAGTTTAATGCATTGCATCGGCAAGGTATTTTGTCAGAATTTCAGTATTTTACTTTCTGCTTAATTTTAAAAATTTATCAAGAATGTAGTACATCGTTATATCATGTAACCATGTCAGGGAAATTGCATAGATTGTCGAGGAAGACATTCAATTCCCATAAAAAGAGAAAAGGGAAACGATTTTCTCGTGTCTTCGTGCACAAAAATAGGCACATGTACACCGCAGCATGGCGCGCACGGCGCCCAGCACTTGCGCGCCCGGTTGGTGTATACCTGTTTATGTGTGTTGTGTTGTCATTTACACTTAGCCTTCGAGAAAGACTCTGCTAGGGTTGAAACGTCAGGCCAAAAACAATTTTTTGCATTGTAAAATCGAGACACAGCCTTGTTGCGCTGACACAATAAAACAACCTATGGTTTTTTCTCAACAGAGTGATCGTCAACCTGCTCACCGTCTCCAGACCCTAGTCAATCAAACTCTACATTACATCAGTCATATCTACCACGCTGTATCTGACTGTATGATGGATCTTCATACTACACCACCGAGGGTACTGAGGGCACCTGCTGGTATGATGGTAGCCCCAATACGACCAGCTGGACAAATGCCTGTACATGTAAGTCACGTTTCTAGTTGGTTCTAATACTATTTTACACTCACGGATACAAAAGGCCTTTTCACACGAGGGAAATAAGCAGGGGGTCTATGGTCCTAAGAACACTGTTGTCAAGTGTCGTGGCCAAGCGGATCAGAACATCGGACTCAAGCTCTGGTGTTTCTGATCAGCAGAGTTTGGGTTCGAATCCTGGTCGTGACAGATGTGTCCTTAAGCAAGACATTATTGACCATTATTGATGCGTCCTTCGGATGGGATGTGAAGCCGTAGGTCCCGTGTGTTGTGTAATGCACGTAAAAGAACCCAGTGCACTTATCATAAAGAGAAGGGGTTCGCCCCGGTGTTCCTGGTTGGATCGGCAGCATATTGTGCCACAGCACCTTGTAAACCATTACATGGTGCTATGTAAAGGACTCGGTCTCATACTTCAAAAGGATATCATTATTAACTCGATATTATTATTAAGTCCACATCGTGTGAAATATACCTCTGCTCTGTACAAGCACGGGTCCCTGGTCTTTTTCTGACTACGATCGAGACCAGCGACCATGGTTTAGCTAGAGCTACCACGGTACTAGTGCTGTGAGAAATTTGCCCCTGGTCCAGTTAAATTTTTGAGCTACAAGCCCTGCAGTCTTGTGGACTTTTCTCCTTGGTTACCATTGTACTTGATTTGTAAGTGATGATTTTTGTGGAGCATGTAACAGCAGCAGGCATGATATTCTTCCTGCTTTAGTCTAATTTCCGATTTGTTTGCCCTTGGTAATAATTCAGAAAACTTTTATTTCATAGCCTGAAAAGTCTATTATGAAAAGTATACCACATGTACACGTAGGTCAGCCCTTGTACTCAATAAAATTTGCCTACTTTTTTCCAAGGACCAAATATCATGCATGTAGCAGGGAATTCAGAAACTGAGTAGGGAATTGTATTACTTTTCTAGGATTGCTTTGGTTTTTCTACAAGTTGCAAGTTATGAGAATGAATTTGTATGTTTTTTATCAACAGGTGAACATAGGTCAAATGGCCCAGAATGCTGCCTCTCAGGGAGCTGCAGCCTCTACTGAAGAGAGACCCTCCTCAACCACCTCCTCAACCAGCCAGCAGAATGCCTCCACTCGTACAAGCTCTACAGCCACTACCCAGACTCACAATAGCCAAGCTCCACCTCTAGTTACCAACGCCTCCGTTACCCTGACTAATCAACAGACGTACGTCATAACACCACGATCCGGAGCCACGGGTTACGTCGCCGTGCCTGTTTCGTCATCATCTAATCAGACGTCTGGTGGTACGCCATCATCATCTTCAGCTAACCAAGGAGGAGGAAGAGGTACAGCTGGAAGTCGCCCCGCAGGCCCACGACCTACAGGTACGGGCTAGAATAGATTTGAAAATGATCGTTCTCACTTATCAGTGTATCTATGGCATTGCCCAGCTGTTTATCTTCAAAGTTTAGTTCAGGAGTATAAAACAGCTGGGTGGTCGGGTTGGTGTAGTGGTATCTTTCCTCGCCTTCCACCTGTAGGACCCCGGTTCGAATCCTGCTGGGGGCACTATGTGGATTGGGTTTTCAGTCCCTACCTGATTGCGTGGGTTTTTCCCTGGAATAATTCTATGGGGTTTTTCTCCCACATCTAAAACTGAAACTTCTTTCCTTGTCTTCTCTCCATTGGGTTATGGGCTAGTATAGTGATTAACTTTGCTTTTCTGAGAGTCCTTGGCTTCACAACCAGATTTAATAAATTAAATGAAATAAATGAAATGAAAATCTGCGATCTTCACATAAATCCCTTCCAACTCCCCCAGTTATCAAAACCAAGTCGTATGGCTCTCGCTCTTTCCAATATGCAGCAGTTCAGTTATGGAACAGTCTTCCAGAGGTTGTTAAACAGGCTGAGACAACAGAACAATTCAAAACCGGGGTGAAAACATCTGTTTACTTTGTACAATTGTTGATTTCCCCTTTACAGCGCATAGGGACCTCACGGTGATATGCGTATATAAGAATGGTTTTATTATTATTATTATTATTATTATTATTATTATTTAAACTCCTTCAATGTAGCATTTAAGGCTCCTCTGGAAAAAAACAATACACATGTTCACCAATCAGGATCGGTGTACATTTTAATTAACTGTTAAAAAGTAAGCCTCAATTTCATAAAGGTGTCAAGCGGAAAATGGTGCTTAGCAGAAATTAGCAGGGAACCATTCACAAACTATATTGCATGGTATTTCGGCTGGTAACCTGTTTCTGCATAGCAGGATTTTGCTGTGCTAAGCAATTTCTTGTGCTTATTCTGTCATTGTGTGAAATTGGGCAGTTTTGTGTGGTTGCAGATTAATGAAGGGATTTGTTTGGTACCATTTAATGACTCTGAAGTGAGGCATCAAAGGGTTGTTTGTCCCTTTGTTTTCTTGTCTTGATGGTCAACTTTTTAACACAGTCCCTTGACATTGGTGGTGATGTCACCATTCTGTTTTACTCGCATTCAAATCAATGTAAACCAAACCGAGGCTTGGAAGGATGAAATAGTCTGGTCCCCTCTAGGTATGATGCAATTCAGTAGCTATAATTGCTAATGTACACAGGGAACATGACATGTACAGTGTATTAGTCTTTTGTAGTTATGTGTGTTGTATAATTGCGTCCTGTCACGGTCTTTTGTTATGTGCGGGACTGCATACCTGCCGGTAATAGTAGTTTGTTTTACTTGTCAGCCCCTGATCCACATAGCTGTTGCTGTTTTTTGTTGTACATTTTTGTTGTCCATAGTTATTTGTATCTAATTATGTATTGGCACTTTTAAGATGTTTAGATTCTGTGTATTTCTGTTCATTTTGTGTTTTTCTTTTGTTTATTGTGTATGCTTTCTTGCTCCTTTTATCACGTTTATTATTAAGTACATTTATTTATTTATTGTACGTTTTGTGTTGTTTTGGTCGAATAAATAATAATAATAATAACATTTGATATTGTGATTGTAGGTCCACATGTACATATCCACCAGCTTGGATTAAATCCCGGTAGTATACCTCCTGCTGGACTTCTTCAAGTTATGGCACAGATGGTTGGACAACAACAGATGCAGCAGATGGCTCAGACACCTGCCAACCATGCTGGTAAGGACTTGTATCTCAATAGACTGTGCAAGTCTCGTGCGTGTTCGAACATTGGGACCATTAAGGCGCGTGAGTTTATTTCCTTCACGCGTTAAAGCATCGTATGTGGGACCAAAGTGGTCCCAAAAATGTTTGAATACGCGCGAGACTTGCATGGTCTATTGTATTATATATTTCTGGTAATGAAACCAAGGATGCCGCATAAGTGAATTTAATCACTGTAGCTCGCAAGCCTGAGGAAACCTGTATACAAGGGTGCTTGCTATGTGAACCAGAAACAACTGGGTTAACCCCTACTCTTCCACGATAATTGTTCTGGGTTATTTTACGTGCACTACCAATCCTAGTACACGGGACCTACGGCTTAATGTCCCATCCGAAGTACAAAGCAATTATGGTAAAGCATTTTGCTCAAGGATACAAGCGTCATGACCGGGATTCGAACCCACACTCTGCTGATCAGAAACACTACAGCTTGAGTCCTGTGCTCTTAACCGCTCGGCCATTTCTTTGTAAGAAAGAGGCACCAGCTCTCAAGAGAGAGGCACCATGCAGAATGTTGTGTCTCTGTTTTGTAGCAATGTCTTATCTTTCAAGAGAGAGGTACTGGCAGAGCGTTGTGTCTCCGTTTTGTAACAATGTCATATCTCTTAAGAGAGAGGCACCATGCAGAACATTGTGTCTCCGTTTTGTAACAATGTTGGATTAGGTGGCAACAAGTTCCTGGTGGCAGTTGATTTGGGTCGACAGCCCAAAACAGTTAAGTGTAACCCTCACCTTGAAGTGGCCGTCCGGCCTCGTGATGTTAGGCGATTTCTCATTTAAAAAAAGAGGAAATCCTGAGATACTTTTATAATGATTGCTTTTCTTTTTCTTTAGGTCCAACAAACACTTCGTCAACACCCACTACATCCTCCCCGCGATCTCAGCAGAATGCCCAGTCCACCCCCTCCCCGCAAAATCCCAACCAGAATCAATCCCGTACCCCAAATCCCATGGCTTTCTTCAACCCACTTCAACCACGCCCAGCCTGGGATCCACTCCTCCCTTGCAACTCTCGTCACATCGCCATGCGGGTCATGCCAGCGGGGCCCTCTGGAAGGGGAAGGGCAGGAGGTACGAGGCAGAATACTGCATCGGGAACTGCAAGGACGGAGGAGTCTGCCGGTAGATCTCCAGGGGAGGGTGGAAGTGCTGGTGGTAGAGAGAATGTTAATGATAATGATGGAGCTCAGAATAATGCCTTACCTCAGGTAAGAGAAGTGTCTTTTATCCTGATTCATTAATTCATACACGTCTTTTATTTATGAGATGCTGCTAAAAAGCTGTTTGTAATGTGACACCCCTGTACAGGCTCCACATCCTTTAAGGGAGGGTATACCTTTGGTAATTACAGCTGTTGATAAAGTATAACATTTTGAGAAACGATTCAAAGGGTTTAAGAGAAAGGGATTCAAAGCAATTTCAGTGTGAGAAACGTGTCATGCATGAAACGTTTCTCAGGTTGTGTATTCCAATTACGGATTATTCTTCCCGTGTGGACATTACCACTCCAGATTTTCGCCGATATCTCAAAAATGCAACAACCTTTTCAAATGAAATTTTTACAGGTTAGTTTTATTGTGTATATCTACATTTATATATAGGATTAAAACAATCGAACGGTTCCAAAAACCAAAGGTATACTTTGCCTTTAAAACATACACCCAGTTTAAACTGATTTTTCCTTCCCTTCGGGCGCACATTATAAATAAATTATCAAGGGTAACATGTATATAAGCCAACATGAACTGAAACCATGTCCAAACTCTTTCTCCTCTGTCTTGAAGGTCATTCCAGTGTCTGCTGACGGTAGTATTACTGATGTGATAGGGGGTCTTGTCAATGCCCTATTGAACCAGCAACCAAATTTTGTACAGGTTGTACCACCTGGAGCCCAACAGACCACCCAGCAAGGTAGTTATTAACTCTTTTAATTATATTATTTTTTTTTGAGGTTTGGCATAAGTTAGTCTTTAATATTTTTGATGGTGATTTATGTACATTTAAAGGTATTGTACACTTTTGGTAACAGCTCAAAAACAGTGTCCACATTTTGTGTGATTCAACATATGCATGAACAAACAAACCTGTGAAAGTTTGAGCTTAATGGTCGTCGAGGTCACGAGAAAATAGTAAAAAGAGACCTTATGTGTTTTCTGTTTTTTCAAATTATCGCGCGTGATAAAAACTATTCTTTTACTCATTTCTCAGAAATGATAGCATTTTAGGCAGAAATAGTTTAAGGAACCCTTTCTACCATTACTTACTTTAAATCATGTAAGTTATGTGTGAATCTGTGAACATTGTGTTTTTCGATCTTACCAATAGTGTACAGGGCCTTTAACTTCAAGCAAACTTGAATCCTTGATTCTGATTGGTCGATCCATGGCAACAACAGTGTGATATTAACCCATATTGCACACTCCATTTCACACCCTGCTTATTGCGCTGTTGTAACTCCGCTACTTTTAAAGGCAAGGTGTACTTTTGGTCATTTTCAAAGACTCTCGACATAAGCATAAAATAACAAACCTGTGAAAATTTGGGCTCAATTGGTTATCAAAGTTGCAAGAAAATAATCAAAGTAAAAAACAACCTTGTTGAATAGAATTGTGTGCTTTCAGATGCCTCAGAAAGGCTTCATGCTTGAAGCCTTTTATCAGATTCAAACTTGTTGGTGAAAAATTACCTCTTTCTCTAAAACTATGTTACTTCAAAGGGGGTCGTTTCTAACAATGTTTTATAATATCAACAGCTCTCCAGTGCTCTTTACCAAGTAAATTTTTATAGTCAATAATTTTTGGAGTAATTACCAAAGGTATACCCTCCCTATATAAGCTGCACATCAAGATTGCTAGAAGATAAATTTGTTATGACATACACGTTTGTGAAATACGGAAAGATGTAGCGCGTCTGTAACCCATACCTAGCGAGGCCTTAGGCTGAGTTGAATATGGGACAAGGACGCGTTGTATTTGTCTGTATTCAACTCGCGCTTGTGTGATAACTAATAGTAATTTTGTTGAGTAAACAGTTGGGTGCTTACCTCTGTGTTGTTTTTTCAAGATTGAACAATCATATCTTTGTGTTTAGGGTTCGTTTCTATAACCATTTTGTGTCGAATGTTGTGATGTTGCTTTTCACAGCAACAATGAATTTACCCTTTTTAGATTTTCCTTGATTAGATTTCCCAATCTTTCCAATCTCATCCCATCAGCACCACGTCAACAACAACAACAACAACGCCAGCAACCTTCGCAGTCGTCATCCGGCTCCTCGTCTGCTGCCCCCAGTGGTCAGTCAGAGCAAGAGGAAGGTCAGGACAGCGTCTTGTCGGATCAGATGTTGATGAATATGATGTTGAGGATGACCCAAGAGATGGGATCAGTTGGGACAGGACAGAGTAATAATCAGTCACTTAGGAACTTCTTATCTGGTATGGGAATGGCATTAGAGCCCGGTGAAGGTGAGTAAGGGGGTCTTGTCAAAATAAATCCAGGATAACAATTCTCTGATGTCAAATTTTTTTTGGATTTTCATCGGACTGTATTTTCTATGAGAGACATGGTTTTATTCGCTGAAAGGCACACAGTTCTCTGATGCACTACATGCCCTATGCCAATGCTCCCCGCTGTTTGACTGGCTGATTAAATGTAGTATAAACAAACTTGTGGTTTCGGAGCGATCTGGAAGGTTTGGAGGTCATTGTATTTAACTAAGATGTGTAGAGGAGTTGATTATAGTGAGCCATGTAGAGACCCCCTGCTTGTTTTCCAGTAGATATCGATCCAAGTTTCTGCCAAGTTTCTGCGGGTTGTACACAAATGTAACCTCAGGCACTGTGAACTTCTCCCATGGTTTATCAATTTCAAACAAGTTAATTTAACAGCGGGTACAAAAGCTTGTCCCGGACGGACGGTACTTATCCGCTGGCTGTCCTGGACTAATTTTGACAAGGAGGTGCCTAAGGGTCAGGACACTAGACCAGTCATCTTTACTTCTCCATTCAACTCATTGTATTACCAAACTGAGGCCGGAAGGGCAAAATAGTCGGGTCCCGTATTTGTTGATAATGAGAATCAGTGCTGCTTAATGTGATTGTACACAGGGAACTTGACCAAGATGATGTTCAGTATGAGAGTCTGTGCCTATTAGTGTATGGATGGAATAAGTGTCAATGAATCAACCCACACACCTGAATTTAGGTGTCTCCCTTTGAAAGTGCCAGAATGATGATGCTCTTTGCAAAATATTTTTTGTAATAATTAATAATAATAGTGTACATTTATAATGCGCCATGTCTGTCATAAATGACACTCCTGGCGCCGAAATAACAAATTCAGGGTTTGCCCTTAACTTTTTTAGTGACTAGCCAGCAGGACCAGTTAGCTTGTCATTTCACTAGTCCCTCAGCTTTTTCACTAGTCTTTATTTCAAGAAAGAGGGGTTCTTTTCAACACTGAACAGGCCAGCCGGACCACTTGGAGTGAATTTTTGCTGGTCCTCAGTTGTTTTAACTGGCATTTTGCCAGCAGACCACTGTTAAGGGAGAACGCTGAAATTAGGTGGAGCTTGTTAAGAATGATTTCATGAGACCATAATACAATACCTTGTAAGGTATACAAGGTGAGGTGGTGCATATCATTGCCAGACCAGCCATAAACACCGGGGCAAACCCTTTCTCTTTTTAGATAAGTGTACTGGGTTCTTTTTAGGTGTATTACACAACACACAGGATCTACAACTTTACGTCCCATCCGAAGGACGAAGCAATAAGTGTCTTGCTTTTAAGGACACAAGTGTCAAGACCGGGACTCGAACCCACACTCTGCTGATCACAAACACCAGAGCTTGAGTCCGGTGCGCTTGACTGCTTGGCCACGACACGCCACTGAGTTCTTGTGAAGAATATAAATATGACCCAAATTTAAAGGCAGGGTATACCTTCGGTAATTACTCAAACAATTAATTACCATAAAAAACTTCCTTGGTAAAGAGCACTGGAGAGCTGTTGATATTATAAAACATTCCTAGAAACGACCCCCTTTGAGGTAATGTAGTTTAACATGTTTAAGAGAAGGAGGTAATTTTTCATCCAAAAATTTGAATCTGAGAAAGGCTTCAGGCATGAAGCTTTTCTCAGGCACACAAGCACACAATTCTGTGCAACAAGGTTTTTTTTTTCTTTCATTATTTTCTTGCAATTTCAATGACCAATTGTGCCCAAATTTTCACAGGTTTGTTATTTTATGAATATGTTGGGATGCACCAAGTGAGGATACTGGTCTTTGACAATTCCCAAAAGTATACCCTGCCTTGTAGTTGACAACAAGATTATCCAGAAACTCGCCTCCCTGACTGACTCCTGAATCTGTTCTTAATGACCAGGGTTCCTAGGTGAACTTCTTGATGAAGTAACGGAGCAGCTTGGTATGGGTGACTTTGCATCAATGTTTCTCGGCCAATCAGCACCCTTGCAGCAACTTCGCCCCAACTTGGAGCGATTTGTAAATCAACGTATAATGAGAGGACAGCCGTTGACCCCAGAAAATATTGAGGTACTTATTTGTTTCCTTGTGTATGTTTGTGAATTTTTAAACTTGTAATGTTTATATTCTCTGTATGCATCCGCAATTCGGATTTTTGGCCGCCATGTATGCATTTTTAATAAACCAATAATAATAATAAAAATAATAATAATAATAATATGTCAGCGAATGCAGTAAGATGGCCCAGACGGAGTACAAAGGAAGACATGATATGTTGGCCAAGGTGATTCACTGGGATCTGTGTAAGAAGTATGGTGTCAAAGTGCTTGCGAAATGGTACGACCATGTTCCGGAGAAAGTTGTAGAGAACGACCAGGTCAAGATCCTCTGGGACTTTAACATTCAGACTGATCATGTTATAGAACATAGGTGTCCGGATGTTGTAGTCTTAGATAAGACGAAGAAGGTGTGTCATCTCATTGACATAGCTGTGGCAGGTGATATAAGGGTAGCTTCAAAGGAGGTAGAAAAGATCCAAAAGTACCAAGACCTGGCCAGGGAACTTAAGATTTGGCAGGTAAAGGTAAAAGTAGTCCCTGTGGTGGTTGGAGCACTTGGCACCATTCCCAAAGCACTGGGGAAACATCTAGATGAAATAGGGACAAATGTGAGGGTAGATCTGTTACAGAAGGCGGCGCTTTTGGGAACAGCAAGGATCCTGAGAAAGACCCTTGAGATCTAAGGCTACGGGACGTAGCCCGACTCTAGGAGTTACCGGCACAAAGGAAAATGTGATCTTTCTTCTGCATGCTTTGATAAAATGAAATGAAATAATAATAATATTTCATATTTCTGAACAGATTGGTGTGAACAGGATACTGGATGAGCTTCAACCTGCAGTAACTGAATTCATTGTAAGTTATTATTATTTGCACCTCTTTTAATAATTACCAGCATCTCTAAAGAGAGGAAGGATTTCAAATTGGAAAGTATTACTGTCCATATTTCATGTCCCAAATTCAGGTTTGTGAATCCTCAGTTGTTTTCCTGATTCAGTTGTTTTCCTGATTCAGTTGTTTTCCTGATTCAGTTGTTTTCCTGATTCAGTTGTTTTCCTGATTCAGTTGTTTTCCTGATTCAGTTGTTTTCCTGATTCAGTTGTTTTCCTGATTCAGTTGTTTTCCTGATTCAGTTGTTTTCCTGATTCAGTTGTTTTCCTGATTCAGTTGTTTTCCTGATTCAGTTGTTTTCCTGATTCAGTTGTTTTCCTGATGGTAAAGACGCTCTATCCCACAAAAGTCAACTAAGACAATATTATTGTGTTCAAACAACTAAGGGGTGACCAAGACCAACAACTAAAGACATCTGCTCTAGCATGGCAAAGGTCGTGGGTTCGAATCCCATCGGAGTGAAATGCCTGTGGTTTTTTTTCACTAAACTCGGGGGAGTACTGAGTAAACAGATCTTAAAATACACATCGGTGTTTGGGCAAAAACCAAATAAAAATCTTTATCCCGGATGCAAAGTTAACATCTATTTAAGACCAACTTATTGTCAGCTTTTGGGTTTCTTTTTGTCAAATCATACCCAAGGCTTTATTGTAACCTGGCGTGTAGTGGCCGAGCGGACACAAGCTCTGTTTTTGCTGATCAGCAGAGTTTGGGTTTCAGTCCCGGTCGTGACAGATGTGTCCTTAAGCAAGACACTTGTCTATTATTGATGCGTCCTTCGGATGGGATGTAAAGCCGTAGGCCCGTGTGTTGTGTAATGCACGTAAAAGAACCCAGTGCACTTATCGTACAGAGAAGGGGTTCGCCCCGGTGTTCCTGGTTTGATCGGCAGCATATTGCGCCGCAGCACCTTGTTTACCATTACATGGTGCTATAAGGGAAAAAGGTCTCATACTTCAACACATAGCTCTGCTTACCTTGCAGGAAAAAATGCTAAACTTTGATACACCCCTAGGGTTGTGATAAAGCGCTATATAAGAACCAAGTATTATTTATGTTATTTTTATTGTAATTTCAGAATGGTGCCCCTACAGTGAATAACATAGACCCCGTTGCTACTCATATGAAGTTGCTGCACAGTGTACTGGAGAAGTTTGTACGTCTCTTTGCTGGACAAGAAGGTGAATATAAAGTCTGATTTTATGCAACTGAAAATCCATCCTGAATTTGAATATTCATATATTATTTTCATAATTTTGGTTTTCAGTAACAGTTTTCTTGAATATGACTTCATTTTAGTAGGAGATATTTCAGAGAAAAATTGTTTCTAGTATGAACTTCCTAATCAGTGAGCTTTCAAACTAAAGTTAACAATGTTTTTTTTTATATTCATTATCAATCCTGTATAATACCTTTAAAGGCATCGTACACATTTGGTAATTACTCAATATATATATTAACATAAAAACTGACTTGGTAACGAGCAACGGAGAGCTGTTGATAGTATAAAACATTGTAGGAAACGACTCCCTCTGAAGTAACGTAGTTTTTGAGAAAGAGGTAATTTCTCACTAAAATAATAAAAACTTCTTGCAAGAAACTTTTATTCCTATCTGAAAGCACACCAATTTGTACAACAAGGGTGTTTTTTCTTTCATCATTTTCTTGCAACTTCGATGACCAATTGAGCCCAAATTTTCACAGGCTTGTTATTTCATGCATATGTTGGGATACACCAAGTGAGAACACTGGTCTTTGACAATTACCAAACATGTTCAGTGCCTTTAATTGATTTGGGTTTTTTCTGAACAGAGAGTACTTTCGGGGAGCAGATGAGGAGTTTGGGTCATAACAGCTTACATCAATGGGTAGCTCTTATGGTTCACATCTTTGGAGGTAGACAGAATGTGGATGAATTCCTCTCTACTCGCATGGTAAGATTCAGTTATTCAGTCTTTTTTATTGAATGTTCTCTTTTTAAAAGATTTACTGGTAATACAAGTCACACATCGTCGGATCAGTGCTATAAGGTCATTAATTGCAAATTCATACTCGTAATGATCAAAAGGTCATTAAATGAAAAATTACTCATTTCTCAAAAACTATTGCATTTCAAGAAAAAATATTTCAAAGGGGAGTTTCCCACCATGACCATCTTTATACCGTGTAAGTTATGCGCAAATCTGTGAACATTTATATTTGTACTCTTACCAATGTTATGCACACCCTTTAAATACAGTTATAATTATTATTATAGTGCCACTGTGGTAGTAAAAATATTATTGTTTTTTTCGTTTTGTCTTTACAGCGAACGTGGTTTGGTGTTGACGCTACTCCAGGAAGTCTAGTTGCAACGATGTCACTACAGAACTTTGATTTAGTCCATCGTATGTTGACCGTCACCCCGGATCAGATTGCTCACTTTGTGGTCAAGAAACGGTCGTCCGGAACTGGTATGTTGATTAGTTCCACATGTTTGAAATTTGTGTCATGAACCAGGCTTATGTTTGGAGTTAAAGGCACTGTACACGTTTGGATATTGTCAAAGGCCAGTGTTCTCACTTGGTGTATCCCAACATATGCATAAAATAACAAGCCTGTGAAAATTTGGGCTCAATTGGTCATCGAAGTTGCAAGAAAATGATGAAAGAAAAAACACCCTTGTTGTACAAATTTTTGTGCTTTCAGGTAGGAATAAAAACTTCTTGCAAGAAGTTTTTTATTATTTTAGTGAGAAATTACCTCTTTCTCAAAAACTATGTTACTTCAGAGGGAGTCGTTTCCTACAATGTTTTATACTATCAACAGCTCTCCGTTGCTTGTTACCAGGTAAGTTTTTATGCTAATATTTGTTTTGAGTCATTACCAAACGTGTACGATACCTTTAAAGGCAAAGTATACCTTTGGTTCTTAGAACCGTTTGATTGTTTTAATCCTATATAAATGTAGACATATACAATAAAATTAACCTGTGAAAATTTCATTTCAAAAGGTGGTAGCGTTTTTGAGATATCGCTGAAAAACTGGATCAGTTATGTCCACATAGGAAGAATAATCCGTAATTGGAATACACAATCTGAGAAACGATTCATGCAGAAACGTTTCTCAGATTGAAATGTTTTTGAATCCCTTTCTCTAAAACCCGATTCCTCTAAAGGGAATCGTTTCTCAAAATGATATTAATGTACATTATCAACAGCTGCAGTGCTTCTTACCAAGTGTTATGGCCATTAGTTTTTTTAAGTAATTACCAAAGGTGTACCCTCTCTTTAAAAAAACAAGATTGAACCTTATTGACCCATTTCACCTGACGTCATCCTCATGATAATCTTGGTTGCGCCATTTTTCGAGTCAATGTTACTGTGTTCTTTACAGTAACATGCGCATTTAAGGCGACTGCATCTCTGGCCGCAACATTCGCGCATGGACACCAGCCCTCAAAATTCTGAGAAATGATTCATGCATGAATCTTTTCTCAGATTCAAATGTTTTTGTTTGAAAAATTATCAAAACCATATTACTTCGAAGGGAATCCTTTCTCAAAATAGATTATACTATCAACAGCTGCAGTGATTCTCACCAAGTAAGTTTTTATGGTCATTAATGTTTGGAGTATTTACCAATCTATGAACCTACCTTTTAAGGACACAATTTTGCATCAATATTATGAGTACCACTTGAGTTTTGTTAAATTTTATACATTAATACTTTCTTCTATTCATCCTCATGTCCAGCTGGCCCTGATACATCAAGTACAGCAGCTGCTAGTGGTTCATCAGCAAAACCTGAACCAACGCCTGGCCAATCACAGGGCAGCTTAGATGGTGTAGAGGTCATAATGGAAGCTGAAATACATGTCCCAGATGAGGTAAGACACAAAAAAAGATTGGTATTTGGGAGTGTTGGGAAATAAAGGGCTGAGTAACTAGCGCAGGACTGATATAAACACAGAGGGTACTTGGGGTGTGTTGGGAAATGAAGGGCTGAGTAACTAGCTTAGGACTGGTATAAACACAGAGGGTATTTTGGGTGTTGGGAAATGAAGGGCTGAGTAACTAGCTAAGGACTGATATAAACACAGAGGGTACTTGGGGTGTGTTGGGAAATGAAGGGCTGAGTAACTAGCTTAGGACTGGTATAAACACAGAGGGTATTTTGGGTGTTGGGAAATGAAGGGCTGAGTAACTAGCTAAGGACTGATATAAACACAGAGGGTACTTGGGGTGTTGGGGAATGAAGGGCTGAGTAACTAGCTAAGGACTGATATAAACACAGAGGGTACTTGGGGTGTTGGGAAATGAAGGGCTGAGTAACTAGCTAAGGACTGGTATAAACACAGAGGGTACTTGGGGTGTTGGGAAATGAAGGGCTGTAGGCCTGATACAAACACAGAGGGTATTTGGGGTGTTGGGAAATGGAGAGCCGAGTCACTAACCTAGGACTGATAGAAACACAAAGGGTACTTGGGACGTTGGGAAATGAAGGGCTGAGTAACTAGCCTAGGCCTGATACAAACACAGAGGGTACTTGGGATGTTGGGAAATGAAGGGCTGTAGGCCTGATACAAACACAGAGGGTACTTGGGATGTTGGGAAATGAAGGGCTGTAGGCCTGATACAAACACAGAGGGTACTTGGGGTGTTGGGAAATGAAGGGCTGAGTAACTAGCCAAGGACTGATCTTAACACAGAGGGTACTTGGGATGTTGGGAAATGAAGGGCTGTAGGACTGATACGAACACAGAGGTTACTTGGGGTGTTGGGAAATCGAGGGCTGAGTAACTAACCTAGGACTGATACAAACACAAAGGGTACTTGGGGTGTTGGGAAATGGAGGGCTGAGTAACTAGTGTAGGCCTGATACAAACACAGAGGGTACTTTGGGTGTTGGGAAATGAAGGGCTGAGTAACCAATCCAGGATTGAGTGACCATATTACCTGAATGAGGTTTTTATGATAATAATGATGTAATGTTTTCATCCCCTAGTCAATGAGTGTCTTGATAGGATCTGTTGGGCAGGCAGACGCCCCTCCACGTGACATCTCAACACCTTCTAGTACAGAAGCTGCTGCAACTCCTGTACCTTTAGCAACAACAGGCGATGCAGTTGCCATGGATACCTCTGGTTGGGAAGCAGCTGTTCCAGCTGTGAGTATTAAAAGCTCATCATGGAGTAATTGCAATAACTTCCAGGAGAATTGATGCAAGTCATAATTGTCATTACGGTAGATTCTCATTTTCCTTAGTTTCCTTATTAGGTGTTCGGGCAACAGCCGAACACCTATTGTTTTTGTTCGTTTTTTTTAATTTTTTTTTTTTAGTTTTTATTCTTCTTCTCAGAGTCGTTTGTCCGCAAGCAAACGTATAGTTGCGAAAATCGAATCAACTTGAAACTTTCATGTCATTAGAGTATAACTTGTAGATGATTCTAAAAGTTGTTACGTCATGATGACGTCACCAGGTGTCGAATTACAAGGTTTTTAAAGTTGAAAAAAGGACCATTTCGTTTTAGCTGTATATCATTGAATTTGAAAGCTATGATGTTCATAGTTGGGCATCAGATAGTTCAAGACTAGGGCTACATTTAAAAAGTTAACGTCAAAATCGTATGACCTTCTCTTCCTGGTCGTTACCCTAGGTCAAACTCTGCATTTGGGTTTTTTCTTGAAAAACATCATTTTCGGGCTTTTCTATAACATAACTCAAGATTGAAATTGAATTTAACACTAAAACTCATCAGACAATTGGACCTTATTATCAAGACCACACAAACTTTATGATGTCATGATGACGTCATCAGGTAACGAATTACAACAAATCAAAGTTAAATATTTTTAAGAAGTCATAACTTCTGAACCACATGGTGGATTTTGACAATCTACATATCATCGGACAGTTCGATAAAAAATCAACAAGCGCTAAACACAAAGTGACCCCATTTGACCTTGAATTCCGGTTCAAACCGGAAGTTGAACAATTTCACAAATTCTGATCTCAAAAACTACGCAATATTTCAACATAAATTTTGCATCACGTTATAGATGAGTGATCCTGCTCAAACATTTGCACAGAGATGATAACTTTTTAACCTTTGCATAGGGTCAAATCTGGACGTCAAAGTGCACGTGTCTGTTGCCACATTTTATGATAACGCACAATAATAGTATAGGCCTACACGTTACATACACTTTTTGTTCGTACCACACACTGGCTACCTCATACACGCATAAGGTATGGGCGCTTTCCCGGTTCCCTCAACTGTTGACCACGTAGCCAGCGTGTGGTACAAAAGGGCCATTGACCTGAACGGTTCAAAGGCCAAGAAGACTGTAGCTAGCTGGCCCACATGTTGTGTGGTGGCGCTATACCAAGTTAATGGTCGTTTGTTAACTGCGCTCTGTGACAATTATTGGCTTTGTGATAAGTGAAACCCTTTCTCTATGGTTAAACAGACTCGGAAATATGCGACGTTCGACGGTAGTCCAATGAAAAGCTCAGTGCAGAAATTTCTTGATGGCCTTTTGTTGGTTTCGTGGTAAATATCAACTAAACGACCGATTTTGCTGACCTGTTTTGGTGATTTGAATAACTTTTGATAACTGAAACTTGGCAACAATATTACACCTGATGATTATATAAAACAGAAATTTCGACAACATAATGACGTCACCCAATGAATTATTGGGTAATGTAATTAATTTAAGCAAATTTTGAGTTTTGGGTTTAACAACCATGCAGAACTCGCAAAATAAGAACGATAAATTCGTTGTTATTTCTTGAAAACAAAGGGTATTAAATACTTATTGTTTTATACATTGGAACAAATCAAATTTTCCTAGATCTATCAGAGAAATTGGCCTTTAATCTTAATCCATTGCCTAACGCAGCATGGCATACCCCACGCGACTGGCAACGGTGGGTAGCTAGCCAGTCAAGACGCTTGTTACAGACCAACGTGGCTCAACCGTAGTTGTTTACAATCAGTGCCATGTGCGCCTGGCGTGATTTTTTACTATCAGTACAGTTTATGAATATTGACATGAACATTGTCACATGTTCAACCATGGTTAAACTAATACACGTTCTAGAGCTCAGTGCAGTCTTATTAGTAGGGACGTTAGCATTTATTTCCTGTACGTAATTGATTTACACTTTGAAATTTCAAAAGCTATCAACAATCTTTTCATCGACTTAATAGAATAGTTCACACATTGACACAACACTGACCCTAATGAAATCCGAACACCTAGTGTTTGTTCCAACAAACACTAAATCTCTAGTATTTTTCTTCTTGTTGTCTCTCAATAATTTCTTTTGAAATTAACTCTATAAGACTGTTCATTTCTGTATAATCATCACCATAGGCCCAGACATGACTAGTATTCTTGACATATTTTGTTTCTTGTAAAAGTGTCTGAAGAAAGAAACTTGAAACAGAAATTTTGTTTTGTTTTAGACACATAGGCGCTATGTTAACATGGAAAACATTGGAAATTGTCAATTCTGGACAGACCTTTACTTAATAATAATAATAATAATAATAATAATATTGACTCTTATATAGCGCAATTTCAAAGAATGCTCATTGCGCTTTAAACATTATTACCCCTTGATACTGGGCCATATATTTCATTCCTTAAACCGTCTCGGCTCCCTGGGGAGTATACAGCCTTTGCTCCCAAGTATGTAGCGCACTAAGCTAAATCAATTACAAGAACCATCTCTGCCCTCGCAGGTACCCATTAACCCCTGGGTGATGAGAAGCAATTATAGTTAAGTGTCTTGCTCAAGGACACAAGTGTCATGAGCGGAATTCAAACCCACACCCTGATGACTCAGCAAGAAGAACTTGAGTCCGAACTTGAACCGCTTGGCCACGACATGCCCCCTTTTTGATCTTTTTGATTGAGCGAGGGCAGGTCAGATCTTGCAGCCGTTTGTGGCCACTTTGGACATTCTGGTACAAGCCGTTTTCAGCCACTATGGTCTTTAAAAGGGATAAACATACAAGTAATGTATAGAATAAAACGAGCAGACGTACTGAATAGTGTAAATGTTTTCGGTTATCTAGGAATGGGTACCAGTGATCAACCAAGATATTGGCCGTCAGCGAAGGCAAGCACCACAAGGTGGACTGAGTGATGCGTATCTTGCTGGTATGCCACCAAAGAGGATGAAGGTTAGTCTTTCATTTCATTTCATTTCATTTCATTTCATTTATTCTGGTTGTGAAGCCAAAGACTCTCAGAAAAGCGAACTTAATTACTGTACTAGCCAAGAACCCAATGGAGAGAAGACAAGGAAGGAAGTTTCAGTTTTAGATGTGGGAGGAAAACCCCAGATAAAGATTCAAGGGAAAACTCATGCAATCAGGTAGGGACTGAAAACCCAATCCACATAGTGCCCCTGGCGTGATTCGAACCGGAATCCTAGAAGTGGAAGGCAAGGAAAGATACCACTACGCCAACCCGACTACCACAGTACACAATCTACATGTAACTGTGATTCCCCTTGTAACACCTGTCCCAAGAAATGCATAGTTTTCATGCACCTGTTGACTATTGCATTGCTCCTCTAAAACTCTGGACTTTGAAAGCACAGAGTATAAAGTAATTATCATATCATCAATGGTGTCAGGGCAAAACCAAATCATAGTATTCCTTGTCCGTGATTCAATAATTCACAAAATAGTTAATGGCCTAACATTTCGACCCTAGCAGAGTCTTTTTCGAAGGCTAAGTGATAACACAACACATAAACAGGTGTAAAGGTGTAACAGAAGCAGCCAATTTGGAATAATTCAGTCAATTTCATGTCTAGAATCTGCTTGTTCATTCGACAGTGTAGCCGCTCTCTTCTCCACTGTAGAAGAAAAGTCGCTTCAAAAATCTTTAATTCCCACTCTCTCTTTACACTTTCTACTCTTGTTACATCATTTACCCTTGTCAAGTAATAAACTGAATGGGTAAATTAAAAAAATTAAAAAATTGACTTCCCAGGTTGTATCGTAAACTTGGGTGTGATCCAAAACCAAGTAATATGCCTGTGGATTTATTTCACAGGATTTTTTTGGGAAATTATTGAGTTTATTGAACTTCACAAATCAGTGTATGGGTAAAACACAAATAATACACAGTGACGATACTGTTACGGTATTTGCTCTTGTTGCAAAACTTATCTGAAAGTTGTATTTTATTTTGCATACAGCTGACC
This sequence comes from Plazaster borealis, assembly GCA_021014325.1. Classification (NCBI taxonomy): domain Eukaryota; kingdom Metazoa; phylum Echinodermata; class Asteroidea; order Forcipulatida; family Labidiasteridae; genus Plazaster; species Plazaster borealis. The sequence goes on along the minus strand of CM037456.1, from coordinate 5,058,217 downwards.
CAAGACAATAAGTCTCCAATCAACAACGGCGTTGAGACGTTCTTACCAGGGACACTACGTCAAGCTGTACAAACCGTGGGCGCCCAGCCTCTTACTGGCGTTGATGCTCTAGTCAGAGATGCAGAGGCCAGCTCTTCACTCTACGACGCTTGTGAAGAACAGGTTAGAAGTGCTGTACAAGAACGACTACGTAGAGACCCCGACTATGACGCTCAGAAATTCCCCAATACAGACAAATACATCAATAAGAAGAAATAATCGCTGGAGATTCGTAGGGTTTAAAGGCAGGGTGTACTTTTGGTAATTGTCAAAGACCAGTATCTTCACTTGGTGAGACCAGTATCTTCACTTGGTGTATCCCAACATATGCATGACATAACAAACATGTGAAAATTTGGGCTCAATGGTCATCGAAGTTGCATAAAATAATGAAAGAAAAACTACCCTTGTTGCATAGAATTGTGTGTTTTCAGATGCCTGAAAAAGGCTTCATGCCTCAGATTCAAATTTGTTTGTGAAAAATTACCTCTTTCTCTAAAACCTACATTACAAAGGGTGTCATTTCTAACAATGTTTTTATAATATCAACAGCTCTCCAGTGCTCTTTTACCAAGGAAGTTTTTATGGTCATTAATTTGTTGAGTAATTACCAAAGGTATACTCTCCCTTTAGACCTTTATGGTTTATTAACAGAATATTGCAGTACAGTTGTTTATGTTGAAATGCAGAAATGGCCTGGTATTCCAATAACAAGGACATTAACATCAAAGACCTTTGGAGAGAATCTAGCGATTTGAGTCAATCGAAGAGATTTGTTTCCCTTAAGGTCTAAGCTGCATAGTGCATTTTTAATCTCTGTTCATCTATGACATTGTAATATGGTGTACACATTTAGAACCCATGCACTGACATCACTCCCGGCTACTGTCTGCCAATGGCCTGCATTTTCCTGGGAACTTGACAGTTTTTCAATTAATAATTAAAGGGTCTGTATACGTTTGGTAATGACTCTGAAAATTAAGGGCAATAACAACTGACTTGGTTAGAAGTACAGTAGCTTTGGATAGTATCATGCATTTTGAGAAAATTTCACTTTGAAGTACTGCGGTTTTGAAAAAAAATATCACTTTTTATCCCCAAAAATTAGTATCTGAGAAGCGTTACTAACAGCGTTACTATTCCAATTGCAGATTACTCTTTCTGCGTTGGACATAACCGCTCCAGATTTTCGGCATTATCTCAAAAAATGCTACCACCTTTTGAAGTGAAATTTTCACTGGTTAGTTTTATGGTATATATCTACAACTTTATAGGATTGAAACAAACAGTGGGGTCCAATTACCAAACGTACACAATCCCTTTAAGGGAATCGTAATGTTTTTTTTTTATAACATTACTTTTGACACTGTTTTTGACCATTAGCATGTTAACTCATCTTGATCATGTTTCGAATTAATTCCAGGGCCTTATATCATAAAAGCTTAATCATAAAATATTACTAAGCGCAGGAGAAAAACAAAAACCATGCTACTCAAGCAGAAATGGGTTACCAAGGAAAACATTATGAAATTTGGATTGCTTTGGTTCCCTGATTAATTTTACTCAGCATATCAATTGATTCAGAATCATTTTCTTCTTAGTGTCACTTTCTGCTTATTACAGCTTTGTGATATTGAGTTGTGTTCTTTGAAAAAAAAGGAGGTCAGACTTTGACCTTTCAGCCTCGGTTTGATTTCAATGGAGGTTAAACAACATGGCCACCCCATTAACTGATTATTAATGAACATATATTGTAATTTTGACATTTTCTTTTTCGGATTTGAAGTACATTTTGTGAGATTTGATTTTCTTAATAATTGTAAAGGAAGAAAGAAATGAGAACTTGAAAGAAAAGTTAGATAGAAGCTATTGCTGTAACCCCTGAAGCTGTAACCACCGTGTATAATAGATAAAGTGTTCTGCATCAGAACAAAAAACAAACAAACTGAAGATTAGATCTGAATTAATGAACCAGAAAGATGAAGTGATTGTGGTTGGTTTTAGAACCCACTGCTCAGCCATCGTCTTCCTGGTTGAAGTGCGATACTGAAAGTGTTTGTTTTCAAAAGAACTAACGAAGCCCAAATCAGAAGTCAGAGCCTAAGCATAAGCCCTGGTCTCCAAAAGGGCCTTTCTTTCACCCATGGTAGGGTTGTATTAAATAGTTAATCGATTAACAAGTGCCACAGTTATTTCATGGATTGCTAGTTCGTACAAAACCATGTGACGTGGCCCAACAAGAAGCATTTTTTGCCATTGAGAAATTGGTGCTGACCCATCGTATAACACAGGTCACGCACCAGTTCACACAGCCACAGGAGGTTGATATATTTACCCCATAGGGATTCGAACCCATGGTGGGCCAGCCAGATACGTATGTGTAATTAGAGCACTCCCTTATTATATAACTCTATGGGTGATCTAGATGGCAATAGGACACGCTAATCCAAGATTAAATGGATCATGGCAATAGGACACGCTAATCCAAGATTAAATGGATTATTGCATAGAACAAGCTAATCCACTCGTATGCATGACAAAAACAGATGACAAATTTGATCAGGGTTGACATTTTTATCTGGGAAAAAGTGATCTTTATTATTATACCTTAAGGTGTAATGATTTAAATATTATTAACAGTTGTAAACTGACATTAAATCTATCCTCTTTATAAGTTTTATTGAATGACAAGGAAAGTCAGTCCTTATTAAATCAAGCAATGGCTGTAATAATATTGTTATTAAACTTTCCAGGAGCAGCAAGCTCATGTCTGACCTTCCTTTCAAGGTTTGATTTTCGATTTGGTTATTTCGAATCTTCCATTATTGTTATTTTGCTTATTTAAATCTTAAGAAAACGCTTACTGCTTAGAGTTTAAATTTTTAATGATTATGTGACTGTTCTGTTTGGTTTAAATTTAATTGAGAAGTAAGACAATGTTGGTAATCTCAACCTAAAGGCTTGAATGAGTGGTTTGTATTAATTCTTATTTGTTGTTTGTACCAAAGTGACTTAACACAATGCGGATTGACTTTAAGACAATCGTTGATTTTTAAATTAAGTCATTTGCGTGCAAACTTCTGTCAAATGATTATTTTTATCTGTAAGCAATTGTTTCTTGTTTTAGTTGTTTTGAAATAGTCTTTTTATGGATATTAGCTATGACCAATTGTCCAGCATTTTTAACAAATTTGGGTCAAAATCTGAATAAAATAGGGGTAAGCCCAGCAATTTTATCAAAGATCAAAATGTGAAACAAATTTACAAGGGTTGTAAGCCTGGCATTTTTATCAAATTTGGGTCAAAAATTGAAAAAATCACAAGGGGTAAGTCCAGCAATTTGATCAAATTGTTGTCAAAAAATGAAAAAATCACAAGGGTCCAGCATTTTAGTCAAATTTGGGTCAAAAATTGAAAAAATCACAAGGGGTAAGTCCAGCATTTTTATCAAATTTGGGTCAAAAATTGAAAAAATCACAAGGGGTTTTTATCAGCATTTTTATCAAATTTGGGTCTAAAATTGAAAAAATCACAAGGGGTAAGTCCAGCATTTTAATCAAATTTGGGTCAAAATTTGAAAAAATCACAAGGGTAAGTCCAGCATTTTTATCAAATTTTGGTCAAAAATTAGAAAAAATCACAAGGGGTAAGTCCAGCATTTTTATCAAATTTGGGTCTAAAATTGAAAAAATCACAAGGGGTAAGTCCAGCATTTGAATCAAATTTAAGTCAAAAATTGAACAAATCACAGGGGGTAAGTCCAGTATTTTTATAAAATTTGGGTCATAAATTGAACAAATCACAAGGGGTAAGTCCAGTATTTTTATAAAATTTGGGTCATAAATTGAACAAATCACAAGGGGTAAGTCCAGCATTTTAATCAAATTTGGGTCAAAATTTGAAAAAATCACAAGGGGTAAGTCCAGCATTTTTATCAAATTTTGGTCAAAAATTAAAAAAAATCACAAGGGGTAAGTCCAGCATTTTTATCAAATTTGGGTCTAAAATTGAAAAAATCACAAGGGGCAAGTCCAGCATTTGAATCAAATTTAAGTCAAAAATTGAACAAATCACAGGGGGTAAGTCCAGTATTTTTATAAAATTTGGGTCATAAATTGAACAAATCACAAGGGGGAAGTCCAGTATTTTTATAAAATTTGGGTCATAAATTGAACAAATCACAAGGTCCAAGCAAATTTATCAAATTTGGGTCAAAAATTGAAAAAATCACAAGGGGTAAGTCCAGCAATTTGATCAAATTTTTGTCAAAAAATGATAAAATCACAAGGGTCCAGCATTTTAGTCAAATTTGGGTCAAAAATTGAAAAAATCACAAGGGGTAAGTCCAGTATTTTTATCAGATTTTGGTCAAAAATTGAAAAAATCACAAGGGTTTAAGTCCAGCAAATTTATCAAATTTGGGTCAAAAATTGAAAAAATCACAAGGGGTAAGTCCATCAATTTTTGGTCCTGAACTGAACAAATCACAAGGGGGTAAGTACAGCATTTTTATCAAATTTTGGTAAAAAATTGGAAAAATCTCAAGGGGTAAGTCCAGCAATTTTATCAAATTTTGGTCGAAAATCTGAAGAAGAAAAAAAAATCACAAGGGGTAAGCCCAGCATTTTTATCAAATTTGGGTCAAAAATTGAACAAATCACAAGGGGTAAAAAGCCAAGTATTTTTATCAAATTTTGGTAGAAAATTGAAAAAATCACAAGGGGTGAGTCAAGCAATTTTATCAAATTTGGGTCAAAATCTGAAGAAAAAAAAATATCACAAGGGGTAAGCCCAGCGTTTTTAACAAATTGAGCCTAAAGTATTAATTACGCAACGTAATGACCAATAAGAAGCCGTGAAAAGTGTTCAGCGTAACCTAACATCAGATCATCAGAAATTTAAAAGAAAATGCTTCCGATTAGCAAGAAAAAGAAGCATGAACAAATCTTTACAGCTTAAAAAACAATATTGCAGAATCAAACAAAACACTCAAATTGATGTTACTTAAAACTTTTAATGTGCTACGAAAACTTCCATTGACAAAATAAACACAAAAAGTCTTCAAAATGTTCTAGAACAAACATTGTTATCATTAAAGGGTCTGTATACGTTTGGTAATGACTCTGAAAATTAATGGCAATAAAAACTTACTTGGTAAGAACTACAGCAGCTTTGTATAGTATAATGCATTTTGAAAAACTTTTCATTTAGAAGTACTGCGATTATGGAAAAAGATATCACTGTTTATCCCCAGAGAAACGTTACCGACAGTAACGTTTCTCAGATTGTGTATTCCAATTGCAAATTATTCTTCCTGCGTGGACATAACCGCTCCAGATTTTCGGCGACATCTCAAAAACACTACCACCTTTTGAAATGAATTTAGTTTTATGTTATATCTCTACAATAATATCGTATTGAAACAATTAGTGGGTTCCATTTACCAAACGTATACATTCCCTTTAATTGTCAGAAAGCACCTTGTAGACCTTCGCAATGAGCAGCCATGTTGCACTTCTTTAATTTTATTAAACTAAACCGAAGCTAAAATGGAGTTTATAGACTGGCCCTCTTTAGGTGACACCCACCAATTGCTTATTCACACATGGAACGCGACAGAGAATTTGAGAAAATGAAGAAACAAATTGAATGTAGGGCCAACTGAAGCTTCTACGCGAAAAAATTACATTAACAATAAAATAAATCCAAACTGAACTATCATAATTAACATTCCGCTTTAAAATTTATAAAACAATCTTGCTTTTAAAGAGTACAAACTATTATAATATCTACAGGGTTTTGTGTCCAGATTTCAACTATTGTACTGGAAGCACATTCTTTTTGAAATCATTGGGTTTGTTTGAGTTTCCTTGTGGCCGATAGTTTACAACTGTCACAAATCGCTCCGTGTTCACCATCTTGACTTTGGCTATTCCAATTTCAGTGGAAGACTTCCAGACCATCTGTGTGAACCGTTCTGTACCTATTCAAACATAAAACAGTCGTATTGAATTTGCTATTGTTTTTATTATATATATATATTTTTTTTTTTAAAACATCCAACAGCGCAAGGGCCAATAACTGGGTAAATAGGAAATGAGAAGAAAATGTTCAGTTTTAGATGTGGGAGGTAAACCCCATCGGGAAAAAAACCATGCAGTCACGCAAATTATTCAAACCATATCTCTTCGATGGGAATCCCTCTCAAAATAGTTTATACTACCTACAGCTGCAGTGCTTCTTACCAAGTAAGTTTTGTTTTTGTTTTTTGTTGCAAGTGGAGTTAAACTCCGTTTATTGACATCAATCATTCTCTATTTAAAACGAAATTAACTTAGAAGGAAATCAAAATAAAAATGGTGGACAATTTAAAATAATGAAAACAGAACAAAAACTAACTGCAAAATTACTCATAAAAGCAAACATTATCAGAAGGTAAATTTAAAGGCACTCAACACGTTTGGAAATTGTCAAAGACCAGTGTTCTCACTTGGTGTATCCCAACATATGCATTAAAATAACAAGCCTGTGAAAATTTGGGCTCAATTAGTCATCGAAGTTGCAAGAAAATGATGAAAGAAAATGTGTTGTACAAATTTGTGTGCTTTCAGATGGGAATAAAAACTTCTTGCAAGAAGTTTTTATTATTTTAGTGAGAATTTACCTCTTTCTCAAAAACTACGTTACTTCAGAGGGAATCGTTTCCTACATTGTTTTAGACTATCAACAGCTCTCCGTTGCTTGTTATACCAAGTAAGTTTTTTATGCTAATATTTGTTTTGAGTCATTACAAAACGTGTACGATACCTTTAAACTAATCGTTTTCGAAATAGCACAAAGCACTGTTTTTAGCATAAGTTTGGTGAAAGGCTTCTTTACATAATCTGCTGTTTTTATTGTCATTAATGTTGGAGTATTTACCAATCTATGACCCTACATTTAAGAGTGCACAGGTACGATCGTTACGTTGAGAGCAAGTAGAAAAAAACCTACCTTTTTGCCATCTTGGTTTGTCGAAGTCGAAGTATTCTGTTTCGCTCTCCCATATATCCACTAACCCATCTCCACTGATGTCTTCATCCATGGTTGAAATGTGTATACTCTCACCAAGCACTGAAATGTACAAAACACGGTCAGATTATTACGACAATAAGCTACATTTGGCATAACTACCACAGTCAGGTCTAACGTACGGCCACAAGAGGGCGCCATTTGTGGGAAAAGAAGACGTTGATAATTATTTATTTCACCTTTTAAAATGTGTTACTAACCGTTTCTCTTGATAGAAGCTGGTCGTGTTTATTTGCCCCTAGTTTTTCTTTTTTAGAATCTTTGTAGAAACTGAATTTAAGACGCATTGAATAGTATAGTTCCAATTCTTTTTAATTTTTTTTAATGAGATATCGCCTAACATCACAAGGCAGGACGGCCACTTCAAGGTGAGGGCTACCACTACTGATTTGGCCTGTCAACCCAAATCAACTGTCACCAGAGGCACGTTGCCACCTACTCCTGGGGCTGAAACAGGTTCACAGTCCGTAAGGATGTAGGCATGGGTATCATCCACTAGGAGCCTGGCTGGTAGAGCAGGATGCAAATACCTTCCCAACTTAAAATGACAACACCTCCTGACGTATTATGTTGCTGTTTGAAACCACACCTAGCTGTTCCATCTACTTCACCTTTAAAGGTATCGTACACGTTTGGTAATGACTCAAAACAAATATTAGCCTAAAAAATTACTTGGTAACAAGCAACGGAGAGCTGTTTATAGTATAAAACATTGTAGGAAACGACTCCCTCTGAAGTAACGTAGTTTTTGAGAAAGAGGTATTTCTCACTAAAATAATAAAAACTTCTTGCAAGAAGTTTTTATTCCTATCTGAAAGCACACAAATTTGTACAACAAGGGTGTTTTTTCTTTCATCATTTTCTTGCGACTTCGATGACCAATTGAGCCCAAATGTTCACAGGCTTGTTACTTTATGCATATGTTGGGATACACCAAGTGAGAACACTGGTCTTTGACAACTTCCAAACGTGTCCAGTGCCTTTATTACAACATAATATCGATACCACCGCAGTGTTTCGGTGCACCAAAACAAATTCTGGGACACAATAAAAAGTTCCAACTTCACACTAATCCGTGTTCGCCATAACACCATAGTTTATTTTGAAGAAATCAGCAGGGCGTGTATGATTAACTGTAATTGGTTCTAGACTGAACATTTTTCAATAAATATTATTTAGTTGAAGGCAGTGGTTGAAATAATTAATTTAAAAAACCCGGCAATATATGACTAGCGACAACAACCAACTGTTGAAAAATGAATGTGAACGCGTGAACTTCAGTGTGGTAGTAAATAAAGCGGGAAGCAGTAGAGATAGCAGGAAGCCAACAAAACCTTTAAAAAAAATGCTGTTAGCTTTTAGTTACATGTATTATGGGCATATTATTCTTGTTCTATATTCAGAGTAAAATAGTCGTGTTTCCAGTAAACGAATACTAAGATGCGGGTACATTCACTTGGATATTTATGACGTGTAAATCTTTCGGTGAACAAAAACAGTGTGGAGTACGAATAAATGAACCATTAACCAACTACCGTTCAAAACAACTGCTGCAAAAAGAATTAAAGGGAGTGTACCTTTGGTAATTACTACAAAAACTAATGACCATAAAAACTTACTTTGGTAAAAAGCACTGGAGAGCTATTGATATTATAAAACATTGTTAGAAATGACACCCTTTTTGAAGTAATGTAGTTTTAGAGATAGAGGTTTAGAGATTTTCGACCAACAATTTGGCATCTGAGAAAGACTTCAGGCATGAAGCCTTTCTCAGGCATAAAACACACAATTCTATGCAAAGAGGGTGGTTTTTTCTTTCGTTATTTTCTTGCAACTTTGATGACCAATTGAGCCCACATTTTCACAGGTTTGTTATTTTATGCATACGTTGGGATACACCGAATGAGGATACTGGTCTTTGACAATTACCAAAAGTATACCCTGCCTTTAACACTAGAAGACGAAAACTGCCACACCCTTTGGTTTTTGATTTCGTTCGATGTTTTTGTAAGGAATTGTATTACAACGTGATAGATAGCATTTCATTGATTTGAAATTGAATAGTATCGGCACTTACATTGGTTCTCACTATGTTGTTTATAGCCTTTTTCAGCCAGGTTTTGAGCCCAACTTGCGGCTTGTGATGCTACATCTTCCGACCATCTCAGTGGGGGTGCTCCATGGGCTTTCCGTACCCTGTTATGGGCTTCAAGACACGACTCTTGGAACTCGTCTGCATCAAAGACAAATTTTCATATTATCAATATTTATTCGTCAAAAAACCTCCACAAACAACTTCAATCAGAAACACGTAATAAAACATTGTTTGTTTTTCACAAGATATTATACATGAATACACATTCAAACAAGTGGTTTTAAAGGCACGTACACGTTTGGTAATTGGAGCCTATTGTTTATTTCAAACCTATATAGTTGTAGATACAGTAGCGTTCTTGAGATAATGCCGAAAATCTGGAGCGGTTATATGTCCACGGAGGAAGAATAATCTGCAGTTGGAATACACACTCTAAGAAGCGTTCTCAGATTCAAATGTTTGGGGGATATAAAAAGATATATATTTTTCCATAACCACAATACTTCGAAGTGAAAAGTTTCTCAAAATGCGTTTTACTATCCAAAGCTGCTGTACTTCTTACTACCAAGTAAGTTTTTTATTGTCATTAATTATCATTACCAAACGTGTACGATGCCTTTAATAAGATGTGAGTTTAAAAAAAGAAAAGACAAAAGTGAGTTTTCCAAGAACGCATAGGCCTATAGCCTATCCCTTCAAATAACTTTTACATTTACATTTATGTAGTCACTCTCACCATGAAAAAGTATTCCCCAAAAGGTGCGAAAATCTTGCGGTATGAGAACAAAGGACTTTATCATTTGTAAAATTGCTTTTCGAGTGTCGAGATAATAAGTGGTCGGCGGTCGTGGGTGGAGAGGTGTTTTGAAACGGCATCCATGGGGACCCTTTTAAGCCTATGAAAGGGCGTTCATATCCCAGCATGGAGACTGTTTTTCCAAGTTAGTTCCGGGCCCCCTTTTTTATCACAACATTAACCAATTGTTTGAAGCAGTTATAAGAAAAGGAAATTGCCCATTTTAAGACCCCCTGGGGTTTAATCCAAGTTCACAACCAGGTCATGAATTCCATGTAACTCTAGTCATCTCATTTGTCTCGTTACGTCGTTAGTTTCGGTTGGTACTCGGCGGCTAAGTTTACAATGCTTGATTCAGACTCGGAATCGTGTTACATTTATTTATACGAGCTTGAAAAGCATTTGCTTATATCTCACATCAACACCGAAACAACAACCTCAAACTTTTACTGCACAATAAATACGGCAGGGTTTGAACTCCGTACGTGTTGTTTTACGGGAAGTTTTTACTACTGTACTAGTTTCTTACACCCGCTGTTGAGAAAGCCAAGTTTTACTATTATTAAATATTTACACGACAGCTGATGGCCGAATGAAGTGAATATAAGTGTGTATTATAGCATACACTATCCATTAATCAACTAAACCCCGCCCCCTCCCCATAAACTTTGATGCGCATGACCGAATTCCGGTGTGGATGGATGCATTTAAAGCTATAATAAACGAGAAATCGATAAAAAATTGGGAGTATGAAGAGATTTGATTTCCTACACTGAGGTTTGAAAGTGTCCATAGGTTTGTGCCGATAAATACAATAGCTAAACTTAACATGCCTATAACTAAATGTTGATCTACATTAATATATGGCTAAAAGTGTGGTATCATATTTATTCGGTATTGTTTTTCCCTCCCGTATCTGAAGAACTTGGTGTCCCCCAATACCTAGACATGAACCTAAAACGTACATTACCACACCAGTCGGCACCGCAGGCCGTGTATAATATCAGGTTACTGGGTTACCCTACTATAGCTAAACCATCAGAGAAAGGACTTAAATCCAACAAGGATTACTGGTCCATCAGCACTGGATCAAAATAGCAGCCCAGATGGCTCCGTCACAGTGGTCTAGATTCCACAGGAGTTTAACCTCATTACAACTCGATACGTAGATAATAAAATGGAGCACATTACACGCCGTTATCCAGGGTTCCATCAATGAATTACTTTATAAAGTGCGTAATATTCCACTCTGGGCTTGATTTAAATTCTTGACTCACCGAGTTGGGATTCCTCTGGCATATTAATGGACTCGCTGGAGGTGCACACAAAAAACTGGATAACTGCCGGTCTGCTCTTCACAAAATAGCGCTATAACTCCACTGTGTATGGACCATAAACTACGGCTAGATGCACAACGTCTAGTTCACTGCATTTCCCAGTGTTGGAGTGATCGTGGAGAGAAATAGACACAGTTTATTATTTTCATTGACTGTCGTAAATCTAGCAAGTATTGTCTGCCGACTGCCGAACAGTATATGACTTCTCATTGAATGAACCGAATTACACAGTCAGGTGTAAAGGTCGGCAAGTCCAAAGACTATACGTGGGCGTGCGCTTCAATGCCTTCCAATCCTGTACACGTAGGTTGGCAAACAGTAACCCCAGCACACCAGCTATGATCCGGGTGTTTCCTTAAGTACGGGTGGCCGGATTTGCCAAGATTGAAAACTTCGCTGTAAAGTTAAAACAAAATCAAATCAAGCATATATAAAGATTTGGTAATCAATGTTCACAATCACCAAAATTCATCTACAAAAGTTTAGTATTAATAGTTGAAAAGGACATAACATGGGAAAGGTATGTTAAATTCCGGATTGGTGTAACTGGGTACCTGCGGGCTAATCCAGAGAACGTGCGAATAAGGTTTGTTTGCATGGCGTACTGTTTGCTTTTTACACCTTCGGTTCATGAACAACTACTGCATACGTCATTATATCAACACTAGAATGCTTTTGTCGTCTGAAAAATGCTTTGTCAATCCGCTTTTGAACAAAAATGTGCAACGGTTTCGGTTGGATTGAATAGCGTTTGGTCAGCATTAAAGGCAGTGTGTCACACCCATTCCATATTCACTGTGAATTAAATAGAACTTATAGTGATTGTGAACCGAAAGTAAATTGTCATCGAGACCTACATTTGAATTATAAAATCTAACACTATGAAAAAAGTGTTCCACTTGATCTGACATGATATCATTTAATGAATATGATTAACGTTAACTCTTTGGAATGGAAAGCAATGATCCATTATATCAATAGATTACCTTCAATAAAAAAAATCATATTTTTATGAATTTTGTATTTATATTTATTTATAGGCCTACTGGGTATAAAATCAGCTAAGCATGATAGCTGGTTTTCACGATTCCCAGTCGAACCATTAAAAAACATCAAATATTACAATATTACAAAAAGTGCACAACAAAACAATAAAAAACAACGAGAACAAAAAATACATGAGGAAATGAGGATTGCACCTAATAATAAAAAAAACAAGAAGGTGAGTCTAATTTTTAATTTTTTGTTTGCTTCAAAAATACAGTAGGCTACAACAGTAGAGTACGGAGTGATATTCTGCTGATAAATTTTGTTTCTGGTTAATTAAGATTGCATGTGCAATATTTGTTTCAGTCACATTTGCAGCTACAAGCAAACTCACATATAGTGCCCGTTAAAGGGCCGTGTGTCGTTACTGTTCTAGCGCCACCATAATTTCGAGCAAGAAAAATTAACGTGGCTAGGCCGAGTACCGGGTACCACTGACAAAATAGTATGTGTTTTTAAAAGCATAACTGGGGAAAATTTTGATATTGACAATAGAGGGCATTTTTACAACTGTTATGAAAGTTATATTTGTATCAATTTGTACCTATCATGATAAATTTCGACGCAATATTTTAAGACAAATGAGGGGTATTACAAGTCGGTCTAATTACATTTCCAGAATCAATGGCGTCAACCATGCTGACAACCATAATTTCAATTCAATTAAATTCACTTTATTTCAATACTGTCAAAAACACAGCATTACAGAATGCAATGTAATAGCGAACAGAGTAGTTTAAAGGCCTGTACACTATTGGTAAGATCGAAAAACACAAATGTTCACAGATGCACACACCACTTACATGATTTAAAGTAAGTAATGGTTGAAAGGGTTCCTTAAAATGTTTCTGCCTAAAATGCTATCGTTTCTGAGAAATGAGTAAAACAATAGTTTTTATCACGCGCGATTTTTTTGAGAAAAACAGAAAACACATAAGGTCTCTTTTCACTATTTTCTCGTGATCTCGATGGCCAAATGAGCTCAAACTTTCACAGGTTTGTTTGTTCACGCATATGTTGAATCACACAAAATGTGGACACTGATTTTGAGCTGTTACCAAAAGTGTACAATACCTTTAATATTTATACAGTCAAAGAAAAGGAACAGTGGAGCCCGGTTTGATAAGCCGAGGCTGGTAGTAATCAGCCTGTGTGGACAGACAGAGACAAGAAAAACGGACAAACAGAGGACGTACGAATAGGAACAAAACAACTTCAAACAACAACAACGCTTAATTAACTAAAAAAAATGAAAATATGATGTGTATATGAAAGAAAAAAGGTGATTACATACTTGGCAAAGCGGTTAATAAGTTATGAGTGTATGTGTTTTGTGGTGGAAGTTTTTTTCAATTCAATTAAAAAATGGTTTACTAAAAACTTGCATCGCAGTTAAAAACTGAATTGCACAGGTTAACATAAAAAATACATCAAACAAAAGTATGAAAATGAAGCATCAAAAAGTACATCATCTAAAATTTCATTGGAAAAAACTTGGCCCCGATGAAAACCAGAAGGACGTTACAAAATTACACCAATAAAAAATTTAACAAGAATAATTTTAAAGATGAAAAAGCATCGTCATAATGGAACGCTGATGATTTATCAGAGGCGTATGGAATGCTAATTGTATGCTATTACGTCTCACTATGGGGGGGGGGGGGGGGTTGCTTGTAATTCATGCCTGGCCATACGATCAAAGACCCGATCACATCTCAATGTTAGGTTTTCTTCATCACCTCAAAACGTTATTCAATAATTCAGTGTGGCCTTAACACTATTATATCCAACGTAGGAATAATAAGTAGAGTGCAGTGGAATAGTTCAGTGAAGTAGAGACTCCTAAGAGGATCGTCTTCCTTGGTTTGCTTCTTCAGGTTTCACATACAAAAAACACCAAAATAAAAATACTTTTTAAAGGTATCGTACACGTTTGGTAATGACTCAAAACAAATATTAGCATAAAAACTTACTTGGTAACAAGCAACGGAGAGCTGTTGATAGTATAACACATTGTAGGAAACGACCCCCTCTGAAGTAACGTAGTTTTTAAGAAAGAAGTAATTTCTCACTAAAATAATAAAAACTTCTTGCAAGAAGTTTTTATTCCTATCTGAAAGCACACAAATTTGTACAACAAGGGTGTTTTTTCTTTCATCATTTTCTTGCAACTTCGATGACCAATTGAGCCCAAATTTTCACAGGCTGGTTATTTTATGCATATTATGTTGGGATACACCAAGTGAGAACACTGGTCTTTGACAATTTCCAAACGTGTTCGAGGACCTTTAAAACTGCTGCACCACTACTTTGCCACGCTCTAATCCAGGCGTGGAATTTTACACGGAGGTCTGTTGGCCTCGGTGCCCCTTTCAAAAGTTTCCCATAGACTTTGAGATTTCCCAAATGGAAGTACCTTTTGCAAAATGGAAATGGCATTGCTCTCTCAAAGATGAAATTGCAGGCCTACTGATCAAAATGCTTACTGTACTTATAAGCATAGAGGAAGGATCCAGCATGTATAGGTACAGTCAATCCTCGTTATAAGGAGTATGCAAGGAGCAATAATATGGAGTACATTCTGAAGTCCCAAATCTCATTTCTGCTTTGTGTTTCTTTGTTTTAATTGCTGTCCTCCTACAACAACCTTCCTTATACAAAGAGGTCTTTAGCCAGTCCCAGTGATCTTGTTATATTAAACGAGAGTCGACTGTAGTAGTAAACAGGTCCTTGCTTAAATTTGAAAAGTTGTTACCGTGATGTTAATGGCGGTAGCGATCAGTCACTCTTGTGAATAAATATCGCCTAATTCTCCTCTCAAAAGCATTTGATTTTTTTTAACCATCAGGCATTTCACAATGTTTACCTTTCCTCAAAAATGGGTATTTCACCACACATGGGGATTCACCAAAAGTTTAAAGGCACTGTACACGTTTGGTAATTACTCAAAATATATATTAGCATAAAAACTTACTTGGTGACAAGCAACGAAGAGCTGTTGATAGTATAAAGCATTGTGAGAAACGACTCCCTCTGAAGTAACGTAGTTTTTGAGAAAGAGGTAATTTCTCACTAAAATAAAAAATAAAAACTTCTTGCAAGAAGTTTTTATTCCTATCTGAAAGCACACAAATTTGTACAACAAGGGTGTTTTTTCTTTCATCATTTTCTAGCAACTTCAATGACCAATTGAGCCCAAATTTTCACAGGCTTGTTTATTTTATGCATATGTTGGGATACACCAAGTGAGAATACTGGTCTTTGACACAACTCACCAAACGGGGGTGGGGTGAAACAGTGATGGAAGAGCGGTGTGTGATGGTTATATGTAAAGCACTAAGAAAACATTTTTTTCTCACGAAGAATGGTTAATGCAGTCTTCCACTTTATGACATGTCATTTAACACCAAGAACGTTAGAGCTAGACAGGTAGTGAAAATATTATAATGGGGTTCCAAAAGGCTGAGGCCTAAACTACTGCCCATCAAACTGTAAGTGTAAGTGTATTTCCTTCCTCCATGGTGCAAGCATGGAGGTAGAAACCCATGGTGCAAGCATAAGGCAGGGTTCCATAGGGCATAGGGCAAGCAACAGCATGGAGGGACCTTCCTCCACGGTGTAAATGTGTCTGTGTGGTTCATGTACACAAGGACATGAATTCTATTACAGAGAAATAAAAAGCATGGTGGACAGAAAACACACAGACGTGTTGGAAGTGTAAAAATATAAACGCAACAACGAGGACGAAGATACATTTAATTAGTTCTTAAAACTACCTCCACAGTCATTAGACTCACCTGATTAAGGTAACGGATGCAAAGGTAACTTCTCTAGTTCTCTTTTCTTATCGTGAGAAGCTGCGAGTATAGAGAACATTCAGCGGTCGTTTGAAAACTCAACAGCTAATCTATTTTCAATTATTTGAAGCGCAAAACCGGAGCTAATCCTGTCTTTCACGCATTGGTGATCTTGATTCATATGCAAAACGGCCGCTGCAGGGTCAGCGGTTGGGATGCTCTGCGAGGTCAACTAAGGTCAGTCAAGCATAACGATCTGAAGTCAGCGGTGTGCATCTCCTCAGGGCGGCAGTGCTCTCTGCTGCATCCATGCATGCAGAATGAGAATATTGTTGTTATTATTTGTAGGGAATAACTGACACAAGCTCAACGCTTGTCATAAGACTGAAAGAGAACGGGAAGATGACGTCTTAGAATATATCTGAGATGGTTGCAGCACTCGTCCATCACACTGTGATCGAACTTGGTTCAAGCATGGAGGAAGGCTCCATGGTTAAAGGCACTGAACACGTTTGGAAATTGTCAAAGACCAGTGTTCTCACTTGGTGTATCCAAACATACGCATAAAATAGCAAGCCTGTGAAAATTTGGGCTCAATTGGTCATCAAAGTTGCAAGAAAATGATGAAAGAAAAAACTACCTTGTTGTACAATTTGTGTGCTTTCAGATAGGAATAAAAACTTCTTGCAAGAAGTTTTTATTATTTTAGTGAGAATAACCTCTTTCTCAAAAACTACGTTACTTCAGAGGGAGTCGTTTCCTACAACGTTTTATACTATCAACAGCTCTCTGTTGCTTGTTACCAAGTAAGTTTTTATGCTAATATATATTTTGAGTAATTACCAAACGTGTACGATACCTTTAAGGTTATCTTAAGATTCATCCCGAGGTTCTATAATGGTCTTATCTACATCCGTAATTTTTTGGAATGTATTTTAATGTTTTTTTAAACTTGTACAAATCGTGTAATTCCGCCTACCGGCTGTGAGAATGATTTCTATTTTAATACACCAATTCAATTCAATTCAATAATAGTATGATTGTCTCTTTCTTGTGAATGTTTCAACTGCATACATCCATCTTCATTCTTCAATAATAGCAATAGATTACCCCTGGGCTCGGTTTCACAAAGAGCTAAAATTGATCTTAAAGATGACGTGTATCAATCTTAATTGCTAAGCAAAGTGTGATGTCACAATACAAATCACTATGGCAATACTGACAACTCATCTAAAGATGAATCTTAGTGCTTATAGTGAAATCGGCCCCTGTGCATATAAATGACATTTTACTTTTTGATTAGTTTTAATTTGAAACAGATGACAATAAAACTGGATTGTAAAATCAAGTTAAGCCTACCGATGACCTCAAAATTGGGTTACCAAATTTTGAACACGCCGAAATGTCAGGCCGAGTGGTATAGGCCCAATCACGTGATCTTCCACACAATAGAGCTTACAATCTTATAATCTCAAAGGTTAATCAAATAAGCGGGTCACTGATGAAGGTTCGTTTGACACAACGAGAATGTTTCGACTATTATGCTTCTAACTGGAGAACAGCAGTGAATGTCATTATCAAATTGCGACTTTAAAGGCATCGTACACGTTTGGTAATTTCTCAAAATATATATTAGCATAAAAACTGACTTGATACGAGCAACACAGAGCTGTTGATAGTATAAAACATTGTGAGAAACGACTTTCTCTGAAGTAAACGTTTTTGGAGAAAGATTTAATAAAGTAAAATAATAAAGACTTCAGTTGTTCCTTTATTATTATCTGAAAGCACACACATTTGTACACAACAAGGGTTTTTTTTTTGTTTCATTTTCTTGCAAACTTGATGAATTGAATTGAGCCCAAATTTTCACAGGCTTGTTTTTTTATTATGTTGGGATTGGGATACAATGAGAACACTGGTTCAGATCTATCCAAACGTGTACGATGCCTTTAAAGGCACTGTACACGTTTGGTAATTACTCAAAATATATATTAGCATAAAAACTGACTTGGTAACGAGCAACACAGAGCTGTTGATAGTATAAAACATTGTGAGAAACGACTTTCTCTGAAGTAACCTGTTTACTTCCGTAAAATAATAAAATACTTCTTGCAAGAAGCCTTTTATTCCTATCTGAAAGCACACAAATTTTGTACAACAAGGGTGTTTTTTCTTTCATCAATTTCTTGCAACTTCGATGACCAATTGAGCCAAAATTTTCACAGGCTTGTTATTTTGTGCATATGTTGAGATACACCAAGTGAGAACACTGGTCTTTGACAATTACCAAACGTGTTCAGTGCCTTTAAAGGGATTGTATACGTTTGGTAATTGGAACCCACTTTTTGTTTCAATCCTATATAGTCAAAGATTATAACCTGTGAACATTTCATTTCAAAAAGGTGGTAGCGTTTTTGAGATACTGCCGAAAATCTGGAGCGGTTATGTGCACGCAGGAAGAATAATCCGCAATTGGAATACACAATCCGAGAAACGTTACTGCCAGTAACGCTATATTTAATTTTTTCGGGATAAAAATCTTTTACCATAACTGCAGTACTTCTAAGTGAAAAGTTTCTCAAAATGCATTATACTATCCAAAGCTGCTGTACTTCTTACCTAGTAGGTTTTGTTTGCCATTAATTTCCAGAGTCATTACCAAACGTACACAGACCCTTTTAAACTTAGTCGAGGCCACGGGGCTGATGATAAACCATGGACACGCACTTCGTATAGATTTGCGGGTAAGAAGCTGCCACCTGTAAAAGGAGGATTTACACCTGAACCTGGAGATCACTTTTTAATATAATTATATTCCCAAAACGAAAAACCTATAACATACTCAGGCCAGGAATCGCCTCGTATGTTATTAAATTAAACTGACTGGATTCCTCAGAGTTTGTGTATTCAGCTAGACCGTGTTAGTGTCACGGGACCCCCACCCCCCCCCCCCCTCTGTCTGGAAGCAATCACTAGCCTCCGTGAGCAATCTCAGAGATAATGATTGATAGTAAACTGAATATAAAGACAGGTTATACTTCGATTCCATTTCCTCCCATCTCTCTATCTAATAGACTGCAATCAATCCAATCTTTTCCTCCTGGTTGTTGAGATGTAAATGATGTGACTCAAGGGACATTGTTCTTTTTTTTAATGAGCAATAGATTTATTGCCTATTAAAATAATCGTCAGATATTAAAGACGATGTCGCTAGAAGATGTACTGTAGAACTATAGTTGTCCTAAATGATGAACATTAGCGCACTTCACGAACTTGGAGTACATCCTGCAGCTGTCAAAATTTCAAACTCGTTTTGCTACCACCATAAACGTTTACTGCATCTAGCTAATAATCTGCAGAAACACCAGTAAGGTTCTTGTAAATTAGTATTATTATTTTGTTCATGCAAGTAAACCCACTCTTGGTAAGGGGCTATACGAAGAACATTTTAATTAAGATGAAAATAATTCAGGGGAGCTGAAGGTAGGAATTGATATTCCTCTTAGAACAGTCTAGATTGTAGGATGGAGGGAAACATGCACCAGGCAAGGAGTTCAACCAGAGCTGTGTATTGAGAGAGTTGCGACATGGAGGGACCAGCTTTCTCCGGTCACGTGGTTGCTGGACGCCATTTTGTTCCCAAATGCAGCACAACCCAATGGGCAGACTAGTCTGGCACCCTGTATTCGCCAATGCATTTTTTGGAGACAAAATGGCTTCTAATCGCAAGTTGTCGCAACTCTCTCAATATACGGCTCTGAGTTCAACCAGAGCCGTGTATTGAGAGAGTTGCGACATGGAGGGACCAGCTTTCTCCGGTCACGTGGTTGCTGGACGCCATTTTGTTCCAAAATGCAGCACAACCCAATGGGCAGACTAGTCTGGCACCCTGTATTCGCCAATGCATTTTTTGGAGACAAAATGGCTTCTAATCGCAAGTTGTCGCAACTCTCTCAATACACAGCTCTGAGTTCAACAGATTAACTCCGCCCTCTATTGACCATGAATGTTGACAGCAAATCTGCATAACGAATTGACAGTATAGATAATTTCAGGAGAAACCTTGCCACTTCCCACTGAGATGTAACTCAATTAAATTCCCCGAGAGTAATTTTCTTGTTATTTTCTAAAGGCTGAAAGAGCTATTTTGATGATACTCGTTACTGATGTAGTCACGTTCTCACAGCTGGAATGAAATTACATTAATAAAGCATGTATTTTTTTAGTAGAACATCCTCCTTAAAGGCATCGTACACGTTTGGTAATTGTCAAAGACCAGTGTTCTCATTTGGTGTATCCCAACATATGCATAAAATAACAAGCCTGTGAAAATTTGGGCTCAATTGGTCATCGAAGTTGCAAGAAAATTATGAAAGAAAATACACCCTTGTTATACAAATTTGTGTGCTTCCAGTTAGTAATAAAAACTTCTTGCAAGAAGTTTTTATTATTTTAGTGAGAAATAACCTCTTTCTCAAAAACTCATTACTTCAGAGGGAGTCGTTTCTCACAATGTTTTATACTATCAACAGCTCTCTGTTGCTCGTTACCAAGTAAGTTTTTATGCTAATATATATTTTGAGTAATTACCAAACGTGTACAGTGCCTTTAAGTGATGACTATACAGCGCACTTGCCGAACTTGGAGTACATTCTGCAGCTGTCTAAATTTCAAACTCATTTTGTTTCCACCATAAAGAATTACTGCATCTTCTAATAATCTGCAGAAACACCAGTAAGGTTCTTGTAATTTTTATTTTTAATTTGTTTTTTTATGCAAGTAAAGCCATTCTTGGTAAGGGGCTACAAGAAGAACATTTTAAGATGAAAATAATTCAGGGAAGCCGAAGGTATGAATTAATATTCCGCTTGAAACAGTCTAGATTGTAGGATGGAGGGAAATATGCACTATATATAAAGAGTTCAACAGATTAACTCCGCCCTCTATTGACCATGAATATTGACAGCAAATCTGCATAACTAATTGACAGAATAGATAATTTCAGGAGAAACCTTGCCACTTCCCACTGAGATGTAACTCAATTAAATTCCCCAAGAGTAATTTTCTTGTAATTTTCTAAAGGCTGAAAGAGCTATTTTGATGATACTCGTTACTGATGTAGTCACGTTTTCACAGCTGGAATGAAATTACATTAATAAAGCATGTATTTTTTTAGTAGAACATCCTCCTTAAAGACACTGAACACGTTTGGTAATTATCAAAGACCAGTGTTCTCATTTGGTGTATCCAAACATATGCATAAAATAACAAGCCTGTGGAAATTTGGGCTCAATTGGTCATCGAAGTTGCAAGAAAATGATGAAAGAAAAAATACCCTTGTTGTACAAACTTGTGCTTCAAAAGTGAATAAAAACTTCTTGCAAGAAGTTTTTATTATTTTAGTGAGAAATTACCTCTTTCTCAAAAACTACGTCACTTCAGAGGGAGTCGTTTCTCACAATGTTTTATACTATCGACAGCTCTCTGTTGCTCGTTACCAAGTCAGTTGTTATGCTAATATATATTTTGAGTAATTACCAAACGTGTACGATGCCTTTAAAGGGAAATATACCTTTGGTTTTTGGATCCGTCCGAACGTTTTAATCCTATATAAATGTAGGTATATACAATTAAACTAACCTGTAAAAATTTCATTTCAAAAGGTGGAAGCGTTTCTGAGATATCGCCGAAAATCTGGAGCTGTTATGTCCCGCAGGAAGAATATTCCGTACTTGGAATACACAATCTGAGAAATGTTTCATACAGAAACGTTTCTAAGGTCATTATATTTTTGGGGGTAATTCGCCGTATTTTTGACCGTGCGAGGGCGCTTGTGGACCAATTTTTACGTGATGAAAAACAAGTAAAAAAACGTTTTTTATATATTTTTGTTATTATTATGTTTATGTATTTCTTCATTGATGCAAGAAAACTACATACAGGCAATTAAAATAAGATGAAACTGTAATTGTGATGCAAGACATTCCCTGAAGAAAGCGCCGTCATGCGGTCAAAAATATGGTCAATTACCAAAGGTATACCCTCCCTTTAATTAGGTATTCTATATAATAATATAGACTTATCTTGCCTCAACAGTCTTCGTCGTGTCCCCAGTGTGTGCAATGATGGTTACAAATATTGGTCTTTATTGCACTAAAAAGGGGACAGACTTATTCCCCGCCCGTTTGGTTATTATTGACAAATTGATGTTAAAATCACTTAATTAACATATCTTAAAGGTCCAGTGGCGATTTTTGTAAATTTACGTTTTAACTTAGTTTTTAAAGACATAATTGGGAGGGGCTATTATTGAAGCGAACAATTCCTATGTACTTTTTTCGATCTAATATTTCGCCACCCCCCCCCCCCCCGTCTACACAACTGAAAAGAATAGACTAGAGAACTGGTCTGATCATAATTACTGATCACTGACTAATTAACACAATAATATTTTGACAAGAATGAGTTTACAATCTCGCAACATTTTGTTTTCTAGCACAGAACCTATCCTTTAAAACAACGACTAATGTAAAAAGATGATAAGCTTACTATTATGAACAGACATGTTTAAAAAAGATCAGTCGCGCAATCTATTAGTCTATAATTGTGTTATTATGTCTGCATGAGTAAATTATTCCTTCGAGCAGATTGTGTCTGAGATACCTGCTAATGGAACAGACAGACAAAGATCGGCAAAACGCACCTGGCATAAATAACACTTTCAGAAACAATATCTCTCACACATTTTTTTATTTTGTCTAAGCCTATAACAAAAATGTTACAGATAGACTTTTGTTGAAAAAGCATCGTGCGCGAGATCCCAGAACTCTTGTGCCCCGATTCTTACCAACTGCTCCATTTAGACTAGCCATTAAGTGTGCTGCCAAAGGTTGGCAACGGAATCGAGAATCCAACTTTGATGCAAGCCTAAGCCGTTAAACCACCGTCGGCATTGATGAGTGAAATTATAGATAAACAGACTGCACCGCCCTCTCATTGGAGTTGAGTAGAGCTCGCAACATCAGCAGAGGTTATCGCTAATGGTAACAAACACACACACACACGAACCAATGTAACAGTCTGGAGGTTTTATACTAGACATCTTGTGCATTACATCATGGAGTAAACCTTGTTGATACCTCAGACTGAACTCTCTATACCCGTACATACGGGGACGTATTGTAGATGCAACATCATCATTTGTAACGTCTATTAAGTGGATTACAAAACACACAAGTTCACTGGATGTGTGGAGAAGCGCTTGTCTCGTTTTACCCATGCATCACTGCTCACATGTTCAGGTAAGCAGAAATTGTTATTATTATGGCACCATTTATGTTTTGCACTTGTAGTTCTATATAAGAGGTTTTCTCAGCCAATTTCAGCAAAATATCATTCAATTTAATTAACATGCATTCAAACTCACGCATTTTCCCCTAATCCATTCAAACTACGGTTTATTTTTAGCAATTAGGCCTAATGCATCCATTTTCGTTTTCGTGCACACATAATTTCGTTTTTCTCACTCAGATTCGTTTCAGTCATTCTATTTCATTTATAGGCATTTAAGACTACACTTTGACCATTCTAAAGTTGCATTTCTACTACCTATACACTTGATGAAATTGAACGGTTGACCAGCTCTTGCTGCTGGCTTTTACGAAATTGAATGTGGGTCTTGCGGCCTAGTGAAATTGAATGATCTTATTTGACCAGTGCATTCTAAACTGGTGAAATTGAATTACTCCTTTTGACTGTTGAAGGCTGATTCAACGGAGCATTCATTTTCAAACGAAATGGAATGAGCCGGGTGTTAAAATGAATGGATTTTTGTTGAATTTATTATAATTTCTTTTTAATCAAACATCTTGAAACTTAATTTTGAGAGATTACCAAATCAGGTGTTTGGGAAACCAACTAGCAGACGACACTGTGCAAAATCAAACAAGTTGCACTTAAACAGTTAATATAACATTATACAAATCTCAATGACTTACACGAAACGTAATTTTAAAATTGCTTGGCCTGATTTTTGCCAAAAATGCTTTCTTTTTTGCATTTGTTTTTCTCTAAACTAACGAATGTTGACAGATAATGCTGTTCAAAACGAAAAACATGCAAAAATCGTTCGCACACGGACAGTGCACAAAAGACATGTAACATGCAAATTATTGTTAGTGTGCATAGCTGATGACGTGAGATAATGTTTGGATCCTGACAATAATTCATTTTATAAGGAGTAACTATAAATAAATAAATAGTAAACTTGCGGGTACAACCAACCATGTGTAAAATATATTTTGGGAGGAGTGTTGGCTCTGAAAAGAGCCGATGTGGTCTCGACGTTTCGAACAGTATACTCTGCTCGTCTTCATGGGAAATTCATGAATTCTTTTAGTTTTTAAATTAACTAATCATTGGCGGGTTTGTCTTTCATGCAATGTCTTAAATGAAAGTTGATAACTTTCTCGAATCTTTAAAAACAGCTAATTAAAATTGAAATTAAAAAATTTCGGGTCACACCGGCCAAAAACCGGACCTAGCATCTTTACATACAGTCACACAAGTCTTTGAGGAACTCCCAAAACCAGTTATATCATTTAAAGGCAGTGTATATTTTGTTATTTGTCAAGACCAGTATCCTCATTTGGTGTATCCCAACATATGCATAAAATAACAAACCTGTGAAAATTTGGGCTTAATTGGTCATCGGCGTTGCAATGGAAATAATGACAGAAAAAACATCCTCGTTGCATAAAATTGTGTGCTTACAGATGCCTGAGAAAGGCTTCATGCCTGAAGCCTTTCTCATATTCAAATTATTTGGTGAAAAATTACCCCTATCTCTAAATCTACATTACTTTAAAGGGGGACGTTTCTATAGCAATGTTGTATAATATCAACAGCTCTTCACTGTTCTTTAGCAAGTAAGTTTTTATGGTCATTATTTTTTGCAGTAGTTACCAAAGGTATACCCTCCCTTTAAAGGGTCTGTATACGTTTGGTAATGACTCTGAAAATGAATGGCAATAAAAACTTACTTGGTAAGAAGTACAGCAGCTTTGGATAGTACAATGCATTTTAGAAACTTTTCAAATCAAAGTACTGCTGTTATGGAAAAATATATCACTTTTTATCCCCAACAAATTGAATCTGAGAAGCGTTACTGCGGTAACGTTTCTCAGATTGTGTATTCCAATTGCAGATTATTCTTCCTGCGTGGACATAACCGCTCCAAATTTTCGGCAATATCTCAAAAAAGCTACCACCTTTTGAAATGAAATTTTCACAGGTTAGTTTTATGGTATACATCTACAACTAATTAGGATTGAAACAAACAGTGGGTTCCAATTATCAAACGTATACAATATCTTTAACAGCTTCTACCAAGTCAGTGTTTTTGGCTCTCGAAACAGCAAACATTGAGATGGTCTTGTTATATCTCCAAAACCACTGACCTCGGTTTAAGACAAAGGCATTACTTTCCCACCAGCATTTCGTTCACCTTACCGGAACATAATTATAAAACCGCATATTCATTTCCACCTTAATGATTTCGATAATGAATTGAAAGTCATTAAACATACGCCCTTGCCTTGTCGGCGAAACACAAATTAATATAATATAGCCCAAGTCAGATGGTTGTCCGTTGCACTGTATTTGATTGATCGGACCTGTAGAATGCAACGGACGTCCCATATGGTTCTGAAGGGATGAGACTACTTCATAAGTAGGCTTGCTGGGTGATTTTTAACATGTCAGAGCGATGAAGCACTAGAGGATGAAGATCACACAGGAGATGGGCAAGGAATAATCACTTCACTGACTTGATGATAACAAAAGCACATTTCCAATAATTTAGATAATCTTTGTAATACCAAATGCGATTATGTTATTAAAATAGTAATAACAATAACTAGACATGTGTTTGTTGCGTAACAAACACTGGGGGTTTCGGTTGTTGGAACAAAAATAGAAATGTCCTTATGCTCAATAACAATGCTAAGTTTGGTCGTAATACCTAAAGGAACTCTTTGAACTTGCTGTTTGGACCGTAAAGAAAATATCAAAGTGGTGTCGAACGATAAAAGAAATCACGTATAAATGCTATGAAGGAAAACAAACAAAAAAAATTAAAAAATTAAAAATCTCGACGAAAACATAGGTGGTTTCGGCGGATGGCCGAACCCCCCAACTATATACCAACAAACCAAACCAGAAAGTTTGATTTTAAAAATGCCAATAAGTTATCGACAACATTTCACGGACTGTAGAGTTCAGATACTTGACGTTTCACCGGGTGAGTTTTCATCTGATTGATGCAATACTTTGTTTCTTATCAATTGCTTTGAATTATCATGATGGAGATGTCGTCATTATAATTGACGTAATGAAGGTTATGGTATAAATGATGGCTATAGTACTGCATGGTGGTGGCAAGAACAAAGATGGCGGCCATTCGTGATTTCAAAGGTATTTACACTTTTGGTTACAGCTCAAAATCAGTGTCCACATTTTGTGTGATTTAACATATGCATGAACAAACAAACCCGTGAAAGTTTGAGCTCAATTGATCATCGAGATCACGAGAAAATAGTGAAAAGAGACCTTATGTGTTTTCTGTTTTTTCAAAATATCGCGCGTGATAAAAACTATTGTTTTACTCATTTCTCAGAAACGATAGCATTTTCGGCAGAAATATTTTAAGGAACCCTTGCTACAATTACTTACTTTAAATCATGTAAGTTATGGGTGAATCTGTGAACATTGTGTTTTTCGATCTTACCAATAGTGTACAGGGCCTTTAAAAGATGAATTTGAACGAGCAGTAGAGGATGGTGATGACTTAGACGTATTGGAAGTCTTGCTTACTTGGGACATTTCGGGAAGACGATGGTAAATTACTAAGGGCAAAAATTAAATCTCAAAATCGTCGATTCTGATTATGTGCCAGTAATAATTGGTTTTAAATCAGGGCAGCTGTAGTTGCCATGGAAACGAGCTAGCTGAAGGTGTGACACAATGACGACGTCAACCTTGTGCGGGAGCAATGTCGAGTGGATTCCGATATTGATTGGACTTATACTTGTGAATTTATCCCATAATGTACAAGATCATTGCAGATAATCATCTCGTTGGAAGAATACCAACATTTACTTTAGCTGTTCTGCCGTGACGTGCAAACCCCTACATTCACCATTGAACTTTGTTTGTTCACTCCCTCATCTTTATTTTCTATAAAATGAACTATAACACAGTCGGCCATCGAATTGCAAACACTACTCGGTTGCTATAACAACAAGGTGATGTATTGCTCCCGATCAGGGGATGTGTTATTAGAGGCTGTTGTATTATGGAAGCCAGGGGGCCTTCACGTGGTTCTGATTCAACTGTGCACCATGCGTGACAGAGGTTGAGGCGTGAAAGAGGTTGATGCCTCACTCGTATCTGCATCAAAAATGACTGGAGGTAGAGCCATTGATTCCTCATCCCCCATCAATGCCTGCTTTCCTTCCTTCAAATCAGTAAATATAAGAAAGTATACTGACCTCGATAAGCTTTATAATCTCCTTATAAATCCCCCATGCAAAGATTGAAATATTTCACCCTTTAATGAGTTTGATAATCTATAATAATGAGGATTATTAAAGAACGTATGAATACATGACTTGACAAAATAGATTAATATGAACGGTTTTTGTTTAAAGGGTCTGTATACGTTTGGTAATGACTCTGAAAATTAATGGCAATAAAAAGTTACTTGGTAAGAAGTACAGCAGCTTTGGATAGTATAATGCATTTTGAGAAACTTTTCCCTTCGAAGTACTGCGGTTATGGAAAAAGATATTGCTTTTTATCCCCCCAAAATTAAATCCGAAAAGCGTTACTGCAGTAACGCTTCTTAGATTGTGTATTCCAATGGCAGATTATTCTTCCTGCGTAGACATAACCGCTCCAGACTTTCGGCAATATCTCCAAAACGCTACCACCTTTTGAAATGAAATTTTCACAGGTTAGTTTTATGGTATATATCTACAACTGTATAGGATTGAAAACAAACAGTGGGTTCCAATTACCAAACGTATACAATCACTTTAAAGAACGTATGAATACATAACTTGAAAAATAGATTAATACGGAAGGTTTTTGTTAAAATCGCTGGGATTAAATGTGTCCCAAAACAAGCTGAAATTGGACCATAAATTTATGGAAACGCACCTCAAATACTAGTATTTACACTGCATGCTGAAAGTCGTTTGGCCCGCACTCAGCATCAAAGTCATGTCCAAAGGCTTTATTCGCATCTCATTTTAGTTCCAGTTGTCTGTCTATTCAACTCAACTGTGCATTGATCAAGTGGAGCAGAAAAACACAGACCCAACAGAACTGCACAATCCAATTCATCATGCACGAATTGTCTTGATTCTATGGTTGCTATGGCGACCAGCTTTAAAATGGCCGCCATTGATGTTTGTTGATTGCCCGCGCGTCCAGGTAACTCTCTCTCTATATAAAGATGAACAAAGGCAATGTTCAACACTCGCACAAAATGAGGCGTAATTCTCTTTTAATTAATATATTCAGACTTGTATACAAAAGTCGCTTCCATAAGAGAATTCTTACGATAGGCTACTTTCCATCGGTAAAAACGAAATGAAATTAGAGACAAAAGGAAAGCAGCATGCAAGAAGAAGTAGTATTTATTCAGGCTTTTTTAACATCATTACAACACAAACAGAAGACTTACAAGAAACAATCAGACCAAGAATGACGAGAAAAAAAAAAGGAATATGTAGAAATACAAAACAAACAGCAGCCTAGGGATTGCCCAAAAGCAAACCAAATCACTATCTGAAAGAGCAATCCCCGTAAAAAAAACACCATTAGAACGAACGGACGGATATAAAAGATACATGAAATGATTATGTATACTCTTATTAAAACATTAAAGGCACTGTACACGTTTGGTAATTACTCAAAATATATATTAGCATAACAACTGACTTGGTAACGAGCAACAGAGAGCTGTTGATAGTATAAAACATTGTGAGAAACGACTCCCTCTGAAGTAACGTAGTTTTTGAGAGAGAGGTAATTTCTCACTAAAATAATAAAAACTTCTTGCAAGAAGTTTTTATTCCTACATCTGAAAGCACACAAATTTGTACAACAAGGGTGTTTTTTCTTTCATCATTTTCTTACAACTTCGATGACCAATAATTAAGCCCAAATTTTCACAGGCTTGTTATTTCATGCATATGTTGCGGGATACACCAAGTGAGAACACTGGTCTTCGACAATTACCAAACGTGTACGATGCCTTTAAGTATACTATTATAAAAACATTAATATAACATAAACAAAATTACATAAAAGTTAAAACGCTAAAGACTCAACTGGGTAATGCACACGTCTAAAAGAACATGTGATTGAACATAAGAGTTTTATACCGTAGTATAGAAAATGGCGGTATTAAAATGACCTGGCATAACAATTTTCACAAAAAAGTAGAGAGTCCCATGTGCACCTCATGGGACAACACAACTTATTATGCCCATAGGTACATAACAAACCCAAACTACGAACCTTTTTTTAAAAGCCTACAAGGACCACACGTTTTTCATATTGAAGGCCGTTTCTGGACAAAATGGCTTCGACAGTGGCTATGGCTAGATCACCGAAAAGACATACTTGGCGTGTCGTGGTCGAGCGGATAAGAGCTCTGGTGTTTCTGCTCGGTAGAGTTTGGGTTCGAGTCCCGGTCGTGACACTTGTGTTTAAACAAGACACTTAACCATTATTGCTGCGTCCTTCGGATGGGACGTAAAGCCGTAGGTCCTGTGTTAAAGAACCCAGTGCACTTTTCGTAAAAAGAAAGGGTTCGCCCCGGTGTTCCAGGTTTGATTGGCTGTATATTGCGCCACAGCACCTTGTAAACCATTAAATGTTGCTTTGTAAAGGAAAAGGGTATCATACTTCAAAAACGTAGCTCCACATACTTTGCAGGAAAAATACTGACGGACTTGAGCGCTATATAAGAAGCCACTATTACTACACTGTCTTCAAGATTGTCGCTGCAGCTAGAAGCCATAGCCGTAACCACATGATCTGGGCACGGCCTCAAACTATGCCCAGAGGCGATCACATTTCAAGTTTCTCGTGGACCTTCTGCACTGACGTCATCACGCTGCCATCTTAGAGGTAAAAACGATGATGGGAAACGAAAGTTTCTGAGAAAGATTTAAGACGACTTAATTTCTCTAGTTTAATTCGGCTGTACAAAAAATTGACAAAGATTTATCAAAAGTCACCTTTGAACCCACATAGTCCATTCAAAGCGAATCAAGTACAGTGTAGGCCACGTCTTCTTAAGTAGTAGTGCTCACAGAGGCTATTCGTACAAATGCTGGCAACGACTGGGAACCAGCGACTGGGAACCAGCGACTTGGAACCAGCGACTGGGAACCAGCGACTGGGAACCAGCGACTGGAAACCAGCGACGGGGAACAGCGACTGGGAACCAGCGACTGGGAACCAGCGACTGCAGGGAACCATCGCACACTTTTATCCGCGTTACACCACACAACGTAAGAAATCGGGAAAGATCAGGATCAGTTACCATGGAAACACAGCCACTGGCTCACCAATGCAGAGGCAGACGAGTGAGTAAAGACGGTCATTTGAAACTTGTTTGTATACAGTGTGGTTTACTGCTGCAGGTATCAAGGGGAATTAAAGGTGATGATATGACACGCTGTGTGCCCTTTAAATCTAATCTCAACAAAGTACAGATAACTATACTGACATCACCAACAAAAATCATCAAATCTCCAAACCTTTATCCATGCTTACTTCTTGATCTAGGTCGAGGTTAGAATAAAACACTACAGTAGAGAAACCCAATTTAAAGTGTCATTCGGTGAGTTTGTTATTGTTATCAAGACATACAAAGCCTACGCTTATTACGAGTTGACCATAAATCGCATTGACATAATTTAAAATGTCTGAAAGCATGGCACACCTGCGTCATATTTGATAGATGACAATCAAACATGAACAATCAATTAAGACCGTCAGATGGTAATAACAAAATTGTTCGTCTCTGATTATTATATATGATTTTGTTTACGCCGCCGGACCACAATTTCATGGCGCTGACTATACCGTAAGTAATAAAAGCCCAGGCTAACAACTGCAAAATATTTCTATAAATAAGAAACGCCGTTAGTTTAATGTCAGCTAGAGCAAATCACCCCCAAAGACAGCTGAGAAGCGTCAAGTCGTTCCAAACAATGCTATAAAGTTATTGTTACAGTCCCTTTTTACTTCTGGATCTGCCTGCCAACAACTACGCGGTCATATTTCCACGTCAAAATTTATCTTACGTCATTGAATACGCCAATTCTTCGGAAGTTGTTCCCCTGAGTTGAGTGGACATAAAGACTTGATCTGATATGCTTAGCGAACCGCTGCGTCAGTTGCTATATTAAGCAAATCGAACTCATATACTATTTATCTGACTCCTGTCGCACTAACCCCTGATCTATGGCTGAAGCTTTCAGTGGATTCAGTGGCATTGCCGAGAAGATGTATCAAGAGGAAAGTCACCAGAGAGGATGTAACTTAAAACGCCTATAGGTTTTAGACGATTCTACAGTTAGCGTTCAAGTAGGTCGGGATAGGAGCCAGGTTTGAGTGGAGTCCACAAACTGAGATGAGATAACTGCAGAAAGTTTGTCAAGTTTTAAGTTTCATGCTTTGCGCTGTATTTAAATTAAAAAAGAGATTGCTACTTAAGAAAAGAAAGAAAGAAAGAAAGACAAAAAACAACAACAACATACAACAAACAAAACAATGAATAAAACAACAACCAAACAGTTACGACGACGACGACGAAGATGACGACGAAGACAACGACGACGACAACAACAACAACAACAACAGCAACAGCAACAGCAACAGCAACAACAACAGCAACAACAGCAGCAACAGTAACAGCAACATCAACATCAACATCAACAACAACGACGACGACGACGACGACGACGACGACGATGAAAAACAACAAACAACAACAACAAAAACAACAACAACAACAAAATGTTTTGGTCCTAATCTGATAAAATATTTCTAATGCTGTCTTTTTTGAGAGAATTGAGTTCGAATATCGTTTTAAGAAGAAAGTATAGCTCTTTCATTCAAAGTTTGCCGGAGTCAACCATGTTATAATCTACTCGAAAGAAGTGATGGTTCTGAGAAGAATCAGAGGTGAGATGTCTCGACGTTTCGAGCAATGTGCTTTGTTTGTCTTCAAGAGCAATTCTCATGAAACACTGTGTTCTTAAACCTCAACTGCAATAATACATCTTCATCGTGATGAAGCCGTATAGTCTTTCCATTCAAATACGCTTCAAACAAATGAAACTAAAGAAAAGTATAGTTTGGTGTCTCTAATTCAAGAAGGACCAGTGTTCATTTTGGCCTTTGTATATTACAGGAATCACACCAAACATGGTGAAAGCATGATCAAGTTTGATTTCAACCCCGAATCCACCTTCAGACACTTAAATTCTTCGTCCACATAGCCTTTAAAGATATACCGTAACTTATAATATTTCCCCCTCAAACTTCACACTGTCTCTTTAACATAATTTTCCAGGTGACCTGAAACCCAGTGTCATCTATTATGTAAAAGCGCGTAGGTCATTAGAGGGTGGTTGGTGAAAACGTGGCATCTAAATTCAAATTTCTTATAGACCCCAAAACACGAGGTCCCTTACTGATGCAGTAAACGGCTGTTGCATGATGGAATGGACAGTGAAGATCCATTAAGCTGAGTTATTAATAATCAGTTTTTAGCGATCAGCTTTGACCTTCATCCATCAAAGAGAGTGTAGCTATGACAATCTGGGTATTGACCCTCAATTGAAATTGTTTTTATGACGGGGCACGATGCTCCCATTGTGCGTTTTATGTAACAGGTACATAGGGGCCTACCTGTGTTTAAGGGAACCAATTCTTTTCTAATGGTCTGAACAAGAGCTGTATATTGAGAGAGTTGCGACAACTTGCGATTAGAAGCCTTTTTGTGTCGAGAAAAAAAAACCCCGCATGGGCGAATACCGGGTGCCAGACTATAGTCTGTCCATTGGGTTGTGCTGCATTTGGACCAAAAATGGCGTCCAGCAACCACGTGATCGAAGAAAACTGGTCCCTCTATGTCGCAACTCTCTCAATACACAGCTCTGGTCATATCCAGATGAATAGAAGTTCCCTGGACACAAACACCAAATATTGAAGCATTCTGGCAATTTACACATTGGTTCAACTCACTGATTTGCAAAACAAAGTAGGGTACACTGGGGCAAGATGGGACAGATAACCATTTTTTTTAACAATAGAAATAAAATTTTACTTTCAACTGTTACGTGGGCTTTTTTATACTAAAGGTTATTTATATTTTCATCTTTTAATGAAATTTCAATGGTTTTTGCAGTTTTTAGATACTCAAACTTTACTTTAAAAAAAATCAGTTCCCCGTTTTACCCCATTACTTGGGGCATAATGGGACGCATGCACTGTATTAATGACAAGTCAAAGAACTATTAAAGTCGAATATTAATTATTAATATGGGTCAATTGGGGCAAGATGGGACAAAAATTGTGTGACCATTTACCAGAACCGTCAGTCTTTAGTGTGACCCAAGAGTGAACTCACCCGCAAGGGTCACTATACTATCTCAAATAGGGGGTTTCATTAAAGTAAAAAAATAAAATAAAAATACAATCAAATCAGCGGAATTGACCCAAAATGTTGTAGCAATTAAAAAATTAAATAAACATAAGGCCCGCGCCGAAGTTTTTTAAAAATAATATTGGACATTTCGATACTCATAAAATAATTATTCAAAACGACAAATGCAATCCTCAATGACATCGTAGAGAACATTTACTGTCTGAGGATGAGGCAAAATAATTTGGGGCCAATTCCAATAATCAACACTAAAACGAAAACAAAATGTCTGAAAACGTTAACACCGTAAAGGCCTCAGTTATGAAACGTTTATAATTATTGTCTTTTAAATATAGTTCTATTGCAGGAGAAAGGAAGCCACTTCATTGCTGCAAGTTTGTTTGTTTGTTTGTTGTTGTTTTTTTAAAGATTAATAACAATAAAAAATACCTAACTAAAGAAACCTGTATCGTAAATTAACAATTTATTATTTCCGAAATATGCATTTTTTAAGGAGGGTGCAATAATAATAATGAAACAGCCGTCTGCTCCAACTACGTGGTGAAGGAAGGTTGCAATGAACAGAGATAATAATTACAACGTGATCTCCCCATTTTTAGAAGGTTTTCTGTTCCTTCACAAAATCTCACAACTCCCTTACGGAAAAACCCCCACCTAAAATTGTGTTTATCAAATGAATCGGTGGTTT
This sequence comes from Plazaster borealis, assembly GCA_021014325.1. Taxonomy (NCBI): domain Eukaryota; kingdom Metazoa; phylum Echinodermata; class Asteroidea; order Forcipulatida; family Labidiasteridae; genus Plazaster; species Plazaster borealis. The sequence goes on along the minus strand of CM037456.1, from coordinate 5,023,589 downwards.
CATGCTATGATGCACTGTACACTTTAGCCTCTATGTTGACATTTTCAAAATGCCCGAGTAAGATTGCCTGAGAAATTTAAGCGTGAAAATGTTTCAGTGACATTCTGCCTTGCCCCCACAAAAATTCGTTTTGTCTTTTCCTACGCGATGCACCGTGTGATATTATAACGACAGGGGGTTTGAATTTCGTGGAGACATAGGTCGAGAAGGAGCAAAGCTTGTTTCCATTTCATTGCAACTTGAACAGTTACTATCTGTTTACAATCCTACATGACGTGTTGATGACGTAGGCGTTGCAGCTAAACGGTCAGATATATTAACAGCGCATCTGCGAGTCAGGCGTTAATTCATCTATAGCTCTTTATTGGTGAGCAACACCATCTTACACAGGCTGCTGTGAAGGTCTTGTACATAGGCAATCTACACATTAAAGAGATCATCTCGTGTAGAATGAATGCATAGTTCAACTGGCACCGAAAAGCATGTTTGACACCAATCATACCGGTGATAAGAGATGAAAATCTTCATACTTCATGGGTATTTTGTCTTAATAGGTTTAGGTCTGAGGTGATAAAGAGACTCACAGATGGGACTTGTGCATGAAGGCACGTAAGGGGCATCTCGCTTCTCCCTACTGAAGACTAAAGTCTGCTTGATGAAGCATCAACGATGTATGCCAATTTAAACCCCGGGATTCAACGAGCCTCAACTTCACAATAAACCGCGGGCTGCGACTTTGCCATCGTGTAACCAACAGAACTAGGAGATAATTAGCCGGTTCAGCTGATCGCTATAAATCAGCAGGGAATTGTGTCCTGTTTCAGACACAGTCTACATGAAGAAGTAACAGAGGTAAGCATCTTAATCTAGCACCGTAATGTCATGATACATTGACATGATCAAAATGTTATCAAAGAAGATTACTTGACAAACCACGGTTGCTATAATTGCAACAAGCGGGCAATTTATTTCACTTGAACTATGGTTTGTTAATGACATGTTTCCCTCTTGTATTGATTGTGCACAGACTTAAAGGCACTGTACACGTTTGGTAATTGTCAAAGACCAGTGTTCTCACTTGGTGTATCCCAACATATGCATAAAATAACAAGCCTGTGAAAATTTGGGCTCAATTGGTCATCGAAGTTACAAGAAATTGATGAAAGAAAAAACACCCTTGTTGTACAAATGTTTGTGCTTTCAGATAGGATTAAAAGGCTTCTTGCAGAAGTCTTTTATTATTTTAGTGAGAAATTACCTCTTTCTCAAAAACTACGTTACTTCAGAGGGAGTCGTTTCCTACAATGTTTTATACTATCAACAGCTCCCTGTTGCTCGCTACCAATTAAGTTTTTATACTAATATACATTTTGAGTAATTACCAAACGTGTACAGTGCCTTTAAGCATTATTGGTAAACGAAGTAAAATGCTCATAATGTTTGTCACATAGCCATTAAGATCATATATGAAGATTGTGCCGTTCATAATTTCCAAATAATTATAGTAAAAACCTGTTTCTTATTATGTTGGGGGAACGTAGGGCCTATATTCATGCAGTATACAAAATGTGAATTTGGTTGGACGATCTATTTTTGCTTGAAACGAAGGAGAGAGATTATAATTGTAATAAATGCATCAGGGATACAGAAGACTTGGCTGACACCGATGTGTGATGAATGCTGTAGAATCAGCGTGTTTTGGGATCGAGTCCGTGCGGGCAAACGATCGAGCTATCTACACGCTGGGATTCGAACCCACGAACCCTACAGTGCAAAAACTGGGGTGTTAAAATTGACACCATGGGTGTTATCACATATAGATACCCAAGAGAGAATCAAAATTAACACCAGAGGGTGTTAAAATAACACAAATGCAATTGTTTTGGCAGAAATTAGTGTTATTTTAACACCCTATTGGTATACCAATTTTGATTCTTTTTTTTTAGCATCTATACATGACAACACCCTAGGTGTCAATTTTAACACCCAGTTTTTGCAGTGTACACTCCAGACCAGGATGTCCCAACCACACTGTTCAGTTTACAACAAAATAATTTGGTTAGAATAAAAAAATATAGATTTAACTTCCTCTCTACGAATGACACAATTTGGGGAAACAACTAACAAGAGACAAACAATTCACTTATACCGTCTTATCGGAAATATGAGCATTTTAACGGATTTTTTTTCTCATGGTGACCAATTTTTCCTACTTACTTAACAACTTTTGAATATAACTGAAAAACTTCTATTTTCAGTGTTCGTATAGTCTCTCTTAAATAGTAGATCGGCTTATCCATTCATAATTAGAGGAATAAATCACGTTTTGAGTAAAGGACGTCCGTCTTCTCACCATGTTGCTATGGTAACCATTAAGGCCAGTAAGATTTGTAGCAAGTTTTATGAACGTTTTCAACCTGTTGATGACACATTTTACGGTTATTAATCATATAGGCCTCGACCATGGTGTAGTAGTCTACCGTAGACCTTCATATCATGCTGTGGCCATCTTGTTGTTTTTTCTCCATTCCAAACCACTGTAACCAAATCGAGGCTGGAAGGTAAAAAATTAGTCTGGTTCCTTTTTGTGGTCAATAAATACTGGCATTCATTCCTGCTATTTTGATACAGGGAACATGACCAAGATGGTGGAAGCATGATCTATTCATACCAATGTAGTCCAAACCGAGTCTGGACGGGTGAAATTAGTCTGGCCCCCTTTTTTAAATTTGTATTCATCATAGTGCTACTGAATACAGGGAATACGATTTCCATCCCTCCTTTTTCGAGTTGTCTCCGATTGCTACAAAATAACACCAAACTAGGTTTGACTGATATCTAGTTTTCACTGTTGATTGAAGCCATTGCAATTTGTACTGCATTTCTCACGGTGAATAGTGTCAACGATTGAAACTGTCTACGTCCTCTCTTTGATGTAATTCAATATGCTTACTCCCATAAACTCGTTCTTGTACATAACCACTCGACCTTTACTGTCTATGATATAAAGGGTGGATATCAATGGCCAGCCCAAATGATGATAGAGGTCATGGAGGGGCTCTCTATGCAATCTGAAATGTATAAATACTGAAATCAAAGAGCATCTCAACTCACCTTTTCGCTATCTTAACCATAGTTAGAGGGTTATTTTCTGGCATGCAACTATAACGAGACCGGAGTAGAGCGTTATTATCACATTTCCGGATTGGAATAAAGAATAGTTGTATTGCGCTATCGGGCATTTATAGATCAATACAAGGAATGTGTGGGCGCAATTTGGACGATTTCTTTAGGAAATTTGGACTGAAGTGAATTTTTATGAAAGCTGCAGTTGTTAAGGATATCAACGGAGTGTAAATGTCAGTGAGAATGGATAAAGTGATTTGAAAATTGGCGGATGCTAAATATCACAAGTCTTGATTACAGTTTTATTTTGTATGGTAGTTTGAAAGTGGGGTTAAAATGCCATGAAACCATGTCAACATCACGTCTATATCCAGACAATAGCAAGCAGTAATATGCAACACATTACTGATTTAACTTCTACAAAGAAACACAACAATATTATAAGATATGGTAACAAAGATATCACTCCAACAAATCGAGCTTTTCACACAATGGCGTCTCTCGATAGTCGGTGGCTATAGGACTATTTTACTGTAATGCCTATTGCCAATAACTGATGGCGTCTGGTATCCAGACTGTAGTCTTTTAATAGAAAATGCATTATGGTTATCACCTGAGTGTACGCGGGACAGGGTGACTACAAAGTAACGACGGGTGATTTTGTTTAGCGTATTAATCATAGCATGACGGGTTATACAAATTATCCTCGTCACGTCAGGGTGGACTTCAAGGGTCTGTGTACGTTTGGTAATGACTCTGAAAATTAATGGCAATAAAAACTTACATGGTAAGAAGTACAGCAGCTTTGGATAGTATAATGCATTTTGAGAAACTACTTCGAAGTTCTGCGGTTATGGAAAAAGATATCACTTTTTATCCCCCCAAATTTGAATCTGAGAAGCGTTACTGCAGTAACGTTTCTCAGATTGTGTATTCCAATTGCAGATTATTCTTCCTGCGTGGCTTTAACCGCTCCAGATTTTCGGCAATATCTCAAAAATGCTACCACCTTTTGAAATGAAATTTTCACAGGTTAGTTTTATCGTATATATCTACAACTATCTGAAATGAAACAAACAGTGGATTCCAATAACCAAACGTATACAATCCCTTTAAAGAATTTGCAATTACAAAATTACAACAACGATGTTCCTATTCCACTAAATTATGAGTTACAAAGAACTGATTATAGACGCACAAGAAAATCCCCAAATCCAGAAAAATAATTCACACAAGGTGACAAGGACCATACACCAGGGAAATGGTGGAGATATAGTCACGAGACTGTGTGATGGGGAATGAATAAAGGTGTCAAACTGTCTTTAAACATTCTTCTTGAGTAGACATCATCATCAGATGTCTTATTTTGTTCTTTAGGATAAGAACGATCCGAAGTCACGTCCAGTCCCTGCAAGTTGCTTCCTCGCAACCATCGGAGGAGCAATACTAATAATAATGACGAAGGGGTCTATACATATGTCTTATATTATATGTCTTAATATATTGATGTCTTATTTGCCGTTTATTTTCGAGAAAACCACTGTTAACGAAACGTCTGAAAGGATTTGCGAACGTCCATTGATATGGCAAATCGAAAAAAAGAAAAGAAAAAAAAACCGGAAAACCCCCCCGAGGCAATTGTTTTGTTTGTTTTTGTTGTCGTTGTTGTTGTTTTTATTAATGTGCACAATGCATTAGTTCAGACAAAAATATTTATTTGATCATTTGTACCTGTGTAAAGTTTCACAAAAATTATAAGTTTGTTTTAGGTCATCACTAATCATGCCATTCAATAATGCGTTGGTGTGTCACGAATTACCGGAAACTCAGCAATTCAGAGTTTTATTCATTTGTCATGCGCTGTGACTATCAGTATCTTGACAGATTGTTAAAGGCAGGGTATACTTTTGGTAATTATCAAATACAGGTACCCTCACTTGGTGTATCCCAGCATATGCATAAAATAACAAACCTGTGAAAATTTGGGCTCAATTGGTCATCGAAGTTGCAAGAATATAATGAATGGAAAAAAACCTTGTTGCATAGAATTTTGTGGTTTCAGATGCCTGAGAAAGGCTTCATGCCTGAAGCCTTTCTTACATTTAAATGTTTGGTCGAAAATTACCTCTTTCTTTAAAACTACATTACTTCAAAGTTGTGTTTCTAACAATGTTTTATAATATCAACAGCTCTCAAGTGCTCTTTACCAAGTAAGTTTTTATGGTCAGTAATTTTTGAAATAATTACCAAAAGCCCTCCCTTTAATCTCATATGCATAAAATAAAAAACCTGTGAAAATTTGGGCTCGATTGGTAATCGAAGTTGCAAGAAAATAATGAAAGAAAAACACCCTTGTTGTATAGAATTGTGTGCTTTCAGATGCCTGAGAAAGGCTTCATGCCTGAAGCCTATTTCTCTAAGACTACGTTACTTCAAAAGGGGTCGTAGTTTTGTAATCAACAGCTCTCAAGTGCTCTTTACCAAGTAATTTGTTATGGTCAATAACTTTATGAGTAATTGCCAAAAGTACAACCTGCATGCCTTTAAAGGTGCTTGATCTGTTTTTTGGCTGATTTGACCTGAAAATTTAGATTAAAATTTTAAATGGCTATTTTTATAGATTCGAGAAAGTTACAACCTTTAAGGTATTGCACGAAAATGACTGTAATTAATTAAAAACTAAAAAATGAGTTATTGTCGGAATCCCGACATTAGTTCACGTCCATTAGAAAAGTACAAACAATTGATCATATTTTTGACCGCATGAGGGCGCTTTCTTCGAGAATGTCTTGCATCAAAATTACAGTTTCATCTTATTTGAATTGCCTGTATGTAGTTTTCTTGCATTAATGACGAAATACATAAACATAATAATAACAAAACAAACAAAAAAACAGTTTGTTTACTTGTTTTTCATTACGTAAAAAATGGTCCACATGCGCCCTCACGCGGTCAAAAATACGGCGAATTCTGCATGTATTTACATGTGTTTTGTGCATTGTCCGTATAGCATTTGCAAAAGATTAAGTATGTTTTTGCTTTGAACAGCACCATCTGTCAAAATTCGTGCCAACTTAAAGGTAAACGATTCTATGTTAATTATTTCTTGAAATTAAACGCAGACCCCCTGTATCTGAACTTATTACTAAACCGGTGAGGTTGATTATTGTTCAAGAATATTGACAAGTTCCAAAGTGACTTCCCACGCTCGTGTTTATTAAAGCGTTATGCATTTTAACAATGGTTCTGATATTTTGATTTTAAAGGGTCTGTATACGTTTGGTAATTACTCTGAACAGTAATATCAATGACTTACTTGGTAAGAAGTACAGCAGCTTTGGATAGTATAATGCATTTTGAGAAAAGTTTCACTTAGAAGTACTGCGGTTATGGTCACTTTTTATCCCAACAAATTTGAATCTATGAAGCGTTAACGCAGTAATGTTTCTCAGATTGTGTATTCCAATTGCAGATTATTCTTCCTGCGTGGACAAACCGCTCCAGATTTTCGGCAATATCTCAAAAACGCTACCACCTTTTAAAAAGAAGTTTTCACATACGGTTAGTTTTATGGTATATATCTAAAACTATATAGGATTGAAACAAACAGTGGGTTCCAATTACCAAACGTACACAATCCCTTTAAGGATGATTTTATCAAAATACATTTAACATGCAATTCACTATTTGTTAATCTACAGATCTGTTTTATTGAAGACGAATAACTTCTAGGGATTTTTTAGCAACTTGAGCTTCTTGCAGCAAGTTTTTTTTTTGTATGATAATGTCTGGGTTTTCTCCTCTTGACGTACAACCGTAGGTGTTAAGACCTATTCAAATTAAACAAGTCATTGTGATGAATTATTAAAACAGCCGTCAGACCGAGAGACCACCGCGTGTTCTCAACAGCCTGGGTATACGTTACATAGAAAATGACTCAATGAATAAATTAATAGTTTATGAATAAATTAATAGTTTATGAATAAATTAATAAAGACACGTTTTCCCCACATTTTAAGTCAATAAAATTAAATAGTCTTCCAGATATCTGTACATTACTGTCAGTGTCAGGTGACTCCCATGTCACGTGGTTCAGCTAATGCAATAGACATCACCATGGTCACTTGGTTCAGCTGGATATAATATCACCATAGTAACATAGTGCTGTAGAACCCCGACTTCAAACAATAATCCCAAATCCATCATAGAATGGTTGAGAAAAGCTCAAAGTTGATCGGATGTTAACATTCTTAGAAACTGGTGGATTGGATGGAGGAAGGTCACACGTAAACCATTGCCGACCCCCCCCCCCCCCCCACATATTTATGTTCAATGCTACATGCTTACAAGAAACGTTGACTGGAGTGTCCAACAATCAATCAGTAATTAAACGGATTTAAACTTAAAGGGTCTGTATACGGTACGTTTGGTAATGACTCTGAAAATTAATGGCAATAAGAACTTACTTGGTAAGAAGTACAGCAGCTTTGGATAGTACAATGCATTTTGAGAAACTTTCTACTTCGAAGTTCTGCGGTTATGGAACAAAGATATCACTTTTTATCCCCCAAACTTTGAATCTGAGTACTGCAGTAAAGTTTCTCAGATTGTGTATTCCAATTGCAGTTTATTCTTCTGCGTGGACATAAACCGCTCCAGATTTTCGGCAATATCTCCAAAACGCTACCACCTTTTGAAATGAAATTTTCCCAGCTAGGTTAGTTTTATCGTATTTATCTACAACTATATAGAATTGAAACAAACAGTGGGCTCCAATTACCAAACGTATACAATCCCTTTAAGGCCCCACTGTCATGGCAAACTAGTGTTAGCTTGACCTAATGTGCATGTATGACATTACATATCCTCATCACTCACGTTCTATCAAAGCGTCAATGCCCGTCAATATGTCACCCTCCCTTGACTGATTTTGACAGTTAACATAAGACTTGAACACACGAGTCACATGTGCATGTATATGACATTGCATTATCCTAATCACTCATGTTCTATCATAGCGTCAATGTCCGTCAATATGTCACCCTCCTTTGACTGCTTTTGACAGTTAACATAAAACTTGAACACACTAGTCACATGTGCATGTATGACATTACATTATCCTCATCACTCACGTTCTATCATAGCGTTAATGCCCGTCAATATGTCACCCTCCTTTGACTGCTTTTGACAGTTAACATAAGACTTGAACACACTAGTCACATGTGCATGTATGACATTACATTATCCTCATCACTCACGTTCTATCATAGCGTTAATGTCCGTCAATATGTCACTCTCCTTTGACTGCTTTTGACAGTTAACATAAACATTGAACATACTAGTCACGACTTGCGATATAAATGTCCTCATAAAGAGACGAAGGATCGCGGGTGACGTATCCACCTCGTTAAAGGTTACAGATGACTGCATCTCTAAACTGGTCCCCTGTCTTTATCCGCAAGATAAAGACAGACACTGGTCTGTAACATTTCTGTGTTATTATTGGTCTGCTCCGAAGTGACGTAGTTTGTCAGCTACACCGGAGCAGATAAATGTACTTTCGCGCGTCTGCTGCTAGCTGTATGTGCATAATGTAGTGTACATGTATGTAATGATGTTTTATTCACAATGTAATTTGTGTACATTATACATACATTTATTGCTATAAATGTGAGGACTTTCCTTTGTCCCTTTAACTTAGCAATCTCCATAGACTATTAGCACACGAACAAATGCAAGGACACAGAGGTACAAAGGATTCCAATGCGGGGACAGCATTGTTCCTTATGTGTTCCTTTGTTCTACTGTCCCCACTCTGCTGATAATACATGACACGGGTAGGTAAACACAACAATCAAACCGGGGTAAAACAAGAGAGGACAATAGGGTGCCCGGTTGGGGAAAGGTCTCCAGTTGGAGAGCGTGTACAAAACCTATGGGAGCTGTTGCTAAAAAGTTAAGGTACAAACAAAAGAGGGACAATAGGAGGTCCCCGATTGCAGGTGTTTACACACTTGTGAGCGTGTCTATCCATTCAAACCGAGGACTTTAACAAAAGGGATCCGGGCGTTTGACAGAGCGAGGACGTCCTCGTTTCGTTTTCGTGTACAAGCCAAATGGGGACGTTGCTAAAAAACCTAATGGAAGAACAATGTAAGAACAAAGAGAAGTCCTCGGTAAGCGGGATTTACAAACATGTGTGTGTTTGTACAAGTAGTGTGCGTGTACAAGTTTGTTCCGAACATATACTACGAATCTCCGTCCTCCGTCCGTGTGAATTGGGATGAGAGGTCAAAGGTACATCTGGCAGGCGGGCAAGGCCTGTATCTGGCGTTATCCACGAGCCTCGAAGTGTGGGGTCAGATGTTCATGCTATACATTATCTCTATCTCAGAAAGAGACGTTTAATCAGACAGACCAGGGCTGATCCCAAGAGGGCGGTTTACCTATTAAAAATCAGATCACGCGGTCACTTGGCACTTTCAACCATGCATAGTACGGTCCGGTGATCTTTCATTAGGATAGTATATAGGCCTAGTCCATAATGAATGGGTCTCGACAATGGAAATGTGTACGTCATAATAAATGTATGTAGATTAAAATAATTCACTCGGTTACATCCGTTGACCCTCTCTTTAAAGTGACGTCACCGTGGTGGGTATGTGTAGAATATTACACTGTCATTGATCAGAACAAAACAATATTTCCCATCATCTATGAATGAACCCAAAAACAACAATTACAATTGTAAGATGCGTGAGACATAAAACGGTCATTGGATATGATTTGGTTAAAGTACGTGCTATGGTCTGGTATTGTTGTGTTGCTAAGCCTACTACAAAACTGCAATATACTTTAACCAGCAAATAGCGGACGATACCACACCAGACCACACCACACCACACCGCCACACAACGAGCTTATCCAGCTCAGTGTTGCAGTCACTCTGTGGACATTCCTTTGTTCTGTACACTTAAAACAGAAATCCTATTCTTCAACACTGTAAACAAAAACACTGTGTGGACGTGTGTAAGTCCACGTAGTATTTCTAGTCCCTAGATCATGTGGACCTCTTTTGTTCTCAGGTCCACATTGTGTATGTAGCGTTAAAAACATCAAATCACATCTCATCGTAGGACATACACGCCACAGCTCACCACATCACATGGAATTGTTACTGTGGGCACGAATTGCTGAAGGTCCAAGCAGTCCTCACAGTACAAACAAACAGGAATAATAATAATAATAATGAACCATTCTTGTATAGCGCATATCACATTCACAGAGAAGTCTCTATGCGAGGAAATACCGAAACTCATCGTGCGCTCCTTTCCTTCCATTTATTATGATTGAGTGATAAAGTTCATACTAAAAGCATTGTGCTGTCATAGGATTGTACATTGTATACAGAACTAATCGGCAATCATAGTTTATTTTCATCGATCTAAGTTGGGGGCGGGAGTTGCGACAACTTGTGATTAGAAGCCATGCATTTTCGTTCAAAAAAACCCCGCATGTGCACATGCAGGGTGCCAGACTATACTACGCATTGGGTTGTGCTCAACCTCGTCCCCATGGTTTACTTTATTTCCAACCATGTTTACAATAGTAAACCCTGGGAGGGAAACTCCTCACTTGGACCCTGATTGGACGATTGTTGTACAAAAGTCTAACGTAAACATGCTAAGTTGTACTCATTCAGTATTCACCATGTTCACAGCCATTCTATTCTAATTTGCATACGTATCCAAAATTGTTGGATATGCAAATGATCAAATACCAGAGTGAGAGAGCGGTCAACCTCGTACTGCTCGACACACCTTGGGGACGAGGTTGGGTTGTGCTACGTTTGGACCGAAAATGGCGTCCAGCAACCACGTGACCAAAGATAACTGGTCCCTCCAGGTCGCAACTCTCTCTCAGTACACAGCTCTGAGTTTGCCCAAGCCACGTACTCTTACGCCACGGTGACTTGACATCTTTACATCAATCAACCCCCATCAATAACAAGGTCACGGATTTGCAAACAACCACCCTGGTGAGGGTAGTTCCCTAGATATCAATTAGACTTGTATATGCTTTCCTCATTAAGTCTGTTTGCGTAATTAGTGGAAGTGTTTGGGTAGTAGGTAGATAGTAAAGATGCAGTATGGACTATGTCTACAGCATCGTAGGTTTCAATCATACGACCCGCTCTCAATGTTTCAAATAACTGTGAATTTTATTTGAAAGTCGAGGCTTGTTTCCTATCGTCAATGTCAGACAAACCTTAAAGGGTCTGTATGTATACGTTTGGTAATGACACTGAACATTAATGGCAATAAAAACTTACTTGGTAAGATGTACAGCAGCTTTGGATAGTATAATGCATTTTGAGAACACTTTTCACTTCGAAGTACTGCGGTTATGGAAAAAGATATCACTTTTTATCCCCCAAAAATTTGAATCTGAGAAGCGTTACTGGGGTTAACGTTTCTCAGATAGTGTATTCCAATTGCAAATTATTCTTCCTGCGTGGACATAACTGCTCCAGATTTTCGGTAATATCTCAAAAACGCTACCACCTTTTGAAATGAAATTTTCACAGGTTAGTTTTATATATCTACAGCTATAGGATTGAAACAAACAGTGGGTTCCAATTACCAAACGTATACAATCCCTTTACAAAAATAAGGTCTTGAAGATGTGTGTGTATGATGTCTTGAAGATGTGTGAGTTTACTATGATGTCTTGAAGATGTGTGAGTTTACTATGATGTCTTGAAGATGTGTGAGTTTACTATGATGTCTTGAAGATGTGTGAGTTTACTATGATGCGTTTACAACATCTTACCCTTGCAAATCAATCTGACTGGAAATTACTTCGAAAGTGGCATTTCCTCTCCTTGATAACAGCTGAAAAAAATATCCAGCCCAATGCGTTGTTAAGAAAACACAGATCTTGATTCGTGAACATGAAATATTTGTTCAGCTCGTGACTCTATTTTCAGAAATTACCGACAGGTGGGAAGTTATTCTACAATAATATTTATTAAAGGTTGGTAGACTATTAGTTTCAGGAAAGGTACACCTCCATTCCAGTACTCTAGTTTCCAGCACACTAGTTTACTAGTCATGAATCTTGCAAGTAAAATTGCAAATCCACATTACAAAAAGAGAGGTATCCAATACTCTAGTTGTCAGCACACATATCAGTAAATACATCTCTTAACAGTCTGATTAAGTTTACCAGTCATGAAACTGGCAAGTAAAATTTCAAATCCACATTACGAAAAGAGACGTATCAGAAAACCTGACCGGTAATTTTTGAATACAGCAGCGCTGTGTTTTGTCCGGTGTTGTTCGTTGATGTTGTCTTTTATAGTATGAGGTCGTCCTTGTTAAAGGCACTAGACACGTTTGGTAATTGTCAAAGAACAGTATTCTCACTTGGTGTATCCCAACATTATGCATAAAATAACAAGCCTGTGAAAATTTGGGCTCAATTGGTCATTGAAGTTGCAAGAAAATGATGAAAGAAAAAACACCGTTGTTGTACAAATTTGTGTGCTTTCAGAAGGGAATAAAAACTTCTTGCAATAAGTCTTTTATTATTTTAGTGAGAAATTACCTCTTTTTCAAAAACTACGTTACTTCAGAGGGAGTCGTTTCTCATAATGTTTTATACTATCAACAGCTCTCCGTTGCTCGTTACCAAGTAAGTTTTTATGCAAATATATATTTTGAGTAATTACCAAACGTGTACAGTGCCTTTAAAAAAGGGAGGGTACACTGCAAAAACTGGGGTGTTAAAATTGACACGATGGGTGTCGTCGCACCAAAAAAGAACCAAAATTTACAACTAGGGTATTCAATAACACTAATTACTGCCAACACAATTACAATGGTGTTATTTTAACACCCTATGGTGTTAATTTTGATTCTGTTTGGATATAATGTGACAACACCGAATGTGTCAAATTTAACACCCCAGTTTTTGCAGTATATACCTTTGGTAATTATTCAAAAATTACCGACCCCCAAAAATTACTTGGTAAAAAGCACTGGAGAGCTGTTGATATTATAAAACATTGTTTGAAACGACCTCCTTTGAATTGATGTAGTTTTAGAGAAACAGCAAATTTGTTCTCCCAATAATTTCAATCTGAGAAGCCTTTCTGAGGCATCTGAAAGCACACAATTTTATGCAACAAGGCTGGGTTTTTTCTGTCATTATTTTCTTGCATCTTCGATGACCAAATACGCCCAAGTTTTCACAGGTTTGTTATTGTATGCATATGTTGGGATACACCAAGTGAGAATACTGGTCTTTGACAATTACCAAAAGTATACCCTGCCTTTAAGATGCACTCTACCTACTGTAAGATTTCCTCTGTATACTGCACTTCCTTTCACCTACCCTATAGGTACACCATATAGCTAATTCAGTGTAAGCGCTTAGTGAGTTCCAACGGGCAAGTATTTTCACGACCCGCCCTTAGGCACTTCACTTCCCCCCAAAGGAGATGAAGATTGTGGATCCGATCGGTGCAAGTTCCTTCACCCCCCCCCCACTCGATCAAAGTATCTTCTCAAGACAGAATGTAAGAAGACACCAGCGTGGGAAGTAAATCGATTCGAGCGATCTTGTATATAAGGGGAGAAGAAGAAACAAAGTTCGAGGGAAAAAAAATCCTCACTCAGTTCTCTACGGTTTTCAAAACTATCAAGTCTATTCTATCAGGTGGAATCAATGAGTTGTTGAGCGTGAATAGAAAGATCTTCAACACCAAACACGACCATCGGTATCCGGTTCAGATGCCAATGGGTTCATTATTTACACAAAAAACAACCCATCAAGCTAAATTTCTAAAGATTCAATCATTTGTTGAGTATATAGACCGATGAGTAGAACCTGCAACGAAATCCAGCCTGATTTGACCATTGACAATGAGTTAACGGTTTCCTGTGCGGTGTCTTTTTTCTTGCTAAAGTATTGTATGCTATTCCACGAAGTGGACGATGCCTAAGAATAGACAGGCAACAGTCCATGTGTCTCTGTAGTCATCTCTCAGTTTACACAAGTCGGATGTGCTCGTGTCTAGAGGGACTCTTTTAGTTTAATAAGTGGTGTTCTACGTGATTATTCATATCTTGGGAGCAGTTCATCAGATCTTCTGGTCCATCTGATTCCCTTTAACTGCATTGTACCCCCATTCGGATCAAAGATTCATGTCGGTAACGTCAGCGTTTCACCTTTTGGGACCGTCTCTTCCTGGAGGCCATGCTTTCCGTGAACCGTTCTGTTATCGCCCGCGCAAGCTTCAAGAAAAGCCCATGTTAAGACGTGTATAAGCTGTGGCTTACAAGCTGGTAAAATCGTTATAAACTAGCAACAGTCGATGGTCTATAGTCTCGAGTTGAGAAGTCCCATGTTCCTCAGCTGATGTTGACCGTGAAACTGGTTGATCCATGGAGGATTTCCTTCCTCCATGGTTGATCCATGGTTGTGGGGCTAGAATGTTGACTCGCTGTGTGGAGGTGCAGGGAAGGCTGATGCAAGATGATCAAGCTGTTCATGGTAAAGATCGTAGGGTGGTGCATCAAGGTTTGTGCATCCTCGATACAATGCGTGGATTCTGGGTGATCCTCATTTTGTAAGTGGTGGATTAATTGTGGATTCACGTGAGTGGATCTAGGTTGTGGATCCGGAGGTGGTGGTTGATCAATGGAAGAGCTCCGGGTTCAGCGTAGTTGGACCGGGATGGTAGATCAATGGGTAAAGTGTAGTGGATTTAGTGGGTTATCCAGGGTGATGGATCCAGGGTGATGGATCCAGGGTGGTGGATCAAGTGTGTTGGATCAAGGGTGGTGGATCCAGGGGGGGGGGGGTCCATGGTGGTGGATCCATGGTGGTGGATCAATGGTAGTGGATCAAGGGTGGTGGATCAAGTGTGTTGGATCAAGGGTGGTGGATCCAGGGGGGGGGGGTCCGTGGTGGTGGATCCATGGTGGTGGATCAATGGTAGTGGATCAAGGGTGGTGGATCAAGGGTAGTGGGTCAAGAGCTGTTGATCCGGTAGTACGTCAGGATGGTGAACAGAGATTGGGTTATTGTGACCTTGTGACCTTTGCTGGCAGATTAAGGCTTAAAGTCCCAAAGTGGTGGACCACAGATCGACTGAGACCAATTCGGTGGCTGTTCATAGTGTGTGGCTGCCCGGGAAATTCATAGGTGACGAAACACGTGTTCATTATAAGAAAAATCGAGCGATAATCTCCCCGTTCCTGGACACATCCAACGGGCAAAATTCCACCTTTCAATGCAGCTATAGGCCTAAAATCACAAGCTTACAAAATGAACGTTTGAAAGGTTTCGCCTGTGCTGGGGAAAACAAATCGCAAAGGGCTCGATCAAGTTTAAAGTGTGTGAGTTCCCTAAAGGGTAGGCAGTTAATAATCCTGTAGTCTGTGGCTAGCTTGGGACTTCATCTGGATTAATACCATGGTTAGTCTCTGGAGTGACGCGTCCATGGGAAATAACTGGCATGATTGGCAGGTACAGAAAACATCCAGTTAACAAGCAAGATATTGTTATCATCATTTTGACGGCATTGTGACAAATTGGATTTATACCAGAAAATTTTATTTTGAGATTTTCGACCTAATAATGATCAAATCGACCAACAATGCAGGTGCTCAAGGCGCACGAAAGTGAATCCACACACAGTAGAAGAGAGAAAGAAAGAAATAAAGAAAGGGGAAAAACAGAGAAATAGTGACAGAAAAGCCATATTTGTGTTGATTAAAAAAAAAAATGAAAAATCGCCTAACGTCACAAGGCCGGACGGCCACTTCAAGTTGAGGGCTATACACTTAACTGATTTGGGCTGTCGACCCAAATCAACTGTCATCAGGGGCACGTTGCCACCTTCTCCTGGGGCTGAAACAGGACCCCTTCACAGTCCGTAAGGATGTAGGCACGGGTGTCATCCACTAGGATGCCAAGCTGGTATAGCAGAATGCAATACCTTCCCAACTTCTTACGATGCAATTATGGTTAAGTGTCTTGCTAAAGGGGACAAGTGTCATGACCAGGATTCGAACCCACACTCAGCTGCCGGCAACACCAGAGCTTAGGTCCGATGAACTAGACTGCTCGGCCACAACACGCCACATATTGAACAAGGGAATTTTCAAACTAATCTTTAAAGTTTCAACACTTGAAATATTACGAATTTGTATTTGCAAGTTATTCTAGAGAGTGGGTTCTTCATGCGAAAATGACCTTTCACCCCATCAGTCCTCTTATGGATGTGACGTATATGTGTTGGGTTAAAAAAACCAAGCCTTTATAAAAGGAGTTTGAGCAGGTGGCTTGAATTGGTCTGGGTATAATGAAATGAATTGTTTTGGGTTGAACAAAGAAAAGTTGCCTACAGTGGGACTTGAACCTATATACCTCTGGACTAACGTGCTGGCGCTCTACTAACAGAGCTATCTAGCCCTAATGTTGGCGGTCTCCCCATATATTTGATCAATATCCTTTGTTCAGGGGTGCCAGTCAGATGCCATTCAACCCACAACTAATTAAAATGTTCCCAGTCAGTTTCGCTTGTGGTTTATTATTTTAGAGTTGAAATTTTTGCCACACAGTCAGCTGGAAATGACAAACAGAATGCTCACACATGACCAATCCATTTGAGGTTTTAACATTACAACGGAAATTAAATGAATGTTTTATTTATTCATAATTATTGAAGGTTTATCATCGAGTGTATTTTGTCCAGACTGTAGAATTCCTGCCCTGTGTGATAACATGTCATCATATTTTATTTTGTTCATTTATTAACTTCCAGTAATATTGGAGAAAAAAAACCTCGTGAATCACGAACTCTAAAAAATAAAAATGTTGGCTCTTTTCAGTTACACGTTTGGTAATTGTCAAAGACCAGTGTTCTCACTTGGTGTATCCCAACATATGCATAAAATAACAAACCTGTGAAAATTTGGGCTCAATTGGTCATCGAAGTTGCAAGAAAATATTATGAAAGAAAAAACACCGCTGTTGTACAAATTTGTGTGCTTTCAGATGGGAATAAGCAGTTTTTATTATTTTAGTGAGAAATTACCTCTTTCTCAAAAACTACGTTACTTCAGAGGGAGTCGTTTCCTACAATGTTTTATACTATTAACAGCTCTCCGTTGCTTGTTACCAAGTCAGTTTTTATGCTAATATTTGTTTTAAGTCATTACCAAACGTGTACGATACCTTTAAGTTATCAAAGATTAATAAAGAGAGAAGTAATATTTTGAGAATGAAATGATCGCTGCATATAAAAAGGTAAACGAGTGTCACATTGTTGCTTAACATTTCGTGAATATTTTATGCAGATGGCAAACTCTAATTTATTTCACCTTGTCATGATTGCAGCGTTCGTGAATATTTCATCCACAAAACATCGACAATTTTAAACAATTTGTTGTTAAAGATTTATGGTGTAATCACGTTCGGAATTCGAAGAGACTAGTGAATGGAAATTATTCAAGCAAGTACTTCGTTACTTAGCAGAATATTGTGTACTGTTTCATGTTTGTTCGTTGTAAAATTCTGTACAAAATGGGAATTTGTCTACTATTGGATCAACTGTAATATTGTTGGAACCATCAGACCTGCTTTCATTAATTTCATGTAAATTTATGAAAAATCATTACATTATGATTTATCATTGGTTTATCCTTAGATCGATCAAGTGGCGTAACGGGGGGGGGGGGGTGCACGTGCCACCACCAATTGTTTCCGTACTCCCCCGGGTGCCACCCCACCCCCCACATTTGAAATCTGGACTATTTGAATTGGACATTTTCAGAGTAAACTGTTACATTTAAAAAGCTTTAATGTATTATTTTCCGTGTTTTTAAAACTATTTTTTCATTTACACGCAGACATTGTATTTGTTTTTACACTAACGCCAGATTATCTTATAACAAATTGTAAAATACCCTTTTTTTTAAGCCGCTGAAAAGGGGCTTGTTTAAGAAAAAGGCAAACGAAAACTTGGCCAGATGTGCCCCCTAGAAACAAATGGTGCACCCCCTTGTGCCCCCCTACAATTTTACCCTACGGTGCTGGATCATTCAGATGGGATAGTACGATACGAGACGACCATTCGATGTTCGTTACGCCAGATACCACAGTAAACATATGATGCCACGATCGCTCCGAACAAGCATAATTTACAACTTGGTTGTCATGGTAACTTGTCCAAAAAACCCTCTAAAAATATGGGGCTGGATTTGTTAAGCGTGTCATGCAAACAAGTCACTATACGCAGAGGTATAGTGTGTGTGTTGCTGGATGTGCAGCAGCCATGGTTAAAGGGACTGTATACGTTTGGTAATTGGAACCCACTGTTTGTTTCAATCCTAATTTATATAGTTGTAGATATACCATAACCTAACCTGTGACAATTTCATTTCAAAAGGTGGTACAGTTTTTGAGATATTGCCGAAAATCTGGAGCGGTTATGTCCACGCAGGAAGAATAATCTGCAATTGGAATACACAAACGTTACTGCAGTAACGCTTCTCAGATTCAAAGTTTTTGGGATAAAAAAGTGATATCTTTTTCCATAACCGCAGTACCTCGAAGTGAAAAAGTTTCTCAAAATGCATTATACCATCCGAAGCTGCTGTACTTCTCACCAAGTAAGTTTTTATTGCCATTAATTTGCAGAGTCATTACCAAACGTGTACGGACCCTTTAACCAATACAGTCACGAGTCTGATGGTATTGTTTGACAGAACGTCTTGCAATGAGTTTGCAACTGCTGTTATAATTTGTTTACATTTCTCTATAAGCTATAAATAGCAATGAAACATGGACCTACTCATTATGTTCAATCTTAAGTGCTTTTCCTATAAGGAAGGCAATGCTATTATGTTTAACCTCGTAACCTGCTGAGTTGGAAAACTTCTATTAATAAAATAGCAGAGAATCCTGGTCGGGCACCCCATGGCTTCCGCGCAAGCTAAGATCTAGATCCTGTACGTTTTTTTTTTTTAGTGATTATCATAGAGATAAGAACTAGAGGGCGTACAAAACCATGGACATAGTCTGACCATGAATTTCTTCCTCCATGATCTGACAAGAAGCATTTGTGCATATTGAGGCAATGGGGCTGACGTAACATTTTCCAAGTGGACATTCTTCTTCTTCCATTTTTTATGGTCAAAGATCATTTTCTTATGCTGCTCCATTTCTTTGGAATAGTCTTCCTGTGCATATTCGCCAGGCTAATTCATTACACTGTTTTAAGTCTCTGTTAAAACACATTTTGCCTCAAGTGTGTTTGCCCCTGGTCGGGCAAACTCATCGCTATAAGAACGAAATATTCCATTCTGCAAGATGTCTTTTGTGCATTTTGAGGACAATTTCACTCGTCGATCATTTTGATGTATATGCATTATGGTCCGCAAAACGTGCAAGGGTCGTTTATTCGGCAATTAAACCTTTCGTAGATCCAAATTGAAGGTAACATGCAACCTTTGGAAAAGGTGGCACAACTCTGCTGCTTCTTGCCGCAGTGGAAAACGATGCAACATGAGCTGCAGCCTCACGATGGAGTTGTATTAAAGAAGCTGGACACGTTCATTGTCCATTAGGAAAACCACCTGACCGTCCGATCGGCTTGGATTAATCATTTCGAAACATGAATCCCGGAAAAAGGGTTACACTCATTTTAATAAAAGTAGGAAGAATATTGGAAGAAGATGTCAACAAAGTAAACTTATACGCCGAACAATAACTAGAAATTGACTCTTTCAATTAGGCTAGTTGCTGAGAATAACAAAGCTAACTCATTCTGCAATCTCGGAAATACAGTAAACGCCTTTTTAGTCAGAAATGACTCTATGAATCATATTCTGTCCAGTAAAAAGCCTTTCCTTCCTCTTGCAATTCCTCGTGCGAATTAATTCACAAGTTATACTTTCAATGAAGAGAAAAAGACGTACTTCTGACTCTGACACAAAGATAATTTCTATTTTTGCCTTGCCTGTTTATAAAATTCATTATATTTTTATTAAGTTTCCCAAACCAAAGAAATTTCTTCAGGCTCTGTGAAGTTAAAATTAAACCGTTTGATTGAACGCATGGAGTTGGTTGAATCGAATTAAAGTGATATATCAAAAACAATCTTCAAGCCAAAAGTGCAATTTCCGTACTGACCTTGACTTTTAATTGTTTCGCGGCTACTATCTGAAGTGTGTTGTATAAATACAGTGCAATGATTGCACAATGCAACCTTTACAGTGCTGTGTCCCTATCCTATAGTCACTAACTGCATATACTTACAAATTTACTTCTGTGGACTATAATTCGCCTCGAGTAAACGGAATTATGTCGGTGTAAAATATGTCTAACTGTGATAAATGGATGATTGCCGAAACATGGAACACGCGATTATTCAATGATTACTACAGTGTCCGGTTCATGTACCTTGCGTATACACGAAAAAACCATCATGATAGGAGTATTAATACGCGTTGATAGGCGTAAGTTTAGTGTAGTAATTGCGTGGCTAACCATCCAACACAAGTATATAAAGAATCTCTCTTGTTATTATTGGATGTTTTCAGAAGAACTGGTAATTAATTCCTTTTTTGATTAAAAAACCTGAGTGTCTATATTTAACGGGTTTATTATGGTTTAACCGCATGCACCGCAGGGATCTGTTTTGGGCCCATCCCAGTGACGTTAATTTACTGGTCAGAAAAAAAAAATGGATCGTTGTGTACTCGCGATGCATTTTCATAATTAATATTCACATAATTTCTGCAGGAAAACTAATATCTGACCGTAGTCCTCCTCCACATCACTATTTTTGGGCCCATCCCAGTGACCTTAGTGGTGTTAAATTACTGGTCGGAAAAATGGATCGTTGTGTACTCGCGATACATTTTCATAATTAATATTCACACAATTTCTGTAGGAAAACTAATCTCTTACCGTATCTCTCCCTCCACATCACAGGATCCTCCACCAAGATGCATGTATACATAGTAGGCGTGGCTGTCGCCGTGGGTGTCATTTTGTCAATGATAGTCACTTTAGCAACGTACCTTGTTTGTCGGCAATTTGGAACCAAACCAGACCCTTCGAAGGAGTGTAGTTACAATGACTTCCTGAATCGTGTTCAAAGTGATGTACAAGAACCCGTCACCTCAGCTTTGAAGAAAGCACCGCCGAGACGAATTGTAGCCAAGAGTAGGTGGGTCTGATCATCCTAAATCAATATTAAGATGATTTGTAAGATTTGTAAGATGATTTTGTAAGATAGATATAGTCTTTAGGAATAATCATGAAACTCTAAACACTAAGTATAGGCCAGTAACTTATCAAATCAAACATGCGACCTGTAAGATCTCACAACATTTGAATCTAGGTCAGAGGACTGACACTTACTTGGATTTGTTGACCCAGCTGATCGGGTCAAACATTTCCCCAAAGTTTCGTAACCTTGATGTTAAAGGCACAGTACACGTTTGGTAATGACTCAAAATATATATTAGCATAAAAACTGACTTGGTAACGAGCAACAGAGAGCTGTTGATAGTATAAAACATTGTGAGAAACGACTCCCTCTGAAGTAACGTAGTTTTTGAGAAAGAGGTAATTTCTCACTAAAATAATAAAAAACTTCTTGCAAGAATTTTTTTATTCCCAATCTGAAAGCACACAAATTTGTACAACAAGGGTATTTTTTCTTTCATCATTTTCTTGCAACTTCGATGACCAATTGAGCCCAAATTTTCACAGGCTTGTTATTTTATGCATATGTTGGGATACACCAAGTGAGAACACTGGTCTGTGACAATTACCAAACGTGTACGATGCCTTTAAATGAAAATATCTACATCTTATCACTGAATCATATCTTTTTATGCGAAACTTTATTTAACAAGAAAGAGAATTTCGAGGAAATAAGGTGACAAATAAAAATTTAAAAAGAAGAAGAATATTTAAAAGAACAAACACGTCATAAAGATTGTTAGGGCAACCTGTGTATAGAAAGTTCCTTTTTCGTCAATTTGACTGGTATGGGTCGTTGCGCGCTTCTGTTATTATTCCGGCCAATTTGTCCATCTTCCTAAACACGCAACCACTTCTCATCAAAACCGTGGGTGGTCACAAACCACTTCAGTGACTATACTTGGCTGAATATAAACATTTATCACACCTACGTGTGTAGGACATCTTAAAGAAGTTCACCACAAGACGTCGACCTTCTAAAAGTACCTTAGGGATACGACAATAGTGGACGTGTGTGTGTGTTCGTCTTTGATTAGGGTGATTGGTTAAAGCTAAAGTAACTCGTATACGTAAGAATATCACTAAAGGTTTAACCTTATGGACAATTTCCTGATTAAACATGGCAAGGCCTGAAGCAAGTTTAATTTGCAACTGAGCCAAGACTTGATTGTAAGAGTATCTATAATTATAGATCAGCCAATCAAAGTGATGGAACCCCGCGTCTTTATTAACTGTCACCAGGCATGACCTTAATGGCAAATTTGCATAAAATCATCGTGTGCGTTGATCTATGAGGAGTGATATGGATCAATGCACAATAATACAAACTAGCAAGGAAGTGAAGTTTTCTACTTGCAAGCATAATTTGACAATTAATCAATGTATATAATTAACGCATATACGTCCAAATATAAACTTCAACCATGATCACAACAATATCTTATTTCAAAAAGTTATAATCGGAGTTCAGCAAACAGGGCGTGGCATACCGAGCCTCCTGGCTATAAGAAATATTACAATTGTGTCCACTTGACTGCTTCTGTTAAACTTGTATATTATGTGTGTTGTATTGTCAATTAGCCACCGAGAAAGACTCTGCTAGGGTTGAAACGTCAGGCCATTAACTATTTTTTTGCCAAATTGTATCCATCAGACTTTGAGATTATGAGAACTGTCATTTTAATATCAAACTTTCGGTTCTTCTCAGAACCAAGAGAGATAACATTCACAATGGATGCTTGTGCATTGAGCCTTTTTTAATGCACTTGTCCTTTCAGGAACATTTTTCCTACCTGGAGCAGTATCTTCCACAAAACATCAAAATAATTATCGGCTCAATGCACAAGCTTGCTCAGGGAACCATAACCTTACAAGCTTTGCTTCTTTATGGGTCCCTCCACAGTTTCATGAATGTCCATGCTTATTACTCATTTAATTACTCGTATCAAACAACTATTTATTTCTTAATTTCCAATTTACATTGCCTTTGATTTGATTTTGATTGTGATTTTGATACTGTGGAAATAAACTGATTGATTGATTGATTGATGTCATCAGTAAACCGAATCAGTTCCTACACATGCTTCAAGTCTTACTAATCAAAGTTAAACAGCGATTAGTGTTTTTCTTCTTCAGTTGATACAAACATGGAGCTCCATGATACAAATAAACTATGAACATTTTGTCTGTACAGATAATTGATGAAATCCTTTTTATTGGGTTATTGAAAGAAATGACGGCTATGATTATAGAAACTGTTAGAACTTGATAAAAGTAATTAAATTAAATCATTTGATGTTATTCATACAACAGTCGTTTAAAACCATCAGACTCTACCGTCGGACCTGGTCCTCCGGTCTCACCAGTCGTTCTCAATAGCAACTATAGTTTTACCATCCCTAAAGGTAAGTTCGTCTCAAATCAACGCCACCAGAACGAGGCTGGAAGGTCAAGGTGCAGTAAATTGATGATAACTATTGATTGAATACAGTGAATACGAAATGGGCCCAACTTCATAGGGCTGCAGAAAAGTTTTCTGCTAAGCACACAACTATAAGCAGGATACCAGTTACATTTTGTGTACATGTAAAATTGTATTTTAGCTGGTAACGTTATTCTGGTAAGCATATTTGTTGTGCTTAGCAACTGGTTAGCTTCAGCAGCTCTATGAAATTGGGCCCTCAGGTTCAAAATTATTGGGATAAAAAGTGATTCTTTTTCCATAACCGCAGTACTTCTAAGTGAAAAGTTTCTCAAAATGCATTATACTATCCAAAGCTGCTGGTACTTCTTACCAAGTAAGTTGCCATTAATTTTCAGAGTCATTACCAAACGTATACAGACCCTTTAACGCACATTAAATGATAGAGGTAATATAGTTTTCTGATCTTAATCATCACTGTTGTATACGAACTGGAGATATTTCTGCAAGTTTCACCGCGAACCGCTGAAAACATCATCAGAACAGCATATCATTGTCATGCCATGCTGACGATTGAATCTTCTGGTTTGAGGATTCGCAATTTGATCTTCTCGTTCTCTTTTTGTGGAAGTATCAAGTCGCGGAGGAAACCGGCCAGTCCCTCCTTCCCCATCTCCTAGACACAAATCAATGATGGAAATGACGACTGATCGTTTCTTGTGATTTGTTTTGACCACACTTCATTTCCCGACCCACGTCTTGTGGGTTACCTTATTTACTCCGAGATCTTGTATGTCATGCTTGACTGCGCATCTCTCGATTTAGAAAGGTGAATTGCAGTGGTGGGTGGATACAGTGCGACAATACGTCGCCAGGCTACACACGCCCACGAGCGTCAGGGGATACATTTCACTTCAGCCAATTTTGAAACAGAATTTGAAAAATGAAAACAAAATAATATCCCAATAAATTGAGATTTTGTAATAATACTGAACTAAACATAATTTATAGGTTTGTTTTTGTATTGGGTCAGCGATGATTACATGTTGACTTGGATGCTGTTGTGAATGACAGTGTTTACGTGTGAACAACAATATTGAGCAACTGAATACCAAAATAATATTTTTAATAGAAGTGCTCAAACTGGATGTTTTTCAGTAAAAGAAAATGTTACTTGGCATTTGGGGATCGGGTTGGTTCAGTGGTTTCTCTCCCTGCCTTTCACCTCTGTGGACCCCGGTTCGAATCCCACCTCAGACCGGAGCCTTGCATGTGGATTGGGTTTTCAGTTCCTACCTGATTGCGTGGGTTTTCCCCCATTGGGGGTTTCCTCCCACATCTATAAAACTGAGCATTTCATCTCGTTTCCTTTTCATCTTGTTAAAGGCGCTAATTGTGCTGTTGGAGGTGAACAGATTACCAGTCAAAGTATCGCTTAAAATTAACGTTTTTTGACTAGCTAATTGGTACTTGGCATTTGATAAACACTCTCTTCTGCTGAGCATAGTTTCAAGGAGCACTGCAGGTTGAAAGAATACTGTTTTCAGTCAAAGTAACAAATAATTACTACTAATCGAAAATCTTCAATTGTTATCATTTCCTTAGCAACGTCACCAGGTTTCCAAGGAGATTCCTTTACGTTAGAGAAACCACAGCCAGCGATTGGAGCTCTTAGTCCCACCTCTAAGACGCCCTCAATGATGGCAAGATTAGATCCGACCCAACTGGATCCATCCGCTCATATGTACAAAGAAAACCACGGTGTAAGCTGGTTCATCTTCTCACATCTTATATCAAACAATTGATAAACTTATACCTTGCCCAATGACTGGTAAGTCTGTCCGTGTACTCCGTGTACGTATTGGCGGTAGACGTTACCTGACTGTGTGCTCATTGCACGGTACCCAGACGTCACGACTGAAACAGAATTGACCCCACCTGACCCGACTGTGTACTCATTGCACG
Source organism: Plazaster borealis (assembly GCA_021014325.1). Lineage (NCBI taxonomy): Eukaryota > Metazoa > Echinodermata > Asteroidea > Forcipulatida > Labidiasteridae > Plazaster > Plazaster borealis. Next base: position 4,997,785 of record CM037456.1, on the reverse strand, counting down.
GTATCCAGACGCCACGGCTGAAACAGAATTAACCCCCAGCTGACCTGACTGTGTACTCATTGAAGGTACCCAGACGCCACGGCTGAAACAGAATTGACCCCCACCTAACCTGACTGTGTACTCATTGAGGGTACCCAGACGTCACGGCTGAAACAGAATTGACCCCACCTGACCTGACTGTGTACTCATTGAAGGTACCCAGACGTCACGGCTGAAACAGAATTGACCCCACCTGACTGTGCACTCATTGAAGGTACCCAGACGTCACGGCTGAAACAGAATTGACCCCACCTGACCTGACTGTGTACTCAATGAAGGTATCCAGACGTCACGGCTGAAACAGAATTGATCCCACCTGACCTGACTGTGTACTCATTGAAGGTACCCAGACGTCACGGCTAAAACAGAATTGATTCCACCTGACCTGACTGTGTACTCATTGAAGGTACCCAGACGTCACGGCTGAAACAGAATTGACCTCACCTGACCTGACTGTGTACTCATTAAAGGTACCCAGACGTCACGGCTGAAACAGAATTGACCCCACCTGACCTGACTGTGTACTCATTGAAGGTAACCAGACGTCACGGCTGAAACAGAATTGACCCCACCTGACCTTAATGTGTACTCTTTGAAGGTACCCAGACGTCAAATAATAATAATGGTTTCGAACCACCGTCCTCTAAAACTCAAAACAAGCGCTCTACCCTTGAATCAACCGGCTATGAGATAATTTTTAATTCACTATACGCAAGGAAAGTTTCTTTGAATATTGTCCAGAAGCAATATTGGTATAACATCATTTAGGATGAATAAGTGACACGAAACATATTACCAATAAGATAAGAGTTTCCTTTTTTGTGTACTGGTCTTGATTGATAGATAAGGAGGTTATCGATGGATTCTGGAGTGACCGGACCGTGTCTTGGGATTATCAACTTTTCCCTCAAGTATAATCCTGAGATGGGTCTACTAACAGTTCGACTCATACAAGCCAGGGATCTTCAACCAAGGGAATTCAGTGGAACTGCGGATCCTTATTGTAAGGTAAACATAAAATTATAAACCAATGGAATATCCTCAAAGTACTGCGTCATACCAGGGAGGGGGTGGGGCTCTTGCAGATGCTGCTCCAAAGCTACTTCAAGGAGGATTCTGTTTGTTGTAAGTTAATCCCAGTAAGATTCGAATCCTCAATTTATTTCTAGGTATGACAATATTCTTGGAGAGGATTTACAATCAGGCTAATAAGAAGATTTGGTTAATCTGTTTATCAATTCTTCTGAGTGTCATCGAGCTAATCCTTTTAATCACTTAAGTACTTAATCTTCAAGGTGAAGACTGCAGCAGGCAAAGAAATTTAAATAGAATTTAGTGACCTTATCAACACAAATTATTTACAATAACAATATTCAAAATTATCATACAAACATTTTGATGTTGGAATTAACTTGTCCCGAACTAATGAAGAAAGTTGAATATACCACAATACATTATAGAATGTGCGTGTTAAAGGTTGACCTATCGTAGTTTATACAAATTAATTTAAACCATGGATTAAGAGAAATTACTTCTCAGTTATGGTTCAAAAGGATTAACGCCATCTTGAGTTTGAACCAACAAACTTGACTTGAGGAAAGAAGCTCCATATATAGTTTCTCTCAATTTGGCAATTAATTCACTACATCTTTGCTTAAATAATACTCAAGTCCAAAGTGTTTACCCAAACAGTAGCCAAAAGCCATTCTAGTCTCCGCAAAGGCTTCGCACGGTGGGAAATAATAACTGTTCCCAGATAAATTTGTTTTTACAAATTACAACCAAGGGGAGGGCTGGAGACTGAAATATCAGACGGCACCATACTATGAAATATCGTCAACTTTTCGCAAATGTCAGTTAAGTTCTTGGGTTACCACCCTATTCCTTATAGTGTGAGTCTGACCTTAATCAGGTCAATGGAGTTTGCCCGGACTGTGACTTCAACGCCACCTGTTGTTGATGCTGCATTTTCACTCACAATGTCCCCATATAGCTTTACGGTATAGTTTTACGAGGTATCAATTACCGCCAAAATGAAAATGCATCTTCGCGGTCTATTCAAGCGAAATGCCGTAAACCATGTTCGTATAACAAGAATCTTATAGTACACTCTGAGAACCGATACTTTCATCAGACGATGCTCGCTGACACGCGGGGGACAACTCTTTTTTTAAGAAGAAGAAAAAAGTATCTAAACATTATTCATTATACTAAAATAACCACTGAATGTTATACAATATTTTGTTTTCAATAGATGAACTAAATGTCAAGCCCTACTAACATTTCACTTGCTTTAATTCAAAAGTGACTCTTGAATTAAAGTCCAAAAGTTCACCTTATTGTTTAACCTTTGAAGGAGTTTATCAAGATGGATGTAGACTTTATCCATATCATCATGGACTACTTTTTTTTCTTAATTCAGGATCCGCCCCTTTTTATCTCCCTAATTGTAAGACCACACAAATATGCATCCGTGTGGAGATATGCTTTGTTATTTCCCTTTGTCCCTGTACTTAAAGGGATTGTACACGTTTGGTAATTGGAACCCACTGTTTGTTTCAAGCTTATGTAGTTGTAGATATATACTATTAAACTAACCTGTGAAAATTTCATTCAAAAAGGTGGTAGCGTTTTGAAATCTGGAGCGGTTATGTCCACGCAGGAAGAATAATCTGCAATTGGAATACACAATCTGAGAAGCGTTACTGTCGTAAGGCTTCTCAGAATCAAATTTTGGGTGATATCGTTTTCTATAACCGCAGTACTTCGAAGTGAAAAGTTTTTCAAATGCATTATAGGCTACTATCCAAAGCTGCTGGTACTTCTTATCAAGTAAATTTGTATTGCCATTAATTGTCAGAGTCATTACCAAACGTAATACAGACCCTTCAACATTTTCCCATAGACTTTGTACACAAATTTTCTTGTGGAGCACCCCAGTCTTTAGAATTCCCCCGTGGACACATTTTATTTTCCCTTTTTTGTTTTGTTCTTGGTGGTCGCCATGGTACCGATTATGAGCACTCGTGTACGTAATCGCTGAACTTTTTTTGCTATCTTATAATCGCAAAGACGTCAACAGCCTTAACAGAACAGTTGAACTTTATCATTAACACTTCAGATCACGGTGGTACCCCACGCTAATAAGATGCTGCAGAGTAAAGTGCATCGCAAGACACTCTGCCCGGAGTTCAAGGAAGAGTTTGTCTTCGAGATACCCGAGCCGGATATCCACCGACAGACAGCCCGTATTCAACTCTTCGACTTTGATCAGTTCTCACGAGATGAGTGCATTGGGACAGCAGTCTTGCCGCTTACCAACGTAGACCTTACAGAGAAAGTAGAAGTTTGGAAAGAGATCAAGGCTGTATACGTGGCTCATAGACAAGTGAGAAACATTACAATAGGAAAGTGTATAATAAGTTAACTCCTTGGACAATTTATATCATGTCAATAGAAGTTTATTGGAGGTTTATGCAACCTCGTCCCCATGGTTTACTTTATTTCCAACCATGTGTACAATAGTAAACCCTGGGAGGAAAACTCCTTACTTGGACCCTGATTGGACAACGACTGGTGTACAAAAGTCTGACGTAAACATGTTAAGTTGTACTCATTCAGTATTCACCATGTTCACCGCCAGACTGTTCTAATTTGCATACGTATCAAAAAAAAATGGATATGCAAATGATCCAGTACCAGGGTGAGAGAGCGGTCAACCTCGTACTGCTCGACACACCATGGGGACGAGGTTGAGGCTTATGTAAATTGAGGCATATTCAAGATGGCTGATTGTACACATGTCTTAACTACAAGGCGCTATACATTATTGTTACAGATAGGAAGCTTGCAATTACTCAATCTGTAGAAAGAAATCTCCAGGGAGATATTTTCTTACACTGCCCCAAAATGTTGGGTTTTTTTGTGTTACAGGGGAGGGAGAGGGGGCAGGAACAGTAGTGTTCTGATTTTGACAGCCATCTAAAAGAGTAGATCAAATTTAGTTTTGTAAAAGTATTAGGTGAAGTTGCAATGTTTTCGTCACAGTCATGACACTTGTGCCCTTGAGCAAGGCACTTAACCATTATTGCTTCATCATTGCTTCGAAGGTAGTGCATTCTGCTCTACCAGCCGGGCTCATATGGTTGATGATACCCATGCTTACATCCTTACGGACCGGGGTAACCCTGTTTCAGCACCAGGAGTAGGTGGCAATGTGGCCCTGATGATGACAGTTGATTTGGGTCGACAGCCCAAAGCAGAAAAGTGTTGCCCTCACCTTGAAGTGACCGTCCGGCCTCGTGATATCAGGCGACATCTCATTATATAAGAATAAGAAGAAACAGTTCAATTTAGAGCTTGCTAAAGATTTTAAAAGGATCTTCAACAACAAACATTGTTCCCGAAATGTTTTTTGTTGTTGACTGAAACAGTTTTCACTATTTGGAACGGAACTATTTAAAGGTAATAATTGGAAATTTCAAAAGTTTGTTTTTTTATCTTTATATGTACCGGTGTATTTTTAAAACAAAATAATCCACACTCTTTGACTTTACTCTGGTATGTCTTTTGGAACTGATGCTAAATGAAATGCATAATTTAATGTTTAATTGATGATATAATGACGCTTTGTGCCTTGCTGAATATGCATAATATTCATGCATATTCATGTTACATTACTTTTCAGCAAAGTGAAGAAGCACCAGAGCTTGGTGACACCATGTTCTCGTTATCCTATCTACCCAGTGCTGAGAGACTTACTGTGGTCATCTTAAAGGCAAGGAATCTAAGAGCTGTTAAATTACTGGAAGACAAGAGAACGTCAGGTTAGTCTTCACTTCAGCCGTCTTTAGTTATCTGACCCGAAACCACGTCAGAGGGGAATAACTCTGTCATAGAATCTTACAGATGTAACGATTGTATTATCAAAAGTATGCCTTGGGATTTGTTTACACTTTAGCAACTTCCCCTATAAGAAGAGAAAACAACAATGTTAAAGGCACTGAACACGTTTGGAAATTGTCAAAGACCAGTATTCTCACTTGGTGTATCCCAACATATGCATAAAATAACAAGCCTGTGAAAAATTGGGCTCAACTGGTCATCGAAATTGCAAGAAAATGATGAAAGAAAAAACAACCTTTGTTGTACAATTGTGTGCAACTTCTGGCAAGAAGCTTTTATTATTTTAGTGAGAAATTACCTCTTTCTCAAAAACTACGTTACTTCAGAGGGAGTCGTTTTTTCTTACAATGTTTTATACTATCAACAGCTCTCCGTTGCTTGTTACCAAGTAAGTTTTTATGCTAATATTTGTTTTTAGTCATTACCGAACGTGTACGATACCTTCAAACTGTCATCCCGTATTGATATTTAAAAACACTTGTTTTAAGATGTAAACATTGAATTTAATGAGGTTTGAACTGATTATCTTCTTTTTGATTGGACTCAAAGATGTAAACTTTCAATGTGTAGCATCATTCTCTTATCCAATTTGATAAATCTTCAACCTCGTCTATACAGATCCTTACGTTAAGGTGTCGATATTTTGCGCCACCAAGCGGCTGAAGAAGAAGAAGACGTCGACTAAACACAACACAGTCCATCCAGTATTCAACGAGGCGCTCGTGTTCGGAGTGATGCTGGAATCACTTCGACATCTTAGTCTTGAGTTTCAGGTTATCCATGAGAACAGAATTGGTCAGAATGAGGTAAGTCTGATGGGTGGACTGGGTCAAGTTTAGCTTCATTCCTTTCACAAACAGAGGTTCACTACCTAACCTATTTCAGTGGGCATTACTTCGTGTCGGAAGAAGACAGAGAAAAGAGTAGTAATATTCAACTGAAACTCAAATAAATCTCAGCTTTCTTCTTTCCTTTTGCAGATTCTAGGCAGAGTGGTCTTGGGCCCTGACTCACAAGGAGAGGAGTTAGCACATTGGAATGATATGATCTGTTCAAGCAAGCCGGTGGCTCGGTGGCACAGACTAATAACATAACGCGCTGGATCCTCTCGTTTCCGGATTTTATTGTGAACACATTAATTGTTGATGTTTAGATGCATTGTCACGTGTGAATGCCAAAATCTCACCCAGTGTAAGCCTTTTTATAATATTAAGTACATTTATAAGATCGCTGCTAGCCCCAATATCTGCCAGCTATTGCCCAAGAATAACTTAAAATAACTTTTGCTTTAACAGACGATTTATGCAAAGTGTTGGCCACATTGCATGAGATTCTTCTCAAAATGGAAACCGTGTGATTTTTGGAGCGTACTTGTTTGTTGGAATCATTTTGAATAATATACATGGTTATGTTGTTGTCATGGCAACAGCACAATCATAATGTTAACTGTATAGATCTGAATGTCTATTTAAGTTGTATTTGGGTGTTTTTATTTTATTAAGGAGGTATTTTATGACATGGTATTTATTGGTCTGTGTTTTATAAAATTGTTAAGCTGCATTGAGGTGCAAGCATCGATGAGACATGCATAAAGTTCACTGTTCTACCAAGATTATTTGGACAACAAACCCTAGTTGGGTTTATAATATTGTGGATGATGTGGATCTCTCTGTGTAACCTCTTGACGGAAGTCTAGGAGTTCTTATAAAATGATGAAGTATGTTAACTTGAGACACAACATCTTACGGAACGAGACAGATGGTTGGTGATCATAGTCACGACTTCCATTGTGAACTTCTGGAAGTTTGCACTCTGTGTGACGTAGACTGGTGACGTATAGTACTTGCTGCAGGTTCAGCTTGAAACTGGAAACTCCACATAATTTGTATTGGCTGCTCATCAGATTTCTGACGTGTGAGCAAAAGCCAGAAACGATGACCGTTTCTTAATAAAGGAAAAGACAACTAATGAAGCCTCGAGAAGTGGAAAATATAATTTTTGATCCAGACAGGGAGATAAGAAATATTAGGAAAAGATTTTATGGGAGACGGAAAAATACATACTGCCACAGGTGCTATGTACAAACAGTACAGGATTATCTCCGCAAAATGATTAATTCGAGGTGTTTTTGTGTTAATCACCGGTAGAGGGCGCAACATCGACTGGCTTGGAGGGACTGGGCAAGTTTATGAATCTGGGTTCGTTTTGAGCCAGATGTTTGTGTGATACAGATATCTTTTCTCCAGTAATTCGTGGTGCGATATCGGCGACTTTCGTTTACAAAATGAACGTCGCCAACCAAGAATATATTGGTGTTTCAAGAAACAGAGCCCGATGGCAGCCAACAATGGCGGACTGGATTTTAATGAATGACAGGTAAACTGCGTGACGATTATGAAGACGTGTCGGGGAAGCAGAGTATTCCTTGAGTGTCTGGAGACTTCTCAAGGAGTTATTGTCACCTGACACTATTTGCACCAAACTCCACATTAAACCACGATAGATTCCTGAATATTGTTAATGTTCAATTTGTGATGAACATCGTAATTAATTTGTGAACTTGTTTTTGTACTTAATAATTCTTACTCACATTGTATAGTTGAATCAACCACGTCCGGAACGGCATGTCGTCTTGTGAAGGGTATTTTTTTTATAACAAGAGGAAATTATTCCCATCTGATCGAGCTGATGGACTTCCAGTTCATGGATGCACAGGTGGTTTGTTTGGAGTTTTATCCGATAGGACAGCCCAGCGACATACCTGATAAATTAAAACAAGAAAGATCAAATTAAAGCCATTACTAATTTTCTACTATCATCATAATGTGATTTAGTTCTAGTATCAATGTTATTGTTTGAGTGAAAAACGACACTAATATTTGTACGTAATATGTTGTTCTACACGAACCTGTGGATGTGCAAAGTGTTATCAAACGTTACTGTCCGTATTGCAAAAAAAGAAATTACGGTATACTTTTTAAAGAGAGCCAAAAATCTCGACATGAATTCTGTTTAAAAAGAATGTCACCTCAGATTAACTGTATCTGATCCCAGCATGATCTCCCCAAGCATGCAACAACAAAGAAGCCACATTGTTTTTCCTTTCGAAACTTCGACCGATCAAAGTTTGTCATTTAAAGGGATTGTATACGTTTGGTAATTCTGGAACCCACTGTTTGTTTCAATCCTACGTAGTTGTAGATATATACCATAAAGCTAACCTGTGCAAATTTTATTTCAAAAGGTGGTAGCGTTTTTGAGATATTGCCGAAAATCTGGGGCGGTTTATGTCCACGCAGGAAGAATAATCTGCAATTGGAATACACAGTCTGAGAGAAACGTTAATGTCAGTAACGCTTCTCATATTCAATTTTTTTGGGATAAAAAGTGATATCTTTTTCCATAACCGCAGTATTTCTAAGTTAACATTTTCTCAAATGCGTTATAATATCCAAAGCTGCTGTACTTTTTACCAAGTAAGTTTTTATTGCCATTAATTGTCAGAGTCATTACCAAACATATACAGACCCTTTAAGAACGAGCGTAATACGCCTGTGTTTTCCCAAGAGCACTATTGGTGTTGGAAACACAAACATGAATAGTTCGTCGCTTCCTAAAACCCTCCTATGACTGGTCAGTTGGTAAAACGGTCATCTACGAATAGACCTTGATCATGGTGCGGCCATCTTGATTTTCTCCCATTCAAATCAATGTAACCAAACCGAGGCTGGAAGGAAAAATGGTGTGGTTCCTAATATGTACAATGCATATAGATTCCATCTGTTACTGGATACAGGGAACATGACCAATGACGATAGTGGCAGCATGATAAAGGTATGTAGACTATCCGCCAATTGGTGAGAAGTAGACAACCGACACATTGCTCAGGAACGGATACCAACAGCTTTGGGTTGGTTGGTCGTACCTCTATGGTCGTGCAAATGGCTTAGACCGGACACCAACAGCTTTGGGTTTGTCGTACCTCTGCGGTCGTACGAATGGCTTAGACCGGACACCAACAGCTTTGGGTTTGTCGTACCTCTATGGTCGTACGAATGGCTTAGACCGGACACCAACAGCTTTGGGTTTGTCGTACCTCTACGGTCGTACGAATGCTTAGACCGGACACCAACAGCTTTGGGTTTGTCGTACCTCTATGGTCGTACGAATGGCTTAGACCGGACACCAACAGCTTTGGGTTTGTCGTACCTCTACGGTCGTACGAATGGCTTAGACCGGACACCAACAGCTTTGGGTTTGTCATACCTCTACGGTCGTACGAATGGCATAGACCGGACACCAACAGCTTTGGGTTGGTCGTACCTCTACGGTCGTACGAATGGCTTAGACCGGACACCAACAGCTTTGGGTTTGTCGTACCTCTACGGTCGTACGAATGGCTTAGACCGGACACCAACAGCTTTGGGTTGGTTGGTCGTACCTCTATGGTCGTACGAATGGCTTAGACCGGACACCAACAGCTTTGGGTTTGTCATACATCTACGGTCTAATGCCTTAGACCGGATACCAACAGCTTTGGGTTGGTCATACCTCTACGGTCGTACGAATGGCTTCTTTTTTTTAGACAGGACACCAACAGCTTTGGGTTGGTCATACCTCTATGGTCGTACGAATGGCTTAAATGATAATTATGGTACATAGCTATAAGTCATGTCTTCAGGCTTATGTTTTAATTGATGTAAGGACGTTGAGATTATTTGGTAGCTACAATGTTTAACAGTTTTAGGACTATTTTCTGGTGACAGGACATTTAAAAAATGTAAATATGTATTGTGTATGTGTCATGATATTCAAAGTCGTATAAAACCAATACCACTTTACGGAAAACTGCTAATGAAAAAGTATTTTTAAATGACGTCATTAAAGGACATCGCATTTCGATAAACAGTGGAATTGCATGAGCTGGATTGATGCATTTTGAGTTCCGCCCAACTTGGGTAGCTGTCCCAAATAAGTTGGACTGTACATTCCCGTGTGACCTGTACCTATACCTATCATGACTTTCCTTTAAAGACCCGACTTCAGTTGGGACGATAATTAAGTTGGGCTGAATAACTTGACAGTCAACCTACCAAATTCAAAACTGTGTCTAACAATTAACGTGGTGTAAAGATCCTTGATTGACGGTACCTGTTAATATTGAATTAAATTAAAGTGCTAGTATTTTGCCATTGACATCAGTCATAAAGTGCGATTGATAATACACACATTATTATTGTATGCCTATATATTATAACTGTATATTACATTATTGTTTTATAATGAATTCCACCTATTTATACTTCTATAAGATAACATTAAGAAGCACATTATTGGCTGTATATAATTTGATGTATTTTTGACAAATTAAGATCTATTTATATATTCGAAATGTCCGAGTACACACTTTATGTAAATTTTGCCTGTTAATTATTGTGGTTGAACATTTTGATTAAATTCATACATCGACGAGTGACACACTGAGTATTTTGGCTTTCGTTTATCAATCTTTTCGAGTCAGCGTCAATTTTATGATTTTCCAGATAATTCTGATTAATTCTGAGTAACTGAAGGAAAACTGAGAAAAAAACTGAGTGGGAAATGAACAAGAACTTGATGAGAACCGAATGAAAAATGAAAAAAGGAACTGAGTGAGGAATGAATATGAGAGCTGACTGAAAACTGAGGAAGAACTGATGAGTGAGAAAAGAGTAAGAACTGGATGAGAATAGAAGGAGAAGTAATAACTGAGTGATAATTAAATAGGGATTGAGTGAGAAATGAGTTAGGACTGAGTGAGAACTGAAAGAGAACTGAGTAAGAACTGAGTGAGAAATGAATAAGAACTGATGAGAGCTGATTGAAAACTGAGAAAGAACTATGATGAGTGAGAAATGAGTATGAACTGGATGCGAAATGAGTAAGAACTGGATGAGAAATGAAGGAGAAATGAGAAATAACTGAGTGATAATTAAGTAGGATTGGGTGAGAAATGAGTTAGGACTGAGTGAGAACTGAAAGAGTACTGAGTAAGAACTGAGTGAGAAATGAATAAGAACTGGATGAGAGCTGAAGGAAAAATGAAAAAGAACTGAGTGAGAAATGAGTATGAACTAGATGCGAATTGAGTAAGAACTGAAAGAGAGAGAAATGAAGGAGAAATGAGAAATAATTGAGTGAAAAAATAATAGCCGAGTTAGAACGAATGGGGAAATGAATACGAACTGAAATAGAACTGAGTTGAGAATTGAGCAAGAATCGAGTGAGGACACTAGTAACAGGGCTCGCTTTTGGGGGAAAGATCTACAAGACCGCAGGGCTTCGCTAACGATATTAACTGGACCAGAATTTGTTTTCACAAGATTTAAAATGAGAAAAAAACCTTGCTGACACAGTTTAAAGGCATCGTACACGTTTGATGACTCTGATAATTAATGGCAATTATGGCGGTTATGGAAAAATATATTACTTTTTATCCCCCAAAACATTTGAATCTGAGAAGCGTTACTGCAGTAACGCTTCTCAGAGTGTGTATTCCATTGCAGATTATTCTTCCTGCGTGTGCATAACCGCTCCAGATTTTCGGCAATCTCAAAAACGCTACCACCTTTTAAAATAAAATTTTCACAGGTTAGTTTTATTGTATATATCTACAACTATATAGGTTTGAAACAAACAATAGGCTCCAATTACCAACTGTGTACGATGCCTTTAACATGCATTTAATTTAAAACTGCTTAATATGAACAAGCACTGAGGCATGTAACAGAAGATTTATGTCTTTGTCTTAATGGTATTAAAGTATACCTGATTACTCGTAGAATTGAATGGTAATTTACCAGACCCAAAGTCAGCAACATTTACATAATTTGTTTTTGTTCAGATATTACACAATGAGGTATTGTTATTCGATTGAAAAAAAAAACACAAGACTGACAAATATTTCCAGTCGTGAGTTTACTGGCCCGATGCTGAAATCACTGGCCTTGGGTCTGTGATTCAGCCCTGATTAAGAACTGGGTATAGGTAATAAATTCCAGCAAAGATTGCTGGGTTGTTGGAGAGAAATTGAAAACAAAAGTAGTCTTCGGGTTTACAACGCATCTCAATTACGCGTGTCTCTGCGTGTGGGCATTGCGTGATTGTGTAAATTATGGAACTTTCAAAATTAAATGGGAAGATTTGTTCATGAAAAACGTTCGCTAATTCCATCCCTCTATACTTCAAGGGGGATTTCTTCAAGCTGGGAGGTACACAAACATGCTTATAAAATATAACAGACAAACATTAAATTGAGTATCAAACTAACCTGTGACGCCTTACAGCAATAATTTTGGCAAAGGCTATAGGGATGTTAACACTGCCGCCTGATTTCCATCAACAGCAGAGGGCGCTGGCACAAAAATCCAGCCATCATGTAGAGGAATCCGGTTCAGCATTGCCGAGATGGGAGTGTCCACCGTGCCAGGAGAGGATGAGCGACTCACAGGCAAGTCTAAGTAATCTGAAGTACAGTGACACAACAAAACTGAGAATTAATGAGGCAATTACTCCTGGCAGAAGTTGAACTTGAACAGTAGACTTGCTGGCCGCCCGTTAATGGGCTCGACCGTGGGTTGCATGCAGTAGAATCCATCGGCGCGGAACCTGTTTTTGTTTCAGTACTACCCGTAACAGCCAGGAAATTATGATAATTAATACAATATTGATATGTGCAACAGCACAGGATCCGTTCATATCGTTAGACCGATGAACTAGCTGTTTTGGATACATTTTGAGAATATTCACAACGGAATCGGTTTGATATACAAGAGAAAGACCCGTTTCTCAGTGAGCCTCAACCCACAATACAAAGAAGCATCCATCTAGTCACACACGGCTGTTTCCGTATGCTGAGGGTGCATTCACTAAACTAAAATCATATCCACATAGCTGTATAAGCGAAAAATTATTACAATTTAAGGCTTACACAATACATTTTGACAAATTATTGAAAGACACATTAATACATTCATTGAGTTTATGACATTATTTTGATTTTGTGGAAATGGGAAATACACACTAAATTGTACAATTTACACTTTTTTTCTTGCATTGTGTTGAAGTTAGGACCTTTTGCAAACAATTGACGTTTATTTGCGAGGAATGTGCACGCAAAATGGGCGTCGATTTAATTCGTAATTTCCGATAAGCAACTAATATTTTTCTTTGCGAGACAACATCAATATTGTCCGTCATAGAACAGTCGTTTGGTTTATAGCCAACAACCACCAACCATGTCATCAATCCAGTCCTGATGAGGCTAGTGCATACATAATGCACCCTCTCATTTCTCTGATACAAAGCGTCAAATGCATCATATTGTTATAGTTGAGTAGAATCATAATCAACGATCAGGGCAGGTAGGTTTATATAATTAACTTCTATCTCTATTCTTTGTTGAATATAACTCTGTTGTTAATAATCCTTTATTGATAATATTTGTTGCGTTATTGTGAACGGTGCTTTAAAGATTTGTAATTGTTGACTCATGCATAAGGATCGATGCATCTGCTTCGTGATCTGGTGTTTCTTTGCGCTTTGATGTATAGGTTTTCCCGGCCAGCCGCAACAGTTAATTTCAGTTTCATTAACACGCATTCAAATTCAGGCATGTTTCCCGAATTCGTTGAAACTATAGGGTTTCCTTTTAGCTACTCTTGCTTTCAATTTCGTTTTCATTCGCACAGGGATTTCGTTCTTCTCAATCAGGTTCGTTTCAGACATTCTATTTCATTTTATAGACATTCAAGACTACATTTTCACTTGAATTTCTACTACAAATTTTCAATTGATGAATTTGAATGGTTGACCAGCCTCTTGCTGGTGGCTTTTGCGAAATTGAATGATCTTTGAGACCTAATGAATTTGAATGATCTTATTTAGACCAGTGAATGCTAGACTGTTGAAATCGAATTACTCATTTGAAACTGTTGAATGCTGATCCAACGGAAGATTCATTTCCAAACGAACTTGAATAAACTTTTGTTGAAAATAAATTGGCCGGGAAAACCTTTGTAATTTTTTTGGATTTCATCTGAATATTTTCGTGCATGTGAAAGGATATGTATATTTTTGTTTGTATGAACGGCGAGTGTCTCGTAAACAAAATATCAACACTTCTATTTGAATGTAAAAATGGACGCCTTACCGGGATTTGAACCTTCGATTTGTGGTCGATAATACAATGGAGTTCACGCAATCTAAACGTCATCGTTTGCTACTCGGCACGAGAGGGAATCTGTTTGAAGGTGTTCGGTGCAACACCTCTTGTTATTGTTTTAGGGTGTGTTTTTTCTCGTAATCTTCTTCTTCCCGTCAACTCTTCTCTAAAATCCAAGATTGGAACTGAATTGAGCCTTGAAACTTAGCACTTGACCCTCAACATAAAAACGGCACTCGAACAATGACGTCTGGAACTGCTTATCATTTAATCACAATGTTTGCATCAGGTTGTAGATTTTTGAGCCCGCTCAAACATTTGCACAGAGATGGCACTTGGACCCTAACTTCTGTTCTGGCCGTTGAAGTGTGCGTGCTGACCTATACGCGTGATAAACTGTACAGAGGCCAGTTTACTGTAGGCTTGACGAATAATACACTAGTCGTGTGTTCATTACTGATAGCCGTCCACGCAAACTCTTCTCTACAGCATATAACCCAAGATTGAAACTGAATTGAACGTTGAAACTCATCAGGCAATTTAACCTCAATATTAAGATGGCACAGTTTTATGACGTCATGATGACGTCATCAGGTGTCAAATTACATTAATAAAGGTAAACAAAATAAAATGCTCACTCCTGAAACAAACAGTGGATTTTTACGATTTATAAATCATTGGAAAGGCCTTCAAAAACTGATAAAGTTAAAATAATGACCCCAATTTGATTTTGTCTTCTGGTCCAATCCGAGAGTTAAAATGACTAAATAATCAAAAACCTCTATTTCAGCTTTGTTGCCATGGCACATGAAAGGTAATTGACACTTGGCTTACCGGTATGTGAATGAAATTAATACTAATGACCCCTAGCCTTTTCAAATAAGATAGATGACGTCATCAACATATACAGCGCCCTCTGGTGATATTATTTTAAAAGTTATCGTTTCATAAAACAATACAAAAATTCACTAATGAATATACATAAACATCGAGGAAAGGTATTGAAAACTATAAATTGATGACGTCATCATATTTAACAGAGTTACAGCGCCATCTGGTGACATCAACCATCGATTATGGATCTCAAATCTTGAATCTTGAATCTTGAATCATGAGACATGAACCATGAGGTCATCCACAGAATTAAACTCAATTCATGGATCAGCAACATGAACACATCTTTTTGTGATGTCACAAAAACTGAATTTCTAGTTTTTTATATATATATATATATTTTAGTTATTTAATATTTGTATTTCCAAGTATTTCAAAAGCTGCTTTGCAATAATTTAGTGATATGAGCATTTGACTTGGATGAAACAAGATTATGGTAATTGCACAACAACTCTTACAGTGTACTGTATATAATTTTCAGCCGATTAATGGTATACATGAATAATTCAACCGTATGGTAATTAACTTTGGTAGCAGCACAAAGATTGGCCTTAGTCATACTAAATACATTTTCATATGATAGATTGGGTCCATTTTAAAGTGTTGAACAAGATTGGTAGAGCTGACAAAATAGTCGCAGACAGTGTTTATGTTTTGTGTGATCAACCATACACATGAAATTACAAACCTGTGAACATTTGGGTTTAATTCGTTGTCTGAGTCAGGAGAAAAAAGTGAAAAACCATGCGAAATTTTCAGCATGTAAACAGATTGTCCTTAATTTTGGTTGAAACAACCGAAATCAGCTGTTGCATTTTTGATTAAGTTTTTAGATACATTTTTTTCGAATATGACTTTATTTCAGAGGGAAATATTTCACAGAATCTTTTTTTCTATAGTGTGACCTTCATAATCAGTAAGCTTTCCGACTAAAATTAAAAATATATATTGGTTATCCTAACCAATCCTGTATAATACCTTTAAAATGTTCATTCTAACATTACAGTTTAATTTATACTATTTTTCTTCATTTGCTTTAACGAGCGGAATTGCATTTTCTTTTTATATAATTTGTGCATTTACATTTCTAGCTGAGCCCAGGAACTGTGACTGTGCAGTAACCCGATAGCTTGTGGTATTATTTGATAGGTTGTGGTGGAGGTGAGAGGGGGTGGGGCTAGGACATAAAGATGATTTATAATATTTATTTATAAAAAAAACTTCTTGTATGTCACATGCTCAGACAACCGAGGCGTCATGCCTATTGCTTTCCTGATTAGAAAATGAAATATAATGCACACGCGATGTACCATAAGAAATATATAGGCCCTACACCTGTCCATTCGGGAATTGAAGCACGGGGGCTGAATAGTTGGTCAGGCTGCTAAACAAAATCCCAGCATTTATCCTCCAAATTACAGTTATTAATCATTAAAGGCATCGTACACGTTTGGTAATTGTCAAAGACCAGTGATCTCACTTGGTGTATCCCAACATATGCATAAAATAACAAGCCTGTGAAAATTTGGGCTCAATTGGTCATCGAAGTTGCAAGAAAATGATGAGAGAAAAAAACACCCTTGTTGTACAAATTTGTGCGCTTTCAGATGGGAATAAAAACTTCTTGCAAGAAGTTTTTATTATTTTAGTGAGAAATTACCTCTTTCTCAAAAACTACGTTACTTCAGAGGAAGTCGTTTCTCACAATGTTTTATACTATCAACAGCTCTCTGTTGCTCGTTACCAAGTCAGTTTTTATGCTATTTTGAGTAATTACCAAACGTGTACGATGCCTTTAAACTCATGTGAATTGAAAATCCACAGATTGAGGCAATATATAATAAGCTCGAAACAGACCTTCCAGTGGCTCATAACCTGCCATAGATTAGCCACTGTAATTACTAACAAAATAACAAGCTTTGACAATCAACAAAGACAAAAACCTTGACATTATTTGGCAAATTTGACACAATTGACAAACTCCATGATTGTATAAATTGTTGTGACATTAAAGTTTGGAATTAAAGCTTGTAGAAAAGATAATACAAATTATATAATAATAAAACAAAATTTTAAAAATCCTTAATATTATATTAAAGTTCAAAGTACAGCCACGAAAAACAAAATCAACATAATATCATTTTGAATAAATAATGCTATCGTTGATAAACGAGTGATTTGGCACAAAACGTTTTCAACCATCGGCTGGTTATTTAACTCCACAGTAGGCCTAAGCTAAGTTTTCTGGGTTTCCTGTTTAATGAAGAAGAAAAAAAAGTTTATTTCCTCGTATGTACACCTGTGTGTACACCTACATGTATGTTTACCCTGTTTTTAAAATGAGTTTCATTGTAAGTTTTGTTTATTGCAGTTGAAAGTCTTTGTTGTTTTTAACCATAATTCAGCTCTAGAACTTGTTTTTGTTTGTGTGTTTTTTTAAATAGTGTGCTTTGCCTCGGAAAACCTTTGATGTGATGTTCTTTTTCTAACAAACACTGCTGTTTTGTTCCATACCAGTATCTGAAAGGAATGAACAGCAAAGTCCTGCTGTTATAATTAACACACGGGCTAGAGCTAAAGAAGTATTGCATGCAACATAATGAGCTGATTGAAGTTACAATAATAGACGACCTTGTTGTTACGTAACTGTAATACTATGATGTTAATTTATTCCCATTGTTTGTGAAAGTCATGACGTGACTTGCTACTATTAAATTAAAGTGACATGCAAATTTATGCGCATCCTTAATCAGCTCTAAGCGTAATAATTATTGACTGTTGTTAAAAAAATAATTCACGTTTATTTCACTGCTGCCATTGGCTCAATAATGCATCAATTACTGTGGCATAACAAAACTGTTATGATAATTGCATGCAGTTATGACATGATCAATCAATAGACAACATTTAGGTTTGGGGAAGCACAGCTCTCGTATCCAAGAACACATTTTAAAATGATCCCATTTAGTCAGCCATGGTGAGTGTTTATTTACTTCAATGAAATAAAACAGATAAACATTTTTTTAATTTTTTTTTATACAGTTTTTATAGGGGGAAAGGTGGCTGTTTAATTACTTCAATGAAATAAAACAGATAAACAATATTTTTGTTACAGTTAGGGGGGAAAAGAAGAACTTGCAGCCTTCCTGCATTCTGAAAGTATACTGACCAGTTGTCAAATGAAGGTGCTACAATCCCGGTCAAAATGGTTGGGCCATGTGAAACTAAACATACCCTCCCCCGCCCCCCCCCCCCAGTGTTGTTAGCCCCAGCTGGAGCGGAGACCGCGCAATGAGAGCCAACATTGAACGGGGCCGGGGCCAAACGAGATATGGCCGGGATTGTCTGAAATTTTTGAGCCTGAAAAATATATTTAAAAAAAATAAAGCATAAAAAGAAGGCTTTAACAAAATTAAGAATGTGCACACACAATGAACATTCATTGCATGTAGAGTAGGGCGTAACCCCACAACCCCACCCCCAAAAAACCTCCACAAAAAAACCAAAAAAAAACAAAAAACCACAAGCCCCCCCCCAAAAAAAAAAACCCAAAAACAAAACAAAAAAACAACAACAACAAAAAAAACACCCCCAAAAACCACACCTTTTTGTTGCGGGGGCCCAACGAGTTATTGCCGGGATTGTAGACTAAGGCGTGTTGGTGACAAAGCACAATCCAACGACCTAATATGATAAATACTTGCTAATCACAAGAAGCATATGTTACACTTGGTATTCACTGCAATCAAGCTATATGCACGCGAAAAATTTAATTACATTTACATCATGCTTAATAATAATAATAATAATAACAAGTTCTTATATAGCGCATTTTACAATAAATGTATCAATGCGCTTTACATTAGTGCCCTGGTCATTGGGCCAATAACATTCCTTTAACCTTTCTCAGCTCCCTGGGGAGTATACAACCCTGGGCAACCGTGGCGCTCCGAAGGCTTTTTCAAACACAATATCAACCTCTACCCTCGCAGGTACCCATTTATACCCCTGGGTGAAGAGAAGCAATTATAGTTAAGTGTCTTGCTCAAGGACACAAGTGCCATGACCGGGATTCGAACCCACAACCTGATGACTAACCACCAGAACTTGAATTCGATGCTCTTAACCGCTCGGCCACGACACCCTTCAATTCAATCTAATAAAATTAACAGCTGGAGAACATTTTATATATAAACATGAATGGGTCATTCTGTATTCACAACAATGATTGCAGAATTGGAAAATAGACTGTGCCAAGTCTCGCGCCTTCTCAAACACCTTTATGGGACCTCGAGATCCCACTTCGTTGCTCTCGCGAGACTGCTGCTCCCGCGAAACCTTTACTCTCGTAACTTACGGTTGAACGAGGCAGTAAGTGGGGAGACAACAGTCTCGCGAGAGTTTAAGTCGCGTGAGAGCCATTACGCTTTAGCCGCGACAAACATTTAACGACTTGTCCACGAGTCTATCTATATTGGCAAGCCTCGTTAAACTTTATTAGGATTCACATCGAGGAAGGAGAAGTCAAGTTGGATTTGTATATTCATGATATGCAAATTGTTTGAGGTGTACCGCTCTGTTTTAGCATTAAACACACTTTTTAGCACCTGAAATAAATATTTTAAGGGATTGTACACTCTAAATTACAAGGATTTAAATTTAAATCCACAGGATTAAATTTTAAATCTTTCAAGGAGTGTGGTTAGGGACCAATCTGCGTGGATTTAAAATGAATCTTTCAAAAGATTTAAAAAAATTAGTCTTTGGAGGATTAATTAAATTAATCCTAGTGGATTAAAATGTTTCAAACTTTACAGATTTAACCTTTACCCTTTGATAATTAAAACCTAGTCTGTTTGGATTTATTTATAAACTTTCCTTGGGATTAAAATATAAACACCCAATTATGGACCAGGAGATTTACCTATAAATAAAAATAATCGTAAACAGCCAATCGAAATTCTCGACCAATTTTTTAACTTTATTGTCAAGTAAATAAATACAATGCACAAAGTTTCACAGATAAACCTTTACATAGTACATCAATTACAAGAGGTACATTGGTTAGAGTGTTACCGGTTTTTGTATGTGTTCGAAAGATTGAATTAAGAATGAGAAAAACACCAATAGTTTTGACTTATATCCGATGGATCGTACACTTGCGACGTGTATCAAGCTTAAGAGGATAAGTTTAGACAACGGATTCAACATTGTTAAAGAGAACCATGTCTGCTTCAGCTGCCTCGAAAGCCAGGAAAGGGCCATGTGTATACATGTTCAAGAAGAGGATAGTGCACAGGGAATGGAATCCAGTGTAAACAGTTTCACCACCAGTTTTTAGGCCCACAGCAAACGACCAGTCCAGGCAGTGTTGCAGTCAGTACAACCCGAGCAGAAGTATTACTACCAGTCCTACACAAGTGCAGACATGGGAACTCAGATTACACAACCAGCAAATGGTCATAGATAACCGCTCCAGATTTTTAGCGGTAATTTTAAAAACTAGAACACCTTTTTAACTGAAATGTGCACATTTAATGTTTATTTTTACCTCGTAACTTATATAGGATTAACACAATGGAACACTTCCAAAACCAAAAGTATACTTTCCTTTAAACAGATTTAACAGCGGTTGCGAAGGATCGAACCAGAGGCTTTACCCTGGAGGAGGCATCACTCCATAGATGAAAGCGGCAAAGAATTCAAAAGCTGTTCAAAACTTTTGGGTAGTCCAACCCGAACACATAGAAAGTTTTGAACAACTTATCAAATTCTTCCACCGCTGTCGAACCGCCACTGATAGGAATAGAGTCCACGCACAAGAAAAACTGATTCGGCTTCTTTTCTGGCCCCAGGGAGATTATTACTGGCTGCCTTATCCCTTTCGCTTTGATGCTGTCAACTGCATGTTCGATATGTGTCCCCGCCTGTTTTTTTAAAGAAAACAAACAGATGTAATTCAAATATAGAGATTTATTTTGACAAGGTTTGAAAGTTGCTGTTATTAAATGGGAGGAAGTATTGTTCTGGTCGTAAGGAAATGTTTTGATGAATTTTGCATGAATTTTGCATCTTGCAATTTTTTGCTAAGTAGATTTTTGTTGCTAAACAGATTTTTGTTGCTTTACAGCTTTATGAAATTGGACCTTGCTGTTTACAAACTTGCTGAAATCATGTTATTGTTTTGTTCTCTAGCGGTCGTTTCACGACCAAGTAAACGACCAAGTTCTGTGTCTATTTTTTTTTACTGTACATCATTGTTTCTGCAAATCATTTTCAGTTCAGCTTTCGTCTGCGATGCACGGAATAAACCATTCGTTATGAATGAAGGAAAAACAAAATTGACATGATAATGTTGTGTATCTGTTCTTGCTTTTTGTGGAAATTAGAAAATTAGGTATTTAATCTAGCCCCCCCTATAATTATCGTGTTAAGCAAGTTAGGCATAGCGCTAGCGTTGGACGTACTCGTCTAGTTAATACAGTAGCCACATCAGCTAGATGTTGAGTTATTTATGGCTAAAGTAAATCTTGTAAGTTAAAGATACAATGTATTACATTTTCAATGAAGAACCAGAAATGTGTGTAATGTACATGTCAACTTGTTTTTCGATGAAGAACTACAGTAGTACACTCACTGGCATCAGTACGTACGTGTATACCGTGTGTGCGTGATCAAGCGATGCGCGTATACGTAAAACACACGGGCGTAGAGTGTGTGTGACTAAACTGGTGATTATCATCTCACTTTTGTTGTTTTACGACGACACTAGGCCTATCTTTGACTAATTACTATGGCAATACGCCAATAAGTGATAAGAAATTAGTAAGTAATTGGAGAAGTTAAACATTCACTGAATCGTATTAGATGTCTTAATCTGCAAGCCAGTGCAGTAATATTGCAGATTTGCAGCTGGGCAAAGAACAAATACATTTTTTAATCACGCCTTTTTTTTAAACAGCCTGACTGTGTGTGTACTATGTGTACTATCACGGTACTGTAATCGAGGCCTAACGACGCTAGTCAAGAAACTTTTTAACGGCCTAAAACATACCGTTTTTCTACATAAAAACTAGATTTACTTGCCTTGAAAAATTTCAAGAACGGTGGCTGTCCTGTCACCAAGCGTTGTGTTTAAAAACAGGAGCAATTGATCCTCCATCTTTAAATAATATGCAACTTAAAGCAACGTTAGAACAAAAGGACGATCGCCCTTCGTAAAACAAGATGGCGGATGTCGTTGAAAATCCCGCTCCCCGAAATGCTCATCACGTGATGCAAGCCAATCACCGGATTGGTCCTTTGTCGATAATTGTAGCGTCCTTTTTAAATCAGTCGGGGGATTAAAACTCGTTTTCGAATTGATGGTTAATTTTAGCTTTTTAAAATCTTTTAAGATTAATTTTTAATAGTTTAGATTAATTTTTTTATAAATCCCATAATAGATTAACGTTTTAAATCTCGCACTTTAAGAGTGTATACGTTTAGTAATTTGAACCCACTGTTTGTTTCAATCTTATAAAGTTGTAGACCGTAAAACCTGTGAAAATTTCATTTCAAAAGGTAGTGGTTTTGAGATATTGCAAAAGATCTGGAGCGGTTATGTCCACGCAGGAAGAACAATCTGCAACTGGAATACACAATCTGAGAAGCGTTACTGTCAGTAACGATTCTCAGATTCAAATTTTTAGGGATAAAAAGTGATATATTTGTCCATAATCGCAGTTCTTCTAAGTGAAAAGCTTCTTAAAATGCATTATGCTATCCAAAGCTGCTGTACTTTTTACCAAGTAAGTTTGTATTTCCTTTAATTTTCAGAGTCATACCAAACGTATACAGCCCGTTTAAGATATATAGTTCGCTGTAGCATATATCATTGGCACAGTCATAACAAATCTGCTCCAGGTCTTTCTCGAAGCTATAAATAATGTATAGACTAGCTGGTGGTGGTTCTTCTTACAATAGAAAAATATAGATGTCTCAAAAATCGGGGGAAAAATAATAATAAATAAATCCAACTCCAACAAATGATCACAGTGTGATCATATTTAAAGTGCAATTTTTGTAAATTGTTTGGATGTTAATTTTGAAACATTTATTTTCCACTAAATGAAAAAGCACCAAATAATAATAGGTCTAATAATAAATCTTCAATACAAAATGAGGCGATCTTTAACCATACTCCCTCATTGAGAAATCCTTTAATTCCTTTTACGATTTCAAGGTGCACACAAATTGAAATAACACACACCCTTTGTTTTTATCCCCCCAAATGAGATGATCTTTAACCATACTCCATCATTGAGAAGTCCTTCAATTCCTTTTTACGATTTCAAGGTGCCAAAAATTGAAATACCCCCCCCTTTGTTTCATTAAGCTCATGTTTACTGTCCGGGTTATAAATAATCAAAAACACACTATCGTAATGGACATGGAAATAAATGCTGGTATTCTGTGTCTTTAAATGAATCCAACCGTTGTATGGGATGTTTGTGTGCAGAGTTTTTGGTAATAAATGCTGGTATTCTGTGTCTTTATAATGAATCCAACCGTTGTATGGGATGTTTGTGTGCAGAGTTTTTGGTAGTCTGTATGTTGTGTTTACTAAACAACAAGTAATTATAAGTGAGACCACTCAAAGCTCGTATTTTAATCGGATTATATTTCTAATGTAGAGTAGCACCAAACACCTTCCCATTGCTTATGTATTTGTTTATAAATAATAATAATGCTTTTGGATTGTTTTTATTCAGTGAATTATCATAATTGTGTGGTTTGCACGTTTGAAAAAAAAAATACATTTAAATATATATTTGTAAACAAAAAAGTGTTCAAGCATTCCGACTTGCTCATCAAACAAAATACAAACTAGAGCAATATGCAGACAATGCAAAAATAAAAAATGAAATAAAACGAGACTTACCTGCTATTAAACGAAGCAACAAGTATTATCAAAATGTATACAATCCAATAAAACACAGTCACTGACGAGGAGGTCAATTTGTCAAATCCAAAAAACCAATGTTTACATTTTGTTGTAGTGCTCGGAGATTCTGTAATTTCAAGCAAGATGTCGAGTTCATTCCAGGCAGAGGCCCTTTCTGCACATAATCAGTGAGTATAGGAACTAAGAAAGGTTTGCGGTAACACAATGTGAATATCAATTTTGAGTAGAGTTGGTTCTGAACAGAACCGGTGGTTAACGACTCAACGTTTCGATCAGTATGCTGTGATCGGCTTCAGGAGAATGCTGGACTCTGTTGCTGGATGCTGCATAGGGACACGTTGCCTTGGATCGGACGAGTTGGTAACAAAAAAAAGCGTTTGTAACCGTTTGTTATAAAATGCATATGGTTAAAAAGACGTTATAAAAGTAGAACACAATGATCCACACAATGCCTCGAAATTGCGTGGTTTTCCTTTTACTTTGCGAACTAACTCGGTCGGCCATTTTGTGGAGTCAAAATGTTGACTCCACAAAATGGCCGACCGTGTTTACATCTTCCTAACCATATGCATTTTATAACAAACGGTTACAAATGCTTTTTATAGACCAACTCGCCCGATCCAAGGCAACTGGGACTAAACCTAAACTGAAACCCACAGGGAGTATAGGAACCTACAGTTGACGTGATAGAAGGACACAATATAGCTGACTAGGGCTGACATACAGAACTACTTCCAAATTCCAAATTGTTGGTGATATTGTGCTCATAAATTGAAACCCAGGAAGAGAATGCAGAGATTTGTTAGCCAACAATTGTCACTTTTAGCCCAGGGGGTCAAATCTACTACTTCATGCAACGTATGTGACAATGAACTCTTTCAGTCATTCAGGTTTAATGTCCTGTGTTGCAAAGAAACCACAACTCAACCTCGTGTCATTGTCACTTTTACAGAGTTCGCACAAACCATGGCGTGCCATCCCTCAAACTGAACAAGGAGCTTTGCAAACATGCGCAGAAATGGGCTGATCATTTGGCCAGTGTTGGCAAATTGGAGCACAGTTCCAACAAGGACTTCGGTGAAAATGTGGCCATGGTTTCTGGATATAAAGACTACTCAGGTAGGACGTTCCCATCAGGAATTGATGTTAATCTAGATCTAGTTTGGATTAAAGACAAAGGATCAATGGATGGAGGATCTTTGAAGAAAATAACATTTTGACTTTGATTGATTGGCTGATTAATTTTTTAATGAGGTATCGCCTAACATCACAAAGCCGGACGGCCACATCAAGGTGAGGGCTACACTCAACTGTCATCAGGGGCAAGTTGTCACCTACTCCTGGGGCTGAAACAGGGCTACCCATTGACGAGTGTTTTACAATATTAAAACAAAGGCATCCAGACCGTGTGATAATTCATTTCAAGAAGCCGAATTCTTTAATCTGAAATGTTTTCAACGAAGTTTATTTCATCTGTGTATGCACTTCGAATCCAAAAATAAATAAAACAAACCTTGTTTATTGATGTCTTTAGATAAGCTTTTAAAATGGTGCCTGGAAATCGTCACTAATGATTGCTTAGTCCCTTTTTGAGACCGTTATTTAACGATTTTGTTTTTTTAGGACAGCAAGTGACTGACCAATGGTACTCTGAGGTGCAAAAGTACAACTTTAGCTCCCCTGGATTTCGATCGGGGACGGGTAAGTTTGGGTTCACCACAGCTTTTGTTACTGGACAGATTGTTAAAGGATATAATACAGCATTGTTAGAGCTGACAAACTAGTCGCAGACAGTGTTCATGTTTTGTGTGATCAACCGTATACATGAAATAACAACCCTGTGAAAATGTGGGCTTAATCCGTTGTGTGAGTCAGGAGAAAATAGTGAACAACCATGCACACTTTTCATGATGTAAACACATTGTCCTTACTTATGGTTGTAACAACCGAAATCAGCTGTTGCATTTTCTTTTTCAGGTTTTCAGATACAGTTTTCTCGAATATGGCTTCAGAGGGAAATACTTCGCGGAAAAAATAGTTCCAGTGTGACCTTTATAATCAGTATATAATAATAGTTTTCCCTTAAATGAAATAACAAACCTGTGGAAATTTGGGCTTAATTCGTTGTGTGAGTCGGGAGAAAATAGTGAACATTTTTAAACCATGCACAATTTTCAGCACGTAGACACATTGTCCTTAAGTTTGGTTGCAACAACCGAAATCGGCTTCTCTTTTAAAAGGTTTTCAGATACAGTTTCGCGAATAATATATCTAAATTTCAGAGAGAAATATTTCACAGGAAAAAAATGGTTCAGTAGCCTATATGAAATAAGTAAGCTTTCAGACTAAAATTAAACATTGGTGTTTTTATCCTTGTCAATCCTGTAGAACACTCAGGTCTATAATAATAATAACTTGTTTTTATTTAGATGCTTCTGAAAGTGCCAAGTATTATTATTTTTTAAATATCAAGTAACAATCCACAAGGAGAATTGACCACTGTTTTCTAAAACAGTTTTGTTTTAAAATTTTCAATTATGAGACACATGACAATTTCGCCTTCATTCTAAAGCCAAGAAGCACTTAAATGGCGTGGCCGACAGTAGATATACATTACACGTCGGAGAGAGTGTGTAATTATAAATACTCTTTTTTGTATCAATTTCATTTCATTTATCGTTCGCTGGCTACCGCCGGAAATAGTTTCAAATTCCCGCACAACACATATCGTTGATTAGCTAAATACTAATTGGGCAATACAGCGCCTATAGGCACGCGGTCTCCTTCTTTCTCACACCCTCCCTCCTATCCGTCCCCCCCCCCACCTACACCTGTTCTTCTTGTGGCAAACCCTTTGCCCTTAACCATTTATCCGCCACCCTTCTTTAAAGGCACTGAACACGTTTGGAAATTGTCAAAGACTTGTCTCACTTGGTGTATCCCAACATATGCATAAAATAATAATATCCCAACATATGCATAAAATAACAAGCTTGGTGTATCCCAACATATGCATAAAATAACAAGCCTGTAAAAATTTGGGCTCAATTGGTCATCGAAGTTGTAAGAAAATGATGAAAGAAAAAACACCCTTTTTGTACAAATTTGTGTGCTTTCAGATAGGAATAAAAATTTCTTGCAAGAAGTTTTTATTATTTTAGTGAGAAATTACCTCTTTCTCGAAAACTACGTTACTTCAAAGGGAGTCGTTTCCTACAATGTTTTATACTATCAACAGCTCTTCGTTGCTTGTTACCAAGTAAGTTTTTATGCTAATAGTTGTTTTGAGTAAACGTGTACGATACCTGTAAAGAACTGCAGATGACTCCTGATACGTTTTTGAAAGCTTTCTTTTCAATACATGATTCTCACTCGACACGGGGAGAAACTTCATAAAAATGACAAAACCTTAAGCTTTTAGAACACTTTGATTTGAGTGCGTTCCGGTCCTTCTATTTTCTTAGCATGACCTTTAAAATAACTCTCTATGATGCATACTATTAATAGCATCAAAATGTGTTTTATTGTTACACTCTCATGGTTTGCTTGCACATGGCTACATGTACATGTATAATTTTACTCTTCCCTCTTAGCTCTGGAGTGGTTACACGTCACCGCTCATTTCTGACATTGTATCCCTCATGCAACATGTTCTAACTAAAAACAAATTTTCTTTCATGGGTAAGAATTTCCTACAGGTACATGGCACTGCAATGGGTACACGTATGGCACCATCAATGGCATGCCTATTCAGACTCCGTTGAATCTGTTCTAATGATTCTGATGTTATCCACCACTCTCAGGAACTTAAGAAACACCTTGTTTCCAGGAGTCCTAGCTCCCTAGCAGTCCATCGAGCGATCCAGAAAGTCAAGGCTCGATCTAGGGAGTCGGTACTTTCCGAAGGACCCAAGCAACAACAGAGTTCCAAGGGGAAAGTTCCTTTTGTTGTTATTTTCCACCCCTCACCAGGCGCGGATCCAGGGGGGGGCGTGGGGGGCGCACGCCCCCCTTTTTCATATAAAAAAAAAAAGAGGGAGAAAAGAAAAAAAGAGGGAGAGAGAGAGAAGGGGAGGGAGAAATGGGGCAACAAACTTCATTTATCATTTTGCTGCTTGGTATATTTTCACGCCCCCCCCCCCGTTTAGAAAATCCTGGATCCGCCCCTGCTCACTTCCTCCCATTCGTAAAATAACCAGTTCTAACCATCATATTCTTCACACTTCAAATCAACGTACTGTACAGGAAGAGCCCATAGTTGCATACAGGCGCCCATCCAGTCTCAGGAATCTCCCCCCCCCCCCCCATTAATGACACTGTTAGTCCCCCTTACCACAGGGAAGTTTTAGGTGTTCCAACACTTTTAAATGCATCGTCTGTAGACAACACATCAGGGAATCGGACCCCTTCTCTAGCCATACCGGTGGTACCACCCATAAGACAAGGGGTCATGTCACCTGCACCACCACTAATCTCATATCTTGCAAAGTTTGGTGTTGCTAAATATTTAGGTGAAACAGCGGCCACAGATCCAAAGTCAACACCCAAAAGCTGGATACACCTGTAGGACATCACTCTCTGCATCTCTCTCTCTCTCTCTCTCTCTCTATTCATGTATTTCCACTGGACTGTTTATATATCTTTTCATGTGTGTTGTGTTGTGTTGTCATTTAGACCTCTCAGACTCTTGATGTAAAGCCATTAATTATTCTTTACATGACAACAAGCATTGATGCAAGACTTCGTACGTGATTATTATTTAGATGAATATTACCGATCTGACTTTTGTTCATTTCAATGAATCTCACGTGAGCGCAAATCACTCAGAATGTGTTCCTCTCCTCCAACTGCCACTAATGGGTAGGAGGAACGTTCATCAATGACCCGCAGCAAGACACCCAGAAGGTGACGCCTTGGACCCGCTTCGCGCTCAGAGAGGAACACTACGACTCGTCATCGTGATTTGCGTCTATTGGTCAAAAGTGCATTCGTGAGAGAAGAAACATACTATAGAAATGATCCCTAAAAGTATGATCTTAACTTTAATAGAGTATTGCGAATGAGGCCTATTTTCGATACTTACGCTACAGCCATCGTGGTAAATTTTGAAACTTACGACTGATTTTTTTATGCTGAAATATATTCTTCATACACTTTCAACTCACGTGAAATACATAACTATAATATATCAACAAATAAACGGTACTGTTTGATATAAATTGTAATTAACAATTCAGAAAACCATGAAAACAAGCTATTTCTTTCCTGATTACAAACAACGCTTGACGCAGTGCCGGTTGAAAGGTCATGATTGTGAATATTAACTATAAGGGGCGTGACTTAAGCCACGAATGCAGCATGCACACACGACGGCGGGGTACGTACGTACGTAATTTGCATATGCAGTCGTGTGGTTATCGAGAAGACGTGTGTACGACGTGTACATTACAGCGGACATGTAAATGTGTGTGTATATTATGTACATGTACAGTACATGTTCGTGAGTCACTTTATTGCTGTACAGGTTTGTACAGTACATGTACTGTTCATGTACATGTGATTTTACTTGTACATGTACGACTGTGTATGTAGCTGCACATAGGCATATATGTACATGTACATGTACATGTAGACGAAGACTTATTACAGTAGGGTACGCAAGTACATGTACGATGTACAGTACATGTATAATGCATGCAATGTACATGTACATGTAGATATACTGTGTAATGCATGTCATTGTACAATGTACACGTTATGCACATGTACACATGCTCTTTTTATACAAGCTTACAAGCAATCCATGATAGAGCATGTACACTGTTACTAATGTTAGTAAAAAAAAAATAAACATACTAACATTTACGTGTTGTTTCAAAAACGTTATAAAACATTCATGTGTTTAAAACGGAGGGCCTATTTAAAATAGTATTTAAAGTGAACTGTAATAAACTCCAACAATTCAACACCATCGCAATGTAGTTCACTTTTATTTATTATTTATTCATAGAGCATAAAATGGTAGTTTATGTTATTCGGTAATCTTTCGTGTGTGCCTTTAGTACTATAGTTAACTTACGTGCAGGTGTATACAATTATAATATCTTCTGTGATGTACTTTGTCGTTTAATGTAGGCCTGAGGGATTTTCAAAAAGACACATTTTGTGTTAACTCTACTTACAGGTGCTTAGCTTAGTTTAGTACACGTTTAGTAATGACTCTGATAATTATTGGCAATAAAAACTTACTTGGTAAGGAGTACAGCAGCTTTGGATAGTATAATGCATTTTGAAAGACTTTTCACTTCGAAGTACTGCGGTTATGGAAAAATGTATCACTTTTTATCCCCCAAAACATTTGAATCTGAGAAGCGTTACGCGTAACGCTTCTCAGAGTGTGTATTCCAATGCAGATTATTCTTCCCGCGTGGACAAAACTGCTCCAGATTTTCGGCATTATCTCAAAAACGCTACCACCTTTTGAAAAGAAATTTTCACATGTTAGTTTTATGGTATAAATCTACAACTGTGTTTGAAACAAACAATAGGCTCCAATTACCAAACGTGTACGATGCCTTTAACAAAAGTGTACTATCTGACATCGTAACTACATGTATATATAATCTATGATGAACACTAACTTGAACTTTTTTTGTTAATTTTGTTTTTGTCATTCAAGGACATTTTTCACAGGTTGTGTGGAAAGACTCAAAGGAAATGGGCATCGGTAAGGCGGAAACGAAGGACGGCAAGATCTTCGTAGTTGCCAACTATAAGCCACCGGGAAATATGATGAGTACATTCAGAGAGAATGTTTTCCCTCACGGGGGCGTGTCTAAGGTGGCCACTCATGGGGAGTTTTCTGCTGCAAGATCAGGGGCGCAAATGATGGGTGGAGGTGAGGATGAAACCCTATCAAAGGTGAGCTGGGGGAAATGTCAAACACTACAACTGCTTCTGTGTTCGGCTTATTTTGTGAAGTATAAAGAAAAACTTTGTTGAAGTTGGGAAGGTGTGTATTCTGCTCTACCAGCCAGGCTCCTAGTGGATGATACCCATGCCTACATCCTTACGGACTGTGAAGGGGGTAACCCTGTTTCAGCCCCAGGAGTAGGTGGCAACGTGCCCCTGGTGACAGTTGATTTGGGTCGACAGCCCAAATCAGTTAAGTGTAGCCCTCACCTTGAAGTGGCCGTCTGGCCTTGTGAGTTGGGCGATATCTCATACAAAATAAAAAATAAAAACCAAATCATTTGTAAAATAAATTACCCAGTCTGTTTCCCTTGTGGTTTATAACTTCATAATTAAAATAAAAAACGTTGCATCCCCTAAGATGACCCCCTGGCTGTCGTTTCCGAGGTTGTATCGTATACTTGTGTGTGATCCCTGGCTACACGGCAGCTAACGGTTGTATGGCTTCTGACTGGCACCCCTGAACAAAGATATTGACAAAATAGCTCAGTTGGTAGAGCACCGGCAGGTTAAACCGGAGGTCGTTGGTTCAAATCCCGCTCTGTCAATTTGTCTTTGTTCAACCCCAATCATTGAAAAAATGAACAATAATAATTACCCAGTCAGTTTCCCCGTGGTTCATGATAAAAGAAAAACTAATAATAAGTCTGATTGGTCAATTAGCTGATTATTGTCAAAAAGATAAAACTCTTTCACAGACATTAGCTTCGTTAATATAACATTGTGGGGTTTTCAAGCGACATGAAAATTACTTGTTTTTATTTGATCAACTCTGAAAATAGTTCCAACGAGATGCCCTCTCTGTCCATAATGAGTACCGATCTAAGCACGGCGTTGATTCGCTGAAGTTGTCAGATGACTTATGTAAGACTGCACAGAATTGGGCAGAGCATCTTGCCAAGAATGACTTATTTGAACACAGCAAGTGCACGGATATTGGCGAGAATGTGGCGATGCATTATTCATCAGCCACTACTGCATATTCAGGTAAGAATCCTTGTCATTGTAAACAGAGACTCAGATGTCACAATGTTGTCTTTTGAAAGACTATTTGACTGAAATTAGCTTTCCCAGTCCATGGATGTGAACAAAACTACCCTTAAAAATTATGCATTTATAAGGAGGGGGTGGGGGCAACTACAAACAATTCGTTCAACACAAATAATGAAATTGAAACTATATCACATTAAAGGCAGGGTATACTTTTGGTAATTGCCAAAGACCAGTATCCATACTTGTTGTATCCCAATGTAAACAATAACCAACCTGTGAAAATTTGGGCTCAATTGGTCATCGAAGTTGGTCGGCCTTGTTGCATATTGTGTGCTTTCATCAGATGCCTGAGATGAGGCTTTTTGCCTGAGGCCTTTCTCACATTCTAATTAATGGGTGAACAAAATTACCTCTTTCTCTAAATACTTAAAAGGGGTCGTTTCAAACAATGTTGTTGATAATTAATATCAACAAATCTCCAGTGCTTTTTACCAAGTCAGTTTTCATGGTCATTAATGTTTTGGAGTAATTACCAAAGGTACACCCTCCATTTAATACTTTATTTGATGAAAGGGTGACATTTTATCAACATGATGGATGGAGTAGAGGATCTTGCAGTATTTCAATGGCCATATGGGTTCCACCTAAACGGAAAACATTTCTTTTAACTTTATGTTGAACGAACAATTTTAAAAAAAGTGTTAGGTAAGGGTCAAGTTCAAACCAAGTTGGTTGATTCGTTGGATATTGTTTTCTTGTTCGCTCTCGTCAAACAAACAGGATTAAATATTTTGTGGAACTCTCCCTCGCACTTTCCATGTATACGGATTGATAACAGGATCAAGATTAAAGAGGCGCTTAAATGTCCAATTCAATTTTTTGATGTACTTATTTTCCAATAGATAGAGTCCTCATGAAAGTGGGGAAAAAATTACAAGTCTCTTTAACTTTATGTTAAAGTGGTGTAATTGCCATTCTATTCGATGCACTTCTATGCAAAATTTGTCAACATTCAAAACATCCTATGACATCATTCAGGAGAAAAATGGGTCTGTACATTTTTTGTACGGGGATGTTTTGGTTCATTCGTGACTTTTTCAGAGCAAAATTTGAAACATGACGTTATTGGATTTCAACAACTTATGGGTCTTTACATTCCAAGGAAGAATTTGTTCATCAGTCCAGAGTTCAAATTTAATGCTGTTTTGATAAAATTGATTTACTTTTATCAAACAGGCAAGCAAGCTGCTGATCAGTGGTACAGTGAACTTAGTAAATATGACTTCAGCAAACCCGGATTCACCAGTGGCACAGGTTAGTGATTGTTAACCAAAAATTGTAGCGCCTCAAGGCGCAATGAGATGGGCAACCATTGCTAGAACGTGAAGTACGGCATGGGCGCCATTTCAGCAAGCAAATGTTTTGATTTGTTATAGCGTTGATATATTGTTGCATCAAAAGAGTTGCTTACTAAAATGGCGTCAAGTGCATAATTTCAGCTTGAGTTGCCACTCGGCGCTAAACGATGTAACGGTTGGCTCAGTGGTTTCTTTCACCTCCGCGACCCCGGTTCGAATTCCTGACCGGAGCCTTGTATGAATTGGGATTTCAGTCCATACCTGATTGCGTGGGTTTTCTCAAATTGAATTGTCCTCCCACATCTAAAATCATTATTTCTTCATAATCCTTTCTTCATATACCGATATCCTTTGAGGGTTCCTTGGTTTCATTACCAGAAACATTATTCAACAAGTTCAGGGATGCTATCGGTGTATAGCAGCCATTTGGATTTTGAGTTTACACAAACCACAAAAGGAAAATTTATTGCTTCGTTGCCATTTTGGTAAACTATACATGGATTTTTGGAAAAAAATTACGACTAACCATGACTATGCCTGGGGCTATTCATAGGCACACGATAGACAACATTCGATAGACAACATGATGATGTTTCACATCAGTAAGTTTGACTTTCATTTCACACTAACAGAATAATACATGTGCATGTGTGCTTTGAGAATGAGACGCCTGAGCAAGGCTTCATGCCTGAAGTCTTTTTATAGGTGAACAATTACCCCCTTCTCAAAAACTGCGTTTACTCAAAGGGGGTCGTTTCTATAGCAATGTTTTATAATATCAACAGCTCTCCAGTGCTCTTTACCAAGTATACGTTTTTATGGTCATTAACTTATGGAGTAATTACCAGAAGTATAGCCTTTAACAGACGACGTAGAGCCGATCCTTTCTAGAAAAGTCCTCCCTTACATAAAAGTTAGGTGTTTTTTTCCTTTTAAGGTCATTTTACTCAGATGGTTTGGAAAGGTTCAAAGGAGTTCGGCATCGGTAAAGCCATCACCAAAGGCGGTAAAGTAATGGTTGTTGGTCAGTACCGGCCTCCGGGGAACATTGTTGGACGGTTCGAGGACCATGTTTTCCCGCGACCTGACGGCTACAGGCCTCAACCAATTGATGCAAAAACAACCAAGGTAAACAGCCGTAGAATTGAACTTGTGATTTTTTTTGCAGTAATCATCCGTAGAAGTGAACTTGTGATTTTTGCACTAAACAGCCGTAGAAGTGAACTTGTGATTTCTACAGCAAACAGACGCAGAAGTGAACTTGTGATTTCTGCAGTAAACAGCCGTAGAAGTGAACTTGTGATTTTTGCAGTAAACAGCCGTAGACGTAAAATTGTGTTTTTCGCGTAGTAGCGTTTTTTTTCTAATCTCGTGCTAGCTTTTTTTCCCCCATTCGTTTATCTTACTATAAAATGGTATTTTGAAAATAGTGTTGTAAGAACATCTTTGACTGGAAATCGTACTATTTTCCCCTTCCGTAATTTTTTTTTCTTTTCCGGAAGCATCTCCGGGTGCTTTATTTCATAATGTCACGTCTAGTAATCTAGTATCTTCAAACGGTTATGATAACACTAGTGTCTGTAGTGACTCATGTTTGTGAGTATTTCTTTTAGGTGACTCGCGTCGTGCGATCTACTGAGTATGTTGGTCAGGACCCAGCCAAACCAAGGTCTGATGAGAGACGCGTGGATTCCGTTACCAGACAGGTTGGTGCGGCATTAGTTTAATCACCGTTATTGTTAAGTTTAAACTATTCTAATTTATTGGGCTATGTTTTCGGTGAAACATTTGGTCGTTTTCCAAAAATAGATCTCAAAACAAAAACAAGAGGTGTTCCGAGCCATGCTCCGAACCTACAAAAAAATCCTGGATGCTATAGTTACAAAATACGATATTGGACTGAGAAGGTTTGCGACTTTCAATCTAGCTGTATTAGGACATGGAGTTAAAATGATAATACAGTGACATCAACGTGCATCACTAAAACTGTTTAATTGCAATCATATCTGTTTAAAAATATTTTCACAGGTTGCTGGCGTCAAACTAGAAGCCCCTGACCTTT
Source organism: Plazaster borealis (assembly GCA_021014325.1). Taxonomy (NCBI): domain Eukaryota; kingdom Metazoa; phylum Echinodermata; class Asteroidea; order Forcipulatida; family Labidiasteridae; genus Plazaster; species Plazaster borealis. The sequence continues at coordinate 4,962,413 of CM037456.1, read as the reverse complement.
CACCTTCTGACCTGACTAAGTTTCAAAAGGATGCCCTGGATTCGCACAACAAATACCGGTCACGTCACCGTGCTGCCAGCTTGAAGCAATCTGATGAGCTGACGAAGAGGGCGCAAGACTGGGCAGCTCATCTCGCCAAGAACGACCAGTTTAAGAATAGCGGCAATTCAGATGTTGGTGAAAACATCGCCATGCATTACTCCAGCGCCAGTACAGCGTTTTCAGGTATGATTTGCTTCAAGCACGAATAATACAACTGTGATAGAACATTAACTTAAAATAACAATACATGTATTGTTATTGTTCAGAAAATGCAAATGCAAATCTTAGTTGCATAATACAAACATGCAGCTCAATGTGACGACTAAAACTCCCATACGTAACGAATGCTCATGACGTTTTCGGTTGTTTTCACGATTTATAGAGAAATTAACTTTTCTTTTATTCATAATATAGTGGCTTCTTATATAGCGCACGTATCCGTCACTCACTGAAGCTCAAGGCGCTTTAACGTTCAGTATTTTCCTGCAAGGTATTGTGGGGCTACGTTTTTGAAGTATGAGACCAAGTCCTTTACATAGCACCATGTAATGGTTTACAAGGTGCTGTGGCGCAATATGCTGCCGATCAAACCAGGACACCTGGGCGAACCCCTTCTCTTTATTATAAGTGCACTGGGTTCTTTTACGTGCATTACACAACACACGGGACCATCCGAAGGACGCAGCAATTATGGTTAAGTGTTCATGCTTAAGGACACAAGTGTGACGGCAGGGACTCGAACCCACACTCTGCTGAACAGAAACACCAGAGCTTGAGTCCGGTGCTCTTATCCGCTCGGCCACGCTCGGCAAAATTTACATTTATAACAAGGTGACTGATGACAACATTTTCAAAACCACTGTCAGATTTTCCTTTTATTTGTGAACCTTTGTTTCCATGCTCCTTATTGTCACCAGGTGAAGACACATCTGACATGTGGTATCGACAAATCAGCAAGTATGACTTCAAGAAACCCGGTTTCACATCAGGGGCAGGTGAGCATTACTAACTGGGCATTTAACCACAGTTGGTCATTAACAAAATACTCCCCATTTCTCATGTGTAATTCCCATACTGTGTGATATCCATTCTTACTTAGGCCACTTTACCCAGATGGTATGGAAGGACACTAACCATTCATTCTTGCAAATGACTTCAACCAAACCCGGTTTCACATCAGGGGGAATATGAGGAATACTAATTGGGCATTTAACCATAGTTGGTCTTAAACGAAATACTCCCAATTTCTCATGTGTAATTCCCATGACTAACTACCGTGTGATATCCATTCTTACTTAGGCCACTTTACCCAGATGGTATGGAAGGACACTAAGGAGATGGGTATTGGGAAGGCCATCACCAAGGAAGGCAAAGTCATCCTAGTCGCCTTCTACCGCCCTCCAGGAAACGCCACGGGAGAGTTCGAAGATCAAGTTTTAAAGGAGAAATAAATCTGACCCCCATGAGGTCACAGGAGGTCGACCAGAATCAAGATTGACAAAGGTTGATTTCCTGTGTAATTTATAGACCTATATTTGTTTTATCTCTGTCAAAATTATTATGAATAAAGCTATTTCGTATTTGTTTGGAATCTGGTATAATTTCCACAAAACGGTAATATCTATATCACTGAAGTAGACTACTTGGTTTTATACATAAAGTGTCCATAAGAAAAATTATATTATTTGCATAATTTTTAGTATGCGCACTTTTCTCTCTTTTTGGGGACGAAGCGATCTGTTTATTGTTTTAAAAGCAATCTAACCAGTACTAATAATTGTCACGATTTATTTCTCGTCAGCTGAAACGTTTTATATTTAATATTTTTTGCAAATAATTGCACTTTTTTCTTTCTAAGCACATTGCTGTTATATTTATTCTTAAAGAATACATTTGATTTCAGACATTCCAAACTTCTATATTAATGTAAGATCGTTAACATTATTATCAGATTTACCTTGTCAGTTAAAACCCGTTCTTGTGTTGGGTGTATTTGAAATGTATTTTTTGTTGCGTTTCAGGGAAACACTTTTTGTGCAATTTTGTCTGTGCATGCAGGTATGAACCGGGTGCATTTTTGTTTTACACCGCAGTGAGGGGTTTTGTACTGTAATACTGCCAATTCCTGTCTTCAGATGAGACTACAAACATTTATGCCTATAAAGGTTAGGTTTCGATTTAGGGTTATGGTTAGGGTTAGAGTGAGGGTGAGGGTTAGGGTTAGGGTTAAGGGTTAGACGTAGTCTCCTATCTCAAGGCGGAAATGACAGTGTTGCAGTACAAAACCCCTCGCTGCGGTGTATACAAAAAATACGCGTATACCGGGTAACGTATATCAATAATAATTGTTTGGTATTTGCAAATAGTGACTCCTCAAAACAACTTTGCTACAGTCAGAGTTGCTAAGGGACTTGATCAATAACGTTAGAGCTCAAGCAGCGTCTTCAAGTCAAATCACGTATAGCGTCCTTTGTGCTGATTGTCAACTCATTACAACTGTCTTAGAGTGAAATAACTATGATTTCTTGGAGCCCGATGTCTACGACAAGTTTGTTAGTTTCACCAAACCATACAATTATCATAAAGATACATTAGTTGGTACAATGTTGTACTTTAATGAAAATAAAGTATAATATTATCAATAATTAATGTTCAGCACAATAGAAGGTCGAACCAAGAGGTTTGACTTTATAAAGTAAATGCTCTATTCTTAGGCCTTTTTAAATCCCTTTAAAAAAACTTTTTGAGTCCTTGACTCTAGGGATGATTTCTGCTGGGTATTGTCCGCAGTTTCCGTCTTTGCTTAATGGTTTTTTTCCAGTCCTTCTTATTGTTTATTAATTAAAGGCATCGTACACGTTTGGTAACGACTCTGATAATTAATGGCAATAAAAACTTACTTGGTCAGAAGTATAGTAGCTTTGGATAGTATAATGCATTTTGAGAAACTTTTCACTTCGAAGGACTGCGGTTATGGAAAAATATATCACTTTTTATCCCCAAAATATTTTGAATATTGAGACTGCGTGGACATAACCGCTCCAGTATTTTCAGCATTATCTCAAAAACGCTACCACCTTTTGAAATGAAATTTTCACAGGTTAGTTTTATGGTAAATATCTACAAATAGGTTTGAAACAAACAATAGGCTCCAATTACCAAACGTGTACGATGCCTTTAAAAGCATTTTACTAGTTTTATCTTGATGTACGTTTTATTTAATACTTGTTCATCTTAATTGTTATTCAGCCTGTTGGCTACTAAAAAAGATTGTTTTAAATACATCAATAAATAAACAATAATTATATAGAAATTATATAACATAATAATACACTCTAAAAACTGAGTGCTAAACTCAAGAGTGTTACAATAATAACCATGTTTGACTGAATTCGTAAGAGTCCTAGTTGCTTAAAGTCATGCTCGTCAATCGTGTTCTAAAAGAATAATCTTTCTTGCCTAATTATTTATCTTATCATTCGCACATTCAAGCTGAGGCTTCATTTATACTCTAGTAAATAAATACTTTCTTTTGAGTCATTCCATCGATTTCTTTAAAAAATACTTATTCTTAAAAGGCTGATGTTAAATATTCACGCTTGTTAATTATTTAACCCCCGTGGTGAAATCGCATTAAAATGCTTAGAAAGATTACAAACAATGATTACTTGGCGTTTTTGTCTTCACAAATTCCCAAATATACAAGTTTCCCAACGAAACATATCCACATTACATTGGAAAGTCCTACCAATTTAGGGAAAACCGTTGACTCTTGAAGGTATCGTACACGTTTGGTAATGACTCAAAACAAATATTAGCATAAAAACTTACTTGGTAACAAGCAACGGAGAGCTGTTGATAGTATAAATCATTGTAGGAAACGACTCCCTCTGAAGTAACGTAGTTTTTGAGAAAAGGGGTATTTTCTCACTCAAATAATAAAAACTTCTCGCAAGAAGTTTTTATTCCTATCTGAAAGCACACAAATTTGTACAACATGGGTGTTTTTTCTTTCATCATTTTCTTGCAACTTCGATGACCAATTGAGCCCAAATTTTCACAGGCTTGTTATTTTATGCATATGTTGGGATACACCAAGTGAGAACACTGGTCTTTGATAATTTCCAAACGTGTTCAGTGCCTTTAAAATGTCAGCCATCCAAACAACCCTCATAGTACAATTCCCATACACTCTAAAAAAATATATTAAAAAAGGGTCAGAATTGACCCGGATTCCGGTTGCCATGGTGGCCTGGCCCATTTCCGTCAATATGATCCGGAATTATGTGTCAAAATGACCTTGAAATTGGTCAAATTCACGCAGAGTCCGAGTTAAAATCCAATTTCTTCATCCAGTTTCCGGATTCCGGAGTAGGCATAACACTAAAGACATACATCCTAAATTATAAGTAGGATGGCATACGGTGCAATCATTATTGTATACAATTATATGGGGCTTATAGTCGGTTGATTTTTTTTTTTTTTTTTTTTTAGGGGGGGGGGGGGCGCTTGAGTGCTTCTTTTCATCTGTTCAGACCAATTGAGACGGGATTGTGTTTATAAGTAATGCACGGGAAACAATTTATCATGTGCAACCTCCAAGAAAATCAACTCGATCCATTCGACAACTGGTTCCCGATGTCAAGATGCCACCCAAAACAGGACAACAAACGGTCAGTTGCATCCAATTCACCGGTAACATCCGAACCAACCGACAGTAGTCCAGATAGCTAGCTGACGACTTGCTAACATCAGTTCTAAGACGTGAATTACATCCACAAAACTTGATCTTGTCATCACAAATCAAAAGTCTCTTCCACATTAGAATGGACAACATTGAAATCCGGTACAAAGAAATGGGAAATTCAGTATTTAGTGCATCAGAGGTTATTGAAGGAAAACAGATAGACAACAAGAACCTACAAACAAAAATGGCGCAGATGTAGGTACAGCTTGAAGGAGCACAAAAGAAAGTCAGGTCGTGTCAGAAATTGGCAGCTACAGCTACGGCTATGGCTAGATTTCCGCGTCATCATGTGTTGAAGAATGGGACGTCCTTAGCAACACCCTTAGCAACAGCCGTAGCCGTAGGTGTAGTCGCCAATTCGGATGCGGCCTTATCCAACTTGGATTGAAACTCTCAACCTCTTGAGCGCCCTCAAGAAGCTACAACCTCTGGTACGGTGGTATTCTGGAACTTCCAAACGAACCCCCATCATACCAGTATATTATATGATAAACCAAAACAGATTCTGTTTGAGGAATGCAATCTCTCATATTATCTCTGGTTAACAATTCTTTCAGTGATTGTATGCCTGTTCAATTTTACTGTAGGGATGGTCGTGTTAATAGAATCATTCAGTTACAGAAAAAAAGGTTCGACGTATTATTAAAAATGTTAACTTTAAATCTTCTTTTTTGAAAGTGCAATATTTTAAAAGTAGAAATGTATTCTCTCAAGCTTGGCTCTTCCATGCATCAACATTAAAATAATCACTTTTTTTTACCCCGATATATTAGTTCAATGTTTGCACACACAAAAATGAAGAAGTTAATTATTACTTAACAAAGCACTGTCATGAATTCCATCGATCTCATGCTCGCACTAAACTTTCTAAAACAACCGTGAAATAATATAAGGGGCCCAGACAATGGAGTTCTGTTGACACTCCCATGAAAAACAACTCCAGTCAACTTCTCTTTAGACGTAAATATAAAACAACCACCTGTTAAACAATATTCTGTAAATCATAACTAAGCTTTTTCTCATGGGGTTTAGAAGCTACTAGGTCACGTAAGTCGACATTCAATACCAGACTACTGTAATAATGTATGTTATCATGATACTCTTGTTATGTGTTTGTGAGTATGTTTAAATTGTTCTTTTTTCTAATCTAAATAACTATTTTTATAAATGTAACTGGGGCCTCTACTCGACAAGCTTTGCTTTCTAGGAAATTTTTTATTCATCTATTGTGTGGCAAATAAAGTGAAGTGACTCCTGAACTGAACTGAACTGAACCATAGAGAAAGGACTTCATGAGTGGACATTCATGTGCGCGTTGCAATGCAGTATTTATTTAGCGTGTCTCCACTCAGGTGTATACCCATAGAGTTCGGGAAGGGGACCTATAATGATCTCGCACGTTGACATCGGCAGGCTTAAATTTATCGATCAGTGCCTAAACAATGAAGCACAACACAACAATGGGGGGACTGTTGCGATCACCCTGCAGTGCATGAAACCATCGAGATGAGAGACATGTAGTGTCTGCCAAGGACAGTGTTCACTGTTAGTTTTTTCAGTTGTGGAATGATGCAAATATCTGTACTTTCAGACCATTATCACAGGTTGCTGAAATGGTCGTACGAACACTATCGTTTTAACTGCTGTGATCACGGCCGAAGATGTCTTCATTGCCAGAGTGTCGCATGCTCGTCGTGTGTTAATGACGACGCCGTCTATAAATGACATGTCACCGTGTGTCGTGTACCCCCGGAAGAAGGAAGTGACACAAAGCCAACGGGGAAAAAGGTCGTGTTCCAAGAAAACTGAGTGTGAAAGTTTGATCGGTTTTCTGCCATTCATAAGTCACTTAAAGGTCAAACCTTGCATGCGGAATTTGGAAGGCAACAGACTTTGGGGGTACAATTCTAGTAAATGTAACAGTTATGCCTTATTTGTTTTGTCAGGCGCCATTTGTATTGCTTACGGCCTTTTGTTACTGGAAAAAGTGCTTTGTTTGCATTGAAGAGGGGCGGTAATTAAACGATACACAACGTAAACTTTACTGTCTGGTTGGAAGACTTGGAAGACACATGACAAGGTAAGAAACCACACAACTCCTCGCTCTGTACTTGGGGGAAACCCCTTTTCTTATCAACTATTTGATTTCAACATGAGGAGGAGGTTGCTTAGTATGTCACCCGAACTGCACTGACAATTCTATATTGGTGACACGGTGCCAGACTAACCTCGGTTTGGGTAGACCATTAGTAAACATTAATGAGATAAGGCATGTGATATTAGTGGGTGAATTGGCCCCGTCTCCAATTTAGTGCAGATCAAATTTCGGCCATGAAATTAGAAAATGTTACTCTTCTCTTTTAACAAAAACTACATTGAGTTGCACTGTGCTATAGGGACAGGTGTCGCATGCAATATGTCCTCTATGTAATAATATCCGGCGGACATTATTGCATATGCAATTGCATCTGACACCGGGGGATTAGACACTAATCACCATGATAAGTCAGTAATGATGCCTGATGGGCTATTCGTTTATACACAACTTATATCTTTATTAATTAAATACACCGGCTCATTTGCATATAGATAATTGCCTTTTTAGTTTCAGTTTCTTGTGCATGTTATAGAGTCCCGTTCAAATATTACATAATAATGTGCAAACACACTTGGGTATCTAGGGAACGAAAAGGAAACATTAAATGGAATAGAAATCTAGAGCAATATTCTTATATAGTTGTACCATAAAATATTGAATCTCTTATTGGACGAAGAAGGTGAACCGAAATGAACTGGTTAGGTTTCTGGCGTGCTAACACAGCCTCTGAAAGACGCATGTCAAGAACAATTGAACAAAGTTGCTTTTCTCATTCTTTGGGACCCACTTCACCAACTGAGTGAAGTTTGTCGAAAGGGCGAAAGGACAATATCACAACTTTTGATATTATTGTAAAGAAGAATGATATTAATGGTAATTGTCAAAATCAGCCTGTGCAACAAATAGTTAATGGCCTGACGTTTCGACACTAGCACTAGCAGAGTCTTTCTCGAAGGCTAAATTAATGACAACACAACATATAAACTGATACTGGTGTAACAGAAGTAGTCAAGTGAAAAAAGATGAAAAAAGAGAGAGAAAGGCAGAAAGTACGCAGAAAAAGCAAGCAATGAAGGAGACAAAGGGTTGGGGGTGTAATCAGCCTGTCTAAGATGAGAACAAGACCGGGGTGGGCGGTTGGAGCACATAAAAATGAAGCCACACACGGGTGTCAAACCATAGAGCTACGGTCAAACTGACAATTACGTGCTATGCCTCACCTCTAGCATTTGTGACTAAACAAGTAGTTCATAGATTATAAATATTTATCATAAAAAGCTCTACAAGATTGTTGACAGATTGCCGCAACTTCCTTACAAAGTATTCCTATAACAGGGTCCGCGGTCACATGACACATTTGACGTCAGAGTATGACGTCATGGCCGTGACACTCCCAACATTACACCGATGTGGAGTGATAATTAAAAGCAATAAAATGGTGCATTTGCTGTTTAACAACCTGTTGTATTTGCGTTGCCGTGTTAATAATGTTCTGACGGCGGGTATTCTATACAAGCTTGATCCTTGTCTAGCTTGCTATTATTGAAGTGAAGTATATTGGGCATTGCGTATAAGGATGTGAATTTTAATCTTGTGATAATACCTCTTAAACATGCCTGTAAGTTTGCGGGAAAAAAAAAAAATCCCTACAAATATTCCGAATAATAATACACAAAATGGAATCAAACTTTTTAAAGCAAACTCTCATTGGTGGATTACGCGTTGAGTGGTTGGGTGTCAAGTGCAAAGCTAATACCTGGTCCCTGATCTTCATCTCTTAATAACTATTTTTTTCTTCACACAGCGAGTTAGTCAGCTTACAATAGGCTTTTGTCAGGGCTCGACCAGGGTTGTGGAATTTAGTCACGGAGTTGTTGTTGTCAATGGGTTAGAGTTTATGACAGCTCGGGTTATGTGTGTAAACATTGCAGCGAGTGAACCGCCTACGTAATGAGTTATTATGACCAGTGATATTCACACAAATTGCAGGAGTGTTTACCTGTCGTCAATCGACTACAGCCGGGTGGCTATTATTAATATCGCACACTCTTGTTAGAGAGATAGGAACTGGGACACATCTATCAATAACTTGTTCGAACAGTTGAGATTTCCTCAAGCATTCTCCCTTGATTTTTTGGTCTGCCTGACTTGATGGTATGTATAGTCGCATTTCTTTTCTCGATGTGGGTTTCAAACAAATAGTTTACTTGCTCCGGATGTATTCCGCAAGTTTTACTATAGAGATATAGTTTCCGCAAGTTTTACTATAGAAATATAGTTTCTTTTTTCGATGTGGGTTTCAAACCAAATAGTTTACTTGCTCCGGATGTATTCCGCAAGTTTTACTATACAGATAGTTTCCGCAAGTTTTACTATAGAAATATAGTTTCTTTTCTCGATGTGGGTTTCAAACAAATAGTTTACTTGCTCCGGATGTATTCCGCAAGTTTTACTATAGAAATATAGTTGAATCTTGTAGTTCACATAGTAAGGATTTCAAATAATAATAATAGTATAACACATCACAACAACAACAATTAGTTCGGTTAGATGGTTGTCGTTTTTTCTATCAATGGATAAAAATGCTTTTAGTGAAGACGTGCTCTACTTTTGCTGACAGTCGGAATAGAACTTTGCAATTATTATTTCCAAAGTTTGTTTGTCTTGACGCTTGTACGGGGTTTCAAATAATGACTGTATACTTCAATCTGCATTGAGATAAAAACCAGATATTTTGGGGGTTTTACAGACTTCTGTGCTGAAAGGGTAGGCCTACAACCAAAATGATGTCTGGTTTTTCCCTTGACAAACTGGTTCTTCACAGACTGGGCTTCTTCAAACTTTATTAGTGTATAATTACACAAAAATAATAAAGAGCTATAAAACGATCGAGTTTGCTATGTTTAGCGAAATATCACGCTAAGGGAAAGATTGGTTCCAGCAGGCTGGTTCCCGGGCCAAAATACAATGACAAAGAAGAGGGGGCAGGGACCCCGATAGTTGTAGAGAAATTGAGACGATAGTTTCCTTCATCAATATCTTGAGATAGATCATAGTTTTCAGGCATTTAACAATAATCAATTACCAATGAAGCACTATTCGCAAAAAAATTGTTTTGACGTTTAATTTGTTTGTGTTTTTTTTCTTTTTTACATTGTAAATTGCTTCGAGGCTCTATAAATCCATTCTTCTTCTTATTATTTTGTAAAATCAAGTTTTTGAGTGATTGGGACTTAGTTGGAGATCCACAAAATTAGAAGCAACCACGCCCTGTCGCTTGTGATAGACTGAGAGATGACAGAACCACGTCATCGGTTTTATTATCGTAGTTTACATCTTAAACAATCATGTTTTTTAGCCATTCCATGGCCTACAGTTGGCTGCAGTTGTGGACTTAAGCTCTCTAACCACGGAATGCGATTATATAAATATGAACTTTGTGCAGTATTCGCATCTTGTTGTAGAATGTTTACACTTAGACAATGAGTGGTTGTTAAGAAAGATGAATTCAGTACAATCAGGAGTGGTAAATGGTGGTGTAATTATTGACCTTTACTGATCAATATTGATGATTGATGTCCACTGCGTTGATTAATTGGGTTGATTTCTAGTTGACTTGAATACCTTTGTAGCCACGTTAGGATTGTGACACAATATTTATTATTATAACGTCACCGTTTTTACGAAGCGACGATGTAGCCCCCAGCCAAAAATATGTGTTTGTATACAAATAACGTTTGAAGTTGAACTAGTTTTCAAACTATTGTTTAGGACACTACATACTATTTTTTCCTTTAAAGTTTACTATCAAAGGAAAGCTGAATTCTTCAGTCACTCAGAACTGTCAGCATGTTTTCAATTATGCAACTGTTTTGATGAGTAATTCATTCAGAAACACATTTTGTCTATTCGTAAAAACAACGACGATACCATCAGGAAATCCAAAGCACATATTAATCCCATCCTGTCTGAATAGGTTTTTTTTTAAATTAGAAATTAATATTGTATATTCATATTAATCTGTAGTCCCAGTCATGTCAAGGCAGAAATACGATAGCAAGTCATTCCAGAAGGACGCCCTCTCAGCTCACAACAAGTAAGTTTTAAAACAAAGTTATTATTATATTTTTTGAGATGCAGAAGAAAATATGACTGAACAATGCTCTATAAACGATTATGACTCATCGGTAGACAAAGTGTTATTTGGGTAATTGTTAACTTTTGTGGTTTGTTAGCTTGCATTTTCATATGGAACCATACACTGCTATTAAATAGCATTGTGTTTGATGTTTGAATCAAAGATATAGAGCGCTGAATGCGCCAGATGGAAAACTGGAGCTTTAGGCGTATCTAGGCTGGAACATGAAATACACATGGTCGCCATTTGAGAAAGCATATTCTGTTGTTATATCATTGATAGCATTGATCATTGTCAGCACTGATCTATTTACATCAAAAGAGTTGCTGGCTAAAATGTAAAGCACATTTTGTTGTTATTGATAGTAATGGTCATTATCTGCACTGATCTATTGTTGCATCAAAAGAGTTGCTTGCTAAAATGGCGTCCAGTGCGCAATTCACACAGCAGCCCAAGTTCGCCACCTTGCCTCTTCGGCGCTCTATAATCTTTGGGATGTCCGGTTTTTTTTGTGTATGCCATTTCGAAGGTCACTGGAGGGATTAACATTTTGATCACAAACAAAATCTGTCAAGTTCTGCATATTATTTCAATCCTACTATTTTTAAATGGCATATTTCTTTGCTGTCCCTATAACAACCCATCTGTCCATCGCTTCACGATAGATTACGAGATAATCATGGCGCCCCGCCTCTCAAGCTCAACAAAGACCTTACTGCGCATGCACAGCAGTGGGCTGATCACCTGGCTACCATTAATACAATGGTACACAGTAAACAGAAGGAATATGGTGAAAATATTGCCATGAAGTATTCCTCCGCTGGGACTGATTATTCAGGTAAGACAGTAGTGCCGTGATAGTACCTAAAATACTTTTGGGATAAACCAAAATGCATACGAAGGGGGTTTCCCCACCAGCCCTCCCGCCAGCAGGATTTTTTTCCTACGAACTTTTTGTCCCTATACGGAAAAAATTACATGGTCTGGAAGAGGATGATTTAAAAGAGGGCGCTATCAAAAGAAGTTTGTACACAATTCGCCGTATGGGGGGACAACAAGTTCGTAGGAAAAAAAATCTCGCCTCCCGCCACCACCACCACCACCATCCTCGAAAATGACAATCGGAAGACCAACGGGACCATTACAAATCTGGTTTACGGATTTATACACTGCAAAAACCGGGGTGTTAAAATTGACACCGTGGACGTTGTCACATATAGGTACCCAAGAGAGAATCAAAATTAACACCATAGGGTGTTAAAATAACACCAAAGTAATTGTGTTGGCAGAAGTAAGTGTTATTTTAACACTCTATGGTGTACATGTTGATTCTCTTTTCCATATGTAACAACATCCATGGTGTCAATTTTAACACCCCAGTTTTTGCATTGTATAATAAGACAAATTACAGACGTTTTACAAACAAATGTAATCCAATATATATGATTGCATGCTAGTTAATAGAGTATTCGCCCAGCCGGTCTCATCCAAGACCGCTGGGATGGGCTGATAAGCTTGTACATTTTATTTCCAGGATGTAGTGATGTATGATGGGAACGATTGTACTGTCGATCGGCACAATGCGCGCAATGCGCACAATCACAACATGTACATGTACATGTACAAACACGATACGATAAAAGCATGGAGGCTCCATGGATAATGTAAACGATCTTTAAACCATTTTGCAAGAAAAATGTTGCCATCGAGACGTTATTTTGTTTTAGTACAATGCAAAGAATGAAAACAGTTATTTGCAATAGATTTACACAATAGAGCTGCATTGTTATTGATAGTCGAATCTTTCATAAACAGAAAGAGGTGACTGAGGGTTAATAGGTCAGGGGGAATGGTCCAATGCGCATGTGCATATACGTCAGCCCACCCCATCCCAGCGTCTTTGGACGAGGCTCTGGGACTGAGCAAAGTTTAGGGTAGAGGTGTTTCAGACAATAGACATTTATATATTTTCGTAATGTTTTATTGATTTATAAATTTATGTATTTCACTTATCCTTCCAATTTTCAAGTTTGGATTAGCAGACTTTCTAGTCACAGTGTTTGAGTACATTTTTTGTTAATTCTGGCCAACTATGGGCCACTGTAAAATAAAATTGAGAAATGGCCGAATAAATAATGATAATAATAAGGATCATGACAATCTTAAGGCACTGAACACGTTTGGAAATTGTCAAAGACCAGTGTTCTCACTTGGTGTATCCCAACATATGCATAAAATAACAAGCCTGTGCAAATTTGGGCTCAATTGGTCATCGAAGTTGCAAGAAAATGATGAAAGAAAAAACACCCTTGTTATACAAATTGGTGTGCTTTCAGATAGGAATAAAAACTTCTTGCAAGAAGTTTTTATTATTTTAGTGAGAAATTACCTCTTTCTCAAAAACTACGTTGCTTCAGAGGGAGTCGTTTCCTACAATGTTTTATACTATCAACAGCTCTCCGTTGCTCGTTACCAAGTAAGTTTTTATGCTAATATTTGTTTTGAGTCATTACCAAACGTGTACGATACCTTTAAACCTCCCCCAATTGGTCAGGTCAGGAGGCTACTGATGCTTGGTATTCGGAGGTGAAGGATTACAGTTTCAGAAAACCTGGTTTTCAATCGAGTACAGGTAAGATTCTACACATTTAAATTTTCTCAGAAACTCCTAGATCTCTCATTGGGCGGGCGGGCGGGGGGGGGGGGGGTAATCAAAGGTTGACCAAACAGCTGCTTCCAAACCAACCAGTATCTTTGTGTCTTGTATTTAATCTGGATATATTGACAAAGTAACATATTTGGTAATAATGTTGTGCTGTGGTGATGATAAAAAATCACATGTTTTTGTTAACTACTGTTTAACAGGTGTATTAAGTAACAACAATTACAAGTTATCTTAACGACTATGGGCTTAAGAGGGAAAGTATATCTTTGTTTTTTGGAACCGTTCGATTGTTTTAATCCTTTGTGTAGTTATACAATAAAACTAACCTGTGGAAGTTCCATTCTAAAAGGTGCTCGCGTCTTTGAAATAGCTGAAAATCTGGTGCGGTTATGTCCACGCAGGAAGAATAATCCGTATGGAATACACAATCTGAGAAACGTTACTGACAGTAACGTTTCCCAGATTCAAATTTTGGGGGATAAAAACTGATATCTTTTTCCATAACCGCAATTATACTTCGAAGTGAAAGGATTCTCAAAATGCTTTATACTATCGAAAGCTGCTGTACTTCTAACCAAGTAGGTTGTTATTGCCATTAATTTTAAGAGTGATTACCAAACGAATACCTTCCCTTTAAAGTTAGTATACCGCTTCATTCCTGTTGCAATTACATTGTCTATACCCTTATCATTGTTATGTCTCTCGAAATGCAAACAACTGAGAGTGTGTTCCTCTAATTCAACTGTCGCTTATGGGTAGGAGGAACGTTCATCAATGGAACGTTCCCTTTGCTGCTACTATCTTGTTGAGAAATAAATTAGTTGCAGGAAACTTTTATATTATTTTAAGACGTCATTGTCTGGATCATTTTTTGTATTTTTGGTGATCGCTCGGGGTTTTTTTCAGTATAGAGGACCTCCTTCCGTCACATACTCAGGATCAACAAAACAAATAGGCCTAGCCTAGAGCAAAACATGGTCCCTAGAGGGCGCCATTAGACTTGTTTATGTCCCCCAATCAACACTGCTCATAATTATGATCCTGACCGACCGGCAGACCAGTTCCTATTCATGTGACACTCGTTTAACTTGTTTTCTAGTAATAGTATAGAGTGATTCTCATTTTGGTTTTGATATCTTCGTTTACCAAGTTTAGTCTTGTTTCAAGAAGTTACTCAGTACCTCTTGTTCTACTGACAGGACATTTTACTCATACAGTGATTCTCCTTGTGGTTTTGATATCTTCATTTACCAAGTTTAGTCTTGTCTCAAGAAGTTACTCCGTAAACTATTGTTCTACTGACAGGACATTTTACTCATACAGTGGTCTCCTTGTGGTTTTGATATCTTCATTTACCAAGTTTAGTCTTGTTTCAAGAAGTTACTCAGTACCTCTTGTTCCACTGACAGGGCATTTTACTCAGGTTGTATGGAAAGACACTAAGGAGCTGGGTATTGCCAAGGCCATTGCAGCAAACGGTAAAGTCTTCGTGGTAGCTAACTACAGACCACCAGGAAACGTGTTGGGTCGATTTCCTGAAAATGTCTTGCCTCCAAGTACTACGATGTCTAAAGGAAAAGAAGATAAGGAGAAGAAGAAGAAGAAGAACCTATTCGGACGAATGAGGAGGGGGTCGAGCAGTTCTAGTAGTAGTTCCAGTAGTAGTGATGATGAGAAGGGAAACAAGGTGGGTTCGAGGCGAAGAAAAACCTTTACTGTCGTTGCATCGTCTGATGTATAGCATTAGTTGGGAAGGTAGTGCATTCTGCTTTACCAGCCAGGCTCCTAGTGGATGATACCCATGCCTTCATCCTTAAGGACTGTGAAGGGGGTAACCCTGTTTCAGTCACAGGAGTAGGTGGCAAAGTGCCCCTGGTGACAGTTGACAAGTTTGAAAACAAATCAGTTGAGTGTAATCTTCACCTTGAAGTGGCCGTCCAGCCTTGTGATGTTAGGCGTTACAAAATAAATCAATCAATCAATCAACATCAAAATGTTATTTTCTTCTCAAAGATCCTCCATCCATTAATTGGTTGTCTTTAATCCAAACTAGATCTAGATTAACATCAATTCCTGATGGGAACATCCTACCTGAATAGTCTTTATATCCAGAAACCATAGCCACATTTTCACCAACGTCACTGTTGGAACTGCGCTCCAAAAAAAATAAAACAATTCGTAGCAAGCCTACGTCTCCATCAGGATGCTGATTACCGCGTAATAAAAAACATCGTCAGGAAAACATCACAAATATTTTTACTTTATTTTATTTTCCAGTTCAGTCTCAAAAAGAATGGGACAGGTGGAGACAAGATCAACACAAAAGTATCAAAGTCGGAACTGAAACAATTTCAAAAGGACGCCCACTCTGTCACTAACGATTATCGATCTAAGCACGACGTTGATTGGTTGAAGCTGTCAGGTGAATTATGCAAGACTGCACAGGATTGGGCAGAGCACCTTGCCAAGAAAGATTTATTTGAACACAGCAAGATCACGGATATTGGTGAGAATGTGTCGATGCATTATTCATCAGCTACTACTGAATATTCAGGTAAGTTCAACTGGATAATAATTAAAATATGACACCAGGTTTGGACAACTTCTGATGAAAAACAGACCTTCGTAAAGTCGAGTAGCGCACCAGTAATTGGTTGGCAATTAATCTAGCCTACAAAATGACGTATTTATACAATTTTAAATCATTGTATGTAATCGAGATTGCTTGATAGGCAGGGGCCAATGTCATATAGAACTGCTTAGCGGCCGATTTTGTGCTTACTGCGCGAGTTTCTATCATTTCATACAGCACTGCTAACCGTAAGCACACGAACAGGGCATGCTAACCTTCCGGTGCTTACTGTATGAAAATTAATGACGTAACAATGCAAATCCATGGTGAACGCGCAAGCTGGCCGCCTTATTTTCTTGCTATCCTGTGAAATATGCTTCTGCTTATGCACATTTTTCGCTATGAAATTGGCCCCAGAGCCCAATTTCATAAAGCTGTTTAGCAGAAAATCGTGCTTAGCAAAGAAAAATCTTGCTTAGCAGAAACAGGTTACCAGCCCAAATACCATATAATGTATATTGTTTGTGACTGGTTCCATGCTAATTTGGCTTAACATACAAATTTGCTAAGCACCATATTCTGCTTAACAGTTATATGAAATTGGGCCCAGATCTGGAAAACGAAGACCGTGCTTGTCCAAAATCATTTCAAATTGTTAATTAAGTTTAAACTCCTCACACAAACGCTGCTGTTTCTCAACAGGTCAAGAAGTTTGTGACCGGTGGTACAGCGAACTTAGTTTGTATGACTTCAAGAATGGAGGATACAGCAGTGGCACAGGTTAGAGATCACCATTTGTTCCTGTTTACATTGTATTTTATTTCATAAGAATGTCTTATTAAAAGTACCGAAGACACACCAGAACGTCGTCTTGGTGTTGTGAGAGCAGTTTGTGGATGATAGCGCCGTCTCGCGGGGGTAATTGTGACAAATCAAGAGGAGAACGTCTTGAACCAAGACTAACCTGACCTGTGTGCGATCCATCCTGTCTTGAGAAAGACTAGGAAGATGTTAGCACTATAGTCTTATCTCTTTGTGAAATCAGCCCCAGGTCAGTTTAACCGAGCCGAAAAGTCCAGTGCGAACGCGATCTGGGTAAAAGCCGTCCCGGTAAAAAGCAAAATCGATGTGTACACGATGATGTATTTACACGTCCCACGCACGTGCAATTTACACGGACGGAAGCTCGGTTGCACTCTCGCTGTCATGCCCTCTTGTGTCTGTCTTGTAAGTTAGTCTGTTAGTTTATACGGTCGTGTCAGTTAGTTTACCCATGGTTTACCCACGTCAATAATCCAAGTGCGGACGCTGGTAAGTTTCACCTATTGGAATGTTAACCACGGTCTCGGTAAACTGCATGAGCTTTCGTATAGCAACAACTACCGTACTTCATCAGATGCATTCAAGGGGACAAGCCAAGTACATGGGATATAATATTAAACAAGAAAGTTACGGGTGAATGAATTCAGTAACAAAGGGTGGTGTACATGTAGGTAATTATATTTCTGGTAGTTGGACGGGAAACCAAGGTCCCTATTATTAATTAAGTCCTTGATCAATGTAGGTCAGGTTCCTGATGATCTTTTGTTCAGCAGCTTCCCTTTCAAACCTGTCTCTGAATGCTCTCTGCTTAACAATGGCCACCTAAGGTGGTGCAGGGAATGGCCAGGCAAATTGAAGTGCTCAGCTACTGGTTTCTGTAAGTTATTGTTTCTGATGTCAAACTTTTGAAAAGACTGTAAATCTAAACTAAGAACTGTTGCCAACATGCATTATCATGCTTGTCTTTTACAGGTCATTTTACTCAGATGATTTGGAGAAGTTCAAAGGAATTTGGCATCGGTAAGGCCATAACTAAAACTGGTAAAGTGTTGGTCGTTGCACATTTTCGACCGCCGGGTAATGTCGTGGGGCGGTACGATCAGAATGTGTTCCCCAGGATTGATGGCTACAGACCGTCTCGTGCAGTTCACTCGTCCAATGTAAGAGTTTGACAGCTATAGTTTCGTGTCCATTGTTTCGGGTTGTACATAGGCCCTGTTATATGTGTTTGTGTGTATCTATTTATTGATGATCTTCTCAAACCATACGATCCTCCTCACAAACTCCGGTCTTACAATTCTAACCTCCTTATTGAACCCATATCCAATCAGTCATGGGGAGACCGATCTTTCTCACATGCTGCACCACACCTATGGAACAAATTGCCAGAACAATTAAAATCATCTGTTTCATTAAACCAATTTGAAAAAACACCCTAAAGACTCATCTTTTTAATCAAGTATTTGAGTAAATGGTTTGTTTTTACCTGTGTTTTTATGTTATTTTAATTTGTATTTCTTTACCACATGTATTGTATTTTGGATTGCTCTCTTAATCTTAACTTAAGCTTATCTTTTCCTTTTTGATTATTGTACATGTATATGTTATTGTTTGTATACTATTAGCGCCATGAGCACTTTTGTGGATTTGTGCGCTTTATAAGTTTTCATTATTATTATTATGTATTGGCCCAATTCACCTAACGTCATCATCACAATACTCACTGTTGATCCATTTTGGGTGTCGATGTCCGCGTGAATTGTTGTGTGCATTCTATGCGACGCGGCGTTTTGCGTTTATGAGTTGACTCCACTACTAACGGCGAGCACTCATTATATTTTTACATCCCTGTGGAGACATATTTAGTTTTTTCCTTTGTCCCTTTACTTAACATCCTCTCATATACTTTTGTACACAAATGTCCTTGTGGAGCACCCCAGTCTTTAGAATTCCCCTATGGAGACCTTTTGTTTTCCCGTTTTGTTTTGTCCTCCGCGGTCTCCTTAAAGGTACGTTTGGTAATGACTCAAAACAAATATTAGCATAAAAACTTACTTGGTAACAAGCAACGGAGAGCTGTTGATAGTATAAAACATTGTAGGAAACGACTCCCTCTGAAGTAACGTAGTTTTTGAGAAAAAGGTAATTTCTCACTAAAATAATAAAAACTTCTTGCAAGAAGTTTTTATTCCTATCTGAAAGCACACAAATTTGTACAACAAGGGTGTTTTTTCTTTCATTATTTTCTTGCAACTTCGATGACCAACTGAGCCCAAATTTTTCACAGGTTTATTATTTTATGCATATGTTGGGATACACCAAGTGAGAACACTGGTCTTTGACAATTACCAAACGCGTTCAGTGCCTTTAAGGTAGTGAATATTAAAAGCGTGGCAGCAGTAGCTGCGCGTGACGTCAGTGCAAGGGCTTTATTAAATGATTTGTTTTCACCTCACATTATCACTGATACAAACAATGGCTTTAAACTTATTGCAGGTGACACATGTCGCTCGCAATACTCTTTATTCTGTTGAAGACCACCCTAAGCCTGTGCCCGATAGAAACATGAACGCTGTAACTCGACAGGTAAGTCAGACGAGTTTTATCGAGTCTGCTTTTCTTTAATAGCGCCCTCTACTCAAGTCTCTAAGGCGGTAACGTGCTAGAGTGGTTCCCCTGTCTTCATCCGGAAGGATAAAGAGAGGCACTGGTCTTACAGGCTCAATGATTTCATTAGATACAATGATTTCATTGGATCAACGTGCAGTGACGTAAGCTTTCCATATCTGTGTTATGATTGGTCCGACTTGATGTAGTTTGTCGGCTTGCACTTTCGGTCATCTGTAGCAGCGTGTGCATAATGTTTTGTACATTTATGCAAAGTTGTTTTATTCACTTGTCAATGTGTATACATGTACGTGTGCATTGACTGCAAATCTCCATGTAAAATGGTTGTGAGGTCAAAGGTACATCTGGCAGGATCCGGCCAGGCGCCCAAGGGAGGTATCTGGCGTTATTCACGAGCCTGGAAGTGTGACGTCAGATGTTCAGGCTAGTAAAGTATCAGTAACTGTACCGGAATACAAATTTGAAAAGGCAAGTTTCCTCTTTTCGCTATAAAATAAAGTTTGATGTTCACTTTTCTTTCCCTAGATTAACGCAGTCAAACTTCAAGGTCCTGACCTTTCACCTTCTGATTTGAGAAAGTTCCAAAAGGACAGTCTGGACTCACAGAACAAATACCGGTCACGTCACCGTGCTGCCAACTTGAAGCGATCTGATGAGCTGATGAAGAGGGCGCAAGACTGGGCAGCTCATCTAGCCGAGAGCGACACGTTTAAGAGTAGTGGCCAATCGGATATTGGTGAAAACATTGCTATGCATTACTCCAGCGCGAGTACAGCGTTTTCAGGTAATCAGATTCCCTGAATGTTTGAAAAAATTATTTCTTGTGAATTATGGGTATTTTATGTTTAGGCTCCATAAAACGGGTTCCGAAGATTCCCCCTTTCTAGCTGTAGACCCGGTCCGCCAATTTATAGAACCAATTTGTTGACTCCACAAAATGGCGGACCGTGAGAGTTCACGAAGTAAAAGGACACCACACAATTTCGAGGCATATTTGTGTGGATCACTATATTCTACTTTTAAAACATCTCTCCAACCATATTGAATTATAACAAACGCTTTTTACAGCCCAAAGCGCCCAATCCAATGCAACATGTCTCTTTAAAACCAACAGACGCATTTGAAATCATTGCTCTACTAATTATGTACATTCTTTTTGAAATTATTAACCAGGTGACGAAACATCTGAAATGTGGTATCGACAAGTCAGCAAGTATAACTTCAAGAAAGCTGGTTTTACATCAGGAGCAGGTGAGGATCCCTATCGGGCATTAATTCTTATTCGGTATATCAAGATTGATCATATACACGTGTATAATTTTACTCTCTTTGTGTGCTAAAACCATGCGCAGATGAGGAATACTAATTGGGGATTGAACCATAGTTGGTCATTAACGAAATACTCCCCATTTCTCATGTGTAATTCACATACGGTGTGATATCCATTCTTACTTAGGCCACGTTACCCAGATGGTATGGTAGGACACTAACCATTCATTATTGCAAATGACTTCAACAAACCCGGTTTCACATCGGGGGCAGATGAGGAATACTTATTGGGCATTTAACCAATCAGAGCAGTGACTGACTCTACACTGAAACCTCTGAATCCCTAAAATAGACTAACATGGCTCACACTTTTCAGTCACCTGACGATGACTAGAGCAGGCTAGTCGAATTGTTAAGACCTATTAAGAACTCACTCCGCGGCAGTGAAGTTAATAACGAGAAGTCCCCTCGATCCACTAAGCAAAAGTGAGTAGTCCCGGCCATTTCCTACCTTCTGCCCAGGTAGTATAGTTTATAAGCAGAACTAAGTAGTCTCCCGAAGTCCGAAATTTACTCCGCGGCAGTAGAATAAATAGGAAGACAAGTTCTCAAAGAACAAAATCTACACAGCAAAGTAGATAATTATACACATGGTGTTACCGCAAACCGAATATACATTGATACCTTACCATGCAATGCCTCAAAACCCACATAGTTGGCCATTAAAGAAATACTCCCTACTTCTCATGTGTAATTCCCTTGACTAAACTACTGTGTGATATCCATTCTTACTTAGGCCACTTTACCCAGATGGTATGGAAGGACACTAAGGAGATGGGTATTGGGAAGGCCATCACCAAGGAAGGCAAAGTCATCCTAGTCGCCTTCTACCGCCCTCCAGGAAACGTCATGGGAGAGTTCGAAGATCAAGTGTCAAAGGAGAAATAAATCTGACCCCCATGAGGTCAATAGGTCAAGTCTCAATCGAACAAGTTATCACCCCACCGAGAGAATGAGTTAAAAAACAACTAAATAATTTCAAAAGTGAGTGAAATTGTTTCCGTGTTGTTTTGTTAAAATATTGTTAAAGTATTTTTGAATATAGCATTTAGCAATGGTTGCTGATGGGTGTTTATTGCCACCAAGAGGTCTGCCCAGGAACAGAGTTGTGGGTTGAGAGAGTTGCGACATAGAGGGACCAGTTTTCTTCGATCACGTGGTTGCTGGACGCCATTTTCGGTGCAAATGCAGCACAACCCAATGCACAGTCTAGATTGGCACCCTGTGTTCGCCCATTTTTGTTGAGACAAAATGGTTTCTAATTGCAAGTTGTCGCAACTCTATGAGACTTTTTCGCAAATACTCAGTACGCGCTCATTTGCCGTGGAATGAGGTGCATGCTGGTCTAGTTAGCGACACATTTGATCGCTAACTATAGACAAGCATGCACCTCATTCCACGGCTAACGCATGCGCACGGAGTATTTGCGAAGTAGTCTATAAGGCTCTGCCCAGGAATCCGAAATAGCACCCTCTTGCGAATCTAAGGATATCTTACTAGCATCTGAGCACCGTGACGCCTGTTACAGTCTATTTGCCTCACAGACTGTGCAAGTCTAGCGCGTACTCGACCTTCTGATTGGACCAAGTTGGTCCCAACCATAAATGAGTATTACGTGTACGCCATCCCGTTTCTTCAAATATTACTGTAGTTGTGCCAAGTTTTGTTTTGTTTTTAATTTAAATTGTAACAATTGATTTGTATTATAAAATGAACATTGAAATTGTGTTTATAAGAAATTGCTATGGGTACTTTTATTTTCAAGAATTTTGTATAGTTTAAATTTATGTCATGCTACCTTTATCGAAATAAAGCATGTACACAAAGTACTACACAGATAAGCGAAATAAAAAGCACAGAAGATGGACAGGAAAGAGTTAATCTATGCAGACCAACACAAAAGAGAGTTTTAATTTGATTTCAAGAAACTAATTGTCTAACCTCGTTCCCAGTGGTGTACGCTCTCGCCGCGCCACCACCCCCTGATATATTTGCTCACGAGAGGTATCGATACGGCGCGCTACCCATGGTAGCGAGGCTGCTATTTATCCTTGAAACCTATATTTACTTTTGCAATTAATCCCCAGATTGAAAACTCAGCTGTAGAGAATTTGTTTTGTTTTGAAGTTGAAATTTGTTAGAAAATTAAAACAATAATCTCCATTGAGCCTATTGGTTCTCAGTGGAAAAGTATTGACATTGCTATTGTATACGTTTGGTAATTGGAACCCACTGTTTGTTTCAATCCTACAAAGTTGTAGATATATACCATAAAACTAACCTGTGAAAATTTCATTTCAAAAGGTGGTAGCGTTTTTGAGATATTGCCGAAAATCTGGAGCGGTTATGTCCTAGCAGGAAGATTAATCTGCAATTGGAATACACAATCTGAGAAACGTAGTAACGTGCCGGTAGTTACTGCAGTAATGTTTCTCATATTCAAATATTAGGGGATAAAAAGTGATATCTTTGTCCATAACCGCAGTACTTCGAAGTGAAAAGTTTCTAAAAATGCATTATACTATCTAAAGCTGCTGTACTTCTTACCAAGTAATTATTATTGCCATTAATTTTCAGAGTCATTACCAAACGTTTACAGACCCTTTAATAAACCAATTCAAAAATAAAAAAATGTACACTTAATTAAGGTGACACGACTTCAGAAGAAAGCATTTCAGATAATAAATGGCCATTTTGTTATTCAATAAAAATGTAACAGTCTGATGATTGATAATCCTATACTATGTCTCTATTTATCTCTATTTGTTCTCTATTTATAATTAATAGACTGTGCAAGTCTCGCGCATTATTCGAACTTCCGGGACCATTGTGGTCCCAACCATATGGAGTTTTACGTGGTCGGGATTTTGTTTTGTCAATTATTTTAGTTTAACGTAGTTTATGACCATGACTATGTTGTTTTGAATGTAATACTAAGTGATAAACAATATGAAAGTAAAACCAATTCAACAAAATAACGAATAAAACCCGAGAATAAGACTTGACCTCCGTTTCCGGATAAAAAAATAAGAATGCTGCCCAACTGACGGGCATGTTGTCAATAAATCTATGTGATAGACGCACACATTCGGGCGTGATTGTCAAATGGGATTTCTAAAAATAAGCATCCTCGTCCAAAGTTTTAATTTTGTTTCAATGTTAATTTGAACAAATAATTTGTATTATACAAAAATTGAAAATTTATTTCTAACAACTTGCCATTGGTATTTTTATTTTTAAGAATTTTGTATAAATATAATTTAAAAGGAAGATTTGATTTCATAGAAAAATATAGTCTTCGTTCGAGTTCTTTTCGATGTGCGCGAGACTTGCATAGTCTATGTAGACAGAGAGTACCTTTAAATACTCAGTCTAGCCATATGTCTCTAGACACAAGTCAAGCTGATCAGTCAAGCATAGCTAATGCTTCTGGCTCCAATATTGATGCCGATCTACTTGGTGTAGTAGCCCGAATCGGTCCTTATTCAACATACATTCAACATACATGTTGACAAGAGAAAACTGGACTGCGTAAACACATAATATAGAAAAACATCTATAATACCCAGGGTCGAGATTGAGTTTATTAAAAGCAAAACAGGATTGTGACATAGTTTGCTGCACACAGTTATAGGTCAAAATATGTGCATGTGGTGAAAAATGGATACGAGTTCCACATTTTGAAGTTTTTCAAAATGGATGATGGAAAAAAACCAATGGACTGTAACGGTTTCAAGTACCACTACAGTACACGCCTGCATTGTGAAAGGGTGCACAGGCGAACCAGTGGCGGTTAAAGGGTGTTTGTAACATTGGTAAGAGTAAAAATATAAATGTTCACATGTTCACACATAAGTTACGTGGTATAAAGATGGTTATGATGGGCAACTCCCTTTGAAATATTTTTTTGCTTTAAAATGCTATATTTTTTTTGAGAAATTAGTAAAACAATTAGTTTTGATCTCATGAGTCACAAACTTGATGTTTGAAAACAGTGAAAACACTTTAAGGTTTTTCCCCACTTTTTTTCTGGTAATTGAAATGACCGATTGAGCTTAAACTTTCACAGGCTTGTTATTTCATGTATATGTTGGGATACACCAAGTGAGGATACTGGTCTTTGACATTTACCAAAAGTATAAACTCCCTTTAAAGGCCCTGTACACTATTGGTAAGATCGAACAACACAAATGTTCACAGATTCACACATAACTTAGGCCTACATGATTTACAGTAAGTAATGGTAGAAAGGGTTCCTTAAAATGTTTCTGCCTAAAATGCTATCGTTTCTGAGAAATGAGTAAAACAATAGTTTTTATCACGCGTGATAATAAACTCGATGTTTGAAAAACAGAAAACACATAAGGTCTCTTTTCACTATTTCTCGTGACCTCGATGACCAATTGAGCTCAAATTTTCACAGGTTTGTTATTTCATGTATATGGTTAATCACACAAAACATGAACTTTGTTTGCGACTGTTTTGTCAGCTCTACCAATCCTGTATAATACCTTTAAAGCATAATCGTTTAATTTAAAATGGTGTAAGATACACGTGTACTGTACCTCTCTGTTCTAACGTTGTGCTGTCATACACTGACATAGTTTAGAAGTGAACACACAGTGAAATAAAACCAATCTCCATAAAATACCGGACTTTCAGTCCACTCATCCATTCAAAAATGTACTATCACATCGTCAATGGAGTTGAGTGTTACATTACATTGAAGTTTCATGTTATAATATTAAGTAAGTCGATTTGAAATTAGATTCTGCAGCTTTTAATCTCTCCAGTACTTGATTGCAGGAGTGATAATTATAAACCATGCATATTAGGTTATTCACCCACTGATACCACCTACGGCCATGTTTCCCTTGTCTCTATTATTAGAGATTATTAAGCCTCGCTTGAAGAAAACTTACAGTTGGACTGACTGGTTAACAAGAGTTTTAATTTTACACAAGGAAAACAAAAATCATGGTAGCAGTGAAACCAATAAGGCTTTAGCCACTGTACTGACACATGGCGGACCACTTATCGGTAAGTGCCGTCCAACAGTAATGTAATTCATTAACTTAAAGATATGTAGTAAAAAACACCCTGAGGCATTAGTATTCATAGTAAATACAAATCACTATTAAAAAAGAAAGGAGCTACGGAATTGCATTCAAAATCGCAAACAAAACCCATCTTTTATCATTCGTTCTGACCTTTTTTGTTGTGAGGACAACAAGTTTTACAAGACTTGTCTAATATATGCGTATACGTTTCAGACTGAAAACATTTGTCACAAATAAGGAGCTTTCATGCGAAGGGTCTTTAGACTATTATAAACATGATCATTTTTGAGTTGAACAAAGAAAAAATTACTAGAGCGGGGTTTGAACCTGCGACCTCCAGGTTAACGTGCCGGCGCTCTATTTAGCTATCTAGCCCTATTGTTGGCGGTCTCCCTGTTTACAATATCTTTGTTCGGGGGTGCCAGTTAGAAGCCATACAACCTTTAACTGCCGTGTCACTCCCTAGGTTACGAGACATCCTTGGAAGCGGCAGGTGAGGCGTCACCTTTTTAAAGGCACTCAACACGTTTGGTAATTGTCAAAGACCAGCGTTCTCACTTGGTGTATCCCAACATATGCATAAAATAACAAGCCTGTGAAAATTTGGGCTCAATTGTTCATCGAAGTTGCAAGAAAATAATGAATGAAAAACACCCTTGTTGCACAAATTTGTGTGCTTTCAAATGCCTGAAAAAGGCTTCAGGCCTGAAGTCTTTTTCAGATTCAAATATTTTAGTGAGAAATTACCATTTTTTTCAAAAACAACGTTACTTCAGAAGGAGTCGTTTCTCACAATGTTTTATACTATCATTAGCTCTCCATTGCTCGTTACCGAGTAGGTTTATATGCTAATATATATTTGGAGTAATTACCAAACGTGTCCTGTGCCTTTAAGCATACCCCATGGTGTAACCATGCCAGCAAGATGAAACATTCAACTCTCCCCACTCACATGACATACATTATTAAGTCAATTGGTATAGGCATGACAAAAAAATGTACAAAATGTAACTAGGCCCCCGAATGCAAGTACACTTGGCACCAGTCGTACTCTGTAAATTATTACAAATTACCGTATGGTAGTTGTTGGCGAGTTTTGAAGTATCAATTCGAATTAATCATTGGATGTATTGCAGCCCAGATATGACCAGATTAACTTCCAAAACTATTGCTCACAATTCCCAGATAAACAGCAAAGTGAAGGATAAATCTTGTTACAATGTTACGCAGCTGCAAGTCTAGTTTTCTTATAATAATAATAATAATTATCTGATACATGTAATTCAAAACTGCTAATATACCAACACGCAAACTAGCTTTGTGACCTTTGACATACAGCATATCATACTAATGCCACCAATCCCCAAATATTTGCAATTCTATAGTTGGATGTATAAATCAACACTTTGAATATCGAGTTATCTGATTGATTAGAGTTGTGATTTATACCACGAAGTCGTCATAAGAGAACAAAACCATGCTGCAACCATTGTCGTCATGTTCCCTACACGCAATAGCAGAGACTAGTGTATTAATCAATCGTACTAAACGGGGCCAGACTGTTACTTCCTGTACACGTCTCAGCCTAGCTTTGTGGCTGTGGCTGTTGCTAAGGCTGTTGCTAAGGGCAGCCCATGCTTCAACGCATGTTGACATTGTCATCCAACCACAGCCAGAGCCGCTAATTCGGTATTATTATTAACATGCTATTATTAGTATTATATAATTCTGGTAATGTAACCAAGGATGCCTCATAAGTGAACTTAATCAATGTAGCTCGCAAGCCTGAGGAAACCTGTAAACAAGGGTGCTTGCTGTGTGAACCAGAAACACCGGGGTTAACCCCTACTCTTCCACGATAAGTGTTCTGGGTTCTTTTACGTGCACTACCAATCCTAGTACACGGCACCTACGGCTTAATGTCCCATCCGAAGGTCAAAGCGATTATGGTAAAGTATCTTGCTCAGGGATACAAGTGCTACGACCGGGACTCGAACCCCCACACTCTGCTGATCAGACACACAAGAGCTTGAGTCCGGTGCTCTCAACCGCTCGGCCATATATACATGGGTTATTTACATATTTTTTAATACATCCAACAGCACATGAATTAGCGCCAATAACAGGATAATAGGAAACGAGAAGAAATGCTCAGTTTTAGATGTGGGAGGAAAACCCCCCAATGGGGGAAAACACACGCAATCAGGTAAGGATTGAAAACACATTCCAAGGTTTCAGTCTGAGATGGGATTCGAACCGGGGTCAACAGAGGTGAAAGGCAGGGAAAGAAACCACTGAACCAACCTGATATTATTTTATATTGGCAGAAACAATTTAATGACTGCAGGGTGTTACATATGTATTCAATGTTGATGTGTTTCAACAATGAGTGTACAAACTGCAATTCCACAAGAAAACACGTTTCGTTTTTCCAAACACTGGTGCGTCCTTTTCTGAATCGTTGAAGCAGAAGAAAAAAAAAACATCATGATGAATACCATACCATACACTCTAAAACCTTCCGGGTCAGGGGTCAGCATTGACCCGGATCCGAGTCCCGTGAGGCCTGACTCATTTGTGGGTCAGTGTCAGAATAATAATAATAATAATAATAACAATAAGCTGGCATTTATAGAGCGCCTTTTCCCAGAGGTTGCAAAGTTGCTAGGATGTGTCCAACACAGATCAAAAATCAAAATCAAAGATGGCCCAAAATAAAAAATCACTGTCGACAAAACAAGTGGGTCTTCAGCAATTTCTTGAATGATTCAAGCGAGTTTGCTTTTCTGCAGCTATCAGGAAGTAAATTCTATAGAGCCGGGACCGCAATAGACTTGTGGACAAGTCGTTAATGGTCTGTCGCGGTGAGATAGTCGAGTTGTGGCGGTGCTCTCGCGAGATCACTGCTCTCGCGCGAACTGCTGGTTGCCGACTTCTACTCCCCATTAACGACTTGTACAACCTGAATGCTGTACGTATTCATACTTCAAGTACGAACGTGGTATACATTACAGTTGCCGTAGAGACAGTCATTGAGACGATTCCATTTTATTAGAGGGCAGTAGTCTCGCGGGCCAGCAGTCTCGCGAGAATACCGCGGGAATCGCGGATACCGCGGGAATCGCGGGGAGATTCGGAATAGAGTCGGAACGCTATCACCGCGACAGACATTTAACGACTTGTCCACAAGTCTAGGACCTTAATGGAGAAGGCTCGGTCCCCTGTTTTAGTATTTGTCAGATACTCGAAGAGAACACACCAGAAATGGGTGAAAATCCGAGTTAATCCCCTTTATATTAAAGGCATCGTACACGTTTGGTAATTGTCAAAGACCAGTGTTCTCATTTGGTGTATCCCAACATATGCATAAAATAACAAAATAAACGATTTGGGCTCAATTGGTCATCGAAGTTGCAAGAAAATGATGAAAGAAAAAACACCCTTCTTGTACAAATTTGTGTGCTTTCAGATAGGAATAAAAACTTCTTGCAAGAAGTTTTTATTATTTTAGTGAGAAATTACCTCTTTCTCAAAAACTACGTTACTTCAGAGGGAGTCGTTTCTCATAATGTTTTATACTATCAACAGCTCTCTGTTGCTCGTTACCAAGTCAGTTTTTATGCTAATATATATTTTGAGTAATTACCAAACGTGTACGATGCCTTTAACCACTTTCCAGGTCATTCTGAATGGTAGACACGCATTGTACAGCGGTGCGTTCCGCGTGGTGCACGGCGCGTGGTGCACGGGGTCGATAAATTTATGCACAAGGGTGCACCCCACTAATTCCACTCCCATAGCATTCAGTGCAAAAGGCTAAATAGTCAAAAATACACGAAAAATACTTAAAAGTCTCACAGCTTTTTACAGTAAAGGGAAAAGTATTAATTGACTCTTGAACTTTTATTCTCTGCTCAATTTAATATGGGGAGTCCCTGGTCCCGTCGAGTTATTCTCCCTCCAAATAAAAACACCCCTACACCGGTGTAATTTTCCAAACGTCCGAGCTTCAATCTTGAAAAATGTCCCTACACCTCTCGGCAAATAGAACCATTTTTCAGGGCCTATGTCATCCAAAATACCTCAAGTTGGAAGTCAACAACCCCCAGGTTACAATATTGGGCAACATTTTTACACTCTACCCCTTTTATTGGGCGCTCAAATCTGTCTAAAATAGAATATTTTGAGGGCCTACAAAATATTCATGAGCTCGACGCTCTGTTTTCTCCATATTTAGTGGGGTGCACCCACAAGCGCCATCTTACAAATATACCGCAATGCATCTTGGGAAACCGAGTACAGTTAAATAAATAAATCAAGCTGCCAAGAAGGACACCATGTTGTAGTTTACATGTAACTATATATACCCGTGGGCCGATTCCACTAAAGTCCTCGTTTGCGACCATCGCCGTCACACTTGTGATGAGATCGCAAACCGCAAATCCAACGCTCTTACAATGTGGGCTGAACTTGCGTTTCACTAAAGTCATCGCAGTTGCGATGATATAAAAAGGAAAATAAACGTTTTGCTCGAGGCAACCTCGTCCCCATGGTGTGTCGAGCAGTACGAGGTTGACCGCTCTCTCACCCTGGTATTGGATCATTTGCATTGGATACGTATGCAAATTAGAATAGTCTGGCTGTGAACATGGTGGATACTGAATGAGTACAACTTAACATGTTTACGTTAGACTTTTGTACACTAGTCGTTGTCCAATCAGGGTCCAATTTAGTAAGGAGTCCAATCAGGGTCCAAGTAAGGAGTTTCCCTCCCAGGATTTACTATTGGAAACATGGTTGGAAATAAAGTAAACCGTGGGGACGAGGTTGTGTTCGAGGCTAAAAAGGTAGTGACCTTTGACATAACCCGACAGGAAAATCTTCAGTCGTCGCGTGCGTGGTGGACGTGGTGGGCCAAGGCCTATGTGAAGATTTTGTTGCCGCGCGGTTCGATTAAAAAACATTGCATTTTAAATGTAAATCGGTTTCATGCTGGTGCCTCAAAAAATAACAAAAGGAGGACCATATAAATGTTTAAATTCTAGGCATTCATTTAAAAAAAAAAAAGTCCACATGAAATCAAATTCATTTTGTATTTTATTAATTTTATAAAACTTTGTAAATACTTTGTAGGACGTTGACAAAAGTTAGTTAAATACTGGTTAAATTTATGTATGAGAATGACAGTTTTTCATTCTGATATTATTATGTAAAAGTCTGACACTGTCAAAATGACGAGTCGTTTGAAATAATCCTAAAGAGTTGTCATCATAAAAAATTGAATCTCATTACTTTTCTAAGCTTACCAGCACAACAAATTATTTTCGTAGGCCTAATTAATTTCCGTCTGATAAACTTTCAATTGTCAAACTTAGGGGGAAACAGCTTGTTATAGTTTTTACCCCCATAAAAAGGCCTAATATTGGGCATAATTTGCAAAAAGAATTAATTTCTAAAATAAATGCCCAAAATATTCGTCAAATTGTCGCCGAAAATGTTGAGCCAGTGGAAAATAATAATGATTAAATCGAAAAGGACGATTTGTGGAGGCAAAATCAATACATTAATTTAAGGTCAAATGCTGGTTTAAATAATTGACCCCAATAGATGGAGGACTCCTTTTTAACCGATTATAAGCTCTCTCCGCAGCAGTCGCTGGGTCTGCGCTGAGAGGTGTCATCAGCAAACTGCGAGTGTATCCCAAGTGAGTATCTCATCAGCAAAAGACCGCGAAGAGTAAATAAACCGCCATTTTACTCTTTAACTAACGGACAAACCACATCAAGACGTACACTGCTAATAAAATCTAAGCACAAAATGGCGCAATTTGTCATAAATTTGCGATGAACTAACTTTGCGGCCACTAATGAGTCATCGCAAGATTGTCATCGCTAATAATACTTTTAGCGATGAGTAAATTCGTCGCAACGATTAAGTGAATTGTTATCCAAAACCCATCGCTAAGTTGCGATGGGTTTTGGATTTAGCGATCGGTTTCGGCGCTTGCGATGATCAAAAAGCAGTAGTGAAACCGGCCCCAGGACTTCTAGTTGTTTTCCTCATTGCTTAAAAACCAGCGCGCCATGATGGTTGCCGGTGTTTTTTTTTGTTTAATCTTTAATTGTAAACTTTGTAGCATTGTTTTAATAAACCAGAAATAATAATACAACAACTCGGATTTTACCCAGAATACCTTGCACGCCGATCATGCGCAATGGGACAAGCATATGCGACATGCATATGGGCCATAGAACGGATTG
Source organism: Plazaster borealis (assembly GCA_021014325.1). Lineage (NCBI taxonomy): Eukaryota > Metazoa > Echinodermata > Asteroidea > Forcipulatida > Labidiasteridae > Plazaster > Plazaster borealis. Next base: position 4,930,052 of record CM037456.1, on the reverse strand, counting down.
TTTAGAATAACTCCCCATTATAAAGCCAATAATTTACTAAATTAAAGTCAGCAAAGAATGATGGAGTGGTGGGATCATCATTTTGTGGTCATGCTGTAAGGGTTTGAATATACTCCGATCACATAGTGCAGAACGGTATTGCATTCAACTTAAAGGTAAAGTAGGCCTACAGTAAAATTAATTCCCATCCATTGGTTTTCACTAAACACACGAACATTTTTATCAAATTCTGTAGTCACGTTTTAGGGAAAACATCGAAAACACTTAGGGATAACAGATAAAGGAACTGTTCAACATAAAAGTAACCTAGAGTAAATTCATACCCATCATTGTAACTAAACACACACGATACAAAGACCATATGAAAATGTTTATCAATTGTGTTCATGTTTTAGGGAAAACAACAGAAACAGTTCTCGTTTCAAGACACTGAACACGTTTGGTAATTGTTAAAGACCAGTATTCTCACTTGGTGTATCCCAACATATGCATAAATTAACAAACCTGGGAAAATTTGGGCTCATTGGTCATCGAAGTTGCAGGAAAATAATGACAGAAAAAACACCCTTGTTGCACAAATTTGTGTGCTTTCAGATGCCTGAAAAAGGCCTGAAGTCTTTTTCAGATTCAAATATTTTAGTGAGAAATTACCTCTTTCTCCAAAACTACGTTACTTCAGAGGGAGTCGTTTCTCAAAATGTTTTACACTATCATTATCTCTTCTTTACTCGTTACCAAGTAAGTAAAATATATCTTAGCATAAAAACTTACTTGGTAACGAGCAACGGAGAGCTGTTGATGTATAAAACATTGTGAGAAACGACTCCCTCTGAAGTAACGTAGTTTTTGAGAAAGAGGTGATTTCTCACTAAAATAATAAAAACTTCTTGCAAGAAGCCTTTTATTCCTATCTGAAAGCACACAAATTTGTACAATAAGGGTGTTTTTTCTTTCATCATTTTCTTGCAACTTCGATGACCAATTGAGCCCAAATGTTCACAGGCTTGTTATTTTATGCATATTTTGGGATACACCAAGTGAGAAAACTGGTCTTTGACAATTACCAAACGTGTTCAGTGCCTTTAAAGGTAAAGTACAATACATTCATTACAATCCTTTAGTTTTCACTAAACAGAAGATACAGAGACCATGTGAATTTTTTGTTTATATCAAATTTTGTGTTCATGTTTTAGGGAAAACAGTTCACGTTTTGTCTGGGATTTTGTACACGTTAATAATAATCCTCAAAAGGGTAACTGGAGAAAGCAGTTATGGTAACTTGAAAGAGCTTCAAATGTGACTTCCTCAATTTTGACCAGCTTTTCCTCTGGAGGATTGGTATGCTGAAAAAATTTGAGTGTTAAAATTAACACCATGGGTGTTGTCACATTATAGATACCGAAGATAGAATCAACATTAACATCATAGGGTGTTAAAATAACACCAATGTAATAGTTTTTTACATATATTAGTGTTGTTTTAACACCTTAAGTTGTAAATTGTGATTCTTATTTGGTATCTATAATGTGACAACACCGATGGTGCCAATTTAACACCCTTCTGCAGTGTACTCCCGTCTGTGCGGCCCCTGTAATTGTTTAGGCCGACATTTAGGTCGGGCTACATTTAGGTACAAGTTTGGGACAACATTAACGATTGGGATACATTTAGGGCCCGGGCTACATTAAGGGGACGCACACACTTCTGAACTTGGAATTAAGTGAGCTTTCAGATTGAAACTATAATCTTTTTCCCAACAATTACAAATCTATGCTTTGTTTTTTAATAAGGTCAACAATATAAGTCTTATTCATTACTAATAATTATTATATTCAAATTAGTAAAACTATATGTTTTTAAACTCTATGCAAACCTGTGCCCTTTTATTAGATAACTTCATGTCGGCGTACTATCCCTCGGTCTGTACCTTTGTCTTAAAGGTATCGTACACGTTTGGTAATGACTCAAAACAAATATTAGCATAACAACTTACTTGGTAACAAGCAACGGAGAGCTGTTGATAGTATAAAACATTGTAGGAAACGACTCCCTCTGAAGTAACGTAGTTTTTGAGAACGAGGTAATTTCTCACTAAAATAATAAAAACTTCTTGCAAGAAGTTTTTATTCCTATCTAAAAGCACACAAAATTGTACAACAAGGGTGTTTTTTCTTTCATCATTTTCTTGCAACCTCGATGACCAATTGAGCCCAAATTTTCACAGGCTCGTTATTTTATGCATATGTTGGGATACACCAAGTGAGAACACTGGTCTTTGACAATTATCAAACGTGTTCAGTGCCTAAGTGAGCTTTCAGATTGAAACTAATAATCTTTTCCCCAACGATTACAAATCAATGTTTTGTTTTTAATGAGGTCAACAATATTCAAATTGGCAAAACTTGTCATTAAATTATATGTTTTAGTTGCGTGCAAACCTGTGCCCTTTCATTAGAAAACTGCATGTTGGCGTATACTATATCTCGATCTGTACCTTTGTCTTATGGCAAAAATTTGAAAAGATATTGTTCCATCGAAACTTTGAAAACAAACAAAAACAACCATGATGCTGCTTGATCTTAATGGTGACCGTAATGTGACGTTTGCTCTACTCTATAAGGTTGTCCGATTTAAAGCACACCATTGGCGCCAGTTGGATTTGTAATATTCATAATACAGAACTGTAAAGTGGCCATTATTTTAAAGGGTGTAGTCAAGTTAGTTTACTTGTACCTGTAGCTAAAACAGACCCAGAGTTCAATCGACAGGAGTGCACACTTAGGAAAAGCTTGTTCCAGTTTGACTTGCATAATTACAAATGCAAATTGTCGCACCTCGTATAACGTAGCGATTAGCCACAGGGCTGTTCTCTTTCCAGTGGGTCAAATTACATCACCTATAATGAGACAAGAAGCTGGATAAAAAAGCGAGACAGAGAAGTCAGGCTGGATCCCTCCACAGGGGGAAGAACGAAACTCAAGTCCCGCTTCTTTTCAGCCAAAGGTGTTCCCTAGAATATTACTCGTGGAAGGAAGCGTGTTTCCTTACAGACCCTAGACTTTACCAGAACGGAATAAACTCGAGTCAAGTTACAGGAACGATATGCTAGGGGGCGTGCTTGCTGGCCGAAGGTCGGGAAAGGCAGTGGGACAAATTACAAGAAGATACTTTTTGAAAGAGATACCTCGATAGATTGAAGACACTCGCGTTATCGTGGCACGTACAAGAAGATGATATTTCAACATCGGCGGGAAAGTATTTACAAGGGATGAAAATGTGACTTGTACTTGTGGTATTGTTCCTTTAAGTCCAGATACAACCGAGCGAAACATAATCATGTAGGACGAAATAGAGGTTAATGTATTAACAGGAACTAGTATTCCCTACTTGATTTCTGATGACGCTGAGGTTTGAAACGGTTTTATGTGTACGGATAAACTTCTTAGAAAAACAGAGGCTTGGAAATCTATGACAGTCCATACGGATATGGGTTTGGATTGATTGTTTAAAGGGAGAGTATCCTTTGGTAATTATTCAACAAGTTAATGACCATTACAACTTACTTGGTAAAGAGCACTCGAGAGCTGATATTATAAAACGTTGTTAGGAACGACACCATTTGAAATGATGTAGTGCTAGAGAAAGAGGTAATTCTTCACCAAAGAATTTTAATCTGAGACAGGCATCTGAAAGCACACATTATTCTATATGCAACGAGTGTGGGTTTGTTTCTTTCACTATTTTCTTGCAACTTCGATGACCTATTGAGCATAAACTTTTACAAAATAAACACCCCTCATTAATGTATGCAGATGTTGGAATACCATATAAGTGGGGTTACTAAGTCTTGTCTTTTACAATTACCAAATGTTGTAGCATGGGTTTGCCAGGCACTGAACACGTTTGGAAATTGTCAAAGACCAGTGTTCTCACTTGGTGTATCCCAACATATGCAAAAAATAACGAGCCTGTGAAAATTTGGGCTCAATTGGTCATCGAAGTTGCAAGAAAATGATGAAAGAAAAAACACCCTTGTTGTACAAATTGTAGATAGGAATACAAACTTCTTGAGTTTTTATTAGTGAGAAATTACCTCTTTCTCAAAAACTACATTACTTCAGAGGGAGTCGTTTCCTACAATGTTTTATACTATCAACAGCTCTCCGTTGCTCGTTACCAAGTAAGTTTTTATGCTAATATTTGTTTTGAGTCATTACCAAACGTGTACGATACCTTTAACCTGTTCAATGACTAGCCAGCAGGACTAGTTAGCTTGTCATATCACTGGTCCGTCAGCTTTTGCACTTGTCCACAATTCATATTAAATACGGATGCTTTTCAACTCTGAACTATCCAGCCGGACCACTTGGGGTGAATTTTGACTGGTCCTCAGGTGTTTGAAATGGCATTTGGCCAGCGGACCACTGTTAAGGGAGAACGCTGCCTGAACTATGTTTGTATTGATCGGCTTACGGTCACTTTTCACAATGTTCAAAAATTGGAGGAGTCTAACAGTGCCTGTAAATATGCGAGATGCGATGTAATTGATTGAATCAAATTTGACATTTATTGGGCAGCATGGACGCCTTACCTTGTTTCCCACTCAACTCATGTCTGTCTAAGTGATTTGGACATGGGATTCAAATAGAAACAGCGCCCTTGCAATGTTACACACAAATACTTCCAACCGTTTAAGCATGCGATTTGTTTTCCTTCGGGACTCACTGAGCGTACAATGCCATAAACTATAAATTTTAAAGCAAATCAAAATTAAGTCTGACCATGTCACTGTTTGATGCAAGGTTGTAAGTTGACTCTAATATCTTAATACTTACGACAGGTTATGCTTACATTACGACCATTTTATTCTATTCCCATCATATTGGCATAGTATTTTCAGCAGAGTGGGGACAGCAGAACAAAGGAACACAAAAGGAACGATGCTTTCCTCACATTGGAATCATTTGTATTTTTGTGTCCTCACTTTTTTTCGCGCGCTTATTTTTATCTTTTTTAAAGCTTTAGAAATTTCCACAATATGTACAAGTTGAACAGGGGCTGTCAAGGGTATTCAATAGTATAGAAACTGTCATCGAAAGATGTGCACACGATTAAAAATTTAATTATCTAATTATTAAAATGGAGATAGCACACAAAATATTAAAAAATTCACACACCAGTATCGCATAAAAACAAAAGCAATACAACGTCTATGGAGAGTTAAACAGCTACTTGAGCGAAATTTGTTTTAACGGGATTGCTATTTAAACTGGTTTATAAATGTGTTTCTTTACCATTTAATTGTAATTTTTTATTTTTACACTTCTGAATTTTGCGTTATTATCGATCAAAAAATAAGGCCCCAACCTCAAGATTTTGAAAGACTAGCTACACCGTTGACGGCGTGCGTCAAAATGACAATATTTTTACGGCATGTATGGGATGTTGCTTTGTTATACCTCCATGTTGCAACAAAGCGGCCATATACACAACGGAGCTCCCACAATGACGTAAAATGGGTGATAACGTAAAACGGGGCTTTTCGAGAATCTTCCTCAGAAAAGCACCGGAGAAGGGTATTCAAAATGATCAGGGTATTTTTTTACAATTGAAATCTGTTTAATCTCATATGAACTCAATTTCCTTATTGATAGAAAACATTCCAAATGAATTTCAGCAAAGATCACTTGTTGCCGTTTCTTTCAAGCTGGTGTTTAAAGTAAAGGGACAAAGGAAAGTCCTTACATTTATAACAATGTATAAGAATGTGTGCTTTCGTACTAATTAAATAAAAATGTTTATGCAAGTTCCCCTAAACAAGTCTAAAAGTCACTCTTGGTAAGGGGGTACAAGAAGAAAATATTTAAGATGAAAATAACTCAGGGGAGCTGAAGGTAGGAATTGATATTCCTCTTAAAACAGTCTAGATTGTAGGATGGAGGGAAACATGCACCAGGCAAGGAGTTCCAAAGAGATGCAGTACGTGGAATAAAGCTGTTGGAATGGCTCTTTGTTCTACATCTCAGCAAAGCAAGGGTGGGTAAGAAGAAGCAGATAGCCTGGTTTCGCTCAAACACCCTGAATAGGAGGGACCAGGTCGGACAAACTGATTGCACATTTTACTAATAATGGAATTATACACTTATGGTGACCGTGAAGGGAGTTACCGGTAAGCCAACGACTTTGAGAATTCACCGGTGCCAAAAGCTGAAAACCATGTAGTTCATGCCGCAAGATCATCTCTTGATTCACCCCCATGGAAACTGAATAGCACAAGTAATGTTTTGTCGTTAACACACTTTCGTGACAGGTGGACGCGATGGATCAGGTATCTTGCTTAAAGGTATCGTACACGTTTGGTAATGACTCAAAACAAATATTAGCATGAAAACTTACTTGGTAACAAGCAACGGAGAGCTGTTGATAGTATAAAACATTGTAGGAAACGACTCCCTCTGAAGTAACGTAGTTTTTGAAAAAGAGGTAATTTCTCACTAAAATAATAAAAACTTCTTGCAAGAAGTTTTTATTCCTATCTGAAAGCACACAAATTTGTACAACAAGGGTGTTTTTTCTTTCATCATTTTCTTGCAACTTCGATGACCAATTGAGCCCAAATTTTCACAGGCTTGTTATTTTATGCATATGTTGGGATACACCAAGTGAGAACACTGGTCTTTGACAATTTCCAAACGTGTACGATGCCTTTAAACAGAGCAGTGATAATCTGCTGCAAAAAAGGTGGACCAACCATTACATGCTCCTTCCACTCTTAATGGGTCAGACTTGACCATGAACTGAATCTTTTGGGATCAGTATGTTCACCACGAGGTGCATTTGGTAAAATTCTGCAACCATGCTAAAATTAAGCAAGGGACCCTTGCTAAATTACTGTCGTGTGAAAATGGCTTAATTTGATAATAATTTGAATAATGATATGTCGGGTCATCTTGACTCTAGTATGAGTCAGACTGAAGCCAAACATGGATCTGTAGCCTCATCGAGACCAAGGGGACATTTTCTGGGTGGTTTCAGAGGAAATTTACCCACGGGGTCGAAACATAAGGCCACTCATTAATGTCTGAATGATTCGCAAGCAGTGACAGCTTCCCCTTCCTTTATGTAATAAGAAGCTGCGTATCCCGTCAGGCATTATTCACTATGTGACTCCAATGACGACCGTTCAATAAAGAGCTATGCATAAAAACTCATCATAACATCATGTTACCTCCACCTCAACAGAAACTACAATAAAGCTCGTTTGACTATTCCCGTATACCTCACCTCCCAATATTAGCCCAAAGTGTGGAAATATCGACTCGCATCTGCATATACGCATGTGATGTGAAACCAAGTACAAAGATATAATATAAGGCTGAACCGCCATATTTTATCTACGCCACAAAGACAATTTCTATGTTTAGTGAATGGCCGTATAATTGGATACACGAATATCTCGCATGTATGATTGCTGATTTGACTTCCACTCTGCGCAGCAGGTGTGACGTCACTATCATCGTGACATCAGAATATGCAAATATATCGAACGAATAACATTTTTTTTTCACGGAAAAATGGTACCGGTAGAAAAAGGATTGCTATGGTGCAACGTGCAGTGGAAATTGTGGCCTCTGGTGTATTGACTCGGACTTAGCGAAACGTTCGAAACGAAGCGAAAGCTATAAAAGTGAGATTTACGATCCTGTGGAGTACGGGCCGTGTATCGTGGTGTGCCTCATTGCGCACACAGCTAACCTTCTTGAGTTGAGGTTTGGATGGAATGGTCAGAAAGATCAACCCCTCTTGTCTGGGGTATACAGTGAGGTGAATCAAGATAGCTTGACCAGAAGCTTGACCAGAAGCAGCTTATCCACTTAGCTCATTCCGAGAAGTTAAGAAATAACAAAAACACCTCCCGCCCTTAATTTCAGATTGAGGAGACTACCAAACAAACACTACTTGCTGGCAGAAATAGGCAGGCATACAAGGAATTACGATCTACATTGGAATTATCGATATCTCACCGGCAAACACAAGCCCGACGGCGCGTTGCTCCGCCTGGCTGACTTTAGGGGATGGAATACCCGTAAGTGTGCATGGGGAGAGAGACTGAGAGCTCGCTGGTGGACTGGGGAGACCACACAGTTCAATAAGTGTATTCTGGTTAAAGGGAGAGCTACAGGAGCAGTTTTACCTGCCGCCCAGGTTTCAACATTGGTTAGTATCCCTAAGACAAACAGGTTGAAGGATAAGTGATTGACGCTGATTGCAAACACCCGCTGGTGACGGCACTTCACGACTCTGGAAGGATTATAACCTCAGTAGGGAATTGTTTTACATTAGTAGTAAGGTAAGCCGTATTGTTGTTAAACTGTAGTTTCCTTTTTTTGGTTTGATGTTTTGATTAGTGCTCGGTCGATAGGACCGGCTTGAACGGTGCACGCGTAAGCAACATTTACGCCTAACTTCAGGCAATGTGATACATAAACGTCCAGAATCGCGTACTTTTTCCAGATATCTAAACGTTGGCATCAAATTGTTATCAACTTGCATAGCTACCCGCTATTTTACGCGTTCAAACGGTAATCAAGCATGGGCGTTTGGTGTAATTTCAACGCATATTATTTTAATAAAATATTGGTTTTTTAGTTTATCACTAGCCGGCCATGACAATAATTGCTCCTGCAATTGTCTCTAAAATAATTCACTATTCTTTTAAGACAACCAATACAGTCACGCGCTGTTTTTGTGACGTCTGGTTTGTTTTTAATAATCCATAAAATTTGTTTACGCATGCTTGCTATGTACGCCAACAAATATTTTACGGGTTTCGGGTCGGCTTTTTAATGGCATATGATTAAGAGGGAAAGCTTGGTGTATGTACCTTCTATGTTTACCCATAGAAACTATATTTCAAGTAATATCTTTCCATCGGCTCATAATAGTAACGAGTTAATATATAGCACTTTATCACATCCGATGGGCGTATTGAAGCGCTTAGTGCTACGGTCATTAATTGCCAAATTCACATCTGTAATGATCAAAAGGTCATTAAATGAAAATTGAGTAACTTTTGAAAAAATATATCAAAATCAACAAATAAATGTTTTTCTTCGAAACTGAATCCAGATTGTAGTTTCCAGATTGTAGTCTCCAGCTTGTAGTTTTCAGCTTGTAGTTTCCAGTTTGCTTGATCAATAAACTAGCCTACATTTAACAGGAGCTCCAAAATATGCTAAAGAAATTTTATGAAATCCATACAAATTTAACTAATGACCTTATATAGTCCTGAAAGAGGTTTTTTCATTTGTTTTTAGGAAGGTTGTTTTATAAACCATATTTCTCTCTCTTCGTGATTTTGAGAATTCAATGTTTCAAAAATGGAGTTTGATTGAGATCATAAGCTCAACATTAATTCAATGCATCTCTAGAACGCTGTGTATTGTAACGAAACGAATCAAGCATTACACACAATTGGAGACTAAGGTTGGCACATCCACTGTCTTTTACTTACATTCTAAAAACTCCTATGGTCAAGCTGACCCAGAAACTGGTAAAAAAAATAAAATTGGATTTTAGCTCAGTTTCTGCATCAGTTTAACCCATTTTCTGGGTGATTTTGACACAGATTCCGAGTCATACTGACCCAGAAATGGGTCAGACCCTCGGAAACCGTAAACGGGTCATTTCTGATCCGTGGGTTTTACAGTGTAAAACAATTCTTTCAACCCCATTTTTAACTTGCGATTCTATTTAAAAAAAAGTGTAGACAAAAACTTTTGACATTAAGAAATGTTTCCTTCATGTGTGCCCCAGTCAAGAATTTGGACATATTTTTGTATAATCTTTTCGCTAATCATATACACTGCAAAAACTAGGGCATTAAAATTGACACCATATGTTGTCACATATAGATACCGAAAAAAGTATCAAAATTTACACCATAGGGTGTTGAAATAACACTAATTTCTGTCAAAACAATTAAATTGGCGTTATTTTAACACCCTTTGATTTTCTCTTCGGTATCTATTATGTGACAACACCCATGGTGTCAATTTTAACACTCCAGTTTTTGCAGTGTATATAAGCTGACACCCAAGATTGCTAAAATCCAAGCCCATAAGGATACCATCTTATACACGCATCAATTTATTGCTATCAATGTGAGGACTTTCCTTTGTCCCTCTAGCTTAACACTCTACATAGACTAAGCACACGAAAAAATGTGAGGACATAAAAATACAAAGGATTCCAATGTGAGGACAGCATTGTCACTTTTGTGTTTCTCTATTCTGCTGTCCCCACTCTGCTGGTAATACCATGTCACTGGAGTGTGCCTTTATGATGTTAGGCTGTTTAGTTTTCAGTACAAAGCACCCCTCGGTGAAGATACCACAGTAAAAGGTCATTCCCCTTCAATATTCAATTGAACAAGTGGATGGCTTAATGAACCAAATTCCTTTCCATATCACATCAACATGGATCACAGAAACACACAGTTGGTGAAAAATATTGAAACAAAAACAAAACCGATCGACACCCGACGAACTGACTTCAAACTGGACTGCGTATTACACACTCAGTATATATAAAAACACAGTTATTCAACCGTAACAACAATATTATTAAAATTTGACTGGAGAAGTAGATAAAAAAAAACCGAATGCATGCTAATATGCCATTACATTTAAATTGATGCCGGGTTGCTAAGGGGCTGGGGGGGGGGTGATCAGACTTTAATGAAGAAGTTCAGAGTTATTATAGGTTTTACGGCCGTATGCTAATTACTCGCATAAAAGAAATGACTGCCAAGCGCTATGTTCTATGCGCTTTCACAATGAAGTTAATTCTACTTCGGCCATTATGTATATTCCTATACGTCAGACTGTACTACACAAAATAAAACCATGTAGGCCTAAATTTATTGCTGCCAATGTGAGGACTTTCCTTTGTCCCTCTAACTTGACACTCTCCATAGACTAAGCGCAACAAAAATGCGAGGACACAAAAATACAAAGGATTCCAAAGTGATGACAGCATTGTTCCTTTTGTGCTCCTTTGTTCTGCTGTCCCCACTATGCATGGCAATACCATGTCAACGTTCTCTATACTGGTGTGTTTCCGGGCAAATAAACACTTCAGGGGGTTGACTTAGCATAGTTCCTTTTTTCAAAATGAGTTCACAGACCCATTAAGTGATACCAGTCAATATAGCTGACAAAAATAGGTCAGGTATTATAAAAAGGCAAAAGGTCACATCTCAGGAATATAATGTTCGATATGTTAATTAAGTATCCACGTATGACAATAATATCATGGTCTAAAAGCAAATGTACAACATTGCTAATTGTCAAAGACCAGCACCCACACTTGATGTGACCCAGCACATATATCAAATAACAAACCCGTGAAAGTTTAAGCTAAATCGGTCTTCGGAGTCATGAGAAAACAGTGAAAAACCCCATTATATATTTTCACTGTTTTCAAACATCGGATTGTTTTACTCATTTCCTAAAAACTATAGCATTTCAAGCAAAACTATTTCAAGGGATGTTTTCCACCATGACCATCTTTATACCACGTAATTTATGTGCAAATCTGTGAACATTTATATTTTCAACCTTGCCAATGTTGTACACGCCCTTTAAGTTCAATTTACGGTTGTTCCTGCCGCCAGTTGTTTTGGGCACAAAGTTCTCGCGAAGTTTTAACACAGTTTGCATTTATGTCTCGGCAAAACTGAACGAAGTCCGTCAAAGCATGACTTCTGAAGAAGCTTTTCGGGAGGAGGTTCACCCACAAACTAGCATTGCTTCTCCATAAGACGATCAGAGTATACCGGTCGAAAGGTCGAGTTACAACCGGCTCTTCTCAGAGCCATCACTTAATAGATTTAACTTGCAAGGTATCCCTGCAAACCTACCTCCATTAATACCTGTTTCCACAATGCTTCGCTTCAAGTGTTACCCCTAGCATTGTTTCGTCAGGAAATTGGGGGAGGCAGAACGTTTAAATATAACAACAACAAATTATAGCGATTGAATTAGGGAACAAGTATAGGGTCTTCAAGATCGGGCTCGGACACCAAGGAATTCTAACAAAAAGGAATCTGAAGTTTTGACAGGTGGACGATTCTCAACTTGATTTTACGTACAATCGACGAGCAAAAAGTCATACAGCTCATTACACAATAACTGATTAAAGGGTCTGTATACATTTGGTAATGACTCTGAAAATTAATGGCAATAAAAACTGAATTGGTAAGAAGTACAGCAGCTTTGGATAGTATAATGCATTTTGAGAAATGTTTCACTTCAAAGTACTGCGGTTATGGAAAAATGTATCACTTTTTATCACAACAAATTTGAATCTGAGAAGCGTTACTGCAGTAACGTTTCTCAGATAGTGATATTCCAATTGCAGATTATTCTTCCTGCGTGGACACAACCACTCCATATTTTCGGCAATATCTCAAAAACGCTACTACCTCTTGAAATGAATTTTTCATAGGTTAGTTTTATGGTGTATATCCTACAACTATATTGGATTGAAACAAAAATTGGGTTCCAATTACCAAACGTATACAATTCAAGGCAGTGTGTACTTTAGGTAATTACTCCGCAAGTTAATGACCATAAAAACGTACTTGGTAAAGAGCACTGGAGAGCTGCTGTTGTTATACACCATTGTTAAAAACGACCTTAATTAAAGTAATGTAGTTTTAGAGAAAGAGGTTATTTTTTTCAGACATCTCAAACCACACAATTCTATGCAATGAGGGTGTTTTTTTCTTTCATTTTCTTTTAGCAACTTCGATGACCAATTGAGCTCAAATTTTCACAGCTTTATTATTTTATGCATATGTTGGGATACACTAAGCAGAGCTGCAAACATTTGCATCTTGCAATAAGTTGCATGAAATAACAAAGCTGTGAAAATTTGGGCTCAATTGGTCATCAAAGTTGCAAGAAAATAATGAAAGAAAAAACCACCCTCGTTGTATAGACTTGTGTGCTTTCAGATGCCTGAGAAAGGCTTCATGCCTGAAGCCTTTCTGAGATTCAAATTGTTTGGTGAAAAATTACATCTTTCTCTAAAACTACCCGTACATTACTTCAAAGGGTGTCGTTTCTAACAATGTTTTATAATATCAGCAGCTCTCGGTGCTCTTTTATACCAAGTAAGTTTTTATGGTCATTAATTTTTGAAGTAATTACCAAAAATGTATAGCCTCCCTTTAAATACAGTAAAAGAATCAATTTGGATGTTTCAGAATAATGTGAAATAGCATACTCTCCACTTGTTGCCAGACTTTTTTAATTTCAAGGTACATCATATTTGAGTCGGTGTCCCTAGAGTAAAAAAATACTTCAAGACGAAAATGTCTTCAGACTCATGAAAAGACGGAAGCCGAAATAGATATCTTCTCGACGGAAGTCGAAATAGATATCTATTGGCGTCAGGGTGAATGAACTACTGCCATGCAAGAGTTAACGTGATATCATTGAATGCTGTGTGTTGTTTTTATACTGCATGCCATTGGATGTGATATGATACATCAATTGTTGGCACAAATCATTATCCAAACAATAAAAACTGTATCTAGTACGTCATTGTATTGAGACATGAGATGAGATGCCTCGTGGGGGTAACATAGCGTCCCAGTGTGACCTGATTAGCATCAAAACCCATTACACCTGCTACTCTGTCTATAGTCTAGTGTACATCGAACGGCTCCCATGGCTGTTCTGCTGGTGTATAGGTCGCGTTATACTCGGGATCCCATTCCCGAACCTTGAATAACTCAAAGTCATAGAGTAATCAAAGTGTCTAAGAGTCTAATCACGTGATTTTTTATATATAAAAATATCACATTATAGCCAAATTAAGTTCAATCTTCTATGCTCAAACTAAGGTAAGCCACATAAACACAACCTCGTCCCCATGGTTTACTTTATTTCCAACCATGTTTACAATAGTAAACCCTGGGAGTGAAACTCCTTACTTGGACCCTGATTGGACAACGACCGGTGTACAAAAGTCTAACGTAAACATGTTAAGTTGTACTCATTCAGTATTCACCATTTTCACAGCCAGACTATTCTAATTTGCATACGTATCCAAAAAAATGTTGGATATGCAAAAGATCCAATACCAGGGTGAGAGAGCGGTCAACCTCGTACTGCTCGACACACCTTGGGGACGAGGTTGGCATAAACAGTACGAATAATGTAAGTGCTACTCAATAATGAACGTGTTTTGAAGTATATGGAAGCGACCCTGACTTAGATACAGGTTTGTGAGCGATATTGAAACAGTGAGCTTACATACAACGTGCTTCAAAATGGGGGTCGATGTTTAATCCACAGCCGGGAGTTCCTAACAGAGCCTTTGGTCTTAAAGGTCGTACGATATCTCACTCTGTCTCGACAGTGGCTTCTTAATGATATAACATCTCTAACTCATCACCTCACCTTGTCACAGCTCATAATCTACACCTCGCTTTACTTTCTTTTCGTTGTTGTTAGACTAATTAAACGCCTGAGTTATTCATCGGCATTTGCACGTATGGTCTTGAACGCAGTGTAATAATCCTTTCAAAGAAGCAACATCTGGTAAACAAGGTATTTTAATGATTAATTCTTGGAGATGCAGTCAACACTGAATGATTGATTGGTGGGGTCTGGGGGGCATTACCGCCATGGTCATCCTCAAATGTTAGCAAATTAATAAGAATCTACTCTTACTGGTTGAGTCTTGAATATCATCAGGCACAGTGTGTGACCATGCGGTACCCAACCATTTAAAGGCACTCGCTACATGGTGCCACCATCTTGTTTTGTCTATACATTCAAATCATCATCATCATCAGTTTATTTCCACAGTATCAAAATCAAAGACAATTTAATAATGGAAGTTACGAGATAAATAGTTGTTTGATATTAAGACTTAACTAAATAAAGAATAAGCTTGGAAGTTAATGAAACTGTGGAGGGACACATAAAGAAGCAAGGCTTGTAACGCTATGGGTCCCTGAGCAAGCTCGTACGTTGAGCCGAGAATGATTTTGTTGAAGTCTTGTGAAAGACACCACTCCAGGTAGAGGGGGAAAAAACCGAATAAATACATACCAATGTAATCAAACCGAAGATCGGAGGACAAAATAGTCTGTTCCTTGTTGGTATACATTCCAAAAACCTCTCGGGTCAGAGTTTCCTCCGATTCTGGGTCCCAGAGGGCCTGACCCACTCCTGGTTCAGTGTGACCCAAAATCTGTGTCAAAATGATGACACAGAAATTTGTCGAACTGACGCAGAATCCGAGCTTAAATTCAAATTGTTTAACTAGCTTCCGGGTCAGCTTGACCCCAGAATTTGGTCAAGCCCACGAGGACCCGAGATCCAAGTCAATTCTGAGCAGGGTGGGGTTTTTTTTTAGAGCGTGACGCGAATGAATATTAGGCCTGAGTGCTCCTTTAGTATGCAGAGATCATGACAAAGAAAGTGGTATCATGGAGTCATGAACAAATTGTATGTTGGCTCTTTCAATGTAACTCGCCTCGTTGGCCATACAATAATGTGGGGTTGATATTGATCACGTGACACGTGTTCGGGTCTTCACTCATCACTTTAATAAGGGTTAGTGAATGTGTTGTTTAAACCACCTCCCGGTTAACTAAGGCCAACCTGAAAGAAAAACTGTCTTGGATTATAAAGCAATCAATCAACCTGAATTTATATAATTTGTTTTTACCCTTACACCGATGTGTATTAAGCACTGTATACTCAGTACTTTCCCGGGTTCTGTGAACAAAATCCACAGGCAAATCATTCGGATGGGATTCGAACCCACGACCTTTGCATTGCTATATAGAGCAGATGTCTTACCACTAAGACATCTGCTCTATAGCAATGCAAGGGTCGTTGGTTTGAATCCCACCCGAGTGATTTTTCTGTGGATTTTTTTCACAGAACTCGGGAAAGTACTGAGTATACAGTGTTTAATACACATCGGTGAAAGGGTAAAAACCAAATTATGTTATTCATCCCGATGCAAAATTAACACCTATTAAACCTGAATTTAGTCGAAAAGTTACTTATTTATTTTGTTATGGGTGTTGTCATATACAGATACCCAAAAAATTAACATCATAGGGTGTTAAAATAACACCACTGTATTTGTGTTGGCAGAAACGAGTGTTAGTTTAACAACCTTTGGTGTTGAAATTTTGTATCTTTTGTGTGACAACGCCCATTGTGCCAAGTTTAATACCACAGTTTTTGCAGTGTACGTTCAATATAGGGCTCATACCAAATGCCTTTGTGCAGTCGCTTAAGTTGAGGTCGTATTATTCAAATATTATTTATTAGAGTACGTTTGGTGATTAGTTTGACAACATTATTTAAGAAAAGGTTGGTGTTTGTTTTATATTGTTTGTTACTTTATGCTTCAACTAGAATTACGTGATCTTTGAGAGGGGTGGTGTTGTTGTTCTACATTAAGTTAATTGCCAAGAACCTCGTGACACCCTCACAACAAAATTCACAGTCGGAAAGCATCGGTCACTTTTTGAGTGACCGTTTTGATATTAGCGTGTAAAATACATTTTTATGAAGAAAACAAATCATTTTCAAATGGCCCAAACCATTATATATGGACCCTTCTGACTAAGTAAACAAATTCAGGTCACTGCTTACAGCCATTGTACAAGTAAACAGAAAAAGCCATCTGGAAACCATATGGTTCATTTCACCCAGTAGTGGCTATTGACCCCAAGGTCAAGTAACTGCTGTACAATTCCTATGGGAATTTCAGGAGAGCTGGTCATTGATGGATTTGTTGTGTGTGGAAAAAAAAACCGATGGTAACAAGACAATTGACATGCTTTTTGGCTAGGTGTAGTTGGGCAACTTGGAACGTTTTAGATGTTTGAAGAAAAACAAATGGTGGAGTACCGATTGTTTAATTAAAAACGGACACTCAATATGTGACAGTTGGAATCAGGAAGTGTTAAATCAAAGCATGTTTAAGACTTACAGCCAAAAGTCTTAGTCAAAATGTTCCGATGTATATTTTTAGCACATTACATCATATTCTAAGAAATCCAGCGAGTGCATTCCTTACAGTATCACCTCAGTCCATGTGATATCTACCATGCCAGACAAGTAGATTAACTCTGCCTCTGGAGAGTTTTATGCGGCTTTTATATCTTGGCAGGACGCTACCAACAAATGTGGCAAAGTGTCTCTCCCGTTAACGATGATTTTCAACCAGGTTTAGTCACAGGCATCGGATGAGCCACGTTTTGAATGATAACAAAAAAAGCTGCACCAGCCAAAGAAATAAAGATAATTTACCACAAGACAGAAATCCACCTGGTTATGATTTCCATGTCAAAGCAATGACCTATTTGAAGAAAAATGTTGCCTACAATAATATTAACCATCTTAGAAGTATGATTTGACACTATAAACATGCCTCGAAGCAATAATGTGGCTTTACTAGAGTCGTCTGTGCATGTAATAAGTTAAGCCTACTTGATTATGGGAATTCGTTTTTGAAACAAGTCGTGTCTGACTTCAAGCCCGTCTTGCTGATCTTTAATGAATAACACAGCACTAACTGTCACAAATGGTTAGGTTTATTACACCCAGGATTAATATTCAGACTACAGGAAAATGTATACTCATCTCCACTTGAAGAGCAAGTCTACATCACCTTGAAGGGAATGTATACGTTTGGTAATTGGAACCCACTGTTTTTTTGTAATCCTATATATAGTTGTAGATATAATATTCTATAAAACTAACCTGTGAAAATGTCATTTCAAAAGGTGTTGGCGTTTTTGAGATATTGCCGAAAATCTGGAGCAGTTTATGTCCACGCAGGAAGAATAATCTGCAATTGCAAAACACAATCTGAGAACGTTGCTGCCAGTAACGCTTCTCAGATTCAAATTTTTGGGGATAAAAAATGATATATTTTTCCATAACCGCAATACTTCTAAGTGAAAAGTTTCTCAAAATGAATTATTCTATCCAAAGCTGCTGTACGTCTTACCAAGTAAGGTTTTATTGCCATTAATTTTCAGAGTCATAACCAAACGTATACAGACCCTTTAAAGATGTGGGCTGAAAGTATCTCTTAACTGATGGAGGTGAAGGACCAAATATTCCTAGTCCATCTTAACATCTTTAGAGAGTACACCTGAAATTCCACAGCCCTTGGGTAAACCCATGTCACCCTCTATGTTAAATAACATCAAATAATTATAATCCCATCTAATCCAATGGAGTATTGTAATCACATTGCATTTTTTCATCACCACCTGCATGGAGCATGTGGTGTATGACAGTCGCAATCATTAATGCTTTGAGATAACTTAATCCTACCGCCACTGGCAGTCTATATACTTGCCACGTTTTTCAATCGATCGGTTCCGCAAACTCCAAAAACATCTTTTCACGGAACTATCACCTAAGACAATGCAGGGATGTTTTTTTCTAAACTTAATTATAACAAACCACAAAATATGACATGGGAGTTTACCGGGTGTTAATCATCAGAGTCTATAATCTGTGACGCCTTTAGCAAATGCTAAGGTGGATGGCCGACCGGCAACCGCCTTCTTAATGGCTCGATTATAGTCAAAAAATTGTGATTGTTTTCCTGTGAAATAATTCCCCACGGGAGTGTGAGGCGTACTATAAAAAAAGACTTGACAACCGAGTTGCGTAATTTCACATTTTTATTTATCGTAAAGCATTGCAGTGAAATACCAGTGACACAATGGTTCATGGTCTTGCTAATAATAGGAGCGAGGGTTGGAGTTAAATGATTTGTTGTTGTTGTTCTTCACTTTAAAAAGTTCTTAAACGAAAAACTCGGTGCATTTTCTCAAAACGTTCTCATATCTGTATAATTTTTTGGGATTAAATTTGAGCTTTATAAAAAACCAGTTCCGAAATAATGCAGTTTTGAATACAACAGCCTGAGCGAAATTTGCCATTATTTGTTTTTGTGTGTCCCCCCAAAAAAATCTCAGACCAGCCAGAATATTCCTTGTGCTAATTTTAGAAGTCTATTGAAGACTGGTCGTTGAGATTTCATATTTCGTGCCCATACAGCGAGTCAAGTAACAATGCCGGGTTAATAAGCGTGCATGAACACAATAGGTATACCTGCAAGCTCTATCAGCCACTGCGCGCCATCATATCGAACAATATACAACTCCTCTGATTTTTTTGTATTGTCATCTGCCATTTTCTGGCTTAGGGTTCATACTCAAAATGGCTTCATGATTTTTGTAGATCAGGGCCCAATTTCATAGCGCTGCTTAACGGTAAGCAAGTTTTCGTGCTAACTGTAGCAGAAAAATTTGCTTGTTCATAAGCGTATTTCACAGGTTAGCAAGAAAATTAGGCGGCCATCTGGCGCGTTCACCATGGATTTGCATTGTACGTCATTCATTTTCATACAGTAAGGCCGTATAAGGGTGTTGCCAAGGACGAACTATACCGTAACGCACGATGACGCGGAAATCTAGCCGTAGCCGTAGCTGTAGCCGCTAATTCGGACACGGTCTAAGCACAGGAAGGTTAGCATGCCTTTTCGTGTGCTCACGGTTAGCAGTGCTATGAAATGGAAACTCGCTCAGTAAGCACACAAAATCGGCCGTTAAGCAGCTCTATGAAATTGGGCCCAGACGGAATTCGAAGATTCAGGATAGTTCTTGTGATTGACTCATAGACGATGGTTGAATCAGAATCGCTGACGCTTTGTAGGTCTAGAGCATCATTTTACAATCATACACGTCAGAATCGTAAATGAAAAATCAAAATCAAACTCATTTTAAAATGAGAAATCTAATCATCTAGTTAACAAAATCCCACTTGACTGCTTGTGTTATACTTATGCTTATGTGTGTTGTGTTGAGTTGTGTTGTGTTGTCATTCAGCCTTCGAGAAAGATTCTGCTAGGGTCGAAACGTCAGGCCATTAACTATTTTTTGCATTAAAAAAATCCCTTTAATTGGACATTATATCAATACAAAATACTTGTGACAAATGTGTATGGATTGATGTCTCTTTTTGTTTAAAAAAGGATTCTTTGTAGTTCAACAGAACAAGGACGAACAAATAATTAAAGTCTTTAGCTGCAGTTAATAGTGATTTATTCCCTCAATCAGCTCATCTGTTTGTATAGAATGGTTTCAAGCACCGTCGACACCTTTATTAGTTTCAAATCTGCTGGTACAGTCTATAAAATAAACTGAAATCATTTTAATACTTTGGTATTAAAATCATGGCAATTATTAATCTATACCGTTACAATTTGTGAATATTCACCCGCGATTCATTTGAATAATTTCGTCTTGTCTATATTAATAGTGATTCAGGTTTTATGACTACGGGTTTGGGGTTAACTTATAATTATTCTGTTATGTCTGAATCAATGTTTCAGAAGATTTGTAAACACTTTGCACAAAAGCAAATTGTTTACAAATATCAGCCACAACATTTGTATTGAGTCACGAGAAAGAAAAAAACCAAGATTCGTTTTATCTATTACCCTACTTAAAGGGTGTGTATACAACATTGGTAATTGCCAAAGACCTGTATCCAAACCTGATGTGACCCAACATATACATGAAATAACAAACCTGTAAAATTTTCAGCTTAATCGGTCTTCGGAGTCATGAGAAAACAGTGACAAAACCCCTTATGTGTTTTAAGTTTTTTTTCAAACATCGGAATTTATCCTACAGGATAAAGACTGTTATTTTACTCTTTTCGTAAAAACCATGGCATTTCATGCAAAACTATTTCAAGGGAAGTTTTCTATCAAGACCATCTTTATACCATGTAAGTTATGTGCACATCTGTGAGCATTTATATTTTCATTCTTACCAATGTTGTACACACCCTTTAAGTTGTTAAATAACCAAAAAATTGTTTCTATAAGGTTTTCTTTGACCAATATAATAATGATGACATGCGATGCTTGGTTGGATAGAATCAAGGACATGTGTGTACAAAGCTGACTGGTTTGACACTTTGAAAGATGATATAACATGTTGCTTCTGCACTATAGGCGTTAGTATACACGGAGATACCAATCAATACACGCCTGGTGTCTCCTTCTAAATATAGAAGACCGCTACATACTCAAAGCCATCATGTACACATTGGCCTTGCGGAATCAGAGTACACTTACACACAGTCTCCGTGATCAAACCAAATGCATACAATTACGTTTTTGTATGCACATGGTTTCTAATGTTAATTCAAAAATAATTTGCAGTACGTAGGCCTTTTGTAATTGAATTATGTGTGATGAGGTCTCATTCCTCCCAAAGTATCGGATAAAATCACAACGGGTAAGCCATGCTATTTTTTTCAAAATGGCCTGAAAAAGGATAAAATCACCAACATTGAAGGCATCGTACACGTTTGGTAATGACTCTAAAAATTTATGGCAATAAAAACTTACTTGGTAGGCCTATATAGTAAGTACAGCAGCTTTGGATAGTATAACGCATTTTGAGAGACTTTTTACTTCGAAGGACTGCGGTTACGGAAAAATATATCACTTTTTATCCCCAAAATATTTTGAATATTGAGAAGCGTTTATACGGTAACGCTTCTCAGAGTGTGTATTCCAATTGCAGATTATTCTTCCTGCGTGGACACAACCGCTTCAGATTTTCGGCAATATCTCAAAAACGCTACCACCTTTTGAAATGAAATTTTCACAGGTTAGTTTTATGGTATATATCTACAGCTATATATAGGATTGAAGCAAACAATAGGCTCCAATTACCAAACGTGTACGATGCCTTTATGCCTTGCATTAAAATGGGGCTATACGACCACAATACACCACTTATAAATCCGCCTTCTACTTGTTTATTTCACGTGACTAATTACGACATCAATAACCTCTGCTGTTAAAGGTCAACACGAAAATATATATAACATTCTAAGGTGTCAATGCAATTGGCCTCGATCGGCACACTGCAAAAACGTGGGTGTTAAAATTGACACTATGGGTATTGTCACACATAAACACAAAAACATAATCACAATTTACACCATTGTTAAAATAGCACTAATTTCTTCAAACACAATTACATTGGTGTTATTTTAACACCCTAAGATGTTACTTTTGATTCTCTCTTCGGTAACACCCCAGTTTTTTGCAGTGCATCCTCTTTACAAGAAATCTCACACACTGACTACGAACAAAAATACTTGACACTCCTTAAAAAGTGATAGTACTGTAGAATTCGATGCCAACTAAATACATCGACAAATTTGTTCGCGGCAAAAGGATAGACCGTTCTTCATAATAAACTCACAGGGCAGATGTGTTTAAATAGCCGACTAAAGGTGCATGATTTATCAAAGATCCCTGCCGCTACACGTTGTCTTTTATTCAGTTGTGATTGATTGAGTCCTCTTTTCGAAAGCTATACATCGCCTAAATGTATAGACACAGCATTCTTCATCGATTGAAATTAGTCTAGTTTCAAGCCGTCGGGTTTGCTATATCTTAACCTGTTTGTTTTAAAGTTAAAGGAGTTATGGTACAAGTTTGAATGTAAACACGAGTATTTTACTCTATACCAAAAACAGCTTTAAAGGCACTGGACACGTTTGGTAATTGTCAAAGACCCGTATTCTCTCTTGGTGTATCCCAACATATGCATAAATTATATAACAAACCTGTGAAAATTTGGGCTCAATTGGTCATCGAAGTTGCAAGAAAATAATGAAAGAAAAAAACACCATTGTTGCACAAATTGGTGCGCTTTCAGATGCCTGAAAAAGGCTTCAGGCCTGAAGTCTTTTTCAGATTCAAATATTTTAGTGAGAAATTACCTCTTTCTCGAAAACTACGTTACTTCAGAGGGAGTCGTTTCTCACAATGTTTTATACCACAAACAGCTCTCTGTTGCTCGTTACCAAGTAAGTTTTTATGCACATATATATTTTGAGTAATTACCAAACGTGTCCAGTGCCTTTAACCGATGATTTAGAGACTCATTCATATTCCTTGACGTACATCTTTAAACCGACTTCAATAAACAACCGGTACCGGTATATCTTCAAATAAATTATAGAAGTTTTTGGGCCGAACTTGTTACACTTTTGGTAACAGCTCAAAATCAGTGTCCACATTTTGTGCGATTCAAGATATGCATGAACAAACAAACCTGTGAAAGTTTGAGCTCAATTGGTCATCGAGATCACGAGAAAATAGTGAAAAGAGACCTTATGTGTTTTCTGGGGGGGTTTTTCTTCAAAATATCGCGCGTGACAAAAACTATTGTTTTACTCATTTCTCAGAAACGATAGCATTTTAGGCAGAAATATTTTAAGGAACTCTTTCTACCATTACTTACTTTAAATCATGTAAGTTTTGTTTGAATCTGTGAACATTTGTGTTTTTCTATCTTACCACTAGTGTACAGGGCCTTTAAAGAAAAAAAGTGTGCACAAATTAGAACGATCCTAATACATTATTAACGAGCAAGCAGGCGTGGAGTTGTTCAACTTTGCGGGGAAAACGTGTAAAATAATCCGACTGAGGATGGGTGTATATTCCGTAATGGGACTGCAGGTTTACTTTAAAAAGAGGCTTGCCAGAGTCTTAAAAATGACTAGAGGATAGTTTCAAGAAAGAATATTGAGAGTTGTTTCAAGCTGACAGGTCATTTCCTAGAAGATGTGGCATGTAGACTTGGAAAGTGATCGCTGCTTCGATTCATTTCCTCTAATTCTTGAAATGAGAACTAAAGTCAAGATCTGCATATTTAATCGTGAGGTTTTTATCAATACCTAAGTAACAGATCATCTCGCCATGAATAATGAAACAATCAGTCATGGAATTAAACCTGAGAAGGGGGAGCATGATGTGAACCAAATAATAAATCTTGTTAATGGACTGCCAATGTCAGCTATACGTAAGGATATCACTTTCATGTTGTACAAATAATTGTTTATAGCACATCCTCGCTATATTATTATTATTATTAGTTCCACTGTGAAAACTAATTTCCCAAAATAATAAAACTGCTCCAAAGACCGTATTTCAGTCTCCTGTTTTAGATATCAAGTAAAGACTGTATTACAGACTCTTGTTTTTAGATATCAAGTTATAAACCACAAGGGAAATTGACTGGGTAAATTGTTTAATGATTAAGGGTTGCCCAAAGAAAAGTTGACTAGAGCGGGATTTGAACCAACGACCTCCGGTTTACCGTGCCGGCGCTCTACCAACTGAGCTATCTATGTTGGCGGTCTCCCTATTTTGTCAATATCTTTGTTCCTTGTTTTAGGTTAGAAATATGGACTTGTACTAGAAACGCTGTATTGGAATGTTATTTTGTTTATTTGTTATTTTTTATTAAAAAGCATTTTTATGAGAGATCGCTTAACATCACAAGGCCGGGCGGCCACTTCAAGGTGAGGGCTAGACTTAACTGATTTGGGCTGTCAACCCAAATTAACTGGGGCACGTTGCCACCTACTCCTAGGGCTGAAACAGTGTTTCCCCCTTCACAGTCCGTAAGGATGTGTATCATCCACTAGGAGCCATATGGCTGGTAGAGCAGAACGCAATACCTTCCCAACTTAAATTACGAGTAGTGTGCCTTACAATGTGACTATACTTGATCTATGAGATGGGTCACACGTTTGATAAATTTGAACCAGGGTTCGGTTTTACAGATTGTGATTTAGATGCAGAATTAGACTCTGTCTGTGACTTGGTCCATGTCTGGAATTGATAAAGGTGTCCATATGTAGCATCGGTTCAAGAAATGAAACTGAGTACACCCGGATTAGACAGGGTTATAACATTACTATTGGTTACTATACACCAATGTGTGATTCTGAAAAATCCTAAAAATGGACTTCTATTATATTGTGCTACACAAAACAATAATCTGAAATAAATGTCACAGTCTGCTTTGACAGCAAGTGCGAACAATCTCTTCATTTCAGCCAGATCACACCATTCAAGGTCTTACAAGTGGCTTTTTCAAA